>JAPDNY010000002.1:131503247-132848583 GCA_029375565.1 Gekko gecko | reverse complement strand
ATTTGACTGAGCCTGAATGATAGACAGAAGTTGTAGGTGTAATCTACGACATAATACAGAATATTTTAGCAAGAGGTGAGCACCTCTACCTGTAGAACAGGTTTGTTTTTTATTCCAGTGCAGTGGCTATATTCCATGCCTCCAGCAGGACTTCTACAGAGTTGCTATTGAGACTCCCAAATTCACATAGAACATTCTGGAAAATAATTGGATCCATAAGCCCTTGGTTGCTATGGCAGCCATGAAGTACTGGGCATAATCCCAGAAGGAGAAAAGAGAGTTTGACAGCCTAGAGACAAGACAAAGTGCTTGCCTAATTGCTCAGCAACTATCAGTGTTAATTCCTGGAGTAGAGTCCTTGCAGGACCAGGATTGACAGGCTGACAGGGAAACAGTAAAGACCTGTACCTGTAGGAAGATGAACCTGTAAGGAGTGACACTTGGGCCTCAAGGGATGAGTCAGCAAAGGAGGCAAATAAAATGAACATGCTGAGCATGGTGTGGAAGCAGTTTTGCTTGTTACACCTTTGTGAAGCTGACCTGCTTAGCAAACAGAGCACTACCATGATCTGCTGCCTTGTACTTTGTTGTTGGTAACCTGTGCTTGCTCCTACAGCCTGGGACCCAGACCCTGCATCTGTTCTCCAGCCATGGAATCAGACCCTTGAACTCTTGACCCATCTTACTCTGACCCTTGGATTGGACCTGTGATCTCTGACTCCTTTGTAGACCTTGCCTCTGTACCTTTATTTATTGTCTTTACTTTTTTGCAACTGTAGTCATAAATGGCAAATCCTCAGTCCACAATAAACCTCATTCTGCAGGAAAGCATGGAAGAATTGAAAGGTTGCTACTGCAAAAGTTGTCATGTGATTTGACAACAGCTGTTAGAAATTTTGTCACATGCAGAGTAGTTTGTCTTTGTCTCTAAGTAACCAGGATGATTTTACTTCTGGAGAGAGAAAGTCCTGATGAAATAAAAGGGAGATCAGTTCATCTCTTAGACCTGAAAATTTGGGACCATCAAACAAAATATGATCCACAGAGTTAATATTATTGCTGCCACAATTACAGAGATGATCTGAGTATGAAATTCCATTAAATCTTCCAGACATCACAGTTGAAAGTAGTATGTCGGGTATACCTTCCATCAAATCAAAAACTGACAGGTACCACGCCTCCCCCTTCTGGGCAGAAGTCCCACCAGGGCACCTATTGTTGTGCTTATTGTTATTGTATTTGTGTATCCCAAAACCCCCGGGTAGAGCAATAGCACCAGGTTTGGCCCTAAATGTGACACTGAGACTGTCACAAATCAGTATCTGAGCTCAGTAGGCTGGGAACTACATTATACCATTACCTATAAATAATATTCCAGTAAAGAGAACAACACACTGGGAAAGTGCAGAATGAGAAGCCCTCCTGGAGAATTTAAGCAGCACTACTCCCCATCTTCAGTTTGAGGTTGATGAAGAGCTGTATCCCCAGCTGGTGTCAACTGAGAAAGTAATGATGTACTAGATTAATCTAGCCACAGATAAAAAGTCTATATACTTCTCCAGTATCAGATCATGGAAAAGTGAACTTATTCTTCATAGACCTGGCAATCTCAAGATCTCCTGTTATAGATCACCAAGTAATACAGTCAGGATTTAAGTAGGGGATCCTGGTTGGAAAATTACCTATAGTCTCCCTATAGTTGGTGATGAACATTAACTGGGATGACATTGACAATGGTTGAACATTTAGGAATGCATTGCATGTGCCACATAATGTGAGCTACAGATTGCTATCTGTCTGCTTTTACTTGAGAGCTCTGAGATCACTAAATAGAGCTCCACCAACAAGTTGTCATTTAGAAATCTATGGACTAATGGTAATAACAAAGAAGTTAAGTTTCATGAAGGCTGCTTACAAATTTTCTAAAGACTCTGAACATTTCCTAAATATACCTGTTTATGATATCAGAGAAGAGAAGCTAATGGCAGGAAGAGAAAAGAGAAGCCAATGGCAGGAAGAGAGATGGGACAAATTTCCATAGCTATTGTGACATCACAACTGATCAGCCATAAAGTTATAACTCTTTTTTGTTATTTATACCCCAGTTTTCTCCCCATTGGGGACCCAAAGGGTCTTCCAAAATTATTTCCCCCTCCTCCATTTTATCATCACAACTACCCTGTGAGGTAGGTTATGCTGAGAGAGGCCCTGTGATGGACTGTCAAGGGTTTAACACCACGCAGAGTCTGAGAATCTTTGAGTAACAGGCTGTTCAAATGGAGTTCTATGGAGAATCAGTTAAGAAATGACAGTTAGGAACTAATGGTTGAGGAAAAGCACTGACTGAGGACTGGGAAGGAGACAAAGAGGAGTGAGAGGATCACAGAAGATTCTCATTCATGATGAAAAGGGACAGAGGTTCTAGTGAAGAAAAGTAATCCCTGCCCAGTGAAAAGGGAGATAGCTTTAAAGAGAGTAGTGTCCCTTGGCATGAATCCGGAAGCTACAGGTAGTAGCTACAGGGAGTACATCTAAAAACATTGCACTGGCTGCTGATAGCATACTGAATTCTTCAAGGTGCTGGTTCTTACCTTTAAAACCCTATATGGGTCAGGGACCTGCATACCTGAGGAACTGCCTTTCTCCACATGTTCCCCAGAGGGCACTGTGTTCAGGCTCCCAAAATTGTCTGGCCCTCCATGGTCCCAAAGAGGTCAGGCTGACCTCAACCAGGGCCAGGGCCTTCTCAGTAGTGGCTCCAGGCAGATGGAACAAGCTCCCAGAAGAAATCAGGGCTCTGCGGGACCTTTTACAGTTCCACAGGGCCTGCAAGATGGAGCTCTTCCACCAGGTTTTTAATTAGGAGATGCATCAGCAGCTTGTGCCCATCAGCAAAATTAGATGGGATAAGCTGAATCACAACATTGATCATTCCCTATTGATTAATCCAACATGTCCTGCTGCGACCACCACTGTTCCCTCTAAGCTGAGCTAGTGTAAGCTAGCTCACAGTTTTTTAGCCTCCAGCTCACACATTTTTGTCTTAGTTCAGGAAGGATGGTTCCAGAGCAAATTAATTTATGCAGTAGACAAATTGCTCACTCACAACTTTAATGCCAGTACCTCACAAAGTAGAATTTTTGCTAACAAGACTCCATAGCTTAGAGGGAACATTGGCAGCCACTATACAATTTTACTACTACCATCAAGTCTGGCTCTAGCACCTTAGCACTTTATGACTGTTTATAATTGTATGATTAACTGATGTTTTTATTTGTGCTGCTTTTATGTGATTTATACACTTTTATGTAAGCCACCCTGAGCCTGCCTTGGCTGTGAGGGCAGGATATAAGTCGAATAAATAAATTGGTCTGAATATATAGAAGGATCTTGGGAACTTCAATGTACATTCTTGCCTTCTAAACATGAAATGTCAGTGCAACTCAGAAACCTAGGCTTGTGAGTTAAAGCAGAAACTGAAAAGAAAGCCTCTCTCCTTAAAGATTCAAATATCTTCTTGAAATGCAAAAACACTTACTTGTTGGCAATTTATTAGCTGAATTTAGTGTGATTACCAAGTTGCCTCAGTACATCCTACCCCTGATTCCACCTGACCTTTCCCCCTCTAAGTTAAATAAAATATTTTGTTTATTTTTGAACTTTCCGAAGCCTCTCGTGTGCCATTACAGGAGAATATTAGCTGATGATTTTGTCTCTTCCCTCAAGTCCCTAGGCTGGGCCAGCATCAAATATATATAACTAGGAATAAGGCCCGTTGTGGAAATAAATACAACGGGCTCTAGAAAGAGGCTCTGGGAGAGTGCCCCGGCTTTGGGCACTCAGTGACAATTTGCTGTGGCAATCTCAGCAGGGTATAATGACAGAGTCCACCATTTTCTCCAGAGGAACTGATCTTTGCTAGTAGTGCAGTAGTGATCTCCAGCCGACCCCCAAGACTGGTAACAGTGGTTCCCCAGGAGGGAGTGGCTGGTTTGGAGGGTGGAGTCTTTGGCATTGTACCTGTCTGAGGTCCCACCCCTCCTCAACACTCACCCTCTCCAGGTTCGACCCCTCAAATCTCCAGGAATTTCCCAACCTGGAGTTGACAACCCTATCTCCCTCCCAGCCAACCATCAACCTACCTTTAGTTTTCCATCTCCTCCTCCCTCCCTCCTAGAGGCAGTTGTAATTTTGAGTGATCTCCAGCCCCCACCTGGAGATTGGCAAAAATGGTTCCCCATCAGGGAATGGCTGGATTGGAGGGTGGAGTCTATGGCATCGTACCTGTCTGAGGTGCCACCCCTCTTCAAACCTCACCCTCTCCAGGCTCCATCCCTCAAATATCCAGGAATTGCCCACCTGGAGTTGGCAACCTGATCAGGACTGGGCCCAATGAGTTTTCTCCCAAAGGCCAACATAGGTGTGGAAAGGGCCTTTTACTGACAGAGGAGAAAGTACAGGTGCCAACTCTGATTAGGGAAATACCTGGAGATTTGGGGGGGTGGATCCTGTGGAGGGCAGCATTTGGGGGGTGGAAGGACTCAGCAGGGTATAATGCCATAGAGTCTACCCTCCAAAGCAACCATTTTCTCCCAGGGAAACCTCTGTCATCTGGAGGTCAATTGTAACAGTGGGAGATCTCCAGGTCCCATCTGGAGATTGGCAACCCTAGGGGAAAGTCAGCTGCACAGAGGGGAGTTGAAGAAAATGATTTGATGGTTGCTGGCCCACCTTGTTAGCCAGCCAGCCATGCTGAAGCTAAGCAGGAGAAAGAGACTTTTTCCTTTTATTCTGACAGGAAAGTGGCCGTTGGGGAGTGGGTTATGGGCGGGGGAGGGGTTATGCTGAAAGTCCTTTGTTTTTTTACTCACAGAACCAAACTTGGTTGCCTACCAACAGCCACTGAGGGGACAGTCCCTCACAGGAGTCAAGAGAACTGTCTTCCTCAGGAGAGAGAGCTGTCTGCCAGGGGGAGTGGGTGGGGAAGAGGAGCAGACCCAGCACCCGGCCAATAGCACGCGAGTACTCTTGAGTGGCGGCTGATGGGCCAATGGCTGAGGGAGGGCATTTTACAGCCAATGGGAGCTCATGGAATCTTATGAAACCAAAAGATAATTATTATAAGGAGAGATAATGTGACAGGGTGGGACAAGCCATAGACCAACAAATAATAAGAAAATAGGTGGAGGGGCTACTCAGCAAGTAAGAAAGAAGAAACAAAGGGAAAATCCTGTGTGTGTAGGAGGGAGGAGGGCAAGATTGCTACAGGCCCATAGTCATCCAAATAGCTTTCATAGCTGAGTGGGGATTCATGTTTGAATCTCCTAGGTCTCACCCAGTGATGCCAACAATGGCTTCACAACAGTCCTGAATTTCATCAGTCTCATTGAAGTAAGAAGTACTTCAGAGGAGCCCAGGGCTTTGTGTCTGTGGAGAGCACCCATTTGGAAACAGATGTCTCAGTTATAGGAGGATGCTTGGCTTGGAATCTTGCAAGGTTTTGTAATACCCCATGTGATGGACTTCACTTTTTAAAAATCTTATAAATGCTTTGTAAACAGATAAAGGACTGTAAAGGGTCAATTCCTCACAGAGCCAGGTAGACCTGAGTGTCAGGCTACTCCAAGAGAGCTGATTGGGTAATGTGAGTTGAGCAGGGAGAGACTTCAGAATTTAATATTGAGGATAATTTAGTCTGAGTCTAGCTCTGACAGAGAAGAGTTGGGTGCTGACTGAATTCAGCCCTGACTGAGAAGAGTCTAGTACAGATGAGTCTGAGTCTAGATTTGACAGAGAGGGGTTTGTGTTTAGCCCTGAGAACGGTTTAACATAGATGGAGTACCGAGTACTGAGAAGGTTGGCAGGAGGAGTGGGTAGTTTGGTGAAAACTCCCATTTTGGCCAGAAAAGGGAATCTTCTAGCAAGAGAATTTCCCTATCCTGTTAAAACAGGGAGATAGCTCTGTAGAGTGGACAGATCCCTGGTCTGGTGTCTTTAGAAACTACCTTTTAAATCCTGAACCATCAGTAAAAAAATCCTCAAGAAGAGTACTGGTGTGTTTACTGAAGGAGTCTGGGTACTGGACAGAGTATCCCTGCTTTCTGGAAACTAAAAGAGCCAAATATGCTCAAGAAAGTATGCTGGAATATTTGGAAAAAACTGAAACAAATGGTGCTCATCTTAAACATTCTCTGTGAAAAGCTTAAGAAATGATCAACTGCTTGAAACATATTAACTGTAGTCTGTGCCTATATTGATTTACCTCAGAAATTTTACCCCTGATTTCACCGGACTTTTATCTTCTACGTTGAATAAAATATTTCATTATTTTTAAACTTTTAAAAGCCTCAGGCACCATTTCAGTGGTTTAAATTAAAGGGAGAGGTTGGCCTTCACTCAGGTCCCAGGACTGAGCCAGCACAAATTATCATATTGTGACAAGGTGGGACAGTCATTGTTTTTCAGAATTTCTTCAGAAAGGAAGAAAATAGATAAAAATGGCTGCTCAGTCAGAAAAGGAAAGTAAGTGGAGGGAAAATTGTGCCTCTAAGGGATGGAAGCAGAGCAACAGCGTCATACACCCAATACCTTTTTCTGGTGGTGTCCAGCACCCGTAAAGTGCCCCAACAAGACTGGGGACTCTGTCCAGCACTAACCACTACATCATGCTAACTTGCAATAATAATGGCAAGAATGCAGGGAATGGCCATAATCACACATCACTTGTTATACTGGTAGGCCCTTGCCTAGTTTTCAACTTTTATGGAAAGTGTTGTTTTAACATTTTAAAATGTCTATCGTTGAACAAAAAATAAATTTAGTGACTTGAATCACAGGAAAGGCCTGTACAGGCTGTACTTTAAAGTTACTCCACTAGATGGAGCTCCTTACTCTGAAATATGAAAAAAATGAATGTTACAAAGCATCATCCAGCCCCAGATCCTGGCTGGTGACTGAATTATCATATACAGGAAAAAACTTATCTTAAAACATATCTAATATTTTTGCCTGCTTCCATATATCATTCATCCAAATCAGTATTGGCCTCAGCTTCAGGAAAAGTACACTGAATCACATAGGAATAGATAATTATTTCCTTGCTGATCTATATTTCTTGCAATAATTCTAATTAGATCTTGTGATCTCCTGTTAGTCTGAGCATCTTTCAAACATGCATTGGTAAAGTATCTAGTGCATGCAATCCTATTTATATGCTCTGGCACCAAAAATATATATCTAAACATAGATTTTTCTTAAATTTATTTTATATATATTGTAGACTATTACATCAGTAAAAGTGCTTATTTACAAGAGCAGTTTATCATTGAGAAACTATGGTTCTATTATGAGAATCTGAGTAGTCAGGAGTGGACTACAAAAACTGGAATGGATTCTGCATTCTGTACAGGCATGGGCAAAGCTGTGCTAGGTCTCTTTCTGCAGCAGGGCATGGGAGGCTATAAATCAACACAACCCAGGGATTTTTGCACTAGATCCACATCTCATATTGGGGAAGGGAGGGCATTTTACTCCCAGCTTGGATTTTGGGGGACAATTTGCAAGAGAAAAGCAACAATGGAGGGGATGCTTCAAAAAAGCAGATGGAATCACATGAAATTATTGTATCCTTCCTGATCTGTGTTTTTGTAGGTAACTGAAAAGGAGAAGAAGAAGAGTTGGATTTTATACCCCACTCTTCACTACCCAAAGGAGTCTCAGAGTGGCTTATAATCACTTTCCCTTCCTCTCTCCACAACAGGCGCCTTGTAAGGTAGGTGGGGCTCAGAGAGCTCTGAGAGAACTGTCACCCAGCTGGCTGCATGTGGAGGAGTGGGGAATCAAAAACCCAATTCTCTAGATTAGAGTATGCCACTCTTAACCACTACTTCAAACAGGATCTCCACACTGGCTCTTCAGCCTAAACAGACCTTGTAGTCTCCCTCTGCTGTCTACTTTCCTGCTATAGCCTGCCTTGCAGTTGCTTGCCTGCAACAGGGGTTATGAATGCATGTTTGCTGAGTCAAGAGAGAGAAAGTGCATGATGGGACACATTAAAGAGGAAAATGGCATTTCCTGATCTAAAATGGAGAACAATTTTGCCCCTCCCACCTCTAAGAAAGACAAATGCTGCTTTGTGTCACCTACCCACTGAGCTGTCATGAGTGAGGGTGGGATATTCAAAGCCAATCAACCTCTTGGTGTTAAGCATTTGCCTGAAGTGTTGCCCACACTTCATAGCAAGTGGGTATAGCCTTTTGCCTTGAAGCCATGCAAGAATTTTGGGGAGGAGCGGGGTCTCCTAAAATTGGCTGTGAGAACTTCACATTGTTCTTGTTGGGCACAGAAATGTAAACAGCACTGATACCATGGGAATCAATGGGCCCTGTTAGGATTGGCAAAACTGGTGAAAATTAGAATTCAGGACCCAGTTGTAAAAAATGGTTTTGCAAATAAGCATCTGGTATCAGTATCAGTTCAAGCTGAGCATCTGACACTCAGCATTTTAGAAATATATATTCCACTGTACTGGTAGCAGTTCATGTTAGAATTAGCTGCATGTCTTACCTTTTAGTAATACTGAGGTGTCCAGCCTTAGTAATATGTCATACCACAGTTTCAACTACTTTATAGTATTGCAGTCTCAAAATACTATTTTTTTTTTTTACTTTGGAAAAACCAGGCAGATTCCTTTATCTGTAGCTATCTTTTATATTTTTCTTGCCATTGTTGTTCAATCATCAAACAATTTTTGATGTTCAATTATCAAACAACTGCAAAATATCAGTCAAGAGACGATCTCTGCCCCACCATACTCAGTTGTTTGTCAAACTGGTTAAACTGGATGTTACTAAGATGAATGAATTGAGCCTGAAAGAGCAGATAGCATCAAGTAACAAGACTATCTTACCATAGGTAAAGTAGGCATACTCAGGAGGAAGGGTGACATTATTGAGGTCTTCATCTTGAACATGTTCATCTACATAGTGTTGTGCTTCAGTTGCTTTGAGAAAAGCCATGAATCTGGCAGTGAAAGAAGCCACAAAGATGGAGAGCATCCCAAAATCCAACAGATTCCAAAGATGCATGACATATTCACGGGGACCTTCTTCCCAGATTTCTTTGCATTCAGACCATATCATGCCTATGAGAACACAGAAACCATTATTGTATAACTTGTTCAAAAATATCAGTTTTTCTGTGCTTCTCTAAACACCAAGCACTAAACAGCAAACACTAATCGTTCTGCTTGCCTTTCCCCCAAATTAGCATACGATATCCATTAGCCCCAGTGAAACTTGCGTAACCTGCAAAGTTGCAGCATCAGAAAAGTCAATACTCAGCTTAAGGGAACAAGTTGTGGTGAAATGCCTTCCATCCCAGGATTAGTGTCGAAGAGGCTATAAGAGGCTCCTTGCTGGTTAGCAGGAAGAAAATTGGGGGTATAAATAGGTGAGTAAAAATCCCCTTCTAAGGGCTGAGCCATCCAGTCCCATAAAAACACAGATTATCTTCGCCAAATGGTAAACCCAGATTCACCCCTAGGAATCATAGGTCATCAGGAGTCCATGGTGAGAGTGAAAGAAGGAGAGTCTTCTAGGAGGTGGGGAAAGGCAGAAAATAAAACTTCTGGGCTGGTTGAAGAAATTGCACTCATTCAGGAGGAGGAAAGAAGTCCATCTTAGCTCAAGAGAGCACATGGCCTTCAGAAAGTAAAAGATGATCCCTGAATACTAAAACCGAGGTAATGAATGAGCATAAATGATTACAGTTTAAATAATTAGATAGCCTGTCACTTATCATCATTTTAGGTAGGGTTACTAGCTCTGGGTTGGGAAATACCTGGAGATTTTGGAGGTGGAACTTGAGGAGTGTGAGGTTTGGGGAGGGGACAGACTTCAAGGGGGCATAATGCCATAGGGTCCACCTTCCAAAGTGGTCATTTTCTTCAGGTGAACTGATCTCTGTTGTCTGGAGATCAGTTATAATCACGGGAGATCTCCAGCTACCACCTGGAAGCTGCCAACCCTAATCTTAGGAGATAAGTATATGCCTGGGATAGCAGATATGCATTGCTCAGTCTGTTGTATTTGCCTACACAGAGTGAGCTTTTAATTTACTTATTAGACTTCTTTTCATTTTAAATACTGTCAATCTAATTTCTGTCAGCCATGTTAAACCCATTTGGTCCATACTTACCAGTAGTGGAAGGGGAAAGAGAGACTCATAATCTGTTCAAATATCCAACATGCCAAACTTTTGTATGTATAGCCAACTTTAGAAAGAGTTCCCATTAAACATTCTTAATTCTTCCAATGAAATGTACATTCTTATAGCAACAACTAAATTAGGTCTTATTTTCTCTTGCATTGCATTGTTGAATACTTGTTTAGTAGGGAGGGCAATGACTCTCACAGAAAGTTAAATTCCAGACATCACTTCAAGGTTTGTGATGGAATTTAAATAAGTTGTAGGTCTGTGGCCCCAGAGTTTGTACAAGCGGACAAGGGATGTAAGTAATGTGCAGGAATACCCTTTACAGTATCACCTGTAATTGTTTGAATACTTGGGGAATCTCCGGGACCAAAAAATGAGTTGTGGTATCTGAATGGTGAAATTCTCAAGAAAAATATCATTTTAGGAATCAAATTTCTCTGAACCTAATTTGAGAGAATTGCAATTCTGAGAAGCTGCATGGGTTTGGATGGAAGTTGGCAGTTTGGTGACTCGTACTTCATGGCAATGGTTGCAGCACCTTGTTAAGCGCTGAATGATGCAAAAATGGGCAGCAGTGCATAGCTGAACATTACCAGTTTCAGTGCCAAAGGTGAATCAGGAAGCTCAGAAATAATGGCAATGTATTATAACTCAGCTACTTCATCATTACTATTGCACACTTTCACCGTACAAACCTATGCAGAGGTATTTTAGTTGAACCTCACTGAAACCATCTTAGATTGGGGTGATTCTGCATAAGTTTGTTTATTGATATTTCTAGGATAAGTCTGGAGAAATCTAGAGCTTGACAATTCAGAGACAATGTAGTATTCACTTTTGCCCACAAAAAAAAAGCAAGGATATTTTCCCATACCTAGTGTTTTCAGATACTGATTCATTTCTTAAATTCAATCAATACTATTGATTTTGAAGATTAGAAGAAGAAGAAGAGAAGAGATTGGATTTATACCCCGCCCTTCACTACCCAAAGGTGTCTCAGAGCGGCTTACAAACTCCTTTTCTTTCCCTTCCCCTCCCCACAACAGACACCCTGTGAGGTAGGTGGGGCTGAGAGAGCTCTTGACAGAAACTGCTCTTTTTTCAAGAACAGCTGTGCCAGAGCTATGGCTTGCCCAAGGTCATCCAGCCAGGTGCAAGTGGAGGAGTGGGGAATCAAACCCAGTTCTCCCAGATTAGAGTCCACACACTTAACCACTACACCAAACTGGCTCAGATTACTGAATTAATTCTAAGGCTGTGATCACACACACTAAACAATCCACTTTCAATGCACTTTCCAACTGAAAAATGGAGACAAAATACAGCAGGATATAAATCCCCCACCACTATGGCAGGTGCCATAGGTTGTGAGCAGTTCTTGGAGAAAAAAGGCAAAACCTGAATTGATGTTTCCTTTACCTGTTGTGTATCTGTAGCCTCTAAAAGGCACCCTTCCTCAAAATACTCATCTCCTTGAATGCATTTAAATATGGTTTTTAAAAATAAATAATTCATGGTGTCATTCATGAATTTTTTATAACTAGTCACTTACTCACTCTTAAATCTAATATCCTGCATCAAATTCTCCTTAATACATTTTAATCTAGCTTTCCAAGAAGTTATGCAGTTTCTTTTTCATACCGTAAATCAGCAGATTTGGAGCAAATCAAGTCTACTGTCTGAAAGAGACTGTCAGCTTTTGCTAAATAAACTTCAAGTCGAAATTCAGAGCATACCAGCATGGGACTATTTCTTGGTCCTTTCCTGTCCACACTAAGATCTCAGCCTGTGGCAGTCCACAAAAAAGCCAGTCCATGCCAACTTCCTGCCATGGTAACTGTGGCAAGCCAGTTTTAGTCACCGTGTGCAGGACTCATCCTGATTTGGCTTTTGGCTCACTGCTATAAGTGCTTAGTAAGTGATGCTCAGTGGTGTGCCAAAAGACAATGCCGGGATGAGTTGGGTGTAAGCCAGCAGATTCTCATGATGATTTCATTGTCTGTGTGGATAGTGCTAGAAGTCAGCAGAACCAGGGCTGTTTTTCCACCCTGTGTCTGTCACAGGCTTGGATGTTTGTGAAGTGTTCTGAACAATTCAGCCTTGCAAGATCACCTAAGGGCTAGACGAGAGGTTACCTTTGCCACAAAGCAGGTCATGAAATCACAACCTGTTTTATGGACAGCCATATATTTGGGGAACGAATGTTTCCAACTACTTTGGGACCCAATTTGGCTTGAGAGCCCGATGTGGAGGAATGAGGACTTTATCATTCTCCCATGCCATTTTCCTTAGCAGAAACAGCCACAGAGGCCCTATTTGCCCTATTGTGGGGAACCATGTGTACTGATTGCAGCACATGGAGTCTCAAATCATGGCAGATGTGGCTGTCCATGGACATTTTGGTTTGGGGAAATGATGCAGGTTAGAAGGCAGAAGCCCCTCCTCCCCAAAGCCATGCTCCTGAGCCAAACTGGGGCCAAGAATGCTTGGGAACATTAGTTCCTTGACATCATGTCTGTCTCTGAAAAGGATTGGTCAGTTTGGGGGGTTTCCAACTTGTGGCACATGTAACAACTATTTTGTCACTAAATTAAACCAAGTGGAAGCTTTCACGACTGTCATGAAAGGCTTTGTAGTTAAGAACCAATACCTTGAACTGGACCCAGAAACAAATGTGCAACTAGTGTAAAGCTCTTAAAACTGGCATAATAGCTATAAAACGGCTTAATCTAGATAATAAAGCAGGTGCCATATGTTACACTAAGGCTGCGTTCACACAGACAGTTTAATCCACTGTTGCCCCACCTCAAATTAAGCCAGCTTATTTTGTGGCAGAGAATCCTGACCAGACTCACCAATTTTAGCATGCTTCAATACCATTTTACCCCTCCTTGCATGATCAGATGGCAGAAACCAGGGAGTCAGCCCATCATTCATTTTTTTAGAAGTCTGCCCTTAGGAGCATGCCCAGAAGCACTCAGCATGCTGGGCTATGGAGTTCATGGGGTTGTCGGTCATTTTCTTTTAAAATTAAGTCCACAGAGCAATCGCACAAGTAGTGAAGAGACTGCTGGGAAATGGAGTCCACTGCCATCCTCCCTCTAATCTTTCCCATTTACCCTGCCCCCAAACAATATTAAAAAGCTGCAGAAAAAGGGGTGTCTTTCTTTAAGAGTTTTTCAAAAGAAAATGAGGTTTTGAGCAGCCCCCCCCCGGAGGGGGAGGTACATATATACAGTCATTTGGTCTTAGCTTACTGGGAAATGGCGGCTGGAAAGCAAGAGCTCAGTGAGACCTGCCTGACTGCTTGGCTGTGCAACAGAGTGACTAGATGACAGAAAATCCACTTTTGAAGCAGCTCAGACCAACAGGACTGGACTTTATCAGGTATCAAAAAAACACAGGGCAAGGGGAGGGGGGAATGGAACTCAGACAACTCAGGCATGACAGATAGATGTTGCTGTCTGATTGTGCACTTTAAATCCATAAGGGAACAGCAAGGGGAATGGATCAAATTGCCCATGTGAACGCAGCCTAAATGAAATTTCTAAGCTGTTTTCCAGGGCAGTCCCATGTATAGTAATTTACAGTAGTCTAGTCTCGATTTTACTGTGGCATGGATCATCATGGCTAGATCAGCTGAGTTTAAAAAGGGGACTAATTTACATGCTAGATGGAATTAGAAGAAAGCACGGTTCACCACCACACCCACTTGCCTCTCATGTAACAGAGCAGGGTTCAAGAACTGAAAGCACTTAAGCAATAAGCCATAAGATACATGCCAATTTATCTCCATCCCAGTAATTGCATAACTGTTACTTCATTCCTTTCCCATCATGGTTGTCACCATTTTTCTTCCTTTCCCTTTCTACACAGTCTCAGCCAGAGGAGAGCTGACATTGGAAACAGGATATTGAATAGTGGTATAATATGTCCCCATTGTAATATGTTGGAATACTCACCATATGGAACAGGTTTATTACATTAAAAGTTTTTACATCCTTTCAAATGGTCACAAGGACTATGAATCAAGGATGCACAGAAGAAGATGGCTCTGATCTTCATTGTGAGTATTTCTACATGTTGTGGTCATTGTGAGAAACATTCACCACAGAAAATATTCTCAGCAGATTTCCTGTAACAAACTTAGCATGAGGTCCAATTTTTAACCACTTTGTATATGTTTGTAAGCTCCCCCAATTAGTCCATTTTCTGAAATTCTCTTTGTTCTCATGTTTCTTGTAGAAGTTACAAATTTTGCTGTTCCACTTACCTAGGACCCATTTCATTATTAGCATTTCTGTCCATGAGAACTGTGTTGTTTTTACTCTAAATATTTGTTTGGGATGATCCATGGCAGTTTCATTGGGAAGAAGCTTTACACCTTCAAATCGGTCTGAGGCATTCACTACTAACAGTCCAAGAAAAATTGTGAAAGAAACTGCATGTGCCACAAACTTCATGAAGGGACTCCGGAGTGTTTGTCCCAGCTGAAAAACCAAACATACACAAGCTATAACATTTTCATCCTCTAACTTTCAAAAGTTCTGAGTCTTCATTGTGTGATAATAAGCAAGCTATTTTTCCTGTTTATGAATAAGACATGCAATTGAAACACTAAACATCATTTCATGTAACAATGCAGTCCTATGCAGAATAACTCCAGTCTATTTATCTCAATAGGTTTAGAGAACAGGTTATTATTATTATTTTTTAAATTTTATGTTCTTCCTTTCCCCATGGCTTAATGTGGCTTACGATACATAAATAAAATTAAAATAGCAATATCTAGCTGGCCCCTCCCCCAATAAAATGCTTACAACCAGTCAAATCAGACTCTAGGGGTCGGTGCTCATCTCCATTTCCAAGCTGAAGAGCCTGCGCTGTCTGAAGATGTTTCTGTGGTCATGTGGCTGGCATGACTAAATGCCAATGCACACAGAATGCTGCTACCTTTCCACTGAAGTGGTACCTATTTATCTAGTTGCAGTTTCTTGCTTTTTTTTTTGGCCCCCCGTAGGGGATTTTTTATTGCATTTTCTAATAACTACAAACTAAAAACTACAAACAGAAAAAATAGGAAAGGGAAACTACAATCTACAGGAGAAAGTAAAGAAAACCCTCAAAAACCCAAGAGACAGTGATCATACAAACATTTTACACAGTTGCTTTCCCTCTTAAATGCAAATTGACTTTTGTTGAAAATGATCATCTATCTAATAAAGCATTTTGGTATTTCACCAATAATTTCAACTTCATAAAAGAGCTGTGAATTTTGGTATAAAATAAACATATTTCAGATACTCCAGAGTACATTAACAATCTATTTCCCCCCCTTTTTATCTCTCAAAAGATAGCCTGGTTTGGGGCCACTGCCCCCAATTTAGAGTCTGTGTCCTCATCTGAAGATCCAGCCTCTCTTTCTTCCTCGGTAACTTTGGAGCCATCGGCAACTCCTACTCCTGGTGGACAATGTTGATGCAGAAACTCACAGGCCTTTTCAACGGACTCTATCCTTTCTTTGCCTTTTGCAAATCTGAAAATTAATCCCTCAGGTATTAACCATCTGTAGGAAACATCATGATTTTGTAGAAATAAAACCAAGTCTCTATATTTCTCTCTTCTTATCTCAAATGGGACATCTTTCAATACTTTTATGTCCTTGTCTTTTAGTTTCAAGGTAACTCCATTAGTTGCTTTCAGTAGTTGGTCTCTCACTTTTCTTCGGGAGAATCTTATTGTGACTTCTCCCGGCAGATTATTCTTTCTGATAAATTCTGAATACGATCTAAAGACTGTATCTATTTCACTTTGGAGTTGCTCGGATGTAATCTCTGCCAAGGGGGCCAACAAATTGCTAAACAATCTGTCTCAAATTCTCCCCTTTCTCCTCCTTGATACCTTGAAGTCTCAAGACATAGCTTGCCCTTTCCATTTGCAGCCGTAGTACATGAGACTCTTCGATCTGACACTTTTTCCAGCACCTGCAGTTTTTTGTTCATCTTTTTGGAGTTGGAATCAATCTCTTTAAGCTCCTGCTCCATTTTTTCGATTTTCTGTGTGTTCAGAGAAAGCACAGGGACTAGCTAATGCCAGATGGGCTTCCTTTATGAGGGGAACACACAGGTGAAAAGAAGTGAAGACTGCAAGTGGCACACAGGGAGATCTGGCCCTTTAGATATGTAGGTCTCAGGCCAGGAATGGTAACTCTGTATAGGATTGTTAGGTTTTCTACTTGTTACCCCACTAATGGTATTTCTACTTGTGTCCTGAATGGTAAGAATGATCCCTAGCAAGGTTTACCTAAAAGCAATTACATCTCAAGTATATATCAATGGTTCAATAGAAATGCTGAATAACAAGATGTGCACAAGTTTTACTAAAAAAGAGATCTATCTAGACATTGGATGTGAACACTGATGGCATTATAATAATAATGGCTACAAATCTGTTCCAATATGCCATTGGACAATGAAATAGATGCCTTATTAATATAACAAGCATGAGGAGGTCTGTAAAAGCCAATTCGCATCAGAAGAATGAACCTAAAGAAGAATGTCAGCTACAATGTGTTTAAAGCCACAATCACATACAATGAATGTGTGTGTGTGTGTGTGTAATTACATATATTTGCCCTCAAATCACCTCTGACTTATGGCGGCCCCTGGTGTGGTTTTCAAAACAAGAGATATTTAGAGGTGGGTTGCCATTGCCTGCCTCTGTGTCATGACCCTGGTATTCCTTGGTGGTCTGTCATCCAAATACTGGCTAAGCTTCCATGATCTGACGAGATTGGGTTAGCATGAGCTATCTAGGTCAAGACACAATGAATATAGGGGTATGATTTAAAGTGTATTTCATATTTTCATTGGACAACTGGTGACAGTTTGCTAAATCTGTCCCCTGTCTGTGGCTTGTTTCGATGCCGTCTTTTCCGTTCAGGCACTTTTCTTCTCATCCAAATTCCAATACCAAAAAACAGCTTGGGAAAGCTGCTTGGGAAAGGCGGCTGTAGGGAGAGAAGTGACAGGCAGGGAGGAGGTTTCTTTCCCAAATACGCTTATTGTTGTTAAAATTGAATGTCCACTCTTCTCTTTCTATGTGATTGGGATAGATCCAAGTTTAAATGCATGGACCTATGGCTGTCTCATTTAGTTTGGCACTAAGCCACTGCCTTCTTTCCTGCCTCCTAAAAGCTATGCTTTATGAAGCAGCATTTTAAAGTTTCAGATGTGCCAGGAATCTCTAGCAATAACAGAAACGTTCCCTAAAGAATATATTACATTTTTACGATTACAAATAAATTTGTAAGTTGGCCAGATATGGAAAAACTGAAGTGACATCAAAAGCCTGAAATGATTTTCTCCAAATGGAAGAGTAAAACCTATAATCTTTATCCCAATTTTTCATAGTGCTTCTGTACTCACTTTAATCATATATACCCAGGGTTCTTTGAAGTCAGAGGGTATATTTACATTTTCAGAAACACATGCATGCTTAAAAAAATATCCTAATTTCAGCTTCCACAGTTGTAGTGTAGTAAGTTGCTAAAATGTCAGGATGATGTTAAGCACTTTTTGGAATAGGCATCTCCACATAAAGGTCAAAATACCAATGCTTGGACATTTTTGTTTTGATAATCTCTGTCCCTGCTCCACCAACTTTGTAGGATATAGTGAGCAATGGAAGTCTTTGCCCCTCTTCTCCCGCCTTTCCCGCTGTGCCCCTTGTGGTTGAGAGCAAATTTAATCCATGGCCAGCAGCAAGCCACTAAGGCATAGTTGTTCACCCACTGATTGATAATGGGTCAACTGCTACACTTTTTAGTGTACCTCAGGCAGGAAAACGTGGGATTTCACACTAACATGGAGGGTTATGCAGATAACATGGGTGAGTTAAGGGTCAGAAGTATGTCAAAGGATAAGGATGGGGGAATCACTGCAAGACAAGACACCAGTTATAATCTGAATGCTACTTCAGAATTTTGGAGACTATTGCTATTCAATATGTGAGGCTACTTTTGGGGGCATTGCCTTGTTAGCTTTTCATAGAGCTCTGAGGCTGAATGAATTGTTGGTCTTATTTAAAATGGAAAGCCACTGTGGTGTGGCAATTAGAGTGTGGAATTGGAATCTGTAAGACTCAGCTTTGAATCCTCACTTGTGCCATGGGTGATCTGGAGCCAGTCAGCTTGGTGGGTGATCTGGAGCCAGTCACTCTCTCTCAACCTAACCTACCTCACAGAATTGTTGCAAGGATAAAATGGAGGAGAGGAGAACAACCTGAGCCACTTTGAACCCTCACGGGGAGAAAGGCTGTAGGGATGAAGTAAATAAAGTAAATAAAAAATATATGGGGTAACCCAGTTACATCTTTACAATTTGGAGACTTGCCACAGGGGTTGCAGATAGTTATTCTGAAGTTTATGGTATCTGTAACAAATCAGAGGTCTAGGGGGCAGCTTATTTCAACATACAGTTCTAGTGGGGGCTGGTACACCTGACTGAAGTTAAAGTTTATTTAGGGCAGAGGGAGTGAAAAGCTAACCCCATTTTGCCAGCATGAAAATGGTCTTCTGCTCTTGCAGTTTCACTTCGGGCTGCAATTTGTTTTGTGCCATGCAGAGCTGTGTCGTCAATTCAGAAATAAGGTTCCCGCTCTTTTGAAATCAATTGTAGCCTCCATGACTGCCAGGCTGAGTTTCTTGGGGCAGAAATCCAAATGTGTACTCATTATTTGGCCTTCCTCAGTAGATTTGATCTCTCCTGGTACTAAGATTCCAAATAAAGAAAGCTATGAAGGAAGATGGCATTAACTCATCTGAATTTCATTAAAAAAAAAAAAAAACCTAGGCACAATCCAGCCAAATTTAAGGGTCTTCAAATTCCACTGATTTCAACTGAGATCTTCCAATGCAGTCTCCACCACTAAAATCAATGGGATTAAAAATGCTTAACTTGTTGGTCTATGCTCACATTTAGCACATTAATACTCAGGAAAAGAAATCTCACCTCAGTATCACAATATTAATAGCAACGTCCTCTGAAACTATTTCTGAGAAAGTGAAATTCTGTCTGAAGGTCTAATGAATTACATTTTGTCTCCCAGTTCTTAGAGGCTTCTTTAGCCCAATACATGCTGTCATGGTTCTAAAAATTTGCTCCAGCAGATTTGCCTGTAACACAATCACAACAGCTTGCAATGCTGTCATCATGTCATTTCTCAACATTAATACAAATGCCTCCTTCCAATACTTACTTAAGCATTTGTTTGCAGGAGCAACACATCTCTGGAGGGGGGTGAAATTAAACAAACTGAGATCCAGGATTTGTGCAACTAGAGTAGCACAGCCAGTATTACTGAAATGAACTTGACCCAGTGTCAAAGCAAATGAACGTTTGTTAATATCATTTCCCTTCTCCCCTGATGTCAGACATTCCATATTCAATCTGTGTTGCATCAATATTTTATGCTCTCTGTCACTGATGAAAGCTGTAGAAATTTTCCTTGGAGTGATATCTTTCAAATCTTCATAAAAATATCATTTATGGCCAGATAAATAATGCAGTTCTTCAGAAGCTCTAAATCATCTCAAAAAAACAAACTTGAAGAGTTGGACCTGTTGTTTAATATTTCTGCTCAGTTGAAGCTCTGCCTCTGCCATGGGGGGCGGTCATAAGGCTTGATCCTATTGTTATTACTTCCTTAGTTTCAGGAAGCTGCATATATATATAGTGTGTCTGGTGTAGGATCTGAGTGACCCAGGTCTGAATGCCCACTTGTGCCATGGGAAACTTGCTGGGTGACCTTGGGCCAGTCACACACACTCAGCCTAACCTACCTCATAGGGTTGTTGGAAGGATAAAATGGACAAGGGAGAAAATGAGGTATAAATAATAATTAATAATGTGTTTAGTACATTTAAGATGTTGGCAAACAGTAAAGATGACAGAGGTAACACTAGAGGGAAAACGGGGAATGTACAAAAAAGTTAAGTCTTACAGCGTCACCATCATTGGTAACTTCCCGAGGCAGCTGACACCTAAAATGTACTATACCAGATATGAACGATGGTGCCAATGAGGCCTAAGTGGAAATGTGTAGTTGACAGGAAACATCTAACTATACAATTGAGTTGGTGTGGGGATCCGATCCCCCAATCTGGAACCCAATTTCCAAGTCTCAAGCCAGCTCCCATTCTGCATCTCATTACCTATATTCCTATTTCCTTAAAACTGACATATGATCATTTCTGTCTAGTTGCAGTTCAGACACAGCACAAACCCATGATTTCATTAAACTCAGTATTGTTGGCATGACTGTTTGAATGGTGGGCCTCTCCATTAACTATGATTAGTTACTAGAGTCCAACAAACTAGGATCTGAAATCACCATTAGAAGTTGATTTATTAATCACATTTTGTTTTAACTAGGGTTTCACATAACAAATGAAAGCAAACATTTTGGCTTGATCCTGGTTTATTCTCTGGCACTGCCCTCACACACTCCATGGCCACAGAGACACCTGGCCAGAGTGGAGGCAATGAAACCTGCTTTGTTGAGACATGCTAGGATCTGAGAGATTGTCTGAGAGCAGAACTCAGGGTTCACAAATTAACTAATTAAAGTAAATCAATAATGGGTATGCATTATGTTTGAACTGAGTCCAAAATTCATATGGTAAGTTTTGTAGAAAAGCTTGATGAATGTGAAATAGCCCAAAATGTGAAACAGCCCTTTTGCTAAGTTTTTCTTCAAGGAAAAAAACAAAGGAAAATAGCATTTTCTGATGAAGACTGAGTTCCAAAGGATGTCTGTGTTAGTTCATTATAACAAAATAAAACAGAAATCAAGTGGCACCTTAAGATTAACCAAGTTGATTCCAGCATAAGTCTTAGTGAGTGAGAGCTCATTCTGTCTGATGGATAAAAGTTTCCTCTGATTGTTGTTATCGTTGCCAGAAGAAGACTCAGTGGAAGGGACTCTTGGATAGTAACATCTTTGTTTACTCTCACAAGTAACTCTTTAGGAGCAGTTTCATGATAGAGGCCACACGTTCCACATCTTGCCTTATCTGTTCTACAAATTTAAGCACTTTCTTCAAAATGAGGAGAAAGATATTAAGCATTCTTTTCAGCTCTGCTTCCAAGAACATATGAAACTGCCACAAGGTGTGTTTGTCTAGCAAAGAACCTTGACAGTACCTATTTGAACTCTTTCCTACCCTGCTGCCTGAAATGCTTTAACTTGAGATGCCAAGCATTAAACTTTAATTGGATGCAAAGCATATGTTCTATCACTGTGCGAAGGTCCTCCTCTCTTTCTAGATGGCACCCATTTCTCTCTCCAAAGTTTCCTCGTCCATAACTATAGATCTCCTTGGGTGTTTGTTTTACCTGACACTGGTAGTAATCCTTCCTCTGTTTATTTTATACTTTTACCCTTTTCTCTAAATATTTTTCTTTCCCTCTTCATTTTAACACTTTCAAGAAAGACGTCCCCCCCGCAGTTGCCTGGCATCTAACTGAGAAACTCTCAAGATTTTCTTCTAACTCTTGCACAATGTAATAAAGCAATATTTATTGGCTTTCTCAGTTCTGACTTCATACCATGCCAATGGGATATAAATAATGATAAACAAACATGCACCTTAACCAATCTGTACCTTGCTGCAGGGAGCTATCCAATATGCTATGGCGAGGAATGGAAGGCCTATGGAGACTCCAAAGACAGCCAAGAATTTCACAGCAATCGACTGCTGACGTAAGCCTGAGAGGTTTTCATACCACATGGTAAGCAACTGCTGCTGACAGTTGGGATGAGCAACAAACTGCAAGAGGAAAACATATGTAAGCATTGCCAGAAAGAGTATACCAAGTACTCAGTGTATGTAACCTGACCACACAGACCTCCATGGAGATAGGTGGATGGTAGGTCAGCATTTTTGGAAGCCAAAAAGATATAAAGAAGCAGCACGTCTTTTACATATTTTTCACTTATGGGGAAAATACAGACCAATGTTGCACCATACATTCAATACTCATTTTGTGCGAATGTGAATCGTCTCCAAAGTTCAGACTTACTATCCATGCAGATTTGTTTCCTTTTCCAACACTGTTGGGTATCAACCAAGATCAAGCTACTAGCAGTAAGGAGTTAAAAATTTCAAAAATCTGTCCTGTAAAAAACACAGGTACTAAATATTCTCATGATTATTCCTATAACTCTGAACCTAAGTAATATGGAAGTGTCTTTGCTTTGTCAAAAATAGGTTGGTTCCTAATGTACCATTGCATAAGCAGAAGAGTTTGTACAAATAGGTCTGCTATTTTGTGGGTTTCCAATTTGAGATACACTCTTCACTTTGTATCCAATGGTGTCTGAGCTGAGATTCTTCTGACCCTCAGGTTTTCAGGTGGAACAGGGCAAGGGGGGCTATAGCAGACTGGAGGAGGTAAGAGATATTTCTTCCACCCATTAAACTCATGGCTCTTATGACCCATCTCATTATTTCTGTGCAGAAATTGTTCCACATTGTAAAGTTATGCTCAGTTTTATCCCACAATGAAATATTTTAAGTCATTGTGAAACAAAAACTGTGACATGTAGTTCTGCAAATGAATTCAGATTATGTTGTGTATCAAATTGCCTCATCAATACGCTGGATATTTTCACAGGCAGAATGGTCCACAAGGTGGCTTTAAGACTCAGGTCTGATTCATACTCATGCCAGTTCTCTTTATTTCCACATTTGCAAGTGACCTACTCAAAGGAACAGTATAATGTTTGAGCTGGGAATGCATATATTTCAGATCTTTCTACTTTCATGATTACAGAAGCTCATGAATGTACCTATACGATCACAGAAGTTTCTGCAGCTTACACACACACACAAACGTTGTCAACTGCACTCTAGCAAGCATTTTTTAATATTGAGCAGTTCATTCAAACAAGAGTTGTGTGGAGTCAACACTGGGAATCTACAGTAGCATGTATGATGAACTCCTTCCACTTCCCTCTCTCAGAGGCTAGATTTTTCCTCCACTTTTCTGTCTCCTCACTGACTGAGTAGCCCTGGTAATGTGTTCTCACCCTGTCAGTAAGATATATTTTGACTATTTCCTTAGCCCAGGAACCTGAGGGAAGGGATAGGATCACCTTTTACCCTAAACCCTTGAAAATGGCACTTGAGATGCTTTTAAAATTCAAAAATAACAAAAAGTTTTACTTAACTTCAAAGAGAAAGGTCAGGTGAAATCAGGGGTTGAAATTACTGAGGTATAGACTTTAGTTCTTATATATCAGACTAATGAGAGGTTCTTAATGTATTCTCAGTTACTTAGATCACTATATTGAGAGGCTTTTGTTCCACTGTTTTCTCGAACACTCTAATACACTTTATTTGAGTAATTGCTAACTCGTTTGGTGCCCAGAAGGCTGGTACTCTCTTCACAGTACCCAAAATCCTTCTCTTGGAACACCAGTACTCTTCGTGCATTTTTGACTGACTTTTTAAGGTCTCTTCAGGCAGTTTCCAATCACACCTGACAAAGAAATTCTGTACTCCTCAGAGATAACTCTCCCTGTTTGACTGGGCAGGGAATCTTCTCTCTCTTGAAGATCTATCCCCTTTCCTTTGGCCTGAATGGGGGTCTTCTCTACTACCCAGACTTCCTTGCAAACTCTCCTCCAGTTCTCTGTCTGTGTTCAAACTGCCCTCAGCTAATGCTGAATTCAGACTGTGTTCAGTCAAGGTTGAAATCTGACTCTGTCAGCACTAAACCCTTTTTCTGTCAAGGCTATTCACAGACAGTCTCAGCACACATCTCTTTGCAGTTAAGGTAGGAATCTGACTGAATCTTCTCAGCATCCAGCTCTCTCAAGACTTTTTCTGCTCAGCTGATGCCAACCGGATTGCTTAGAGCAGCATGTCACTCAATGCTCTCCGGCTTTGTGAAGAATTAACCCTTCACAGTCCTTTAGCTGTTTGCACAGCACTTCTAAGCCTCTTAAAAAGAGCAGCTGTCACCAGCTCACAGTATGCCATTAATGTAGCTCATCATCTTGAAATTTCACTGTGAAATCTAGCTGATGGTAAAATTGCCATATCCCACTAGCTCCAAAAGAACTGACTGAACAGTAATGCATACAGTCTACACAATCACTCCTATATGATAAACTAACTTATTTATTAGATTTTTAGTTGCCACGTACCCGAAGGGTCTCACAGAGACTTAGAACATTAAAACCAATAAGGTAAAAGCAGCATAAAATCAAATAATAATAACATAAAATATCAACATTAAAATATTAAACTATTAAAATTTGTGCCTATCACCATACCATTAATAAAAACAGCCTAAACATGTGGATACCTCCAAAGGCCATCCAAAACAATTTGACCTTGCATGCCCTGTGCTTTCCTATTGCAGAAGACAAACTTCAGTTACCATTCCCCTTTGATCTATGGAAGTGCTGCTCTACCAAACAGCAATAGTTTTGATATGGACATGGAGCTCTTTGTGTGCAGATATACCAAATTCTTTTTCATGCTGGCCAATGTTCCATATACATAATGGGAATTTTGCTTTTGATTATTCAATAGTCTCCAACTCATGGAAGAGAAGAGAGAAGTCACTGTACATCTGATGCTCCTTGCTTAGCATTGAGCTCCCGTGTAAGAGGGCCTTAAATCCCATTTTCCTCCTCCTTAGTCTCCTAAATGGGCAAGTAGTATCCCCATAATAAGTCTTAGTTTTCAGCTCCTAAAGATGACTCATAAGTCTGCTTTTCTCTCTTTCTTTCTCACACAAACACATCTTTTGATTTCATTGAGACTCAAGAATGAGGTTTTGCTGAGTGCAGGCTTAAAGATATTTTGCCATTGACACCAAGATAAGTGCATCTCCCCCCCCCTTGATTCTTTGCAGGGAAAAAAGCAATCAAAATCACTGCTTGCTTTTTGTTTTCTCATGTAGAAATAATACAGCAAATTAAACCTGCATTTAGTCAAACTGGTGGCAAAGGCAAAATCAGAGTCCAAAATGTTTGTACAAAGAAAATAAACTACTTCTTAGTTTTAATGTTAAAGCACCATTAACATCTCCTGGGGGAGAATAACATCTCACATTTGGGATCATTAAATATTGTCTAATTTGAGCTTTAAAAGCCAACTGAGGATGAATATACAGCTGGTGCACAATGGAACTGTGAATGTTACTGAAACACAGAGTGACCTAGATAACAAAAAAAGCCCTGCCACGCAACAGAATAGTCATTGTGTGGATGGATAACAAAGTGGATTAGTTTGCATGGACTTCCTTTAGTTTCCCATGAATAATGGAAGTATTTAATAGCTGCTTGGGATCTAGCAAGCTACTTGTTCTGTTGGGGCTTTATAATTAGTAATTACACCACTTGTTCATACAGATGATGGTGGAAAGTGCTGTCAAATCACAGTCGACTTATGGTGACCCTGTAGGGTTTTCAAGGCAAAAGATGAACAGAGGTGATTTGCCATTGCTTAGGATTGCCAGGTCTTCTTGTCACTCTAGCAGGGGGATTTGGAGGGCATTCCAGGACATCCTCAATGCGATGACATTACCCACATCAGCGATGCTCTAGTTTGAGGGCAAAACTCTATGATTTGTAGGCAAATTTACTATAGGGTTTTGCCCTTAAACAGAGTGTCTACCACAGTGCCCCAACTTGCAGATGATGTCATCAGTCAGGGGCATCGTGCTGGGACATCCCTGCTTGGGGTGTGGGGTTCCCCTGCCAGCCAGCTGGCTAGCAGTGGGCTGAAGCCCCAAATAGCAGGGGAACCCCCCACCCCAACCTAGGGAATGGCAATCCCACCATTGCCTGCCTCTACATAGCAACCTTAGACTTTGTTGTTGGTGCCCTATCCAAGCACTAATGAGGGCTGACCCTACTTAGCTTCTGAGATCTGATGAGATAACCTGGGTCATTCAGGTCAGGTTACTCATACAGGTAGATTATAGCATTTCAGCTATGGCAAAACGACAACAACAACAAAAACCAGCCTCCGTCCATGGCAATTAGGAAAGAGACATTCGGCTCTGCCTTACTTGCAATTGATCCTGTTTACACAGAGGAACAGTGCAGCATCGCTCCTACTTGCAAGGCAAATAAAAGTTGCCTTAAGATGCTTCAGGAAAACCCATCATGGATCAACCCCCCACCATCACTGCCTGTTGCTGCACTAACATTTGAGATGAGGTCTAATCTCAGGAGTAATACCAGGCATTCGGGAGCTGCTTAACCATTTCCTCTCTTGATGATTCTCCCTTGCCAGTGGGCTTCGGAACTGAAAGTGAGGCCCGAACTGGAAGAGAGGTCAGATGGGAATAAAACAGCCTCAGGAGAATTTCATAAGAGAGAAAAAGAGGGTGAGGTTGAACACTTCTTCCTCTCCTATTTTGATGCTTCCTTGCAAATCCCCTCCCTCCAGCTATACCACATTTTGTTTCCCTTGGCAAAATGGGATCACACATTTGCTCTGATAACATCTATCTCTGCCCTCATAAAATCAAGCTATTGAACTGTCATCAGTCCACTCAAAAATAAATGACAACTCATTTGCCCAGCAATATGCATAACAATAAATGAGATATAGGAACCTAGGGGAAATAATTTTTGCTGGTATTCAGGAAGTCTATACGTTTTACTCTTCTACCAAAGCTGGGATCATTCTCCAATTTACTCAACAGAAATGCAATTGCTTGCTATCAAAGTGTGGTTTTCTAATGACAAAATCACAGCAGCTTCACAAAAGACTTTTATTACTTCAGATAAAGCTTCTCTAGTTCGCATCTTTTTTCCCTCCAGAGTGACTTCATCTGTATCACATATAATGTGACTGACTGTTAATAATCTTTTGACATGATTAAAGATAAAGATAATGAAAAGGAGAGATAAAGGAAATGTTATTATCGTACCTTATTGCATTTGAAGGAAAGGGAAAGAAGATTAAGGCTATTTAAGAGGAAATTTAAAAAAAAACCCTGGAAGAAAAGTATTCAAAGCCTAGAGTCCTAGGGACAGTATGACATCTCCATATAAATGGTATTGTAAGAGGGAAAATTACATTGAACGCCCCAAACAGCAACAATTTTAACTTGTGAATTTACTACTGCAGCTGTTGTGGCTATAACTAACAAACCGACAGAAAATAAAATGGCAGCATTTATGATTTATGTTTTCAAACAATTATATACTCTTGTAAGCCTATAATCTAGCTTCATTATAATCAACAGAGACTTGGATATTAACTTCAGAGAGACAATTACCATGTGCAGGTGCTATAGCAGGCATAGCTGGGACTGTCCAGTTAATGCAAAGGCTACACCAGGTAGCAGCTTTACCCAGAATTGATGCAGTACACTGGCATGAAACTGGAGGTGGCAGGGAGATACCAGAAGGCAGGGGTCTTTTTGTAGAAAAACAGCTGCAGGAGCTCATTAGCATATGATATGCTAATGAGCTATTAAGCTATTAGCATATGCCATGCCCCCGGAAGTGATGTCAGAAGGGGAAGCAAAAGAGGGGGAGGCATCTTCAAAAGCCTCCCCTTCCCTTCCCCAGCTGGTCTGGGTGGGGGAGCTAAGAGAGAAGGGGTTCGAAGTTTAAACTCCTTCTCCTGAGAGTTGGGCCACAGAAGGAGGAAAGAGGGAAGGAAAGAGGGAAAGAAAGAGAAGGAAAGGGGAGGGAAAGAAAGAGAGGGAATAAGGAGGGAAACAGGGAAAGAAGGAAAAAGCGAAGAGAAGAAGGAGGGAAAGAGGAAAAAGAGAGAAGGAAAGGAGGGAATGAAAGAAATTCTGCGGCAATTCGGCCCCATTATATCCTATGGGCCATTGAAGTCAATGATGAAAATGTAGGGTATATTCTGGGGGCTGGAGGGGAGGGGGTTTGAGGAAGAGGCTCCAAATTCACAGGGTAGCTGATGGATCCTCTCCCCAAGATACCCACCAAGTTTCAAGAACATTGGACCAGGGGTCCTATTCTGTGGGCCCCCAAACAGGTTGCCCCTATTCCCTCCATTGTTCTCTATGGTGGGAATAAAAGTTACTTTTTTCCCACCATAGAGAACAATGGAGGGAATGGGGGCAACCTGTTTGCGTGCCCATAGAATTGGACCCCCTGGTCCAATATTCTTGAAACTTGGTGGGTATCTTGGAGAGAGGCTCCATCAGCTACCCTGTGAGTTTGGAGCCTCTCCCTCAAACCCCCTCCCCTCCAGCCCCCAGAATATACCCTACATTTTCACCATTGACTTCAATGGCTCATAGGATATAAAGGAGCTGAAATTGACATGCGGCTGCCTGAAAGACTCCCCGGGAAGCCGGCTGGGGGCGGGGCTTGGCTCCTGAGCTCCCGAGCTGCGCTCCGGTACGCTTCCCCGGAAAAGACCCCTGCCAGAAGGACAAATGACCAAGTAGCAGAGGCTTTGAATGTTAGTCTCCCTGTTGTGGATTGTTCCACCAATTTTGATCATGCCGCCTCCTAGATGCTGTGATTAGCATGTAGATTGGAGGAGGAGGAGGAGATTGGATTTATACCCCACCTTTCACTGCCCAAAGGCGTCTCAGAGTGGCTTACAAACTCCTTTCCCTTCCCCTCCCCTCCCCATAACAGACACCCTGTGAGGTAGGTGGGGCTGAGAGAACTTCTGACAGAAACTGCTATTTTTCAAGAACAGTGGTGCCAGAGCTTGTGACTGACCTAAGGTCACATCAGCATGTGCAAGTGGAGGAGTGGGGAATCAAAGATGTAAAAGTGATGTAAAAGTGATAGCACTGCTTGGGAACAGTGACCATAATGTTACTGAGTTTAACATTTGTATAAATAGGGAGTTGCCTAAAAAGACTGACGCAACCACTTTTAACGTTAAAAGGGGTAACTTCTCTGGTATGAGGGGACATGTGAGGAAGAAACTGAAAGGAAGAGTGGAAAAGGTCAAAAGCATTGGGGAAGCTTGGAGACTATTTAAAAATACAATCCTAGAAGCTCAGAAAAAATATATACCGCAGGTTAGGAAAGGCACAAATAGGTATAAAAGAAAGCCTGCATTATTAACAAATAAAGTAATGGAAGCTGTAAAAGTGGTGGAAAGCTAGTCTCGGTGAGGCTGATAAAAAGAAACACAGGCTGTGGCAAATAAAATACAAGTCTGTGATCAGGCAAGCAAAAAGGGAATATGAGGAGCATATCGCAAAAAACATAAAAGCCAACAATAAAACATTCTTCAAATACATTAGAAGTAGGAAACCAGCCAGGGAGGCAGTGGGGCCCTCGGATGACCAAGGGGTAAAAGAAGTAGTGAAGGATGATAGGGGAATGGCAGAGAAGCTGAATGCATTTTTTTGCCTCTGATTTCACTGTGGAAGAGAAGAAGTGCTTGCCCACCCCAGAACCACTGATTTCAGGAGGGGATTTGAAAGACCTGAATCAGATTGAGGTGACAAGAGAGGAAGTCCTATAACTGATGGACAATTTAAAAACTAATAAATCACCAGGCCCGGATGGCATTCATCTGAGAGTTCTGAAAGAACTCAAATGTGAACTAGTGGATCTCCTTACATTAATATGTAATCTTTCTTTAAAATCTGCCTCCATTCCTGAGGACTGGAAGGTAGCTAATGTCTTTAAAAAGGGCTCCAGGGGAGATCCAGGCAATTATAGGCCAGTCAGTCTGACGTCGATTCTGGGTAAATTGGTGGAAATTGTTATTAAGGAAAGAATTAGTAGGCACATTGATGAACAAAAACTATTGAGGCAGACTCAGCATGGGTTCTGTAAGGGAAGATCTTGTCTCACTAACCTGTTAGTGTTTTTTGAGGGAGTGAACAAACATGTGGACAAGGGGGACCCAATAGATGTTGTTTACCTTGACTTCCAGAAAGCTTTTGATACAGTTCCTCATCAAAGGCTCCTAAGGAAGCTCAATAGTCATGGGATAAAAGGACAAGTCCTCTTGTGGATCAAAAACTGGCTTATAAATAGGAAACAGAGAGTGAGTATAAATGGGAAACTTTCGCAGTGGAGGGTGGTAAGCAGTGGGGTACCACAGGGATCAGTACTTGGTCCGATGCTTTTTAACTTGTTTATTAATGATTTGGAATTGGGAGTAAGCAGTGACGTGGCTAAATTTGCAGATGACACGAAGTTGTTCAAGGTGGTGAAAACCAGGGAGGATTGTGAGGCACTCCAAAGGGATCTGTTGAGGATGGGTGAGTGGGCGTCAACGTGGCAAATGGGGTTCAATGTGGCCAAGTGCAAAGTGATGCACATCGGAGCCAAAAATCCTAAATATAAATACACATTGATGGGGTCTGAACTGGCAGAGACTGACCAAGAGAGAGATCTTGGAGTTGTAGTAGATAACTCAATGGAAATGTCTAGACAGTGTGTAACTGCAATAAAAAAGGCCAACGCTATGCCGGGGATTATTAGGAAGGGAATTGAAAACAAATCAGCCTGTATAAATCATTGGTACGACCTAATTTGGAATACTGTGTACAGTTCTGGTTGCCACACCTCAAAAAGGATATTATAGCATTGGAAAAAGTGCAGAGAAGGGCAACTAGAATGATAAAAGGGTTACAGAACTTGTGGACACTCAATGAAATTGTTGAGCAGTCGGGTTAGAACACATAAAAGGAAGTACTTCTTCACCCAAAGAGTGATTAACACATGGAATTCACTGCCCCAGGAGGTGGTGGCAGCTACAAGCATGGACAGTTTCAAGAGGGAATTAGATAAACATATGGAGCAGAAGTCCATCAGTGGCTATTAGCCACAGGGTATAGATGGGAACTCTCAGTCTGGGGCAGGTGATGCTCTGTATTCTTGGTGCTGGAGGAGGCAGCAGTGTCCTGGGTGAGGGCTTCTGGTGTCCTGGCCCCACTGCTGGACCTCCTGATGGCACCTGGTATTTTTGGCCACTGTGTGACAGAGTGTTGGACTAGATGGCCATTGGCCTGATTCAACATTGGCTTCTCTTATGTTCTTATGTAAATCTGGTTCTCCCAGATTAGAGTCCATGCAAATGCCATGTGTGGAGAAATGCCTAGTCTCCTGGGAGGGTGGCAATGAACAGGGCTTCACTATGCATTTAATCAGGTTTTTTTGCTCTGAGCTAAGAACAATTAGGAGGGGGGAGGAAAGTAGCCCATCACCTTCCAGATGCATCTCTTAATAAATTTTAATGGGTCTTACTAAAGACAATGGGCAGTTCACCGTCCCCCTCCAACTTCTGCAAGCAGGGAACAAAGACGTTTGGAGGACTTTTTGCTAGATGTTACAGGAAGGGGCTTCCTGGATACAACAGGAAAAGAAGCCTTGACCTGGGCTGACCAGGGTCAAGGGGGAGGAGGAACAGAGAGGATAAATTCTTCAGGCAACAGGAAATAGCTTTCTTTCCTTGGGATGCTCAGCTGGACAGACTGCTTGTCTGAGGATGAGAGTAGGCAGTCATTTTTGGACCATGTGGCTGGGATAGAGAGCTGGACTAACCCTCGAGGTAATCTTTAGAGAACTAGGACACCTAAGATAAAGAGCCTTTCTTAATTTTAGCATCTAGGTAGGGCATGTTTTAGAGAGGGGGGACAGAGGATTTATGTTTTACCAATTTCTTTTGTTCTTCCTTGCTTCTATTCTGATCACTTCAGTGGTAAATCCCTATATTGATCAGGTGGTAATAACAGCTACTGGAGAGTAAAAGGGAAAAACCCCTCCAGAGAGTTGGCAACCCCTAGGAAGGCAAGGCAGAATGGGACCTGGAGGCCAGAGTGGGCACATTCTGCCTCACCATGTATTAGACAAATTGAAACATTCTATACATGGTAATGTGCCTATTCAGATGGCTTAGTGCTGGCCAGAATTACCTTTAGTACTCTACATAGAAAGGTACAGTGTCTCTAAGTCTTATTCTGCTGTACTCCCCATCCTCCCTCACTGAAGCCACAATCCCTGTATCATGGGTAATATTGCTGAGCTACATCTGCCAGTGCTAAGCATGGGAGCATGAACCCAGAATACTGCACCAATGACATCTCTTGGGTTGGCCCATAGCAGCAGTTCAGTACAACAGATCATGAACATATGCTAGCAAAAGCAAAGCAGTTTCCTCTGTACCTCATATTAAATATGCCTGCCTCAAGCTTCATTGGAATCTCTCATTTGCATATAAAAATGAAAGGGGCGCAAGGGAAATAAGAACATAACAACAAGACCCTGCTGGACTAGACCAATGTTCCACCAGGTCCAGAATCCTGTTTTACACAGCAGCCAACCAGTTGCCCTGGATGGCAAAAAGAATATAGAGGCTAAGGCCCTCCTCTATTGCTGCCTCCCAGCCTTGGTAGTTAGAGGTTTTCCACCTCTGAGTATGAAGGTTCCCTTCAGTCACTGTGGCTAGTAGTTATTGATGGATGTCTCTTCCATAAAGCTATCTATGCTTGTGGCCATCACAGCAGTGAATTCCACACTTTAATTACTAATTGAGTAAAGAAATATTTCCTTTTGTCTGTCCTGAACCTATTTCCCAACAATTTCATTGGGTGCCCCTGAGTTCTATTGTTACTAGGGTTGCCAGCACTAGATTGGGAAATAACTGGAGATTTTTTTGGGGGGGGGAAGCCCAGGGAGGGTGGAGTTTGGGGTGGGGAGGGACCTCAACAGGCTACAATGCCAAAGACACCACCCTCCAGAGCAGCCATTTTCTCCAGGGAACTGATCTTAATCATCTGGAGATCAATTATAATAGCAGGAGTTCTCCAGGTGCCACCGGGAGGTTGGCAATCTTGAATATTATTGGAGAGGTAGAAAATTTCTCTTTAAGTACTTTCTCCACCCAATAGGTAATTGTATAAATATGATGTCTCATCTCAACCATCTTTTTTCTAGACTGAAATGTCCCAGACTCTGCAGCCTTTCTTCATAGAGAAAGTACCCCAACCCCCAATCATTTTCACAATTTGTCTTAGTTTTCACCATCCTGAATGGTTTGGAATCATCTGCAAACTTGACTACTATACTGCTTGGCCCCAATTTAAAATCATTTATGAACAAATTAAATAGCGCCATTCCCAAAACCAACCCTTGCTCACTTCCTTCCATTGTGAGAAGTATTGTTTATTCCTACTGTCTGCTTCCTGCCATTTAACTAACATTTAATCCAAGTCCTCTTATCCCATGACTGCAAAGTTTACTCAGGAGTCTTTGATGATGTACCTTGTCAAAAGCCTTTAGAAAATCCAAGTATATAGTCTCTACAGGAGCACCTTCATCCACATGCTGGTTCACATTCTCAAAGAACTCCCAACAGGTTGGTGAGGGAGGACTTTCCTTTGCAGAAGCCATGTTGATCATACTGGATAGGATCCAGTGGTAATTCCCACAGGTGGAAGGGGTTTCCATCCATTGAGCACAGTTTCCTCACCTGCCCTTATTCTCCTGCTGCAGGATTACTCTCTGTAGATAGGGCTAGATATGGACCATAAGTCAGATTTAATAAATGAGAAAGAAACTTATCAACCCACTTTTAGGTCTTCTTCCTGGTAAGTAAGTTGGTCTGTCACAGTAGTTAGCTCTTAGGTTGGAGTTTGCAAGAAAAAAAAATGAATGCAGACTATTGAAAAACTTTTTTAAAACACAGTCGAACCTATTATATTTTCAGTAGTTAGTATCAGACTAAGACTGGGCAGAACTGGATTCAGATCCACTTTCTTCCATGAAGTTCATGGGCTGCGGTTAGGTCAGTCAATTTCAGTTCAGTCTAACTCATAAGTTTGTATAAGGATAAAATGGAAACAGGGAGGACAGTGTGTGCTGTCCTTACAGTAAGGACAGGCAATAAAATAGAAAAATGTAATTTGAATAGGTTGGGGGAGGTCAGCAAATGCATCCTAGATAAACTGCAATGTTGCAGATGCATAACTTAGAATGGGATTTATTAATTTGAGGTTCAGATCATTAAATTTTTAATAATGAAATATTTCCCATATTCTTGTCTTATTCCGGAAATTCATGTGAAACTGGGGTCTTCAGTGCACATCTTGCTGGTCCACTGGAGATATTTCATTCATACCAATGAAGGGGCAGTGCTGAACAGTCAAAGGGGCTCATGCGTGCCACTGCCTGATTCACTTAAATCAATGGGGTAACTTAGAACATGGTTCTTGATGTATGAATGGACTCTGAATTATTTTTGTTGGTTCCCCAGTAAATGAATTGCTCTCACTGCTAGGAATCAATTGCTTCTGTTTGTATTTTGAGTGAAAAATAATATTGCTAATTCAGTTTTCCTGTGTCCTTTATAAAGTTTCTATCTCTGGTACCTGGGATTACATTTTATGGCACACATGGCCCAGCCCAACAAATTTATGTCAGATCCGGCCCTCGTAACAAATGAGTTTGACACCTCCGGTTTAGAGAGTGTTGGACCAGGATGTAGCATAGTCAGATTTTAATCCCCACACTGCCATAGAAGCCTGCTGGGTAACCTTGTGCTGGTCACATATTCTCAGCCTAACAGATCTCAATGGGTTGTTATGAGGCTAAAATAGAGCAGAACATCATAAGCTGCTTTGGGTTTCCATTGTGGAGAAACATGGGGAATAGATGAAGTAAATAAATAAATTAATAAGAATTTGGGGAGGGGGTAGTTTAGCGGTAGAGTACATGTGCATGTAGAAGATTCCAAAGTTCAAACCATGGCATTGCCAGCTTTACTTTGAAAGTAGGGCTGCTTTGTAGCTTAGCCCTGAAATTCATGGTCCTAGTAGATAATGCTAGACTAGAAACGACCAATACTTTGACTTAGGATAAGGTGGTTTCATACGTTCAAGGCTCAGACTGCAATCCTGTGTACACTTGGCTGTGGATAAGCCTATTATATCCAAGGCAACTTACTTCTAAGACAGAACATCACTAAAGCTCCTTGGCAATTGGGCTCAGGAACACATCTAGTAGAAATCAGCAGCATATTAGTTTTCAGTTTGTAAATATCAAGGTCAAAACAGACTACTTCTCATAGTGGTGCTGTAGTCTCCCTTTCCCTTCCTCTCTCTCTTTCTGGTTAGGGAGATGGAGGTTGTGGTCAGACAGTTTTTTTTGTGCTTGGGTCACCGCTGCTCCCTAATGGATTGAAAATGCTTGCTCAGACAGCAACATTTGTATCCCATTCTGAACTTGCTCGCCTCCTGCAATCACCACACTCTGGCTGTGGTTTTCTCAACACCGGGAAAATCAGGTACCTTATGGCTCTTTCTGGCTTCACCCCACATCTCTGCCTGTCTGGACTGCCTCCTAGCATTTTGAAGCCGTTTAGGACATCTGAGCATTCTCCTTGTGCTTTTGCCATTAAAAAAACAGTTGGCAATGTGCACATGACTGGATCACCATTCTGTGTATTTCAGCTCTCTCCTGCCTACAGCTTTGTGTCACATGGAATTGGGAAGGAGTTAATTGACAAGATGAGTTTGTTTCAGAGGGGAGGGAGTCTGAGAACAAAGCCAGTGACTCCAGCTTCACTCCAAGCTTTTGAATAAAAGCACCAGCAGCACACAGGACGCAGGACGAGACTTTTCTATACCCCCCCCCCACTTTTAAATGTTTGAAATGTGAAATTTCTCCAGAAGCACAGTTTCAAAAACACTACCCCACACTGGACTCCATTTCCCAGCAGCCTCTTCCAGCAATCCCATTGGCCATGAGCTGCTGCCATTCTGCCAGGAGTTTGAAGCACTGATTCCCATAAGTGCTTATGCACGTGCTCAGAAGACAAATAATTTTTAAAAAGCTGCCCGACTGCCCCACTCCCTGGCTGCTGTGTCTGATCAATCAAGGATGGGGTGAACACCCAGTGAGGAAGGTTAAGGGGGTGAGTATGATCAAAACTCTTCATTACAAAAAAAACAACACCTGGATTAGAACTGGGCCCATACTGGATCAAACTGCATGTCTGACTGCAGCAGGGGGAAGCAGAAAAGGCAGTGGAAAACAAGTAGCTGAGAAATTGCTATTGTGAAAATGAAAGTAAAAGTAGATTGGAAACATTTTATCATTGCAGTACTGCAAAAACCTTTAATTTTAAAAGCAATAACAACTAAAATAGCCTTTATCCTATTTTCTCCATAATAATAATAATAATAAAAAATATGGAAACCAGCAAGAAAGGTCCTGGATATCTGGCCAGCTGGCAATCCTAGAACAAAGAAATATATTTTTGGAATTTCTTAATCTTAATTTTTGCCATTATCTTCCAGTTAAATAAATAGCTCCTATTTAAGGCCACAAAGCCCTGACCTGGATAACTCAGGCTAGCCTGATCATGTCAGATCTCAGAAGCTAAGCAAATTAGTATTTGGTTTGCATTTGGATGGGACGTCCAGGGTCACAACACAGAGGCAGAAAATGGCAAATCACCTCTAAACATCTCTTGCCAGGAAAACACGGGATTACCATAAATCATCTGTGACTTGATGGCAAAAAAGGCCACAAATGTCATACTTTTATGCTGTTTTATGTTTTATTCTGACAGTACTTTAAACCTCTCTTACTCCTAGAGATATCAGGCCTCCCCCTATAGTGGGAGACCACCCAGCATCCTGCTGCTGTGCCTGCTGGCACTTGAGGAAATGAGGGGGAATGGAATATGCACCTGACATCATTTCAGTTAAAAACCAGAAGTGACATTGTAGGTGGTCAAGTGTTTTTGCAAATTTAGTATGGAACTTTCATAAATTCTAGAGCATCAAATAACATCACTTCAATTTTTTTACAGAGATAGGGTTGCCAGCCTCCAAGTAGGGCCTGAAATTTTCCTGGAATTATAAATTATCTTCATATTCCACCTCACCCTCTTTAAGTAATGGTTAAGGAGGTTCTGTTCCAATGTATCTGTGGAAGTGTGCTTGCACACAAAACCTTAAACCATGAATAAAACTTTGTTGGTCTTAAAGGTGTCACTAGACTCAAACTTTGTTCAGTTCAGTTGGGGGAGAAAAAACTCTTATCCTATTCATACAAGACTTAGCTGTCAACTGACTCCCTTCCCCCAGTTCTAAGCACTAGAATATAATTCCCTCAAATTTTGTTTGCTTCATTTTAATATTGCAGTATGAAAATAACATACATTAAAGGCTCTACTGCTCCTGGATAAAAAATGCAGTCTAAATTGGGATCACTCCAGGTCACAAAACCTTGAAAAAACTATTAATGGATTTCATTAAACCTTTTAGCGTTAGTAATCAGAATTTTTATCTGTAGTCTGGGTCGCAATTTTATTCCAACTATTTTGGCTTTTCCCATGTAGCTACATGAACTCTAGTTGTTGTTAAGACAGAGGCTTAAGCCTTTAAATGAAATTAATCACATAGGCATAACATACCAAATATGAATATGTTACAAGACTCAGTGAGGACAAAACTAGGATTTATCCAAACTTCTGGGCAACAAAATTTATTGAATACAAAATTATGCCTACATTAATGTAATTTAGAACCCATTGAATAGTTCTAGTTATTTCAGACAGTAAAAAGCAGCATGCCTGTAGGCACTTTGGGCATTTGATAATGGGCAGTGGGCATCACTGCAAAATGGCTGCCCTGGGGCCTGAGGAATTTGCAAGCCAAGCATTACCTTTGATGACTGAGTTTGCAAGCCAATCTTCACTGAATTGATGCTCCCTCAATACATAAAAGTTATGCCTCCTCTGATCTTCTAAAGTACCTCTTGTCCCAGTTAGGCTGAGGAAAGTCAGGCCTCACTGATTGCTTTAGGGAAGAGATACATGAAGAAAGAAGCAAATGGGTGCTAAGAAACCCATACTACTTATGGCCACCATTTTGGAAATCACTGATATGAAGCACTGAAAAGGCTAGATTAGGACAAGGAAGCCTGTACTTCTTGGCCAAAAGAGGCTAAGGGTTTGCCTTAAGGAAAGGAGCTGTGACTGGCTTTTCTATTAACTGAGTGGGACCACACAGTCTCTTATGATTTTGGGGCACCATGTTTGTTTTAAATTGTAATTCTTCCCCTCAGTTAGCAGATGTTTTTAAGGCAGCAAGTGTAAAGGCTTTGGGTTCATTGCCAGAAGTTAAGTTGTATGGTGCACAAGCAGAATTCTACCCACACCAGCCTACCCTTTCCACAAAGTCAGATAAGGTTGCGATCACACATGCTAAATAATCCACTTTCAATTAACTTTCAATGCACTTTCCAACTGGATTTTGCCACTTCACACAGTAAAATCCAGTTGGAAAGTGCATTGAAAGTGCATTGAAAGTGAATTATTTAGTGTGTAATTGCAGTCTAAATGGTACAAGGTCTGCTCATTACCAGAGACAGGCATAACAATCTATTCTCTCCCAGATGTTGTGTTAAATCACCCTGCTGCACTACCAGGTAGAGCTATCTTTCCAACTGCTCCTTGGCTGAGGTAGACCCCAAATTATCACTGCGCTCTCCAACAGGCAGATCTGCTCTCCTTTCCTGCTGTGCTTCTCTCAAACATTCCAGCCGCCTCTGAAAGATGACTGGATGCTGTAGCAGCATTCCCATAGGCTCAGCTGAGTGGCTGTTTTCCCCTTCAGTGGCAGGACAGCCTCCTGTCTGTCATAGGAACAAGCTTAGACTCTGGCCTGAAGGAACTGTGAAGCCGTATGATGTGGGCAAGCAATGACTAAAATCCCAGGATATGGTTGGAAGGCACATGGTATTGCTGAAGGTAAGCAGGTCTAGGTCAGGTCAGTGCCGGCATAGGAGATTTTTTGAGAATCCTGTGTTAGCATTGTTTAGTTCCATGATGGTTGATGTATAAAAATAAATAAATATTTAGGGTTTTGGTGGAAGTAATTAAAAGCTGTATGGACTGGATGAAAAATTAAATGTCCTGTGTATTCATGGCTGTGATAGTAATCCTGTATTTACTATATTATAGAAAATATGCAAAGAAATTACATTTAAATAATGGACCTTGATGATGTAGGAACTCTGGCACTGCAGTGGACATCCTGAGCTCACACGTAATGGCTGGATATCAAATTCTATATCTAAATGCTTCTCTTTTAGAGATAGATGCATTTGTTTCCTTGAGCTTATTCATACTCAGTACTCTGCAGGATTTTGCTATTCTGTTTCACAATAAGCTATATTATGCTATTCCTGGATGTTTTCAAGAGGAGACTGGACAACCATCTTTTGGGTATGTTGTAGGTATGTAGGGGTTTCGGCTGTGTTCCTGCAGAGTGCAGGGGGTTGGACTAGATGGCCTGCAAGGTCCCTTCCAACTCTAACATTCTATGATTCTATGATTCTATGATTCCTCTTGATTACGGGATTTTGTTTTTGGTATTTTTACCTATTTCTTCCTTTCAGTCTGCAGTGCATATTGGGAAATGCTTTTGAAAGAGAATGGCACCTCCCCGTAAATAAGGAAGCTTTCAAAGGTGACCAAAGGAGAGTAGGGGGGATGGATTGCTTTCACATCCTCTCAGCCTTCTCCACTGTGTGACCAAAATCTGAATAGAATGGCACAGTCAGCACTCTGTTTGGAGCACCTTGCCAAGCTTAATTACTAATAATGCCATTCTGGGGGGGGGAGTGCCTGTACAAGCTCTGTATTTGAATAGAGTTTGTGAGAAGCCATCTGGTGGACTGTTCAAATTTTATTAATTTTCTCCTCAACCTGGATTTGTGTGTCTTGCTGTTAATTAAACTGAGACCCATGACACAAAGAGGTGCTTTGCCTTTTTGAGGAGAGCCAAGAATTGTGCTGCCAACGGCACTTAGAGCTGCAATTGAGTGATGAAAAAGAAGTCACATCTGGAATGAAGAATGGACACCTCCCAAGAACTTCTGGCTTCAGACTGGAAAGCAAAATACATTATTTTTTTAAAAAAAATCTTTCATTCCAAAGCATGATACAAGTTGCACTCTCCATATTGCAAACTTTTCAGAATACAAACCAAGGGTCAAAGTTAAAACGTTTATATTGGGTTGATTGAAATGGCATGTTTGTTACCATGCTACTAAACTAAGTCTGAAGTCTTCTCTAACTTCAGTGGCTGTTCCTCCACCAGAAGAACTACTTACGTTGAAGGAAGGCTCTTTAGGCTGGAGGAGCTTCCTCAAGCCTCAGGTGGGATGCTGCCCAATGAGAGTTTCTTAAGCATATGCTTAACCTCCCCTCTTTGGGAATCAATGGGCTCTAGATGTGTTTATATTTGGCTGGATTATGCCATGCAGTACAATGTAACAAGGGAAACATAGGACCAAAAGTTGCAACAACCCCGCATAAATCTGTTCTTTGGATTAAACTTTATGCTCTGTGCAACTAATGTGTTCTTTTTGATGCCAGAGTTAGTTGAAATTTCCCATCAACCTCTGTTTTCAACTGATGTGATTTTGTATTGATCAATGCACCAAAGGTGTTCTGTAGGTTTGATTTGTTACTGAGGGATTACTAAAGCATTTCATCTTTTCAAGATATGGAGAATTAAGAACATGTTGATGTAGCTGCGATAACAGTTGAGTTTATTGGATGATGCTTGCAACATCACTAGGCCTAGGGCTGGATGCTGACACTACTTTACAAATGCCTAACCTTTTCAGAAACATTTTCCAGTTGTGATTTTCTTCCCCTGCTTTTTCCTCAGAAATGGTCTCTGGCTCTTCTCCAGCACTGGGGTGTTTGTCTCCTAACATGTGACAACCATGGACTATCACCTACACCACAGCTCTCCTTGCTCTGCATTACATGGAGGAAGTAAAACATTTCCACAACCATATGTGTACTGGGAGTGCACACTACCCGCAATCCTCCCAATGTGCACAGTTGCCAATTCTTCTGAACAGGGCATTGAGCACATTTTCAGTTCAGCATGTTTTCATTAAATCTTGGGTAGTGCGATCCCAGAACATGTCGTTGGATACCCAAAAACATGATGACTGAAAAGGGCTATGGATAGGCCTGAGTATGGTTAGCACAAGTAAAGAATTTGTACAAAAACATTCTTGCTTTTTGAGCAAAAGCATAGTGGCAGACTTACATCTGGAAAGTGACTCCAAACAACTGAAAAGCAATGGAAAGAAAATTCAGTTTTCAGCAGAGGTGATGGCTATGTGGACATACTTAAACCCAAGCCTCAGACACAGTTTTCTCCTTTGAAATTACCTTCGTTGACTACTTTTCCCCAATCAGTATTGCTGATGTGTGCTTACTACATTGGCAAGAAAAACCACTGGGAAAGACAGTGGCACGTTAAAAGCAGAATGGGGAAGAGTAAAATACTCCTTTCCCATTGCCTCCTCTATTGCAAATTGCTCTATCTTGTACTGCTTTGCAACAGTTCAGTGAAAAGTTGAGTTTCCAGACATGGCTTTTTAGACTGATCCTAACTGGTTTTCTGGGCAGCAACTTCCAGTGGTCCTCGCTGGACGATATACAATGAGAAAGTATCCTGGACATGAAAATCTTTTTGCTGAGACATGAAGAACCAGCTATATACATGCTGATCCATACCACCTAGGTGGTCTAGTGATGATAAGCTCCTTTTTATCTGGTTTGCATGGATTTGAACAGGTGCAGTTCCTGAAATTGTACTCATTCTGAACATGCCACTGATGGGAAAACAGGCTGAGAGTACTTGCATGGTTTTCATTCCCTTTTCAATAACCAATACTACAGCAGCTTTTCATGTATAAAAGCTGTTCCTGTGCAATTTCTTGCCAGGAAGAGAAATAATATTTATTTTCTTTGGTTTTGTTATGCAAATATGATCACATTTGTGCAGATAAGATGTATCCTCTTTTCTCAGAGCTTTTGCAGTAAGGGCTGCATGAGAAGGCAAAAACTAGGTACAGATCCCTTCCATGTCAGTGAGATTATGTTTTGTGTGCTATTTTTTTCCCTTGGCATTTTATAAAGGCAGAGGCCAGGATTTGTGATATCTCATTTTGTTTTCTGTTCACTAAAGTACTAATAAAAGAATTCTCTCTCCCTCCCTCCCTCCCTCCCTCCCTCCCTCCCTCCCTCTCTCTCTCTCTCTTTCCCTCAGCAGTTTGACAAGACTGCAAAGCCTCTTGGCTGTGTATTAAGAAACTGATAAAAATCACAGTCATAAATACAAAGAACCAGAATATTAATTTATAGTTTAGGAGTCCAATGGTTTTAAGCTTTGCTTGCCTATATTAAATATTACCAATTACTTTTAAAGATAATTTACTTTTTAGTCCAGGACATAGTTTAAGAACTATTCAGTAGTACTCAATATGAATTGGTTCTTCAGTTCTGGGAAGCCACCTACTCCAGCTCTCCAGCCATATACAATGATACACCAGGAGATTGATAAAATCCTCTGATGTCAAGAGGTTCCTGGATCTGACTGTACATATCAAGCTCCAGGTAGGCCACCCTTGGATGCACAGTTTCTGTTTATGCACAGGAATGATCAAGCACACAAGGGTTTTCATGTCCATTTCAGACATGGGGAGTCCTTTGCAAAGTGCTTCTTTTGCTACTGCAGATTTGACAGATGTGAGAATCGTTTGTGCTTCCACATATACAAAGCATTGATGGTCAGATTAAATGTTCAATTTTGCTTAAAACAGCTAAGAGAGGAGGCGCCACATTTCCATAGAGCAGTGGTGGAGCAGGAGAAGAGTGTTTAGCTCTCCCACTATTCCATTTTCCCTACCTATATTTTTCTCCCTCTATGGGGCAGCTAATCCCACTATTGGCCCGGCTCTAATTTGATCTAGATCTTTTTTATCCGGCCTTGCATGACTAGACAGCCCCCCTTATTGCGTGCGTACTCTGCCGTGGATTGTCTAGATGGCATCCACCAGAAGGAGCTGTGCGGTTTTTTTTTTTTAAATCTGTTTGCACATGCACATCTGCACCTCAACATGTACTTGTTTTTCTGCGCATACACAGAACTGAATGTTTAAAGCACCACCAGTAGTACCTCCCTCTAGGTACCATTTCAATTAAGGCAGCTCATAAATTTCACAGACCATTCAGAAACATGAAATTGTTCAGAATGTTTGAGCGGAGCTCTGTGGCTATTGCCACAGGGAACAAAAGCACCTGCTTTAACATCTAACGAACAGCTGGTAGGCTGTTCGATACCCGCCGCGGCTGGGGTGAACACCCGGCCTTAATCCCAGCTCCCGCCCACCCAGCGGTTCGAAAGTCTTAACAACCTACGAGTAGATAAATGGGTACCTGCCTTAGTAGGCAGGGAGCACCCTCCTCCTCCATTGGGAGGTGAGGTGGGAACCTCAGCAGCAACGGCTCGATGAGTGGCGGCAGCAGCGGAGCGATGTAATGGTGGCGACAGTCAAGGTGGCGAGTGGAAGAAAAAAGGAGATGCGACATCTAGTGGTGAACTGGTGGCGAAGGCGGAGCCTGGAAGGTGTGAGGATGCTCAGCGCAGGTGCGGCGGAGCCTGAGGAACAAAGCCAGTGCCGCGCCGCTGTGATCAGCATGACGAACGGGCCCACCAACTCCCAAGGAGCCTGAAGAGAGTAGAAGGATGATGCCAATCCGAAGCCAAGAAGCTGAGCCGAGCCGAGCTGGAGGCATGTCAACTAAATCCCACCAGGTGCCGTTAGGTAGTCTGGCCCCTAATACGTTGTGCCCATAGATAGGGATGATACAAAAGCTGTGTAAGTCGATCAGAGACCCATGGTAGGGGTTCGAGCGGGGTAGAAATTGAAAGATAAATAAATAAATAAATTGCGCATTTACGCATTTATGTGCATATCACTAAGAATTTTTTAAAATGGCAGCCGTTCAGGATGGTCTGGAGCAGACCATCCCAATGGGCTGATTGCGTGCTGGAATGATCAGATGGACGAAAGTCTGCCATTGGCCCATCAGCAATCAAAAGTACCGGACTTTCACTGGTATCTTTTAAGTACAGCTCCCTGGCAGGGCTAAACGGGCTGATCACGGAAGCAGCACCTTTCCCAGATGTTGCTGTCTGATTGTTCCCTTTAAATCTGCCAGGCATCCCTGCCTGGGGTGGATGTAAAGACCCATCTGATCAGGACCTAAGAGTACTTTTTGGAAGGGAGATTTCCTCCCCAGAAAAATGGAAATGATGACAGGTTTAAACAATATGGCCCAGCATTATGGCTCTGATCAAATTCAAACCCCCCTCAGACAAAACCTAGGCTACAGGTCTTCGGGACTTCTGATATGACTCTTTTGTTTCTGACTCTGGTAAGCTTACTCATATGTGGTTTCCTGTTCACATTGCCTTAAAACATGGGTTTCCAAAATAATTCCAGTAAATAATTATTAAGGTGAATGAAATATACTAATCTGGTAGACATCAGATTGTCTTAAATAGAAAGGAGTTACAGAGTTTCAGTTATTTTAGTTCCTCTAATTGGTATAACACCTTTTTTCTTCCCATATGGGTAAATTAATAAAATATACAATTGTATTATATTAACTCTCTAAGATGATAAACTGAGCCAATGGCCATAGCCTATCCTGCACCTTATTAAGTCAATGAAAAACCTTACCAGAGACACATCCCCCATGCCATTAGCATTGACACTGTATGAGTTACACAGAACTCGAGACAAAATAGAATGGAAAAGTAGGTACTTACCAATTACACAGAGAACCAGAAAATAACACAGAAAATCAGGACACAGATCCAGCTCCTTGCTAATTAAGTCACATCAGAGATGCAATAGGCTAATTACAAAATATTTAATACATCATACAGAATGTTGTGTGATATATGAACTGGCAAAGAATCACAAATTATTGCAGTGATTCAAGGGAAAAACAACTTTATTTGTCTTTACATATTATGAAGCTGAAATTCCAGGTATGTCTTGGAATGCCCTATCAATAAGGAATGAGAAACAGATTGGGTAACAGTGCAAAAACTGTCTCATAACCAGTGATGGTGAATAGTTGCCTGTACACAATTCTCTGTCTATTAAAATTCTGAAGGATTGTTTCTGCATTGTCTGTATAACCGAGCCATGACCAAGCTGTGGCGTCACTGCCTGTATAGGCTCACAGTTGTACTGGATTTAAAATATATTCACTTATGATGTGTCTGATCAGTTCTCACTTATACTGTATCTGACCAGGTCACTATAAAACGTTAGTCTCTTTAGGGGGGGTTGGTATATAACTCATGGATGTATGGAGGACAACTGCTCAATATAATTCTTTCACCAGAAAGTCAGGCACCAGTATTTGTAAAAATCAAACAGTACACTTCTTTATTTCTCAGAAAGCCCAACAGGGGGATGGGATATATTTACATAGGATATTTTGTTTCCTTGTAGAATATAACTTTTTACTTTGCCTTCACATAGGCTGTAGGCTTATCACTCTCAGTTTTACACCAATGTTCTTCAGTACACTAAACACACTTATGATCCCACTCTCCAATAACTGTTTTGTGGATGACCTTTGTACTTTATCTGTCTGGATCTTTTGATTCTAACTGGGCACCTTTCCAGCTTTCCAGACTCCTCCAGACCCTTAGCCCTTTCTTTAGCTACCTCTACAAGTTCCTTTGGAGCATTGTATCTGATGTTTGTGACCACTGAGGTCTCTGTTCATTCTCCCCTTTCCTTTAGAGGGTACTAGTGCAGAGTTTTATTCAGCCCCAGTTTTCTACTCAAACTGATATCAGGCTGTTTCCGCAGAGCCACAGAGGTTTTGTTCAACCTCAGAGCTATCCAGTTAGCTGACCGCTCTCTGCTAACTTCTCTTCCAACTCCTTCTCCCAACTGTCAGATTCCAACTGTCAGTTGTCTACTGTTATCTGTCACTCTCTGAGAATTCTGAGCCAAATGGCCCCCTCCGTTCTCAGTCATGTGATTCAGCAGCTTCTTTGTTTACCTGCTGCTGTCCACTAACCTTTAATTCTGTCACAGTCTGCATTTTTGCCCTATATTTGGGTGTTGATAATAGTTGTGGTAGAAGTCTTATGTATGCATTGTATTATCATGGACAAGGCCTGTATCTTGTACTTTTCGTTTGTGCATGCTTCTCTCCATGAGCTGCAGAGGCTGTGCTCCACCATGCAACCTGCTTCCTCTAGTCCTAGGCACTTCCATCTTCGCCAGACCACTGTCTTTTAATGAGTTGAAAGTGCCTAATCAGTGGTTTTGTTTGTATCTGTAGGAAACTGGGAAGAATTTTAAACGTCTTTAGGGTTAAAATGTTTAGCTTCTGAGATTTCTTTTAAAGTTTCTGGTAGCTAGCCTGTTGTATAGTGGGTTAGACGCATAATGAAACCACGGACAACAATGTAGTGATCAGCATGGTTCGCTATTATACAACACAAGACAAAAAATGCCTGGCCAGGTGGCCAACTATATACATGCTAAGGGGAATGCCCCCTGGTGCCATTGGTGGGTTTGAATTCCCGCCGCCGTTCCCATTGGTTCCCCAAAGCAGGAGCTCAGAGCCCCCGTCCCATTGTTCTCTGGGACTCAAGCTCAGGCTCCTTCGCTGATGGCCTGAAGTGATCAGCGGACACAACACCCCTCCCCCCATAGTCCTGACCCTGTCTAGGTGACATAGTCCTTCAGGTATGCGGGGGCTCTGCGTTCCCTAGTGGAATGCCATGGTGCTGGCATCGGGGCTTCTCCGCTGCCAAGTTGTGGTTGTGCGGTGGGGCCTGCCACTTCGCTTTCTCCCTCTGGGGGTGGGTGCTCCATCGGGCACTTGGCCGTCGTGGCCTCTGGAGTTGGGAGCTCCCTGAGGTCCTGTTCCGCTTTGGGTTCCCCCTGGGCTTCCCATGGGACCCGCTCCACCTCCCCTTGGTCCCCTGGATCTCCTACCGTAAGAAGTAGGCGCTGCCTCAGCTGGTCCATGTGGCGCCGCAGAACCTGCCCGTCATCCGTCGATACCTCGTAGGAGACGGGGCTGGTGGGGTGGATTACCTTCCCTGCTAGCCATTCTGGGCCCCAGCCATAGTTCCTTGCAAACACCGGGTCCTCTGGGAAGAAGCCCCGAGACGCCTCCTGGTTCTCGACCATGTTGCGCACCGTTGGAGCCCTGTCGGGGTGCAGGCGGTCCAGGAGGATGGCTGGTCTCCGACCCATGAGGAGCTCCATGGGGCAGCAGCCGCTGACTGGGTTGGGTGTTGTTCAGTTCGCCATCAGGAACCGTGCTATGCGTGACTCCCAGTCACCCTCTGTCAGGCGGCTTAAAGCTTCCTTAGCCGTGCGGACCATGCGCTCTGCTTGGCCATTCGTAGCGGGGTGGAAAGGCGCTGACCTGATATGTCGGATCAAGTTGTCCCATAGGAACCGCTGGAATCCCTCAGACATGAACGCCGAGCTGTTGTCCGAGACGATAGTGTCCGGCAAGCCATGCGTGGCAAAGATCTTCCGGAGGGCTCGGATGGTGGCGCTCGCGGAGGTGGTGGAGACAGGACTCACCTCCAGCCACTTGGAGTACGCATCCACGGTTACCAGGAACGTCAATCCGTGGAAGGGCCCGGTGAAGTAGATGTGGAGCCGGGACCACGGGGTCCTTGTTGATTCCCATGACTGCGTGGGCGCGCTTGGTGGTCTTGGCCGGACCTCTTGGCAGATCTGGCAACGCTTCACCCAGGCCTCTATTTCCCTGTCCATGCCCGGCCACCAGATGTAGCTCTTGGCGAGGGCCTTCATCCTCATGATGCTGGGGTGTGCCTCGTGCAGAGCCTACAGGACCTGGTACTAAAGCACACTGAGGACTACAAGCCATTCCCCCCACAGCAGGCAGCCCTTGTGCACCGATAGTTCCTTGTGCCGCATTGTGAATGCGCTGAACTCTGGGCCGCTGGGGCCGTAGGCCACCCCCTCACCATCCATCCGAGAACCCAGGAGAGGATGGGGTCATGGGCGGAGCGGCAGGCGACATCCACGGCCTGGAGGCAGGCGTCTGGAAGACTCTCCTTCTGGAGAACGTGATGAGCCAGGTCTAGGTCCTCCCCCTCATCTGGTAGGGGAAGGCGGCTCAGCGTGTCCGTGTGGCCCATCGCCTTGCCCGGCCGGTGCTGCAGTGTGTAATTGTAGCCCACCAGGAAGATGGACCACCACAAAACTCGAGGGGAGAATACCTGGGGGATCCGCCGGTCTGCCATGAAGAGTTCCAGCAGCGGGCAGTGGTCTGTAGCAATGGTGAAGGGACAGCCGTAGACGAAGTCGTGGAACTTTTACACCCCAGCCACTGCCAGTCCCTCGCGGTCTATTTGGGCGTAGTTCCATTCGGCCACAGATAAGGTCCGTGAGTAGTATGCAACTGGGACCTCCCGGCCGTCCGGGAGACGGTGTGCCAGCACAGCTCCCACACCATAGGGAGACGTGTTGCAAGCCAGGACCATGGGCAGGGACTTGTCAAAGTGGGACAGGACCGAGTTCGAGATCAGCAAGGCCTTGACAGCCCAGAATGCAGCGGCCTGACGTGGGCCCCAGACCCAGGGCGCCTTCTTGTTGAGCAACCGGTGGAGGGGCTCGGCTACCACCACCTTGTGGGGGAGAAAGGCGTGTAGAACTTTAAAAGTTCAAGAAAAGCTTGGAGCTCGGCTTTGGAGGATGGGGGTGGTGCTTCCACTATGGCCTTAACCTTGTCCCGGGCTGGGTGGAGGCCATCCACATCCACTGTGAAGCCCAAGAAGTCCATGGATGACACACCTAGCTGGCACTTTTCACGCTTGACTTTGAGGCCGGCGTCCCGGAAACGGCTGAGGACCATGCGGAGGTGGGTGGTGAACTCATCAGGTGTGGCAGCGGCGATCATCACATCATCGAAGAATGGTGTGACGCCGGGAATCCCTTTGAGGAGAGAGTCCATCAGTTGCTGGAATATCCCAGGTGCCACACTCACCCCGAATTGCAGGCGATTGACCCTGAAGGCCCCCTGGTGGGTTACAATGGTTTGGGCCTCTGCGGTCGGCCCATTTACTGGCAGTTGCTGGTAAGCTTGGGCCAGATCTAATTTGCTGAAGATCTTGGCCCCCGCCAAAGTGGCCAGAATGTGGCTCACCACCGGAACTGGGTAGGAATGGTCCTGCAATGCCCGGTTGATCGTGCATTTATAATCCGCGCAGATGCGGACGTCCCCATTAGGCTTAATTGGGGTCATGATCAGGGTCTCCCATGCCGTGTGGGAGACCGGTTCCAGGACCCCCTGGGCCACCAGGTGGTCCAGTTCCGCATCAGTTTTGGGGTTTAGGGCAAACGGAACTGTCCTGGCCCACATGCGGATAGGGGCCACCATGGGGTCGAGCTGTAGTGAGACCGGGGGGCCCATATACTGGCCCAGAGACCCGTCGAAGATGGATGGAAACTCGTGGCACACCTCCTGGAAGTTGCGGGTTGTGCATTGCTGGGGTTCAAACCAGGCCCTTCCCAGGAGGCTGACTAGGTCGCCCTTGACTACTAGCAAGTCCAAGTAGCCCTTGAAGCCACGGTACTGCACCCTGAAACTTCCGACCCCCTTCACTGGCACACAGTTTCTTTGAAAGTCCATGAGCGTCACGGGTGATGGCCGCAAGTGGGGGCCCCCTTTAGGGCAAATCTGTTTTAAAGTGGCCTCCGAAATGATGGAGCATGCGGAGCCCAAATCAAGCTCCATTTGTAAGGGGACCCTCTCTACTTTAACCCGGATGTATATTTTAGGGGTAGAGGCCTGACTGGGGAGTTTCAGTACCTGGGCCTGGGCTGCTGGGGCGTTGGTCAGGAGATAGAGGTCCGCTTCCGGGGCTGCGCAGTCCTCGAAGTACACCTCTGTCCTGCGGCAGGGCGGCTTTTGCACCACGCGGGATGCCTTGGAGCGGCAGACCCTTGCAATGTGGCCCATGCAGCCGCAGTCCCGACACATGGCGTCCCTGAACCAACATGATTTTTGTTCATGCTGACCGCCACAGCTGGCACACTCCTGTGCTGCCAAGCCGGGTTGCTTGCATGCGAAGCTGGCGAGTGGTGCTGGCGGGCGATGCTGGGCTAGTGTGCAGTGTACCTTGGGGTCTTCAGAGTTGCTGGTACTGGGGAAGGCCACGCGGTGTGTTGTGGTGGCAGCCGGGTGGGATCTCTCCCACGCTGTGGCAGTGGCTAAGGCTGAGGCAATGGTCACCTTCTCCCCCTCCATTATCTGGCGTCGGAGTTTTCCTTCCTTGAGGCCCGCGACAAATTGGCCACGGAGAGCCATGTCCAGATGCGCCCTGAAAGCGCAGTCAGCCGCCAGGCAGCGGAGCTCCACAAGGAACTCCGCGGCTGTCTCCTTGCCCTGCTAGTTCCGATGCTGGAAGACCACGTGGCAGGTCATCTCCGACGGCTTCGGGAAGAAGTGGTTTTGCATGGCCTGAACAATCTCGGCGACCGTACATTCCTCCACCTTCTTAGGAGAGAGAAGATACTGGGCTAGTTCTACAATCATGGGACTGCAAGAGCAGAGCAGCAGGCCTCTCTTTCGATCTTTGTCCGTGATCTGGTAGAACACGAAGGCTTGCTGCAGACCCGTAACCCAGGCTCCCCATTGCTGGGGCTGGGAGGCGTCGAACGGCGGCAGCAGCCTGGATCCTGGAGCGATGGCCATCGTGCTAGTCGGCGGCTGCGACACAGCTCTGGATTCACCTTTGGAGGTGCTCATGGACGAAGCACGTGGAGTGAGTCTTCGGTAGAGTTGTCCGCCCGCCCGGCTGGAGCGCTGAACAGGATCCCACCTTCGTCGTCACTGTTGTATAGTGGGTTAGACACATAATGAAACCACAGACAATAATGTAGTGATCAGCATGGTTCGCTATTATACAACACAAGCCAAAAAATGCCTGGCCAGGTGGCCAACTATATACATGCTAAGGGGAACACCCCCTGGTGCCATTGGTGCGTTTGAATTCCCGCCGCCGTTCCCATTGGTTCTCCAAAGCAGGAGCTCAGACCCCCCATCCCATTGTTCTCCGGGACTCAAGCTCAGGCTCCTTTGCTGATGGCCTGAAGTGGTCAGCGGACACAACATAGCCTCACTGAAGATCTTGGAGATCTGCTGCCAGTTTGAATAGACAGTACTGACTTGGATGAACCAATGGTATGATACAGTAGAAGACAGCTTCATGTGTGTTCATATGTGTGTGTGTGTGTGTGTGTGTGAACCATTGGGAAAAGTTGGATAAAATATTTTAAATAAATAACCATCTTAAACTACTGGGGAGAAAGATCTAAAAATATAATGTTCAAAGAACTGAACAATAAACCTCCCTGCTTTCTGAAGAACTAGACAAACAAATAATAAAGAGAAGTTAATAAACTCTCAGAACAAACAAACCTCCCTGGAATAGATATCAAATAAACAAATAGGAGATCTTTTAAAAAATATATTGATGCAAGCAGAAAGCTTTTCATTGATTTAAATGCCCTTCTCCAGTATTTTTTAAATATTTTTTAAATATACTTTCTATAACCCTCTGACTTTCAAAACTGATAAAAACAGAACACGAATAGAATCCTGAGCTAAGAATTCACCACAACAGAATTGCAATGCGAGGTATCTTCCTAAAATAATTCTGGAGCTGTTCTGGACCAATGTTTTGTGTGTTTGTGTGTGTGTGTATGTGCATTATGTTTATGAATATTTGCTTCATAATGAATGGATGCTAAATGTTTTCCATGTGTTCTTGATGTAGTCAGGCCTTCTTCCAATATAAGCATGCAGTTAGGAAGTGCTAGATGCCTAGTTAGCTTCCTATATTAGATTATTTAACTTCTGGTTAGATGTACACCTTGAACTCAGGTTCATTACTGGTATCGTACACAAGTGATACTATTAGAGAATCTCAGATTCTATTTTAAACTTTTATTAAAGCATATCTATTTAGTATTATATCATCCATCATGGTTACATATCACAATTAGACCTGACATAGGCGCAAATGCTGGGTGGATTTAAAGGTTGTGATCAGACAACATCTGGGAAGTGCCCCGCAGCTGTCAGCTCTGCCACAGAAGTGGAGTTAAAAAATACCAGGGAAAAACCAGTAGTAAATGGGTTGCGATGGGCCACGGACAGACTTTCCCCTGTCTGATCACTCCAGGGCACTCTCATGGTGTTGGGATGGTCTGATCAGGCCATCCTGACTCCGTGCCGTTGTCCCCCCCCTTTGCAGTATGTGCATCAAAGCATACTCCACAGGGAACCCTCAGTACGGAGGTGCGGTTCATTGATTCCTCATTTAAGTGCATGGGAAACAAAAGGCACAAAAACCCCCAACTTACCTGCAGTTGCATCTGATCATACAATAACAGGCTGCACCCACAGCTTCAAAAGGTGTGATTGTGCAACTGTGGGCCTATTTCCTCCAGGGGAAATAGCCTTGCTCCTCCCCCTTTTTTCTGGTGCATGTGACCACACCCATAGATAATTAAAGGAGAGCAATGACATGAGTCCACAACAATATCTTACCCAAAGATTAAACAAGTTACAAGCAAGGATCTCCTTCTAAGAAGAAGCTCCCAATCAATTCAAATTCCCATATTTATAGAGTTTTAAACCCATTTCCTAACAATAGTTAGATGTCCTGCTTGATAAGATTGCACATTCTTGTCTACCTAATTATCTCATTACTTCAAACACTATACCAAGTTATCTATTTGTGAGCTATCTTTTTAAAATATATACAAACTGTTAGTTCTTGCTACTTTTCATCTTAACAAATTCTATTTAAAAATAGTGATTACAAGTTTCTCATACTTATAAATATCTGTTGGCCCTTAACCAATACACCCCAACTTTGAATTATATCTTTGCTTCTGGGAAGCTGAACATTCTTGTTATTCTTAGATACTTCTGCACTTGAGCCTCAGCACATAATATCTCTTGATACAGGTTAGACAGCTTCTAATCTACAAAAGGTCATATAATTGTGTTGCTGCTTTGTTTCTTGCCCCACTTCAAGGCTATTCTATTCTGGGTTTCTAAACGCCATTTTGACATGTTCACTGAGAGGCTAGACTAGCTCTTTTTCTAGTGTGCAGAAACATCTTCCACTGTCTTTTTGGTTAAGTCCAGCAACTGTTCCCTTATATTTCTAGCCACATCCATGACACCTCCTCCTATATAGCTAGGAAGAAATATTGACACAGAAACATCATATTTTATTTTGTAAACACTCATGCAAAATGATTCTTTTTTTTTTTTTTTAATCATAACTGTTTTAAAACTCTTTTGGTAAAGCCTCTCTATCTTCCAAAATTTACTGAGCTCTTTACATATAGGTAGATCAACTCAACCATCTTCTAGAAACATTTGGGACATCATATTGAGAAGCACTTTTGACATCCTCCCTTGCATAGTTTGATATTGTTCACTGTAGCTGTGCTGTCAGTAGCTTCAAAGAAAGCTCTTGGAAATGAAATCCCTAAAGGTTTCAAGTTGTTTGGAAGGCCAGAGAACTACAAACAAAACTGCACAAGTGCTTCAAGATCTTTTAATTCATGCAATGATTGCTAGGAGGCATGTTCAAGAGCTTAACATTGCTGCCAGGATCACTAGCAGTTGTCGGGGGGGGGAGTCCAATCTTGATGATTCAGATATGACTTATCCATTCCTTGCCTTTTGAATCTGACAAGTATGCTTCAGCACATGGTGGGCATAATACTGGTATTGGCTGACTCCACCTTTCAGAACACTTGGGTGAGATTTTATAGTTGGTACAGTAACATGGATTAGGTTGATATTGGGAGGATTAAGCATAAGTATAAGTGGAACTTTGTGAAACTTTGTACCCAACAAGGAAGAAGGAAAGGGCAAGAGGCAAACTTATAGTGGAGGAGGATATTATTGCGGTTTTAGTGCAGTATGATTTAGTAGAAACATAAAAGCATGTATTACCCCCGTTTGTGTTTTATGTTTAGTGTTAGTTATGTTTGTGTTATGTTTTGTATTTGAAAAAATGTAATAAAATTCTGCTCTTTGGGGCAGTTAAAAAACTGGTTTTACCATTAACAGTAGCTAGCATTGGTTTAGAGACATTTATTTCTTTCTTTAGATTTATATCTCACCCTCCCAGCCAATGCCGCCTCAGTGTGGCTTATAAACAAAATAAAACGTACACATAAATTTAAATAGTCCAAAAATCAGATAGAACATATCAACATTTAAAAGTGCTAGCAACTAATAACACTAATAGATTATTAAATGTGGTCGACCTTCAGTCTTACATCGTAGTGATCAGCCCATTGATCTAATCTTTGCGCAGCCAGCACAGGCTGTTCTTATGGCTTCAGGGGACAGGGTTCCCTATTGGGGTGGCTCCTAATTAAAGGTCTGGTGGAAGAGCTTCAATATGATATGGCTGGTATACATGTCTTCAATGACTTCTATGGTCAAAGAGCCCAGGTAGTGCCTTGGTTTACAGAAGGGCTGTGGGCGATGAAAAGACAAGGGAGATGGCTAGAGTAACCAGGGGTCATTTTGTAGAAAAAGAGGTGCAGGAGCTCATTTGCATAATTCATTTGCATATGCCACACCCCCTGACAAAGGGCATGCATGCAAGCATACCTGGGTTCCCTGCCTGATCTTCTCCAGTCGAGCAGGGAACCCAAGCAAATAAAATGGCAAATAAAATGGCAAATAAAATGCAAGTCTGTGATCAGACAAGCAAAAAGGGAATATGAGGAGCATATCACAAAAAACATAAAGGCCAACAATAAAACTTTCTTCAAATACATTAGAAGTAGGAAGCCAGCCAGGGAGGCAGTGGGGCCCTTGGATGACCAAGGGGTTAAAGGAGTAGTGAAGGATGATAGGGAAATGGGTGAGAAGCTGAATGCATTTTTTGCCTCTGTCTTCACTGTGGAAGAGGAGAAGTGCTTGCCCACTCCAGAAACACCGATTTCAGGAGGGGGTTTGAAAGACCTGAATCAGATTGTGGTGACAAGAGAGGAAGTCCTATGACTGATGGACAATTTAAAAATGAATAAATCACCAGGCCCGGATAGCATTCATCCGAGAGTTCTGAAAGAACTCAAATGTGAACTTGTGGATCTCCTGACAAAAATATGTAATCTTTCTTTAAAATCTGCCTCCATTCCTGATGACTGGAAGGTAGCTAATGTCACTCGCATCTTTAAAAAGGGCTCCAGGGGAGATCTGGGAAATTACAGGCCAGTCAGTCTGACATCGATACTGGGTAAGTTGGTGGAAACTGTTATTAAGGAAAGAATTAGAAGGCACATTGATGAACAAAAACTATTGAGGCAGACTCAGCAGGGGTTCTGAAAGGGAAGATCTTGTCTCACTAACCTGTTAGTGTTTTTTGAGGGAGTGAACAAACATGTGGACAAGGGGGACCAAATAGATGTTGTTTACCTTGACTTCCAGAAAGCTTTTGATACACTTCCTCATCAAAGGCTCCTAAGGAAGCTCAATAGTCATGGGATAAAAGGACAAGTCCTCTTGTGGATCAAAAACTGGCTTATAAATAGGAAACAGAGAGTGAGTATAAATGGGAAACTTTCTCAATGGAGGGTGGTAAGCAGTGGGGTACCACAGGGATCAGTACTCGGTCCGGTGCTTTTTAACTTGTTTATTAACGATTTAGAATTGGGAGTAAGTAGTGAAGTGGCTAAATTTGCAGATGACACGAAGTTGTTCCGGGTGGTGAAAACCAGGGAGGATTGTGAGGCACTCCAAAGGGATCTGTCGAGGATGGGTGAGTGGGTGTCAACGTGGCAAATGGGGTTCAATGTGGCCAAGTGCAAAGTGATGCACATCGGAGCCAAAAATCCTAAATATAAATACACGTTGATGGGGTCTGAACTGGCAGAGACTGACCAAGAGAGAGATCTTGGAGTTGTAGTAGATAACTCAATGAAAATGTCTAGACAGTGTGTAACTGCAATAAAGAAGGCCAATGCTATGCTGGGGATTATTAGGAAGGGAATTGAAAACAAATCAGCCAGTATAATAATGCCCCTGTATAAATCATTGGTGCAACCTCATTTGGAATACTGTGTACAGTTCTGGTCGCCAACATCTCAAAAAGGATATTATAGCATTGGAAAAAGTGCAGAGAAGGGCAACTAGAATGATAAAAGGGTTGGAACAACTTCCCTATGAAGAAAGGTTAAAACGCTTGGGGCTCTTTAGCTTGGAGAAATGACAGCTGAGGGGTGACATGATCGAGGTTTATAAGATTATGAATGGAATTGAGCAGGTTGAGAAAGAAGTACTTTTCTCCCTTTCTCACAATACAAGAATTCGTGGACACTCAATGAAATTGCTGAGCAGTCGGGTAAAAGGAAATACTTCTTCACCCAAAGAGTGATTAACATATGGAATTCACTGTCACAGGAGGTGGTGGCAGGTACAAGCATCGACAGTTTCAAGAGGGAATTGGATACACATATGGAGCAGAAGTCCATCAGTGGCTATTAGCCACAAGGTATAGATAGGAACTCTCAGTCTGGGGCAGGTGATGCACTCTATTCTTCGTGCTGGGCGGGGAACAATGGGAGGGCTTTTAGTGTCCTGGCCCCACTGCTGGACCTCCTGATGGCACCTGGTATTTTTGGCCACTGTGTGACAGAGTGTTGGACTAGATGGACCATTGGCCTGATTCAACATTGCCTTCTCTTATGTTCTTATGTTCAGGCATGTTTAGAATGCCTTTCTCTCCCTTCCCCATGTGGGGAAGGGAAAGAAAAGCATTTAAATCCCCCTTCCCCCAAGTTTCCCTGCAAAAGCCTCCAGCCCACCACGGCAGGCTGGCTGGAGAAGGGAAGGGGAGGGCAGAGGGGCAGACATGCCTGCATTCCCATCTGGGGAAGGGAAAGAAAGGCATTTAAATCCCCCCAGGCGGCGAGGGGCTCTGCAGGGTTTTCCTGGCTCGTCCACCTGCTCAGGTGGGCCAGGAATGGCAACCGGAGGGTGCCCTGGGCTCCCTACTGCTGGAGCGCCGCTTTGCTGCACTCTGGCAGGAAATGACCCCTGAGAGTAACACTGGAGAAAGACTTGGGATGAATCTGACAAGGCATGAGCTAGAGCTCATTTGAAAGCCTACTCTGTGATGGTGGCAACAAAGAAATGTTTTCTGTCACTACTGCATTCACATAGTGTAGACCTTCAGAACTTTACCAGGAGGTCAGGGGCCTATTGGGTTCTGGCCAACAGGAGGAGGTGGACTGCACTGTAGCCCATTGTGATAATTTTGCCAAGGAGTTTGCAGATAAAATCTCTCATACCCATTCTGACTTGGATTTTACATTAGCAGTGACAGGATCAGATGGTCCTAGGGGGCTGATTTGTCCAGTTAAGTGGGATACCTTTTAGCTTGTGAAGTCTGAGGATGCGGACAGGATTTTGGAAGTTTGAGACCTACCACCTTCTTGTATGGCCCTTGCCTCTTCTGGATGTGGAAGACTGGGTCTGGGAGACAGTAAATGCCTCCCTGAGAGATGAGGTTGTTACTCCTGCCTTGAAGAAGGCAGTGGTGTGTCCACACCTAACGAAACCTGCTCTACACCCAGTAAAATTGAATAACTACTGCCCAGTCTCAAAAGTTCCATTCTTGAGCAAGGTGACTGAACAAGTAGTCACCACCCAACTTCAGAGTGTCCTGAATTAAGCAGATTGTTTAGATACATTCCATACCGGTTTCAGTCCTGGTTATGTATGGGCACAAACCACATTTTTATGGTTCAGTTCATGGCTGAACAACAAAAAGAACCATGGACCAATATGCCAGTTTAAATGTTTTTATGTTTGCTGCCTTGTGGCCCCTGAAAGGCAGCATAAAACTGTTTAAAATAATAAATAAAATAAATCATATCTTTGGAATACTACAGGAAGTTGGGGGTTCAGAATGCTGCCTTTTGGCATTCTGATCGTCCCTGGAAGCTTCTTGCTGTGTTCCAAAAAGGACACATTGAGCTGTTTTCAGGGGATTAAGGGGAAGAGATCAGAACACTGAATCCTAGCTGATCCCTCCCCCCCTTCCCCCTCCTATGGCACCTAATGAGACATGGCAAGCAGGTTTTTCGGGGGGGGGGAGGGAAGATTTAATGTGAGGTTCATCCATGAGCCACAACACATGGCCCCTCTGGGTGTTATGAAACCCACAGGTCCTATATTCTGCACCCCAGCCTTAGCTAGCAACAGTTACAACCTACAGAATGACTGTCCTACAAAAGTGGGTTTCAACAGCTTCCTTCTTCCTACGCCTTGAGCCATTTGTTTGAAATAACTTTCCAAGCAGATCATACAATATTCCACATACCTTTGCAGTCCTCGTTGTTTTTGATAGGGTCTGTAATAGCATAAAGAAAATCACTTGAATTGTGTGTAAAATGGTAGTGTGGAGGCAGTTTATATAGGGAGTTGTTTTAAACCAGGTTTTCTAGTTTTGATGGATTAAATTGAAACACATATGAATATTACCAAAATTTCGGTAGAGGCATCCTTTTAAGGAACTCTGAGAAGGAATGGCCATTCTTAAAGATCCCCCCCCCAATTTCTTATACACACCATAATCATAATTATGCCAGTGCTAGAGGGGAAGGCCTCTATGCTCTGTTTGTTGCCCCTCAGGTCCCTGGTTGTCCACCGTGTGAAACTGGATGCTGGAATAGATGGACCACTGATCTGATCCAGATGGGATCTTAAAACATATTCTTAAAATACTTCAGATTGTTTTGAAAGGTTGTTTTGCTGAAAAGTTATGAAAATAAAGTTATATTTAAAAAAATCAGTTTCTGTCATAACTTTCAGCCCTAACAACTAAAATTGCCTGCTTGACTGTGTAAGACAGCAAAAGTTTGCAGTTCTGACTTAAATCAGCTTTCACAAGGCAGATGTTTCATATGCCCAGGCCCTTGGACTACTAATAAATAAAGCATTAACTCATTATGCTTATGAGAAGCATAATGGTAGAAAGAAATGTAATGTAAGTCATTAAAATTTGAATTTCAAATGGGTGAGTGGTTAGTATAGAAACTGTCACTTGATGAAATATTTCATGGACATTCCAGCTATGGCAGCCAATCACAGAGTTCCTAAAGAAAATTCTTGGAGAGGTACTTCTGTCTGCTGTTTTCTCCCTTGAAGGACTTGTTAGTGGCCCACTAAATATGAACTGGTGACTCCTAAATACAAATGCCACTTCATATGTATATTCACTGATGGGGAATATATTGCCTTTCAGTGCATAGAGGTTTCAGCTCAAAGGTAGCCAATATCCTTCATATGCAGAAGGTTCCCAGTTCAATCCCTACCGTCTTCACCAGATGAAACTCAGGTAGCAGGTGCTGGGAAAGCCTGTTGGACTGGATTCAATGTATCACCAGTAGACAGCATTACTGGAGGTGTTTTTTCCAACCTCCTTCCCCTATGAACTTCAAAAACGGTGATCACAATGGCTAGCAGACACATGAAAGAAATGCCATGCAAAATAGGCAAGCTGTGCCAAGGAGGGGAAAGCAAGCAAAATTATTCCACCCAGTCTCCTTGACTAACAGATATTCTGACTAGTGTGAGAGGCAGGTGTGATGATTTTACACACTTTCCCCTCTTCAATAGAGTTGCTTATGTTGCATGGTTATCCATCCACAAAAGTCCCCCAAAACCTCATCAACACAGTTTTGAGGTTCTTAGGTAGCTGCTAGAGAGGAGGGGAAGGTAGGGAAAAGTGGCTTTTGCTAGAGCCTTCTGCTGGCAGTTCACAGATTATCCCATTGTGAGCCTGAGATTGTTGCTGCCAAGCAAAGTTGACAACAGTGGAGTAGAGGGACCATCTGGCTCAGAATGAGGCACCTTCTTATGTTTCAGCATCATTTCTGCTTTGTAAGATGTACATAATTAGATAACCATTTGGTTTTGTAAGCATTCAAGAATGATAATTACTGGAAAGCATCTTGTACATTAAACATCCAGAATAAACTGTCAGTTATACAAGAAAGAATCCAAGTGACCTGTGGATCCTACACTAACATAACAACTAGATTTGCTAAGGCGAAGCTGGGAAGACTTTTAAAAGAACTATCATCTTGAGCAGAGGTACAGCTTTCTAAACCACTGTTTTAGTATTTAGAGTTGTCCCTGCAGGATAGGCTCCTGGGGGGCTGTGTTGGGCAGTTCTGTTTAAATTGGGCTGCCCAGCAGAGCCCTAGCCAAGTCTGTGGGGAGAGTTCTCCACACAGGATTGGCTGCTTCGCAAGCTTTTGGGGCAGACCAGGTTAAAGACACGGCACAAAGGACCCTCAGCTGAGCCATCTCTCAGCTGTTTTTAGCAGCTTTGCCAATGCTTTTTTCCCCTTGGTTTTTTTTTTTTTTTTGGTTCAGCTCTACTGGACCCAAAAAACCCTGGGATTTCTGAAAAACCCTGGACTGAATACTTTACTCATATTGAGATCCAGTTTTGGGGGGAATTCCAATTTTTTGGGGGGTCCAATAGACCTGGACCAAAAAATACCGAAAAACATTGCACACCCCTAGTAACACTGCTCTGGTCTTCTGACAAGTATTCCATCTTAGGACACAGATACCAAAGGGATCCATCCCTTCAGCTGGGGATGCAAGGACAAAACACCCCATGTAAGTAAGCAGGAAGAAGCAATTCCTTGCTCCAAGCAGTGTCAGCTGCAACTGCATATCCTTTCCTCCTTGTATCTACTCTGTGCTCTGCCCTAACAATGCCTCCCCACAACAGTTCCTAGCAGTAGATATGAATAGTGCTGAGGGTGGGGGGGGAATCTCACCTTGCAAATATGCTATCAGCTTATCACCATTCTGTCATTGGGAAGGTATAACTTTCCTGCAAGTGCGGGGCACAAAAAGCTCAACCTTGGTTCTGGGACAAACAACCACCCCACCCTGCACATCACAATTACTGGTCAAATCTGTGTGTGTGTAAAGTGCCATCAAGTCACAACCAATTTATGGCTACCTCAGCAAAGGGCTTTTCAAGGCAAGTGAGAAGCGGAGGTGGTTTTCCATTGCCTTCCTCTGCAGGGCCTTTCTTAGTGGTCTTCCTTCCAAGTACTGACCCTCCTTAGCTTCCAAGATCTAATGCTATCAGGCTATACCATGCTGCCTTCCTTCCCACAGGCCAAATGTATACAGTGCTTATTATAGGATCATAGTCCCAAGGAGCAGCCCCAGCAGACAGTACAGGCACAGTTCTAAGGCAATTCTCAACAAAGGATCCTGAACATATGCCTCCAAACTGCCATATCTGTCTTTCTCTGCAGAGAGTTATTGGGGGAGGGGGTTGACATGTACATTCTGTGACTCTGCAGTTGCCTCATGTGTTCTTTTCTCTTGGCTGACAAATAGGCAGATGCTTGTTAGCCCTCATAACTATGCACCTGAGCTCTTCAACCAGACACAGATCCCGGTACAGGAGGCTTCGGGGGCATTTGCTCCATGTTGCCTCTAGCTAGGAGACATGAATATGATGAGACTGGAGAGGTCATGTATTCCTTCCCTATGAGTGTACCTGGAAAAAGGGAAAACCTGCACCTGCAGAGTCCCCTGTTGTGTGTTCACTGAGCTTCTCCCACTCATGCTTCATACTTGTGTTCTCTTTGTTCCCTTCTTCATAGCATTCTGCATGTGAGGAGTGATGGGCTGATGTCCAGAGCGCATGGTCGCATCAGTATACAGCAACTGGCATCTTCCACAGTTGCAAGTTATGGGGACATACCAGCACATTTGACTGTAATAGGTGGGTGTCATCAAGGTTATTGTGGGTGCCAGTGCAATTGCCATGCTCTGCAGTTTTTTGTTTCCTTTTCTCTTCTCTGGTTGGATGAGCAGAGGCATAGTGGCGTTAGCATCAGGGTTTTGGGACAGGGTTCTTAATTATGTCATATCTTGATACACCTGAAAGCTTCTAGTCTTTTAACAGTTGTAAAAATAAGCAATGCCATGAATGAGGCAACACAGGGTATGAATCAATGCAGATTGTGGCTAGAATATTAAATAGATCAGTTCCCATGGAAATGGAGAATGACAGATTTGTAACAGCTAGCAGGATGTTCGGGTAGCTCTTGGTTACAGTAGGTGAGCATATTCAGATTTGCAACATAAAAGAATTGTTCACCCAGCCAAATAAACTGTACATATCACTTGGCATTGTAACAATGAGGATTTTCCTTTACTGAATGAGCCTCTGCAACCCATTAAATGGTGATGAAAAATATAATAAAATAAGCTGGCAATCCTCAAAGGAAAAAAAAGCAAATATGAACACCGACAGTGCTACACCTGTCAGAATTTAGATGATAAAATAAAATACTAGTTTTGAGGTTATTTAAATTTAGTCTGTAAAATTCTCACAAACCATGTAAGCCACTTTATTTCTATAAAAAGTGTGGGTTGGATACCATGGATCAGGTTCCACTAGTGATGATCCCTTTCTCTGATGCAAGGCGCTTTCCCTGATGTACCTTGTGCCTGAGAAAAACACCACAGTGGAACCACATCTATGGGATTCAACTTTAGGATTAAATAAAATGGCTGAAAATCTTTCCATGAAATGGACCAAATGGTCCCATAGAAGCAGATTTATAGAGGAAGAAATATCTGACTTGAGTAGGTCCCCAGTTATAATGGTCAGTCATGGTAGCAATTCACATGGTCATGATGACTGTTCTCCTACAGCTGCACTCATACAAAACACTGTGGAGAAGTGGTGATCCGAAGACTTTATTCAAGGTCTAGACTGAAAATCAAATGCATTTTATAATTCACTTACAATGCTTATTCTGACTAAAGTGTGCTTTTACCCACACACCTCAAACGATGACACAAGACACTGGCCTATGTGCCAGTCTTGTAATGGTTGATCTGCATTAGTCTTTTGTTAATGGTTGATCTGCATCATCAAAATTCCATTCTAAGTTTTAAGATTACAACTGATAGGAAGCCCAATAGGTACCAGACATTTGGGCAATTCCATCTTTAAATGTGGCCAGCATTACCACCGGCTTTATATGTTCTAGGCTGCATTAACTATAGAGAGAGATGCTAACACTATTCCTGCAGCCTCTACTGATGGCCTAACCAGGCATGTTTATATCAGCCTATGTCTGTTTATAATAATCACAGCCTCATGTGTATCATGGAACAAGCTAGAAAAGATCTTAATTCTTAGGCAGTTAGAAGGAGACACCTCCAAATGTCTGTCTGGTACTCAAAGGCTACCAGTTAATCCCACTTTTTTTCAAAAGGGAGGGCTGGTGGTTAGACCAGGTTTATAAGACTATGTAGTTTGCCTTTCTATTGGCTGAGCATGAGCCCAGCTCTGCTGGTAGCACTTCATGCTACTTTTGAGTTAAAGGGGATGAGAACAATAGCATTCTATGGCTCAAAGAGAGCCATAAGCAAATTTCTGAACAAAAGCTGGTATTCTTTTTTATATGTAAACTGGCCACAAGAACAGTGATTTTGATATAGTACATTCTGATAAGCAATCATGCACATGTATTCGAGTGTGGTTTGATCATACAAGAGGACTGTATCACTTGTGAATATTGGTATATATTCCGACTAGCTCATAATATGCGTAGCAGTTTATCACATACTTTATAGGATTATGTCCCTGCTCTGGGGGGCAGGCAGGATCTGCAAGGCGAAAAAAAATCTTAGATCCATGTCGCACTTCAAGCATGGAATTATTTGGAGCATGTGATGTGGAACAATTTCAAGGGGCTGCTACAAAGATGTAAAATGTGCAACAGGTTTTAATTTAACATAAAACAAAAAGAACATATTTTCCCTAGTTTTGTTTGATACTGCAGATACTAACAGAGCAGTGAGTAACACCAGACATTCATTATGATGGAATGTTTCCTGTAATAATTTTCTCTACAGACAACCCAAATAAACAACTTCTGGGAGAAATTAGCTAAAAGAAATATAAAGGCTGACTTAGCATTTCAATTACACTTGGTCAAAGATACAAAGTTCCCCTTACATAAGGAATAACTAAGGAATTGGTTAAGAACACAAAAGAAGACACTGATTTAGTAAGACTGCTGTCACACAGACTAAATAATCCACTTTCAATCCACTTTCATTTTTTTGTAATTTTTTAAATTTTTATATCAAACAAACGAATTGGATTTTGCCAATTTACACAGTAAAAATCCAGTTGGAAAGTGCATTGAAAGTGGATTATTTTGTCTGTGTGACTGTAGCCTAAAACAAGCATCACAGTTCCAAAGGGCTTGTTGTTCCCTATGTTGTTAAGCCCTTTGGGTATCATTCCAATGATGTCACCGTGTGAGATTAATACGCTGAACTAGTTTTATAAAAGTGATTTTCAAGTGGCAGAGGCATAACATAATAGAGGATTATGGGAATTTTTGTATGTGGTGATCAGTGTTCCCTCTAAGCTGTGTTAGTGTGAGCTAGCTCACTTTTTTTTTTTTTTTGTCCTCGGCTCACAGATTTTTGTCTTGTCCCCGGAAGGATGGCTCCAGAGCAAACTGATTTATGCAGTAGCCAAATTGCTCACTCATTACTTTAATGCCAGTAGCTCACAAAGCAGAATTTTTGCTCACAAGACTCCACAGTTTAGAGGGAGCATTGGTGGTGATACAAATGGGAAAACAGATGGATATTTAAAACAACATGGCAAAAATATATGACCTCTGTGTCCACATTCAGACAGCAGCTGGTAAAATCTGAACCAAATAAATACCCCTTATTCTTTTATGTCTTTTCTATAACTATTTAGATAAAATAAGGGAAAGACCCAGAATTTTTTTGAACATATTGTTATTCTGGTGCTTTACTGTCTGTTTTTCAAAATTACACAAGACAAAGGAAGCAGGAGGTCAATGAGAAAAGTGAGTGACTCAGCAGGGAAGGTAACTGACAAGGGCATTTTCCAACCGGAAAAAAATATTAGATTTTTCTGTTGAAGAGGATTATGCTCAGTCACAGATGTTTCTGTGAATTGTGACCTTTCTGCCAATTATTGCCCTGTCTTCATTGATTTGGGAAGGACTTTCTTGATTCTGTATGAGTAGAGGTGAATCCTGCTTCCTTGCTATTTCATTTTCCATGAAGTGCTGTACCCACGTGTTTTACTTCTGTGCTCTGAATGCAGTTACTGCAAACTGAGTTGGGAGGGGGGCAAAGGCTACTTTCCTTATCTCCTGGGTGAAGAAGCATGTTTAAAAACAGATACCCCATATACTTCCTTGGGATTCCAGAAAAGGGTAAAAAAACTCAAATGACAACATTGTCAAGCCTTCCTTTGCCCACTTTGCATATTTTCCATTGTCACCAATGGAAACAAAGAATAAAGACACAATAATAAAAAAAGAAAATTAAAAGTGGGAAACTAAAGTAAACCAAATGGTATGCATATTGCCTAAGGCCACATCCAGACATCATCATAAAATTCTAATATGCACTAACATGGCTTGTTTGACGTGCTTGCACCCTCCCCCCTTTCAAGCACAAACCTTGAAAATTCCTGGTTTGATTTCCATCAGATTTCTATATTTTCTCTTCCCACAAAGCAGGATTGTAAACTATGCCCAGTTTATAGCCCTGATTTGTGAGGAGGAAACAACCACCAATTTGCCAAGGTACCTGTATTCAACTGTCATACTCAACTGAAGTGTGACCAAAAACTCTGAAGTTCAGAGCTTTGCAAAATGATATGCTTCCAAAGTAGAGGAGGAGGAGGAAATTGGATTTATACCCACCCTTCACTCGGAGTCCCAGAATGGTTTACAATCTCCTTCCCTTCCTCTTCCCACAACAGACACCCTGTGAGGTAGATGGGGCTGAGGCCCTTTCTGCACTCTCCTTTTAATCCATGTTCACTGCAGTGTCCTCCAAGCAATTCTGCACTAAAATCAAATTCGGCCTTCTTTTTAATCCTGTTTCCCCCCATTCTGCATGAAAATCAACCTTCTTTTTATTCTATGTCCCCCCTCCCCCCATTCTGCATTACATTATCTCCCTTCAGTGGTCAGCCCAGTTTCAGCCTGCTGTTGCCCCAGGTTTTTTGGATGCTGTTTTGCTGTAGACTTAAATTTCCTCAACTTGAACACTGAGAAAATCTGGAGTGTTGGGCAAATGCGGAAAGGACCAGAGAGAGCTCTGAGAGAACTGCTCTTGAGAGAACAGCTCTGAGAGAACTGTGACTGACCCAAGGTCACCCAGCTGGCTGCATGTGGAGGAGTGGGGAATCAAACCCGTTCTCCAGATTAGAGTCCACCCCTCTTAACCACTATACCAAACCGTGTATGCCCCTCTAATGGGAAATCTTGTATATTACAACTTCTCTCCTTCTTCAGTTATTATTGCTTATTAGCAGGGCTCTTTTTGTAGCAGGAACTCCTTTGCATATTATGCACCCCTAATGTAGCTAATCCTCCAAGAGCATACAGAGCTCTTCTTGCAGGGGCTACTGTAAACTCTTGGAGGATTGGCTACTTTAGGGGTTTGTCGCCTAATATACGAAGGAGTCCCTGCTACAAAAAGAGCCCTGTTTATCAGATAAGTTACAGAAGCATGCAAAGAAACTGGCATATAATAAATTATTTTAGATGAATTTGCTAATTCCCCTCTTTCAGCTTTTCTCTCTGAAGCTTCAGTGTTCAATATAAAATTAATGCATTTGCTATTGACTACTTCCTTCTCCAATCCGTTACTTAGCTCAGTAGTCCCCAAAGGCCTCTACTCCAGCCATAAAACTAGTCTATTGATCAAAGCCTCATCAATAACACATTCAAGCAGCACAGCCACAAACAACTTGGAAAATATTGCTTAAGATACCTGTTGCTGCAAAGCTAACTTAGCACTTTGCCCAAAATATATGACTCAGGTTTGACTAGAAAAATAACCAAAGATATTGTTAATTTCCTCTACACAAACTCAGGGCAATACAATTTCTAACTCCGGAAGATAAGATTGGTCATTCTTTAGATCCGGTGTCAATAGTGACACCTACCCAGCATATATTTTCTATACATTATTCAGGCATCTCCTTTTCTATAGGTTAATTTCAACATCCTATCCCAGGTGGAACCTCAAAGCTAACACCAACAGTAGCCTACTACACAGGTATCCAGTCAAGATCCAGCATACAGTTTGCTAATCACAACATGGGACCAAAGTTCTGCATAAATAGCCACTTTCTCCACAAGCATCCGGGTAAATGAATGTGCATAAGAAGTCCTCCCACTCTGTAGATGGATCTCCCACTCTCTTCCACTTTCCACAGAAACCGAGATGCTGGACACCTCCTCTTCATGACAGGCAGGGTATGATTTTAGTGTATTTTTCTTCACTCTTTTCTCAAATTTTAATAACTTTATCTGCAACATGTGAGGATAATACTGTAATTTGCAGGTTGTTTCCCTTATAGTTCTTTCTATATTTCAGAATCATTGTATCAGTTCTGGGTACCATGCATACATTTGACTGGAACAATTCCAGTTGGCCTTCACTACTTGTGTCTAGTCTGCACACATGTGAAGGGGTAGTCTGACACAACAGGCCCAGTGCAGGAACTGATCTGGGTAAACTCCACTCAACTTGAAAAAGTTGTTCAAAAACTCCAATAGAAGCTTCTAGGGATGGAAAATGGAGGAGGGGGGATTCTGAGCCACCAAAATGCCATTTTTCCCAAACTGCTACATGTCCTATATTGATAAAGCATCAACACTGACTTTTAAAATATATTCTTTCTACACCAATCTGGAAAGTTGTTTTCAGAAATACATCCATGTTGTTTAAGTGGCTAGAAGTTATCAGAAATGGAAAGAAAGAAAATTGCTAGAAGTTGTGAGCTCAACCTTTTCATTTGAAAAACCTGCCTAAGTCTGTGCCCAGACTGTGCACTTAAATGGTTACATGTGCATACTGTAGTTTATCGGTATGAACTGAGGTGGGCTTTTTCCCCATCCAAAATTCAGTCCAACTGTTTGAAAAAAAACTCTTGGGCTAAGCCCTGTGGATTCTTGGCACAAATTAAGTCATCCATTCCAGAGATAAATCATAGAGAGGTAGTTATGTTTGTCTGTTGTAGCAAAACCAAAAAGGAGTCTTGCACAGCAGTAAAAATTAACAGATTTATTGTAGCACAAGCTTCATGGCCACAGCCCATTTCATCAGAGGAATAAAATGAATTCTCAGTCAGTCAATAGTGTTACACATGTGGGAAGAAAGTGTGAACAGTGAGAACAAAAAGCCATGAAATACAAAAGGTATACTTTGTGACATTTCTGTGCAAGACTCAAAAGTACAAAAGGTTCACAGCAGCCACAGATGTCTGCTAAAGCCAAGGTAATACAATTAACTCTATTGTCACATTCTAATTCAGCAATTACTCATTCAGCAATTATCTGTGCTAAAATAAGAGAGCAATTCAATGAGGCTTACTCCCAGAAAAGTGTTTTTAGGATGGCACTGCTAATCTGTTAGTCTTTGAGGAGGCAAAGTGACTGTAACACACAATAAAATGCATTCTGCCATGGAGCTCTGATTTCGTGCAAGAAGTTAATAAGTATTATACACTTAGTGCTGCAGAAATTAAACTAAGAACAAATTATGGCCTATTATGCGTGAGTGTTTTCCCTTGCTTTCACCATGTATGTCCATCAGGTTTCCTTTGTCATTCTGCACTGATTTTCCTCCCTTCAGCATTCAGCTAACTTTCTGATTGCTGTTTCTCTAGGTTTTCTGAGAGTGTTTTTGTGCCAATTTCCCCCTTGTTTTGCTTCCAAGCTGAAGAGAATTCAAAAGCGTACAGACTCCCTTGGATTTTCCCACTGCCCTTTTGCTGCCTCTCAAAGGTCACTCCCTGTCCACATTGAGATTATTCCACCCACTATGCATCTTCTGCGTCCTCCTTCCCCGCATTTTAAAATTTTAAAGTTTTTTTTGACAAGCAGCATGAGTCTAGCAATATGAGACTATCGCTAGTCTCAGATTGTTCAATAAAAAAATTAAATAACTGGGGAATTTTAAAAGGAGCTGCACAATGTTGAGTTCCCTGCTGGTATTGACTTAAAAGGGGGATCAGAGAGAAGGCAAACAGCAGTGTCCCTAGTGCAAAAAGAGAGAGAGAGATTTCAGTGCTGCATGCAAAGAAAATAAAGGGGGAATTGTCAGCGTGGAATGAAAGTGACATGAAATATAAATAGAGACACTGGGTGTGAAGCCTTAAGCTTTGAAAACATTTTCCCCTTTAACGTTTTAGTGAACAAAATTGGGGGGGCATTTTGGCAGTCTCTGGAAGCCTAATATTAAAATGGTGTCTGAGCCACATAGACCTTCCGCAAACTGCCAAACTTAAGAATCACTTGGGATCGATCCATTTGGCTTTTAAGAACTGCCAAGATCACAACCAGTGTGCAGGCTCAGATTAGAGAACCACAAAGAGAAACCATGCAAATCTTCAAGGAAGGGCAGGAAATTAGTGTTACTATGCAGCTGAGCTAGGGCATCATTGAAAATACCTTCTTCTTTTTTTTTCCAAATTAGTGGCACAAGACTAAAAAAGCTTCTGCCAGAGGACTCCTCCCCCATACAAACTGCAGCCCTGTGCAAATCCTGGTGGAGCTGCATCTGACTTTGCACAGGCATGCACACACACACAAACACAGAGCCAACAATCACAGCTTGCAGTGCCAATGTCTGGGTTCTATTGTCCATTCTGTACACTCAACATGTTTCCCCATATTATGAGATTATGTGATTCCCATTTTTCATAATGGCCGATAGCACACCAGAGAATCCCTTAGTGCTCGGAAATATGGAAAACAGGGCTTCACAGGTGCTTGTCAGTTTTGAAAAAAGTCTGGTCAGTTTCAAAAAGTAGGCTTTCCCCCTTTGCCTACATTCCTTTCTGTTCCCTTTCATTAAAGGAACTAACACTGAAATGCATGTGCAAAACCTAAACCACAAGGATTTAAATGGAAGGTGCTTGCTGGATACTACTGCACAGCTGCAATAGGGCAACTGCATAAATTTTAAAAAATTGGATGCCACCCCCAACACGTCACAAATGACTTTCCAAACTGATTTAGAAAAGTGTGGTTTTTTTCAGTGTAACTGCAGAAGAAATACGCTGGTGGAAAAATAGTGGTGTGTAAGGCGGGCACAGAATCTGAAGTCAAGATTAAAGGCTTACTGCTCTGAAAATCTGCAATAAGATGTGCATGAGAAATGGCCCTATATCTCACAAAATTGTAGTTTCACAATCACATTTGATGACAAGAGCTTTGACTCTCAGAAGCTTATACCCTGGAAATCTTGAGAGCCAGTTTGGTGTAGTGGTTAGGTGCGCGGACTCTTATCTGGGAGAACCGGGTTTGATTCCCCACTCCTCCACTTGCACCTGCTGATGTGACCTTGGGTCAGTCACAAGCTCTGGCACAGCTGTTCTCTCAAGGACAGTTTGTGTTAGAGTTCTCTCAGCCCCACCTACCTCACAGGGTGTCTGTTGTGGGGAGGGGAAGGGAAAGGAGTTTGTAAGCCGCTCTGAGACGCCTTTGGGCAGTGAAGGGCGGGGTATAAATCCAAACTCTTCTCTCTTCTTCTTCTTGTTAGTCTTTAAGATGCTACTGGACTTGCATCTTTATCATAAAATTGCTGGTTATTTTAAATACATGTTGTATTGTTCAGAAACTAATGGAGTTTGGTTGGTGGGGAATTGTACTTTGCTTGGGGTGACATAGAAAAATTTCAAATGGCCCTGAGTGGGAGAGCACAATACACAAAATAATAAAACATGCATCCATGACCTAGTTAAAGCACTTATGAACTGCATGATAATCCCCCACTTCTCTATCCAATTAACAATCCTTATCACTTTGCCAACATTTTCCTAAAGAAGATCACCCATTCTAATGCAGCCCTCCTCTCTGCAATGCAAATAGCTGCATTCTTTTGGTAGTCATCCCACCAGTCTTTTGGTGGCAAGAGGGCCATGATAGCATTGTTTTATTTAGAGCCATCAAATATTATACTCCTGAGTTATACAGCGAATTTTAAAGTACTCTACTACAAGAAACAACTACAAGAAACAAGATATAGAGCAACTCTCTATACTATGAAAGTGCCAGTTAATTATGCACAGTGAGGACCCATTTGGCTTGGTTTACTGCTGTGCCAGTTACTTATCTTAATGATTTTGCTCCTTTCAGTTACCATTGTTAAAAGACTCTCAGAGTTGTGAACTTTACTGTCTAAAGCCAGCTGTGATCTCCACTGCTCATTAGGCAGAGCAACCAGCCAGCTTTCAAAAAAGTTCGTTAGCGAGCTAAAAAAGCATGGAAACCAGAGAGCTTGCTGTAATCTTGGGCCACTATCCACAGCATCTTGCAGCCATTGCAACACAATGAAGTAGTCCAGAAGATGTCTCCTGGATTGAATGAATACATCATATATACATGTCACAAATACATATCCTAAATGTTCTGAATCATCTGAGAGGAAACATCATTACATACAGGGCAGCTTACCTGCGAAAGAAGATGAGGAGCAGTTGTGGCTCCAGTAGGCTCCAGTGCTAGGATTGGTGCTTTGTATGGTTACCAAACTCAAGATGGAGTCTGGAGCTTTCTTAGAATTAAGACTAGAGGTGTGCATTTTGATCTACCCAAGCTGAAAATATACTTGAAAAATACCTTATCAGTATTTTTCAGCTATATTTTGGCATCCCAAATGTATCTGGATTTTCTCAGGGAAACAAAAAAAATTCTGAAAAAATCCTGGATATATTTGGGAATTACCAGTAAGACCCCAAAACAATCAAGTCCTGCCTCCCAGCTGTTTGTCGGGCTTCTACTGCAGTCCCTTTAAAGTTTAAAGGGACTACAGAAGACAGCCCCAGGTTCAGCTGTGTCATCAGGGAACAGACTGTTCCCACTGGCTCAACTTGGGGCTGGCTTCTTGTGCAGCCCGAATAGAAACTAGTTATATCAATAAAAATATTTCAGATCAAAGGGCTAGATTGACACAAGGAACATGCAATACCAAAACCTACAAGTAATGTAATGTTAGAGGAAAAGGCAGTGGAATGAGGAAGGAAATATAAATTTAAAATTTGAATTTTGGTAGGAGGAAATGACCTCTCAGAAAGCAGAAGTGTTGGAGAACCAACCTTTGACCTGGATGTGAACAGGTCCCTCTCATCTCAAACTCCTCCCTCCCCAAGCACAGGTCCAAAATCTCCAGGAATTTCCCAAGCCAGACTTGGCAACCCTAGTGTTTGAGAGTTAGAAACACACTGTGAAACTCGAAAGTGATTCTGAGATAAACTACACAGTGAACGATACAGGATGTCCCTAGTATCAATATAGTTAAAACTCCTTAACTCCTTAACCACGCTATGTCTTGGAGCACTCAGTTGGATTCTCAGGGGAATCAAAAATCAAGAAATATGTTTTCTGCTAGTATTTTGTTTACATATACATGTTTCAGTGAGGGGTGGATCAAAACAACTTTTAAGGAATTCTGTCTTGCCTTCTCTTACCAGACAGCACTATTTTTGTTTTATTGTTTCAAAGGCTAAGGAGAAAACTGTTATGACTAAATCCTTCCTCTTCCTTTCTCAACCCACTGCCCACTTACTGAATTCCTTTAGTTTAGTGTGTAAGATTTACAAAGTGTGTGGTCGGACTACTAAAGGTGCCAGTCTGAAATATTTGGCAAGAGGAACTACACAGTACTTTGCTTGGCTGTTCAGATTTTCAGGTAGCACAGAGCAACCCACAAAATGTACAAATGTACAATTATACTACACATTCCCTCCTTTCTAGGGTTGCCAGGTCCCCCCTGGCCATCTGCAGGGGATGGGGGATGGGGGATAGGGTTGGCAGATCCAGGTTGGGAATCTCCTGGAGATTTGGGGATGGAGCCCATGGAGGATAGGGACCTCAGTGGAATACAATGCCACAGAGCCCACAATTCAAAGCATTCATTTTCTCCAGGGGAAATGATCTCTGTAGTCTAGAGATGAGTTGTAATTCCAGGGGATTCCCAGTCCTACCTGCAGTCTGTCATGTCTACTTCTTTCAGATATTTCATGTCAAACATAAGAAAATTTTCCCATATTCCCATGAAGCACAAACTTCCAGGGGGAAAAACCCAGCTAGGTTTCATGGGCAAAGTTGAATTTTTTTGAATGCATACAAAAGAGTCTCCTGCTAAGGAAACTTCAAAGCATTAGCAAAGCTGAAACTTTCAGCAGAAATCTGAGCCATGCTAATTTTGCAAATCTTACACTTTGACTTGTGATTCCCCCCTCATTTCCCACATTCCATTCTCCCTCCCTGTAGTGAAAATAGCAGCCCCTCTATCCAGCAGTAGAAACCACAGATAACGTCAGGAACTCAGAGAATTCAGATGGAGGGTCATGCAGTACTACAGTCTGAACTAATTGCTTTGATAACAGGAAGAGACGCCTCTGGCCACAGCTGTTGAGAGGCAGAGCTAAGCAGGTGGTGGCAGTTGGAGGGAAAGGTCAGAACAGATGTTAGCTACAAAATTTGGAATGCTCCTACAGCCCTCTTATGGTAACACAATTTCCATCACACTACATTGTACAAATCATTAATTTGAACCCAGGAAAAAATGACCCATTTGCATAAACACATGCCCCAAATACAAAACAGCTTAACATGTGCTACTAAAGCAAAGTAATTTCCCTTGCCCATAATCGTCTATTTCCCTTTTTCTGAGACACTTTTATTTTCAGTTTCTCTCTCTGTCTTTTTTTCTTGGCTAACATTAGAGGTCCTCACTATCAGACAAATAATTATTTGCAAAGTCTTGGCTAAAATCAGAGATGGGAAACTTGTGCATATTTAGTGGCCACTCTCTTTTCCAAGGACCTAAAAGGTATTTTGATGCTTAAACTGATCATGTTACAATCAGGTAAACTCTCTAAGAAAACTGGTGACATCAAGCAAGAAAGGATTCCAGTTAAGGAATAAAGGCACTCATAATATAGCATTATTTACAAATATGAAGATTCACATATCATTTAAATGTTACATGCTAAACCTAGGAGAAATGTGCAGTCAAAGTATGCAATATTTCTAACTTTTTATATTCTGAGAAGGTTTTTCTTGTTTTAGGCAGCTCTTTAATGTACCTTAGTTAAAAACAGGTAGGACCATCAAGGGACCAGAAGTTATTCAGGTGTGTAATCTACCTCATGGATCATCATTTGGCCATTCCTGGTGTAAACCAGACAGCCTAGTGAATAAGTACTTACTGCAGTGGGGAAACCCATCAGTACAAGTGCAGTCCAGAGTTGAGCAAATAGTGCCCCCCACATGCTACAGTCTTCTGGACAGGTCAGGTAGCTGACCACAACAGGGAAGTCTCAGCTAATGTCTGACTCGAAGTCACAGTGGGGAGCCCAGGATCAACCCAAACATAATGTATAGATAGGAGTGAAGAAAACAATGGCCCATTATGCACACACATTTTATTGCAGATTTTCAGAGCAGGAAGCCTTTAATCTTGACTTCAGATTGTGTGCCTGTTTTATACACCATTCTTTTTCCTCCAGTGTATTTATTCTGCAACTGCAATTTAAAAAAATGTAGTTTTCTAAATTGGGTTGGAATGTCCAAAGTTTTATTAAAAATCACACAGTTGCCCTATTGCAGCTGTGCAGTAGCTTCCATTTCCCAATGTTGAAATTGACAAGACTTTTTTTTCTACACAGATCCAATTTATTTAAGATTGCAAACTCCTGTCTTCCCCAAGCTCCACCCCCAAACCTCTAGGAATGTCTCAACCTGGAGTTTGCAACCCTACTTATTGAGTACAAGTGTCAAAAACTGACCTGTGGTGTGTATGAAAATCTTTAGAAAGTTTCTAATTTGGTGGAAAAATCAGGGATCATCTCCCTGGATTGTGGAAGAGCTGCAGAACAAAGAACCTGAGAGGATGTGTGGACCTCTAAGGGCAAAATGGACCCTGGAATGAAATTTGCCAAGGAGAGGGGTTCTTGGGGGATTTGCTGAGTGTGGCTGCTCAGTTTTGCTAGCTGACCAGGAAGAAAGTAGACCAGTTTTTCCTGTGTCTCTTCTCACCCCACTGCTCTTCCCCTGTCCTTGCATGCTTCTTTGCACCTGGACAAGCCTTGACATAGCTTGTGGGAACCAGGGAATGCAGCTGCCAGTTAAAAGACAACATGGAGGGGTGCAGGGAGCAGCCCAGCTCAGCAGGGCATGCCTCAAGTCAGAACATACACCTGAAGCAAGTGGGATCACTGGCCTGGTGCAACAGCCCAGCCCACCAGCCACTCTTGGCAGGTAATGCATTGGGTCTGGAAGAGGCAGCCAATCCACCCACCCCAGGGGCTGGAGGAAGGAAGAAAGATTTGCACACTAGCAGTGTTCCCTCTAAGCTGAGTTAGTGTGAGTTAGCTCACAGTTTTTTAGCCTCCAGCTCAACCATTTTTGTCTTCACTCAGGAAGGATGACTCCAGAGCAGACTAATTTATGCAGTAGCCAAATCACTTGCTCACAACTTTAATGCCAGTAGCTCACAAAGTAGAATTTTTGCTCACAAGGCTCCACAGCTTAGAGGGAGCATTGGTTGGAAGGGAGCTCCAGGGTCATCTAGTCCAACCCCCTGCACAATGCAGGAAATTCACAAAGACCTCTCCCCCCACACTCCCCCAGTGACCCCCATTTCATGCCCAGAAGATGACAAAAAACCTCCAGGATCTCCAGTCATACTGGCCTGGAGATCTCCCAGAATTACAACTGATCTCCAGGTGACAGAGATCAGTTGCACTGAAGAATATGGTCACTTCAGACAGTGGCCTCTGTGGCATTATACCTATTAAGGTCCCTCCCATCCCAGAACCTGCCCTCCCCAGGCTCTGCCCCTGCTAAATCTCCAGGAATATTCCAACCCAGAGCTGGCAACCCTACCCAGAGGGGAGGTCCTAAGCAAATCAGTGTCTGTCATCATGCACAGCCTGAATTTCAGTGGGAAAGGAGCACCCAAGGATGGGAGGAAACCAGGTCATCAGAAAGGCCATCTCAACTGTAAGCAAAATGCAGGAAAGAATATATTTATGTCCTCCTCCCCCCCACTCCTCCTCCTCTGGCTGCCGTGCAGCCCAAGGTTGCATTTAACAACTGCATGAGCTTCATGCAAAGGTCAAGAGGTTTAAAATGCTATGCTAAGAACACCACCATTTTACGACCAGAAAACGTCAAATACTGCCAACCTGCCTCTGTGATGTCAGTTTACACAAAAGAAGTTCCATAAAAAAAACCCCAGTAGTCTGAGCTATCATTTCAGAGAATAAGAAACAGAGGTATCCCCCAGCACATTTTTTTAATGTGACGGATGAATTTAGAACCATGACAGTTTCTGCAATGATCCTTGAGCGGGGCCACGGAAAGCTCACAAACTTTGTAACCGCTCAAGGTGAAGATCCAGCATAGGAAGACAGACAAATGCTACAGCTTTTGTAAAAAGTCAGGTGGGTTTTGAAAATCCTCATGTCAAGCCCCAGAGGCATAAGGAGGTCTATCTACTGGAAAGAAGAGGCAGGTGTTTAAGAGCAGCAGAGTTTGAAGGCTTGAAAGCTCCAGTTCAGGAGCTGAGAGCTGGGCATCAAAATGAAAGGGGTTGGACAGAGGTGGCCAAACTATGGCTCAGGAGCTGCATGCGGCTCTTTCACACATATTGTGCGGCTCCCGGCAGGCTCCCCATCTGAGCTTGCCTTGGTGGGCAGGGTGGGGTATAAAATGAATGAATAAATGCATAAATGAACGTACATATATATAAATAACAATTAAAATTCACATAAAATAATCTAAAAACAGTTCAATTATAAATAATTCATAAAGTGCTGGCAATGTTTAATTAGTTGCTTAGGATGGCGTACTGTAGGAGTATGTACAAAGGTTTAACAATTGTTCCACCCACTGATGTTCTTAATTCGAGCAGTGACACAGGCTAGATGTCAAAACTAAGGACCAGGGCTCTATAATTAAAATTGTTGGTGGTAATAGTGGTGGTGGCTCCTTACCTGAAAGCCTGGTGGAAGAGCTCCGTCTTGCAGGCCTTGTAGAACTGTAAAGATCCTGCAAGGGCCCTGATCTCTTCCAGGAGCTCATTCCACCAATTTGGAGCCACCACTGAAAAGGCCCTGGCCCTGGTAGTAGCAAGCCTGGCGTCCTTAGGGCCCAGGAGGGCCAGTCAGATTTTGAGACCCTGACCGTAGTGTTCTCTGGAGTATATATGGGGAAAGGCTCAGGTATGTCAGACTCTGGCCATATAGGGCTTTAAATCAGCACCTTGAAGTGAATATGGTATGCTATTGGCAGCCAGTGCAATGTCTTCAGCACAGATTGGATGTGCTCCCACCTGGGGAGGCCCATCAAAAGCCTGGCTGCAGCATTTTGCACTAGCTGCAACTTCCGAATTTGTGACAAGGGCAGCTCCATGTAGAGAGCATTACAGTAGTCTAAACTCGAGGTGACCATCGCATGGATCACTGTTGCCAGGTCATTGTGGTCGAGGAAGGAAACCAACTGCCTAATCAGCCAAGGATGGTAAAAGGCCAACCAGGCAATGGCTGCTACCTGGGCCTCCATTGTTAAGGAGGCATCCAGGAGCACTCGCAAACTCCGAACCTCTGGCGCTGGCACCATCGGCGCCCTATCAAAGGTTGGGAGTGGGATCCTTACCCCCAAAAACCTGAGAAAACAGCAGTCAGAAAGTGTACTGGGTGCTGAAGGAGAGGAAATCAATGCAGAACCAAAAAGAATACCTAATGGACACACACAGTGAGAGCGAGGCAAAACACCATGCATAATAGGCCAATAATGGCAATTCCATTAAAAGAGACTCTACATGCTATAAACATCTAATTCTGATCTGGCCTTTTTAGGTCCATAACACAGTGCTCAGAGGCAGTGTTCCCTCTAAGCTGAGTTAGTGTGAGCTAGCTCACAGCTTTTTAGCCTCTGGCTCACAGATTTTTGTCTCAGCTCAGGAAGGATGACTCCAGAACAAACTAATTTATGCAGTAGCCACATCACTTTCTCACAGCTTTAATGCCATTAGCTCACAAAGCAGAATTTTTGCTCACAAGACTCCAGAGCTTAGAGGGAACATTGCTCAGAGGCACTCCTACAATCTGCTTCCCTGCTATTACCACTTGACATAAATTGCTAATGCCATTTTAATTTTAGTTTATATGCTCTGAACTGAAGTCAGCAGAAAAGATGCCTGAAGAACACAAGAAGCTGCCTTATACTATCTGGCCTGTTACTGTCTCACTGTATCTAGCAAAAGCTCCCAGGTTTTAGGGTTCAACGTTTTCCAGCTCTGCCACTTAAGATCTTTTTCAGCTGGAGATGAATCCTAAAACCTTCATATTCAAAGCTTGTGCACTGCCACTGAGCTGTGGCCCTGCTATCGAAAAGCACACCACACAAAGCAAAGCGGACCTGAGAGCTTTGGAAGAGCCTAGCTGATTTCTGTGGGCATCAATTTATATCCTTTAAAAAAAAAAAGGGAAACAGGACAAAAACGGAGTGGGGTGGAACTTACCTTTTTGACCTCATATTTAATGGCCAGCTTGATTCTGCTCAGACTTGGGCGGTGATGCTCAGGCCATGCTTGAATATTCACATCTCCATTCAGAATTGCCTCCACTTCTTCAGTGTCCCTGCAGAGATCCAGCACACCCACCACGAAGTCCTTGCATTGCATAGATAACTTCCTGTAATCGTTCTAATTGAACAGAGAGAAACAAATACTGTTTTAGCATTGTATCGTGACATGACTTGATTTTACATCTAACATGAAGGCCTGCTATGTACAAATTTGAAACATACTGCTATGTACAAATTTGAAAAGACCAGGATTAATATGGGCAACGTATGAATGAACTTTCTGCCAACCTTTTTTTCCTGGCTGGGCTGTTGTGACTTTAACAGAAGTTTGACAAACAGAATTTTACCATAAGAAATTTCCCTGCTTCGAGTGCCTCCACCGACTGAAGCTAGATAAGTGATAGACAAAGAAATGGCCATCTCATTCATGGTGCCGAAGCTTTGGAACTCCCTCCCCAGGGAGGTTTTTCTGTCTCCCTCTATTTTTGTCTTCTGTTAGCAAGTGAAGCCTTTTTAAAATTTTTGCTTGGCATCCCTCCACTAACTGTTATGGACCCTCCTCCCTGATTGTGTTGTTTTTGTGTTTAAGTGTTTATATGTTTTATTGAATTGTTTAAACATTTTATATACATTTATATTTTGAATTCTGTTTTAATGTCTTGATGTTTTAATGTTGAAATGTTTTAATGTTTTGAATTTTTGATGACTTGGGTACCCTGTTTGGGTAGAAAGGCAGCAGAGACTAAGTAAGTTAATGAATAAATAAAAACATAAGAGAACAATGTATTAAGAAAAAGTCAGGTGGGTAGGTCTGAAGCAGCAGAACAAAGTTTGAGTCCAGTCGCACCTTTAAAACCAACAAAGTTTTATTCAAAGTGTAAGCTTTCATGTGCAAAGCACACTTCTTCAGACAAATGGGACAGAATCTCCTCATGGGTTATTTACAGGAAAAAAGATGGTGGGGGCAGCTGTTGGAAGGGGCCACTCAAAGCCAAGATGCATATGCAGAGCTGAAATTGGATCAGATGGTGGTCAGTAAGATCAATGGATAGTGGCAAATACTGTCCATGGGCTTTTCTTGGCAAAGATTGCCATTTCCTTCTCCAGTGGATCACACTTTGCAAGAGTTAACAAAAAGATGTGAGAATGAAGCTGGTGTCCAGCAGTACTCCCAAGCTCAACTCAGTGTACTCTCTGTTCTCCCATGTACACATCTTTTTGTTAACTCTTGCATTAACATGCTAATTTGCTGCTATCCATTGATCTTACTGGCCACCTGATCCAATTTCAGCTCTGCATATACATCTTGGCTCTAAGTGGCCCCTTGTAATGGCTGCCCCATCCTCTTTTTTCCTGTAAATAACCCTTGAAGAGATTTTGCATACAAAAGCTTAAACTTTGAATAAAACTCTGTTGGTCTTAAAGGTGCCACTGGACTCAAATTTTGTTCAACAATTTATTAGTTCATCTGTTTCTGGCCTGTGGCATGTAGTTCATCTTTTCCTGGCTTGTAGCACTTAAGACTGCAGGTAAAAGAACTGCATGACCTAATGCAAATCAAAGAAAAAATACTTTTTAAAAATCGCTGCATACAAAACTAGGACAGTAGGAGAAGGCCAGGTTAAATGATAGAATGTGCAGAAGCATTGCGAGCCCCAACTCCCACCGAGCCCGCACTGGCAGGAGGGGGCTGATTTGCCTCCTCATGAGGCAGGAAGAAGAGGACACCAAGCAGGGGGCGGAGCCAGCCTATTCAGGCTCGGCTCCTGCCCTCTGCCCTGTGCAGCTCTTCGAAGTGCTCGGAGCCAGTAGCAGCTCCGAGCACGATCAATAGGGTAGGCCAGGGCCTTTTGGCTTTTGGCCTAGTGGGACAGGGCTGCGGCGGGGACTCCCTGGGAGTGTTCATGCCGTGGCAGCAACTCCCAGGGAGTGTCTGGGCTGCAGCGCCCGGGGAGCGTCCGGGTCACAGCGCCCAGGAGGCACCCTGGCCTTGGCGGGCCGCGGTGCCTGAGGGGAGTCCAGGCTGCAACGCAGTGCCCGGGGAGCGTCTGGGCCATGCTGTGACGCCCAAAGAGCGTCCGGGCTGTGCCACGATGCCCAGGGAGCATCCGGGCTGCGGCAGCAGTGGATGGGAGCATCTGGGCTGCTGTGGCGACAATTTAGAGAGTGGGGCCTCGCTGGCGGCCACTGGCGGAGCTTTGCAGGTGTGCTAGTGGGCCAGTTTGAGGGGCACAGCGGCAGCGGCGCCTTCTCGATGGCGGCGCCACTCTGCCTTGTTCACGGAGGATGTTTCATTTAAAGGGGGAGCTTTGTGAAATAAGGGCTTTAGTCCTCTGGTGCAGCTCCAGGTTAGGCTCCCCCCCCAGACTTCTCCTTTGGCAGCCATTTGGGTGGAGTTAGGAGTGGCAGCCATCTTAGGGGACATTAAAGTATAAGAGGGGGCACTGTTGGATCAGGCCAATGACACATATAGTACAATAATTTGTCACACAGTGGCCAAGAGGGCAAGAATGCAGAGCAACAGGTGCCCCAGACTGAGTGTTCCTATCTATAGCCACTTAGGGATTCTGCTTTATATGCTTATCCAATTCCTTTTTGACACCGTTCATGTTGGTGGCCCCCGCCACCTCCTACAGCAGTGAATCCCATGTGTTAATCACTCTTTACTTGTTCTAACCTGATTGCTCAGCAAGTTCATGGTGTGCCCATGAGTTGTAATATTGAAAGAAAGGAGAAATACTACTTTCAACTTGCTATTCCTTCATACTCTTAATAACTCATGTCACCCTCAGCATCGTTTTCCAGCAAATAGCCCCAAGTGTTTTTAATCTTGGGGATAGGGATCAGACATTTTGGGTCTGGAGAGTAATTCCATTAAGGACAGCTTGGCTCCAAAGAAGGGTTTGGGTGCCGCAAAAGGGAAGTGGCCTGCTCCTAAGCGGGTAGGCCAGGCTTTTACCTTTGGTAGCCACTGGTGCTTCCCTATACGGGGGGCCCAAGTGCCTGTAGTTGTGGCTTCCACAGTTGGCCATACATGCCTTATATGCGGGTTGGCGCCGTGTCTACACAATTGGTATCCTCGGCAGCTTCGACCTTGTCAGTTCCCTTGGATGCCATTTTGCCTCTATCTTAGAGGTTCCTTGATTAATCCAGTAAATAGGGCGATTTTGGAGAGGTGGCCACCATTGAGGGACATATGGGTGGGCTTTCATCCATTGTTGGTGGGAGCACTGCCTGCTGGGTGTACATTGTGGGGAGGGAAAAGGAGGTTTTGGGCCACTGGGAGACACCCGAGTGGCATAAATTCAGTCCCCTTTTCCTTCTTTCCTTCCCACTCCATTCACAGTTGCTGGCATGGTTTTTTGAAGGTAGGACTTATACAAGAATTAAGCTCTGTAATATCTGATTTGCTGAACTATGGAAGGATATGTCTCAGTGGAGACTGTCTGTTTAGGTACAGAGGGTCCCAGGTCTAATCCCCAGCATTTTAGTTAAGGGATGAGGTAGTGGTGATATGAAATAGCTCTGCCTGGGACCTGCTGAGCATCTGCCAGTTTGAGTAGGCTATACTCATTTTAGCAGGCTTGAATGAGACATAGCACTATCGAAAGGGCTATTCCTTTCGAAGTATCAAAATGACTTAACTACTTATGGCAACTGGGCTTATTTATTTTTGAGATGGTAGATAAGGATCTCTATTCAAAATAACAATTTTGCATGGTTTTATTCAGAGGAAGGCAGTATAAATTGCCAGTTTTCTAATTACAATATTGGGCCCTAATACAAGAGGGATGTATTTTCCGATGCATTGGTTAGGAGTGAAATCAGGTGCAACTTGATCAGAAAACAGCTGAACTCTAAGGGTTTCCTTCTTTGAAGGAAGCCTTGCAGCAGCATATGAATTTGTCAGTATGAGTACACTCTTGAGTTGGTAAATTGTTAGTTTTTGTCATGTGTTAGGATTTGAAATAACCATTGCAATATGTCATTTGTGCTTTCTGTTTTCTGTTCTGGCAGGAATACAGTGTGACTTCCTCCTGATGCTGTGATCTGAGAATTGGACAGCCAGCACGTCATTACATGTCATTGGTTGTCCTAATGAGCATATTTCACAGCTTACAAGTGCATTCGTTTGTAAGGGGAGGTCTGTCGGAGTTGCATGGGTCTTCATAGGCTGTGGGTGGTCCCGGCTGGGATGCTGTGGCAGTAATGAGGCAGGTGGCTTCCATGGAGGTTCTGTGGGGGCTGTTCTGCCCAAGCACTTGGCCAGGAAATAAATTTTCTGGCATGGCAGCCCAGCCTTACACATGTACGTATGATAGTAGGGTTCACTGAATATAGGTTCACATTACAATGAATGAACATTTAGCCTGCATATAGGTATACACCTGTTTGTAAAGGGGCATGTGCACTTTACTGTGTGCTTGTCCTTGATCTTTAGGATAGGAACCCAGTTTCTATAAGAAATTATAGGTACTGTGCACTCGTTAGGATAGGGTGTTTTTCGAAACAGATACACAAACAAATTAATAAATATAGGGGTTTTTACAGTGACAATACTGTTGATTGGCATTTATGTTTCAAAAGCCAAACTAACTTTTTGTTCTGATGGGTCTCAGTGGTTAGTCGAACTGGGAAAGATTATATACCAAGAAGTGTTTCAGAATGCCTTATGGGGGATAGTCCCTTGAGTTCTAAATATTGAATGCCTGCGAATAGTCCTTTAAGGAACTCCATGGCTGAGAGAATGTTTCACAGTCTGCCAATCCAGTGGATTTGGAACTGAATCAGAGACGTTCTCTTCTGATATAGAACTTAGACATGATCATTCTTGGCCTCAAGTTCCTTTCTTCCAGGGTGCAGGATGGCCAAACAATCCAAAGACTTAGGTCTTGTCTGCCTTATAGAGACGGACTATGTGGAGTTGCACAGCTGTGGTTTTTTCATGGCATGGAAGTAATAGAACGCCATTGGATAATTAACGTCCCTTTAAAAGGGGTGGGCTGCCTGTGCACCCAGGAATATCAATGTCAATTCACTGGATCAGTGTTGACAAAAGCCCTATGAATGTTGGGCAGTTCCTTGCAAATCACACTGACTGCGAAGGTAAGCATTGCTGTGTAAATGCCTTGCAACCCAGGAACATCATTAAGTAATTCCTTGATTATGGCAAACATAAGCCTTATGAATATTGGGCAGTGGCTTGCAAAGCAATGTCGGTGTAAATGTAAACATTGCTGGTCATGTGGTGGAATTTCTTCTGCATTCTATGAAGGTCTTCGGAAATGGAAGTTCTAGAGGACCAAAGGCAACCCATTTCCCTGGCCGTAGAAAAAGGGTCATTTTTGTAAACTGGGTGTTACTGCAGTTCCCATTACGAAGACGATTACTGCTTGGCATGCGGATGGAGTTCTGATGATCAGGCACCAGTTTGCAGCAGTAGTGCCTGGGCTTTGGGCAAGTTGGGCCTTTCCCGGTGTGAAGTTTGGAACTCATTTCTCGGTTCAGTGCCGATTCCACTACAGCTGCCCTGGGCTATGTACTCCCTTGCTGAGTGGTAGTGTCAGTGAGACCTTGTTCAGGTCAGGACATTTGCCCAGTCATTGCACTCCTGTTGGGGGGTGGCTCTGTGGATTATGAGCTGTGTTGGGTTTTTGCCTAGCATTCAGGAATGGAATTGCAAAGTTTTAAGTTACTAATGAAGTTTGTCCTTCAGGTGCTGCTGGCTGCAGGGCAAGATGAGGAATCAACATCTGCGGTCACAGCATGGTCCTTTGGGCCACCCACTGGGGTAAGAGGACTCCCTGGCCGGGAAGGCCCTTGTGTTACAGGCTGAGACAGACCTTTGGAAGATAAGAGAAAGATGGCTCAGAGTGCAGATAGTCTGGCCAGCTATTCTGCTTCACCATGAAGGACAAGGCCCTTGTGATTAAGTGGAGGCTGGCCTTGTGATGATAGGAGCAAGGTGGCCTGGCGTGCACGTGGTCTGGTGGCCATGCTGCATCGGCATGAAGGGCAAGGCCCTTGTGATAAAATGGAGGCTTGCCTTGTGATGATAGGAGCAAGGTGGCCTGGCGTGCAAGTGGTCTGGTGGCCATGCTGCATTGGCATGAAGGGTAAGGCCCTTGTGATAAAGTGGAGGCTTGCCTTGTGATGATAGGAGCAAGGTGGCCTGGCGTGCACGTGGTCTGGTGGCCATTCTGCATCGGCATGAAGGGTAAGGCCCTTGTGATAAAGTGGAGGCTTGCCTTGTGATGATAGGAGCAAGGTGGCCTGGCGTGCAAGTGGTCTGGTGGCCATACTGCATCGGCATGAAGGACAAGGCCCTTGTGATTAAGTGGAGGCTTGCCTTGTGATGATAGGGAGCAAGGTGGCCTGGTGTGCACGTGGTCTGGTGGCCATACTGCATCGGCATGAAGGGTAAGGCCATTGTGATAAAGTGGAGGCTTGCCTTGTGATGATAGGAGCAAGGTGGCCTGGTGTGCACGTGGTCTGGTGGCCATACTGCATCGGCATGAAGGGTAAGGCCCTTGTGATAAAGTGGAGGCTTGCCTTGTGATGATAGGAGCAAGGTGGCCTGGTGTGCACGTGGTCTGGTGGCCATACTGCATCGGCATGAAGGGTAAGGCCCTTGTGATAAAGTGGAGGCTTGCCTTGTGATGATAGGAGCAAGGTGGCCTGGTGTGCACGTGGTCTGGTGGCCATACTGCATCGGCATGAAGGGTAAGGCCCTTGTGATAAAGTGGAGGCTTGCCTTGTGATGATAGGAGCAAGGTGGCCTGGCGTGCAAGTGGTCTGGTGGCCATACTGCATCGGCATGAAGGTTAAGGCCCTTGTGATAAAGTGGAGGCTTGCCTTGTGATGATAGGAGCAAGGTGGCCTGGTGTGCACGTGGTCTGGTGGCCATACTGCATCGGCATGAAGGGTAAGGCCCTTGTGATAAAATGGAGGCTTGCCTTGTGATGATAGGAGCAAGGTGGCCTGGCGTGCAAGTGGTCTGGTGGCCATACTGCATCGGCATGAAGGGTAAGGCCCTTGTGATAAAGTGGAGGCTTGCCTTGTGATGATAGGAGCAAGGTGGCCTGGCGTGCAAGTGGTCTGGTGGCCATACTGCATCGGCATGAAGGGTAAGGCCCTTGTGATAAAGTGGAGGCTTGCCTTGTGATGATAGGAGCAAGGTGGCCTGGCGTGCAAGTGGTCTGGTGGCCATACTGCATCGGCATGAAGGGTAAGGCCCTTGTGATAAAGTGGAGGCTTGCCTTGTGATGATAGGAGCAAGGTGGCCTGGTGTGCACGTGGTCTGGTGGCCATACTGCATCGGCATGAAGGGTAAGGCCCTTGTGATAAAGTGGAGGCTTGCCTTGTGATGATAGGAGCAAGGTGGCCTGGCGTGCAAGTGGTCTGGTGGCCATACTGCATCGGCATGAAGGGTAAGGCCCTTGTGATAAAGTGGAGGCTTGCCTTGTGGTGATAGGAGCAAGGTGGCCTGGCGTGCAAGTGGTCTGGTGGCCATACTGCATCGGCATGAAGGGTAAGGCCCTTGTGATAAAGTGGAGGCTTGCCTTGTGATGATAGGAGCAAGGTGGCCTGGCGTGCAAGTGGTCTGGTGGCCATACTGCATCGGCATGAAGAGTAAGGCCCTTGTGATAAAGTGGAGGCTTGCCTTGTGATGATAGGAGCAAGGTGGCCTGGCGTGCAAGTGGTCTGGTGGCCATACTGCATCGGCATGAAGGGTAAGGCCCTTGTGATAAAGTGGAGGCTTGCCTTGTGATGATAGGAGCAAGGTGGCCTGGCGTGCAAGTGGTCTGGTGGCCATACTGCATCGGCATGAAGGGTAAGGCCCTTGTGATAAAGTGGAGGCTTGCCTTGTGATGATAGGAGCAAGGTGGCCTGGCGTGCAAGTGGTCTGGTGGCCATACTGCATCGGCATGAAGGGTAAGGCCCTTGTGATAAAGTGGAGGCTTGCCTTGTGATGATAGGAGCAAGGTGGCCTGGTGTGCACGTGGTCTGGTGGCCATACTGCATTGGCATGAAGGGTAAGGCCCTTGTGATAAAGTGGAGGCTTGCCTTGTGATGATAGGAGCAAGGTGGCCTGGTGTGCAAGTGGTCTGGTGGCCATACTGCATCGGCATGAAGGGTAAGGCCCTTGTGATAAAATGGAGGCTTGCCTTGTGATGATAGGAGCAAGGTGGCCTGGCGTGCAAGTGGTCTGGTGGCCATACTGCATCGGCATGAAGGGTAAGGCCCTTGTGATAAAGTGGAGGCTTGCCTTGTGATGATAGGAGCAAGGTGGCCTGGCGTGCAAGTGGTCTGGTGGCCATACTGCATCGGCATGAAGGGTAAGGCCCTTGTGATAAAGTGGAGGCTTGCCTTGTGATGATAGGAGCAAGGTGGCCTGGCGTGCAAGTGGTCTGGTGGCCATACTGCATCGGCATGAAGGGTAAGGCCCTTGTGATAAAGTGGAGGCTTGCCTTGTGATGATAGGAGCAAGGTGGCCTGGCGTGCAAGTGGTCTGGTGGCCATACTGCATTGGCATGAAGGGTAAGGCCCTTGTGATAAAGTGGAGGCTTGCCTTGTGATGATAGGAGCAAGGTGGCCTGGTGTGCACGTGGTCTGGTGGCCATACTGCATTGGCATGAAGGGTAAGGCCCTTGTGATAAAGTGGAGGCTTGCCTTGTGATGATAGGAGCAAGGTGGCCTGGTGTGCAAGTGGTCTGGTGGCCATACTGCATCGGCATGAAGGGTAAGGCCCTTGTGATAAAATGGAGGCTTGCCTTGTGATGATAGGAGCAAGGTGGCCTGGCGTGCAAGTGGTCTGGTGGCCATACTGCATCGGCATGAAGGGTAAGGCCCTTGTGATAAAGTGGAGGCTTGCCTTGTGATGATAGGAGCAAGGTGGCCTGGCGTGCAAGTGGTCTGGTGGCCATACTGCATCGGCATGAAGGGTAAGGCCCTTGTGATAAAGTGGAGGCTTGCCTTGTGATGATAGGAGCAAGGTGGCCTGGCGTGCAAGTGGTCTGGTGGACATACTGCATCGGCATGAAGGGTAAGGCCCTTGTGATAAAGTGGAGGCTTGCCTTGTGATGATAGGAGCAAGGTGGCCTGGTGTGCACGTGGTCTGGTGGCCATACTGCATCAGCATGAAGGGTAAGGCCCTTGTGATAAAGTGGAGGCTTGCCTTGTGATGATAGGAGCAAGGTGGCCTGGCGTGCAAGTGGTCTGGTGGCCATACTGCATCGGCATGAAGGGTAAGGCCCTTGTGATAAAGTGGAGGCTTGCCTTGTGGTGATAGGAGCAAGGTGGCCTGGCGTGCAAGTGGTCTGGTGGCCATACTGCATCGGCATGAAGGGTAAGGCCCTTGTGATAAAGTGGAGGCTTGCCTTGTGATGATAGGAGCAAGGTGGCCTGGCGTGCAAGTGGTCTGGTGGCCATACTGCATCGGCATGAAGAGTAAGGCCCTTGTGATAAAGTGGAGGCTTGCCTTGTGATGATAGGAGCAAGGTGGCCTGGCGTGCAAGTGGTCTGGTGGCCATACTGCATCGGCATGAAGGGTAAGGCCCTTGTGATAAAGTGGAGGCTTGCCTTGTGATGATAGGAGCAAGGTGGCCTGGCGTGCAAGTGGTCTGGTGGCCATACTGCATCGGCATGAAGGGTAAGGCCCTTGTGATAAAGTGGAGGCTTGCCTTGTGATGATAGGAGCAAGGTGGCCTGGCGTGCAAGTGGTCTGGTGGCCATACTGCATCGGCATGAAGGGTAAGGCCCTTGTGATAAAGTGGAGGCTTGCCTTGTGATGATAGGAGCAAGGTGGCCTGGTGTGCACGTGGTCTGGTGGCCATACTGCATTGGCATGAAGGGTAAGGCCCTTGTGATAAAGTGGAGGCTTGCCTTGTGATGATAGGAGCAAGGTGGCCTGGTGTGCAAGTGGTCTGGTGGCCATACTGCATCGGCATGAAGGGTAAGGCCCTTGTGATAAAATGGAGGCTTGCCTTGTGATGATAGGAGCAAGGTGGCCAGGCGTGCAAGTGGTCTGGTGGCCATACTGCATCGGCATGAAGGGTAAGGCCCTTGTGATAAAGTGGAGGCTTGCCTTGTGATGATAGGAGCAAGGTGGCCTGGCGTGCAAGTGGTCTGGTGGCCATACTGCATCGGCATGAAGGGTAAGGCCCTTGTGATAAAGTGGAGGCTTGCCTTGTGATGATAGGAGCAAGGTGGCCTGGCGTGCAAGTGGTCTGGTGGCCATACTGCATCGGCATGAAGGGTAAGGCCCTTGTGATAAAGTGGAGGCTTGCCTTGTGATGATAGGAGCAAGGTGGCCTGGCGTGCAAGTGGTCTGGTGGCCATACTGCATCGGCATGAAGGGTAAGGCCCTTGTGATAAAGTGGAGGCTTGCCTTGTGATGATAGGAGCAAGGTGGCCTGGCGTGCAAGTGGTCTGGTGGCCATACTGCATCAGCATGAAGGGTAAGGCCCTTGTGATAAAGTGGAGGCTTGCCTTGTGATGATAGGAGCAAGGTGGCCTGGCGTGCAAGTGGTCTGGTGGCCATACTGCATCGGCATGAAGGACAAGGCCCTTGTGATAAAGTGGAGGCTTGCCTTGTGATGATAGGAGCAAGGTGGCCTGGCGTGCAAGTGGTCTGGTGGCCATACTGCATCGGCATGAAGGGTAAGGCCCTTGTGATAAAGTGGAGGCTTGCCTTGTGATGATAGGAGCAAGGTGGCCTGGCGTGCAAGTGGTCTGGTGGCCATACTGCATCGGCATGAAGGGTAAGGCCCTTGTGATAAAGTGGAGGCTTGCCTTGTGATGATAGGAGCAAGGTGGCCTGGCGTGCAAGTGGTCTGGTGGCCATACTGCATTGGCATGAAGGGTAAGGCCCTTGTGATAAAGTGGAGGCTTGCCTTGTGATGATAGGAGCAAGGTGGCCTGGTGTGCACGTGGTCTGGTGGCCATACTGCATCGGCATGAAGGGTAAGGCCCTTGTGATAAAGTGGAGGCTTGCCTTGTGATGATAGGAGCAAGGTGGCCTGGTGTGCAAGTGGTCTGGTGGCCATACTGCATCGGCATGAAGGGTAAGGCCCTTGTGATAAAATGGAGGCTTGCCTTGTGATGATAGGGAGCAAGGTGGCCTGGCGTGCAAGTGGTCTGGTGGCCATACTGCATCGGCATGAAGGGTAAGGCCCTTGTGATAAAGTGGAGGCTTGCCTTGTGATAATAGGAGCAAGGTGGCCTGGCGTGCAAGTGGTCTGGTGGCCATACTGCATCGGCATGAAGGGTAAGGCCCTTGTGATAAAATGGAGGCTTGCCTTGTGATGATAGGAGCAAGGTGGCCTGGTGTGCAAGTGGTCTGGTGGCCATACTGCATCGGCATGAAGGGTAAGGCCCTTGTGATAAAATGGAGGCTTGCCTTGTGATGATAGGAGCAAGGTGGCCTGGCGTGCAAGTGGTCTGGTGGCCATACTGCATCGGCATGAAGGGTAAGGCCCTTGTGATAAAATGGAGGCTTGCCTTGTGATGATAGGAGCAAGGTGGCCTGGCGTGCAAGTGGTCTGGTGGCCATACTGCATTGGCATGAAGGGTAAGGCCCTTGTGATAAAATGGAGGCTTGCCTTGTGATGATAGGAGCAAGGTGGCCTGGCGTGCAAGTGGTCTGGTGGCCATACTGCATCGGCATGAAGGGTAAGGCCCTTGTGATAAAATGGAGGCTTGCCTTGTGATGATAGGAGCAAGGTGGCCTGGTGTGCAAGTGGTCTGGTGGCCATACTGCATTGGCATGAAGGGTAAGGCCCTTGTGATAAAATGGAGGCTTGCCTTGTGATGATAGGAGCAAGGTGGCCTGGCGTGCAAGTGGTCTGGTGGCCATACTGCATTGGCATGAAGGGTAAGGCCCTTGTGATAAAGTGGAGGCTTGCCTTGTGATAATAGGAGCAAGGTGGCCTGGCGTGCACATGGTCTGGTGGCTATGCTGCATCGCCATGCAGGGCGAGGCCCTGGTGTCACAAGTGAACTGGTTGCCTGGGGTGCAGCCTCATTGTGATGGGCCGGTGGCCCAGAGTGCACATAGTATGGTGGCTATGCTGCACTGTCATGAAGGGCGAGGCCCTGATATCACAAGCGGACAAGTTGCATGGGGTGCAGCCTCATCATGGGGCATAGATGGCCCAGAGTGCACATGGTCTAGTGGCTATGCTGCATCGTTAGGAAGGGTATCGGTCCTGGCTTACAGGCAGAGGCTGACCTTGCGATGATAAGAGTAAGGTGGCCCGGAGTGTGGATAGTCTTGTGGCTATTCTGACCCGCCAGGTTGACGCAATTTCGGGGACCCCACTAGATATTAAGGCAGCCAGTTGCCTGGGATGCAGCTGGTCTTGTCTGCAATAGTGCTGTGCCAGGTGTGGGGTATCCTGGGGGTTTTTAGGTCCTTGGGCTGGATGAGATAAAATACCAGTTGGCAGCTTAGAATGCCATGGAAGGCTTCTTGGGCCTCTTCTAGTTGCACCCCAATATATGGGTCGAGTTAACGAACCTGTATAGGGAAGACAGGGTGCACCTCCTTAACAAGGGCAGCACTATATTTTTGGCAGATTTGAGGTGAGGGGTGCTGTTAGTGCTGGATCACTTGGTGGGGGCGAAGGCCTAAGCAGAGGCTTGACCTTTGCTATGGCAGGGTAGCGCAATCAACAAGTTGAAATCGGTGAGCACCTGGGCATTTCATTAAAGGAATTAAAGGGTCCTCCATGAACAGCTTATGGGCCTTTGTGGCTCAAGGCCAGGAAGGGGTGGTCTTCCTTAGAACAATTGGGCCTGGCCTGTCTTAGCAGGCCTTTGCAGCTTCTGGGGTGGTGGGCCAGGGGGTTCTCATAAATATGCCAAACCACTGGTCAAGAGCCACATTGGGTGGCTCGAGATCGGGGAAGGTGCATCGTCCAGAAGGAGATGAAGGTGGTCAGAAGTTTGACACCTGTCATATTCCTCAGTACATTTTTAGCAGCCCCTCGCCAGTTTGATTATAAATAATTAATAAAGTGGCCTTTGTTAAATCCATATTGGTGTCCATCTCTTCATTCCGATTGTGGGGGCAATTAACCTTGTGCTCCCTGCAGCTGGAAGTGGTATAATCCAAGAGCTATTTTTATTATTTTATCGTTTATTGTGAACTAAGCCTGAAATTCTGACAAAGTCACCTTCTCAGTGTGAAATTACAGATTGCCTTCATGCTGCATTCAAAAATATTTTTTGAGACAAAGTATAAAGAAAACTTCTACAGAATCTGATGTCCACAGCATCTCTGACAACCAGCACCATTTTGAGGAGTGAAACATATTTGACTAAAACCTGTCTGAGACTGTTAAAGACAAGAGGACTGAAAGTATTTAAAGTGCACCTGACAAATTAATGGCTTCATCTGGTGATTTGAAATGAAGTGGGCAGGGAGTGGGAGGACAATGGAAAGCAAACTAAAGCCATTCTTTCCAGTTGCTCCAAACTATGATAAATACGTTCAGACAAAAATAAAGATGTGTGCTCAAATATTTCTGGGCCAAATATTTTTGTTGTTGTTAAGTCACACCATCGAGTCCAACTCTTTGTGACCCCATGGACCACATCACACCAGGCTCTCCTGTCTTCTGCTGTGCTCTGCAGTTTGTTTAATCTCATGTTTGTTGCATCGATCACACTGTCTAACCATCTCATCCTTTGCCGTCCCCTTCTTCTTTCCCAGGATCAGGGTCTTCTCCAATGAGTGCTCCCTTCTCATTTGGTGGCCATAGTATTTGAGCTTCAGCTTCAGTATCTGGCCTTCCAGGGAACAGTCAGGGTTGATTTCCTTTAGGACTGACTGATTTGATCTCCTTGCAGTCCAAGGGACTCTCAAGAGACAAAAGGGAATTTCACATTACCGAGATTCTGCTGGATTGAAGCCATTTCTGATTCGTCTTGAAGTAAACCGGTACAGGGCTGCCATTTCACACATGGCTTTCCCTGACCGGAAAAGAGCCGAATCAGAAGCGGTTTGGCAATTCAGACTGCACCGCTTTGTTTTCCCGTCGTTTCCCGCTGTGCCTTTTTTTTTAATGTTCGCTTTAGAGCGCTATAGCACTATAGTGCTATAAAATCACTGCAGGCATTCCAATGGGGTTGCTATGATGCTATTTCGCTATAGTGCTATAGCGTTATAGCGCTATAGCGTTATAGCGCTCTAAAGCGAACGTTCAAAAAAAAAAAAAAAGCTGGAGATCGCCCGCTCGGGCAAAAAAAGGCGGGAAAAAAGCGTATCAGATCCGGGAGAAGAAACTGACGACTACTTGGAAGTGGTTGACAGGTAAAACATTTCAGCCCCGTTTCCTGAACGGGACAGAAGCGATTCTGTGTGAAATTACAAATATATTCCGGTAGGGAACCGGTTCTAAAACGGTTCTGTCTGAAATGCCAGACCAGAAACCGTTTGGGAACCATTCCTCTTCCGGATTATAGCATCTGTCTGAAATTCCCTAAGGTGTGATCCACTGGAGAAGGAAGTGGCAACCCACTTCAGTATCTTTGCCAAGAAAAGCCCATGGATAGTAACGAAGGGCCAAATATATATTTCCCCAAAATACTATATCAGTATTTTCTGAGTATATTCCCATATCCAGATGATGTTTGAGATTCTCAAGAATACCAATATCCAGATCCAGAATATTTTAGAAGTATTCAGGAATATTTTAGAATATCTGGGGCTGGGATTTTAAGGATCCCAGGCCTCCTTTTCTCCCTTTTAGATATTTCTTGGTCAACAGGCTGGAGGGGGAAGGCAGTATCTCTCCTAGGCAAATGGGATTACTAGAATTCTCTGTCCAATCATTACAATTCTCTCATAGCTCATAGCTTTCTGAGCATGGACAAGAAGACTAAAAAAAGAAAAAGAAGAAATTAGATTTATACCCCTCCCTTCACTACCTGAAGGAGTCTCAGAGCGGTTTACAGTCTCCTTTCCCCTCCCCACAACAGACACCCTGTGAGGTAGGTAGGGCTCAGAGAGCTCTTTCAGAACTGCTCCTGAGAGAACAGCTTTGAAAGAACTTGTAACTGACCCAAGATCACACCAGTAGCTGCATGTGGAGGAGTGGGGAATCAAACCCAGTTCTCCCAGATAAGAGTCAATGCTCCTAACTACTACACCATACTGGTTCTCTTCATGGCTACAATTTGACTCCATTTCAGAGTGAGATTGTTTGGGGAGCTGTGTGCCTCTTGCTGCTCTGGTCTGTCTCTGTCTTGAATTAATTCTGCTGCCCGCTCTTGCCGGCCCAGGAAGACACTCTTCTTGCTCTGTGCCAGGACTACTTTGCCCTTTTTTAAAAAATAGTAATTCATGTTCTTCTGTGTTATTTGTTTTTGCCTGGGGGGAGGGTTGTAGTTCAGGTCATGAGTTATCAGTGGAACTACATAAAAACAAAACAAAAAACCCCCCACATAATAAACTATACCATCACAGTGTTGAAGTCATGGGATTATGGCACTAAGCTATTAATGACTCACCTTAGTGCCATAATTCCATGATTCTAGCACTGTGATAGTATATTGTTTATTGTGTGTTTATTTTTTGTTTTTATGTAGTTCCATATGAAGTCCAAAGGAAACTCTGCAATAATCACTTGGGAATAGGGTTAGCAGACCCTTGCCAGGGGTGGGGGAGTCCCTGTGTTTGGGGGTTGCTTCTATGCTGCTGGCCAGCTGGCCGGCATGGGAAAATCTCTTCCCAACTGGCCCAAAAGATGATGTGATGATGTCACCTGGCAGTGGTGTTATCACATAGCCAACATCACATGGCGACATTCCAGTTTTTGAGCAAAACTCTATGGTAAAATTGCCTACAAACCGTAGAGTCTTGTCCCAAAACTAGAGCATCACTCCCCAATGACCCAGCTGAGCTCTGAGAAGGAGCAAGGTGTTTGAGCTGCCAGAGGGGTGAGTGGTATTTTTATTTATTTACTTTCAGCTGAGGTGCTTTAGCTGAGAAGGTACTGTGTGGGGGACTGTATTTGGGAGTGTGTGGGTGAGTTGTAACAGACTCCTGGCTGCTGGAGTTGGGGTGTGAAAGGGTCATTGTCTGCCTGAAATTAAGTGCCTGGGTGAAACTGAATAGCAGACTCCTGGCTGCTGGAGTTGGGGTGTGAAAGGGTCATTGTTTGCCTGTCATGAAGTGCCTTGGGTGAATTTGAGTAGCTGCTGGCCACACCCTCTCCTGGGGGACCCTTCTATTTAAGGCAGGAAGCTTGCAAGAGGCACGAGCCTCTGGCACAAGCCGAAGGGTGAGAGCCAAAGGGTGAGGCTCTTGGCCTGTGGCTCTTAGCCTAGGGGATCTGTAAGAAGCCCAGGAAGAGCCAGAAAGCCAGGGACCTTGGCTTCTTGGGTTCCCAGTAAGGTAAGTAGACTCCTACAACAGGAACCGTATAAATACAAAGGATAAGGGGAATGTGCCCTCAGAAGGGACCTCTTCTTCAGCTGGTGAACGGGTATCCTTTCGTACCAAGGCACCGTCCCTGGGAAGGGTGGGAGGGGGTCTCTTGGTAGTTGGTGATTCGATCCTTAGGCAGGTAGACAGCTGGGTGGTGAACCCGCGTACTGACCGTATGGTGACTTGCCTGCCTGGTGCGAAGGTAGCGGACATTACGCGTGTTTTAGATAGGCTGGTAGATAGTGCTGGGGAGGAGCCAGTGATCGTGGTGCACGTCGGCACCAACGATGTGGGGAAATGCAGTTGTGTGGTCCTGCAGGAGAAATTTAGGCTGCTGGGCAGGAAGCTCAAGGCCAGGACCTCCAAGCTAGCCTTCTCAGAAGTGCTACCTGTTCCACGCACAGGGCCGGAGAGACAGGCACAGATCAGGAGTCTCAATGCGTGGATGAGACGGTGGTGTAGGGGGAAGGGTTCAAGTTTGTTAGGCACTGAGATGCTTTTTGGGACAAGAGGGAGCTGTACAAAAGGGACGGTCTCCACTTGTCCCGAGAAGGAACCAGGCTGCTGGCGCTCAAAATCAAAAAGGTGGCAGAGCAGTTTTTAAACTGAATAATGGGGGAAAGCCGACAGGAGATGAAAAGTCTCTGGTTCGGGATGGCTCATCTCAAAGAGATGAAGGGGTAGCTACTACTTTTGTACAAGGAAATGGATTACAATTGTCCACTGAGACTGTGGCTAATGATAGGAACTGTCTGGCAAGGTCTCGAAGCAGCAAGAGGAAGGCTGTGGGCTTAACAAACATGGGAAACTATAAGTGTTTATACACAAATGCTAGAAGTCTCCGAGGTAAAATCGGGGAGTTGGAATGCTTGGTGTTGGGGGGAAATAGACATTGTGTGTATTTCAGAAACTTGGTGGGATGAGGAAAATCAGTGGGATACGGTGATTCCTGGTTATAAATTATATCGGAAGGATAGGGGGAAGGGTTGGAGGTGGGGTGGCTCTGTATGTCAGAGAGGGTATACCGTCCAGTAAGATTGAGAGGGTAAGAGAATTGGATTCGCTTCTGGAAATGCTATCAGTTGAAATAGTGGGTCCAAAAGGAAGCTTAACAGTGGGAGTTTGTTATCGCCCACCAGATCAAAAGATAGAGGAGGATTATAAAATAATGAATGAATTAAAGATAGTGGCTAGACGAAATAACTGTGTTGTAATAGGCGACTTTAACTACCCACACATTGATTGGGCCAATATGAGTTCTAGTCGGGAAAAAGAGATTGAGTTTTTAGACACTCTCAATGACTGTGCTATGGAACAGATGGTCACAGATCCTACCAGGGGAGAGGCGATCCTGGATTTGGTCCTAAGTAACCCCCAAGACCTGGTGAGAGATGTAAAAATGATTGCACCACTTGGGAACAGTGACCATAATGTCATTGAGTTTAATATTTATACAGATAGGCAGTTGCCCAAAAAGACTGACACAACCACTTTTAACTTTAAAAGGGGTAACTTCTCTGGTATGAGGGGACATGTGAGGAAGAAATTGAAAGGAAGAGTGGAGAAGGTCAAAACCATTGGGGAAGCTTGGAGACTATTTAAAAATACAGTCCTAGAAGCTCAGAAAAAATATATACCGCAGGTTAGGAAAGGTACAAATAGGTATAGAAAAAAGCCTGCATGGTTAACAAATAAAGTAATGGAAGCTGTAAAAGGTAAGAAGGATTCGTTTAAGCAGTGGAAAGCTAGTCTTAGTGAGGTTGATAAAAGGGAACACAGACTATGGCAAATAAAATGCAAGTCTGTGATCAGGCAAGCAAAAAGGGAATATGAGGAGCATATTGCAAAAAACATAAAGGCCAACAATAAAACTTTCTTCAAATACATTAGAAGTAGGAAGCCAGCCAGGGAGGCAGTGGGGCCCTTGGATGACCAAGGGGTAAAAGGAGTAGTGAAGGATGATAGGGAAATGGCTGAGAAGCTGAACACATTTTTTTCCTCTGTCTTCACTGTGGAAGAGGAGAAGTGCTTGCCCACTCCAGAAACACCGATTTCGGGAGGGGGTTTGAAAGACCTGAATCAGATTGCGGTGACAAGAGAGGAAGTCCTCCGACTGATGGACAATTTAAAAACTAATAAATCACCAGGCTTGGATGGCATTCATCCGAGAGTTCTGAAAGAACTTAAATGTGAACTTGTGGATCTCCTGACAAAAATATGTAATCTTTCTTTAAAATCTGCCTCCATTCCTGAGGACTGGAAGGTAGCTAATGTCACTCCCATCTTTAAAAAGGGCTCCAGGGGAGATCCGGGAAATTACAGGCCAGTCAGTCTGACATCAATACTGGGTAAGTTAGTGGAAACTGTTATTAAGGAGAGAATTAGTAGGCACATTGATGCACAAAAACTATTGAGGCAGACTCAGCATGGCTTCTGTAAGGGAAGATCTTGTCTCACTAACCTGTTAGTGTTTTTTGAGGGAGTGAACAAACATGTGGACAAGGGGGACCCAATAGATATTATTTACCTTGACTTCCGGAAAGCTTTTGATACACTTCCTCATCAAAGGCTCCTAAGTAAGTCATAGGATAAAAGGACAAGTCCTCTTGTGGATCAAAAACTGGCTTATAAATAGAAAACAGAGAGTGAGTATAAATGGGAAACTTTCCCAGTGGAGGGTGGTAAGCAGTGGGGTACCACAGGGATCAGTACTCGGTCTGATGCTTTTTAACTTGTTTATTAATGATTTGGAATTGGGAGTAAGCAGTGAAGTGGCTAAATTTGCAGATGACACGAAGTTGTTCCAGGTGGTGAAAACCAGGGAGGAGTGTGAGGCACTCCAAAGGGATCTGTCGAGGATGGGTGAGTGGGCGTCAACATGGCAAATGGGGTTCAATGTGGCCAAGTGCAAAGTGATGCACATTGGAGCCAAAAATCTTAAATATAAATACACGTTGATGGGGTCTGAACTGGCAGAGACGGACCAAGAGAGAGATCTTGGAGTCGTAGTAGATAACTCAATGAAAATGTCTACACAGTGTGTAGCTGCAATAAAGAAGGCCAACGCTATGCTGGGGATTATTAGGAAGGGAATTGAAAACAAATCAGCCAGTATCATCATGCCCCTGTATAAATCATTGGTGCGACCTCATTTGGAATACTGTGTACAGTTCTGGTCACCACATCTCAAAAAGGATATTATAGCATTGGGAAAAGTGCAGAGAAGGGCAACTAGAATGATAAAAGGGTTGGAACACCTTCCCTATGAAGAAAGGTTAAAATACTTGGGGCTCTTTAGCTTGGAGAAACGACGGCTGAGGGGTGACATGATCGAGGTTTATAAGATTATGAATGGGATTGAGCAGGTTGAGAAAGAAGTACTTTTCTCCCTTTCTCACAATACAAGAACTCGTGGGCACTCCATGAAATTGCTGAGCAGTCGGGTTAGAACACATAAAAGGAAATACTTCTTCACCCAAAGAGTGATTAACACATGGAATTCACTGCCACAGGAGGTGGTCGCAGCTACAAGCATGGACAGTTTCAAGAGGGAATTAGATAAACATATGGAGCAGAAGTCCATCAGTGGCTATTAGCCACAGGGTATAGATGCGAACTCTCAGTCTGGGGCAGGTGATGCACTCTATTCTTGGTGCTGGAGGGGGCAGCAGTGGGAGGGCTTCTAGTGTCCTGGCCCCACTGCTGGACCTCCTGATGGCACCTGGTATATTTTGGCCGCTGTATGACAGAGTGTTGGACTGGATGGGCCATTGGCCTGATTCAACATTAGCTTCTCTTATGTTCTCTTAATGTCAGCAACATGATGATGTCACTTCCATGTGTGGCAGAAGATCCTGGGAAGGAGCATCGATCCCCCTGCCAGCTGCCAGGTAGGACCTGGCAACCCTAACTGGGAGATAAGTAGCCCTTTGGGGAAGGCAAAAGAGTTTTAAAAACAAAAATGGTTTAAGATAAACTGAGCAGTTTGACATTCTGCACTAGGCCCACCTGGCCAATCAGAAGTGACACACCCTGCCAGTAAGCACACAGTGGCCTGTTTCTATGTGCTCCTTCAGCAGCCTCATCCCTTGCAAGTCATTCTGTACACTGTAGCAAATAGCCTCATAGCAGAGACTGAGTAAACACAATGACATTCAAACAGGATTGCAGCAAATGTGAATGCAATGACAAAACACTGATAAATGGTCCCAAACTAGCAAATACAAATGGTAGTCACAATATAAGCTCTCTCAGCCTCAAGAGATCTTTCCAAATTACCTTTGATGAGTTAATTAAATTCAGTGGCTCATGTAATTAAGCAATCAAACAAATCTAAGACAGCTAAACCTGTCTGTAGATGAAGTGATGAGCTGCTAAGTTGTACTTTTCACATTTCTATGGAAGTCGTCCCATGTCTCTGAAACAGTCAACAATTGGCACACTTTTAGAGGCTTACCAGTTCCAAGAAAATCTGTTCTCTTTCCTTCCTCCAGAGGTAGCATACTTGTTTGTTTGCTTATGAAATATTTAGGCTGAGTTCAGACTGGCAGTTTGAAGCGGGAGCCAGTTGTGGCAAAAAAGCCCCGGAACAAAGTGTTCTGGGTTTTCCCGGTCACACTGCGCCGACTGATGCAGGAGCATACCAGGAGGAGGCGCGGGAGTGTTCAGACTGCTGGCCTGGAGGCACAGCTGTAAATGGCTTTTTCCTGGTAAATCGGCCGGATGCCTAGGTGTGTATGAGTGCATACACACTGACACAACCACTCATATGCACTCATACACTCATACACACCTAGGCATCCAGCCAATTTGGGGAGGATCCCATTATGCTGGCACCGCATTGGGCAGTAGAGTGGAGCACAGCCAAACATATCACTGCTGCCTTATGCGCAACGCGGGTTGCTCCTGGCTTTTCGGCTGAGCGTTCACACTTCCCGGAAGCAGAATGCAGTGGGATAAAGGCACTCTCTGGGATTTGCTACCACTTTCAACAGATATCTTTTAATCCTGGGAGCGAAGCAGAACAGCACGGGTTGCCTACGGGTGGGGAACGCCAGGCAGATGTGCCTGTGTGAATGCCCCCTTTAATCCACTTGGGAAACGTGGCTGAAACGTAGCTATAGCAGGGCAAATTGCCAGTCTGAACTCAGCCTTATATCCTGCCTTTTGAAAACCAAGATCTTGAATGCACCTCATGTCCAGATAAAAATCACAATTTCAGATAAAACATATGAATATATATAAAATGTTCTCCAAATGGAAATAAATAAAAGCTGTCATCTTAAGGTGAGCCACGAAAGGGAAGAGTTATGGAGGCAGCAACTCCAGTACCATTCTAAGAAGGCCCTGTTTTGTACTCACAGCAAACTCAGATGGTGGGGAGCATGCATCTGGAAGCCCTGATGAGCAGATAGATTCAGATATGAAAAGGCAAGCTTGTTGAAGCATAAGGCTTTATAGCAAATTATACCCTTTATTTTCTCTTTTTATTCTCTGTCTCTACATGGATTATCTTTTAGATTTATAGTATTACTGAAAATGTGTTGTACTTTGATGATATAACCAAAAGGAAAATACTATCTTTAATGTGTCCTGTATTATACTGGTCAGGACTGTAAAGGTTAAAATCAGCACTTTGAATTGGGCCTGTGAACAAAGTGGAAGTCAATGAAGACACTGAAAAATTGGACAGCTGAATTCTGGAACAGGGTTATATAACTTCCTTACGCTTGATACACTTAATAGGATTTGCATGTAGTTAGAAGAATAAGGGCTGGAAAAGAATTTCATGCATTCATGGCTTGACTAGAACTTTCATGGTCTGAGTGGGTTCTTTTAAACTGAGGAATGAAATTATGGCTGCTGTCTGGGCTGTGGGACAAAAAGTGCCCAAAGTTGTGGCTGCCAAAGAAGTTCAGTGTATAGAGGAAATTTGATGGAAATACTATTTGAAGTTTGGGAATTAAAAAGCTTTTTCTAGTTGACCAACTTCTGCTGATTTATTCTTTTGGTACACTTACCACTGGCTTGTAAATTAGGAGATAAGAAGAGCTTGATGATACAAGGGAAAAAAGAGTGATTCAACAGTCTGAAAACGCTGGGCTATTTTTTAAAAAATATCTAAATTATAGCCTTTCCATAAAAGATGTGTTAAGAAAAAAAACTTGTATCCTCTAAATAATCTGTTGCCATCTGCAAACTATGCTCCCTTATCTACTGTTATGTATTGTATATACATAAAAAGCCTGAGCTTGAATCTCACCCCTATCTAAGCCTGGTATTGAAAACAGCAAACTCTGATTAGCTACTTCGTGTAGTAGACCAATCAGGATACTAGAAAGGTTCTGGACCAGGTATAAGGATACAATATCGGATGAAAGGCCTCTGTGGATTGTTCCAGCTGCAGTTATACATTTGTTTTCAGAATATAGAGGCAATGATTGGTTGAAGTATCAGGAATTGTTGCAAAGAGAAGGGAAAAATATGTTTTAAAACCAAATAATGAATTAGAATTTGAGTATGGTTGGCTACAATATTGTCAAATAAGGGACATTTATAAAAAAGATTGTAAAGAGTTTGGTTTTAGGGCTATGAATGATGATTTTGAGAATATATGGTTGAAAAAGAACGGAAAATGATATCAAAAATGTATAAAACTTTGTTGACTGTATATACTTTGGATGAAACCGTTAAAGAACAAATGATAAAGTGGGCCATAAATATGAACAAAGAAATTTCTATGGAATCATGGGAATTTTTGTGGAAAAGATCTTTTAAAATGTCCACTTGTATTAACGTAAAAGAAAATTGCTATAAGATGATGTATAGATGGTATATGACACCAAAAAAGATTGCTAATATTAGCATGGATAAGAACTTGAGTAATAAATGTTGGAAATGTAAAAAGTAGAGGGTTCTTTTTACCATATGTGGTGGTCATGTGATAAAGCGAAAGCATACTGGTCTAATATACATTGTGTGATGCAGAAAATATTGAAAACCCCAATTGAGAGAAAGCCTGAACTTTTTCTCCTCGGTTTGACAATGGAAAAAATTCCACAAGAGAAAAGGACACTGTTATGGTACATGATTACGTCGGCGAGAATGGCCTTTGCTCAGCATTGGAAAATGGAGAAGGTACCAGATATACATGACTGGTTGAGAAAATTGTTATTTTTAGCAGAAATGGACAAAATGACAAAGAAATTAAATGGACAAATTGCAGAACAGTACTTAAAAGACTGGGAAGGATTGAAATTGTATCTAGAAACTGAATATAGAATGAAGGGGAGAATATATAATTTGGATATGTACGGATATTGAATGAGAAGTGAAATGAATTTTGAACTGTATGTACTGTTATACATAATATGCTGAAATTGTAGAGGTTATATATAATTTAAATGTGTTACCTGGTTTGTCGAGGTATTTAAGTCTAAACTTGATTGCCTTATAATTTTTTCTGTTTGTTATTAGCAGTGTTGGAAGCCTATTAGGGGGTGGGGGGATTGGGATCTTACTTTTTGGAAACTGTATTGGTAACGTGATTGGAAATGTTGAATATATCCCAATAAAAATTTTGTTTCAAAAAAAAAAAGGATACTAGAAAGGTTCTGTAGGGAGATGTTTATATTGGTTGTTATGTTACTGTTCTGATTGGTTCTTAAAGCAACAAGGGGTGTGGTTATGCCAGCCTGGATAGTTTAAAAGGAGGGCCTGTTGCTCTCTTGTTTTTGTGTTTGTTCCTATCTTGTAAATAAAGCTGAATCACTATTATGAGCTGCTGCCTTAAGTCTCATATTTAACACTGGCGATGAGGATGGGATTATAGCGGGTAGGCAGCCCTGCTGAACCTTCGCCACCACGGCAGAAGAAGCTGACCTGTTCAGGGCTCCGGAAGAAGGCCAACTCCCTGCCATCCCACCGGCAGAACCGGCAAGAGGGATGGCAGCCAGCATGAAGTTCGAGGCATTCAAACCTGAGCTGGAGGACTGGGACTCCTATATAACCTGGTTCGAGTTCCACTTACAAGCCAATCAGATTGAGGTGGAAGCCATGAAGACGGTGATGCTGCTTAGTTCCTGTGGTCGAACCATGTTTGATGTGGCCAGGTCTCTGGTTTCCCTGGCAGATATCTTGACTGTCTCTTTAGCTGATATCACAAGCAAGCTGAAAAATCACTTCGCGCCCAAGTCGTCGCAGATTGCCTGTTAGCATGCTTTTTACAATCGAGACCAGGGGGCAAGTGAGTCAATAGCTGAATATGTCATGGCATTACGAAAGGCAGCCAGGACCTGCACCTTTCCTGACCTGGAGGCGGTGTTGCTCGAATGGTTGGTGTACAGCCTGTGGAAAAAATTGGAAATCAGATATAATTCCCTCAAGAGATGAATTAGTGTCGGAGGTGTTAGAGTTAGCACAATTAGATGATTTAAGTACGCTGTTACAGAATAAAAATGAAAAGGTACATAAAGAAAGATGGATAGGAGTGTATAAATGGATAGAAAGATTATCAAATGTATAAGACTCTAGGATTTATGTAATCTGTGTAGTTGGAAGTAATGTAAATACAAGAAAATGAAAATAAAATTTAAAAAAAAAAAAAAAAAAAGGAAACACCACACAGACCATGGTTGATATTACATATTGACTTTGCAGGGCCATTTCAGGGGCAAGTGTTCTTAATAATAGTTGATGCATACTCTAAATGGTTAGAGGTGGTACAGATGTCAAAAATGACTTCGGCTGCCATCATAAAAGCACTGTGCCGTATTTTTGCAATCCACAGATTGCCAGACACTGTAGTGTCAGATAATGGGACACAATTTACCTCATCTGAATTACTTGAGTTTTTGGTTAACAACATGATTAAACACATCACGTCCATACCATTCCACTCAGCCACAAATGGGCAGGCCGAACAGATGGTGCAGACCACAAAGGAAGCCCTGCAGAGAATGATCCACGGAGACTGGAGTCAGAAGCTGGTGTCCTTCATGCTCTATCTGCATATCATGCCATGTACTGCGACTGGGAGGAGCCCAGCCGAGTTGCTGATGGGATGCCGTCTGACGTCACTCCTGGATCGACTCCACCCCGACCTGATGACAGAGAAGCTGCTGCAGAGGGAGGTCCTAGAAGCACCTTGTTCTTTTGAACCTGGGGACACAGTTGTCACCCAGAATTATGGTGAGGAACACTTTTGGCTTCCGGCCTCTGTCATAGAGGTAACCGGTACTATGTCCTGTATGGTGCAAACTACAGACGGCAGGAAACTAAGGCACCACATAGACCAGCTCAGGCAATGATGGCCTGGCACAAACATCGAGGGCCAGGCAGAGACCAAAAAGGGCCCAACCACCGCAGCCAAACTTCAGGAAGCAGAGGCTATTGTGGCACCTCAGGACCTAGGGTCAAACATAGAGCCCAGTACTGAACTAGAACCAGCTCCAGACACTGGACCATTGCCAGGTAGTCCCATTAGGGAACAGAGTGATCCCAGAACTGTGGGCACTGAGACACTGCCCAAAACGGAACCATTGTGGCGATCACAAAGGACTAGGCAACGGCCAGCCTACTTAAAAGATTTCGAATGTTCAGAGGTTGTTTACTCTTAGAGGGGAGGGATGTTATGTATAGTATATACATAAATAGCCTGAGCTTGAATCTCACCCCTATCTAAGTCTGGTAGTGAAAACAGCAAACTCTGATTGGCTACTTTGCATAGTAGAACAATCAGGATACTAGAAAGGTTCTGTAGGGAGATGTTTGTGTGAGAGCCAGTTTGGTGTAGTGGTTAAGTGCGCGGACTCTTATCTGGGAGAACCAGGTTTGATTCCCCACTCCTCCACTTGCACCTGCTGATGTGACCTTGGGTCAGTCACAAGCTCTGGCACAGCTGTTCTCTCAAGGACAGTTTGTGTTAGAGTTCTCTCAGCCCCACCTACCTCAAAGGTGTCTGTTGTGGGGAGGGGAAGGGAAAGGAGTTTGTAAGCCGCTCTGAGACGCCTTTGGGCAGTGAAGGGTGGGGTATAAATCCAAACTCTTCTTCTTCTTCTTCTTGTATTGGTTGTTATGTTACTGTTCTGATTGGTTCTTAAAGTAACAAGGGATAGTTAAGATAACTGCCAGCCTGGATAGTTTAAAAGGAGGGCCTGTTGCTCTCTTGTTTTTGTGTTCGTTCCTATCTTGTAAATAAAACTGAATCACCATTATGAGCTGCTGCCTTAAGTCTCATACTTAACATCTACTTATTTGGATGGTTTTTATACCACCTCTTCCTTCCTTAAGTGGCTTACAAATGCTAAATTTTCTTTTTTAGATAACTTGAATAAGGGGAATTTTGGCTTCATTGTCTTCTTAGAATTCTTTGAACAGTTAAACTTCAGTGTGTTTAAAAGGGTGTAACTCTGCTTAAGATAGCACTGAAAGCAGCTTTAGAATATACTAGTAAACCCCAGTTTCAAGAGCTCTAAATAGCTACAATGAGCATATAGTAAGGGTGCACATGCAATGCAAACCTAAACATATCATAGTCCAAACCAAACACACCCCATTCTTCAATAAAGTTATTTTGACAAACATGAATTGGAAAGTTAACCACATTTTGAGATGATGAGTGAGGGTCATTATTCCATTGTATTCATCTGCCTACTTCTGTTCTATAAGCCTGAGACAGAGTAGAGGGGAGTAGGGGACAGAATGAGTCAGCAACAAAATGGAAGTGACAAGGAAGCATTGACTTCACCACCAAAGAGGGATGTGCTGAGTAGTGTCCATTCTGTGTGCAGTGATTCTGCCAACCATTACTGTTAGGCACCTTGCTTGTGCCAATTACCTTCTTCTCACAGAGAGATTGCACATTGTTTGTTTCTGTGTTGGGTACATTGTACTGCTATTGTTCTGCATATTTTAAGCTTTTGTGGAGCCCCAAACAGTTCCCTATGCTCCATCTGCTCTTCTGTTTGTCAAACGTCTCCCTTGTCTTTCTTCTAGTGATAAATTTAATTTCCTTTTGGCCTGAAAGTCAGCCTAAATGATCCTTGTGGTATGAAGCACAATGTCCATCAATTTAATTCCAACTGGTCAGAAAAAAAGACTTCAGGGTAGAAAATGTGCTTCTAGTTGAAATCAACGGGGGGAAGCATCTGAATGATAATAAAGGTAAAGAGTACAAATAAATGCTTACATCCAACAGTGATTCAAATAGCATTTCTCTTCATATCTTGAATGAAAAAATGGGTTAATCTAAAAAATGCAATGAGATGGGGAGGTGCTATCATGAAATACACAACAGGTCCCCTGAAAGCCTGTTGCAGTCATTTTTCAGGCTCAGTAATCACCCTTTCCCATTTACTCCCAGCAGGGTGGCAGCTTCTCCTGCATGGCACAACCTTTGTTGCATGAGCATAATTTAAATAATAGAGCCATGGTAGTAGAAGGAAATAGATGGGGTTGGATCATATTTACTCTGAGTGCAAGAATCTGACAGCAGCAGAAAAAACTTGAATCTGGGCAGCTACAGAATACGCTCTAGTAAGTGGCTCTGCGACAAATGGCCCTCTTGGGCAGAGCAAAGTCATCATATCCGGAGAGAATTGGCACTACAGATATGTGGATCCCAGTTTGTGAAGGGTTTTAAAAGTAAGCACCAGCACCTAGGGTTGCTGGCTCTGCATTGGGAAAATTCCTGGAGTTTTGGGGAGTGGAGCCGGGGGGGGGGACGCTGAGGAGGGGAGGGACCTCAGTGGGGTATAATGCCATAGAGTCCACCTTCTGAAGCAGCCATTTTCTTCTGGGGAACTGATCTCTGTAACCTGGAGACCAGTTGTAATAGCGGGAGATCTCCAGCCACCACCTGGAGACTGGCTACTCTACCAGCACCTTGAAATGGATCTGGAAACAAATAGGTCATCAGTGAAGGGAAATTCGAGTAGGCTTAATATATTAACTATGGCCAGGCCCAGATATTAAATGGACTGTTGCATTCTGCACCAGTTGAAGTTTTCAAAATGTTTTCAAGGGCAGCCTTATGTGGATTGTAACGCCAATCAAACTTGTAGGCTATTGTGGCATGGATAAGCATGGCACCTGCAGATAAACAAGGGCAGATATGCTTCTTCAAGGATGGTTGTTTCACATACATTCAACACTCCACCAAGAGGCAGCTAGCTTTGGCCACATGACTGGTATGCACAAATGATCCCTGCATCATGCAAAAGTGGCTCTAATACTCTTTGAGAGCCTGTAATGCTCTAAAAAGTAAAAGAATGATGAATAACTGAGTTTTCACACTTCCCCTCCACCCCCTTTCCACACATATCTGGCTGTTGCACTGAATCTATTGGAGGAAACCACTGCTGTACTAATACAACATATTGTGTCACGTGGTGGCATGAGGGCCAGGCGGTGACATGGCTTCGTACTGGCATGGCTCTTCTTGTCCCCTGTTCTGTGCATCTATTTGTTAGTGCTTCAGCCCTTCCTTGGGCCAATTGCTAATTTGTCACCATAGAAAATAACAAAGTGTGAAGGCTTTGACAGAGGTTAAGAAATGTATTTATAAACTTGCAAGATTCCAAAATATCGCTTTGAGCAACATGTACATCATTTGACTTGCAGCAACATGCAGCATCCCCAAACACTCCCTCCCTGCCTTTTTTTCCTATGGTAATATGGTTCTTAGACCGCAGTTCTATATAAATCCTGGCAATCAGTTTATTACATTTGACAATACTCCTGTGGGGAAAGTTGACAAATGGCCTCTTGGGGCGAGATATAACACCTCTGTGATACAGGCAGCTGCCTAGGACCAATAAGCCTCAAGAACTTACATCTCATTCAGAATCTCAGCTTCTTAAAAGGCATAAATGTAATGCAGAGCTATCTCATATGAAAGAAAGTAACATGGATACTGCAAAACCTTGGCTTATCTTTATGTTGATATAATATATTGCCATAAATGTAAATAATATTTATAGCACATAGCACATCTCCAGAAATGATTCATCACATGATATCTGATCCATGTGAGCAGTTTATGATACCATGAGTAGCATGTGAGTAGCCACAGCAGTGGGAGAAACCAGACTGTTCTGAGAAACTTCTCACGGGTCCTTAGAGAACCATAAATAGATCTATGCAAAGTACATGCAAGCACTTTGCAAAGGTCACAATGTGACCTTCCAGCCCCAAAGACTTTTTGGGGGCCCTTTCAGAAGATTTGGAATACCTCACACATAGGCATACATGGGTTACTATCAAGTGATGTTGGATCTGAAATGTCTACTATCAAGCCGAATGTAGGTGCCTTTCTGAAGCACCTAGCAATGGTCCACTTGAAAAGCAATATAGCAACTCTTCCAAACCTCTGACTAGGTGGGGTAGTTAAAAAAACAAACAAAAACTCAAAGTGTTTTCTTTTTTTCTTTCTTATTTATTAAGATGGGAGAGTTCTGCATATTTATTAATTTTATTTTAACTTGTTATAGGAATACAGAATAAAGAAATGGGGTAAGGGAAAAGGAGAAGAAAATTAAGTTATAAAAACTCAATATAGAGGGCAATTTGTATAGATACTAAGGGCAATCATTGATTAAAAAGTATATTAAAAAGATGTACAACAGGGCGCTTAGTAAACCACAATAACAACTTACTCAAAATATTCTATACTTTTGTCATAATGGTTTTTGTCTTTGTCCTATCTTATCAATTATAAAATAAAACAGGCAAATTCTCATTAACTTCATATATAATTTGAACATAACAGTTGTAAGAAAAGCCATGTAAATGATAATTTTCTTAATATTTCATATAAAAGTTTTCATTTATAAAATAAACTCAAAGTGTTTTCAGTACAGTCCATGGTGATGAAATACATTCAGATTTTATGTATTGCACCTTTGAGAAGATGGAATTGCAAAGGTGATCTTGCACAGTAGAGCTGATTGGTCTGAAATTATCAAAGTCTGAGTGTTTAAAATTTCTTCAGTTGCTTTTGGACACCCCCCCCCATTGCTTCTTGAGAGACAAGCACAGGCTGCAATAAATTGATCACCCCAGGTAGCTGTAGAAAGTTTGCAACTCTGCAAAGTGAATGTTACATTTGCATTCAGTGAATGCCAAAGGCTAAAATAACTACTTTTACAAGTAAGCAAAAGATTGCAGAAAAAGGTGTTTTTTTTTCCTTTTAGCTTCCAGTGTGCAAAAGCTGGCAGTATGTTATTTTATATGTTGATGGAGCTAGCCAGAAAAACAATAGACCTGCTTCTGGGGCCTGGGAGAAAAAACACACTTTCAATGGAGAGAGTAGGAATCTTCTAGAATTGTTTAGCTGATACTTCTCTGTTAGGTGAAGATGGGATGGAGTCTGTTGGCTGTACAGGAAAATCGCTGCCTTTTGTGACAAACACATGAGATCAGATGCACGTGGTCAAGGTAGGAGGAAGCTTTCTAAATATTTTTGAACAGATGGGGTGAAACAGACATCAAGGGTAGGGTTGCCAGTGTGGCCTGGCAACTGGTGGGAGATGGGGGTGATCTTTTTGTTTGTTTTTGTTTACATTTATACCCTGCCCTCACCACCCACCTGGAAATGCCAGCATTGCTTCAGGGTGAAGCTCTGTTACTCACCTCAAAACTCTATGCTTTCCATAGAGTTTCAGGGCAAGTGTTAGAGAGTCTCCCAGAAGTGACATCATCATGCAGCAACAAAGAGTTCCACCCCACCATTTTGCCAGGTTGCTTCTGCCCACTGATGATGTGAGCATTGCTGGTCATCTTAAAGAATTACTGGAAGTTTGCCTGCCATTAGTGGGCACCTAGTAAGCCTAATGAAAGAAGAGGCCAACAATGTGGCAGAGAAAGTGTTATGTCTTCAGAGACATAAGTATCAGCATAAGCGAGCAGGTGCTCATTATGCGGATTCAGAAACTGTCTGGTATTGCCCAGTCAAAGGGCTTATGGAGGGAATATCTTTGATTGGTTATGGAATGTAATATGATTGGACTTTATCTGTATGTTGTGATTGGATGTTATGCATTAATGTAATTGGACATTGTTATGACTGAGGGCGTGGCTACTTCATATCACATTGTATATAAACCGCTGTGTTTGACTGTATCTTGGTCTAGCTGGTCTAGCCCTTAGCTGGTCTAATCTTGGAACTAAATAAAGCTGAATCACTTGTTGAACTTACCTGCTGCGTTAAGTCTCATACTTAACAAGTGGCGATGAGGATGGGATATAGCGGGTAGGCAGCCCCGCTGAGAGAATCACGGAGGAAGTTCCGATCGACCGCGAGCCTCTGAGGGAGCCGTCCACTCCAGAAGGTGCCACGATGAGCTCCAAGTTTCGGTTCGAGCCGTTCGAGCTGGCGATGGAAGACTGGGAAGCGTACCTTACCCGGTTCGAGTTCCACCTCGAGAGCGGCGGAGTGACGGATGCCGCAAAGAAACGAGCCGCGCTACTTAGCTCATGTGGCAAGGAGGTGTTCGACATCGCCCGCTCGCTTGTCACACCTGATGATATCAAGACCGTGCCATACGCCATGCTGACGGAGAAGTTGAAGGCCCACTTCGCGCCGCAACCCTCTGAGATCACTTCCTGGCACGCGTTCTACGAAAGCCGGCAAGGCTCCAGCGAATCCATAGCCGAGTTTGTGGCGGCATTGAGGAAGTTGGCAAGGGCTTGCAATTTCGCTGATCTCGAGACAGCCTTGCGAGACCGGCTGGTCTGCGGTCTCTGCGATGCCAAGCTGCAACAACGCCTGTTCGCCCTCAAGACGCTGACATTCAAGGTCGCGTTCGAGGAAGCCATTGCCGCTGAGGCTGCTGAAAGGTCAACGCAAGAAGTGCGACAGCGGCCTGCGGCAGCCGAATCCAGCATTCACCTACAGGTCGAGGACCGTGAGCCAGCGCCCGCCGTGGATGACGTACGAGAGCCTTGTTCCAGCAGCCAGTCGCGAACCCAAGTGAAGACTGCGCCAGCGCATCAGTGCCTTGGTTGTGGCGGGAAGCACGAGCACGACACCTGTTGGGCCAGAGAATTGGTTTGTCGGGCTTGCGGAAAACGCGGGTACATCGCCAGAGTCTGCAAGTTGAAAAGATCGCCACCTACCTCGCCTCCGCAGCGCTCTCAATTCCGAAGCAAGGTCAACACAACCTGCTCTTCATCCCTGTCATCCCGAAACCCGACCCTGTCGTACAACCCCTCTTCATCGTCCGTTCTCACCACGGGAGCACCCTGGAGGAAGAAAATTTTCATTGTTCCTTGACGGAGTTGCCTGCCCTTTCGAAGTCTATTCCGGGTTGGCTAGAACAATCATTTCAACGTGCACATTGGATCGTCTTTTTCCGAGCTGAAGCCGCCGCCGCCTCCTGCCCACTGATGCCCGTCTTTCAGATTTCCAAGGGCACCGAATCCCATTGGCAGGTGAGGCGGAATTTGAAGTACGTTTCAAAGAGCGTAAGGCGGCTCTGTCCCTGATTGTTGCTGAAAGGGACAGGGTAAGCCTGTTGGGGCTCGATTGGTTTGAGCCATTGGGCATTGCTATTTCTGGTATTAATATGGTATGCCATGATAAATGGAATTGTTTGTATGACGAGTTTCCTCAGGTTTTTGCAAAAGGGCTGGGAACTTATACGGGTCCCCCGGTTTCATTTGAGTTGGATCCAAATGTTAGGCCTATCAGGCTAAAATATAGGAAGGTGCCGTTAGCATTACAACCAAAGATTGAAATGGAAATTGACAAGCTTTTAGAGCAAGGGGTCTTGGAGCCAGTTCCGTACAGCAAATGGGAAACGCCCATCGTTACTCCTGTCAAACCTGATGGATCCATACGTATTTGTGCAGATTATAAATGTACAATCAATAAGGCATTACAACAGCATTCCTATCCTGTACCTGTGATAAGCCATGTATTTGCATCTCTTGGGGGAGGCAAGGTTTTTGCAAAATTAGACCTTGCCCAGGCATATCAACAGTTGCCCGTAGATAACAATGCTGCGGAAGCACAAACCATCGTTACGCATAGAGGTGCGTTTAAAGTTAAACGCCTACAATTCGGGGTTAATGTCGCACCTGGGATCTTCCAGGGTTTAATGGAGGGGTTGCTCAGAGGTATAAAGGGAGTGATTCCCTATTTTGATGATGTGCTTATTGCGGGGAAGAGTGATGAAGAATTGCTTGAAAGGGTCCGGAGTGTTCTGAAGTGTTTCAATAAGGCTGGGTTGCGAGTAAAACGGGAAAAATGTGCGATTGGGGTCTCAAATGTCGAGTTCCTGGGGTTCAAGATTGACGAACAAGGTGTACACCCAACCCCTGGAAAGGTAGCAGCTATACACAATGCACCCAGACCTAAGAATAAAACGGAGTTACAAGCCTATCTAGGGCTAATCAATTTCTACCACTCATTTCTGCCCCACAAAGCTTCGGTAGCCGAGCCATTACATCGGTTGTTAAATAAAGGCGCGAAATGGGTTTGGGGACGGCTACAGGAAAAAGCATTTGCAAATGTTAAAGCGTTACTGACATCTGATAGCGTGCTGACTCATTTTGATGAAGGTAAAATATTGGTTCTGGTGGCTGATGTGTCGCCATTCGGTATTGGGGCAGTTTTGAGCCACGTAATGGATAATTTCATATTACTCAAGGTCATTGAGTAGTGCGGAAAAGAACTACGCACAAATTGACAAAGAGGGTTTGGCGCTTGTGAGTGCGGTCAAGAAATTTCATGACTTTTTGTATGGCCGCCGTTTCCTTCTGGTAACCGACCATAAGCCGCTCCTAGGGATATTCGCCCCTGACCGCCCAACGCCTAACATCCTATCGCCCAGGATGTTGAGATGGACTCTGTTCCTCGCGGCGTACGAGTACGATCTGGAGCACAGGCCAGGAAAGTGCATCGCACACGCTGACGCCCTGAGCCACTGCCCCCTGCCTGAGACTGGTCTGGATCCGGCTCCAACGGCAGACATCTTTGCGCTGGATGAACTGTCAAAGTCTCCCATTTGGTCTGCGGACATTGCTACTGCCACCCAGAAAGACCCAACACTATCCCGTGTTTTAAACTGGGTGTGGAGGGGGTGGCCAAGTGTTTGTGTTGAGCCTGAGTTCAAAGCATATTGGGGGAGAAGGACTGAACTATCTATCTCAAAGGGCTGCATCCTGTGGGGAAATAGGGTGGTGATTCCCCCCAAACTAAGGGAAAGGGTGCTTGAGTCCTTGCATGCTGGGCACCCTGGCATCGTACACATGAAGGCCCTGGCCAGGGGATACCTGTGGTGGCCAGGGTTGGATGCCAATATTGAAGAAAGGGTTCGAGGCTGCTTAAGCTGCCAGCAGTCTCGGCCTGATCCTCCGCACACACCACCAGCAGCCATGGATAGAGCTGAAAAGCCTTGGTCAAGGCTGCACTTTGACTTTGCGGGGCCAATCAACGGCCAAATGCTCCTGGTGGTTGTGGACTCTTATTCGAAGTGGCTGGAGGTAGTTCCCATGAGATCCACAACTTCGGCAAACTTAATAAAGGCTTCGCGCCAACTTTTTGCCACCCATGGGCTACCTGAAGTACTTGTCAGCGACAATGGCCCTCAACTGACCTCTAGGGAGTTCGCCGGTTTCCTAGAGGGATACGGCATCCGGCACATCACTACAGCCCCGTTCCATCCCGCTTCCAATGGCCAGGCAGAGCGGATGGTTCGGACGGTGAAAGAGACCATCGCCCGACTGACTGGCGAGGACTGGGACCATCGTGTGGCCGATTTTCTCCTGTGGCAGCATGTCACACCGAGCTCTGCCACAGGGAAAAGCCCGGCTGAGCTGCTCATGGGGAGGAAGCTGACAACCCTCCTCGACCGCCTGCACCCGGACCTGGATGGCAGCAGAGCTGTACGGGCCCAACCGCCCACGCCATCCAGGGAGTTCCAGCCCGGGGACTGGGTCTTTGCCTGTAACTATGCTGAGGGGCACCGGTGGCTTCCCGCCAAAGTCACCAACCGTTTAGGGTCCAGGATGTATGTGGTGAGGCTATCTGACGGCCGAAAGATACGCCACCACATAGATCAGCTCCGGCAACGGTGGGCTCCTGCGGAACAGGAGCAAGAGGCCGGAGATCCATACGGGCCCAGGGAGCAGTCCCACTTGCCTCTGGTCGAGGTGAGTGCTGCTGGTTCTCGGCAAGAACCCTGGACTCACGGACCCTGGCGAGCCTGTCAGCACAGCAATGCCTGGCGCTGAGACAAGTACAGACCCTGAAGCCCCAGAATTAAGGCAGTCACAGCGAAGCGGAAGGGCCCCTCCCTACTTGTCTGATTACGAGTGTGTTCCATCTAAGGGGGGAGGAGTTGTTATGTCTTCAGAGACATAAGTGTCAGCATAAGCGAGCAGGTGCTCATTATGCGGATTCAGAAACTGTCTGGTATTGCCCAGTCAAAGGGCTTATGGAGGGAACATCTTTGATTGGTTATGGAATGTAATATGATTGGACTTTATCTGTACGTTGTGATTGGATGTTATGCATTAATGTAATTGGACATTGTTATGACTGAGGGCGTGGCTACCTCATATCACACTGTATATAAACCGCTGTGTTTGACTGTATCTTGGTCTAGCTGGTCTAGCCCTTAGCTGGTCTAATCTTGGAGCTAAAAAAAACTGAATCACTTGTTGAACTTACCTGCTGCGTTAAGTCTCATACTTAACAGAAAGAAAAAGGCATGAACAGAGCCTGAAGAAATCTGGCAACTTTAGGATTATTTTGGAAGATGTTGTAGGCCTAGGATAAGTTGGATCTCTGGCCCCAGTCATATGGGCCAGAAAACGTGGGGGGGGGAGGCGTGGCAGTTCACCCCGGAGCAAAATAAGGCACGGTAGCCCGATCACACGGGCCACCGGGTTGCCACGCTCCGGTGCCAAGCACCGATCACACAGTGCTGCTACAGCACGGCAAAAAAGCAGCACAGCAGAGCACGCAAGCCGCACTGTAGCAAAGGACACATGTACCATGGGGGGGGACACGCAGTCGGTGTCTTGTGTGTGCACATGCGCTATTTAGCGTTGGTGCGCATCCCATGGAAACTTACAACATCCGGAAACCCCAGGACATGGGCCGGCATCGGAAGCCACGGGATATTGGCGCTCCCGTGATCAGATGCCGGCCTTTGCCTCGGGTTTCCGGAAACTAGTACTTCGACCCTAGTAGTTTTTTACTCCGTGTTTTCCACGGGAAGCCACGGGTTGGCCATGGGACTGCTACGCCTCCCAGATGTGCTGGTATGATCGCACACGGAAAGTCCGCAGGGCTACCGTGCCTTCAGCGGGGCAAATGCTCCATGTGAACAGGGCCCCACTCTTGCTTCTTTTATTTTCCTTTGTTTGGAAGTTGTTGGTCACTTGTTGCTCAGCTGTTTGCTTTTTTGTAATCAATAACTTCTTATATAAGGAAAGACATTTGTTTTCTTTTTCTAAAAAAGATTAATGATCAATCTGCACTCATTCAGCGCTTACCAAGATACAAAGACAAAGTAGAGAGAAACCTACTTGGTTTTGATGAAAATAAAACCCTAAGCCTCCCCTAAATGTTATATTTGTGCATGTATGTGTGTGCACGTGCATGCTTACACCAAAGTGGGGTTAGTTTGGAAAGGAATTATTTCAATTTTTACTTCTTTTTGTGTCTGCATTCCAGAAATAAAACTCTGGTAAAGTTTTATTGATATTATAAATTCTACTCTGTAAATATTTTTGTTATTGTGGAACCTTAAAATCCATGGAGAAACTTGATCTACTCAGAACACTGTTTCTTGCAAAATTTACAATTTACAAAACTGAAGCATAATAAAAGTCTCTTATTTTAAATTATTTCCTGCTCCCTTTTGTCCCTGTTTTGCATGAGGAGATAAAAATGCCTAATTTTGCTATTTTGAAAAAGCTACTGGCACTTGTCATTCATTGCAATTTAGCTGAGTACCCTGTAATTACCTGCTGATTATGATCTAAATGAACTCAGTAGTAGTGTTACAGCTGTTTAAGCCACTCTGTTTCTTGATTCAGAAGGAACTGAAGGAACATGCCTACTTAATATTTTCGTAAGGAACACAATGAGAGTAGGCAAGGTATCTTGGCTAATTAATGAAAGAATAACTGTTTAAGAATGAGATATGCAAACACAGTGAAAGTCTGTCTTGGGAAACGGTTCATGAAAATTGGCACCTTTCTTCTTGACAGCTGCTTTTTTTCTGTGATGTTGTGGCAAAGATATAGTAGTGCCTTGTGTCATGCTCAGGTGCTTTTGATTTACCTGGTGATATATTTGGTTATCTGGTGGCTGCAGTCCATGCCACAATGACCCTGAATCTACATTATTGTAACACACACTATGTAGTACTGTCCTGGAAGGAAACTCAAAGACCCATCCTAAAAGCTGGTCCCATTTTATTCAGTGAAGTTTCATTACCACTGAAACTGGTGCAGCTCAGTTACTATCAGGACCTATGCAGAATGAGCACAATATCCCCATTTTGGCAGTCACTCTAAAACGTTGTTGTTCATTGTTGTTTTGTTTGTTTGCCGTCGAGTCACAGTTGTTTCATGGTAATCCCTTGAGGTTTTCAAGACAAGAGATGTTCAGAGGTGGTTTGCCATTGTCTGCCCCTGCACAGTGAGCCTGGAGTTCCTTCATGGTCTCCCACCAAGGGCCGACCCTGCTTAGCTTCTGAGATGAGACTAGCCTGGGCTATCTAGGTCAAAGCTGAGGGGGCTGTTTAAGGACGTATAAAGTCCTTCATGCTGTGGGGCCCATAAATCTGAATGTTTGCTTCTCCCATATGCTTCAGTATGACAGTATGACATCTGAGCAGAGCCTTAAGAGAAAGAGGAAGACCCCGACATCTGTACCTCACTGTCTACAAAATGTGATGTCTGCATGTGATGTGAACAATAGTAGACTGGAAGGAGACATAGCAGTGAGGGATTGGGGGAAGCCATGGGAAATCAGTATGAGATGACACATGTACCCTCCAGTTTTTGTACACCCAAGCCGAAAATTCATCACATTTTGAAATTTTGCAACATTTCATCTCAGCAGTAGTCAGCTCATGAAAATACTAAATAAGCAGAGACTAGACAGTGAATGTTTATGAAAGATAAAGCACAACACTGCCCTTGATCCCATCACCAGTTTTCCAAAAGCAAACATCATTCCAAATACTTATAAATATTTACTGAACACTCTAGGATGAAATATGCCTGATTCAGTTTAGTGGGCACTGGCCAAATTTCCTTTCACTTATTTATTTTGACTACGGGTTGCCATATGGTTGGAAAGCAGTCAAGTCTGCAAGAGATCACTGGGAAAGCACTGATCATTTTTCTAACACTGCCATGTATGATGTATTTTGCCTTCCCCAGTTCCCAAAATGCTGGGCCCAAGTGGGTTTTCTTTATTGATAGTAGATCTACATCTTATTAATCCCCTCTCCCTTACTATGAGTGGGCAGCCAACAGGCCCAAAGCCAGGAATTTTTGATTTGTGGGCATATTTTTTCTTGTGGGGCCATTGGGTGGGCTCACTCAGCTGCACCACTTTGATTGCTGCCATCCCATACTTGACAGATGGCATCCCACATTTTCCACTTGTAATACATAAAGATCTGCAATTTTAGACAGTGGTAATTCCAGCAATGAACCAGCTAAAGGTTGTAGTCATCCATAATCATTATAACCTTGGATGCCGGGATCATTTCTAAAGGGCACGACTCAGGTAGCCCCAAGGCTCCTGCAACATTTTGGGTGTTTCCCTGCCACAGCCTGAGGTTTAGCGATAACAGGCAACCCACTTCAAGGAAGGAAATTAATAACTCCAATCCACAACATTGTAAAGGAGAAAGAAGAAGGGACATTTAAATCATTCACATGGGGAGGGAGGGTTGGCTCAAGGTTGTTAGGAGATCCAGGCACGTCTGCTCAAAGGGCTTGTAAAAAGGACTCACTTAACTCATTCGTGGACAGAGGCTCTTATTTCTGGCTTTCAACCAGGTTTCAGCTTATGGGTTTATAGATTTGAGTCATTTGGCTTCTCCAGGGCTTCATGTCGAGTTGAGCTTTGAACACAGAGGTGGCCAAGCTCAATAGGGGCAGGGTGATTTGGACTCCAAGCTCTGGAAGGGGAGAGGGAGAGAGGCAGAGAAATCTGAGGGGGAGGGACAGGGCCAAGGGAATGAACAAGTGACCACTGATTACAGGAAAGAGAGCAACACTGACCTGGGAGTGTCTGGCATGTGCAATTGGAGGTGATCCCATGGCATGGAGGCACTGTCAGAGGCTATTTATCTCTTGCCACAGCCATGGCTCTGGTTCCCACACTGACCACATGTAGCAATGGCGGCGATCAGCAGCAATCAGCAGCCTTTCAAGCCCTTCAGTGTCTGAACGGATTGTGGAAAGTTCCCCACCCAGCTCCACTCAAATCTCTCCTTATATATAATTGAGTAGTGGGGTGGGACTTTCTGACCATTCTACACGCTTCTAAATCAGTTGGTTCCATGATGTGTCACTAAGAAGCTGTCCCTATCCACTGGCTTGCATTGCCTGAGTCCCGCCCACAGAAGCTGTGCAGTGTGCTCCATCAGCCATTGGGCTATCAGCCGCCACTCAAGAGTGCTCATGTGCCATTGGCTGGATCCTGGGTCTGCTCCTTTTTGCTGCCCACTCCCACTCTAGTCACTGTTCCCTGTCAGAATAACTGGCAAACAGCTCTCTCTCTTGACAAAGACACTTTTCCTGCTTGGCTACTCTGTGGGACTAACTTTTCCCTCAGTGGCTGTTGGTAGGCAACCAAGCTTGGTTCTGTCAGTAAACAGACAAAGGAATGAAGCCCTTCCCAGGCCTTTGTGAGAAACTCATTGGGGCCAGTCCTGGCTAGGGTTGCCAGCTCCAGGTTGGGAAATTCCTGCTGAGTCCTTCCACCCTCCTCAACGATGCCTTCCATAGGATCCACCCCCCAAATCTCCAGGTATTTTCCTACTCAGAGCTGGCAACCCTACTTTCCTACTTTCCCTTCAGTGCCTGTGGCTAGGTAACCAAGCTTGGTTCTGTCAGTAAAAGGTCTTTTCCATACCTATTTTGGCCTTTGGGAGAAAACTCATTTGGACTCCAAGCTTACTAGGTGACAATGCCCTAACCCTAACCCAATTTTGTTAAGATGGTTGAAGCCATTTATAGAAATTCCTGGAGATTTTCTGGTAGAGTCTATGGAAGCCAGGGTTTGGGGAGGGGAGAGGTCTCAGCTGAACAGAATGCCATAGGGCCCACCTTCCAAAGCAATTATTTTCTCTGGAGTGGGGGAGAGATCTGTTGCCAGGAGTTTAGTTGTGATACCTGGTGATCTTCAGGCTCCCCCTGGAGGTTGGCTACCCTAGGCATCGCAGCCAGCATTTCAGAGCAGGGTCTGCCAGACCCAGGTTCTTGCTGTAGAAGTGGAGTGAGTGATTTTGGACTGGTCACAGACTTTCAGCCTAACCTACCTCACAGGGTTGCTGTGCAAGTCAAAAGGGGGAGAGGAGAATGATGTAAAATGCTTTGGTCCCCATTGCAGAGAAAGACAACTTTTCCTCCTGAAAAACCATTGTTGCCAATCTCCAGGTGAGGGCTGTAGATCACTCAGAATTACAACTGCTCTCCAGATAGCAGAGATCAATTCCCCTGGAGAAAATGGTGTACTCTGTGTCCTTATACCCTGCTGAGATGTAATGCCACAATGTAATGTGGCTGTCAGGGCTTCAGAGCACCATTCCCTCCTGGGGAACTACTGTTGCCAATCTCCAGGTGAGGGGTGGAGATCACTCAGAATTACAACTGATCTCCAGGAGGGAGAGGGGAGGAGATGGAAAGCTGAAATCAGAAGAGCCAATAACAGCAAGTTGATGCTTGGATGGGAAGGAGATAGGGTTGCCAACTCCAGGTTGGGGAATTCCTGGGGATTTCAGGGGTGGAGCCTGGAGAGGGTGAGGTTTGAGGAGGAGTAGGACCTCAGGCAGGTACAATGCCATAGACTCCACCCTCCAAACCAGCCATTGCATCCTGGGGAACCATTATTGCCAATCTCTAGGTGAGAGCTGGAGATCACTCAAAATGACAACTGTTCTTCAGGTAGCAGAGATCAGTTCATCTGGAGAAAATGGTGGACTCTGTGTCATTATACCCTGCTGAGTGCCCAAGGCCTTGGCACTCTCCCAGGGCCTTTTTCTAGAGCCTTTTGTATTTATTTCCACAACGGGCCTTATTCCTAGTAATTTAAATAATTAAAAACATATTTATAGTAGCAAGCCTTGTGGGGCCTGGCTGATGTGTGATGGGGCTGGGCCCCAAGGAGCCCCGCTGCAGCTACAGGCCTGGCTGCCAAAGGGATCTCAGTGTTAAATACAATCCCAGGGTTAAATGCAATCCTGGCTCAAAATCTTGCTGACTCCTAAGTCTGAGCCTTTAAATTATCAAGAGCTGGCAATTACCTGTGACACTTTTGTGAAGTTTTGTTTTGTTTTTTGCTGATAAATTCTCCCAAATACATTCCAGCTACGAAGCTGGCTGTAGTATAATTCAGGTAGGAGAAGTTGTATCCTGTTGTATCACATGGTCCATCTATAGATCATTTCTGTTTGATTACCTTGATGCAGATTGAGAGGATGTTGTGGCTTGTGAAGGACCCACTTGTGTATGTGACCCCTGTCTATCTTGGCTAATGAAATTGTGTAAGGAGCAGATTAATGGGCCCTATTCAGTCAATGACACACAGAATTTTTGCTTAGACACTAAAAGAGGCTGTTGTCCATTCATTGTGCAAAAAAAAAATCACTGGAGAAGGATAATGCAGTCCAGCCTTTAATCTATCCTTTCTGATTAAGATAATTGAGAGAGTGGTGGCAGAGCAACTCCAGATGTTACTAGGTAACAAATCTTGACCCATTCCAGTCTGGTTCCAGGCTGAGCTATGGGATGGAGATAGTGTTGGTGGCTATACGTGATTATCTCCCTTTGAATGTAGACAAAAGCTTCTTTTTTGTTTTTACTAGATTGATCAGCAGCCTTTGATACAATGGGCTCTGCCATCGTGTCAAGACACTTGGAAGTACAAGTAGGTATCAAGGGATGCTTTTGAATTGGTGAAATCCTTACTTACTGATCAGACTCAAAGAGTTGCTGTTGGAGACCAGATGTTTTCAGAGTAGTGGAAGTCAGAAAGCCCCCTCCCCTACTGTAATTTTATAATATTTGCAACATAGAACTGTTTAGGAGGACATTTTAAATGAAAGTAACAGTGTTACAGTTTTAACATCTATAGCCATTTCCTACATGATTTTTAATATTTGAAATATTCCTTAGGTCCCTCTGAGAAATGTAGATATAAATGGAGTAAGTAAATCCATGCCTAGTTTTTCCCAGCTTGAACAGCAATGATATACCAAGAAAAATTATTTTCCCACAACCCTCTTCCCATGGAGATAAACATTAGAGTTCAAAATTGTGAAGACCCAGAGAGCCCCCTTCGCTAGCACCCTAGACTGGTAGGCTATAAGAAGCTGGTTTAGGAAGGCATTCAACCATCATCAGTTGTTTCAAGGTGCTGACAAAATGTTCCTAACCATGAGTGAAACCCACACACTTTCAGACTACCAGTCAGAGGCTGAAATCAGACTACATCTATTTTATCATATCCCTGCCCCCCCCAATAAATGGTAATGCGAAGCATGTAGGAAAAAATGCCTTTCCAAAGCCAGTCTGAAAATACCTGTTCTTCCCTGAGGTGTCCAGCTAGACCCAATGTAAAAAACACAGGGATGGATAGGTGTGCAGATCTAAATAACAAGAGTTGTTCTCAGGGCAGAACAAGCATATCTAACCATACTTCCTCACAGCTCCTTGATTGGATAGCAACCCAGTCTCCCATCATGCCCAGTCTTAACAACTAGCATCTTCCTTTTTTGTAAGAGGAAGGTATGCAAAGGAAACTCCCAGGTCACAAAAGGCGGGAACTGGACTCTTTAAAAAAGTTCTTATTCAATAAACATATTAAAAACAGAATCTCACTGAATTAATAGTTGCAGCACCATGCCAGGCCCAGTTTTGCAGCACATAATGCTGATGCTAGACCCAGTTGTGTGGTGTATATGGTTGCAAGCCTCCAGGTGAAGCCCATAGATCTTCAGGAATTATAACTAATCTCCAGACTACAGAGATCAGTTCCCCTGGATAAAATGGATATTTTGGAAGGTAAACTCTATAGCAGTGGTTCTCAACCTTCCTAATGCCACGACCCTTTAATACAGTTCCTCATGTTGTGGTGACCCCCAACCATAAAATTATTTTCCTTCCTACTTCATAACTGTAATTTTTCTACTGTTATGAATCATAATGTAAATATCTGATATGCAGATTCAAGTCCCTACCCTGCCATGGAAACTTGCTGGGTGACCTTGAGCCAGTCACACACTCTCAGCCAAACCTACCTCACAGATTTATTATAAATTGGAGGAGAGAACAATGTAAGGATATAAATGGTGCCAACAAACAAATAGTAAGACATACCTATCTGAAAAATATACCAGAATGGCAAAATTAGCCTTTCAAATAATGCTGATTATTATTGCGTTACTTTCTACGGAAAAAGTTTATTGTGGAACAATGCTCCTTTCTCTCTCTCTCTCTCTCTCTCTCTCTCTCTCTCTCTCTCTCTCTCTCTCTCTCTCTCTCTCTCTCTCTTTCTTTTTCTTTTGTGGCAGAGTGTTGCTGCCACAAAAAAAGCCCTGCCTAAAGCTGCCTTGAAGTAGAAACAGTGAGGTCCGGGGTGCCCTTCCTTAGAAACTGCCCCCCCCACACTCCTGAAAACAGTCCTTTGTACCTCCACCAAAGCCTCCGAGGGAAGGGCCAAATCTCCAAGAATTTCCCAAGTAGGAGGTGGCAACCCTCTCCAGTAGGGCAGAATCACAACAGTATCCAGGAAGTGACATGATCAAGGTTTATAAGATTATGTAGGGGACAGAACAGGTAGAGAAAGGTCCTTTTCTCCCTTTCTCACAATACAAGAACTCGTGGGCACTCAATGAAATTGCTGAGCGGTCGGGTTAGAAGGGATAAAAGGAAGTGATTCTTCACCCAAAGAGTGATTAACACAGGGAATTCACTGCCACAGGAGATGGTGGTGGCTACAAGCATGGAGGGCTCCAAGAAGGAATTGGATAAACAATTCTGCTGCCAATGTTACTATCTTATGTGGTGGAGGGAGGGGACAGCCGAGGGAGATCTAGCTGTCCCCGCTGTGATCAACATCGCTGCGACCAACATCGTTGTGACTAACACCGTCTGATGCCATTGGATTGAGTTTGTGAATAACTGTTGAGCACCCTATGGTGGTTACCCTCTTGGAATGTTATCTGTTTAACTGTTTTATATGGTTTTAAGCTGTTTTGTCTTTGGCACTTGGTTGCCTCAATGTAAGCCGCCCTGAGCCCGTTTGCGGGGAGGGCGGGGTAAAAATGTAATAAATAAATAAATAAATATGGAGCTGTTAGCCACAAGGTATAGATAGGGACTCTGGGACAAGTGATGCTCTGTATTCTTGGTGCTTGGGGGGGGGGTCAACAGTGGTGTCCTGGCCCCCCTGCTGGACCTCCTGATGGCACCTGGTATTTTTGGCCACACTGTGACAGAGTGTTGGACTGGATGGGCTGTTGGCCTGATGCAACATTGGCTTCTCTTATGTTCTTAAGTGATAGAGAGAAGGCTCAGGCATGCCAGCCTCCAGGTGGGACCTGGGGACCCCCGGAATTGCAATTCATCGCCAGACTGCAGAGATGATCAGTTCCCCTGGAAAAAATGGATGCTTTGGAGGGTGGACTCTGTGGCACTGTGCCCCACTGAGATCCCTGTCCTCCCCAGGCTGTATCTCCAAATCTTCACTCAGAGCTTCCCAGCCTGGAGCTGGCAACCCTATCCCATCCACTGCTGGGGGCTAGTGGGGACCTGGCAACCCTACGACACTGGACATTTTGTTCTGAGAACTGGTAGGGTACAGGAACAGACATTTCCTGTGCAATCTTAAAACTGCTTTTCGGGGAGGAAGCACCATTGAATCGGACTGTGGGTCAACCTGCTCCAGGGGGCTGAAGGGGAGTGGGCTGGAGTTTGCCTCCCTCTTCTCACCGCTCCCCCCCACCCGCCCACCGCAATTTGCTGAGAGGGCTGAAGAGCCTGAGGTCCCCCCCTGCAGAGTCACTCGTGAGAAGCCCCGTTGAGGTGCATCAGAGGCCATCGGCATTGCAGAGGAGGAAGGCAGCCCTGCTGAAGTCTGTCCCGACCATCTGGGTCTGGGCGCGGTGCCTCATGGAGAGGAGGGGGACTTTTCTCTAAAAGCAGCTCTGGGAGGGTTAAAGTGAGTGAGCTGCTTCCTAGAGGGCCAAGCAAGGAGTGTGGGACAGGAGAGAGAGAGAGAGAGAGAGAGAGAGAGAGAGAGAGAGAGAGAGAGAGAGAGAGAGAGAGAGAGAGAGAGGTCTTTTTCTTCCAGGGTGAAGGAGGCTCGGGTATTGAATGGCCAAAGAGCAAGTGAGTCAAGGGGATAGGCTTTTCAGTCCTGGAAGAGAGAAATGCAGCTGTCGAGGGAGAGTCATTGACGGGGGGACTTGGGATTAAATAGTTCTAAAATGCCTGTTCCCTGTAGAGCCAGTCTCGGTTCGTAAGACCATCAAAAATATGTGTTTTCTGATGGTCTTAGGCGACCCTGTGAAAGGGCCATTCGGCCCCCAAAGGGGTCACAACCCACAGGTTAAGAACCGCTGCTTTATAGCATTATACCCTACTGAGATCCCTCCCCTCCCCAAACCCTACTCTTCTCAGGCACCCCCCTCCCAAATATCCAAGAATTTTCACAGCCCAGAGTTAGCAATCTTATGGTGGCCACCATCAGTTGTATGTTGGCTGCTACCACCAGCCTGGGCAAAGTGTCATGGGTAGTGATTATCTAGGGAATGCCTCTATACCTGTCCCCAGCAAGTCCTCTATCAGGGAACATGAAGGGGAGGACACTTGAGGGCAATTTTGACTTCCAAGTCCCTCTTGCTTCACCCATTGTTTTGATTTACAGGATCCAGGGCTTAGAAGGCTCAGCAATATTGTTGCAGTTGCCTAGCAACCTACAAATGGTGGATGAGAGCTCAGTGAGAATTATTTTCTTGTTGTTTCTATTATTTTGGAAGTTTTAATTCCCCGATGTATTTTTTTTTAGATTTCATTTGGGGTTTTTTTTGGTTTTTTGCAAACCTGGAGCTTCCTTCATCTGTCCCTAGATCCCTTTTGCTTATCCATTTATCCTCACTCCTTGGCCCAGGTTGGTATTACATATATGATATCCAACTTTTCTCCCCATTCAGGATCATCTTGAAGGTTTGCTCTTGATTTCAAAGGAACAGTGTTGTTAGTAGTTTTGTGTCTTTACAGTGGCTTGATTTACCAACTACCATGGACACAGAAATTAGGGGTGTGTGCCAATAAAAATTTCGCTACAGTTTTGGATCCAGGCTTTGAGAGGCAAAAAAAAATGTGATTGCTTTGTTTTGGGGAGGTTTGGGTTTAAATCTGCATCAAGATTTTGTATTCTAGATTTTAGGGATCATTTTCTGTGCATGTGCATCACAGACACAGTAGTCATGGCACATAATGCCACCAAAACTGCAAGGAACACAGTCCTCCATCTCCTATACAGACCCCCCTGAATCTCAGCCACATGAAGCAACACAGTTCTGTTTTAATGCCCCTCAAAGTAGTTCATTTCTGCATGCATGCACACACACATGCACACAAACACACATACACACACATGGTGTTCCCATTCTGCAACTTGTCTGCAAACGTGATTGGCTGGGAGTGCTGGACACTTGCCAGGATCCAGTTGGTTGGAAGAATGCCATTGCCCAGGAAAACAAGCAGAATCAAAGAACAGCACAGTGAGCACATATCAGTACTCCTGCTGGCTTGATAAGTACCTGAACTCAAAACAAGATGGATTTTCAGGGAGGGTAGTTTTGTTTCATTAAGAATCCCAGATTCCTAAGAAACCTGGATCTAGGGATCTAAGGTAACAACCTGAAACAGCAACTTTCATGTATATTTTCATTTCAGGAGTGCTGTTATGCATACCCCTAATAAATATACCAATTCCCATTCAGCATGTTCTACAATGCCATCCAAAACAGGTCTACTTAGAATCCCACTCAAGTCTATCCATGGTCCTTAATTCCCAGAAAGCACTCTTAAAATCACACTATATTGCATTTATTATTTTTGTAAAATATTTTTTAATTTGCCCTTATCTCAAACTTTATCTGATATATGTTTTACAAACATTCATAAACCCAAAACTGAAATGAAACAACAAAATGCAATGACAGCAATTAACAGTAAAAACAATTTAAAAGAGCAGGTTAAATTTCAAAGAGCCATTTAAAATAGCAGTTTAAGAATAGCAATTCAATAATTGCTCCAAAAATGGTATTAAAAATAAAATGACCAAATTACCAAATGCTCAGGAGAACATGGAAGTCTTTGCCTAGTGTAGTAAACAGACTAGTCATCTCAGTTTGAACAGAATACATAAATAAATCCATTGTTTTCTTGCTTTCCATAATATAACCTTTAATTCTATTCTTGAATTTGAAGATGATATTTTATATTCAAAATATACTTATCTGCATATTTTCTGCACCCGTTTAGAGCAAAACTTTCCCAGTTTTTTTTTTTTATAAATGTTGGAATATCAGGCAGGAATAGCAAGGGAAGTCTCATGACTTTCTGGGTCATTTGCAAGATACAGAAAAATATGCAGTAACTTGTAAGCTTCATAGTGACAAATAAATGCATAAAAGGAGCAAGGATTCTGCTCAGTTTGAGTGAACTGATAGTAAAATGACTCCATACTCCTGGTATCTGTATAAAAAATTACATCTTCGCAAAGCGAATGTTAGATTTACGATCTGTGAACTTGTAGTGGCTAACATAAAACCATCTTGCAATCAATTAAAAGACTGGAGGACCAGCCCCTCCTCACCAGCTTTCAGTCTGCAGAACATACCAGGATGTCTATTCATATATTGATAAGTCTAGCCAGAAGGATAACAGGACTTGACCAGATATATACCCTGAAACTGTACATATTCAGTTGAAGCTACCAGACACATCTAGTTTCTCCCTGGTAATTTCACACTATGTAGATCGTGGGTGTGACAAACAGAAAGCTGTCGCACCCCTGAAGGAGAAAACAGCTGCTCACTTGAGCCTGTGGGAGTGCCGCTCCAGCATCCAATCACCTTTGAGAAGGGGGATGGAATGTTGGAGGGAAACCGAGCAGGAGTGGAGTTCTGCCTCAGGGAGAGAACAATGAAAATTCAGGTCTGGCTCAGGAAAAGAGCAGACGGAGTGAAAGGCAGCTCTGCTTGGTAGTGTGGCAGGTTGGTTTGGCTCTACTTCTGACAGAGAATAGAGAACCCAGGTGTCAGTCCTGTCTCTGGGACCTTGAGCCATTTAGTCTGAATCTTGGGAAAGGGCAGGCTGGTGTGGGTAGAATCCTGTGTGTGTGTATGTTAGGATACAACCTAGTAGCTAATCGGTAAAAGCCTGTTTATGCTTGGAATGCAGGGCTCTTTTTGTAGCAGGAACTCCTTTGCATATTAGGCGACACACTCCTAATGTAGCCAGTCCTCCAAGAGCTTACAGACCTCTTCTTATAGGGGCTACTGTAAGCTCTTGGAGGATTGGCTACATTAGGGGTGTGTCACCTAATATGCAAAGCCTCCCCTCCCCTTCCTCAGCTGGCCTGGGTGGGGGAGCAAAGAGAGAAGGGGTTTAAAGTTTAAACCCCTTCTCACTAGAGTTGTGCCACAGAAGAAGAAAAGAGGGAAGGAAAGAGAGAGAGTAGAGAGAAGGAAAGAAGGAAGGAAAGAGGGAAAGAAAGAGAAGGAAAGAAAGAGGGAAAGAGGGAAAGAGAGAGAGAAAGGGAAGAAGGAGGGAAACAGGAAAGGAGGAAAAAAGAGAAGAGAAGAAGGTGGGAAAGAAAGAAAGAGAGAAGGGAAGAAGGAGGGAAAGAGGAAAAGGAGAGAAGGAAAGGAGGGAATGAAAGAAATTTGGCGGCATTTTGGCCCCATTATATCCTATGGGCCATTGAAGTCAATGGCAAAAACATAGGGTATATTCTGGGGGCTGGAGGGGAGGGGGTTTGAGGGAGAGGCTCCAAACTCACAGGGTAGCTGTTGGAGCCTCTCCCCAAGATACCCACCAGGTTTCAAGAACATTGGACCAGGGGGTCCAATTCTATGGGGCCCCAAACAGGTTGCCCCCATCCCCTCCATTGTTCTCTATGGTGGGAAAAACAGTTACTTTTCTCCCACGGTGCTGTTAGTAGCTCTGGGGGAGAGGGGATTTGAGGGAGAGGCTCCAAATTTTCAGGGTAGCTTCGGGAACCTCCTCCCATGTGACTGGGGCTGTTGTTAGTCATTTGTAGTTCAACTGTATGCTTTTGCTTTTTCACCCGGAAAAAAAAGTGACTGCTTATTCAAATAAAATTAAATTTTTATTTTTCTGAAATTAGCGTAATCTGGGCTGATGTATGATGTGCACAATCAGATAGCAACATCTGTGAAAGGTTCCACAGTCTTCAGCACCCTGTCCTGGTCCACCCCTGAAATGGAGTAAAAAAACACCTGGGAAAATCTGGTCCTAACACTTGCCAATAGGCCACGGATGGATTTTCCCTAGTCTGATGACTCAAGTGCACTCTTAGGCTGCCGGGATGGTTTGCACATTCCATCCCAACTGGGTGCCATTTTTTTCTCACTTACTGATATGCACATAACTGCATAATCATCCCCATCTCTAGGCCAGCTTTGAAAATGAACAGGAAAGAGAATGATCTTTGTCAGGTGACCATGGCTCACTGTGAACCAAAGGGATCACAGTGCTCCATGGCATGATCAGTACACAGTCAAAGCGGAGACTTGACTCCTGGAAGTTGGAAAGCTCATGTGCAAAAAACTGCACCCTCATTTATGTGCATGTGCAAAAGCAGGCAAACAAATAAAACCCTTGCCCATCCATGCCTTCTGATCACACAGTGATAGGCCGAGCCCACAGTGAAATGGATTATACTGGGATGTCTGATTGAGCGACACCATTTCAAATACCAATGGATGAAACAGGAGCACTTCCCAACCACACCAAATGGCATGTCTTACCTCAGCCTTGGTCTCTGCACTAATATATATAACCTAACTTATGCTTATCAAGATTCAAAGAAAAAGTAACCCTAATAAGTGAGGTTTCCAAGGTTTTCCCTTACCTCCATTATAGTTCTTGAGAGACTTCAGGAGAGGATCTGGTTGTAGGTCAATAGAAAAGAGATGCTTTGATCAAGTAGACTGCTGGGATCTACGGTTGCCATGTGCCTGCTGAAGGCAGGGGATGTCACCATGTGCCATTTGAAGGCCGCTGCTGCATTCCAGCAGTTGGCAGGAGTACAAAAAAATCCTTGTCAGCAATGGTGTGATGTCATGCTTCTAGGAATCACTGAATCTGGTGCTTCCTAGAGAGACATGAAGTCATTTATGTTTTTCCCCAGAAGTGACATAATGTTGTCACTGATGGCTAGCCTCCCTCCCTCTTCCACTGGTTGCTGGGCTGGGTCTGGCAACCTTACTGGGAGCAGCAAAAAGAAACCTTAGATGTGCTTAGAGTTGGAATAATGTTGGAGAGGGGGAGTACTCATTAAGATTGAGCACCTTGAAATCTAGGCTAGGTGAGTACTTTCCACCTTCCCTGTGGTAAAAACAGGTACTTATGGGGCCCACTTTATCACAGAAATTAACTTTAATCTTCTAAGGTGCCCTGTGAAAATTGTTCAGAAATACCCATTGGTCTAGAATGGGTCAGCCAGGCTACTGTTGGGGACAGGATGCAGGGCTTGGATTAATGCATGTGTTAAAAGATTTTTAATTGCTGACCAGTGCCCATCTGTTTCTGGGTATAATTCGAATAATATTGTTGTTTGTTTCACCTTTAAGGTCCTAAATTGATTGGTACCAGGGTAGGGCTGCCAGGTAGGCTCAGTAGGGTGGAGGTGAAGAATGAGTAAAAAAATCACTGTCACATTCATGTCATGCCACTGATGCAACAGTGCCCTTCCCATGTCCCCATCCTCCCCAGTCTCCTGATAGGTGCCAGCTGCAGGGTACTTGAAAGACCCCTAACAGTTTAGCTGACTGGTTAAGATCCTCCTAACCAGTTAACCACCAGTTAAGGTCCTCCTGCTTTCTGTGTCCATACCTGCAGAGATGAGGTGGATAGTGAATCAGAGATGGGGCCCTTTCAGTGGTGGCATTTGCCTTAGTGTCATTTAATTTAAAAACACTTTTTAAAAAGCTGGGCTTTAAAATGATGACTTCCATCTTTTAAAGGTGTTTTATGGTATGCATCTAATCAAAGGGCTAGTCTACAAATAGACCTTGTTTTTAATAGTTTCTTTATTTTTGATCATTCTTATGCTTTTTTACTTTGTGATAGGGTTGCCAGGTCCAATCTTGTCCCCAGCAGGGGGATTTGGGGGGCATTCCAGGAGGGGTGTGGCCAGGGGTCTTTTCGTAGAAAAACAGCTGCAGGAGCTCATTAGCATATGATATGCTAATGAGCTATTAGGCTATTAGCATATGCCACGCCCCCTAACAGCACCGGAAGTGACGTCAGAAGGGGAAGCAAAAGGGGGGGAGGCATCTTCAAAAGCCTCCCCTTCCCTTCCCCAGCTGGTCTGGGTGGGCGAGCTAAGAGAGAAGGGGTTTAAAGTTTAAACTCCTTCTCATGAGAGTTGGGCCACAGGAGGAGGAAAGAGGGAAGGAAAGAGAGAGAGTAGAGAGAAGGAAAGAAGGAAGGAAAGAGGGAAAGAAAGAGAAGGAAGAAGGAAGGAAACAGGGAAAGAAGGAAAAAGAGAAGAAAGAGAAGAAGGTGGGAAAGAAAGAAAGAGAGAAGAGAAGAAGGAGGGAAAGAGGGAAAAGAGAGAAGGAAAGGAGGGAATGAAAGAAATTCGGTGGCAGTTCGGCCCCATTATCTCCATGGGCCATTGAAGCACTGGTGAGACATAGGGTATCTGGGGCTGGAGGAGGGTTTGAGGGCTACTCAGGTAGCTGATGGAGCCTCCCAAGATACCCACCAAGTTTCAGAACATTGACCAGGGTCCATCCATGGGCCCCAAACATTGCCCTATTCCTCCATTGTTCTCTATGGTGGGGAAACGTACTTTTCCCACTACAGAGAACAATGGAGGGAATAGGGCAACCTGTTTGGGGCCCAGAATGGACCCCTGGTCCAATTCTTGAAACTTGGTGTATCTTGGGAGAGGCTCCATCAGCTACCCTGTGAGTTTGAGCCTCTCAAACCTCCTCCAGCCCCAGAATATACCCTATGTTTTCACCATTGACTCTCATAGGATATAATGGAGCTGAAATTGACATACGGCTGCCTGAAAGACTCCCCCAGACGCGGGCTGGGGGCAGGGCTTGGCTCCTGAGCTCCCTGCGCTCCCCCCCCAAAAAGACCCCTGTGTGTGGCCATCCCCAATGCAATGATGCCACTCCTGCACACCTCCACTATTTCCCAACCATTTAAAGGGAACCTTCCCTTTAAATGGTTGGGGAGGAGTGAAAGCCAGTTGCACCAGCTGTGCAAGTCAGGAACTTGCCTCTTGCAAGGCAGGAGCCAGCGGCCTCCCCCACAAAAGAGCAGGTGCCACCTGTGCCTGTCCTGCAAATGATGAATTTGCTGCTTGCAGGGCAGGCACATGCAGCACCTGCTCTTTTCAAGCAGGGCCACAGATGATTGTTAGGGGTGAGACTTCCTCCTGCTGGCCAGCTGGCTGGTATTGGGGGAAGCCCTAAAAATCGGGAGAACTCCTGCCCCCACCTGGGGACTGGCATCCCTACTGTAATGTATCTGGACTGAAACAACCTAGGACTGTTCTACTAGAGACTGGCTGAGCTTGGAGACCAAGAACAATTACCCACCGGGACTCTGGAAGTAACCAATCAAGAAGTAATTTTATATAAATAACCTATCATTGGGAGTGGGTGTATTTGGGTGTGACAATTGCATGCTACTTAAACAGGGCTGTGGCCCTGGAGTTTAGTCTTGTACTTGCTGAAATCACTAATAAAGTAGAGCTGATCGCTAGTAGTGGGGTCTGCTCATCCATGGAACCCAGTACTTAACACCTGCTTTGACACCTGCCTTAAGCAGGTTCTGTAAAGGCAGCACATACACTTTCTAAATAAATAAATATGTCAAAAAGATGAATGCTTATCAAAGCTGTTTTGTGTACATTTGCTGCTCAGTAAGGCCATAATGATAAACAAATGCCACAGTCCAGAGTTCTATGTACTATTTGCATACAGATCTCCTGCATATTCATGTCTGCCCACTCATATATAGTGCATTTATAGGCCTCTGACTATGAGCAAAGAAGAAGGGCAGCATACTAAAGCCACAATAGTAAGACATCCTGTTTAGGTGTAAGTAGGGTTGCTAGTCACAGCCTGTAAAAATAGCAGGAGACTGGGACAAGGGGACAGGGGGGCGTCAGTGACAGCATGATAGCCGAAAGTCAGGGAATTCCTAGAGAGGACTTATATTACTTCTGATTCCCCCAAGAAGTGATGTCAGTCCTGTCCAGGAATCACCAGAAACTATCATTTCACCATAGTTTCCAGCAATTCCTTGGGAGGAGTTAGGTCATTTCCATTTATTCCCAGAATGATGTCATGCTGTTGGCCCAATGGCCTTTAAAAAAATATTTTTCTTTCACTGCTGTTTAGAGTGGCAATGGGAAATGGGAGCCGGGGGTAGGGGAAATCCCCCATTCTCACCAGGATCTTATAAGCAAGATCTTTGATATGCACTATTTGGAACACTCCTTCCCCTCACAATAGCTTTCCATTTTGTATTGCAGCATGCTTTTGAAATAGCAGTCATTTTAAGACAAAAAAATATTTTTTGTTGGTTGCAGGAAATAAGGGGTCCTAGTCCTAAATGGCTTGGGTTCAAAGTACCTGAAGGACTGCCTCCACCACATCAACCTTCTTAAGCCTGGAGCTCAATGAATGGGGACTTCCTACCAAATGTGTTATCTGAAATCAGGTTGGCAGAGGTTCATAGATGGTTGGCAGAGGTTCAGCAGCTGCTCCTAGGCCATGTAATGCCTTCCCCCATGAAGTGATGCTCACCGTATCTTCAGGTGTCCCAGAACAGATCAAAGATATTTTTATTGTGAAGACCTTAGAATGACATTATGATTTTATCTCCCCCTTTAAAATGAATGGCTGTTTACTATTTTTACTGATGTAACTGGGTTGCCGTTTTAAGGATTTCTTTATTTTTATACATGAACTGCATTTTCTTATGTAATTCTATTGATTTATACTTATTATAAATCATTTTTGGTAGCCTTGGTGTGCAGAACAGAGATAATTTACAGTTCAATTCCAAGAACACTTTTCTGGCCTCTTCGAGTAGACATCAGGAGGCTTCTGCATAGGATTGCACAGCTAATTGATTTATTTATTTGGTGCATTTGTATCCTGCCAAGGCTCCAAGGGAGCCCAGGCTGTTACACAAGGTCTTTCCTTCCTCCATTTTATCTTCAGAATAATTCTATGAATTATATTAGGTTGAGAGATAAAACAGCTGGACCAAGGTCACCACTATGTTTTATGGTAAGTGGGTATTTTAATTGGAATCTCTCCCCCCCCAGTCTAACCAGTGCACCATAGTGGATTTCCAAGAATCTTATATATTTTTTTTTTAAAAAAAAGAAAATAAGTAAATAAAGGAGTAAACAACCTTACCCCACATGCAGAAGTAACAAGGTTCATTTCTCGAATACTATCCTTCATAGGAAAGTAAATATTCAGGAGTGAACAATCACTATAATTACGTTTCTCAATCGTGAAACAACTCCAATTTCTGCCTGAGGCTGCAATAAAGACAAATGACACAATTGGCAGCAACTGTAATGGGCTTCCAAACTACATGGCTCTATATTTCTCTGCGGTGAATTACATTCTAGAAACTGGCCATTTTTCTCAAGACCAAATGTTTCAAGACATTGGTCCTACAGAAGTTTGTGTGTATTTGTGTTTATTTTTGAAGCCTTATAGCATGATCAGTGTAGGCCTGGGAGAGCCTGTGTGGGAGTGGAGAGCAGACAGCCTACAAACCCCACAAGGCTTAGCAACGGTTGTAGCCAATCAATGTACAGAGATTCTGTGAGGAGACTGTTATATAATTTGTGGGCTGTGGAAAAATGTGTTCTTTCCTCTCACAGAGCTAAACTGAAGGGGACTGGGATAAACTCTGTGTGCTGTGAGGAAACGGTTCTTTTGCTCTTCTGCGGTCTTGTCTCACAGAGGGGACAGTCTGGTCTGAGGAGAAAGATCCCTCACTTGGCTCAGAGTGAGTGTGAGGCAGGAGGCCTGGTAAGAAGGCTGTAGGCCTTAAGTAGTAACTAGTTAAGTGAACTAGGTAGTCATGTTAGGATTCTGTTTATTTTGCCCTTTAAACACTGTTATATCTTTGAAAGCATCTTGTCTTGTTTCCCTTGCCCCAGTACTGTGTTAATAAACCATTTGTTTAAGTGTTCTCTGCCTGGTCATCACGCCTATGTTCTCGGCTTAAAAAGGGGCATTTTGGATGGGCTTGGGAGGGTACTCTGGGCCTTCTCAAGGGACCCGAAGTCCAGAGTGGTGGCGGCAGAAGGTGGCGACCCCCTGGGGACATGACACCTTAATATACAGTACAACTGTAATATATCCATACTTAAAATCATAGAATCAAAGAGCTGGAAGGGGTCATATAGGCCATCTAGTCCAACCCCCTGCTCAATACAGGCTCAGAGTATCTCTGACAAGTGTTTGTCCAGATGCTGCTTAAAATACAAATAGAAATACTTATAGAGAAAATACAGCTAAATGTATTTGAATCCATAATATTTCCTTTTATATTTACATCTTTAGCAGCAAATATAATTTCTGAGTTAAATTTTAGACCTTGAAATAGCATTCTGTCCTCTTTTTGGTAGGGAAACAGTAGTAGACATAGCAAGAATAGTCATGTAGGTTGTTCACTTGTTTAACAATACTGATGCTTCACTAACAGAGGTTTGATGAAATAAAACACAAGAAGAATGAGTCTTGATCCTATAATACATTTTGCATGTTGACATGACTGCAAAACGGATATCCTAAGTGACAAATTCAAGTTCTGTGCATAGTAGTTTACAGAATTAAAAGGAAAAAACTTCATTTTGAAAATTTATCTAAATATGGCAGGCTAAGCCCCACTCTTGGTGTAGACATGTAACTCTAACAGAATACAGAGCTATCCTGACTTACTTTCACCAATCAATCTTTCCTCAATGGGCACTCAATGAAATTGCTGAGCAGTCAAGTTAGAACAGATAAAAGGAAATACTTCTTCACGCAAAGAGTGATTAACACATGGAATTCAGTGCCACAGGAGGTGGCGGTAGCTACAAGCATGGACGGCTTGAAGAGGGAAATAGATAAACATATGGAGCAGAGGTCCATCAGTGGCTATTAGCTACAAGGTATAGATAGGAACTCTCAGTCTGGGGCAAGTGATGCACTGTATTCTTGGTGCTTGGTGGGGGCAACAGTGGGAGGGCTTCTAGTGTCCTGGCCCCACTGCTGGACCTCCTGATGGCACCTGGTATTTTCGGCCACTGTGTGGCAGAGTGTTGGACTGGATGAGCTATTGGCCTGATCCAACATTGGCTTCTCTTATGTTCTTATGTTCCTTGATATTGTCTGATCAAAGCACCTTGCCAAACTTTCCATCCAACAACTTTAGGAACTTCACAGAGGGCTCAATAATAATTTCTGTGGCACTGGTATAAACTTGTAACATACTGCAGCCTGTACCCTGTGATTACATCTCATACATACAGTCTCCTGAAAAATTATGAAAGCTTATATTCTAATAGCGAAGTCAGGATATCTTTGGATACTTAAATCTGGTGACTGGAGCTGTGAACGGGCAAGACAGATCTTTCGGCAAACCTGAAAAGGGCCCTAGGTTTGCATAAAAATGTGAAATCTAAAAAAACCCAAAAAAACAAAAAACCACTGGGCAACTTAAAAAAAAATCTGAAAATGATAAAAGGATTGCCTGTAGCTTTAAGAAACAGTTTCCCTCACTGGCTGTTTCTTGGCAACCATAGCATTCCAAGCTTGGCTCTGTCAGCAAAACACAGGGGAAGGGGCAGAGCCCTTTCCAGCCCTATTTTGGCCTCTGAGGGAGAACTCATTGGGGCCAGAACTAGCTAGGGTTGCCAGTTTCAGTTTGGGAAATTCCTGGAGACTTTTTGTGATGGTCTGAGGAGTGCAGGGTTTGGGGAAGGGAGAAGCTTCAGCATGGTATAATGCCATAGAGTTCACTCTCCAAAGCAGTCACTTTCTCTAAGGGGACAAATGTCTGGAGTTCAGTTGTAATTCTAGGGGGTCTCCAGGTCCTATCTGGAGGTTGGGAACCCTAAACCTGGCAACAACCTCTGGGTGACTTGATGCCACCTGACTTGCATGACTCAAGTAGGCCTGACTGCTTGCTACTGTTCAACAGTAGTCCCCTATGAAAGCCAGTGTGATATAGCAGAGCTTCAGATTAGGGTCTTCAGGACCCAGGTTCAGATCCCCCATCTTGCTGTGGAAGCTGCCTGGGTTATTTTGGAGCAGCCACATACTTTCAGACTAACTTACCTCACAGGGTTTGTTGTGTGGATAAAAAGGAGAAGAGAATAATGGAAGCTTCTTTGGTCCCCCCTACAGAGAAATGTGGGGTATAAAAGAAGAGAATAAAGAATAAATATAGCGGAAGATGGGAGGAAGATAAAAGGTAGATTGGTGAATGGCTGAGAAGGAGAGAACAAGGCAGAGAGAGGATATGGAAATTGCCAAAAGGGAGAGGTTGGCAACCCTAGAAGGAGGGAAGGAAGTGGGGGGGGAGAGCCTATGGGAGTGTGATGGACTCCAGGCTTGGGATCAGCCTTCAAGAAAAGACACCTGCAGTGACGTGACTGCAGTCATCAATTAGCCAGCTGCACAATCGGCCAGATTCCTGTTAGAACTCTGGGCTAGCTGAGTGCCACCCTTGCAGCCTGGCCTCTCTTTGCCTGGTTGCTAAGTTTTGCCACAGTCGCTCCCTTATCGAGTCACACATGGGGGTGAGTCAGGGGGACTTTCAGCTTGCAGTTCTTCCTTCTTATCTGGGTCAGGTATGAAGATTGCTGTTACAGGCACTTGCCAGCTGTCCTCCTCTGTTGCTTCAGAGGGGCCAGCTGTGGTTTCTGCAGGCTCTGTCAGCTCATCCTCATCCATGCCCATGACACCTGGAGACCAAGTTTTAGTACTCAAAATGCAGCAGGAAAAACAAACTAGAAGTGGCCTGGGAGGGACCTTATACTGTAGCCCATAAGGTCTGTGATGTAAATTACTTGGTAACTATAAGTGTTGATGGGGGACAATGTAAAATGTACCATGTCAATATGCTGAAAACATATTATGATTGTAGCACTTTGGTCCTTATGGCCAGTGCTGGGAAATGTGACTGCATTGATTTGTCAGGTTGGGAGAAAATTGAAAAGGGAAGCACCATTGGTGAAGTTAAGTTAGCCCCTTCTCTTACAGCAGAACAACATATATCAGTGATAGAAAAGGAGTGTTTAGCTATTGTATGGGCCATAGATAAACTAATTTATTTTATTTTATTACTTCTACTAAAACCCTACCTATGGGAGAGAAAGTTTACATTATGCACAGACCCAGGGCTGGCCCCAGCTTTTTTTGCAGACTAGGCGAGGATACCTTCTGGTGCCCCAGTTGGGCTGAGTTCTCTGGTGTTTGCAATTTCGCAGTCCGATCCTGGGAGCCACTGGGAGAAAAAAAACCCTTCAGTTTGATGGGATTTAACTCCCTCTAGGTGAGATTAGAGGTCCAACTTGGCAGCTTGTCCCCTGTGCATAGTAACTGGGAGGGGAGCCCCCTCGAGTTCGACGGGATGTAACTCCCAGGGGAGGAAAGCGGGCTTGCAATGCAAGGTCTCCACCTGGCCTTTTGCCTTGGCAGCCAGTTGCTGGGCGTTCCACAGGCCTGCCTCTCCATGAGGCGCTCTCCCGCCAGACGGTTGATGGGCCGGCAATAGGGGGGTCCGGCTCCACACCTTTTCATGCCCCCCCTCCCCCTCTGCCTCCTCTGCAGGATCTACATGGCCTGCAACATGGACCACCTGATGCCCTCACCCAACGACTCACCGCACTCACAGATCGTGCCCAGCGCCCACTACGTCATGGCAGCAGCAGTGGTGGGCTCCTTCCTTTATAGATTCTAAATTTTCTGTATGTATGATTGTATGCATTTCTGTTTATACAATAGCCAATGTGTTCCATATGTATTTTGTATTAGACCTCTGAAGAAGGCCTGCTCAGGCCGAAACACGTCAGGTCTATCTCATCAGCCCTTGTGTATATTTTTATAATTTTTTATGAGGTATGAATGGGCCTTTATATAAGGTTTTAATTTGTTTTTAATAAATACATGTATGTTTTTGTATGTTTTCTAAGTGAATTTTAAATTTGGCCCTCTTTTGTTTTGGACTAACCTTTTCAGGTACTGAATTCTTTATTTTGGGTTCAGTTTTTTCCCCTTCCCTTTTTGGTTCTCCTTCCTGCAGGACCAGTTCATCAGCAACTATGCCTAGTCACGGGGCTTCCACCACCACCATCACCACCCGCACACCCACCATCTGGGTGCCGGCGGGGGGCTGGCACGGGTGGTGGGGTGGGTGTGGGGCTGGGCAGGCTGGGGGCGGAGCAGGGGGTGCCACACCCCAATGGCCTCCTGTCCTTGCAGCAAGCTGAGGAGCCTGCCGCACCCTCACCCCAGCACTGGTTCATCACGCTCTCCAACTTTGCCGCCACTGCCCCCTTGGCCTATGACCCCACCGGGGAGCTGGCTGGCAACGCAGCCACCCTGCTCTCCTATGTGACCACTGGTGTCAAGGTGCTCCCACTCCAGGCGGTTGGCTGCACGGCCTGCCCCCTCGTCTACTACCTGGACCGCTCCTGCTGGGGTGCCCGCAGCCCCCCCAGTACTGCGCCAAGTTGCTCTCCTGCTGGCTCAACAGCAGCCTGGGTGGCAGGGACAGCTGGACTGGGGCCAACTCTTACTTGCCCGTGGGGGCGGGCAGCAGTGGCGAGGAGGTGGAGAGCCTGGTGGTGGCTGAGCATTCCCCACCAGTGGCACTGCTGTCCCCACCGCCCCCATGATCAGCCCATTCTAGGTGAAAGTCTAGTTCACCTGCACAAACCATTCACCATTAAAATGGTTGAATCAAATAAAAAGCACCAATAGCAAACTGGTAAGATGGAGTCTGAAACTCCAAGATTATAATTTTGCCATTGAGCACATCCCAGGGAAACACAATGTTATTGCAGATGCACTCTCAAGAACCATCCAAGAGTAAAATGTAAAAGTGGTGCATGCTAAAAGGTAGAAAATGTTTGCAATGATATTGTTTTATTGTTATTTCAAATTATTTCTGTAGTACCTATAAGATTTGTATTTTAATGTTGGAATATTGATATAACTTATATAGTACTAGGAGTAAGGCCCATTGTGGGAAGAAATACAACGAGCTCTAGAAAGAAGCCCCAGGTGAGTGTCCCGACTGTGGCTGGTGGGGTGGCAGAGGGAAGGGGAAAATAGAAGGAGGCAAGCCATGTTTATTTCCTTCTGCTTAGTTATAAGACAGGGCTGTTCAAGTCATTTTGCTTGCCTCATGGTAAGGTAAGATTCACTCCACCCCTGACTTATGTTGATTTGGGGTTATGCAATGGCAGCTAAGGTAGAAAAGCACCTCCTCCTACGCCATGTCTTCAGGGTTCCAAGGGTCTGGAAAGTGGTTCCATAGCCAGTTACAGGGTTATCAACTCAGGGTTGGGAAATACCTGTAGATTTGAGGGTAGAGCCTGGGGAGGGCAGGGTTTGGGGTGGGGAGGGACCTCAGCAGGGTATAATGCCATGGAGTCCACTGGCTAAAGCAGCCATTGTCTCCAGGAGAACTGATCTTGGTCATCTGGACATCAGTTGTAATTGCTGGGAAATTTTCTGTAGGGGAAATGATGTGCTGTGGCTGGGGAACACAGTGATTTCTGGGATTTCTCCAGGCCCCACAGGGAGATTGGAATATTTATTTTACCTCAAGACACATTCCATGACTGTTTAGAATGTTAAAGGCAAAGGCAAATCAGGCCACATATGCAAATAATCTTTGTGTTCTGACTGGCTATGAGGGGGAGAGGAACACGTGAAGTCTCATGACTAGCAGTGGTGATGTAATTCGGATGCAGAATCAGGGGAAATTCTAATGAAAAAAACCTCTTGACAGTTGGAGTTTGGCAGTTGAGACTGTCAGTTAGTGTGTGGTCAGTGGGTTCTGCGCCAGGGGACTGACAAGTCTTGTTGAACATCTTTGAGTCCGTGGAGCGAATGAGCCTTCTCTACAGATATTAAGAAAACCTGAGAAAAACCAAACGTGGTACTATACTACAGTGAAAACTAAGGAGTTTTAAAAGGAAATAAGCTCCTTGGGGTTAAACAAGAGATTCACATACCTATCACATAAGATCTATACACTGCTGGAGAGAGAGCCAGGTTTAGTGGAGGCAATGTGTGCCAGGAGGGTTTAGTGGACTAGTGGGTGTCCAGAAACCAAGGCACAGCAAAGGTATTTCTCTGTGGAAGTGGAGAGTACCTGAGAAATCCACACAGAAACTGACAATCTAGAACAGCTCCAGGACTGAAATTGAAGAGAGCGTGTTTTGTACTGTAGCATCTGAAGTGAGTGATTATAAGTGAACTGACCTAAGGCTGACCTATACCATTTGAACCAACATATACACAAGCATCAGCCTTCTCCTTGTATATATACTCCCTCCCTGCCTGCCCTTGTAAATAAAATCTTCAGTTTCTTTTATTGTTCCCAGTCATATGTGCCTCAGTGTCTGACAAAGTGCAGCACCTAACAAAGTTAAACCGCAAGATTCATCTCAGAAAAAGGGCAGTGTTCATGAAAAGCCACAGAGATTAATATTTATAAAAAGGTCTCATCAGTAAGTGGCTGGATATGTGACAGAAGGATGAACTGGGTGGGTTCCTGGTCAAACAGTGACAGTGAAAAATAAGATTGCTCCAACTTGTAAAAGAGTGAAGGAACAAATCACCACATACCCAGAAATAAGGGGATTCGTCACAGGGGGCTTTCAGGAAAAGGAAGAAGGAAATAGTGGGAGTGGGGGAAGTGAGATGCCTCCTGCAAGTCCTTGCGGGTTTCCACTTGTCACATATATAATATCATGTGACTAGGTTTATGCCCTGAGCTTGGACCCCTTAAGCTCTGGTAAAATGTACCATTCGCCCTCCCCTTCCCAAAGGCTTGGGCCCTGATTTCATGTCTTTACAACACTGGGGTTAGAGCACTTGGGGAGGAGCTGTGGCTCAGTGGCAGAACATCTGCTTGGCCTGCAGAAGATCCCAGGTTCAATACCTGACATCACCAGCTAAAAGGATATGGCAGTGACAGACCACTGCCTGAGCCCCCAAAGAGCTGCTGCCAATCTGAGTAGACTGTACTAACTTTGATGGACCAACAGTCTGATTGGCACATTCATGTGTTGACTTCTAACAAAAGGTCACAGCTCCACTCTCTACAGAACAGGATTTATTTTGAGGGGAGGAAGGGTATGGATGCAGGGTATGGATAGAGGAACTTTGTTAAACTTTTCAAAGGCAGCCTAGTCAGCTAAAACATAAGAACATAAGAGAAGCCAATGTTGAATCAGGCCAATGGCCCATCTAGTCCTACACTCTGTCACACAGCAGCCAAAAATACCACGTGCTATCAGGAGATCCAGCAGTGGGGCCAGGACACTAGAAGCCCTCCCACTGCTGCCCCCTCCGGCACCAAGAATAGAGTGCATCACCTGCCCCAGATTGAGAATTCCCATCTATACCCTGTGGCTAATAGCCACTGATGGACTTCTGCTCCATATGCTTATCTAATTCCCTCTTGAATCTGTCCATGCTTGTAGCTGCCACCACCTCCTGTGGCAGTGAATTCCATATGTTAATCACTCTTTGGGTGAAGAAGTATTTCCTTTTATCTGTTCTAACCCGACTGCTCAGCAATTTCATGGAGTGCCCACGAGTTCTTGTATTGTGAGAAAGGGAGAAAAGTACTTCTTTCTCAGCCTGCTCAATCCCATTCATAATCTTATAAACCTTGATCATGTCACCTCTCAGCTGTCGTTTCTCCAAGCTAAAGAGCCCCAAGCATTTTAACCTTTCTTCATAGGGAAGGTGTTCCAACCCTTTTATCATTCTAGTTGCCCTTCTCTGCACTTTTTCCAATGCTATAATATCCTTTTTGAGATGTGGTGACCAGAACTGTACACACATAGATTTATAGTATAGCAAGGTACCAATTGAACCATTGGTATCTTATTAAAACCTTGGGCAAATGTACATCAATCTTTTATCTTCAAAGTCTTCAAAGAATGAGTTTCCAGTTCCCCTGTTGAGTTGCTTTCTTAGTTAGGAAGTATTTTAAAAACTCCAATGTACACAAGCCTCCATACTTTAAAAATGTTCCTTCCTTGTGCTGTTTTCTCTTTAGGTCGATCAGTTTCCAAACTAAAAAAGTGAGTTTTCATTTTGATGGTTGTCACCATTCCATGTTATTTGTATCCATCTACTTTTACTATGAAAACAGATGCTTCATTTAGCTATCCATACTTTTTAAATGGGGAAGTCTAGGCACTATCTTCCACCTTCCGTTAACTATGTGTTCACTAGGAGTGTGCATTTGCTTCAGAAAGAATTGCACTGAAAAAAAACTGCTTTGAAACTGCTTCAGAATGCCTAGATGTAGTGAGATTTAGGTTTAGCCATGTTGGTCTGAAGTGGCAGAACAAAGTTTGAGTCCAGTGGCACCTTTATTCAAGGTATAAGCTTTCATCTGCAAGCACACTGTGTCAGACACAATGAAACATACTTTGTTTGCAAAGAAGCTCACTTACTTCTGCCATAATATTCAATTCACTCTGCGAGCCAGTCAGGAGAACATAAGACCCCTGCTGAATCAGACCAGTGGCCCATCTAGTGCAGCATTCTGTCTCACACAGTGGCCAACCATTTCCTCTGGACAGCCAACCACATGGCATAGAGGCCAAGGTCTTCCCCTGATGTTGCCTCCTGGCTCTGGGATTCAGAGGCTTAGTATATCAAGTGTACACCTAACAATGCTGTATTCTGCATTTTAGCAGAATGTGGAGCATACATCCAGGTGGAAGAAATGGGCAACCTCCTTTTGCCTTGTGCCTTGTGCTTTTTGCTGGCATCTGGTAGCAAGCATAAAGGGAATCATGTGATGCTCATCTCTACATTTTCAAGAAAAGGCTGCAGCTGAGCACTTTTCCCTGAGGCCCATGGGAAGTATTCTTCCATCTGCCCTGCATTGGCAGGATAGCTTGGGGAGCATTTCCTTAACATATTGTTTGTTTGCTCTGCCTCTAGCACAGTTCAGCTGAGAAGAAATCTCTGGAGGAAATCAGTGACATCTTACTGACAGAAGGTCATCAATCTGGGAAAGAGGGGGAATAGAATACATGGGCATTGTTGGGAAGAACTGAGCAAAAAGGAATAAATGAAGTATGTGCTCATCTTGCATCCTGATTAAAAAGACTGAATTTCTAATGTAAGTAGTTGTCTAAACAATACAATCTGAACATCTCTGATAGAGTATGTATGAACTGCATGAGTTTCCATTGAAGGTTGAGTTCTTGGTCATTATGACTATTCTTCTAAAGCTTCATTCATTAATCAAGAACTATTCCTTATGGCCATGCCCACAGTATTTGGTCATAGCTTGACCCATCAGTTTGCAATGACATATCTATTAATAAAATAAAAGTTATTTCTCTTTTAGGTTCCCCCCTCCCAATTTTGCCTCTGGTAGATCTTTAAGGGCAGGGAGAGAAGTCTGAGAATGCCAGTGTGTGCATCCTTTTTGTCTGAATCTGGAATCTGAATTTTTTAAGACCTTGGCATAAGGCATAAGGGAGATGGAAGCCACTAAAGTACATTTAGCTAAATCCATTTAGATTTATATAGCGCAAAGCCAGCACCATGGTTTGCATCTAGTAGCCAATAGTAAGTTAGTGCAGAGCACTGGTTAACATGATCCAGGTGACCTGCCCCTCCTGCACTTTCTGAACCATCTTCAGGGGCACAATCAAGCAGAATAAAGCGATAAGAAACTATGCAAGCTACACCCATGTGTGGCTCATCCCTTATGCCTTTCCCTAAATCACATAAAGTTTTTATGCAGTCTACCCCACCCCCACCAACACACACACTCACTTTTCCCTGCCTGGATCAACTTCTCGTATAGAATACTACATTTTTCCTGAGCAAGGATAGGATCAGAGTCAAAGAGATCTTCTCTCCCTCAGTCCTGTATTAGATTTAACCATCTGTCTGTTAAATAACCCAGCATCCCAAAGGACCTCCAAACTTGCAGTAAAGCATTTCATGCCAATCTATTACTGGGAAGTAATGGCTTGTGGTTGCTAGACTCAATAGTGAAATGAAATTGGCTCCTGTTATGCCTCAGCATTAAGGTACAATCACATGAGAAAGCCTTATTCAAACATGAGCAGCACAGGGATGTTCAGACTTGGAGGGAGCACTATAGCAAATTGGAAAGCAGGTATAAAATCACTAGTCATCCAAGTACATGAAAAAGTTGCACAGAGAGCAGCCAGCAATCAATTGCTATGCCCAGCCAAGCTATTTGTGCAAATATGCCCCTTTCCAGAAAATAAAAAGGGCATTGTTTCTACAATAAAAGAGAAATGTCCATTATAAAAACTGAACAAATGCTTTTCTGAAACATAATTCTTTGAGAGACGGTTTCTAGGCTTAGACACAAACAACTCTTTCTTTAGCTGGAAAAATCTATTCAAATATAAATTGATTTGTATGGGTTAGGGTCATTTGGGGATATATTTCATAAACATGTCTTTTGCTTTTCTAAAAGCATTTCCTGTACATGGATGAGTTCTTGTCAGGTAGTCCTGCCATGATGGATGGAGCAGGGGGGGAGGACGGGCTGTGGGCGCCATTGTGGCATGTAGGGCGGGAGGTTGGGATCGTGGGGGTGTAGATTTATGCACCTGGTGTGTTAGAATGGAATGTGAGTCCGGCAGGCTCTATCTCTGGTAGACTTAACACTTTGACCTTGGTGGAGACAGGCTGCGAGCTTCCTATCGCTTTCAAAGCTACAGCTTGGCTGAGAACAATGGGGGCGGTGGGAACTTCATTAGTGTAGTAACTTTCGATTCCCATCCGCATACTAGTCCCTGATTGGTGGAAAGGGGGGTCCCCATTCACCCCCTTTCTGGTATAACTGCTTGCTTTGTGTAACCAAGTTATTCTGAACAATGTATCTGCTCCAGTAACCTTTCTATTGCAGCATTATAGTAAACGCTATTCTTGCTTGAATAAACAAGACCTGGTGTTTGGCTGACTAAGTTAGGGCTTCTGACAGTTTGTTCAGAATCCTCAATTTTCGGGACTGGTCGGAAACCCGTGGCTCCAAAATGAGTGGCGGTGAAGAAGACACTCTCCCGATTGAAGATGAAAAGAAGGAGGATAAGAAACCTCCTGTGAAGAACGTACCCACGGAGGCCCCTGGCACTTATGTGCCGGTGACACGGGGGCAGGAGTACGACTTCGGAGGGCCCTACGGGGATCCGTATGGGGCAGCCTATGGTGGGGTGACCACCCGAGTCAAACACAGACGAGACTGGGTGAAGCCCCTGGCAGAAACCCATGAGACATGGTTTGGAACCCCAAGAGCGTCGGTGAGGGTGAGCCACACCGAGAGATCGGTCCGCAAACTGGTCACGGCCGAGGGACTGGAAGACACCGGCCGAGACTCCGAGGACCTGGAAGGCGCCGTGGTGAGACGGAGGTGGAGTGGTGAGCCGAGCCAAGACCGCCTGATGCGCATCTTAGATGAATCCCTCGCACGCATCCCCCAGATGATCGCAGAGGGCATCCGGGAAGAGCGAGAGCGGCAACGGCGAGAGGAACCACCCGGTCAACCTCCCCAAGACCAACGACAGGCGCCAGGTCCAGACCAGCAGAACGTACCAGCTCAACCACCCGCTCAGCCCGCGGGGCCAGGGCCGCAGGGACCGCCGGGGCAGCCACCCCCTCGCCCATGGGGGTTCCTGCCACCGAAGCCTGCGGAACTCCTTGATGCGGACTTTGATGGGGACCCCGAAAAATTTCCTTTCTTCCTGGTGAGGGCAGAAAGATTTATTGAAACCTGGGGCCACCTATTTCAAAGCGAAGACCGCATTGTAGATGTCATAGCATCACACCTGAAAGACGCGGCAGCTGACTGGTATGTAGGACTCCACCAGGCTGACGGGCGAGAGCTGAGGGAAATTGACTCTTTCATGTGGGCCATGAAAGAACAATTCGAGGATGTGAACGCCAACAAGACGGCCAAAGCAGCAATACGAGCCATCAAGCAAGGCGCGAAATCAGTGAGGGATTATACAGCGGAATTTCGCAGGTGTGCGGCCAAGATCCGAGGGGTGCAAGATGGGACCCTCGCGGAGCACTACAAGTTGGGGCTAAATGCGGAGATTCGTCGGTCGGTCACCAAGACCCAAGACCCAGACACATTGACAGGCTGGATACAAGCGGCCATCACCATGGAAAACCGCTTGAAAACCATCAAACTGGATGACGCAGCAGCGATGAATAAGGGGGGCCAATCGGGCCCTACATCGGCTGGGCGCGGGAGGAATCCAACACCGAACCCGAAGCCTAAAGACGGCACGAGAGAACTCCGGATGAAGCAAGGTCTCTGCCTTAAATGCGGAGAAGGGGGCCACTTCGCAGCGAACTGCCCAGGCTCCCCCGCATCACCTGGGGTCGCCAAGGGAGTCAAGAAGAAGTTCGACACTTCCACACCAAAGCCGGTGGCGAAGCCAAGAGGGGCGAAAGCTTTGCAAGCCAAGCCGCTCAGCGAGGCATCGGATTCATCGGATGGTGAGACCGTGCAGCCGGGAAACGAGACGGACCTGCTGTAAACAGCGCTGAACAGCAGGTCCCGGACTCCCAGGCGCAAATCCCGGTGAGCAGACCCCCCTCTCTTTTCTTTCTCACAGTGACTTTAATGGACCCGGGTCTATTGACCCATGTGAGAGTGCGAGCTCTCATTGACTCTGGGTGTGGGAGAGACCTCATCAACCCCACACTGGTGACGGGACTGGGGGCAAAAGTAGTTAAATTGAATGACCCCCTGATTTTCACGCAAATGGATGGCTCTACAATGAAAGAGCCTTGCAAATACGAGACTGTTCCCTTGCGGGTGGGGATTGGGCACCACTGGGAGGAGAGGCCCTTCGTTGTTACCCCTTCTGCCCGATTCCCCCTAGTACTCGGGAGCGCGTGGTTCTTCGATCACGACCCACATATTTTATGGGGGGAAGGGAAAGTGAATTTCATCGCCAAGAAATGCCAGTCCCACCTATGGAAGCAGGAGTGGGGTGCCCCGATGGGGGGGAGTCCCTGGTGACGGCGGGGGTGGCAGAAGCAGAACTAGAGATGATTCCATCAGAGTACCGCGATTTAGCTTCCGTCTTTGGGGAAGAGGAAGCCGATGAACTACCCCCACATAGAAACTCTGACTGTGCGATTGAAATCTTGCCGAACCAAAAACTGCCTAAAGGGAAGTTATATTCCATGAGCCCTTCGGAAAAGGTAGAACTAAGGAAATTTGTTGACAAGAACTTGAGCAGGGGGTTTATCAGACCGGCCTCATCCCCGTTCGCAGCCCCCGTCCTGTTCCGGAAAAAAAGGATGGGGGGTTGCGTTTATGCACTGACTATCGAGGCTTGAATGCAGTTTCTAACACGAATGCTTACCCCATGCCCCTAATTAAGGACTTGTTAGCTGCGGTGGCTGGGGGAAAAGTTTTCTCGAAACTCGATCTCCGAGATGCCTACTTCAGGGTGCGAATAAGGGAGGGGGATGAATTCAAAACAGCGTTTAACACCCCCTTGGGGCAATTTGAATACTTAGTCATGCCGTTCGGCCTTCAGGGAGCACCAGGAGTATTCATGAATTTAATCAATGAGGTGCTCCACAAATACTTGTTCAAGGGGTCCTTGTTTACCTTGATGACATACTTCTGTATTCCCCTGACCTGAAATCCCACGTGAAGTTGGTGCGAGAAGTTTTACAAACGTTGCACAAGCATAAACTCTTTGCTAAGCTGTCTAAATGTGAATTTCACAAGTCAGAGATCCCTTTCCTGGGCTACCGCATATCGCAAAAGGGGATTGAAATGGACCCCGACAAAATAAAAGATGTAGTGGGGTGGGAGCCACCCAAAACTCGGAGACAACTCCAGGGGTTCCTCGGATTCGCGAACTTTTACAGATCATTTCTCTCGAACTTTGCTCAAGTGGCTCTCCCCTAACTGATCTGCTTAAAACAAAGGGGAAGTCACCAGACTGCACTCGACCCGGAGCCAAGCTAGACTGGTCCCCGGAATGCCAACGTGCGTTTGACCGGTTAAAACGGCTTTTTACGTCGGAGCCTGTGTTAGCTCATCCCAATGAACTTAAGAAATTCATTGTGCAAGTAGACGCTTCTGACGTTGCTATGGGAGGGGCGATCCTCCAAGAGGGGGATGACGGTAAACTGCACCCCCTTGCATATGTTTCCAAAAAGTTTAACGATACTGAACGGAATTGGTCGGTGTGGGAAAAAGAAGCGGGATCGATCCGCTTAGCGTTGGCGACCTGGCGACATTGGCTGGAGGGGCGCGGGTTCCCTTCGAGGTATGGACTGATCACAAAAACCTCGAGCTCCTCCGCTCCCCTCGTTCCTTGAATGCCAAACAGCTGCGCTGGGCTGATTTCTTCTCCAAGTTTAATTTCACTTTGCACCATTTCCCGGGGAAATCTAACTCGCTGGCTGATGCACTGTCACGCCTCCCACAACATGACAGTAAGAGGGAGGAGATTCGTGACTCTGTTTTCACGCCCTCCCAGTTGGGAGGAGCAGTAACCACTCGGAAGCAAGCCAAGCAATCCTCTCCGCCCCCGAACCCCCTCCTGATGACTGGACTGCGAAATTCTCTACCGCTATGTCTGACGCTGATGGGGAGGAGGTAAAGGGGGAGGAGGGAGTTACTCAAGATGCGCATGGCTGCTGGAGGAAGAATGGTAAACTGTTTGTGCCCAGCTCTCTGCGGGGGAGGTGATGGGCTGGGCGCACGGCTCGAAACTGGCGGGGCACACGGGGTTTGTAAAATCCTCCAACTCTTACAGAGACAATTCTGGTGGCCTGGGCTACGAAAGGACATTTCGTTATTCACTTCGGCTTGCCAAACGTGCTTGATGAGCAAGCCCAGACCCGGTAAACCCCCAGGAGCTCTACAACCCCTCCCCACGCCAGCTCGTCCATGGGAAGTGATCTCTATGGACTTTATTACTGACTTGCCCCCCAGTGGGGGGAACACAGTCATATGGGTGATTGTGGATCTGTTCACTAAGCAAGCCCATTTCGTTCCGTTTGCCTCGCTCCCTTCAGCCAAGAAGCTGGCCTCGGCGTTCTTACAACACGTAGTGAGACTCCACACGTTACCTGCTAAAGTGATCTCGGATAGGGGGTGCAATTTGTTTCTCATTTCTGGGGTGAACTGATGTCACTGTTGGGGGTGGAGCGGGCGGTTAGCAGTGCGTACCACCCAGAAACTGATGGGCAGACTGAACGTGTGAATCAAACCCTTGAGCAGTACTTAAGGTGTTTTACTAATTTTCAACAGGACAATTGGCACTCCCTTTTGCCTTTGGCTGAGTTCTGTTACAATAATACTCAGCACTCCTCTACTGGCATGTCTCCCTTTAAGGCGGTCCATGGATATGACGCCCCGCCTTTGCCATTTTTGAATTCTCCCGACCTCCCGGCGGGAGATGCTGGTGACTGGTGTAAACAACTGCAATCGGCGTGGTCGTCCTTAGCCAAAACCCTGGAGGATGCAAAGGAAGCCTATAAGACCCAGGCTGATAAGAAACGTAACCTGTCCTGGGTTCCTAAATGTGGGGAGTTTGCTTATTTGTCCACGCAGAATTTACGGGGTATTCAACCGAGCCGCAAACTCGGCTGGAAATTTGTTGGACCTTTTGAAATTGTGAGAGTAATTAACAATGTGACTGTGGAACTTGCCTTGCCTAAGTCTCTAAAATCTGTTCATCCTATTTTTCATGTAAGGCTTCTACGCCGGGCGCCTGAGGAGAACAAATGGAGACCGAGACAGCCCGCCCCGCCTCCGCTGTTGGTGGGGGGGGGAACCTCACTACGAAGTTTCACAGATTTTGGACTCTAAGATTTCTCGCAATCGCTTGTTTTATCTGGTTGAATGGGTTGATTTCGGGCCTGAACAGAGGGAATGGGTGCGGGCGGAAAATGTTCTGGCCCCCGGATGGTCCGGGCTTTTCACAAACTGTACCCCCACAAGCCAAAGGGGTAGGTTTATTTTCGAGAGGGCTGCATGTCAGGTAGTCCTGCCATGATGGATGGAGCAGGGGGGAGGACGGGCTGTGGGCGCCATTGTGGCGTGTAGGGCGGGAGGTTGGGATCGTGGGGGTGTAGATTTATGCACCTGGTGTGTTAGAATGGAATGTGAGTCCGGCAGGCTCTATCTCTGGTAGACTTAACACTTTGACCTTGGTGGAGACAGGCTGCGAGCTTCCTATCGCTTTCAAAGCTACAGCTTGGCTGAGAACAATGGGGGCGGTGGGAACTTCATTAGTGTAGTAACTTTCGATTCCCATCCGCATACTAGTCCCTGATTGGTGGAAAGGGGGGGTCCCCATTCACCCCCTTTCTGGTATAACTGCTTGCTTTGTGTAACCAAGTTATTCTGAACAATGTATCTGCTCCAGTAACCTTTCTATTGCAGCATTATAATAAACGCTATTCTTGCTTGAATAAACAAGACCTGGTGTTTGGCTGACTAAGTTAGGGCTTCTGACAGTTCTCATGCTACTCATGAATATATGGATATAGTTTTAGTTTACAGGTCTTCGTATACATATGATAATGATGGAACCCTTTCTATCTGTTTAATTCATATGCTGCACCAACCCTCTTCTAGCACCAATGTCATATAATAAAGGGTGGAGCCCTCAGTGCAGCTTATTGAACACTGGTATTCTGGCCCAGGAGGGCTGACTGGACTATACACATTGGCCAAGGGCATTGGGACACGATAACTGAGCAATCCTAAGCAGTGGTATATTCTTTAAAGGGCAGACTACATGCTACATCTACCTCATGCTTGCCACTAAGACTTGCAGCCATTCACTAGCTGTGAGTTCTCCATGGGAGCTCACAGCTATCATAGGGCTGCCTGTGGTCACTGTGTAGCAGACATGTAGTTTGGACCTAAATTGACTGAAATCAAAGAAGGACTTAGAAGGGTGTGACTTGGCTTAGGAATGTACTGTAAGTTGTAGTAGTAGTATCTTTTATTATTGTCTTAGACCAGTAAAAACACGAACCAAGATATTACACTTTTAAAAATTGCCATTACAAACATGATTTGAATATACATTAAAAGTTAAAACGGATTATGTACAAAAAGCAAGTTTGGATGAATAAATGCCAAAATTGTAACAATATTATCTTATAAAATTAATATACTATTTATGTCAGATCAGTTTGCATCTTAAGTTTAAAAACCATTACTACTATTCATTGTTGTCTAAGACATTTTGACAGGCTTTGCAAACTGCTGCACAAAATTTTGCACTAAGTGCTGTAACCTGTGCACTTTCTCCTGTGAGCAGCATTCTAACATATGCTTGATTTGAACAGCCTGGTGTTTCTATCAAGCAAAGGAGATATATACTTTGAGCAGATCTTTTGATAGAAAGGGCAGTGGAGTAGGACATGTTCTATTCTTTCTGCCTCACCTCTTTTGCATGGACATAGTCTCTCTTCCAAGGGAATCCTTTTTATATCACTCCTCTACTTCTGCTGTAGGGAGGGCTTGCAATCTAGCAAGCCCTCCAGTGACTTGGAATCTCTAACTGAAATAAGTACTTGGCCAGGGTGACTATATATCTGACTTCCAGAGAGGCCAGAAAAGTTTGTGAACTCCTTACATTGTACTGCCACTTGATCTTTGCTTTACCAGTGCCTTCACTTTATCAGACCCTACTTTTAGAATCCTTGGGGGGGAATCCCAAAGCAGCAAACTTGCCAATTACAGCCTTCTCCCATGAGGATTTGAAACTGTCTTTAAGAATAAGGGGGTTAAGTCCCTTAGAACCATAATTAAATTTTAGCCATTGAACAATAGAGGCTAGGGCCACCCTGGCTGATATTTTAATCATGCCAGTCTCCAATCTCAGGTTTGAAACCCATTTAGGCATTTGAAGGATTGTTCTTATAAATTTTTGACTGTATTCATTCTAGCGGGGCAAAATAAGAAGGTGAGGGCCCAAGTATTGTTCCATTTAAATGTTGCACTAATGTTTTAACCTGAAAGAGTTTGAGCATGGCAGGTATATAATACCCTTCTTTAATATGTAAAATTTTAACTAGAGCTTGGGCAGATTTTTGCCCTATTTTGGCTCTGTGCTCACAGTGAATTTTTGTCACTCCAGTTGCTTGCATTTCCTTTTTTAAAATTTTAATTGCTTTTTTCACTACACCCTAACATCTACAGACTGCCACCCTAAAGTCTGAAATACAGAGTAGGCAAGGATCTTTAAAAATCTACATTTGAATTTAGGAATTCCCTATAGATATGATTACAAAATAAGCATAGTAAAATAGCGTTGGCTCGAAATACAGTTTAAAGTAACATAATAGTGCATTATCTTAGATAAAAAGTAGATTCTCAGATCTTCACTTTGACTTCTTCTGGTTACGCTTCTTCTCGAAGGGGAGTTTGACCTTAAATGATCTAGGAGCAGCTGCTCCTAGTTCAGATTCAGAATCAGAATCCATAAAGTCGCCTAAAGAAACTGATGTAGATGAGGAACTGCTGCTGCTTGACCCATCTTGTTCGCTTATATCCATAGCATTGTTGTCCTTTACTTCTCCTTTTGGTTTTGCTGGGGTTTGTTGCTGTTCCAGAAATGTTTTAGCTTTAGCCAAAGAGTCAATCTTTTCTTTTTTCCCCTTATAATTGAAAGTCAGTCCTTCCGGCAATATGGAGTTGAGTTCTCTTGCAGTAGTGTTGTAACATTTTTTATATTGTTTTCTCTTTTTCTGTATTTCAAATGGAATGTCTTTCAAAATCTTTATTTCTTCTCCTTGGATTTTTAAAGTTGTCCCATTAGTTGCTTTCAAAATCAAATCTCTTATTGATCTTCTTAAAAATTTCACAAAAATTTCCCCTGAAAGATTATTTTTTTAACAAACTCATGGTAGATACAGTAGATTATATCTATATCCGATTTTAATGTCTCTGGTTCACAATTTATCAGAGGAGCCAGTGCTTCACTTAAGATCTGTCTGAGGATTTCATCTTTTTTTTCTGGGACCCCTTGAAATCTGAGGACGTATGAGGATCTTTCCACTTGAAGCTGCAATAGTTGTTGTTTTGCTGAAGTTCTTTCCTTTTCCACAGATTCCACTTTTTGATTCAAAGCTTTTGTATTGTGTTTTTTAGCTGTCTTCTCTGATGTGGACTTGACTTCCTTAATCTTTTTTGGAGAGTTTCAAAGTTTTTGTTGAGGTTTGTCATCTGGTCCAGCAGAGGGTGTAGTGCTTCGGAAATCATGCTTGCAGTGTCTATGGTCATTTCCGGTCTATGACCTGGTGGTTCCTGTAGTAAGTTTCACTTTGGATGCCATTTTCCCCTCACACTGTGACATTGTTTACGTTAAAGGTAAAAGTTCTTTAAAGTTCTGAAATCTTTCTCTGGAGTGCTAAAAACCATTTTTGGCACTAAGTGGGTTCAGATGGATGCATACGCTTAAAGTCAGTTAATCTTTTATTCAGTTATTTAGACTAGTCAAGGGCTACTCCTCCCCCTCCGGAAGGGTTCCCCGCCCTTCTTCAGATTTGAGGCTTACGTTTAACTCCAATCCCACAAACCCTTCTTTTAGGTATTTCAGCACTCATGTTTAATATCATTTAACCGCTGCATGATAGGGTCAATTCTTCTGCTTCATTTAGATCCTCTGCTTGCTCTGGACTCAGTGTGCGCCTCTGTGTGCCATTGCTCGCCCCGGTGCAGTAGAACCTTTGGAGACAAAAGGGAGCCACAATCCCTCAGCCACAGCTTCGAGCTAGAATCCCCCTACAGGGGCTCTAGGGGAGGCTGAAATTGTCTGGTCTCCCTTCTTGCCACTCAGGTATGGAATGCAACTATTGGAGCTCGATGGGATGCAACTGTCTAGCAAGTCGCTGAAACCCAGTTGCTTGCATTTCCATGCCCAGGTAGTTAAAGCTAGCCACTTGTTCAATCCTTTGACCATCGATACTCCATCCTCTAATTTTAAGATTTTTTTCTAAAAACCATTATTTTAGTTTTTAGATAATTTATTTTCAAATGCTCATCACTACAAAAATGGCTAAAAGCTTTTAGGGGCCTTCTTAAATCCACTGGGATTCTGGAATGAATTACAATATCATCAGCATGCTACAGTATCAATATCTTAAAATCCAATAGTTTAAAAAGATGACAATCAAGACTACTTATCTGACTTACCATACTATTAATATAAAAGATAAATAGTAATGAGGCTAATAACATTGTTTCACTCCCTTAGATGTTTTAGCAGGGCTTGGCAAGTGCCCCTTCCTATTACATCAGACCTTGAGAGAGGTATTGGTATATAGGACATGGATTCAGTAAAGAAGCCTTCTATCATTCGACATTGCCTCAAGTTTTTCCCATCGTTTAACCCTGGAGGTAGAATCAAAGGCTATTTCCAGATCTATAAAGGTGGCACGTAATGATACTGGGCTCTTTTGAGATATATATGTTTTAATTAAATGCTACATAACTCAGCAGTGACCTAATGTTGCTCTTCCCATCGTCAAACCTGCCTGCTTTTCCCCAGTTATGTTTTCCTGTTCCAGCCAGGTCTTAAATTTCTCCAGTAGGTGGTCAGCATAAAGTTTGCTGATAGTACTGAGGAGGTGGATGTCTGTACTTTGCAGGGTCATCCTTCTTCCCTTTCTTAAAGAAAAGTACTATGATTGCCTGTCTCTAGTCATCCAGGATGTGGCCACTGGTATCAATATAGGAAAATAATGATGCCAAAAGTGGCGCCCACCTGTCTGAGTTATTTTTCAAAAGCTCTGGTGGTATATGATTTATACAGTGAGAAGATTACAGGAACAGTGTCTCTGGATACTCCTCTTTGCTGTTCTTCTTCACTAAGTCCGTAAGGAAATTAAAATGGATCTATTTTCATTCTGTCAACTTAATAATAGTGAACATATAGTTGTGACACTATCAGCAAGAAGGGGAAGGGTTAAGCTCCCCTTGCTGCTATTTATTCTCCCTTACAAAAGTGCTAGTGATATGCAGTTGGAAAATTATTAATCAAAAATCAGCCTGAATACTACGCCTTGTCCAAATCTGAATAAAATTGCTGCCAACATTCAAGACTGATTGAAAGCCTTGTGATCTCACAACTATTCTGATAGCTTACTATCTGGTTTGCTCACCTTCCCACCAAACAGGACCACCCCAATTGATATTTCCACTACTACCATTTTACTGACTTTGGGAAGGCTTTCTGATTCCATATAAGCATGGGTTACATGTGGAAATATGTTTTCTATTGAAACAATGTAAATGACTTCCAGATTTACTTCATAATACAACTAGTCTAATCTGATGTTTAAAAATGTGGCTCACAATATAAAATGATTAACAACCTAGTTCTGATTTCTGCTTTTTTCAACAAATGCCCCTCATCCTCGTATTAATGTCATTTGGTAGAGTAAATGTCATCTTCTATTTAAACTCCCTGTTTTCTTTCTAACACATATTTCCTTTTATTTCCACTTCATGCTCTTGTTCCCCCTCCCCTAATAGAAGGAATTGGAGCATAGGTGCAGTTTCCTCTGGTTGCAATGAACTGTATACCTGAGTGTTTCTATGTTTAATGCAAAACAGCAACTCTTTCAAAAATTTGAAATATAATACTTTCCAGGAGACTTTTCCCCCCTGTTCCATCAAGTGTTTGGCTTCAGTTCTCAATTTTTCTGGGGGGGTTTCAATGAAAATTTTTCAAAATATTCTTGTCAACTGTAAGTTTCAGTCATTCTGCATTGCTACTACAGTTCCAAGAATGAAAGTTACCAAAATGGATGTCACAAAAGAGCAATTAAGTATTTATATAAGTTAGGGCTGATTCTTCTTCTTCCAAACTAGAAATTCAGTAGAAACCATTCTGAGAGAAAGCAGAAGATGGGTATGAATTGGTGAAGAAACGTGTCAAGACAGAGGTAGAACTAACTGCCTGCAAAAGGCCAGATTTATGATCTCATTCTTGGCTTCATAATTTACCTGGCCCAAATCTTAGTGGAAGGGAAAAGTCCTTCAACATACCTCTACTATTAGTCAATGTAGGAAACATGTCTTGCATGCTGATCAGATTCGATTCAATCTAGTTAAATGGATTTCAGGTAGCAGAGATGAGAGAGATTTCTGCTTGAGACCTTGGAGAACTGCTGCCAGTCAGGAGAGGCTGTGTGGGCCAGATAGACCGACAGTCTGATTCAGGAGGAGGCAGGTGCCTATCTTCATAATAACATCTCAAATTCTGCTTCTGACAAATCCCCAAGTTTTCATACCAGAAAAGCATTTAGAGGTGCATAATGATCTGGCATTTAGAAATTACTTTTTAAAAATGCATATGGAGAAAATTATTACAGCTTTGGTTAATGGTGATGGAGTAAACACTTATGTTCAATTTATGAAAACGGGTATTTCTAGCTCATCTGTAAGCATATCCCCAGGTAGTTAAAGATTACAACAGTGAAGATTCAGCAACTTAAATCACCCAACAAAACGTGTCTTTCTATTAGGTAATCAAAATGTTTGTCCCCTAGACAGCATTTGACCAGTGAGATAAATACCACAAAAAAGCACATGGGGAATCAATTACTGCAGAAAACACTTTACATCATGTTAAATAGCCTATTTACTGAATAATACATGAAAGTATCTTAGCTTCAATCAAATCCACATTCTTGCGGGGGGAAACAAAAATATGCTGGATTCATTTTCCTGCAAATTATTCATCTCTCTCACATTTCCATTTTATAGCTAACTAGGGAGCAAAGCCCATTGTGGTAGAAGACAACAGGCCCTAGAAAGGAAGGGAGGGAGGGTGGAAGGGAGAGAGGGTTGGAGAAAGGAAGGAAGGAAGGAAGGAAGGAAGGAAGGAAGGAAGGAAGGAAGGAAGGAAGAGGGGAAGTGTGAAAGAAAGGAAGAGGAAGAAAGGAAAGGGGGAAAGGAAAGGGGGAAAGGAAGGGAAGAGGGGTGGAAAAGGGCTTCTCTGGGCCTACTGCCCCCATAGAAGGCCCAGGGGATGGTGTGGGGGAGGCGGAAAAGGGCTTCTCTGGGCCTACTGCCCCCATAGAAGGCCCAGGGGATGGTGGGGGAGGCGGAAAAGGGCTTCTCTGGGCCTACTGCCCCCATAGAAGGCCCAGGGGATGGTGGGGGGCGGAAAAGGACTTCTCTGGGCCTACTGCCCCCATAGAAGGCCCAGGGGATGGTGTGGGGTGCGGAAAAGGGCTTCTCTGGGCCTACTGCCCCCATAGAAGGCCCAGGGGGTGGTGTGGGGGCGGGAAAGGGCTTCTCTGGGCCTACTGCCCCCATAGAAGGCCCAGGGGGTGGTGTGGGGGGGTGGAAAAGGGCTTCTATCACCTGCCTCAGCCTTGAGGGCCTGTCCCTGCGCTCACACTCCAGACGGTCCTCTCCTGTCGGAGGACTGGAGTAGACTGAGCCGAAGACACTGACCGGGGCTGACGTGGGCGGGACTTTGCCAAGCAGCCAGTCAGCCCTGGCCAGTGTCTTCTGACTGCCAGTTCTTGAGCTGAATCAATTATGGCAAGCATAGAATGTTGCGGAACCAAAATTCAAATATTAATAAGGACAGGATAAAGTAGGCTGAAATCAGTTCCTGCCATGTCCTAAGGTCTTTGTGGGCCAAATTATATTTCCAATGGGAAATGTGATGAGACCTACAGATGGCCAAGGTTTCTTTTAAAAGATGTAGTTATTTTCTCTTTTAGAAGACTTGGAAAAATCCCCTCTGCTAAGGACACAATGTTGGACAAAACAAACATACCTTACTTTCTCCTAATTTTGTTAGCAAGACTGTGCTGGTGCTAGTCTTCACAATATCAATACCTAGCTTGGCACCTATACCTTTCTTCTGTGCATGCTTCTTTCCAGAAACTGCAGAGACTGTCCTTCAAAATGGAGCATCCGTCCTGCAGCCCTAGGCACTAAAACTTTGCTAGACTCTTGTATTTTAATGAGTGACTAAGTGCCTAACAGAAAATTAATGTGCTTGGCAATGCACCTGGGAGAAGCACACACAGAGAAAAGGTATAGGAGCCAAGCCATTGTCAGCATCATTCAGAAAGAACCCTCAGTTTAATGAGTGGAGTGCCATCACTAACGCTAAAAGACTGGCCGTGAAAGGAGAGAGCTGGCGAAGCATCACAGTTGATAATACTGCCCACTGTGCCAAACTGCTTTTCAGACAGCATGGCTGGGTCCATGAGCAGAAGAAGAAGAAGAAGAGATTGGATTTATACCCCGCCCTTCACTGCCCAAAGGCATCTCAGAGCGGCTTACAAACTCTTTCCCTTCCCCTCCCCACAACAGACACCCTGTGAGGTAGGTGGGGCTGAGAGAACTCTAACACAAAGTGCTCTTTCAGGAACAGCTGTGTCAGAGCTTGTGACTGACCCAAGGTCACATCAGCAAGTGCAAGTGGAGGAGTGGGGAATCAAATCCGGTTCTCCCAGATTAGAGTCCGCACACTTAACCACTACACCAAACTGGCTCTCTGTTTTTTTCCAGAAGCAGAGCACCCCCAAGCTCTTAACCTGTTCTTAAAAACAAACAAAAACAAACAATTCTACTTCATCTTAGACAGTGAATCCAGTCTCTCTGAGTATCAGCCTTCCCTACCAGGATCATCTCTATCTTGTCTGGTTTCAACTTCAGCTTCTTCAGCCCAACTATGGCCCCAAACCTCCAGTTCAGGACAGATATATTTGGAGGCTTGGATAACAAAATACAGAGCAATAGGATATGCTTATGCTTAGATGATAAAGACTGAACTCTGTATAAAAGATCTGCATGTAGTTTAGTGTTCAGAACATGCATAAGGAAAAAAAATATGATAAATTTAATAATTGCCAGACTTACAATACAGAGGCTGAGCTACCACAATGTGACTATTTCCTGGCCCCTGCAGGTAATCCCCCATTAGTCTTTTTTTCTTTGAGCAGTATGTTAGGACTTTAAAGAAATGAAAGGCAGAGTAAAACATCTGGTTCCTCTGGGCTATCACTGACAGCTGATTATCTAGCATGCCTTGATTGCATATTTAACAGCTGACTAAATGCCAGGGGAGAAATTTAGGGAAGACAAGAGTGGGAATCTGTGTGATTATTCACCAGGAGCACCTATATCCATGGCCAGCGTAACTTGTCAAAAGGGAGAGAGCTGTGTTTCTAAGAACTTATGCTACAATAAAGGTTGTTAGTCTTAAAGGTGCTACTGGGCTTTTTACTATTTTCAAGGAACTTAATAAAATAGTATAAGAGAACAGGAACAAGTGTAGTTAACAGACTCATTAATAACAAATTGCCAAAAGGCTAAAGAACATGTAATAGAAAGTAGTGTATACAAAGTGTAGTAATATAAAAGTACAAAATACAAATCATAGACAACTTGTGCATCAATACACTGTAATAGAAAAGTATAAAGTATGAACAATGAAGAACTATTATATAATTACGACATTGTGTCCAGATGTTTGATTACAATGTTTCAGAATTCATCCTTCATCAGGGTGTTCCCTTTAAACTGCTGTGGTTAACATACTCTTACTCGCATGCATTGGGAACAGTAACAATTCATTACAAAATTGGACACCAATCTCCAACACGTAATCAGCTCCAGTAGCTTCAAGCAGCTGCTGGTCTCTCCTTCTGGCAATCCTATATCCTAGACTTCCCTGATTTCCTTCTCTCCTTCCCATCTACCAACCAACCTATTCTTTCTTGGCCTTCCATCTTCACCTATATGAATTCTTTATTTCCTTTATATACCCCCATCTTTCTCCCCAGTAGGGAATAAAAACATGAAATTGAGCAGACTTCAGCGGACAGCGGAAGACAGGAGGGCCTGGCGTAATCTGGTCCATGGGGTCGCGAAGAGTCGGACTCGACTGTGCGACTGAACAACAAAAGAAGATATTATTCTCTGAATTCAGTATCCATTTGGTTTCAAAGAAAGACATAAACAGGTTGGCTACGCTAGGTGCAAAGGTGGATCCCATAGCCACACCCCTAACCTGAAGAAAGAAATCATTTTGAAAGAAACTTCTATCAAAAATAATATCTATGCGGTCAAGTAAAAAATGTGTAGGAGGAGAAAGGATCTCTCGGCTATTCAGATGTTCAGCCAAAATTAGGCATGCCTCTTCATGAGGTATATTGGAATACAATGAAGACACATCCATAGTAACCAATAATGTGCCCCTAGGTGCTGGCAAACCTTCAATCTTAGATATAAAATCTTCAGTATCTTTAATATAAGTGGATGTTTTCTGTACAAAGGGCTGTAAAAATGACTCAATGTATTGAGATAGGAGCTCAAAGATGATTGTTGTTGTTGTTCAGTCGCACAGTCGAGTCCAACTCTTCGCGACCCCATGGGCCAGATTATGCCAGGCCCTCCTGTCTTCCGCTGTCCGCTGAAGTTTGCTCAATTTCATGTTCATTGCATCGATGACACTGTCTAACCATCTCATCCTTTGCCGTCCCCTTCTTCTTTGACCTTCAATCTTTCCCAGCATCAGGGTCTTCTCCAGTGAATGCTCCCTTCTCATTTGGTGGCCAAAGTATTTGAGCTTCAGCTTCAGGATCTGGCCTTCCAGGGAACAATCAGGGTTGATTTCTTTTAGGATTGACTGATTTGATCTCCTTGCAGTCCAAGGGACTCTCAAGAGTCTTCTCCAGCACCAAAGTTCAAAAGAATCTATTCTTCGGTGCTCGGCCTTCCTTATAGTCCAACTCTCACAGCCATACATTACTACGGGGAATACCATTGCTTTGACCATGCGGACTTTTGTTGGCAGGGTGATATCTCTGCTTTTTATCATGCTGTTTAGGTTTGCCATCGCTTTCCTCCCAAGGAGCAGGCGTCTTTTAATTTCATGACTGCAGTCACCATCTGCAGTGATCTGGGATCCTAGGAACGTGAAGTCTGTCACTCCTTCTACGACTTCCCCTTCTATTTGCCAAGGAGTGATGGGGCCAGATGCCATGATCATAGTTTTTTTGATGTTGAGCTTCAAGCCCACTTTTGCACTCTCCTCTTTCACCCTGAGCAAGAGGCTTTTTAGGTCCTCTTCACTTTCTGCCATCAGAGTGGCATCGTCTGCATATCTGAGGTTATTGATCTTTTCCCCAGCAATCTTAACTCCAGTTTGTGATTCATCCAGGCCAGCATTTCGCATGATGTACTCTGCATATAAATTAAATAAGCAAGGTGACAATATACATCCTTGTCGTACTCCTTTTCCTATGCTAAACCAATCAGTTGTTCCATATCTGGTTCTAACTGTTGCTTCTTGACCCTTATACAGGTTTCTCAGGAGACATGTGAGGTGGTCCAGTACTCCCATCTCTTTAAGAACCTGCCATAATTTATTGTGATCCACACAATCAAAGGCTTTAGCATAGTCAATGAAGCAGAAGTAGAATTCAATTCAAAGATGGAATTGAAACCTAAAACAATAGGCCGGCCAGGAGGAGGAAATCCTGGCTTATGAATCTTAGGAAGTGCATAAAACACTGGCAAACGGGGGCAGTCATTGATAAGAGTAGTCAAATTTGGAATGAATTGAGATTTCTTTTTAAAGGGAAAAGGTGGTCCACTATTAGAATCTTGAAACAGTGATTTTAGTTTAAGCATCCTGATAAGTCTAAAGACATCTATACGTGTTTTGAAAGGGTCATATTTGGGAGTAGGGACAAAGCCTAGGCAAAGATTTAAAAGACAGATTTCCTGTACAGTTAATGTTCTGGAGGAAAGGTTAACAACAACATCAGATTTTATTTCCTCTTCCAGCCTCAATGAGGAGGTTGCTGTTGTAAGAAATTCTGATTGGCTGCATGCTTAGTTCTTCTAAACAGACTTAATCTATAGGGGGAACCCACTTCACCGGAAGTGGTGGCTGAGTCCTCTGCCTCAGTGGTCTCATAATCTGTAGTTCCACTACACTCATCAGCCCAGGATACCTCCTTTCTACACTGTCCTTAAGAAAATCCCATTTATAAACCTTATTATTTGAATAATCCTTCCTATCCCTCTCAAGTTTCTTAAGTTTAGTGTCCACAATGTTCTTCTCATAAATCCTTTTCAATTTCTTTAATATGTTTGTCCAAAACCTCAGTGGCTGCTGAACTTTTTATTCTGTCTTCCACAGTCTTGATTTCAGAATCTAGCTTCTCTACATCTAAAGTAGCTTGTTCTATAATCAGTAACATTAAATCAAAAGAACACTTGTTTAAAATGGCTATCCACTTATTGGTAAACTCTTGGTTGTCTACAAATAAAGTAGGGCCTTTTTGTAGAATTTGGCTGTTACTTATGAGTTGTTCCCCTGCAGTATTGAAGGGTCTTCAGGCAATTTGGAGGGATATTTGTGCATCTTAGTACAAAGCACACCTTTTCCATGTGACTGCACTAACTGCTTTTTTCGGTGCCCTTCACATTAACGAGCTGGTAGCCCAATCTAAGGCGGATAGGTCTGGCCATGTGCTGGAAGTTGGAGACATTCGCTTGACTGGTGACAGGGTTCTCCTTATCCTGAGGCATTCTAAAACTGATCAGCAGAGGAGGGGAACTGTGGTCACTATTGGGGTGTGTGATGACAAGGAGCTGTGCCTGGTTTCTGCATTGGCAGCATACCTTGTGGTAAGGGGGTGGGAAGCTGGGGTGTTATTTCGGCACCAGGATGGCAGCCCACTAACCAGGCACCAATTTTGGGCTGTTACCTCAGTGGCCCTGGGGTGGCTGGGGATGGCTGGGGTTCGATTCTGCACCCATTCATTTCGGATTGGAGCTGCATCCACAGCCGCTGCCATGAGATACCCAGCTCAGGATATACAGCGTCTGGGCAGGTGGCAGTCTGCAGCATACAAATCATATGTGCGCCCTATGCTGGGCCTTTAAGGTGGGTGCTCTGCAGCCTTTTGTTGGATTCCTGTTCTGTTGCCTATTGTTTTCTCGTTACAGATCTGGCTGGCCGACTGGAGCAGAAGCGGATCCTGATTTGTGGGCATAGTTATATATTTTGGGCAGTGCATTGTGCCAAATTAATGCCCATCGGCTCACAGTTGGGGCTTAGCCAGGTGGCCATGATTGAATGGCTTGGGTGCCACGGCTTGCAGTGGACGGGTTTGTTGCAATTGCTGTTTAATGGGAGGGTTGGACCCCCTCTTGATGTTTTGTTGATCCATTTAGGTGGTAATGACTTGGGCTTGATTAAGGGTAAGGCCCTGATTTTGCAGGCCCAGGCAGATTTTCAGCTCCTTAAATAGCGGTGGCTGGGGACAGTGATCTTGTGGTCCGCTATGGTGCCATGCTTGGTGTGGTGAGGTCCTGCGATCCTTTGGCCATTGATAAAGTGTGCCAGAAGGCTAACCATGAAATCTGCAGGGTGCTGAAAGCGGGCCTGGGCATGTATCTGCCTCATCTTGGAATATCTGCACACGCTCCGCACCTGTACAGGAGCAATGGTATACATCTATCTGAGATGGGGATGGATATTTTTCTAGAGGACCTATGGCAAGGGCTGCAGGAGATTTTAGGCCTTTCCATAGGAGCAAGGGCCTAAGCAGAGGCTTGGCCTTTGCAGTGGCAGGATATCATTCAGACAGATTGCAGCATGGTGACTACCGGCTTATAATCCCCTTTGGGGATCAGGGGTCTTGCCAGTACAGTCTTTGGGCCTTGTGGCCCGGGGTGGAAAAAGCAGACAGCCTAAGGGATTGCCTGGGATTTGTCTCCCTTTGAGCCCTGAGGCTCGGGGGTTGGAATATCCTCAGCAATTACCCACTTGCCATGCTGGCTGGATGCGAGCCATACTCCTTTGGCTATCATCTGGGGCTGGGTGACTTGCCCTAGTCCAAAATGGCAGGGGAGGGGTCTTGGGACCTTTGGCCTTGCCATACCACAATCTGTCCTGCCCTTGCCGTTTGTTATTAGAATTAATAAAGTGACCCATTTACTACCCCAGATGGTTATGTGTCTTCCAGACTGAGGGGCAATGATGAGTAGACAACTTTGAGACTCAGAGCTGCAATGTGAAACCCACTGATGCATATTAAAAAAAAGTACGTGCAATTATGATTGAAGAGTTGCTATTCTTCATTAATTACAGTGCTTTTGAACCTCACACTCAACATGCCATTTATTTATTTATTTTATTAAAATATCTATATGCACATATGGTAGTTCATGGCAGCCCCTTATGGATGGAAACTGTTATGTCCTCAGAGACATAATGGTGAGCATACTGAGCAGGTGCTCATTATGCGGATTGTAAAGCTGCACAGTATTGCCCAATCAAAGGGCTTATGGAGGGAACATCTTTGATTGGGTATCAGGGTGTTAAATGATTGGTCCTTATACCTGGATTGTGATTGGTTATAAGGTACAGATGTTATTGGTTCTTTTACAGTATGTGGGTGTGGCTACCTCAGCCAGGATTGTATATAAGCTGCTGTTTTAGGACTGTATTTTGTCTAGCTGGTCTAGTCCTTAGCTGGTCTAACTTGGAGCTGAATAAAGCTGAAATCACTTTTGAACTGACCTCCAGTGTGCTGTCTCGTACTTATTAGAAACCATAGTGTCTTGTGAACTAGTGACCTTAGAAAAAACTGGTAGGGATTCAACCTGTGGCTGGACATAGTTTTCGCTGAAGAAAATTGCTAGTATACAGGCTCTTGCTGATTACAAAGCCCCTTTGCCTTTGCCTTGCTTCATAGAAGCTGGTTATGGTAGACTTGAACTTTTATTCCAATTCTGTGGAGTGCTATAAACCTAGTCTTTCGATGCATGTTTATGCATGGAGTGAGGATTTTAATCCACATTAGTGAATGTGATTAATATAATCAAGGGTGGTAATAATTACTCCAGATCACTCTCGATAAATTAATTAGAGTAGAAAGTAAGATCTTTTGTTTGCATTTCAAGCAGGGCTAGACTGAGAAGTTAAGTCTCTGGTTCTTCTAAATCCCTAATGTATTCCTTGGCCTTCACACAATTTCTGTAAATCCCTAATGCATTAATTGACTCTGACATAATTTAGCACAGTGCCTAACTCTTCCACATTTCTACAGAGAGTGCCAATAGGATCTATCTCTACAGTTCACACAGGTTTGCAAAATCACTGGTCTGTGTTCTGTTATCTGTGAGGACTCTTGCTTATAGCACAATGGCGACAGCTTAGCTGCCTGTCCCCAGAAGCATAAGCAAAAAGCTGTTTAAGCCAATCTGAGGAACTCCTTTAGCATCATTCAACAGTGTAAATCAATGGCTTCATTTAACAAGAAAATAAGAGGGTTTGGCTGTATGGATATTACCCTAAAGCAATCAAAGTAGAAGAGCTGAAAAAATCTGCACTAGGAAAAACTGCATTTATCTCTGATTTTTCATTCACCTTATTTTTACTTTTATAACAGCAAACTACAAATGTTGTGGAACAACACTTAATTACTGACTGGGCTGCTACTGATCATACTGCTATGGTATCCCTGTCAACTCGCATGTAGATTTTTTGGCCTCCCAGGCATTGGGAGATAGGGTTGCCAGTCCCCAGGTGGGAATGGGGGATCCCCATTGGCCAGTGGAGGAAACCCCACCCACAACAACCACGACCTTGGTGTGACATCCCCAATGTGATGATGTTACGAGGAAGTGACTTCATCATGCTGGAGACATTGCATGGCGATGCTCTGGTATAAAGCCATGCAACATCCCTGGTGTGATGACATCACTTCTCCCCCCCACTCCCAGAGAGCTCCCACCTGCTAGCGAGGAAGTAAGACCTGGTAACCCTATTGGGAGGCAAACCTTTTCTTGCCCACAACTTCTCAGCCATAACAATACCCTTGCTAACATGGATATGGACTCTGGGACCAGGACCTGCAACAAACCACAATGCCAGCTCTGTCCCCATGTCCTCTCTAACAACACAATCTGTCTGCATAAGACAAACAGGTCAGTCCCCACACAAAAGAAAAAATGTACATAAATACAACATTAAAAACCACAGCACTTAAAAGAAACAGAGAGAGACCATTTTAATCTTACAGGTCATTCCACTGCTGACCTAAACGTGGCAGTCCTCAAATAAAGAACCTCAAGGGGAGATTATAATATGAGATTGCTGAACCTGAGTTCATTCACAATTTCAGAACAGTGGACCCCCAGAATTGAATAGGGACATAGAGAAGAAGAGAGAAGAGTTTGGATTTATACCCCGCCCTTCACTGCCCAAAGGCGTCTCAGAGCAGCTTACAAACTCCTTTCCCTTCCCCTCCTCACAACAGACACCCTGTGAGGTAGGTGGGGCTGAGAGAACTCTAACACAAACTGTCCTTGAGAGAACAGCTGTGCCAGAGCTTGTGACTGACCCAAGCTCACATCAGCAAGTGCAAGTGGAGGAATGGGGAATCAAACCCGGTTCTCCCAGATAAGAGTCCGTGCACTTAACCACTACACCAAACATAGGATTTTTCTCTCTCAACAGATGCTAATGTTCTGCCCCCAAGTATTTCTCCTAATCAAACTGATTACAATTTGGATTGTACCTTTGTATCCTGAGTTCCTTATTTAGGATATAAACACTCAGAGATCTCTGTTCCCACTCATATCTGATGAAGGGAGCTTTGATTCTCAAAAGCTTTTAATTTTTTAAAAATGTTATACAATTTATATTCTACCATCCCTGCAAGCAGGCTCAGGGTGGATAACAATAAGATTCTAAAACACATAAATAGAATTTTACAAAATAATTAAAAACAATTTAAAATAGCATAGATTTAAAAGAGAAAAAAACACAAAACAGATCACACTATTTCATTATATATATTATTTTCAAGCTAGTGCCATTGGGTTAAACACCTATCCCTCAAAATTTGTTGGCCACTAAGGTGCTACTGAACTCTAATCTAATCATACTACTGCAGACCAGCATGGCCACAGTATCTCCAGGTCCCAAATGCACTGGTATGTACCTCCACAGTTTCTATCATACTTTGTAAAGGCAAAACAATTTCTGCCCTCTGAGAAATAATTCTGCTTTCCTCATGCTAAAATTTCCAGCTTCCTGAGAGTTTAGTTCCAATGTTAAAGTAATTCACTCTGGAATAAACTAGGACTGAGTTCAGACTGGCTGTTTGCCCCACTATAGCCACACTCCAGTCATGTTTCCCAAGCAGATTAAAGGGGGCATTCACACAGGCACATCTGCCTGGTGTTCCCCACCCATAGTCAACCCGTGCTGTTCCGCTTCGCTCCCGTGTTTAAAAGATACCTGGTAAAAGTGCCAGCAAACCCCTGAGAGCCCTTTTATCCCACTTCATTCCGCTTTCAGGAAGTGTGAATGCCACCCCAAAAAGCCGGGAGCAACCCACGTTGCGCATAAGGCAGCAGCGATATGATTGGCTGTGCTCCGCTCTACCACCCAATGGGAGCAATGGGATCCAAATTGGCTATGTGTGTATGAGCACATGAGCGCATATGTGCTCATGCACTCATACACACATAGCTGATTTGCCAGGAAAAAGCAGTTTACAGCTGCGCCTCCAGGCTAGCAGTCTGAAGCTCCCGTGCTCCTCCTCCCAGTATGTCGTGCCGTGTGACCAGGAAAACCCGGAACAGTTTGTTCTGGGGCTTTTTTGCCACGACTGGCTCCCACTTCAAATGGCCAGTCTGAACTCAGCATATTTCTTTTTAACCAGAGGAACTATGCAGAAGATGGTGACAGAAAACACCATGGCTCCAATCCTGTGCACTGTTAGGCTGTTTAGATCTCATTGACTTTAGTCATCTGCATGCAGTGGATCATGTCTATTCTATTTTTAATAAAATAATTTGTCAGACCCTACAAAGCATGAACCAGAAGGCAGGCAACAGCACTGTACTCAATATGCCTCCACAACACCTGGGGGAGGAGGAACTCTAGGGCTTTCAGGATAACAGGCAGTGGCTAGAAGTATCTCTGTAGGAAGTCAGGTGATCCAATTATCTCTCACGTCCTCCTATATAAAACCTAGGGCCTGCTGTTTGCTTTTCAGTTTGAGCAACATATCACCTAGGATTGCTTGGCTGGTGCTTAGCAGGAGCTCCATCATGCCTTTTTCCCACTACCCTACTCAGAATCATGTTATAAACATAAAACCATATTATATTCATTTTGAGTAAACTGCATAAAGGCAGCTCAGTATTATGTATAGATATTAACAGCCATAGGACAAAAGGTAGATTCTGTCTGCCCCCACATAGTTTCTCTTACTAAGTGTCTTGTGACATCTTAAAGACCAGTAAATGTATTGTTACATAAGGTTTTATGACCCAGAACCCACTTTTACCAGGAGTATGATGTTCCTTAATACTCTATGAGAAAGAAAAGAAATGAAGTAAATACATGAATCTTCTATAGGTAGGGATGCCAGCCTCCAGGTGGGATCTGGAGATCCCCCAGATTTACAGTTCATCTCCAGCCTACAGAGATCAGTTCCCCTGGAGAAAATGGATGCTTTGGAGGGTGGACTCTATGACATTGTACCACACTGAGGTCCTTGTCCTCCCCAGACTTCATCCACAAATTCCCAGGAGTTTCCCAGCCTGGATCTGGCCACACTACTCCCCATCCCCCACCAGTGACTAGGGGGACCTAGCAATCCTGCCTAGAGGATATACTGCAAGGAACCTCTTTGGCTTTCCCTCCATATCTGCCTGTGCCAAGTTTGTTTCACATTCTTTATATGCAGCTTGTAGAAAGTATAGAGTGGAACACATAATTTTATGCTGGAGGCTACTGTTATCCCTAGCCCTACAGTGATCTATATTACGTATTTCATGAGTTAGTGCTTATATACTTTGCTATATCTTGTGAGATCGTTTGTTATCTTACATTTGATAATAAAAAGAAAGTTCATACACAATCAATGGAGCAGTTAAAGAAGCATTTAAGACCCTGGATGTACATGTTTTGAAATTTTCAGGGTGCATTAACTTTTATCTTGATAGCTTTTTTTCCAGGATGTGAGCAGAGTACTCCTCAAGAAGCACAGCAGTTTGAATGTAATAAACTAAATTGTGTTGTGAGTGGAACACATCTTTAAGATCAAGTATCAAGCCCAACAAAGCAGGAATGCACAATAAGAAGAGTGCAAAGAAGAGTGAAGGAATCTGATAAGCCAAATCACCATAAATTTTGTCATAAATGCTGTTATCCATGAAGACTGTGCCAGATACTATGATAAAGACAAAGTCAAATAATCCAGCCAGAAACCAGACTATGATGTAGAAAGTGATCCTGTCTGAATGGAAAGAATGGCCATGGCCGTCTTCCTGAGGTCACATTCCCACAATTCTAAAAGCATATCTGTGTGAAGTTTGCTAACATTTTATATGATCCAGTCAAAATACAGCTTGGAAGAAAAGTACAATTAAAAAAAACCCTCTAAGGACTGTGAGTTCTGCTGAGGTTTTCAGAGGCCCTGGTTAATAAACAGTGTTTCTGATTATGGTATTTAGAGCTCATGTGGACTCCAGTCCACAGGGATAGGTGGAGGTATAGCACATATTAACATGACTCAAAATCCTATAATAACATTTCTGACTGGTGAAGCTACATCCTTCGTTCATTTATTTATTAGATTTTTTTTAGTTGCCGCTCACCCAAAGGGTCTCATTATGACAACATTAAAATGATATAAATAAGGTTAAAACAACATAAAAACAAATAACAAATATAAAACATTAACATTAAAATATTAAAATATGTGGCTAGCACCATACCACCAATAAAAACAACCCAAACGTGGATAGCGTTGCCAGGTTCCTCCTAGCAACTGGAAGGAATGGGGGGAGATTTGCCAGGAGCGAAAGGGAGGCCCAGTTAATGTTGCAATGATGTTTCTACATCATTTCCAGTGTGACCTGGAAATGACATCAGCACACAGCAATGTTTGGGTGATGCTCTGATATTTAGGCAAAAATTCTGGTAAGTTTGGCTTCTTCCATAGGGTTTTAATCTAAATACCAGAGTGTAGTCCTGACATCACTGATATGATGATGTCACTTCTGGGTCATGTCAGAACTGCCATAGACATGTTGTTGCTGACTGGGTCTCCACTTTCTCCAGGCAAGTCGCCCCACCAGCCAGCTAATTGGGAGCGTGGCAGGGGATCCCTGCCTCCACCTGGGGAAGTGTCTGGCAACCCGACATGTGGATTATCCTCCAAAGGCCAACTTAAACAATTCAACCTTGCAGCCTCTGTGGAATCTAAACAAAGACAGCAGGGCATGGACATAATCCAAAAGTGCATTCCACAGGGTAGGGGCCACAACTGAGAAGGCCCTTCCCCTAGTAACAGCTAAATGAGCTAATCCAGGGCCAGGCACCTGCAAGAGGCCCTTAGAGGATGATCAAAGGGAGCACCTGGGTGGGGGGTTGTGATTTCTAAAAAAATGATTTGCTTATATTACTAAATGGGAAGACTTGGATGTTGCTCTCTTTCTCACAAAGATTCAACATGATGTTTAAATACATGGAGTAAATGAGTTCTGGAGAAAAGCACAAGGCCTGGTATTCAATATGAAGAGAGTAACACAGAGGAAGAGGCACATATCAGATGAAGAGTAAGACCAATGCAAGATTCAACTTGTGTTGGACCTGCTGTGGTTTATTTCAGGGATTTCATTTAGCAGCGTTGAAGTTTGACATGTTATATGATAGATTATTCACAAGGGCACTGTCATCAAAATGTTTGCTAAATATACGATCATTTGAAGAGATCAGAGAGAATCTAGCCATATTTATACCTACAGATCTTATTTCATTTCCTAATTTAAGAAATGATTCACCTGCTTGTGTGCAGATGGTAACCATAAAACAAAAATCTTTGCATTTTTCTTCATGTGAAGGTGACATTTTGTATCTCTTGCATGGGATCAAATTCTAGCTTTCAGTCCAAGCTATTACAGAAAATGTAATCAACTTATTCATGCAAGAAACATCTCGAGCAATACTGCTTGATGAATATAAAGACAAGGTTGTACCTGAGAATGGATTTTTTTTTCTCATTTATGGTGAGAATTTGCTGCTCTCAGTTTAAATAGAACAAGGTGCATTTTAACCTTAGTCAGAGAATTTCTGCATATTTACTAAGTCACTGTAGAATTTAAACTTGTTATTTAGCTGTTGTTGCAAAGTACAAATGATATTGTTGTAACCCACAGGTCAAAGTAATTAAATGTTTCTAAGTTGATATCTGGGATTCAATCTATCTAAACCCAAAACTTAATTAATTTGAATGGAATACATGCAGGAACAGCACTTTTTATCATTTGTGACCTAAGCATCTTTGAGAGCATGTTTACTTGAATTTTTGAACCTGCAGGTGGGATCTCACCACATCATTATAAAAGTATTACGTTTGATGCTAAAACAGTCTCACTGTGTGCTTTATAGGATATTCAAAGGTGAATTCAATGCTCATTAGAGAAATTAACTCCTTTCAAGATTGATCAAGATGGGCAACCATGTTAGTCTGTCTCTTTAGCAGTAGAAAAATGCAATAGTCTAGGAGTACCTTAAAGACTAACAAAATTTGTGGCAGGGTGTGAGCTTTGGTGAGTCACTGCTCACTTCTTCAGATACTTAAGGTGCTACTGGACTCTTGCTCTTTTCTACTCCTTCCAAGATGGTGCAATTATTTTATTGCATTAAAGCACAAATGACATTTTGCTACTGGACAACCTGCTGGTATATCCCTATAACAGTATTCATATCCACAAGAAAGCAACAGAACCCCCCCCCCACATACACACACAAACACAGGCAGGATCACAAAGAATCTAGGCTCTTACCATACATTTAATAGAAAATGGGGTTTAGGGGTGGTTGAAAGTACTAGAGGGCAAAGGTTATGATTGTTGGAATTATGGCACAAGGAAATTGAGTGAAAATATAGCTGTCCCTATCTGCTAAACCACATAGATAAGACTCTAGAGACAATAGAATCCTGGTTGCATATTAGAAGTGCTATGTTTTCTCTTGGGAAGTGCTGAGATATTAGTGGAGGCACATGGGGCTCTGGAACACACACACCCATAATTTCAATTTATGAAATGTAAAGATCAATTTGATTGTACATTCTGCCACACCCCCTACATAGGATTGCCACATGAAAGCCACCCAACTTTAGGAAGACTAATTTGCATATTATACAAATTGTTTTCTAATTATGCAAATCTAGCACATAGATTGTTTTGTTACCTGCCAGTTGCTTTTCATCTCCTGTTAACTGTCCCAAAATGTTAAGGAAAGATCAAAGGAAAAAATCTTTATCTAATCCTTTCCTCATGCCAGACTCTGTTCAGGCAGTGTTCTGAGAAGCATTGCTTGTCCAGAATAGAGAAAGATGGAGAAAATCACTGCATTGTGATCTATGGTTTTGTTATTCCAGCACTATATGGCTCTAAATCTGCTGAGTTAATTTGAAAGTACAAGCTCCTGTGAGGGAGATGCTCTTCCCCTAGTTGTGAACTCTAGCGTTAAATATTAAAAACACACATACACCTTAGTTTGCAACATTTAGCCTTAGTTTGTAGGATAGCGAACCATAGTAATAGATGGGCTGCTATTATGTCCTGGCCCCACTGCTGGACCTCCTGATGGTACCTGGTATATTTGGCCACTGTGTGACAGAGTGTTGGACTAGATGGGCCATTGGCCTGATTCAACATTGGCTTCTCTAAAAAAAACAAAAAAACAATACCAAACCATCTCTGCCCCACCTACCTCACAGGGTGTCTGTTGTGGGGAGGGGAAGGGAAGGGAGTTGGTAAGCCACTCTGAGACACCTTTGGGTAGTGAAGGGTGGGGTATAAATACAATCTCTTCTTCTTCTTCTTCTTCTTCTTCTTCTTCTTCTTCTTCTTCTTCTTCTTCTTCTTCTTCTTCTTCTTCTTCTTCTTCTTCTTCTTCTTCTTCTTCTTCTTCTTCTTCTTCTTCTTCTTCTTCTTCTCTCTTTCCTGAAACACTCTGTGGATGGGGTTGCCATGAGCTGGTTGTAACTTAATAGTGCATAATTCTTCTTCGGTACACTCCTACTTCCTGTTGATTTTTATATTAGAGCAGAGATTCTCAACTGTGTGGGTCTCCCTAAGGGTTTATGGCCAGCTGCCAGGTGAACTATGGTCTTTTTGCTGACACCTTCTCTCCTTTGCAGTATTTAAATTTAGTGGTCTGAAGACAATCTATCAAAATACTCAGTAACACTCCTGAATCCATAATCACAGTGCAGAAATGAAATGGAGTATTTTATAATCGGGGAGTCCTCCCTCCCCCCCTGAAGTATTGAGGAAGCAGCTAGTTGCTTCTCACTGTTTTCTTGGTAGCAGTTATACTATCCTATATAATCTTTCTTCAACATCACAGTCCCTCAGCCCCAAAGAGAGATTCCCAGAGAAAAGGAAGAGCAGGCAGTTCTTTTCCCCAATTACCTTTGCAAACATCAGTTATAAGATCCTTGGGAAAAAATATGGATGAATCACACCTAATTTCTTGATGACCTCCATTCCTATGATAGGGGTCAGCTACCAATTCGTAGGTGGAGATACTGATATTTAAGATTAGATTTCTGCTGTTAAATATTAACCAGGATTAGCACCTATTCTCAGAATTGAAAATGTGACCAGACAATCAATAGCTGTGAATCTAAAAAGGATTTCTGTTGCAGAGTTGGTTTCACTGCTGTTTTATCCATTAGCTCTTTGTATGTTCATCACGTGTAAATAGGCCATGAGTGCTTCTTGCAACTCCAGCCTTTATTGCCAAAATTCATTTCTTGTGCTGGTAGGCTTCCAAACCCTTTAAAAATGTACACACACCTCTGAAGACAGGAAGAAATATTAATGCAATTCAGGGCAATGCATTTTATTTCAGTTAATTATTTTGTATGATTTTGGAGTTGTGTTTAAGAAAAAAAGAGCTGCAAGTAAAAGTGATGTTTTCTCCCCAGTATTTGTGTGACTTTTTTTCTCTGGGTACTGAAGTCACAGAAACCTAAATAAATCAATCTGTTTTGCTGACAACATGAAATACTTAGTTGTTCCCTTTTCAGACCCATTCCTTAGTAATTCCATAAAGATAAATCTTTAATGTGCAGAAAATAGATTTCAGGAGATTTCAGTGGGAGGGAGAGCAAGTTTAAAAGGCTGTTGTATAGTCACAGAAAAACTGCAAAACAAGTTGGTGCTTTCGCTAAGTCACTGATTTATTCCTTATAATAAACACAGCAATATTATCAACTGAGATCCAATCTTGCTTTCAATCACATCATCCCATTTATGGTAACCCACGGAGGAGGAGGAGTTTTTATACCCTGCTTTTCTCTGCCCTAAGGAGTCTCAAAGAGGCTTACAATCATCTTCCCTTCTTCCCACAGTATGCACCTTGTGAGGTAGGTAGGGCTGAGGAGTCCTGAGGGAACTGTGACTGGCCCAAGGTAACCCAGCAGGCTTCATATGGAGAAGTGGGGAATCAAACCCGCTTCTTCAGATTAGAGTTCACTTAAAATTGGTGACAAGAGCAGAAGCAGGTATTACTGAGAAATGGTCATGCAGTCTAATATATGCAGGTCTAGTTTCTGATATCTGGTATGAGCAATGCATCTTGGAACAAGTGAAGTCACATGATTACAGTAAGACAGAAATCTCCTAGTACAAGTTTTCCTTCTGAAGGTAAGGAGCAGCTTCCATATCACACTGCTTTTGTCAGTAGACAACATAATTTGCCATTGACTGTATTGTTGTAGCTGATTCTTAAGAAAAGACGCAAATCAGTTTTGTACGAACTACATATTATGTGCAAATAAATGGGACTGCAGTCTTTGTTTTAAAAGCTAGTCAGTGAGAGTACAATTTACGGTCAGAGAAGGCATGTAAACTTTTCCTCAAGTGCTAATTCTGTGCTCAAAACTGACTCTCAAACAGCCTTAATCATAAGTATTCAAGGATCTTAAATATCTCTTCTCCACTATGAACCACATCTTCTCAGAGTTGTTCTCTAAAACAAAACAATGAATATGTTCTGGATTACAACATATACCTTTGATTGTCATGTGTCGTTTTATCCACAGTGGCAGAGAAGTATAGACTTATGTAGCTTTTTTTTAAAGGGGGGGAAGCCTAGTGATGAAGCCAAGTTGAAATGAAGTCACCTGTGCTCTTTGAAATATATAGGTAAGAAAAAATGTGCAAATAAAACGGTCAGATTTAGCTTTCCGTCTGAAATTTTGATTTATATGTAAGAATATAAGGTAAGAAATAAACTTTATCATTTAGTGGTGGTACAATACTGTCAAGTCACAGCCAACTTATGGTATCCCACTACCATTTTCAAGGCAACAGACAAACAGAGGTTGTTTGCCACCACTTGCCTTTGCATAGCAATTGTTGACTTCCTCCATGTTCTACCCAGGGCTCACACCATTTAAGCTTCATATATCTGACCAGAGTGGGCTGGCTGGGCCATCCAGGTCAGGGCTTAGAGTTCAATACCCATCTTTAACTTGTAAAGCCATGCATTATGCATAAAAAATAGAGGAATTGTAAGCACATTTAAGTATCATGCATTTAAGCACCATCCTTATATATAGCTGCATCATGCCTTAGATATACTGGGATTTTTCTTACTTCTTTTCTAAAAAAAAGTTGAGGGAATCCTATGATCAAAAAGTGTCTTTCACTCCATCTACATTTCATATATATTACATGTATTCCAACATAAAATTATTTCTTCTCTTGTACCTTTTTCTAAGGTAAATTTCAGCTGTGGCTCATTTTTAAATGCAGAGGTCTATAGTATGGTAGGCGGTGCTTTGTTTGGTTAAAAAAAAAAGTGCCAGTATTCATATACCTGCTGATTGGCAGCAATTCCTCCAGCAAGCCCCCCCCCCGCAAGTGCTGGTACTGAGTACCAGTGAGTACCACGCAAAACAAACCCTGATGGTAGGTAAGAATATTGACTTTGCCTTTCTCTGCTCTACTTCACTGTCGAGACTTAAGATAGTATATTCTTTGGCAGTAGGAAACTTGTAGTTTGTTTATCTTGCTATATACAGTATCATGCATCCAGATGCTACAATATGTCAGCATCTGCATTGTCTGTTCAAATTACTTTGATTTTACTCCACAAGTTCCAGATTCTTATGATGGTCATAGCTGTGGACATTTAGTCATAGCTGTGGACATTTAATAAAACACCTGTAAAGTGCACCACTGTGCTTTGCAAAGTTCTACAGAACGATGTCACAGACCTTTGTCTGTTAGAAGCATTGATTGAATAAATGCAGACCTAACAATTTGCTTTCATTTTCAAATTTACAAAACTTGTACAAGTTTTACTTTCTCAGCTATGTACTCACTGTCCCATCCTTGGGAAAGACAGAACTTTGAATAGATGGGTGGATGGCCGGAAACATCACAACAAATTGATCTATTAGTCCACAGTTTTGATGCAGAAATTTCTATGGGTAATTTCTTTTAAACTTAGAGAAGTGCTCACCTCATACCATCAGAAGTGACAAATTGAAAGGTTTTGGTAAAATCATGTGGGTTTCACATAATTGGGCCTATATAACTGGACTATACCCAAAACACCCCTGAATCTCTCAGTGTGGGTTGCTTGAGACTATCTAATCTTTCTGATAGTACTTCATTGAGAATCTCAGAAATGGCATGTTATCTTTTAAACTTAAAATAGATTGGGAAAGGAGTGATATAAATGTATTTCTGTTTCTGATTTCATTCCCATATGCAATTATATTTTGTATTGTGATTCTGTCATATTTTCTCATTTCAAGAATAATTAGATTGATTTTAAATAAAAATCTTAAAAGAGGTCTTAGGCTGGGATACAAGGTTTTCACTTGACATCTGGAATAAATAAACTTCTGTCCTCTCCAGTCAGAGGGCTGTAACCTATAGAGATTAGGTATCAAAGAGAATAGCCATCTCAGTATAGCCCTGTGATTTAGTGGTTAGCTTTGGAACAGGCAAAGAGACCACTGGTTTCAGGTGTTTGTTTTAAAAGAAATGCTTCCCTTACAGGAGAGTAGTGGCTTCCTTAAATTTGTGAGCATCACTGTCACATGCATGATCTACTTCTTTGGGTTTTTTTGTTTCAAAGCCAGTTGAACGAAATAGCTTCAGTTGATGTAGCAGGCTGCCACTATAGCAATCCTCACAATTGTTTTGCAAACAGGATTGAAACATTTTGCCTTTGATGATGATTTTATTACACCAGATTATTCCTCACATTCATTGTACTTTGTATTTTCTTTCATTTTAGAGTAGATAAAACTGTGCATCAATAGAGATGCAGCTTCAGTCAATACCAAATATTCAAGGTGTGTGTGTTTTTTTTTTGTCATATTAGAGATACTTGGAATCTATACCATGTCCTAAAACATTTCTAATTAGTAATCTTAGTTCTTTGTATGGTTCAGTTTTATGTAATAAAGTAGTAATTCAAAGGATCAAGCATTTTACAGTCCTGCCCAGTTCCTGCTTCCTTCCTTTACTGATAAAAGCTTATGAAGAAACTTAGTCTGATTCATAACATTAATTTGTTATCTATACAAATGCTACAGTCTTCCTGGTAAAATTTCTACAAATAGATGATGGACATAAACTAGAGGCCTGCTTACACAGTCAAAAAACTTCTCCCTCTGATTTCTCCTAACTTTTTCCAGGTAAACATATTGCATGAAGAAGTATACTCGGAACTACTACTCCAGGGATACCATTTTGCTACAATTTCTCTGATTATGACTCTCCAAAGCAGCCATTATAATATCACAAATATCGGAAAGTGAGGTGGGACTATATGGAAACAAATGTGTTGTACACACCACCTGAGTCCAACAAAAAATGCCAGAGCCTTTTGAGCATTACAAAAAAACAGGGCTCTTTTTGTAGCAGGAACTCCTTTGCATATTAGGTGACACACCCCTAATGTAGCCAGTCCTCCAAGAACTTACAGTAGCCCCTGTAAGAAGAGCTCTGTAAACTGTTGGAGGATTGGCTACATTAGGGGTGTGTTGCCTAATATGCAAAGGAGTTCCTGCTATGAAAAGAGCCCTGCGAAAAAGCATTCTTACACATTGCCATATCCTGAGAGTCTAGTTATAGCAGTGAATCCAGAAGTCCCTTGACAAACTTCCTGGTCTTGATAGCACTAAATATTCCTGAACTTGCAAACAGCTACTAGCTCAATATTTCAGAAGTACAGGTTTTGAAATGGGGTATATAAGTGGATGGAGATGAAGCACCAAGCTATGATTGCTAGAACAGTTGAGCAATCAAAATGTAAGTCCATGTAGTATTCTATCCTTCTTAAAGAAGGCACCAATAACTTCAATGACTTTTTGTAAAGCTTGAGTTGATAGCCATCATGAGCCATACAAAAAATTAATGTAGATAGATATATGAAAACTCACTTTTCAAGTATTTTGTTACAATATGACACTCTATTAGGCTCTAAGAATTGGTCAAGGAGAAACAAGATTTTTTTTTTGCTTTTTTTCCATTATGGAAAATCAAAATCATTCATCTTTCTTTAACTCCTGATGCCTAGCCATCCATAACATAACACTGGACAGAAATCAAATTCATTGCTGTATTCTATCATTAGTTACTTCCTGTAGTTTTCCCATGAACTCTAAAAACACCAGTAGATTTCCCATACAAAAAACATGGCATCATAGCATTAACAGGCTCAGCAGAAGGGGGGAAATGATTTTGTATTACCTTAAATTCTGTCTCAATGTTGGCTAATCTTGCAAGCTCGTTGCTTAGCTCTAAAGCAGTAAGAACCGGGTCTTCACTAGAAAGAGACAAATAAGCGGCACTTGCTAATCCTTTGTAGGCATTCATTCTTGATCGGGAATGACTGAAGGAATCCTTCCTTTGCTTCTCAATGCACTCATTGCACTTACAGAAATAGTCATGGGGCCTTTCTATCCGTGCCCCTTTCAGTAGCAAGATGTGAACAATTTCGTATTCTTGGCAATGAGCAGCGAGTATGATAGGAGTAATGTCATGGGAAAAACGTGTTCCATCTTCATCATAAGCATAAAAATCATCATCTCTTAGCTCTTGCTCAAGAGGACTGAGAGTGAGGCGCTGTCCTTGTGCAAAGGCTGGATGGTTCAATATTGCTTCCACAATGCGCACGTATCCTTTGCTGATGGCTAACAAGAGTGCATCCCCAACACGAGCCAGATTCTCCTTCTTCAGAAGCAGTTCAGTTACTTCCAGATGTTCGTTGCCCACTGCTAGTTGCAGGGCATTTTGTCCCATGTAATCAACACAATTAAAATTCAAAGTTTTGGATTCCTCCAGCATTTTCCGCACCACAGGAATGTTGCCATATTCTGCTGAATCTAAAAAACGTTCTTCCTCTGGAGTCAAGCTGGTGCCCTTTTCATTGAACATGTAGGCTGGGCCTCGGGTGGCCTGCCTCCTCCCTTTCTCCCGGAGGGTGGTGTGCCGCCGATGCATGTTTTTAGAGCTGTGGTTTCCAAGCCTAAATGAAAACATGAGAATATGGATCAGAGTGTAATGATTTTCTAGAAGAAACTGTATTGTTTATTTAGGACATTGTATTATTTTGGACATAATCTGGCCAAGGAGAATCACTTTTACTCCTAATTGATTTCAATAAAGCGAGGCATATGCTTAACTTTGACATTGAAATTAATGGGATTTATATGAGTCTGACTTTGCCAGGATTGTTATCATTAGGTTAAATAATATATTTTTGTGTGTGTGTGTTTCATAGGTTTGTTTCTTTTCAAATTTTTGTTCTAATTTAGAACCATGGCACACTTAATTTCATAGACTTTATGATTTAATCCAGAGTTTAATGAAGTAAAAAAATGTTTTCATTGTGAACTGCACCTTCAGAGAGTCACACAAAGTGGAATTTACCACAATATACTATATGATCAATAATTCAATACTACTTGGAATATTTCCCACAACAATTAAATACAGGTGAAAGAGGTGCATAGATTCAGTGATTTATGGCAAGACTGTTTTCTAGGTTCTCAGCAGCTTTACAATATATTGTTTGAAAACTGGAAATGTAGGAGTGTTTTATAATCCATGCTGCCACCCTCTCTAATAGATCCCTAAATTTACATGGATAATCTTGGCAGATCTCTGGCAGAAGACTCATGTCACATTTTAAAGAACAAACATTACAAAATGTGCTCTATTATAACCATTTCCTTGTTAAAGAATCCCTAAGGGTCTCAGAAATGTCATATAACAGTATAGATGTTTACTGAGAGTGCTAAGCATGATATAAAGGAGTGATGAGATTACGCGTGGCTAGGTGTCCCGGACAGGCAGAGGAGGAGGCCATAGGCTTTTGGCAGGGGCTGGGGGGCTTTGGTGGGGGGCAGGGTCCAGTTTGGTGCCCTAAGGACCAGCCCGCACTCTAGGCAAATGCCTAGTTCACCTAGCAGGTGAGCCGGCCCTGGGTGGAAACTACATTGTAAAGGTCATAATTGGCTGATCATTTTGGTGTCTCAGGAAATGCTCTGAGATGCCAAACAGATAAGGGACTGTTCAGACACATAGAAGTGCTGAGCTATCCCAACAACATTATTGCAATCTTAGCTTCTGCCATTTGAGTACAGGAGGAGGATACTCACATCCAAGGATCTGTGATGCTCTGGTGCTAGCCCTAGCTGCTTATTTTATATGTAATTTTAATTTTTTTCCTGAAGCTAATCATATCTAATAGCCCTTACATGTACCTTGCCAGAGACCCAAAGACATAATCTGTGCCCAACATCCACTCCAGGCATACTTCTTTATGTAGAGCAAAAACCTTTATAGCATACTTAATCAAGGTCTAGACAGACGGATAAATGTAAGTAGTATAATTATTTTTGCTATCAACACTGCCATCTCCCGCTGAGAACAGGAAGTCAGCATCTATTATCAACTTGGCACAGATTTTCAAAGCATCCTAAAGGACTGAGAAGCTCAGTTCTATTTAATCATATGATATGTCTATCCTTGACAATGATATTTTCTCTCAAAGGCTTTGGATGACAGCCCTTTCCTTGCCAACATTCATAAAAGAAATTTTCACTTGCAACAATGGACCATGTAACAAGGGCAGAAGATTGGGGACTAGGCCCTGAAACAAATCTAGGTACCAACCTCATATATATTGAAGCAACACAGTCACAAGACCTAATAACACCACCTAATAGCATCTTAGATTCATTAATCACTTCATTCTAAAGTAATATATGCCATCATGTTTCACAAATGCCAGTCCGCTGTCTGTATTGGACAAAAGATCAGTTCTTACACAAAAGAAGAATTGGACATAAATCTGACATGGAAAATGTCAATATTCAAAAGCCACCATTTTAATCTTCCAGTACATACTGTAGCTGATCTTGAAGTCACTATTCTCCTACAGAAGAACTAAAGGAGAATCCAAAGGGAATTGTCAAATTAGAATTAATTAACAAGTCCAAAATTATTCATCACTTCCCATCCTTAGCAAGGACCTGAGATTCCTCACTCACTACAGGTACTGTTTTCCTTATCCCATCCCTTACAGATGCTAATTTGTTCAGCTATACCTCTGTAACTTCCTACGGTATCTGCTAATCCTGCATCAGATTTTATGATAATCCTACCTTGACTAAATAACAAAAAATTAGGAGTGGTTCACCAATCAGAGTGAGCTGATTGCTCTTTATATTGGATCGTGTTTTAAATTGGCCTTTCCATTTTTCTCACCACTACTCACCGATCTGTTGTGAATATAAAAGCTTCAGCCTAATGGATGAACACTTCAGTGCATCTGATAAGTGAACAATGACTCATGAAAATTTAGGCAGAAATAAATTTGGTTGGTCATTATGGTGCCACTGAAATCCTTTTTTGCTCCAGTAGACTAACACAGCTACCCATCTGGAAATGTCTTCATAAAATATTAGTAACCGCTATGCTAAGTGGAAAATTTCAGAATCTGTTACCCTTAGGGGGACTGAGAAAAAGTTGAAGGAAAATTAGGTAGGACAAGTGGAAGACTGAAATATATGAACTAAATAAGAACCTGTGGATTCTGTATTATACAAAGTTTTATATTGCCTATTTCACACATTTAAATACCTGAAGCAACAATTTCCTGTGGTTTGAACCCAATGGAGTAATTCAATGGATTCAAAAATTTCTGCCCCTAGAGTGTGATTTTCAGCTCACAATCCCTCTCTGAAATGCTTCTCCTGGGTTGATGGAAATTATTCCATTCACAGGAACATTCTCATAACCAAGAGTTGGTTCCGGTACAGATCGGTAAACCCACAGAATGGGGTCAGCCACAACTATGATTTAGGTTTCTGTTAACTCTTTTCAACAACTCAAAACAGAAGGGGGGAAAACCCAACCTTAAGAAGCAACAAAGTTGGGTACCCAAAGGTTGGGTGAGATAAAAAAAATATTTTCAGAAATAAATTAAACCAAATTATGTGTATTTGTTACAGAGTCATGAAGAGCTGTCATGTAGAAGATGGAGCAGATCTATTCTCTCTTGCTCCGGATTGCAAGACTAGATCTAATGGGTGGAAATTACAAGGGAGTTGTTACCGGCTAAATATCAGGAGAAACTTCCTAACTGTAAGAGTGGTTGAGCAGTGGAACAGCCTGCCTCGAGAGGTGGTGGATGCTCCTTCACTGGGCATTTTTAAATGGAGGCTGGACGGCCATCTTTCAGGTATGTTGTAGGGCTATCTTTTGGCTATGCTCCTGCAGAGTGCAGGAGGTTGGACTAGATGACCTGCAAAGTCCCTTCCAATAACATTCTATGATTCTACTAAACTTTAAAAACATTGGCATAATCCACCCTTGAAGTGGTGAATATTTGAACTAAGAGGTCTTGAATCTATATATCCTGATACATTTCAATGTTTCTAGGTTAAAAACTTTGAACCACATTAAAACAGGACGAAACACATTTCAGCCTCCAAGGCCTTCCTCAGCCATCAAATTTTTGTATAGACATGCACTGTAACATATAAACAGGTGTTAGTGCCAAGGCAGATTGATTATAAGGCCTGAAAATGAATAAAAATATAATTATTCAATAATTTATATATGAAAAATAAACAATTTAATTATAAAAAACTTTTTTTGATTTTTTTAATTAGTTACTCACATTCCAGTTATCCTGTGAGGCAAAAGAACTGGGCTGCATGAAGGCTATCTTAAACATTTAAGCACACACATCCAAGGAATACAGGTTTAATAGTTCTTTCTGTAAAAAAAAATGTATATAACATAGCTACTTAAACAGAAAATCAAGTTCATTTAATTAAGGACCAAACAAATTGCAATTAAATAAGACAAGCCTTATAACATACATACCTGACCATGGCTATCATAACCCTCTGAGTGTGCAGATATGTATCAACCTCTAATTGACAGTAACTCTCTACTATTCACAAACCTCATATATAGTATGGGGGGATGATGCAATCCACATAACAGATGAGTAATCTCAGAAAGGTGGGGGGAACTGTGAAGAAGAAAGAGAGGGAGGGAAAGGGAGGCATGGCAAACCTTACACGGGGTGGGGAGAACCCAACCCAAAGTGAGTTATAGCATTCCACAGATACATAAACTCTATCCAGATGAAAGAAATATAATCACTGTGTGCACATCCAGTCAATATCTTCATTTTATTCTTGTGATGTAAGTGTTCCCAAAGTGAAGATCCAGAATGTCTCCCTTTTTATAAGTCTATGCTGTTGAGTGGACAAAGCTGGCAGCTTTTCAACAACCCAGAAGCAAAGTTCCTTATCAGAATGTGTGAAGGTTATGAAGTATTGAACAAGTGGAGCTGTAAGCTTTCTTGCTCTAATGCAGCTCCTATGTTCACAAATGCAAGTCTTAACAGATCTTGTTGTCATACCTACATACATCAAATTGCAGGGACATTGTACAACATATGTTATGCCTCTAGAGTTACAGCTAACAAAGGAATTAATATGAAAGATTTTGTCATAAGATGAATTCTGAAATGTCTTCCTTTTAACAGAATAGACACACACATAAGGGAAATTTCCTTTTGGCATTTATTTACTATTAATTGTTGTATTTCTGGTAGTTGGTTCTCTGAGCCCATGTTGGAAGGGCGGGATACAAATCTAATAAATAAATACATTAATAAATAAATAATGTACTGTTCACTAGCATGTCCTTAAGATTTCTGGATCTTTTGAAAGTCAAAAGAGAGGGAGAATGACATTTTGGAATCCCAGGTAGGAAGGAATCTTTGTATTATTCCTCTCACTTGGGTGTATACACTCTTGTATATTAAAGTGATAACCATCCTATCTGTAGTTTGTTTTCTGACTTTGAATCAGATGATCTTGGAGTGCTTCTGGACATATAAAAGGCTTGTTTTAAAGTTAATGTTCATGTATATACAAAAATTTGTCCTCTGAGGAAGGTCTTGGAGGTTGAAATGCATTTGGTCCTGTTCTAACGTGGTTCAATTTTATCAACCTATATATACGGAATTATTGGTTCTGTTTTATAGATTCAAGGTTTTTGACCTAGAAATATCAACATTTATCAGGTTATATAGATTCAGGACTTCTTAGTTCAAATATTCACCACTTCAAGGGTGGATTGTGCCAATATTTTAAAGTATATTTCCTGTGCACTTTGTAATAAATACATATATTTTGGTTTCATTTATTTCTCAAAATATTTTTTCTCTCACCCAACTCTGTTAAACATCCAGATTTGCATAAAATCTGACTTTGAAAAAAACATTTGTGAACAATATTTATGTTTGCTTACATATAGATTTGGGAGCAGTGAGAATTCATAATTCAGTAGCAGGAGAGCAATAAATTAAGGACAGAAAGATAAGAACATAAGAACATAAGAGAAGCCAGTGCTGGATCAGGTCAATGGCCCATCCACTCCAACACTCTGTCACAAAGTGGCCAAAAATACCAGGTGCCCTCAGGAGGTCCAGCAGTGGGGCCAGGACACTAGAAGCCCTCCCACTGTTGCTCCCCCAAGCACCAAGAATACAGAGCATCACTTGCCCCAGCCTGAGAGTTCCTATCTATACCTTGTGGCTAATAGCCACTGATGGACGTCTGCTCCATATCCTTATTCTATTTCCCAGACTTTTTTGTGTGTGTGCGGATATCTATTCCCACCAACAGGGGCCTCACTCTCCCCCAACAGCTTTTCCTACATAGTCAGTAGACTTCCTGGGTTTGTAGAAAAATCCAAAAAGTGAGAAAATCCCTTCAGGAGCAGTTGAATTCCCCCAAAACCTTTTGAAATGGCCTCTGCAGGGACCTAACTCCAGGCATCACTGGTGAGAGATTAGAACGTTGGGGGGGGGAGGGAGATGCTTCTGACTGGCTCTGTCAGTAAAGGGTGGGGGAAGGGCCCTTTCTTTCCAGGCCTCTTTCGGCTTTGGAGGGAGGGGGGAGGGGGGAACCTTGGGGCCAGGCTGGGGGATTCCTAGAGGTTTTGTGGTGGAGTGCAAGGAGGGCAGGATTTGGGGAAGGGAGAGGCCTCAGCTGGGTATCATGCCACAGAATCCACCCTCCAAAGAAGCCATTTTATCCAGGGAGACTGATCTCTGTTGTTCACAGATCTCTGGAGTTCACTCCAGGCCCCACTTGGAGGTTGCCAACCCTAGGCCTGGCAGCAGTCTAGGGTTGCCAGGTCCCCCCATGGGCACTGGCAGGGGATGGGGGTAGTGGGCTTGCCAGCTCCAGGTCTGGAAACTCCTGGAGATTTGGGGATGGAGCCTGGGGAGGACAGGGACCTCAGTGGGGTACAATGCCCTAGAGTCCACCCTCCAAAGCATCCATTTTCTCCAGGGGAAGTTATCTCAGTAGTCTGGAGCTGAGCAGTAATTTCAGGGGATCCCTAGATCCCACCTGGAAGCTGGCATCCCTAGGGGTGACTTGATACCACCTAATTTGCATGACTCAACTTGGCCTGGCTGCTTGCTGCTGTTCAGCAGCCACCTTATGAAAGCCAGCAGTGGTGCAGCAGTTAGAGCTTCAGAGTAGGGTCTGCAAGACCCAGGTTCAGATCCCCATATTGTGGTGGAAGCTGACTGGGTGATTTTGGACCAGTCACATACTTTCAGCCTAACCAACCTCACAGGGTTGTTGTGCAGATAAAAAGGAGGTGAGAATAATGTAAGCTGCTTTGGTCCCCACTGTGGAGAAAGACTATAATTTTCCTTGGTAGAAGCTGCAGGGGAGAGGGGTGGAGACGAAAAGCTGAAGACAGATAAAGGAAGATAAAGGTTGTTGGCTGTTGGGTGGGAAGGAAATAGGGTTGCCAACTCTGGATTGGGAGGGTTGAGTCTATGGCTCCACTCCCAGAAGGGAGAAAGAGTGTGAGATAAGGGTAGAGGAGAGGAAGCAAAGGTGTGAGAAATGGGATGACCATCCCTCAAGTTTCTTGCGGGTCTCCACTTGTGCTTATCTAATTCCCTCTTGAAGCTGTCCATGCTTGTAGCCACCACCACCTCCTGTGGCAGTGAATTCCACATGTTAACCACTCTTTGAGTGAAGAGGTACTTCCTTTTATCTGTTCTAACCCGACCGCTCAGCAATTTCATGGCGTGCCCACGAGTTCTTGTATTGTGAGAAAGGGAAACTGTTCTTTAACTGTTCTTCATAGGGAAAGTCTCGTTGCCCTTTTCTGCACTTTTTCCAGTGCTATAATATCCTTTTTGAGTTGTGGTGACCAAAACTGTACACAGTACTCCTAATGAGGTCACACTATTGATTTATATAGGGGCATTATGATACTGGCTGATTTGTTTTCAATTCCCTTCCTAATAATCCCCAGCATAGCGTTGGCCTTTTTTATTGCAGTTGCACACTGTCTAGACATTTTCATTGAGCTATCTACTACAACTCCAAGATCTCTCTCTTGGTCAGTCTCTGTCAGTTCGGATCTTAGGCTGGATCTTAGGAAAAACTTTTCTATGGTAAGAGTTGTGCAACAGCGGAATCAGCTGCCTAGGGTGGTGGTGACCTCCCCCTCACTGGCAGTCTTTAAGCAGCAGCTTGGCAAACACCTGTCAGGGATACTCTAGGCTGATTCTGCATTGAGCAGGGGGTTGGATTAGATGGCCTGTATGGACCCTTCCAACTCTGTGATTCTGTGATTCTATGAGAGCAATGCAAGGTGGCACTCAAACACTGTCAAGAATAAGAAGGAGGAGGTGAGAAAAGGGAGGGCAATCCAGTGGCATATCTCATTGGAGGGCCCAAGGGGATGAGGAGCATGGAAAAGAACAGCTGGGATGAGAAGAAGAACTAAAGAGCCACTGGGATGGGAAAGCAGTATATTTCTTTCCTCCTCATTTTCTAACATTACCAGTTAGTGGCCTTATATTTTACATCAGGCTTCTCTAAGAACAGGAAGTGATATAGTGAACATGGCACAGAGTGCACATATATGGCTTACTCATCGAAGCCACTTCAAATTGTTTCACATGGCTACTGTCACAACATGCCCATCTTACAGATAGATACTGTAGACCCTTTTCATGGGCATTAGTGATGGCATGAAGAAAATTGTTTATATGGTATAAAACTTAACCAACTTGATTCATGAGACAGCCACAACATTCAGAGGTTTAAATTAAGCTCCATAGGATGCCTGAAAAATGGAACTATAGCACATATGCAATACCAAGCTTTTATAAAGTTCATACCAAGAGATAACCAATACACCAATAAACTTATGCTATAGTAAAATAATAAACAGAAAGTAAGTCTAGTAACATTGTCATTGATATAAAGTACACATTTTGAAGTAGTAGAAATGCTCCTTATGCTGGTATGCAAAATTTAACTCTGCTACCAAGACTTTGTTTCTGATATATTACAACTTTAGATCTAGGTCATACATTTGAATTATAAATGGGAAGTAAGAGGGCCAACTGATCATCCAGTAAGAGAAAGTCAACATGTTGCATTGTTGTTGTTGGCTTAAAAATAGTCACTTTGCTCTGGTTCCAAAACTAATCATATATATGGAGCAAGTGTGATACAGTCTCTTAAAACCTAATTGTGACTTGATTGCACTTATCTTCACATTTTTGTTTAATGGCACTTTGCATTTAAATTACACTGTATTTGCATATTTTATGAAGGCTGCTAGTGATCAATCTCATCAGACACGGCAATTAAAACAGGGTGCTTTTCTAGGAATGATGTGTTGACATTTCATGGCATTGGAGAACAATATTTTGGTAAACAGTAAACTCCTGATGCTGTCTTTATTCTGCTTCCTTGCAAGTTTCATGGCCCTGAATGAAGTGGCAATGGTGGTATCAGAGCCATACATCAAATTTATTTTTGCTTGCATGACCATTATAATATTCATCCATATGATCTGTTTCTATGGATCCCCCATCTGAACTGGGTCAAAAAAACAACCGCTGCCCTGAGTCTGCTTGCAGGGAGGGCAGGGTATAAATGGAATTAATAAATAAAAATAAATTAACAGTTCTGTGGATTATATTCTCACTTTTGTATGGTCTTTACCTAAGGAAAAGATATTTACCAACAAGGATTTCCTATGCAGAGGGACCATACCAGCATTATTAGATGCTAAGAGCAATATATTCCCACTCTGTAACATATGCCACCTATTTTGAACAGAAAGATTCTATACAATTCCTTTGAATTCTAACATTTCATGCAATAAGGTAGATCCAGGGGGGTCAGCTGTGTTGGTCTGAAACAGTAGAACAAATTTAGAGTCCAGTGGCACCTTTAAGACCAACAAAGCTTTATTCAAGGTATGAGCATTTGTGTGCATGCACACTTTTTCAGATACTTCCAAAAATTTGAAAAAGTGTGCATGCACATGAAAGCTCATACCTTGAATAAAACTTCATGGTCTTAAAGGTGACACTGGACTCTAAAAATCATGCAATAACTAAGAGTTAATTTGAAGTCCTTTTGCTTTCTGGTTTGGTTTATTCTTGGCTATGTTTCCTGTGGAGCTGCAGTGGCTCAAGCGGTTAAGACGCTGAACTGCAGGCTGGAAGGTCAGTTGTTCAGCAGTTCGAGACCTGAGTGCCGCATGACAGAGTGAGCTCCTATCTCTGGTTCCAGTTCCTGCCAACCTAGCAGTTCGAAAGCAAGAAATTGCATGTAGATAAATAGGTACTGCTTCGGTGGGAAGATAACAGTGTTCTGTGTGCCTTGGCATTTAGTCATGCCAGCCACATGACCGCAGAAATGTCTTTGGACAGCGCTGGCTCTTTGGCTTGGAAATGGAGATGAGCACTGCAACCCTACAGTCGGATTCGACAGGCTTTCAAGCAGGGGAACCTTTACCTTTATGTTTCCTTTATGTCTTCTGTGAAGGAGTTCTCTACTTAAAGCTGGTCTCATCATTTTATTGTGCTGGTTGTGTGTATTTATTTATTTGTTTGTTTGTTTGATTTATATCCTGCCCTTCCACATGGGCTCAGGGCGGCGAACAAGGGCATAATGCCAGACAGGATTAAAACACAGAGGCAATGCCAAGAACAAATACTAAAACCATAAATAAGATATAAACTAAAATTTTAAATCAGCGGTCACATTCTGCTCTATCATTGTACCCATGATATCCTGTGGGACTGAAATCCTGTGCCGGGACCAGTAAGCCTCAAGATGACAATGCCAAGAAAGTATGATGGTGATGGAGGTGGTAATGAGGGTGGTGGCGGCCCCTACTCGAAGGCCTGGCAGAAGAGCTCCATCTTGCAGGCCCTGCGGAACTGCATAAGTTCCCACAGGGCCCTGTTCTCCTCTGGGAGCTCATTCCACCAGGTGGGGGCCACGACCGAAAAGGCCCTGGCCCTAGTCGCCGCATATTTGGCTGCCTTGGGGGCTGGGATGACCAATAAATGCTGCCCCCCTGACCGTAGAGCCCTTGGGGGAACATATGGGGAAAGGTGGTCCCTCAGGTAAGCTGGACCCTGGCCATATAGGGCTTTAAAGGTAAGCACCAGCACTTTGAAACTGATCTGGTACGCTATTGGCAGCCAGTGCAGCACCTTCAGCACTGGCTGGATATGGTCCCGTCTAGTGAGGCCCATCAACAGCCTAGCCGCTGCATTCTGCACCAGCTGCAGCCTCCAGATCTGCGCCAAAGGCAACCCCATGTAGAGAGCGTTGCAGTAGTCTAGCCTCGAGGTGACCGTCACGTGGATCACTATGGCCAGATCATCGCGGTCGAGGTAGGGAACCAACTGTCATGCCAGCAGAAGGTGGTAAAATGCTGTCTTGTCAGTGGCTGCCACCTGGGCCTCCATTGACAGGGAGGCATCCAGGAGCACCCCCAAACTCCTAACCCCCGGCGATGGCACCGATGGCACCCCGTCAAAGGGCAGGAGTGGGAGTCCCAGCCCCAGACCGGTCCGACTCAGGCCCAGGACCTCTGTCTTCCCTGGGTTTAGCTTCAGCCAGCTCTGCCTGACCCAACCAGCCACGGCCTGCAATGCCCTATTTAGGTCATCAGGACTAGAGTCCGACTGGCCTTCCAGCATCAGATATAGCTGGGTGTCATCAGCGTATTGATGACACCCGAGCCCACAACTCCAGGCAATCTGGGCGAGGGGGTGCATATAGATGTTGAACAACATCGGGGACAGTATCGCCCCCTGGTGCACCCCACACTCAAGGGGATGACTCCGGGACTGCTGGTCCCCAATCACCACCCTCTGTCCCCGACCTTGGAGAAAAGAGGCGAACCATTGAAGGGCAAGCCCCTGAATCCCCACGTCAGCGAGGCGGCGGGTCAGCAGCTGATGGTCGGCCGTATCAAAAGCGGCTGACAGATCTAACAACAGCAATGCTGCCACACCGCCTCGATCCAGATGCCTTCGGAGATCGTCAGTCAGGGCGACCAGCACCGTCTCTGTCCCGTGACCCGGGCGAAAGCCAGACTGGAAGGGATCCAGGACTGAAGCATCCTCCAGAAAGCCCTGAAACTGTAACACCACCGCCCTCTCTATCAGTTTGCCCAAATAGGGCAAATTGGACACTGGCCGATAGTTGGCCAATTCAGCCGGGTCCAAAGATGGCTTTTTTAAGAGAGGGCAGACCATTGCCTCCTTGAGTGCTCCAGGGAATTGGCCCTCAGTGAGGGACCTGTTGATAATCTCCCACAGAGCACCTCGGAACCCCTCGTGGCCTGCCTTAATGAGCCAGGAGGGGCACGGATCAAGGGTGCATGTGGTTGGGTGCACAGAGACCAGCAATCTGTCAACTTCGTCTAAGCTGAGCGGGCTGAAGCTCTCTAAACCCAGAACCGAAGGTATCTATGCCCATGCATGTGTGTGTGTGTATAAGCCTATAACAAGATAGGAAGTTCATCTCTTCTTGATGCACACTTGGTAACAGAACCCTAAAATAAACAGATCCAGTCTAGTTCTAACTCTGCCCCACTTTTTATTGAGAATCCCCAAGGCTAAAGCAGAATACAGCTGCTTAGCTTTCTGGTTACCAAAATCTCAGTCAAAAAACGATAGCAAGTCCAGTCTGCAATGGAAGACACTGATTTTCGATTACGCCAGTGTAGCAGTTACTATGCACCATTATAAGTTTTTGAAATACTTACTTAGAATGCAAAAAATCATTGCATCAGCTTCTTGTTGAACCTGTCAATATCTTAGTGTTCTTGCAGACTGGTCAATATTTGAGTGCTCACTCTTACTTGATGGAAAGATTCTTAGTTCGAGGTCCCATTGAATAAAACAGGACTTGCTTCTGAGTAGACATTGACAAATATCCTATCTATCTTCAGTCTAGGGAGGCTTTCTCAAGCTTAAGTGGCTTTTCTTTTGGAGGAAAAGCCATTCAAGTTGGAAGGAGACTGCTTCAAGCTGGAGGACAAACTCATTATGCTTCAAACTTTGTTCAGTGGTATAGTAGGATATATGCTTTTAGTCTACTTCCAGCTTAATTCTATAGCGGTAGCAGTGTTAGTCTACTATAACAAAATAAAAAAGAACTCTTGTGGCACCTGGAAGACTAACAACATTTATTCCAACATGAGCTTTCACATGAACCAGAGCCCACTTCCTCAGATGTTAGCTACTTCCAGCTTGCCTGACATACATCAATTTTCATCCTGCTCTCATAGGCAACTGAGATTTTGCCTCAAGTTTCAACCCTATTGTGTTTCAGCCTCTATTGATGCAGCTCAGTAAGCACCTTTGCTCTCCTGTTTTCATGCTGTCCTCTGCATATTGTAAATATTCCTCTTAAACTTTTATCAAACAGCCTTTCTAGTCTTTACTGCTGCATGAAGCTTTCTTTACCTTTACTAGTCTATGATCATTCTTTTCATATTTTGCTTCAACTTTCTGTGGCTCACACGAGATGCAATTATGGACAAAGCTTTCAGATGCAACTTTCAGCTACTTACTGCTGTTAATTAATAAACATTCCAGTGAGATATGGATACAATTACAATATTTCTAGAATGAAGTTAACTTGGCAGTGGGCCACAATTTTCCGTGAATGGCCTTATCAGCACAGAGAATCCCATATACTGTATTACTGTGAACACCATTGAAATAAACAGTAGTAGCACAAGAAACCACACTGAAAGCCACATCTAACCCCTATAAACATTCTATTTTTTAAAAAATGTAACTCCGTACATGCTTTTGTAAGTGCTCATGTATTCATTCTCTTTTATTTGAAATTCAGTTTGGAACTCCTAATCATTCATGCTTGTCTTAGTCTACTTTCCTCCAATCCATTATACTTGACAAAGTAGATAACGATTTTAAGAAATTAATCTCAGGGCAGATTAAAAGTTTGTTATGGGAATTCCAAGATAGATGGCTGTATTTATTTCCATTTCTTCTGCCATTTTGAGTCTGGTCCACCTGCTCAAAAAGCTTTGAGTTCTGCTTTAAAATAGAGAACTCAAACATGCAACTAAAATGAATCACAAGAATATGGTAAGGAAACTGTGCTGTTGTCATTAAGACTCCCCCACTATAAATTTAGCATTTTATCTTTGGAAATATAGAAACCAATGCAAAAACCTCTTTTATCACCCCAGTTTAGTAGTATTAATTGAACTACTATGTCAGAGCTTCCTAAAAGTAATGTTAAAGCTAGATGAAATATGGATGAAATTGGCTTCAGAAAATATATTTATTTAGTATCACATCCCAAATTTCTGAAGTGGCAGAATTTTATATATGTGTGACCATATTACTCACATAACCATATTTACATGAATATTGGTTGTTCATTGAATTCTTAGTAATAGCCATGAAAATTATTTTCCCAGTAGATGGCAGCATAATTTTGCCATTATAGTAGGCAGTATAAATATTCTAAATATCAGTCTGAAGACTAGTCACTTTTGTAAATCATACCCTGATTTTATATTAGTTAACACTACTTTAATTACCTAACAATTACCTTCTTAAAACTTGAAGAAAGCAGCATTAAAGTAAGACCTAGAGAATATGAGTTCAGTGCAGTGGTAAGAAGCTTATAAATATAATTTAAACTTTTCCCCTTTTCCTAGTATACCTACCATGATTTTCTTTTAAAAGTAAAAGCCATTCAATGCATATAGAGAAACAGGAAGCTGCAAGACATTGCCAAGGAATCTCAATTGGCATTTTAAGACTATGAATAAATATGCACCATTAAGGTGCTCAAAGTTAGTGTGGTTTCAGACAAAGAGAGCACCAGATTCCTTTATTACAGAGAATGTGTTCCTTTAGATTTCATCAATACTATTTCCTCTGGAATGATGACTGAACCAATTAAAAACAAACCAACCTGTCAAGTTGAATGTCACATTTTTTAAATAAATAAATAAATTCCCAGCTCTTAAAAACAAACACACACCCCAGTTATGACAGAACCAGTAGCTTACATATAGCATAAAAGGCATGGGATCCTTCCCCCTCTAGATGTCTGAAGTCCAAGGTTGAACTGCAGGACGAGCGAGCTCCATGCTTGTCACTCCAGTCGGTGAGTCTCTGTCCGTGGTGCTGAAAACCTGATTTGATCTGGGCAGCGCTCTTCAGTGGCAGAAGCAGCCAGGCTGCGCGGCTCTGTCCCTTGTGCTGTAATAGTACGCTGAGCTATGTAGGAACTGCAACATTATTATCACCTCCGCTTGACTGAGGGAAATTTCCCAGGGAACCTTAGGGATTTAAACGTGCAAAACTGGTGCGTGGTTTCCTTCTTCTCTTCCTCTCTGGCTTGCCGCTTTGGCAATGAGGTAGTTGATCCTCCCTCCCACCCTCCTCCCCCAACCTACACCTCTTCTGTGTGTTCATTAGAATCGATACCCATCTACTCTCCTTAATTTCCAAATATTATCTAATGTAAAGTGTAAAAGTTCCTTCTTATCTAGTCTAGATTGATCCCATGCAGTATTTTCTAGCAGGGCTGAGAAATGCACAGGATTGCAGGGAAGCATTTGTGCTTAGAGTCACAGGAACATCAAAGCAAGATAGTTGGTAGAAAATGATACTTTACAAACCCTTTACAGCACTCATGTCTTTCAAAGCCAGTGCATTTCAGGATTATTTTCCATGTCTGGATCTTTCATAGCAATTTTATTTTATTTTTTAAAACTTCACCCACTGAGATCATTTAGGCTGTAAAGAAAAAGATAGTGACGATGAGGCACAATCATCTCTGGTAGTTCAACCTTATGGATCAGAGAACAGCAATTATAATAGAGATCATTCTCCTCTGGTGTCCTAGCTAGAAGCCTCTTTCAACTTCAGCCTGGACTCACATTGTGTTGTGCAGGTTCTGATGTGCAGCCATCCATTTCTGTCTGCCTAAAAAACACATTCTACAGTGTTAGACTCATTTTGCACTCCTCTAATTTTCCAGTGTCCCTCTTTTTCCAGGAAGAAAAAAACCCTGACTGCACATTCCTGATTCCTAATCCCCCTTGTTTTCTCAGCCTATTAAATCACCTTTGCAAGTCCATTCCTCATTATAAGGAAATTGATTTAGTGAAGGAGTAACCAATAACCTTTTTAAAGTGTTTTGCAGCCACACACCTAATCCAGTCAGGATTTAAGGGCTTCCTAGAGTTTATATCCAGAAAATAAGCTCTTCTTTTTAACATTGGCTACTTAGTATGCAGCAACACTGAGGAGGAGGGAGACAGGAATCAGGAACTCTTTCAAGCAAAGCAGAGCCATAAAGGGGTGACATGACTTTAGACTGCTGTTTTTCAAAAGCCACCCAAGATTTTTCTTTCTTAATTTTAAGTTTCCCAAAGATTAAATTTAGCTTTAAAAAACACTTTCAGTCTCTGTGTTTCAGTGTCTGACACAGCATGTTCAAGCTAAATCTATTTCTGTAAAGGCTTAGGGTTTCTCCAATCTTTTTTCACAATCCATTGCACATTTTGGTTAGGGGATGGTATTTCTGTAACAGAATTTAGAATCAAGAACAATTAATCAATCTATGAGCTCTCACCAATGTTATTAACTGGACAGTGCCACCACCAGTCATTGACTTCTGCAATGGTGCCAGGGTTCGTTACTGCACAAACCAATATTTTATGTATGCCAGTTTACAGATACACTTCCATGCTGACCCTTGACAGAACAACAGGATCTATGAATGTCTATTTCTCACTATTTAAAATGTTCATAACTTTCTTCAGAATAGCTTGACAAAATATCATTACACCTTTAGTGACGATACAGATAGTTACAGTGTGGCATGACATATGGTCTTGGATCCAGTGTAGCATTTCCACATACAGATTTCTGCCCATGGAGCCCATCCTGAAATGCTGCTCCAGTGGGAAAGGAGACCCCCAGTGTTTTGTGTGTACAGTAGGATGGGAAACCAAGAAAGTCATGCTCCATAGACAGAAATCCTTCTGTCCATGAGGAAGGTCTATTGGATCCAACCCAAAGATGTCTGGAGATCATGCCAATCTAGTCAGAGCTGGCTAAAATACATTGTATTATTTATATCACAAAGTTACAGTATTTTGCATAGCTTTTATGGAAATAAAAACACAATTACTAGATAGATAGATAGATAGATAGATAGATAGATAGATAGATAGATAGATAGATAGATAGATAGATAGATAGATAGATAGATAGATAGATAGATAGATAGATAGATGATAGATGATAGATGATAGATAGATAGATAGATAGATAGATAGATAGATAGATAGATAGATAGATAGATAGATAGATAGATCAGACAGACAGACAGACAGACAGACAGACAGACAGACAGACAGACAGACAGACAGACGTCTGTGTGCATGTGTGTGTAAAGTGCCATCAAGTCACAGTTGACTTATGGAGACCCCATAGGGTTTTCACAGCAAATGATTAAACAGAGGAGGTTTGCCATTGCCTTCCTCTGCAACATCTTCCTTGATGGTCTCCCATCCAAACACAGACTATGCTTAGCTTCAAAGATCTGACAAGATTGGCCTATACCATATCATTCCACACCCAACAGACAGACAGACAAAGACAGACAGACAGACAGACAGTCTTTCAGGGCATGTGCTGAATTTCTTATTTGAGTCAACAAAGATTAAAGAGATCAATATGAAACACAAAGTGGGAATTTGCAATAATCCCATGTCCATGAAGCTTGAATGGTCCTGAAAAATGCCCAGATACCTTAGAGTATATTCATAAACAACCAGGCATGTTAAGTAAGTTTTAACTCTGTGAAGTGGATCATGTAATGTTTATGGCAGGTGTTTTTGGACTATGTGTTGTTTCTTAGAAACAGCATGTTTTAGTTGTTGCTTAGTTCTAAATTGTTGAATGCTTATTGGAATGTATCTTTTGTTATGTTGTTAAATGGCTTGAATGAAAGGAAAGTACAGCTCCTTCAGCAAACAAACACACACACCTACCGTGGGCCTCCCCCCAGGCAGGCCAGTTGTGGGCCTCCCACCCCCCAGGCAGGCTCTGCCAGCCCAGGCCAGCTGGCTGTGGGCCTCCCTCCCCACAGGCAGGCCCCACCAGCCCAGGCAGGCCAGCTGTGGGCCTCCCACCTCCCCAGGCAGGACCTGCTGGCCCAGGCCAGCTGGCCATGGGCCTCCCCTAGGCAGGCCCCACCTTCCCAGGCCAGCTGGCTGCAGGCCTCCCTTCCCCCAGGCAGGCCCCACCACCCCAGCCCGGCCAGCCATGGGCCTCCCTCCCCCCAGGCAGGCCCTTCCAGCCCAGACAGGCTGGCCACAGGCCTCCCACCCCCCAGGCAGGCCCCACCAGCCCAGGCTGGCTGGCTGCGGGCCTTCCCCCCAGGCAGGCCCCACCGGCTCACCTCAGAAGCCAGCTGGGGAGGAAGACAGGCCCTACCTGCTGCAAGGCTCTCCCGAGGGCTGAAGAATGGTCAGCAGGCAAATGGCTGTGGCTGCTCCTCCACTGATCTTCTCCTGACAGCTGAAGAAGGCTGGTCAGGCAAATGGCTGCTCAGCTGCTGAGGTAAACTGTTCGGATTGGAGTTTTAGTGGGAGCTGGCTCTGTGGGTGGGACTCAGGCATGCCTTCTGATGGGCAGTTCAGGCAAGCATAGAACATTGCCACACAAAAACACGTTTACATATAAGGACAGGATATCTGCTTTCCCTTTTCTCTCATTCAACACCATTTTTTGGCTGTCAGAACCTTAGGGCAGAGAATGTACAGGGCACAGACTGAAAAGCATGTCCTGAGCATTCTGTACCCCAAGCCCCTTCTGCCACTGCTGCAAATCGGCATTTAGGGATGAGTCAGAAGGGAAAGCTCTGCAGCCCTAGAGACTCCATCAAATGAGTGGTGTGGCTTGGAGATGGGGGCGGGGGGAGAAGGCAAGAAAGTGTTGACAAAGAGGGAAAGCCTTCTTCTTCCCCCAACTCTCTGGTTGCTTCCTCCCCCTTGCAGCCTCTGTTATGACCCCCACTTACTTGGCTCTGGACTTCAACTTGAAAGCATCCAAGGCGGAGTCTGAGAAACCAGAAACATGGCCAGGGGGAGAGCAGGAAACTATGGGAGACCACTGCAGAAGTAGATGCCGCTGGGTCATCTACTTGAGAACTTGCCCAAGGAGCCTGCAGTTGGAGTCAGAGACCTTCCACCAGAGCTTCCGTCTATCTCCCAGCCTCTGGGACAACTAAGTTCCAGTCCAGGATCTTTTCTAAAAGTCCACCAAACTCCATTTCCAATGAGCAGCCTAGGCAGAGGCATCAAGCTCATGCCTAGATGGACTCAGTGGAGCTGCTGTCTTTTCAGCCTATTTAAGCCTTGAGTTGGGAGGAAAAGCTCCCATCTCCCACACTTTTTTTTTTTAGAATTTTTTCTGCAGACCTGGGGAAATCCTGTGTTTGTTGAAAAATCCCCCTTTTCTGTTGATGGCCTCCTTGTGCGGATTTTTAAAATCTGTATTCTGTGACCATGTTCAGTATTAGATATATTAATTATATGGTTGCATAATTATATATGCTGGGAAATTTTTGCCACAAATACACTCTATTGGCCTTAGGCAAATCTGTATTGTCTCAGCCCTCCATTTGCCGAATAGAGATAATATAATTCTTGCAGGACTGTTACAAAGATCACTGAGGTGATTTGTGTTATTCATTTAACACATTTGCAATGTTCTTTAAAGTTTTAATTATTATTGCATGAATGCAGCATTGCTTTCTCTGATGTGACAACTGCATCCTCCCATGGCACAAGTATATGAAGCAAATAATTGCAAATTTATGATGTCCAAATATAGAATCATGGACAAGGTTTGAATCTACCTAATGTGAATGTTCACTAACAACATTGCCCATCATCAGGCCTGTAGCCAGGATTTTGTGGCTTGTATGGCAAAATATTTTCTGGTGGGGCTGCCATTATTTGCCATAAAGAAGGGGATGGTACGTGCCCCTCTCCCTCCTCTCCCGCAAGATTTAAAGGGCCCTTCAGCTGATCAGTAGGGAGCACATGGCCCACGGATTAGCTGGAGGGCCCTTTAAATCATGCAAGAGGGAGGGAGAAGGGCACGTGCCACCTCCCATGTCTTCTCAAAAGCATTTAAAAAATCCTTTTAAATGCTTTTGTGGAAAAGCGGGGGGGCCTTTAAGAAGCAGGGAGGGGCTTTACAGAAGGTGGCAGAGCCCCCAATAGCCCCAACATACCTATGGGCCCACCCATCACGAAACCATCTTAAATTGCAAATTATATTGAAGTGCAAGTTGGTTATAAAGATTCAGCCTGTATCTAATGTTGTACTTCCAATCAGAGCATGTAGTTTTATTCCAATATTTTCAAGAGCTCAGGCCTGTTTGTTTTTAACTTTTGTATGAACATTATTTGGGGGAAGAGGACACCTGGACAAAGTCTCCTTTCCTACAAAAACTTCCAGTTAGTATTGCTGGTGGCCATTCTTTCTCTTTAGTTTAGCTCTGAACTTATCATTTTTCTTCCATATCTTTTTTTCTTCCATTTCCTTTGCTCATATGATTTTATGTATCTTTCTTAACTTCCTTTCTGAATCTGGAGAGCTAGTTAATAACTAATCCAAAAGAAAGAGTTCTTTTATTTTATACTTATCTGGAACTCTGATCCTTATAGTATTTACACTGAAATAGCAGGTCTGCGATGATGTCATAATGTCTAACATTGTTGTTTATGATGCACTGAGCTCATGTTCCAGTGGGCTAGCATAATCCCATGCAAAACATTTATTATGTGGTACACATTTCCTTAAAACTACACTGTTAATACATCTGTAGCACCATCCTATAACTTAAGCACTCCTTAAAGTAATAGATAAACACATTTCTTCCCTCCTTGAATTAGAATTCCACTCAAACACAAAGACTATAATTAGTGATGATTTGATTTTCATAAAGAACACATTTGAAAATAAAACTTATCTTTCTCACAGTTACTCTTTTTTGTTATTGTTGATTTAAGTACCCCATGTTATCGCATTGATGAACTGTTTGCAGTTTTAAATTAGCAGTGTTTCAAGTGGTTCTGTATCTGCCTAGTTGGCAGCATTGAACATGGTAGCAGCAGAGTACTTATTGCTAGCACATACTCATTATATACTAGCTGACCTGGATTACACATGCCTCAGATCATTTCAAATCAGCTACATTTCAAGCATAAGTGATGCTTTTGCACTAGTGCAGTTGGTGGTACTCACCAGAGTGGCACATGCCCATGGCTTAGCAGATCGAGCTATCATTCATGTATGGGAATGTAAGAATGTGAAAAAGTTTCCAATTCTGTTGGAAGCAATTAATGACCACACTCACACTCAGCTTTGGGAAGCAGGCAAGGAAAACAGAAAGGGTTAGAATACAGCAAAGATGCCTTGAGCCAAGAAGAAGAGAGAGGTACAAATATTCTAATAAATTAATATAATAAGACAAGCCACACAGCTTCCTCTACCCTAGGCTTGTTAAAACACCCAACAGTTTGGCTTGTTTGCCAGTCACCCAAAAGGATCTGGTTTTTCAAAGATCAGTTAGACTGTTGATTGCTTGGTTTGTGGCTGTTCAGCAGGCTGCTTCACAGTATTTCTTCCTAACAGTGCAAGATAGTGCAATCAGCTTTTCTTGCAGCCATGGTTTCCGTTTGCCCTGTCATGCCACTGCAAGACTTTGGGAGGGTGTTTTTGTTTTTTTTTAAGGTAATTGCTGTTGCACTATTGCTATCTAACAATGTATTGCCACGATGAAGTCCCAGCTTTAATATCTTTTTAAAAGTAAGTCTAGCTTCTTCCCTCTTGGAGTTATAAGTTATAACTCCGAAAGCCTTCCAGTGGCAAAGCAGGGAAATGGTGGCTTGCTGTCTGGACGCAGCTACAGATGGTTAAATTAGTCGAATAAATGCTGTGTTTTTTTAAAAAGCATTTGTCTAAGTACTTTAAGGCTAAAGTCTACTATTCTGCTTGGAATGGTAGCACTTTGCACATGCACAGTTTCGCAAAAACCTGATGCAAACTTGTACAGCAGACATTTGTTAACTACTAATCGATCAGCTGTGTGGCCAGCTCGCATCTGATAATTTCACTTAAATACAGTTAGCTGAACTGTTGAATATGTTTGACATAATTTTTGTGGCATCCATAACCATTACCATCCATCCATAACCCCAGAAGGATTATTGCTTGTTTTAATGGCTCGTTTTAATGGCTTGTACTATGCCTTGATTGTTGACATTTGTTATGCTTTTATTGCCTTGCAAGCCACCTTAAACAGGCATATCAGTTTCTCAAACAAGCAAACAAATGAAACAAACAAATAAAGTGCTTTTTCATACATTAATTATTATTATGGGGGTAGATTGAACAACAGTAGACACAGGAAATCTATGCAAGAACATTTGAGTTCTGGAGAAAAAGCTAACTAGTGTTTTTGAGAGTGCTATTTGCAATTTTCAATCAAATTTCAGTTTGTGTACTGGAATGTTTGCACATCACCATTTGCAATAAAGTAAGTCAGCTACATGTGTGCAAGTGAGGTTTCCACACTGGCATACATACATTGAAGAACCTATGAAAATTTCTGTTTGCCTTAGCCAGAAACATGGTCTGCATATTCATACAGGCTGTATGATAGCCAGTAGAAGTCTTCCTAAAGCACACCTGAGTCACAAATAGAAGTCCTGGATTGACCCAGCATCCAGAAGTTCATTTGTTTTGGCACTTTCTCCTTTTTAGGATCATTCTAATGTGCTTTATCTTTTATCCATCAGCTTTCTCCTTTGGTCTTACAGTCTATTGCAAATATGATACAATTTTGAGGGGAAACTACTGTCTTCTACTTGCTGCTCATCCTTGAGTCTTCTTTTTCTGTAACCTTTTCTCTGTTAAGTAAAATATTACTTAAGGAATGAGATATATTAGTCATGGGAAAGACTTTATGTGGTACATAATAAAGATGAATGGTGTTTATACTAAAAAACAGTTAATGAATGTTCTTCCTTTTCTCCTTCTATTTTTACTTTTAAAATATACTCATTTTACCAGTGGTTGATGAAAACCTTGCCTGCATTAATGGCAAAGGGGACAAGACTAAAGGGCTGATACTGATGAGCAATAGGCAGTGAATAAAGTAAAAAGAGAGGTCAGGGCTAAACTCCCCACTCTCAGACTTTGGATTCTTGCTTCTCCTAATTCCAGATGCAGCTACTGTTTGTAGCGATGGAAACATATTCCACATGTGTTCATAGCCATTGGGCTACTAAGTTAATATTTTACATGTTCCTGGCATTTGAGCATGTTCAATAATTGGACCTGTTTCAAATCAAGCATTGCCATGTATGTCTCTCAGTATTCAGAAAGTATTCAACGCTTACAGAAATCTCCATCTTCAGTCACTATTAGGTCTGTTTTTCCACTCACGGATCACACTTGATTTCAATCAGTGAGCTGTGAAATCCAATAAGAAGGTGTCAAGAGATAAAGTTTAGAAAGAGAGTTGTGATATGAGGACTCAAGAGGCTTCTCAGTGATGATGTTCTCATTGTAGTACTCCCTGTGAAGGTGAGTTGAATGAGACAGCCCTGAGTTCATAAAGACATCTGCAAAAATTTGGTTTGTTGAAGACAGGCCAATTCATATGGTAAGTACAGGTTTGTGGTGTGTAGTTTCTTTTCTTTCTTTCTTTTTCTTTTTAAAAAAACTAGGTTGATCACTCCTGTTAGTATTTCTGATTGCTATTGAATTGTTTTTATATGAAAGCCTCCTTGGAAGCCTTTGTCTAAGAGGTGGGGTATACTTTTTTAAAAAAACATGTATTTCTTTCAGTGCTTTTTAATTCTTTTTTGGGGAACAGTTTGGCTCTTACGGTTATGAGAATGGCCTGATTCTGGGGGGTGGGGGGAATTGCTGACACTGGAGTTATTCAGTCAGAGTTGTTTTAATCATTTAATAGCTGTAAGGTTGTGTTTTTTATTAAAATGACTTTCACTGAGCTAGATGTGCTATAAGCTCATTGCGGAAGCACGTGGACCCTGCTGTGGTGAGCTCAAGCCTTTAATGGGCAAGGAAGGGGGAAACTCTCGTCGCTCCTAATCACACAAAGTGCTTGAGAAACAAAATAGTCCTCTTTGCAGCCACATGCTGATGCTGGAGCATTTGCCATTTGCAAATTGCTCCTACTTGGCAAATCAAAAGTGGGTCAAGAGTGGCTTCTTCCCAGAGTCAACATTGTTGTTTTGATTAGAGAACTCTGATGTAGGCAAATGGGCAGAACGATAAATATCATTCCTTTTTTGCCCCTCAGGATGCTCACCCCTTGGATTTGTTGATGCTTCCATTTCCATTTTTTTTTTTGCCTTGGCCATCAGAAGAGCCTGCTTAGCAATGCTGCAGAAGTTCCACTTCTGGGACAACTCAGCCTAATGGGACTGTTAGTGCAGTCATGAGGGCACTAATTCTTTGCCAAAAGCCTTGTGTGCAAGGCTTAATATCAGTCATGCCCAATATCAGTCAAAATATATTCAAGGTAAAACAGTTATATAATACTGATAAAATACTAGGCATATACTTTTCATTTATGGTGTTTCTCCACCAGTGGGCCAAGTTCAGGCCTCGCCGCTGGTGCTGGGGCGGAGGAGGGAGAAGACTTGGAGGGGCACAGGCCTCGCTGTGGGTGCCAGGGGGGCAGGGGAGAAGGCTCACCTGCAGCTGCTTCCTTCTCCCCCTTCTTGTTACAGTTAATGTTGGGTGGACATATGCCAGCAATTGAGAAAAGAATTACAAGCTGGAAGAGGAAACAGGACAAGGAAGAAAAATGCAAGAGAAAATAAGTAGTTGGTAGTGATGCTTGTGCTGTATAAATTAAAGGCCATATTTTAAACTTTGGAAAACACACACCATTAAATATGCAATTAACCTGGGGAAAGTATGGCTGTTGTTTGCTGTCATATTTAAAAATTCTGCCCTTCTTCCCAGGAGCTATGGGGAGCATACATATTTTTCTTCTCCATTTTATTCTCACAACAACCCTGTGGAGTAGGTTAGGCTGAGAGACAGTGACTAGCTCAGAGACTGAATATATTGTTTGCTACAGGAAAATATCTTTCCTTATCATGGTGAGTTTTATGGTACATTTTTCCCCTAAAAGATCTTTTTTTTAAGTCAATATTTACTGTAAAATCTTTGAGCAATACTCAATTTATTCAAAGTAGATTCATTTATTCATTCTCAAGGAGATGCTTCTGTTATCTGTTGGAGTGAGCTGGCACTAAAGGTGAACTTCCTTTGTGTAATTAATAACCCTGTAATGTTAAAATGAGACACACACATCTATTTAAGATGCTTTCAAAGTACAATAGAAAACAAGTCCAGCAGGTGTACTTTATAATCTTCACTGTCATGGAGTCAACTTTTGTTTGGTGCCAACACTCCTGGACTTTGGCAATGCACAAGGTCAGACTGCAATACAATAGCATCCATTGGGTCAATCTAGTAAACCATAATGCTGCTGTTCAGGGAAGATGGACTGCAGACATACAAGTCCAGGCAATACCTGGAAATATGGAAAGCAGCAAGCCACGGCTTGGGCTTACCCAGGTCCTGTTTGCAGCCCCGCAGGGGGGGGAGGGCAAAGGCAGCTGTGGCAGCTCTGTGGCAGGGAGGGGGCCAGGCCCCAATGAGCACAGGAAGCTTGTTCCTACCCTGGGCACTGCCAGGCCTATTCCAGAGACCAGAGAGGGCTAGGGTGGTGAGGGCAGCCAATAGGGCCATTTAAGGCGCTGTGCCCCTCTGGATGACCTTCTTTGTCATGTGGGAAAACACAATGCTTCTTTGTGGAGTACAGCAGTAGACTCTGACATTTATGCCATATGCTACTCCTATTTGTCAATCATCTGCCCCTGCTATATAAAGTCATCTTTTATCATTAACATGTGAAACTGTCTTATACTGACTGTGCTTGTCTCTGGCAGGAGGAGTGCATCACGGATCCCAGCTTCAATCATGACAAGCCACACAGAGGCACAAAAGTGAGTCAATCAAATAGATGGTCAGATCATTCTTCCTTTGCTTAGGGAAGCAACTCCCTGCATTCCTGGAGAGCTGTAGGCCGAGTCAGTGTAGGGTTGCCAGGTCTGGGTTGGAAAATACCTGGAAACTTTGGGGGTGGATCCAGGAGAGGGTGGGGTTTGGGGAGGGGTGGGGCCTTAGCAGTGTACAATGCCATAGAGTCCACCCTTCAAAGCAGCCATTTTTTTCCAGGGGAGATGATCTCTGTCAACTGGAGATAAGTTGTAAAAGTGGGAGATCTCCAGGCCTCACCTGGAAGCTGGCATCCCTAGGGTCCCATCCACTTCTACTATGCCAGATTTCTCTCCATCTCCCAATTTCTCAACACTTCTTTCAGGCTCAATTATTCCGCACTCAGCCTGGTTCTTTCTTCACCCAAGCAAGCCTGTTCCTCCTCGTCTTCTCTCATCTCTCTCCATTTCTCCTGGCCATTCATTTCCCTATGTTCTTTCTTGCTCTCCTCCTCTTTTCTCCCCTGTTCATCCCTACCTTCTGTCTTTTATATCCTTCTCTCCTCCATGAACTCTACTCTTCTCCAGCCTGCCCCACAAACTTCAGCCTTCTTTAGGTAGCCTTTTTCCATGGCCAGTTACTGGCTGATAATGTCATGGTGCCTGCCTGCCTGCCTCTGGATCTACTCCTGCCAGTTTGTCACTCCAGCAAAGCCTAGCTACTGCATACAAGTTTACCCACTGCTTCCTGCCAGGCTGTGTGGCAGACTGCTTCCAGGTACTGTTTGCACCCTTAGGGCTTCTTGTTGAGGCTAAATGTTGTCCCCACTCTGGTAGGGTTAGGGTTGCCAGTGCTGGTTTTGGAAATACCTAGAGAATTTGAGGGGTGGAGCTTGGGGAGAAGGGAGTTTGGGGAGGAAAGGGACCTTGGCAGGGTATAATGCCGTAAACCTGTGAAAGCTGCCATTTTCTCTCTGTCATCTGGAGATCATTTGTAATACTGAGAGATGTCCAGGCCCAGTTTAGAGATTGGCAGCGCTGGGTAGCGGACAGCTGTTTCTTCATCCAAGTAGTTCAGGGAACCATAGTGAGTCAGACTAGCAGTCTATTTATCCTAGCATTGTCCCCTGTGGTTGGTAGTGAGTTTCCACATTCCATATTTCTAGAGATCTTATGGCTGGGCAGGCCAGTACTGAGCCAGGGATCATCAATATACAAACATGAGTTCTATCACCAAGCTATTAGCCCCTTCTCTTTTTTTAATTTAAACTTTTTATTTTAATAAATTTGCACAAGTAGAAACAATTTACATAACGTTTTTGAAAATGTAAATCCAAGGTAAAGCAATGGAGCAGTAACTATCTTTTACAACAAAGAAACATATAAATACATGATCTGTTCTAAAACATTCATAAGTAATGAGACACACTGTAATGCTACTACAGATAACTTTTTAACACAATGTTGGGTAGAGTAGAAACCAATTAAATTGAGCATAAGTGATCAACGTGAGGGAGTAGATATTAAGAAGAAGAATCTATTGAATTTATTACCATAACAAAACTTCAAATCCATTTATGATATTGAGACCACTCAGAGGAGAGAAATTGCTGCTGTGATAAATAATCTAGTATTGGGAACCATTTTCCCGTGAAAACATCTTGTTTGGGGAATTGACATCTAAAATTCAGTTTATTTGTAACTGCATCCATGAGGTAATGATTCCAAAGTTTTCAAAACCACACTTCAACATCTGGTGCCCTGGTATCTTTCCAATAAGATGTGATAGCTGTCTTAGCAGCATCCAACATGACTTCTATTGTGGCTTTGTGTGGGCGATATTGCAATTCATGGGGCCAAATGTTTAAAAATAAGGTTTCTGGTGCATAAGGGACTTTCACAGAGGTAACAGATTGAATTATGTTTAGCACTTCTGACCAAAATTTTTTAATCTTTGTGCATTGCCACCAGCAATGGGCATAATCTCCCACTTGCTGGCAGCCTTTCCAGCAATGTGGAGATCTCTCGGCTGAAATAAAAGAAAGTTTACGGGGCGTTGCATACCACCTGGACATCAATTTTAGATTTTAGAAGCATACGGAAATAGATTTATTCTTGAAACTAGAAAAGTTCCAAAACTCACCTCATAGTTCTTCTGTTAAGTTTATTGAGCAATCTTTCTGCCAAGCATGTTGATAAGGTAAGGGGCCAGCACTTGAGTTTTTAAGGAGAATTGAGTAAATCTGGGAGATGAGACCCCTGTTTTGGCTGTCAAAGTCTCGTATCACTTGTTCCATGTCAGACAGGGGTTGAGATAGCAGATTAGCAGTATCTAACTGATGTAGTAAATGGCTCAATTGTAGATAAAAACCTCAGGGTACCGGTTGACCTAACCTCTGATCCAAATCTGCTTTACTTCGGATACCTCTGTTGGTGGTAATATCAAGAATACAGGACATATTTTGGGATCTCCAAGATCTAGCTAGTTCTGGATTTGTCCCTGGTAGAAACTACGATTGGTTTAGGAATGAAGAGTATCTTGAAATCTTAGGTAGCAGAGGTTTAGCATAACGTTTCTAACATCGTATCGCCGAATAAATTAAATCTAAAGAATCTACTGTTTTGATGGGTGGGGTGACACTCATCCAAATCATGTCCTCCAGATAATTTGGGTACAACAAATCATTGCAAATATTGACCCATAATGGTTTCACTGAAGTTCGGAGTACCTTGAGGGTGGTGTATAGCATTATAGCTCTATAATAAGTCAGTAAGTCTGGCAAAGCAAAGCCCCCATTCAATCTGGGTCTCCGTAAGACAGAGAAACTTATTCTGGTTTTTTTCACATCCCAGAGGAAAGCATTGAATGTAGATTGCCATCTTTTCAAAACTGGAGCCAAAATTGTAAGAGGGATTGTTCTGAATAAGAAAATGAACTTGGGCAGTATGAAGGATTTGATTAAGTTAAATTTTTCGATCCAACTAAAATTTAGTTTGCTCCATTTAAGAAATGTTTTGGACAGTTCACTGTGTATTTCCTTATGATTAAAGTCTAGGAGCTCAGATTGATCAAGTGGGATATTAATACCTAGATAGGTTAATGACTTAGAGACCCAATGATATTTGAATGACATTTTTAAATAATTTGCGACATTCTGTGAGAGGTTCAGTGGTAGTAGTTGAGATTTGGTATCATTAATTTTTAGCCCAGAAAATGCTCCAAATGTCTCTAATAAGTTATGTAAATCAGGAAAAGATTTGGTGGGATTTGTAATATATAATGACATATCGTCTGCAAATAGGAATAGTTTGTATTCCTGCAAACGTAATTTAATACCAGAAATGGCAGGGTGTGATCTAATAGCATTAGCAAGTGGTTCCACTGCTAGTGCAAACAATAAAGGGGATAAAGGACATCTCTGGCGAGTGCCTCGAAGCAATGAAATGGGGTTAGTGCATGAGCCATTAATTTTTATTTTAGTTATAGGGGCTGCATATAAGGTTCTGATTGTATTTATGAATCTTTGACTGAATCCCATGTTTTCTAATATCGCAAACAGATACGAAAACTCCACAGAGTCAAACGCTTTTTCTACGTCAAGGGATAAAAACGCAGCAGATTTGTTGGTTTTCTGGTAGTGGCGGAGAAGTGTCAGTGTCTTGATGGTGTTATCCACCAGATCCCTACCCGGTATGAAGCCTACTTGATCTGGGTTGATGTAGTCAGCTATGAAAGAGTTCATTCATCTTGCTAGAGTAGTGGTTAGGATTTTGAAATCCTGATTGAGAAGGGATATAGGCCTATATGACCCTGGGCACAGGGGATCTTGCCCTTTTTTAAGAATTACTACAGAGTGTGCTTCCTTCCAAGATGGGGGTAGATTCCCAGATAATAGTACTGCATTACAGGTTTCAGTTAGTGGCCCTACTAGTGTCTTCGCAAAGCACTTATAAAAGTCTGACAGAAAACCATCTGGACCAGGAGCCTTTGACAGTCTGAGGGACTTTATGGTGTCTAAAATGTCCATTTCTGAAAAAGGTGTGTCTAGCAGTTCCTCTTTCAGTGTGGGCATCTTGCCTTGGGTTTGTAAGAAGTGGTGCATCAGGTCTTGATCAGGTAAAGACGAAGAATAGAGATATTTATAATAGTTTTCAAAAACTTCAGAGATTTTTGCCGTTTTATTAATAATTTCACCTTTCAAGGACCTAATGGCAGAGATCGTGTTAGAGGCCATTTGTGTTGTAATTTTGTGTGACAGAAGGTGTAAAAATCTTGGGGATCTAGACCAGTACTTTTGCTTGGTGTATGTTAGTTGTTTTCTTATTTTAGTTGTATCAATTTGTGTTAAGCTTCTGCATGTTGACAACAATTGTTTGTAAACAGTTTTGCTAGCAGTTTCTTTATGTTTTTTTTTCTAAATCTTTGATTTTCTCTAGTAAGTCTAATTCCAATTTTTGTCTTTGTCTTTTCAGAAAGGAAGACTTAGAGATTAAAGACCCTCTGAGAGTTGGCTTAAAAGCATCTCAGCGGACAGCTGGTGTTGTGTCCTCTTGTTTGTTTTCTCTGAAATATTGTTTTATGTTCTGTTCTATTTCTTTTCTTAACAATGGGTCTGTTAATAAAGAGGTATTTAATGTCCATTGCCTGTTTTTTTTTGTGTGAGGTCTTATGGTGTAATGTTGCAATGTAACCATGCATGATCCGACCATACTGCCAGTTCAATAGCTGATGAAAGAACTCTGCCTTGTAAGGTGGAGGATACCAAAATAAAGTCTGTTCTAATGTAGACTTGATCTCTGCCTGAGAAGGAAGTGTAGTCCTTAACAGTTGGGTTCATTTTACGCCAGATGTCTACTAAGTTATTTTCCTGAAAAAGTTCTTCTAAGCCCGTATACCTATTCTTATTTTTCTTTGAGTGGGAGTTGTAATTTGATCTGTCCATTTGTTTATCTACTATGAAATTAAAATCCCCACCCAATATGACATCACCTTTAGAAAAGGATTTCAGTTGGTTCAAAGTGTCCTTTAGAAATGACAGTTGGCCACCATTTGGGGCATAGAGAGTGGTGAAGGTGATTGGTCTGTCATCTAAAATGCCATGTACAAATAGAAATCTTCCCTGTGAGTCACTTAACTGGGAGATAAAAGAGAAACTAGCATGTTTTGAAATAAGTATTGCCACCCCTTTGATTTGGATGTTCCAGACGACATATACTGGAATAAAAAAATTTGTGACTTAAAAACCAGGTCAACTTTTTTAAAGTGTGTTTCTTGAAGAAAGACTACGTCTGCGTGACTCTTAGTCAATTGGGACAAAACACGTTTCTGTTTGATTGGATTATTGAGACCCCTTACATTTGAGGAGACCACCTTTAGTGTGCTAAAAGTCATGTTGGAGTGCTACTCTGTTTGGGCTTATACAGATAGGGCTAGCCTGTGCTATTATTAGCAGATTTATAGAAGAAGTAAAACCTATGCGTGCAATTCCCCTGTAGGATCTAGGAGACCAGACCTCTAAGCTTTTGTGAGAACTGTGTCTACAAACTGAAAGCTAGTTTATCACTTTTCTCTCCTCTTGAGTGGTCTGTATAGAGTTTAAATAATAACAATAGTACAAGCAGTATGGACAGAATATAAATGTAAAAACAGTATAGTAATTTTATAGCACCCAAATATAAAATCCACTGGAGGGAGCAATTTGTTGAGGCTCAATAGGTACACAAGTTGCCCTCCACATGTTTGAATAATAGAGAAAACTTGTTTTTTTTTTTTTAAATACAATTTATTATTGGATATATCACATGTTCATACAATTTAAACAAACCAATACATATCCATTTTTCTTTTCTCCCTCTCCCCCCCAAACAAGGCTTCCCGCACTGCTCCAACCCCCTTGATATTTCTCTTATACAATTACATTTACTACTAAACATATTTCTTTTACTAATGGTAACAATTCAAAGATCTGAGTCTCTTTCCATTTCTCCTCAATAGCTGTCAAAACAAATCAAACCACGTTTTACATCCCAATTCTTCAACAAGTATTCTTGAAAGTCTTTCCAGTCTCCGAAAAAGGTTTCGTCTTCTTCATTGTTTAATTTTCTTGTTAATTTGTCCATTTCTGCCATAAACAACGTCTTTTTAATCCATTCCCATGTTTCAGGTACTTTATCTTGTTTCCAACATTGAGCAAAAGTCAGTCTAGCTGCTGTAATCAAGTACCATAGTAGTGTTCTCTTGGCTACATTTATTTCTTCCATTTTAAGACCTAAAAATAACACCTGTGGGTCTTTCTTAAAAGTACATTTCAAAATTTTTTGTATCTCATTGTGGATCTCAGTCCAATACTTTACTGCTTTATCACATGTCCACCACATATGGTAAAAAGACCCTTCATGTTTCTTACATTTCCAACATTTGTTAGACATACTTTCATTTATAATAGCAATTTTTTTAGGCGTCATATACCATCTGTACATCATTTTATAACAATTCTCTTTAACATTTACACAAGTTGAAATTTTCATTGACTTTTTCCACAAATATTCCCAAGATGTCATTAATATCTCATTATTATTTACCGCCCATTTTATCATTTGCTCTTTTACAATTTCATCCTCAGTATACCATTTCAATAAAACCTTGTACAGTTTAGAAATCATTTTTTTACCTTTCTCAAGCCATACAGTTTCAATTTCAGTGTTATTTTCTCTAAAACCATATTCTCTTTTATCGGTCTTAAATAAGTCATAAATCTGTCTATACTTCAACCAATCATATTCAAATTCCACATCAGATCTATCTTTTAACACAAAGTTTTTCCCTTCTAATTTTAAAAGACTTTTATAAGGTAGCCAATCTAACCCTTGATTTCTTGAATATGGATTAATCACTTCTGCTGGTACTATCCAAAGTGGTCTTTCTTCTGAGAAGAATTTTCTATATCTCATCCAAGTCTCGAACAGTGATCGTCTTATGAAGTGGTGTTTGAAAAATTTATCTATTTTTACTTTTCCATACCATAAATATGCATGCCATCCAAACTTGTTATCATGCCCTTCTAGAGCCAATAACTTTTTATTTTCTAAATTAATCCACTGTTCCAACCATGTTAAACAGACGGCATCATAATACAGTCTTAAATTTGGTAGTTGTAGACCTCCTCTTTCCTTTGCATCACATAAAATTTTCATTTTAATCCTTGGCTTTCTTCCTGCCCATACAAATTTCGATAGTTCTTTCTGCCACGTATCCAGTATTTTCCTTTGTTTTAATATTGGAATAGCTTGAAATAAAAACATCAAACGCGGCAAAACATTCATTTTTACAGTTGCAATTCTTCCCAATAACGATAGATTCAAGGTATCCCATTTCTTCATGTCTTGTTGAATCCTGTGCCAAACCTTTTCATAGTTATTTTTGAACAAATCAATGTTTTTCATGGTCAATTCAATTCCTAAATATTTAGTCTTTGTAACTACTTCACATGGAATTTTCTCTTGAAGTTCTGTTTGTCTTTGTTTCGTCATATTTTTGCACATCACTTTGGTTTTACTTTTATTAACGTAGAATCCCGCAACTGATCCAAATTCTTCAATTTTTTCCATCAATTGTGGTATTTTGTCGATTGGATCTTGAATCATAAACATTACATCGTCTGCAAATGCCCTGTATTTATATGCAAAACCTTTCACTGTGAGTCCTTCAATGCTGTTATCTTTTCTTATCACTGTCAATAATATTTCCAATATCCAAATAAACAACAACGGGGATAACGGGCAGCCTTGACGTGTTCCCTTTTGAACTTGGAAGAAATCTGTTCTTTCTTTATTTATATTCAAAGCTGCTCTCTGTTCTGAGTAAATTGCCACAATCGTGTTTAGAAAAGACTGTCCTATATCCATTTTTTCAATAACTTGCAGCATAAACTCAATAGAGAAAACTTGTTGAGAGAGAGGTGTTCTGATGTTGTGTCTTAAATTATGTGATTTCCCTCACTGATGTGCTCCTCCTCCCCTCCTGAAACAAAGAAAGAAAGAAAGAATATAGATATATATATGTATCAATAAGTGAAGTGATTGATTATAGAAGTACGTGTGTGTGAGAGTAGAAAGGTGAAATTGATAAATACAATTAATTAAGCACTGCAATTGATTTGGGATAAAGGTTAATAGATTAATCACACTATATGGATTAATTAATGAAGATATATCACAGTTAATGAATTATCAGAAAGTGAATTCCTTTATAGAGTGAAAATATGAAGATAGGTAAACACAAGAAAGAAAATGATAAAGGTTCCTTCGTTTCCCTGCCTTGTCTAAAAGAACTTCTGGAGGTTAGGTAATTTAAACCCAGCAGTCGCAAAAGGTAACTCACCCTGAAGAGGCTAGAAAATAATCCTCTCCTGTTGGACTCCCTCCCCTCTAATTTTTTGTTTCTTTTTTGTTTATATATATATATATATATATATTTGTTTGTTATTAATCAATTATTTGTATTTCATCGTTTGGAGTTGAAACTGGTTAATTCTCTGCAATTACTTGAGTAGTCAAGTTTAATTAATTGTCTATATTATATAATATTGTCTATAATATATATATATATATATATATATATATATATATATATATATATACATACTCTATTATATAATATTGTCTATAATGTATATATATATAATATAGACAATTAATTAAACTTGACTATCAGTAATTGCAGAAATTACCAGTTTCAACTCAAATGATGCAAATAATTGATTAATAACAAACCCAATCAATGAAGTACAGTCAATTAATTATAACCCCAATCTATGAAATTTTGAAAATCAATGAAATGTAATGACAGTTACAAACTTATTTAATAGCTCTAAAAAACTCCCACACTACAAAACCATGTGTGGAAGGCTGGATTTTTGCCTAAAAAAAACGGTGTCCCAGCTTTATATCTAAAGAGCTATATGAATAAAAGAGCTCAAATTGAACCTCGTAACATTCCAACCGCCACCCCCCCCCCGCATTTGAAAAACATACAGACCCAACAGAATACAACTGGTAAAATTTAGATTAAAATACGTTTTGGAAAGTAGTGCTTTACACCTAAGATATGCCCCCTGTCTTACCTCACTATTCTAAGACAAAACATCTTAATAACATTGTTAAAAAACATAGCGATACTGCAGCTGGCTGCTTTTTAGATTGAGAAGATGAAGAACCCTGCTTATCAACTTAACCTTGCCAACTGACAAGTGGCAAGAACATACAGTCTACCTGCTAAATTGGGTTCTTGGAACAAGTTAAACTAAGCTATAGTGCTAGTGCAATTGATTCCCTTATCGGGGGCTTTAACAATTTATAAAAACAAACAAGTCGTGCATCCTATGTAAGCGTCTAATATGAGGACAAAACATGAAATGTGTGGTTTTCAAATAGTAGAAGTGTTCTAACGTGTAGTTATGTGAACTTGCATTTTTGTAAACAAGAGGGTGAAAAAATCAACAGTCTCACAAAGTCATTCCTGCTGCCACTGTTCCAGTCATTCGTCTCACACCCGGTGGAGGTGAAGGAGAAGAGGAGTGACATCATTTCTGTGATCCTTTTTGAAAGTCTATCGGGATGTCCAGATCTAGTTTTTGAAGAAGTTTGTGGCCATCTTCAGGGTTGGAAATTCGATATGGTTTACCCTTGTGAGAAAACTGAATCACTAGAGGCATTGCCCAAATGTATTTAATTCCAGCCTTCATCAGGCAATTTGTGATAGTCTTAAGCTCCCGTCTTTTCTGTAGTGCTTCCTTAGGGAGATCAGGGTAAACTTCAATTCTTGTGTTCTGGTATGTAAGACCTCCTTTTTTCCTGGCCACTTGTAATATTTTATTCTTGTAATGAAAGTCCATGACAGTGATCAGCACATCCCTGGAAGGTTTAGTTTTAAGTATAGCTGGGGAGCCGAGCCTTAATGCTTTGGTAAGAGCCATGGAAATGTCGCGCTCATCTCCAACTTGCTGCAGCAACCACTCTGATAGATGCATCAGTAAGTCTTCTTTGTCCGCCACTTTTTCTCCTAGGCCACATAATTTGAGGTTATTCTGCCTTTGAGACATATCTAGGCACAAGGTTCGTTCAGCAAGCAAGTCTTCCGCCTCATGTATTAGTTGTATTTCAGCCCGGTTTTCTCTGGTGTTTTGCAACGCTCCCTCAGCTACGATTCTTGTCTCTGTTAGATTTTTCTGAATAACGTCCAGCTGCTCATGTAATGGACGAATTAGAGACGAGATCTTATCTAAGAAAGTAGTTTCTAGCGATTGTAGGGCAGTATTTAATTCTAATGTCAGCTCTGCTTTCGTAATCGGTATTGCCACGTTTTTGGCGCCAGGGTTTCCGGCTGCCATTTTACCTGATTCTGAGGCCTGGGAGTCTGATATTTTAAATTGCTGATGGTGCCTCGCCGAGATGTCTTCTGTACGTGGTTTTTTAAGATTTGGATGCTGGTTTTTTTCATCTTTTCTCCCCATGTATTTTGTGCCTTCCGAGTTTGTACGATTGTTTAGTTAGGGAGAATATAAAGGAGGGAGTGGAGGAACGCAAGGTTCAGGTGGCCATTTTCTCCGAGCACCACCGGAAGCCCCCTTAGCCCCTTCTCAATAGCTCTAACACCACAGCTAGGAATGGGCATGAACTGGGAAAATGCAGTTTGGTTTATGGTTCATGGTGTGCCACAAACCGCAAACCATCATGAACTTTTAGGGGCCCCACAAATTGGTGATGCCTGTGAGGTTTGTGACTCTATAGCATCCCTGGCACGCTAGAGTTCATCATGAATTTTGTCTGGTTGTTGTTCGTGAAACAATGTTCGCAAACTGAAGAACCACAATGAACGTTTATGAATTTTGATGCAGTTCATTGCAGTTTGTTAAGGTTTTGGGGTTTAAATGGCTAGGAGCCATTTAGACCACTGCTTTCTGCTCCCTGTGAAAAACTGCAGGGTGAAGAAAGCAGGGGTTTACATGGCTCCAAGCTGGGGCTAGCTGCTGAGGAAAGCCCATTTAAATAGCTGAATGGCAGGAGAAGGCTACCATCACAGCTCATCTGTTCTCAATCTAAACAGCTGAGCTGTGGGGGCAGCTGCTCCCTCAGTGAAGTTGTTTAGATTGGAAACAGCTGAGCTGTGGGGGCAGCCTGCTCCCATGGCTCAGCTGTTTAGAGCTTAAAACAACTGAGTTGCAGGAGCAGGCTGCCCCTGCTGCTCAACTGTTTTGGGCATGAATCTGGTTCAGTTTGTATGCAAGGCGACTGGGTTTTTGAAGTTTGTGACTTGGTTCATGGTTTCCCCACAAACCAAACTGCTGGGGATCTCCAGCTGACTGTCTTCTACCTTTCCTCCAAGTTTGGTGAGGATGAGATTTACATGGTTCAAGTTATGGCCACCCAAATAATGTTCCCCCTAGGAAAGTGCTTCTGGGAAATGACAGATGCAGGTTCAGGAGTTTCAGGAATGTATAGAATGGATCCTGTGCAAGATAGAGACATGAAAGTCACAGGGGACCTCCCCCAGTGCTCCCCTATATGACCTCCAAGTTATGTGCATGTGGATTTAGGGGGTCCAAGTTATGGCCTTTTAAAGAAGATGCTCCCAGGAAAATGCTTTTGGGGAAAATGTCAGGCACAGGTTCAAAAGTGCAAATTACACACATCAAATGCACAGGGAACCTATTTGTGTTTCCAAGGCTGGAGAATTCTGGCCCCCCCCATTGCTTTGAAGTTGCTTTGTTGCTTTGAAGTTCGGTAAACATTTTGTTTGAGCAGAGACAATCTGTCTGGAAATGTATCTGTTCACAAACCAGCACAAACTGCCTGCACTTTTTGAAATTTCATGGAAAGCTCATGCTGGTTGACCTGCTATGAACTTAAGTTCATGAAGCAGTGAAAATTCATCATGATCTTTAGTTCATGAGCCAGTTTGTGCCCATATCTAGTCACAGCCTACATAGCTACTTTTAACCACTGTTCCAGTGTCGTATTTTATGTTTCTGCCTGTACCTTCATCTCCTTCTCTCTCTTAGTGTCCTGCCTCTTCCTTGGTATGCTTATACAAAGCTGTAAGAGCTACCCTTAAGTGATGGGTAAAGTCCTTCTGGCTTGAATCATAATGGGCTCAAGCAAAATGAATTTTTTTGTATTAACTTAGTCCTATTCCAAATGAGGCTGTTTCATGCTTTCAATAATATCATGCTCACAGCAGCATTCATTGATGCTGGGAAGCATTCCCCATGCTTTGTAGCACTAAACCATACATCCAGGCACTTACTGTGGAAAAAACCCCAAAGAGCAAAACCAAAAATACAGTGCAATGTACTGAAGAAAATGTAATTAAATATTTTTTCACAGCTCTGAGAAATCTCAATGTATTTCAAAGAGATGCCTCCATCAGTGAAGGCAAACCATGGATACAAAGGCAATACAAATTTTATACAGTGAAAGACAATTATAGCAAACATTCCTCCCTCTCTTTATGCATTTCTTTATTCTTACACATCTTCTCACAATCTCGGTATTAATTATTTCAGTAACATTATTTCTATAGTAAGGTTTTAATTACTGTTCTTATTGTTTTTACTATTGTTTGCTCCTCTAAGTGCTGTACATATCTCATACCTTCTTGCCATGAGCAACTAAGAAGGGCTCAACTTTGTGCTTATATGTAGACTTATGTTCCCCATAATTGTCAATAAGCAATAAGCAATTGAGCGTTTCATTGGGTTGATGCTAGACTCACCAGGTGCTCGTCTGTAGGGAACAAACTCCTGCCCTTGCCCTCAATTGTCCATGCTTGAGCAATTGAGCTGTGGAAGAAAAAAATAGGAGGGAAAATTATGTTGGGAACACCATGATGTCACCCAAAGGTGATCACAGCATCCATGGAGCTCCAGGAATTTCCCTTGATCTCTGCTGCCTTTACTGTATAGGTTGGGAGAATTCCTAGAGCACCTTGGCAGGCTGTGATGCACCCAGAAGGGATGTGATGCTCCCTCCTCCCCAGCATGGGGTTGGAAACCCTAGCTTGCTACTACCACTTGTTTCTTCTCTTTCTCACACATTATATCTGAACTACTAGTCTCCTTGCATCAAACTGCCCTCTTTCACAATTCATTATTAAACACTGTCTGTGCCTCCCTTTGAATCAAGTGTTCCAGCAGAAGCTCATGTACTCTGAAAAGTTTCTTTCATCCATTGTTTCAAGAAAAGCACTCCTTTAGATGGCCACTTGGCTTCACATGAAGGGTGGTCCTGATTAGACATCCACCCCACCTTCATGGAACTCCCAGCTGATGTGGTCTTTAAAAGCCAGCTACATAGCCTAAATCTTCACATTCAGAAAGTTAATTTTGAAGCAGTAGAATATGCCAATATGAAATGTAACTAATATTTGCAGTTGTAACAAAAATATGTAATAGATATTCACCTCTCCAAACACACATCAGTCAGGCTTTTACTGTAACATTTGCACAGTCTTCTAAAGAGCTCTCCTGTCACAATACCTGATTCTGTTTGTCTTTCATTTCTTCACTTCATTTCTCCCCCTTTTTTGTGTTCAGAGCTTGCATTCTCCTAAAGCTGAAATCTTAGCCTGAAACATGATGACCACAATAGCAACATCTCCACCAATTGACTGTGGCGCCCCCTGTAGGGCGTGTCACTCCCCCTTGAGGGCTATGGGTCAGAGCAAGGGCGGAGCACGACTCAGGAGAGCAAGAACGCTGGGCTTTTTAGCAAGCGAGGCCTCAGTAGTGGAGCCCTGTCCCCCTCTGGTTACCTCACCGGGGATTGGACAGGTACTCCGCCGGGTTGTGGGTTGTTGGGCCGCTGTCTCTCTCTTGGTTCTCTCTCGCTACGGAGCTCAGCCCACCTCGCTCCAACTCCGGCTCCTTCCTCCTCGGCCTCGCTCCACTTTCCCCCTTTTATTCCCCTTTCCGTGTGTGCTCCACCCTTTCCTTCCTTCCCCCGCCCCCACCATTGGTGCCCTGCCCTGTCCATCGCCGCATTTGGCCGCTGGTTGGTCCATCTATCCAGTGTGGGCGGGGATGGGGAATCCCTCGTCGTCTCGCCGAGCCGCTGCTTCAGGGCGGGGCCCGCTTCCAGGATGCGGCCCGCCAGGGCTCCACTGCTGTCTTGCTGCCTCCTGCTTGCCTCGCCACTCCGCTGGTTCGTCTCTTCGTTTCCCGTTCTCCGCGCTGCCCGCCTGCGCTTTCGCGCTCTTCCCACTCCTCCCGTCCCCGCTTGTAAGTGGACTGGGCGGGCCGGGGACTCTTCCTGGGTCACAGGGCTTTCCGAGCCCGTCGAACGGGGCGCTGGCGCACCGCTGCGCTCTGTGCCCCTCCCTTGGTCTCGGCTGCCAAGTCCCGGGTCGGGACATTGACCAACTTCAAAACATTTGGATAAAATTATTTTAAGGGATACAAAGTTGCATAAATGTATCAGCTGAGTTTCAAAAAAGATTCATTGCTTACCAAGATTCATCTTACCAATGCTCTTTAAGTAAGCTTTCATTCTTTCTAAAACACAGTATTTAATAAGAAGTCAAAATGAGCCTGGCTTTCTTCCAGCTTTGCAGTCTGCATGACAGAGGCTCTTTTCACATTATTGTTCTAAACTGGATGTTATTCATTGGTGGCCCGATTTCAAGTAAAGCGATACAGGGATGGGGTTTCCATACAGCAAATTTCCTTTTGTTAATGAGCTATCTCTGTAGTGCTATTGTCATTTCAAACAGTACCACTTTTTCCCCACCCTTTTTGGCCACACAATCTTCCTCAGCCTTTTTTTTTAATGGTCTAAATTGAGTGCTATAGTGCTAACCAATATAGCATTTCTGTGCTATAGCAGCACCATTGAGATGCCTTGACTCCATTGACTTAATGGGGTTCAATGGAGTCAAGGCATCTCAATGGTGCCACCATAGCACTGAAGTGCTATATAGGTTTAGTGCTAAAGTGCTCAACTTAGAGCATTAAAAAAAGTTCGAGGAAGATCACCCAGCGAAAAAGGGCAAGGGGTGGGGAAAGCAGCACTGTAGAAAGTGCCATAAACATTTTAAACAGCACACGGCAGTGATTCAGAAGCACAACAATGGGGTAGAAAATGGAAGAAAGCAGTTTCCCTTAAAAGTGGCTCAACTACACTTTGCTAATCCTACAGAAACAGGTTTGTATGAACATGTAAATAATTACCACTAGGAGCCAGTTACTAAACTGGGTCTGTCTGAAATGACAGAAGAAACCCAATAACAAGCAGTTACCAAAATGGAATACAAAGGCAGTTCGAAAAGGGCCAGAGTGAGTACCTTCAAGCAAGGAAAAGCCATCAGCCCCTGCCTCCTGCTGCCAACAATGGATCAGGGAGGCTGCACACATTTTAAAACATTTTACAGTGCTTCCAGGATTGTGGGAGGTGTCTTAATGGCATCATGGGTAATAGCCAAGCAGCACTGTCCACAGCCAACTTTGAGAAAGAAGGTTTGTATTGAATATGATCAGGGCACTTCTGAGCCAGCCCCCATATGCTACAAAAGTGATATTGGTCTTCATCTTAAGAGAACATGGAGCTGCTCTGTGAAAAATACTTCTAACACTATGGTCAAAATCTGCTCAGGGCTTCATGCATGATGCATTCTGTGTGATGAATTGGCAGGTGGTTGTGAGTGGTTGCTTAAAAATATCTAAATTATGACGATGATTGATGTATTTGTATAGCACTCAAAATAAGGGCTTTCTCAAATGTTCCCCATTTCAATTTCTAGGACAAAAGCAGCACTTTTAGGGGAAGGGGGGTGGAGGGGGTTGAAATATTTGTCCACATTTGCTTTAATTAATGAGTGCTCACCTTTATCATGTTTGCTGCCATGTTCCCACAATCTGCTCTTACACTATTGTTCCTTGTTAGGGTTTCTTTCTCCTTTCTAGAGTGTTCCTTAACAATCAAGATCATGTATTGTGTACATTATGATGTCATGAAGCTATTTAGCCAATTAGATTTAATGAGATGCTGACGTGCAGAGAGCAGTGAAGCAGCATCTTACTGAGGACAGGACATACAGAAACAACAACGAAATTACAGAACATAATTATATTTTAATGAAGCTAATAAAACAGAACTATGTTGTGTGGAGAAAACTGTGAGAAAGATTAGAACTAAAGAAATATTTCAAAAGAAGAAAGAACAGAATTAAGGGAATCTGTGTGAGTGTGCATGCATGTGCATGGGGGGGGGGACCCAGTCATTGCAAGAAACGAAAGTGAAACACAAACAAGACTGCCCAGAGACATGGATGAAGGAAGGAACAGGTAAAGGAAACAGACAAGCAAGTTGTAGCAATAAATGAAAACATTGTCTTACCCGTAGAAACTGTGTCAGTGAAACTGAAGTTGCTGAAGAAAAAGGGCAAAATAAAGCTAAATTTGTTTTAGGTCAAATAAGGGTTAAAATATGCACTCCATCTATTTCACTCTTAGGAAACATTTCCCCGAAGGAATGGTCTAAAAGACCATTTCACACCTCCAATGAAAGTTATAAAGTGGAAGGTGGATGTTATGGTTGGTCTGAGAGGCGACAATGGTAACAAGTTAATGCCATTTTTGCTCTGTGTCCCTGAGAACAACCTGTAAAGTTAAACTTAGCAAATTCATTCTGATGAACATGTACATTTACATTACAGAACAACATGACCTCAACAAAGATTGTCTTTGTGTAAAGAGGCTGCTCAATCCGAAGTCAACACAATGTTAAAGTTGTTTTAATTTCTGCTTTCATTGATTTCCTGTTCTTTTCTTTTCAGCTTCTCTTGTTTCAGATCTTTTTTTCCTTGGGTAGATGGTAATGTGTAACCAGCATAGCTTGAGTCCATGAAACAATGTCACACTTTAACAAACTTGCTTGTTTCTAGCTCCCATTCCCTATTCTTCAGTGCTGAAAGTAATGTGTAGGTAGACCACTGCACTGTACATTCTTTCAACTAATGCAATATTTCAGCATCACAATTTATCAACACAGTCAACAAAACTGTTCACCTCTCACTTAAGGCCTTACCATTAAGACTTAGGGTGGCTTCACAATCTACAAGAATTATAGTCACATCTCTGATTTTTTTTTTTGCATCCACTATGTTCTTGGTAATATGTGGAAGTCTTGCTTTAAATCTATAGCATGTACAAAATGCTTTATATACAAGGAATTATTTTCAGGAAACAATTTACTGTGCATGTTTCTATAACATTTGACCCAAATTTGGTAATCTTGTTAACATCCACATTTTGCTGTGGGTTAGAGGTAGAGCGGATTACTTGGGGAACTCCTATAAATGCTAGAAAATGTAAAACCAACCGGATATTGTTTTGTGCACTCATTGGTAACAGAAATGTTCTTGGTCGTTAACATTTAATACTACTGTATGTTGCCCCAACTCATGTGATGTAGAAATATGAGAGCAGATGGCCCAGTGTGTGCAAGATTACAGCAATGAAAGCTTTATTGGTTGTTTGCTACACATTTCAAGTAGCTTAGAAGGAAATTTGGTGCCTGAAGGCTGTATCTGACTTTTATCATAAATATAGATAATAGATATTGTGTTTACAGAGAGAACAATGATTATATCTTTTTAGATTTGTTTCACCTGTGGTGTTATATCCATACAGATATGAGAACATATGTCTTCTTACTGGTTCCTTTCAGAATGATGTCATTGTCTCATGGCATACCCCCTGAGCCAAGATGGAACTCTTAATTACAATTTTTCAGTGTTATTGCACTGCTTTTCAAAGTAGTAATAAATGATGTTACACTGTGGTTATGGGTCTGACTTGTACAATTTCAAGCCAGAGTCAGTACTGTATGGCTGTAGCACACAGATTATTTGTGTAGTAGGTTCTTGATGTGAATGCCTAATCACTCAGAGAAGCATTTCTAGTTAGCTGGTTAATTAGCTAGTTATTTAGTTATGTGGCACATTTTTATCCCACCACTTCTCCAAGGAGCTCAGGTGGCTTACAGTGTTCTCCCTTCTTCCATTTTATTAACTAAATAAACCCATGAGGCTGAGAGAATGTGACTACCCCGAAGTCACTCAGCAAATTTCATGATAGAATGGAAATTTGAACCTGGGTTGCCCCTTCAAAAAAAGCAGGGGTAAATATAGGAACTTCGTGTTCTCTCATTTGGAGAGTAGTATGGACCACTGATTTCATACATGAGCCATCTGTATGATGGATGGTATGTGTACATGCGCTCCTCTAACTCATGAAGGTAATCTTATAAGATAACACATGAATAGAGACAAAACATATTCTAAGCAGTTTCTGTCTGATGTGATTAAAGAAAATCAGTTTCTGTAGTATAGTGTCATAGCATAAACTAAAGTCTCTATGTAGACCTAAGAGGACTGGAAGACCTGTTTTCTATACTTTAGCCTATAGAGGAGAAGTGATGTGGGTCAACATGACCTAGTAACTGAAATAAGTAAGGAGATGATTTCATTGAAATCAGTGAGACACATAACAGGTTAACAGCTGATAATCCAAAGAAAGAAGTATATCATAACAGAAACATATCAATTATCAGATGAAACGCAAACATTTATGATACTACAAATAAAATTAGGATATTTTCAATTAAAAGAAAAGAAAATAACTCATTTCATTTTTGCTAGCCCATTAAAAAAAATCAAACTAACCAGCCCAGTCAGGATGGTCCCATGCCTTTAATTTTGTAGTAAACTGCTTTAATAGTTGGCATCAGAGATCCCCAAAGTGGCACCCATGGACCCCAAAGTCTGGAGCATTCCTGATATCAGCCAAGTATATTTAGAAAGTAGATAGGGCCAGGAAGGATTTTTGTCCATCAGGGCTTTTTATTGGCCACTGGAGATCTGATTGTGTATATTATAATGCATCATTGCTAAACAGAGTTTCTGCTTGAGATGTTGAAAAATTATTATGAGAATTATGCATAATCTGGCTCTGTCTCCAGTGGCAGCCATTTTGTGATTTATTCTACCTCCTGTGGCAGCCATTTTTTATTGTGCCTACCACTCTTTCTCAGACTTCCTAAATTGCCTGCAGGCTCAAAAAAAGCTGGGACTTAATGTCTATGTTGACATTATAAGTGCAATCCTAAACAGGAATAAGAGATAAGAGGACAAGTAATGGCATAAGAGGACAGGACTCAGGCCCATAGCTACAGTGGGGCATCTCAGGGCCAGCCCCCTCAACTTACTGCCCAGGCCTCCAAGACTTCACATCCAGATGGTTTATTTTATTTTTCTCATGTGCCACGGCAGCACTGAGCTGTCACCCTACCCTGCTTGCCGGCAGTGTATCTCTGGCTGGCTGCAGGTGAGCATGCCACAGGACACATCTGCTCCCTACTCCAGGCCTGCCCATGAGCTTCCCTGGGGGCCTCTTGGTGGTGACAAACTGCTGGACTCCATGGCCTGACTCAGCACAGGTGATTCTGAATGTTCTCACTCATTCTTTCATTCAGTGTGATCTTGGGCATGCAGCATGCACAGCTGCCTCTCTTTCTCTCTGTGTGCATGTGTCCTTGTGTGTGCATGTGTTGCTTTCAGTCATCCCCTCAGTGCTGAGTGAGGTAACCACAGTGAAAGGGAAATCACCTTTACAATAACTTTGGTTGTTGTAGTATCCCCCCCAGTTTCTCTTTTCTAATTGCCTATCTCCAATCGCCCCTGGCTTTTAAATTTCCCTCTGGCCTTTAGATGATAATAATAATAAAATAAGAACACACTGCCTACTACTGCTCTCACCTCTCTCTCTCATTGCTTTTTAAATTTTCGCATGCACCACAGCCTTGCCGCATCGAGTCATTACCTTGCTCTGCCTGCCAGCACCCTTGCCTTCCTCTCTCTCTCTTTGCTTTTAAAAAACTTTTACTCTCTCATCACTTCTGACACAGCCTGGGGATGTTGTGTGAGTCCCCCCAACTTATTTAAATGTCCCCCAAAGTCAAAAATCCTTGCTCCAGCCCTGGGACAAGTCCTCTTGTGGATTAAAAATTGGTTAATTAACAGGAAACAGAGAGTGAGTATAAATGGGCAGTTTTCACAGTTGAAGGTAGTAAGCAGTGGGATACCGCAGGGCTTAGTAGTGGGTTCGGTGCTTTGTAACTTGCTCATTAATGATTTGGAGTTGGGAGTAAGCAGTGAAGTGGCTAAGTTTGCAGATGACACTAAGTTGTTCAGGGTGGAGAGAACCAGGGAGGATTGTGAGGCACTCCAGAGGGATCTATTGAGGCTGGGCGATGGGTGTCAACATGGCAAATGAGGTTCAGCATGGGCAAGTGCAAAGTGATGCACATTGGAGCCAAAAACCCTAACTATAAATACCTGTTGATGGGGTCTAAACTGGCAGAAAAAGGTACTGAGAAAACCATCATGAGAGTCTGACCGACGAATCAAAGTAGCCAACAAGGCTTACATTTTTTCACCTTATATATTGTTCCCAATAAACACTACGGCTGAGTTCAGACTGGCAGTTTGCCCCGAGATAGGCACATTTCAGCAACCTTTCACAACCGGATTACACAGGCACATCTGTCTGGCATTCCCCACCCATAGCCAACCCGTTGTATACCGCTTCGCTCCCATGTTTAAAAAATTCCTGGTGAAAGTGGTAGCAAATCCCGGAGAGCACGTTTATCCTGCTTCATTCTGCTTCTGGGAAGTGTGAACGCTGGCCCGAAAAACCGGGAACAGTCCACGGTAATAATGTCTGCTGGGTGTTTCCGTGCATAAGGTGCACTTGATTGTCCTGGAGAGGCAGCAGTGATATGATTGGATGTGCTCCGCTCTACCGCCCAATGCAGTGCTGGTGCAATGGGATCCTCCCCAAATCGCCCTGATGCACTTATGCACATGAGTGCATATGCGCACATGCACACATAGACGAATTACCAGGAAAAAGCCATTTACAGCCGTGCCTCCAGTCCAGCAGTCTGAACGCTCCCTTGCACCTCCTCCCAGGAGCTAAGCAGTACATGACAGGTTGGCTATGGGTGGGGAATGCCAGACAGATGTGCCTGTGTGAACGCTCCCACATCAGTCTGTGCAGTTTGTTCCGAGGCTTTTTTGCCACGACTCTCTCCCACTTCAAACTGCCAGTCTGAACTCAGACTACATAACAACAATGAACAAATACCCTCAAATCATAAGAAAATCCTTGTATAAGAATAAATCAGCATCATCTCCAGATTTTATAACAACTTTTCAAAAACCAGATCTTCCTCAGGAAATATTCTATACAGTAGTACAAGAGCTTTCATGCTCATACAGTGCTATCACAGAACCAGGAATAATATAATGCATTTAGTAGTAGGATGATGATCTGATGCTTGAAATCTGTCAGAAACTGTGTAGTATGTTTGCAGCCTAAATAGCCTTGAAATCAGCATTGAAACATTGTTGTTATAAAATCTGAAGACAACGTTGATTTATTCTTATACAAGGATTTTCTTATGATTTGATGGTATTTGTTCATTGTTATTATTTAGTGTTTATTGGTAACAATATATAAGAAGAACATTTTTGTAAGTCTTGTTGACTATCTTGATTTGTGGGTCAGACTCTCACAACTGTTTTTTCAGTACCTGTTTCTAGAAAAGGTGGTGACTGTCCACATTTGTCTGAACTGGCAGAGACTGACCAGGAGACAGATCTTGAAGTTATGGTAGATAACTTACTGAAAATGTCAACTGAGTGTGCAATGGCAATAAAAAAGGCAAATGCTATGCTGGGAATCGAAAACAAATCAACCAGTATCATAATGCCTCTGTATAAATCGATGCTGTGGCCTCATTTGGAATACTGTGTACAGTTTTGGTCACTGCATCTTATATGATAGCACTGAAAAAGGTGTGGAAAATGGCAACTAAAATGATTAAGGGGATGGAACACTTCACCTATGAAGAAAGGTCAAAGCGGTTAGGGTTTTTTAGCTTGGAGAAATGATGACTGAGGGGTGACATGATAGAGGTTTACAAAATTACACTTGTATAAAGAAGGCAGAGAACGAAGTAGTCTTCTCCTTTTCTTACAATACAAGAACTTGTAGGCACTTATTGAAATGAATGAGCAGTAGGTTTAGAACAGATAAAAGGAGGTAGTTCTTCATCCAAAGAGTAATTAATACATGGAATTCCCTGCCACAGGAAGTGGTGGTAGCTACAAGCATAGACAGCTTCAAGAAGGGATTAGATAAATGTATAGAGCAGAGGCCCATCAGTGGTTATTAGCCGCATGGTATAGATAGAACACTCTGTCTGGGTGTGGGACAGTGATGCTCTGTATTCTTGGTGCTTGGGGGGGCCACAGTGGGAGAGCTTCTGGAGTTCTGGCCCCACTGCTAGACTTCCTAATGGCACCTGGTTATTGGCCACTGTGTGACACAGGGTGTTGGACTGGATGGGCCATTGGCCTGATCCAGCATGACTTCTCTTATGTTCTCTTAGGTCTATTCAGAATTGTACTGAAGTGGGGCTTACTCTCAGGAGAGTGTTATGAGAATTGTACTGTATGTCACTTCAAACTACTTAATATTATTCTTAGTATCAGACATGTAACAGCTATTCTTATCCTCATATAGTGATGGGAAAGTCTCATTTCAGGGCAAGGTCTGAGGAAACCAAGGTACAGCAATTCTGATGAGATGGTGTCTGTTTGTATTATAGTTCTCAGTAGTCTGACTTCAGTCCTAATATCTGTATTTTCAAAAGAAAACACTGACTGGCATTTTAAAAAGTATCAGAACTTTTATCCCCACCACCACCCATGTAAGTGGCATGAGAAGTCAAGCATCTCATTTCTGAATGAATCCCTTTTCCAAGAACATTTATGGTAAAACTCCCATTGATTTTAATGAAGCTGGATTGCTGCCTTGGTGATTTACCTTTGTACCTTCAGGGTGCTGTCACAAGGAGAGGAGAGGAAAATAATTAATTCTTCACCTTTCTTTTAATCTAAATATGCCTGCCTGTGGTGACACAAATCACTGTTACTGTGAGTCAACTCTGGTGTTCAATTAAAAAATGGTGTGAGTTCAGAGTGTGGAGTGAAGAATCTGCATAACAGAAATAATGTCTGGGTCCTAAAATAGAGGAGTAAACTTTCCCTGAGACCATGTCTTGTGAATATACATTTTGACATTTCTGATTTACAATGTGTGAGAGGCCTTTTCTGTCAACTGAGGGGATCCACACAGCCTCCTGTGATTTTTTGGGAACTTGGTTTGTTTTAAACCATGAACCTTCCCCGCAGTTACCAGGTGTTCTAAAGGTAGCAAAGGCTTTGGGTTCACTGCTGTGAGATAAGTTTTGTAACAAGCAAATAGAATACAGAGATCACCGAGGCAGGATTTTTTATATAAACAACAAAGAAGATTGATTTATTTACAGATTGGGTCAAGGAACAGGTTTCCAGATAGACAAAGGAGAAATATGACTGAGGCACATTAACTTAAACTAGTTATGGCTTCAGAGAGTAGTTTGAATTTTCCCTAATGCTTTCAGGTATAAACAGGCTTTTACTGAGTAGCCACTAGGATGGATTCTCTCACACACAAAGGATTCCACTCATACCAGCCTGTCAGATTAAATGGTACAAGGTCAGCTCATTACCAGAGACTGGTGTAACTATTGGGTACTCTATTTTCTCTCAGAGGCAGAGCTAAGCTACTCTGTCACACTACCCAATCTGAGCTTTACCCTTCATTCTGTCTTTCTTTTTCTGAGCCAGACCTGAGCTCTCACTGCTCTCTCCCTGAGGCAGAACAGAACTCCCTCCACACTCTCCTTGAGGCAGACCTGAACTAAACTCCTGCTGTGCTTCCCTCCAACATTCCACCCCCCTTCTGAAAGGTGATGAGATGATGGAGCCCCACTCCCATAGGCTCAATTGACTGGCTGTAGAATAGAAAGGTAATGAGATCCAAGAATTTTTACCTGTACAAGGGCATCTATGGCAAATTTTAATTTGAGCCAGGCAAATCACCTGAATATAAGACCAGTATGCAAGGCAAATATGGCTTGGAACATGTTCAGAGAATCTTTCCCTCTCCTCTGACCAGGAGAGCAACTTCAGTGGGGTATAATGTCATAGAGTCCACCCTCAACAGCAGCCATTTTCTCCAGAGGAACTGATCTCTGTAGTATGGAGGTCAGATCTCCAGTCCCCACTTGGAGGCAAGTAATCCCACCTCTGACAGATGACAAGCAGAACAATATGCATCCAATAAGAAAAGAGAGAAGGATTTCCAGTTCATGAAATGTGCCTCTACAGCAGGCTAAAACATTCTGTTAAATTAACAATATTGAATAATGGCCTAACAGCCCACTTCACAAACTAGGTAAGTTGAAATGTTTCAACTAATATGTAGCAAAGGCCTGAATGCAGGTGTGGCTCAGCAAGCCAAACACAAGTCCTGAAGGCTCAGTAATCCTATTTGGCTGCATATCTGTGCCTGCCGAAACAGAGGGGATTTCATTCAAGCACATGGCTCATAAACTGCACTTGGCTAATGTGTCATGAGTTGTAGAGAGGGTTGCCAGGTCCCATCTTCTCCCTGGTGGGGGAATTTGGGGGGCAGTCTGGGAGGGGAGGGGCCATCCCAGATGTGATGACATCATGCTGAGTGATGTCATTGCATTGGGAAGCAGCACCGTGCACATACAGTTTGATTAGTGGTTAAGTGCGCAGACTCTTATCTGGGAGAACCGGGTTTGATTCTCCACTCCTCCACTTGTACCTGCTGATGTGACCTTGGGTCAGTCACAAGCTCTGGCACAGTTGTTTTCTCAAGGACAGTTTCTGTCAGAAGTTCTCTCAGCCCCACCTACCTCACAGGGTGTCTGTTGTGGGGAGGGGAAGGGAAAGGAGTTTGTAAGCCTCTCTAAGATGCCTTTGGGCAGTGAAGGGCGGGGTATAAATCCAATCTCTTCTTCTTCTATGTCTCCTGCATCCCCTGCCAGGGGGAAATGTGGGCACTGCATGTGCCTGCTCTGCAAGCTGTGAATTCACCACTTGCAGAGCAGATGCATACAGCCTCCACTTGAAAAGAGTGAAAGCCCTGTGTGTCTGCCCTGCAAACCATTAATTCACCACTTGCAGGGCAGGAGCAGGCGGCCCACACATGAAAAGAACAGGCACCATGTGCACCTGACTTGCAAGCCATGAATTTGTGGCTTGCAGGGCATGCATGCATGCCCCTCACTTGAAAAAAGTGGGTGCTATATGCACCTGTCCTGCAAGCTGCAAATTTGCAGCTTGCAGGGCTGGCACACACAGCACATGCTCTTTTCAAGCAGAGCCACAGATAACTGTTGGGTTAGGACTTCCCCCGCCGGCCAGTGGGCCAGCATCTGGGGGAGCTCCAACTATCAGGGGATCCCCCACCCTAGTTGTACAAGTCTGCATAGTCTATGGCCTGCTGTGTAACTCTGACAGCATACAGGGTCAGTCCTTACACGTAGACCAGCACAGCAGCTCTTCTTATGTTTGCTCCTATTTTTGCCAAAGGATAGGCATGCCATACGAGGGCAGTTATATGGTTCTGAAGACAGCAAGGTTCACTTGGGCCCCCTTATTTAGCATCCTCTGCATCTTTGTGACCAAGGAGTACTGATCATTAGCATAACCTTGCAGGGATCACATCTTGGAGCAAGGACAGAGGTAGATGTGTAGCTAGGCAGGAGAGACAAAGTTATTTGGCTGCTGTGACAAACAAAGAAAGGGGCTCACAATTATTATACATTGTGTATACTATAGAATTCACTAATACTAGAATTTCCCCTACTCTGTATAATGTGTAAATCAGTTCTTAATTTCCATGCTCATTTAGGTTCACAATATGAAAGTATGTACTGAGTTCTTACGCTGACATTTCCATGTGCTCTGTGGGTCAGATGTATTATGGTACTTGCAGTATTTATTGTGTTTATTGTTTCTTATTGGTTCTCAAGTTTCTTTGAATTTGTAGGAACCTGGAGATGAATTGTTTAAAATAAACAAATATTGGGAGTGTCTGCTAGTACTTTGTCACATTTTTTGTTAGGAATGTAATAAGGATTAGTGACAGAGGACCAAGATTTATAGAACACCATGAGGGAAGGTAGAATAGGTAGAATGGATTAGAAACTGAGGGTCCGGGAAGGACTGGACTGTGAAATCTAATAATAAAGGGATCATACTGGTGAATATAGGGATATCTTAAGGTTGCCAGCGCCATTTGGGAAATTCCTGAATATGTGAGGGTGGATTCTGGGAAAGGAAGCATTTGGGGAGGGGAAGGACCTCAGTTGGATATAATGCTAAGGAGTCCATCCTCCAATGAAGCCGTTTTCTCCAGGTGAACTGATCTCTGCTGTCTGGAGAGCAACTGTAATTCCTGGACATCTCCATGCCCCTCCTGGAGGCTGGCAACCCTATCTGTATAAGCCTCCTGCTGTTTGTGGGGTTTTTTTAGCTTTCAGTACAATCTAGTCAAGGTTCATGTTTCCCTCTGAAAAGATGAGGGTCAAAACCATGTATTTTTGGGAAAGGGAGGGAGATTAGGCTGAGATGCTCAGAATAAATTGGACCCTACAAACCACATTGCAGAGGAAGAGAAATTGCATTCCCCCCCCCGCTGCCATTTTTTCCTACACTAGTGCCAGCTTCCAATTCCTGTGATCTCTTTTCTTTCATGGGCTTCCCATCCACTCCTTCCCACTCCTGTAGGCTCTCCTTCTGCTCTTGGGTTCACTTTCCCCACTTTCTGTCCTCACTAGTTCTCTTTTCATCACCTCACTATGGGCTCTCCTATTTTCCCCTCCATGCCTCTGAAGGCTCTCCTTTTCCCGTGTGAGATTTCCTTTTCTCTTTCCTCCCATGGGGTCTCCTGTTTTCTCCTTCCCTTTCTTCCTTCCAATTACCCCCCCCCCATTTCCCCCTTTTCTCTTGCTGTCACCAGTGTTTGTGCACCATTTTGGGTAAAAAGCTTCCAAATTCTGTTTTGTTTTGTTTTCAATATCATTACATATACAGATATTGCTGTCAGGGTCTGCCCTTGAATATTAGATATGTTTCATATGGTGAGTCACATGTTACGATCTTTAGCATGATTGTTACCTTGCTGGTTTTCAAGATGCTTTTATAATGCATTGTACTTGATTAAAAATGTTTAGTGGAAAGAAAAAGCAATGTTAAATAGTTTACAAAGACATTCATTACGTCTGTCAAAATAGCAATGCAGCGAAGACACTGATTAGCTTGTAGAGCTAAACGAGAAGTACTTTTCTACCATTCTAAGAGGTCTGTTTCAATTGCAGGGGGGGAAAGACCATGTATATAGAAAGTTTTTACTATTAGGAGTTCCATAGACAAGACATTCTTCTGCTCAGAGAAGGGTGTTTTGCACATATGGGGTGGTAAGATATGGGGATAAGTTTTCTGAGGGCCACATGGTTGGGTGGTAAGATTTCTGAGGCCTTCAGCTTCCAACCCCCTCTTCAGTTTCTCAACCAAATTTATTCTCTCAGTCAACACACTCAAACAACCATAGTTTGGGCCAGAGGTTTTCTTTTCTCATGGTGATGTCTCTGCAGGAGGGGCTGCTGATTGTTGTTACTGTTATTGATTCCATAGGGGGAACTAGCTGTTGTAGCAAAAAAAGAAACAAAGGACCCAATCACACAGAGAATTTGCTGTGCGAGAGGCATGAATGTTGGGCAGATTTTCAGGGTATGATCACACCGCAACATCTGGGAAGCTTGGCACACCTGTGGCCAAACCGTGGCATACTGCCGAAGATGTGGAGTTAAAGAGTACCTAGGAAAGTGCACTAGTATCTGGAAAATGCGCAGCACAGCCAGGCATCTGATCACGGTGGCACTAGTATCCCGTGGCATCCAGCGCCCGTCCACATCTTGTCACAAATCGGATGTTTTTTTAAGCCTCCATAGGATGTGCACAAATGCTGAACTGCTTGTGTGATTGTATAGCAATAAAATTGAATTAAAGAAATTAAAAGGACAAATTGGCCTAAATTCATCTCAGGCCTCAAACTTTCCATTACCACCTTGAATTTCCCCCTCCCACAAGTTTCATAGAAAAAGGTATGACATTTCTGTTTAGCAAAAAAAACCCTGTTATTGAATGTGGTCGGAAACCGAGCCTGCGGTTAAGCTTCAAAGGTGCCCAGGTGCAAAAGATGCTTAGATCTTAAAGCTAGCTTGTAATGCAAAATAAGAGATGGTGCTTCCGGAATGAAATGTTCTCTTCAACAGGAAGAGAGAAATTGTGTAAAGGAAAATTCCATTGTCTTGCTTCTGACACGCACATTGTAAGGTATATTAGAAAGCTGAATGCATCTGAAAGGGGTCAGCCCTGTTGCTTATTAAAGCTGGCTGGCCTAGCGCTAATAAATCCTCCTCTGATTGACCTGGTGTGGTTTCACTGACTGGATGAAAGCTCTCCTCTCCCCGCTTCATTTCCTGGTGCATTGGGCCGGGAAACTGGAGAGCTGACTCTGGCAACGAGACCGGGTTATTGCCCTCCTGAGCCACGGGCCGTCGGAGAGCCGAGCAGCCCGTGACTGATTTCCGACAGGCGCCACTTCCGTCTTTGGAAGGTCGGTCTTCTCTCTGTTCTGTTGTGACTCTCTGCCGGTGCCGCTTGCTTTGAAGAACCCAGGTCTGAGAGGAGGAGCCCAGGGACGACTCGAGTCGACGGACAGGTCAGTATAGTCAGTCTGAGGTATCTGAGGTATCCCCTTCCAGTACAGAAGGGGGGAAAGGGAGCTTGATCACCTCTCTTATCAGTGGAATCTGGGTTAGCTTTCTGACAGGCAGGTCAGGGAAGCAGTGACTTCTCTGTGATCAGGGTGGGATACGTGTTGAAGTGTGTGATTGATGTGTGCTTGTGAAAGGCAGAGTCCTACGGGACAAAACCAAACTGAGAGTTGACTTCTGATACGTGCGTTTCCGATCAGCGCGAGCTCGAATCGGCCACTTAAAGAAGGAAGCATCTGTGGTCAAGGAATCCCTTTTGTGTCTTAAGAGTGGCAGACCCCTTACTGCACTCTCCGTTTCTTAACCCTTTGTATACCCAGATGTCTGTCTTTGTTTGTCTTCATGGGGGGGAGTCAGGCAAAGCCCATCACGCCCTTAGAATACATGCTGCGAAATTTCAAAGATATTTTTACTGGAGACTATGGTGGAGATGTGCCCCTCAGCCCTGGCCGCTTACAAACTTTCTGCACTATAGACTGGCCAGCCTTTGATGTCGGATGGCCCCCAGAGGGGTCCATGAATCAGGAATTAATTAAAAGAGTTTTTGCAGCAGTTACAGACCCAAGCTGTGACCATCCAGATCAATTCCCCTACATTGACTTATGGGATGAGTGGGTCAGGTTCCATCCATTCTTAGAAAAGAAATTCCCTGTGACCCGGCGGCTTCGCTCCCGTATTCCACGGGTTTGTCTTGCTACCACCACAAGCCAGCCAGCTAGGTCTCCTGTTGGGGCCCCTCAAGTTCGAGTTCAAACAGATCAGGAAGAAGACTGGCCACCCCTCTACTCTGCAGGACCAGCCAGAACCCCTGACAGAACCCCTCCACCCAGCCCACCTGAGACCCGAGCCATGGCCCGTGCCCGTGAGGAAGAGGGAAGAAAGAGGAGGGAAGAAAATAGGTTGAGAGAGGTGAACCTTCTACGTTCTGATGAGAATCTGGTAGACATCCCCTCCAATGAACAGGGCTCAGGGGGAGCCTGGAAAAAGAAGGACAGAGCTGAAAAAAAGTCCTGCGACCCTCCAGTAGACCCCGAACAGATATACCCCAACTTAAGGGAATTGTTCCTAGGAAGAGAGAGTGAGGAACCTTCAGCCCCACCCTTAACCCCCTCAGTCCATCTGAAACATGATACCTGTACAGGCCTCTGGACACAAGGCAGTTCTGGACAGGTTGAGCAATCCACAGCTCTGAAACCATCTGACAGGACATCCCCAACTCCTATGGTGTGTCCCTTGAGGCAAACCCCTGCAGGGGCAGCAGGCAATATGGTCTATGTTTATAGTCCCTTCAGCACAGTAGACCTTTGTAATTGGAAGACTCAGACCGTGCCTTATAGTGAAGACCCAAAGCCTATGACTGATCTGTTTACCACCATAATGACCACTCATGCACCAACCTGGAGGGATTGCTCGCAGCTGCTGTCTGCCTTGCTAACATCAGAAGAAAAACGGCGGGTACTGGCAGCCGCCAAACAATCCCTTGTGGCCAGGGTACCTGTGGGCCAAGTAGAAGCAACTTGGGTGGGAGAGAGGTTTCCCGAAGCAGACCCAAACTGGGATTTTAACGATGCCCTGCAGCGTACACTACTGCAAGAGTATAGGACTGCGATCCTCGCTGGTCTCGCAGAGGCAGGAAAGAAACCCATGAACATGTCCAAGTTAAAGGAAGTAATACAGGAGCCAAATGAACCCCCATATGCATTTCTGGAACGCCTCTACAAGGCCTATCGCCTGTACACCCCATTTGATCCTGAGGTAGAAGCAAATCGCACCTTGGTTAATGCCTCCTTTGTTGGTCAGGCAGCCCCAGATATTCGCAAAAAACTCCAGAAATTAGAAGGCTTCCAGGGAATGAATATGGCCCAGCTTATTGATGTTGCCCAGAAAGTTTTTGTAAATAGAGACAGAGAATTAAAAAAGGATGAAGAAGTAAAGCAAAGGAAAAAGGCAGCCCTGTTAGCAGCAGTTCTCAGAGGGGCAGGACCACAGTACGGTGCTGCTGGCCCATATGGCCCTCCCACTGGACTGGCTCTTAATCAATGTGCTTTCTGTAAAAATTTTGGACACTGGAAATCGGAATGCCCAAACCGACCAGAAGGCGGGCCAGGTCTGACCAGAGGAACTGCCCGAGGTGTGGGACAAGGGAGAGCGAGAGGAAGAGGAAGAGGAATGGGAAACCAAGACAGAGGAGCTTGGCAACTAAGGGGATGGGTCCAGAATGGCTTCTACAACCCAAACCCTCCCCAACCAGATAGCCTAGTGGGACTAGCAGGGACTGAATATGATGAAGACTAGGACAGACCGGGTTCCCTCTCCTGTGGCCCCGGGGAACCTATGGTCCGGATGATAATCGGTGGGGCCCCTGTGGACTTCATGGTAGATACTGGGGCTGAACTATCAGTTGTAACTTCTCCTATTGCCCCCCCCTCAATGACAACACGAACTGTTGTGGGAATGGCTGGAAAACGCCTTACCCTTCCCTATTTACGTTCAAGAACGTGTGTGTTAGGAGGCCACCGGGTGGAACATAAATTCCTCCTGAACCCTGACTGCCCGTTGAATCTTCTTGGACGAGACCTCCTATCCAAACTCAGGGCAACTGTAAGCTTTGACACCCCTGATGGTTCTGCAAGCTTGACTATGCCAGACCCTAAGGTCTGTTGTACTTTCAAAGCGAACACCCTGCCACCTAGTGATCCTACAGCCCTTGTGTGTTGCACCCTGGAAATAGATGCTACTGAGAAGTGGAGGTTGCCTAAAAAGGTCCTGTGTCTAGGTGGCCCACATGGGGACCCAGGAGAAGAAGAGGTGTTCCTTAAATCCTCAGACTCATGCTACTGTAAAAACAGAATCCCAACAGTATGGGCTGAAAACAACCCACCTGGGTTTGCTAAACATCAGCCTCCTGTTATTGTGACACTGAAACCCTCAGCCGTTCCTGTAAGAGAGCGCCAATATCCCATCAGAGAAGAGGCCCAGAAAGTTCTCACTGTCCATTTTCAGAGGCTGCTGGAGGCAGGAATTTTAGTCCCCTGTGAATCAGCATGGAACACGCCTATCCTCCCAGTTCCAAAGCCCTCGCCTGATCCAGACAAACCTGACTACCGCCCTGTGCAGGACTTGAGGCATGTGAACGCCCAGGTTGAAACTATCCACCCAGTGGTTCCAAATCCTTACACCCTATTGACTTTGATCCCACCCTCAGCCCAGTGGTTCACGACCCTGGATCTTAAAGATGCGTTCTTTTGTATCGGACTCCACCGAGATTCTCAGAACATTTTTGCATTTGAGTGGCGAGCTCCAGGAGCTTCTAGCCCCACCCAGTACACCTGGACCCGCTTAGTCCAAGGTTTCAAGAATAGCCCCTCATTTTTTAGCCAGGCCCTTGCCAGAGACTTGGAAAAATTTGACACCCATGACGGTTGCCTCACTATACTGCAGTACATTGATGATTTGCTTTTATGTGCCCCTGACAGACCCTATTGTGAGAAGGGGACAGTTGAACTCCTTATGCTATTAGATGAGCGTGGGTATAAAGCCTTCTGGAAGAAAACTCAGCTGTGTCAGCAAACTGTCCGCTTTTTGGGCTTTGATATCTCACAAGGCCAGCGTTCTTTAGGCCCAGAAAGAAAGGAAGCTGTGTGTCAGATCCCTGAGCCTTACACCCGCAAGGAACTTCGCGGATTTTTAGGGGCAGCAGGCTACTGTCGGCTGTGGATTCCAGGTTTTGCCCTCATAGACAAACCCCTATATGAAGCTACAAGAGGAGGGCCCAACGATCCCTTCCTGTGGGGTCCTGAACAGGAGATAGCATTTCAAACCTTGAAGCAGCGCCTCATCGAGGCACCAGCCTTAGGATTGCCCAATTCAGAAAAGCCTTTCTTTCTCTGCGTTGATGAAAAGGAGGGAGTGGCTCAGGGCATCCTTATGCAGAAGCTTGGCCCCTACAAAAGACCTGTTGCTTATCTCAGCCAGGGCCTCGACACTGTAGAACAAGGTCTGCCCCCCTGCCTTCGAGCAGTAGCTGCCTGTTGTCGCCTCATTGAATCAGCCAACAAATTCACCTGGGGTGCCACGCTCACTGTGTATGTATCTCACGGGGTAAGGACTATTTTAGAGGCAAGGGGCCATAATTATCTCACTGTTTCTTGGATGGCTCATTATCAGGCCATCCTCCTTGAAAATCCTGGAGTAACCTTAGCACCAGCAGTGACTGTTAACCCTGCCACCCTGCTTCCAGTACCTGAAGAGGCACCAGACCACAACTGCCTAGTTACAGTGGATCAGGTGTTTGCTTCGAGACTGGATCTCCAAGACCAGCCCTTACCCAGCCCAGAGATGACCCTTTACTGCGATGGCAGCAGTTTCCTAGATGATACAGGGCAACGCAGGGCTGGCTATGCTGTTGTTGATGATGAAAAGGTGGTGCAAGCAGAGCCCTTATGGGCAGGGACTTCAGCCCAGCTTGCAGAAATCATCGCTCTCACTGCTGCGCTAACATTGGCAAGAGGCCGAAGTGTCAACATATATACTGACTCAATGTTTGCCTTTAAGTCTGCTCATGCTCATGGTATCCTCTGGCAAAACAGAGGCTTCATCACAGCTGCAGGCAAAGACATTAAGTATGGCCCTAACCTACGGTTATTAATGGAAGCTGTAAATCTCCCAGAAAAAGTAGCCATCATTCACTGCAGGGGCCACCAGAAGATTGTAGACTCTGTATCTCGAGGAAATGCTCGGGCTGATAAGGCAGCAAAAGAAATAGCCCTTGAAGCATCAGGCCCCCCAGCGCAAAACTCTGTCCTGTGTTTCCAACCCCTGTTGCAGCCTGGACCCCCAGGTATTCACCAGAAGAAGAAGCCTGGTGTGACTTACAGGGAGCAGAAAAGAATAAGGAGGGGTGGTGGCGAATGCCTACAGGGAAAATATTTATCCCTGCTGCCCTGGGACTAGCTGTAATGTGACAACTCCATGAAAACACCCATGCAGGAGCCGCAGCCATGGTCAAGGCAATAAACCGCTGGGCCTACCTGGATCGCAAATGGGCTCTAGCCGAGGAGGTCTGCAGGCAGTGTGTCGTTTGCGCTCGTAACAACCCCAGAGAAGGTCCCCGCCAGCCACCAGGCACTCAGATCATCGGTCCAGCTCCCATGACCCATTTAGTAGTGGATTTCACTGAGATGCCTAAAGTTGGTCGCCACCGCTATCTATTGGTTTTTGTCTGTAGCTACACAGGCTGGATTGAGGCTTTCCCCACTGCAATTGAAAAGGCCACTGAAGTAGCTAGAGCCTTATTGAGAGACATTATTCCTCACTTTGGTTTGCCAATGATCCTTTCATCAGATAATGGACCAGGCTTTGTATCAGAGACCACCCAACATGTGGCCAAAGCCCTAGGAATTGTGTGGAAACTGCACTGCGCATACAGACCCCAAAGTTCCAGCGCTGTGGAAAGAGCAAATAGAACTTTAAAGGCATGCCTGCACAAATTTACCCAAGAGACTGAACTCCCATGGGTCAAATTGCTTCCTATTGTCCTGTTTCGTCTACATTGTCTCCCTTCCAAGAGGACTAATATTTCGCCGTATGAAGCTCTTTTTGCACGACCGCCGCCCTTAACATTAGGAATCCACGCTGATGCCTACCAATTTGGACAGTTGATCACCCAGGCCGAACTGAGGCTGTTAGGGAAACAAGTAGAAAAAATAAGGGCACATTACTCTGCCTGTCTCCCCTTTACTGTTTTTGACCCTGTCTGTCCAGTTGGTCTGGGGGATTCTGTGTGGGTTAAAAACTGGAGGCCAGCCCCACTTGGGCCTCGTTGGGATGGGCCTTTTACTGTTCTTCTTAGTTCCCCAACAGCAGTGAAGGTTGCTGAGCGTTAACCGTGGATTCACTGGTCCCATCTCAAGGTAGCTCACCCTAGGTGGACCTCCCAGCCTGGGCCTACGCCTACCTGTGTTAAGATCTCTCGTCTGCCTCCTGGGACAGCGCCAGCTAGCTCTGCTCCCTCTGGGTCCGCACCCCTGAGGGACACAGCCGAATAAGCCTGCTCGTGAACCTCTGCTAAAAGCCTACCGGAACGGCTTTTTCTATGCACAGGTGAAGAACTGATCTCCGTTGGAACCTCAGGTCTTGCATTTAGTAATTCCAGACGTTAACTAACCAACATATGGGCCAAAGGATGTGTTTCCTTCTGTTGCAATGTGTTTTTCTGTTCTATTGGGTCCATAGTCAGGCTTCCCCACCCCCTCTCCCTGCTTGTACCCCATGCATTACTACCACCTATTGCCAGGGTCAAACCTCCCAAACCTTGATTTATCAAACTAGCTATGACTGTGCATCATCCACAATCACTCAGTGTCAGCATCAGTCCACCACATATAGTGTCTGTAATGAGAAGGGACACAGTACATGTTTTCGGCCCCAATCCCATGCTGTTCATGCCCGTGTTAATGTTTATGCCAATTACAAAAAAGGCAGGAATCCTCCCGTCCTATTTCTTGTAGCCTCTAATATAACAACCCAGCTTCAACAGAAGTTACAAGTATGTTTTGATATATGTCATACTATTGATCTGGCTCAGGGGAATAAGCTTAGCTGTGGTGGGCATAGTAAGGAACAAACTTACACCCAGCTTCCAAGATATTTGCATACCTCCCCACTAACCTCCCACAAGTCAGGAAAAGATTTCTGGTATGTTAACCCAAGCCGTCCATATGTTGCCTCCCGCCAACGGGACAGTGAGCTCCTAGCCTTTGATGTAGCCTTTAAAAATGTTTCACTCCCTTGTAAGCAAGGCTACTGCACACCTCTGTGCCTAGTCTTCCCCACTCCTCCTCCTGTTGGAACTATGAAGGGACAGTTTACCATAGGGATATATATAAAACAGAGAAATCCCCTTATGGAATAATATTGGTAGAAACAGAAAGTCATGTAATTCGAACTATTGGGAAGAAGGCACACGCTACCTTCTGGTCAGAAATGGGAACGGTAATTGAAATTCCTCCAGTAACTAAAAACTTGTTTGTGGACTTAGCTGAATGAATTGCTGGACAGCTGGACGTTAAAAATTGTTATGTGTGTGCGGGGATGGGAATGTCGGACCAATGGCCGTGGAATGGATTAGAAGTGACCCTTGACAACCTCACTAAGGTTTACAATATATCTTGGAGGGAGACCGAAGGCCCTGATAAATGGATCCTGAGAAATGAGCTAGTCGGCTTTACCTGCTTTATACGACAAGGCCATCCCTTTTCAGAACCAGTGGGGATGTTAGAATGTGAAGGAGGGTGGATCTGTAATGGAACTAAACCCAAAACTTTTGTTGATTTTACTAACCCAGATAACACACAGATTCCACAATATGTGAACATGGGACACTTGCAGGTCCTCTGGGATGATCCATGCAATGCCTCACGGAAGTGGGTAGCCCCTGATTCACTATATTGGATCTGTGGCACAGTGGCCTATGCTACACTACCCCCAGGGTGGAGTGGAGCTTGTGTTTTGGGGACTATAAGACCCAGTTTCTTCCTTTTGCCCTTGGAAACTGGTGAACATCTAGGGGTCCCAGTGTACGATGAACTAGGCTGTGCAAAGCGCTCTCTGCGAATTCATACATGGCAAAATAATGAGTGGCCCCCAGAGCGTATTATTCAAGTGTATGGGCCTGCTACATGGGCTGCAGATGGCATGTATGGCTATAGGACCCCTATATATATGCTGAACCGTCTTATCAGGCTGCAAGCGGTTCTAGAAATCATAACTAATGAAACTTCCCAAGTGTTGTCCTTGCTTGCCAAAACAAATACTCAAATACGCACCGCTATCTATCAGAATCGCTTGGCTTTAGATTTTCTCCTAGCAGCGGAAGGAGGCGTCTGTGGAAAGTTTAATCTTACTAACTGTTGCCTTCAAATAGATGATAATGGGCAAGCTATAGAGCAAATCACTGAACGTATGCGTAATTTAGCCCATGTTCCAGTTCAAACTTGGACAGGAGCCCTGGATACGGGAGGGTGGTTTGGAAGTATGTTTGCAGACTGGAAACGCATATTGTTCCTGGTGGGTTTGGCTTTTGGAGGCTTACTCCTACTCCCTTGTCTAATACCCATGGTCCAAACTATGGTAACAAAAACTGTTGACTCTGTAATGATTCGTGACACTCCCAAGCTTCTGCATCTGGCTGCTAATCACAGAGAAAGACGGTTGTCTCATGCTCGGACCTTTTCACGTAGTACCTTATACAGGCCGGCTGAAAGTGACTATAACCCCTATATGACCATGAAAGGCAGAGATCCCTCAATATATAGTAGCCTTGGTCGACCAACCTCTCATTAAATAATCGAGGTGGTCGAAGAGGAGGGAATTATAGCAATAAAATTGAATTAAAGAAATTAAAAGGACAAATTGGCCTAAATTCATCTCAGGCCTCAAACTTTCCATTACCACCCTGAATTTCCCCCTCCCACAAGTTTCATAGAAAAAGGTATGACATTTCTGTTTAGCAAAAAAAAACCTGTTATTGAATGTGGTCGGAAACCGAGCCTACGGTTAAGCTTCAAAGGTGCCCAGGTGCAAAAGATGCTTAGATCTTAAAGCTAGCTTGTAATGCAAAATAAGAGATGGTGCTTCCGGAATGAAATGTTCTCTTCAACAGGAAGAGAGAAATTGTGTAAAGGAAAAGTCCATTGTCTTGCTTCTGACACGCACATTGTAAGGTATATTAGAAAGCTGAATGCATCTGAAAGGGGTCAGCCCTGTTGCTTATTAAAGCTGGCTGGCCTAGCGCTAATAAATCCTCCTCTGATTGACCTGATGTGGTTTCACTGACTGGATGAAGGCTCTCCTCTCCCCGCTTCAATTGCACCGCACTGCTTCTTTGCCACGCTTCAACATCGCCATGTGATCGGCAGCTAACAGCCTGAGCACAGAGACTCGGGGGACCCTGTGATCGGGCTACCAAGCTTCATTTTGCTCCGGGACAAACAGCCACACCTCCCCCCTGCATTATCTGGCCCGTGTGACCGGGGTCAAAGAACAACAAAACCCCCTCAGTCTGGTGACAGTTTTCAAGCTAACAGATTTATTATGGCATAAACTTTCCTGATCTAGAGGCCACTTCATTAGATGCACGCCATATCCTCAGTTGGCAGATATGTGTACAGCCATAAAGGGGAAAAATGTAAACAGGGTCAAAACACAATGAAAAGTAAGAGTTACAGGGTATGACTCACACAGTTTCTTCAGGCCCTCTGGAGTAAGTGAAAGACATTTTTAGTTCTGTGATGGATTGTTACTACAATTGTCTTTATGCCCCTGTTTTTATTAAGTGTTTTACATCTCTTTATGATGTGATTTACTGCACCTATATTGTGAATTAGTTGCTGCTTTTAGGGTTTGATTACTTTTATCATTTTTATTGTGTTCTATAGATTGGTTCTACTAAGTTTCTCTTAATTGTGAACCACTCTGAGTGCCCTTAGGGAGTGGAAAAACAGTTATAAAAAGGAACTGAATAAATAAATCAAAGAAAGCAAATCATCTATTGTAATGCCAAGATCTACACTCAAAGGCAGAAATTTTCAGGGGAGGAAAATACAATATATATATATAAAACTACTTCTTGTCCTTCTTGTCCTTTCCCTCCTCCTCTAATTATTTCTGCAAGTGAGAACAGGAAAAGCCAGGGCACAGACTGCTGCTGGATACAAAAACAATGTATTTAATTTTTAAGAGGCCACTAAATATGCTGGGTCTTTGCTTCACTGAGTGAATTTCACTGAGACTGTCCTGATAGGTGTCCTAGCATTGCATCTGAATGGCAGGTGGGTATTGTGATCACCTGATTTACCCACTGGCTCAGACCATTCCCTGATTTACCCATGACTGTTACTGCTAGACTTTTTCCTAAGTGAGTGAGTCTAGGCAAAGATTTATCAGTGAATCTTTAATGGAGGTGGCCCTGTGTGGATTGTCTGGTAAGGAGAATAAGCAAGTCTTAGGCCAATGGAGCAGGAGAACTTGCAGGTTACCAAAATACAATAATTTATTAAAATGTATCCAGCCAAGTAACAAGGAAGGTAACAGCGTTCCGTGCACCTTGGTGTTTAGTCATGCCGGCCACATGACCACGGAAACGTCTTCGGACAGCGCTGGCTCTTCGGCTTTGAAACGGAGATGAGCACCGCAACCCTAGAGTCGGATTCGACTGGCTTTCGAGCAAGGGAACCTTTACCTTTACCTTTTTATCCAGCCAATGCTTAGGTTCAAAACAAACAAAGAGATGGAGTAGAAGTAGAAGAACCAATTCCACCTTCTCCTACCATAAAGAATTTTTAAACCAGAATTGTAAATTTAAGACAACTGTTTCGTAACAGAGATGGAAAACAAAGAGACTATTATACAGCCCACATTGGGCAAGTGGTGTCACAGGGATGCTCCCCGCTCAACAGTTTCCTAATTTAGCAAATGTAATTGTAGATTCTTAGTTCAACCCCCCTGCAGTTAGGGCTGCTTATTCCTTCAGCTTAAATCACTAAAGCTACAATACAACACAACATGATCCAACATGCTTGAATCCATGTGTTTCAATATGTTTGAGAATACCTATCTCTGTCTTGGTGCGTAGCCTAGGGATTCTTTGCGAGATTAGGATTTCAATTTCAATAAAAGTTTAGATTAACATTCTTCTCTGCCTGCAACAACCCGAGACAATGCAGTTACATGACTATGTAATTATATTTCTCATACCAGCTACAAATACAGTGTGCTGTTTTGCAGGTCTCGTCATGTCCATCAGAGACAAAATCAGAGACAAACCACAGGAAATAAAAGCAATCATTTAACTACTATAGTTACAAGATCGTTTATTTAAAAACATTTTAAGCTGCCTTTCCACCCTACTTTGAGTCTCCAAGGTGGTAAACAATTAAAAAATAAAACACAATTAAAACCACAATTAAAACAAATCTAGACACATGAACAGGAAGAAGGGTCAATAACAATCATGAAATACATGAAACTGCCTTATCCTGAATCAGACCCTTGGTCCATCAAAGCAAGTATTGTCTGCTCAGACTGGCAGCACCTCTCCGAGGTCTCAGGCAGAGGTCTTTCACATCACATACTGGAGATACCAGGGATTGAACCATGGACCTTCTGCATGCCAAGCAGATGCTCTACCACTTAGCCACAGCCCCTCAATCAGGGAATGTCAGACAAAATGGAAGAGTCTACACCTGTTGGTGGAAGACAATGATAGAAAGGGACAAATCTCCCTAGGGACAGAATTCCATATTTTTGGTGCCAAAACTGATAAATCTCTTTTTCAGGTTGCCACCCATCTAGATTTGGATGATGGGGCACCCAAAGCAGGGTCTCCAATGATGACTTCTGTGGATGGGTAGGTTCATATGGGAGTAGGTGGTCCCTAAAGTATAGAGCAGAATAAGATCTTGTAGTTTGCATACAACAAATTGTGCAAAAAAATTAGTAATTTGGGCACAAATGGTGGAATTAAAACAGCAAGTATGTTTGCAAAAGTGGAAATTATGAATTTCTGCAGTTTAAAGTGGGTGGTATATGGCCTTTGCATTTTCAGGAAACAGAACTTAACACAAAACATTTGCACACTTAAAATTAATTTTGCAAAAAGGTGGGAAGCATTTCCAACCAAAGTCAGGATGTGAGCAAAGTTCTTTATTTCCTGCTTTTGTTTTATGATGGAGATCGAGAAGATATGTTTATATAAATCAGTCATTCTGATTTTATTGTATTTCAATGTCAAACAAAACCATGTGGAAGGAGCAATAAAATCTGTGTCTAATGATAACAGGGATATGGGAGGGATAATCTCCCTTATCGTCTGTGAGCCTCAAGAGCAGAAAAAGAATGTATGAACTTGCTTGAGCACCATCAGCTATTCTAGCACCACTTCAACCTGCTGTGACCAAGGGTGGTCCTGGGAAGAGTAAAGTGCCTTGGACTCCCTATTAGTCTTACGAGAAGGTACCATTGGTAGCATTCATACAACAATTTTCCATTCTCAAGGCATTTCTTGTCCTTTAAAGAGCACTGTATGATAGGCCACCATGATTTCCTCCATATTGGTGATATGTCCAAAGGCTGACGCATTAAGAATTGAATCAGAATTTTCCCTACTTACCACTCACTTGTAGCCACTATGCAACATTAGAAGCATGACATGCAAAGCCATCACTATCTTTCCCAACTCAGCAACTTCTGCTCTGCTGTCTGTTCCCAGTGACAAAGAGAAGAATACTCACATGCATACTTCAACAGCAGTCTCTGAATTTAGTGACAGTAGATACTATAATCCCTTACTTCAAATTTAATTAAATTTCTGAATCATGTCATTCTGAAATCTGGATAGCAATACTAAAAATTTCAGTAAAACCAGTAGTCAAAGGGATTCTTTATTCTTTCATTCTTTGCATTTGCTATAGAGGTAGTATAATCAAGAGGGTAATGGCAAGCAATTTTTCAGGAGGTTATTGATTATGGATGATGAAATGTACAAAAAATACCCCACAAAAAACAGAACTAGGGTCTCTGCTGTTCTTACAGCAATAGCTCATGTTTACTGCATGCTATCTCCTGATCTATTGAACATATGCAGCAGATGGGGACACTGTATTGTGATCATGCTGTAAGCTTGGGGCAAATGAGACATGGAAGAAGGTGAGAGACAGGGCCAGCCCGAAGGTTTTTCGCACCCTAGGCAGGACTATCTTCTGGTATCCCCACCTGCATGCACCCAATTTCAGAGTTGCCAACCTCCAGGTGGGGCCTGGAGAGAAGGAACCCCTCCTGCTCCTGCGGTGCTCCAGCAAGCCAGGGGAAGGGGCGGGAGGTTAAACCCCCATCCCTTCCATCTGAGCACCAGCAACCCAGGGGAAGGGGCGGGGGTTTAAACCCCCATCCCTTCTGTCTGAGCGCTGGCTTGCCGGCATGCCCCACAGCTGTGGGGTGCACTGGCAAGCCATAGGAAAGGATGGGGGGGTTGGTGGGGCTTTTGGCAGGGGGTGGGGGCCTTTTGGTACCCCTAAGAGCCGGTGCACTCTAGGCAAATGCCTAGTTCGCCTAGTGAGTGAGCCGGCCCTGGTGAGACATCTGTAGCACTTCTTAGCTGATGATGTATAGATATTAGGCACAAATACAAAGACTCATTCAGGGAAAAAAATGGTAGTACAGTGACAAGACGGTGGACCTGGGATCCAATACATAAAACATTGCTACAGGCCCATAGCTAGGATCTGAGGTGGTGCCAATACGCTAATTGAATTAGCTGTGTTAATTAAATTAAGGCATCCGCATGAGGAGAGGCAGTGCTGATGGAAAATTGTGAGATGCATTTAAGCCACCGAAACAGACTCACCAGCTCAGCTCTTCCCCTCACCCAAATGTGCAATGGAAGAGAAAGCTGAACAGGTCCCCCCTACCCCAAGCAGAGATTCTCCTTATTTGAATATAGCCGGGCACACCTTAGGGAGGATCAAGTGAACGAAAGCATGCTTTTCACAGTGGGATCAAAAGACCAGGCATATATAGTTTATGAAAAGTAGCTTGAAGGCAAAACTGTATATGCCCCCCCCCCAAGCTTTTGCAAGTGCAGAAGAAGCAGCATTTCCAGCAGAGCTTTCTGGTGTTGCTTTTTGTAGGGCAGGGAAAGAGCATGAGAGGGAGGGAGGGAAGTAAAGCCAAACAAAACCTCTTCCAGGCTTCTCCTGCACTGATTGCAAGCAAGGCAGAACTGCCAGCGAAAAGCCCCCTCCCAGGAATGCCCCCCCCCAGTCTGGGACTGGTTGGCAACAGTATATCTAAGGCAAATTCAGTGGAAAACAGGAAGCAAGGTGGAGCTCTGAGGATGACACTGCCTGCTACTCTGGAAGGAGAAGGACTTGGGAGCTGCTCTGCCAAGGTTGTGCAGCTTTATAGCTTGCCTATATACAATTTTGCTTGCCGGCTTATCAGGAAATAAGGTGGAGGTACAATGCAGGGTAGGCTCTCAGATTCAGTGGGGGCATAAAAAATTTGGGAGAGGTGTTGCCTCTCATGTCCCGCACAAGCTATGGCCCTACATTGCTATCTGTTATGCTCATGGGTAATATCTCTAAGCTATTATCACCCTTACAACCTAATTATCATCAGATACAAAGTTATTTATCATCTTTAGCCCTGACCTGGATGGCTCAGGCTAGTGCAGTCTCATCAGATCTCAGAAGCTAAGCAGGGTTGGCCCTGGCTAGTATTTGGATGAGTGACTTCCAAGGAATGCCAGGGTTGTGACACAGAGGCAGGCAATGGCAACCACCCCTGAAACTTCTCTTGCCTCAAAAAGAAGTCTAGCTCACTTTTAATGCACATTAAGAGTTATATTTTCCCCCAAGAGCTATTAGATCTGGTGATTCTTTATTGTTACTATATAAGAGGTGTGACCAGCTCACCATTTCAGATATTAAGTTTCAGGAGCCTTGACAATATGTACATGTATTACACATGCATAGTATTTATTATTTATTTATTAAATTTAATTTTTATGCCATCTATTCCCTTTGAACAGGACTCAGTACAACAATAAATAGAACAGACATATCATGTAAATTAAAACATTAAAATTACAATAAGGTTTCAGTATCAAATTAAATTAGATGGCAATCTAAATTTCTGATTATTGCAGGGTATGTGTGTGAGAGTGCCAGCCAGATGGACACCGTTGCTGTCCTCAACTGAATGCCTGGTGGAACACCTCTGCTTTACATGCACTGTGGAACTGCATCAGGTACTGCAGGACATGGATGTTACTTGGCAGAGAATTTCACCAGGTTGGGGCCAGGGCACTAAAAGCCCTGGCCCTGGTGAAGAACAGCCAGATATCTCTTGGGCCGGGGACCACAAACAAGTTCTTATCAGCAGAGCATAATGCCCTTTGGTGGATATACCCGGAGAGGTGGTCCACACACAAACACACTCACACAAGATCCACTTTCCTAGAACTACCCATCTATCCAGTCCAGCCCTGATTTAAGCATTTGAAGAGCAACAAACCTCTTGCAGCCCAGTATTCCATCCTGTGTTGTAGTAGGTTTACACATGGAAGACCACTGCATGGTGAGGAGATAGTGAATCTTTACAAAACTCCATGAATTCACTCCATTTGCCCTCTTTCACACTATCCCAGCGTTTAGGCCAGCACTGTCAATTGCCAGCAGTAGGGTTGCCAACTCCAGATTACAAGATTCCTGGAGATTTGGGAATGGTGCCTGGGGAGGGTGGAGTTTGGGAAGGGGAGGGACCCCAATGGGATATAATACCCTAGAGTTCACTTTCTAAAGTAGCCATTTTCTCTAAGGGAATAGATCTCTGTAGTCTAGAGACCAGTGGAAGTTCTAGGAGAGCTCCAGCCCCCACCCTGCAGACTAGTGCATCATTAGCAAAAATGTTGACGGCAATAAACAGCCTACCACTGGGCCCACATCTCACAGACAGGGGCTGGTGCTTGTTTCCAATTAGGCCACAAAAGTAAAAAGTGGAGATTCACTGTATGGAAAAAGTAACAAAAGACCAGAAACCTGTGAATATAATAATGAAGAATTTATAAAAATAACTTGCCTCCATCAGCCCTGGTCCTTATTGCTTCACTGAGAAGGACTGACTCAGGAAATTTGTTGGGACATGGAGGTGTTTTCAATATTGAACTGACACCAGAGATATTTTGTATAATATTCTTTACTCAGATTGGAACATTTGATAAAAATTTACAAGTTATTTTTATAAATTCGTTATTATATTCTCAGGTTTCTAGTCTTTTGTTAGTTTTTCCAGTTAGGCCACAGTAACTTTTAAAAAGCTAGGCAAGCCACAATATCTTTGGATCTCACTGGTTGATGGGAACCAGGATGTTGCGCTATGGAATAACACCACAAGGGGACTGACAGGGATCCCCCAGTCTTCAGAGGATTTTACTATGTAATCACCATCCTGCTTATAATACTTTGTCAATTGGTAATAAACACCAGGTTCTATCACAGGTCATCTTCTTAAGTATCCTATGAATCTAAAAGCAGAGACTGGCAAGCCCTGACTCTAAAATAAGACATATATGTGGACTTGAATTGTACTGTGCTTTAGGTAAAGGTAAAGGTTTCCCATGCTCGAAAGCCAGTCGAATCCGATTCTGGGGATGCGGTGCTCATCTCTATTTCCAAGCCAAAGAGCCAGCGCTGTCCAGAGATGTTTCCATGGTCATATGGCCAGCATGACTAGACACCGAGGTGCACAGAATGCTGTTACCAGAAGTCATATTTCATACCTCAAATTTGGTCTGTTAGGTGCAAGCATCTAAAAAAAAAAGTGTCTTAAGGACCTTAACAAACTTCCAGTTTTCTGGATGTTCTGTATTATAGCCATTGGCACTTGAGAGTGCAAACATGGACAAAGGGTCATCCTTGGGACCCAACAGGACTATACATCAGATGCCTGAAGAATTGCAGTGCAGGGAGGAAACTGGCCCATTCTGCATCTAGCATTCACATTCCCCTCTACATTCCATGCTACTTTCACTTTCTTTGATTGTCAGATTTTATTGTAGCCTCCACACTGCATGCCGGTTTCACTTCCTTTTATCTCTCAATTTTATGGTGCTGTCTGCATAGATTTATGGCCATTTCATGGCTGTTCAGGGGTGACTCTGCAGTCAATATGGCGTTAGCCCAGGGTATTTGAATGTGATTTTGAGCCGCATCTTTTTCTGTTCCAGTGTGGGTTTGGTAAAACAATGAAGCAAATGCTAGATTCAGAATGGGCCAGTAATAATGCTGCTCCTTTGCTGCATCTGCATTCTTTGGGGATGCACAGAGCAGCTCAGTGAAGCTATGCCTGTTTGTACAGACCTTTTGGGAACTGTGGAAACCATTCCCATTTTCATTTTTCCCCTCCAGAGTGTTGGGGAAATGGTGCTATTTTTGCATTCTCCACCTAAATCCCTGAGAGGGGAAATGTTGTTGCCGTCAAATATCCCTTTGTTGACCTTTCTGTCTTCATCTCACTGATAAAAACATGAGGCCCTCCTTGGCCATTCACAAGAGGCCCAGGAAACCAGCTTTGAACTATGAATAGTGTAAAGGCTGAAAGCCAGTCAAAAATGGGGCAGGACTGTGTGTAATTCTGCATGTATGCCTTCCCTTGTGATATTATATTTCAGACATAGCAAAATAGCAATGCAAGATGGATTTTACAGAAGCAATAATCACATTGGTCCACAAATGCAGGAACAGGCATGGAACAGGCATCTTCTCTGACTTGCATGAATTCAAGCTAAGATAATCAATTCTTGACCTTTTGGCTAAGATCAAGTGTGTGTATGATGTAGGAAGCATCTGTCAATATACTTTTAAAATAAAGTCAAATATGGCCTTCCATTGCTGTTTCCTGCACTTTAACTAGAAAATGCTCTGTTGGGTTGAAGCTTGGATTTGAGCATATATTTACTTTGAAAAAAATTTTTCCATTCATTTCTAGAAAATATCCATAAACCATAATGTTGTAAGCATTTGCACATACCCTTTACTCTGCTTTTAAATAACTGGCAATTGATTCAAAGGCCAGTAGAAAGAACATGTATTTTGCACATTCTGCAAAAATATCCTCTGTCCATCACCCCAACTACAGTTAGAATACTAAAAAAAAAGTTCTTAGAGAAACATTGTGGGAGCTCAGATGGGGAAAATGTGTATTAAATAGACACAAATATTTTACTTCTCTGTTAAATGTCCAAAAGCATCATTATTGGTAGATTAGGAACTAAAAAAACCTGTAAATAAACTATGTTAAGTCACAGGGTGAAACAACCAGTTCTCTGCCCAAGTAGCCCCAAGGGTACTGCCATGAGAACTGGTTCAAAATATACTATGGGGACTGTTAAGGCTAAGGCTGAAGTGGAGCAGTAACATACCATAGTTTACTTGGCTTCGGTCTCAGTAACTCACCAAGTAATACACACCATAAAACAAAAGAAGACTTTATTGAAGAAATTCAAGAAAATATATTAAAAACAAGGCATGTAGTTCAGTGGCAGTGTAAATGTACAAAATAATGAAGCTGCCTGACTCCCTTACTTACTTAGGTACTATAACAACATAGTTGGTTCTTAAAGCATAGAGTTCCAGAGTATAACACAAACCTTGCCAGCAAAGAGGGATAGGGAGGAAAAGGTAAAGGGTAAGGATTCTTCTCTCTAATACAAACTATATTTATAGGAAAATGCTGGCCATAACCTCCTGACTTCCTCAACCAATCACTGGGCAGTATCCATGGTACTTTCTAGGAATGGGCACAAACTGGGAAAATGCAGTTCAGTTTGTGGCTGAACCATGAATCAAACTATGAACCGAACCAGGAGGTTTGTTTGTGAACCAAACTGGTTTGTGGCCCTGCAGAACATATTGAAAGGGACCTCATTCCCTTTAACAGGGTTTGCAGAAAGCCCAAAAAACAGCTGAATGGCTAGTTTCAGCTGTTTCAGACTGTCTCCTGCAGTCCCTTTAAAGTTTGTGGAAGTTTGTGATCACAAACTTCTGTTCACGAACCACAAACAGAGCAACATTTGTGCTGAATTTTGCTTTGTGGTTCAGATCGTGCCCATCCTTAATAAACTCCCCCTCCCAGACCAAATTCTCAGCTGAACTGTGTGAGCTGATTAATGGGCCTGAGTAGATGACCTTGATGATTAACTGCGAGCATTTGGGGTTGGGGCTGGCACCCACAAAGAATCAGAGAACAGTGAAACTTAGCTAGAACTAGCTGGAAAATTCCTTTAAGATGGCGTCTCTCTTGACAGAGACTTAGCTTGCTTCCAGCTGGCAGAGCCATGGAAAAAGGTCATTTGTGTGACTTGCACCCACTGTTGCTTCCCAGACCCATGTGGCTGCTGATCATGGCTGAGACAAGCACCTGTGAAGTTGATCAAATGGCAAGCCAAAGTACTTTGAACTGGCTCAGGGTAAAACTCAAAGAGAACTGAAAGCATTTTTATCCAAATGCTTCTGTACGCCTCCCAAAATGCCTCCTTTTTTATACTATGGGGGGGGGAGGCTTAAAGGGTTTGAAAGTGTTCACTGCAATAGAAGGTATCAGCCCAGCTGGAAAGCAACTGAACTGATATCTCCTTTCAGTTTGGCTGCCCTACAAGCAGTGAAATCATTGGCAGAATGAAGCCATGGGATCTAACACAGTATATTTTCCCTTCATTTTAAAGAAATGGAGAAATAGCCACTATGAATAATACAGAAGATTTGGCAACGTTAAAGTCCTTTTATAGTGTGTACAGTGGATAGGAAAGCCAAGTTTTAGGACAAAATGCATGTTCCTTCATGGTTGTTAGAGCCTGGGGCAACATTGTCCCAGTCCCTCTATTCAAATGAGATATGAGAGGTTATTGGCAGCACTGGACAGAATCCAGCCAAGAAGGCCTTCCTAACATAGGCTTCTTAACACTGTCTTTTATGGCAGACCAGAATGCCTTACAACTGGACAACATGGCATTAGTTTATCACCTGTGGCCAAGCAGGGTTTGTTTTTTTTTATCCCATATGATTGGCTCAGATAAGGAATTGTTTTTGGCGGTTTCATGTTGTTCTTAAAGGAGTGTGGAATAAATAGGCCAGAAATATATTTATTTATTTATTTATTTATTTATTTATTTATTCGATTTATATACCGCTCAGACCCCTCAAGGGGTCTCAGAGCAGTTTACACATTGCATCTAATCCTTCCTAACTAGGGCCACAATGGAATGGGGTAGGGACATCCTTACTGGCACCCTGAGCAGGGCTTCCCATTTTTCCTCCGGCGAGTTCCAGGCATAGAAGTCTGCTGCAGCCTTGGCGCCCTTTTTTGAGTCCCCGGCGTAGATCTTTCCTTCCTCGGCCGGGAGACTTCCGCGGCCGGCCGCTTTTTCCTGACGCGCAGGTCCGCGTCAGCCTCGGCTCTGGTCTGCGTCCCTTAGGCTCCACCGTCCGCGCCGTCACCTGCACGTCATGGCTCCACCCATGGCTCACCGCCAGGTTCGCCGTCCGTCTTGCCTGCCGCCGCCACTGCCATCACCGCTGCTGCCGATGTCCGCCACTGCCGCTGCTACACACCCCCGGTAGGGAGGGTGCCCCCCGCCTCTCTACGGCAGGTACCCATTTATCTACTTGCATGTATGCTTTCGAACCGCTGGGTGGGCGGGAACTAGGACAAGGACCGGGAGCTCACCCCGGTCGCGGTGGGATTCGAACAGCCATAGTGGCTGTTCGCTTGTTGTTATAGCAGGTGTTTTACCACCTGCGTCACCGCTCCCTATAGGCAGGACAGGCTATAACTCAATCCCCACAAGATATAAATGCTACTGATGAGCAGAAGGTCTTATCCGGGATTTAAGTTGTCATCCATTCTGTATGAGTTGGGCTACACTTGAAGGAATGTCGTCTGGAGGTGCTTTTTGACCCAGGCCTATGCCAAAATAAGCAGGCGGCAGCTGTGGCCAATAGGGCCTTTTATCAGCTTTAACTGGTTAGCCAACTGAAGCCTTTCCTGGACAGAAATGATCTCGCCACTGTGGTATATGTCATTGTTACAAACTAAATTATGAACTGAATTTCGTGATGAACTGGGGCAGTTCATGCAATCACAAACCATAATTCATGCAATCATGCTGTTCATGAACCACCCATAAACCACCATGGGTTTTGTGGTAGTTCCTTTAGTTCATGAGAGGGTTTGTGGGCTAGACATGCTGGCACCAAGGCAATGGTAAGTAAAGGTAAAGGTAAAGGTTCCCTTGCTCGAAAGCCAGTCGAATCCGACTCTAGGTTTTCGGTGCTCATCTCCATTTCAAAGCCGAAGAGCCAGCGCTGTCCGAAGACATTTCCGTGGTCATGTGGCCAGCATGACTAAACACCAAGGCGCACGGAACGCTGTTACCTTCCCACCAAAGTGGTACCTATTTATCTACTTGCAATTTCTTGCTTTCGAACTGCTAGGTTGGCAGGAGCTGGAACTAGAGACGGGAGCTCACTCCGTCATGCGGCAATGGTAGGGAACCCTTTAAAGCTGCGCTGCCACCACATGTTTCACCAGTGAGCTTAGAAGGCATTAAATCATCCTGCCACAGTGGTACACTTGCGAGAGCTGCCATGGCTTCCATGGGGGGGACAAAAGGCATCGCCGAACTGGCTTGCCTTAAAAGATGGAAGCCAGTTTGATGATCCCTTCTGCTCTCCCCACCCCCTGCTTGGAAGCTGCATGAACCTCATGAACCCAAACCAGTTAGGTAAATGGAAAAGTTCATGGAGGTTCATGAACCATGGTGTGTGAGACCCCTCAAACCTCAATTTTCCTGGTTCATGCAAATCCCTTATTACATGCCAAACAAGTCTGAAGACAGGATCAGTAGCCACTGGGCTGACATCATTTCATTCTACTCTAAAATCGGAGTTGATGATTCAGGTCAGCCATTTGACAAAACTCTACTCTAAAAGTAGAGTTGATGATTCATGTCAGCCAATCAAAAATGGTTGTCCTGTGTTTTCATTTAGGAGCTGTTGGTACACCGTTAAAGGTACCAGACTAAAACAGGACACTTACATTAGTTATGTGAAGATAGCTAAAGAATCCAAGGTAAAATACGCATTGCCAATTAACTGGTATGCCATCCCCACTTTAGCAGCCAGTGTATGGGATGTGGCTAGTATAAAAAGTGCATAATCCGCAATGCCAGTGGTCATTTGTGAATGACAAATTTGCAAATCACTTCTGAAAGTGTACAGTGTTACATAAAACTTAAACAAATTGATGCTATGGGAGACTCAGGTTGATTTATTTTTCATAATTAAACATGTCCCTTAATTAGTGAGATATAATTAACAAGGTTATACAATGAACTGTTTGATAATTATACTTGTGTGGTCTTCTGTTTTATGGACCTTTGCAGACTGCATTTCCTTGTCCTTGATTGCTCCTTTAATATAAAAAAAGTATTGTTGATTATTCATGTCATGTTCTTTTCCATTGTGAATGAACCTGAGATGGTATGGTTTATTCACTTGTTTATCTTCCAGTGTTATCAAATGTTAGCAATGCCCTTCCCCTCTCTACACTGGACAAATGGGTCAGTCCCTATGCAAAAGAAGAAATGGACATTAATCCAACATTAAAACCCACAACTCTCAAAAGCTAGCAAGAAAACATTTTAATCTTCCATGCCATTCCATTGCTGACATAACAGCGATAGTTCTCAAACAGAGAAGCTTCAAGGGGAGATTACAATGTAAGATTGCTGAATTTGAGTTCATTCACAATGGACCCATCCAGGGCCAAATAAAGACATAGGATTTTTTTTCTAACTACAGATGTTAATTTTCTGTACCCAAGCATTTCCCCCCACTCTAATCAAGTTGGTTACAATGTGCATCGTTCTGCATCCTGAGTTCTTCTTTGCAGCACCCTTCCCACCTCTTGACTGGAATGTAAGGACTCAAAGTTCTCTGTTCCAACTCATATCTGATGAAGGGAGCTTTGGCTCTTGAAAGTGCCTACCCTGAAAATCTTGTTGGTCTCTAAGGGGCTACTGGACTTGAATCTAGCTGTTCTGCTATAGACCAACATGGCTACCCTCTGAAACTTATTTCATTTGGCATTCCCTCAATGATCCGCCCTCCTCACCAAATTTTTAACCATCATTTTTAATGGGTTTTTTTACATATTTTAGCTCTACTTTTAATTATTTTAATGATGCTTTAAATGATGAGATTATTATGTATATTTTAATTTGTTTCCAGCCTTGTTGCTCCTTGTGAGGGGAGAAATATGGTACATAAATGTTGTAAATAAATAAATAAAATAGTGTAAAGGGGAGGAGTAATGAAAACCTCTGTTCCAACTCCATAGCAGTGAAATACTTCCTTTGACCAACCCAAAAGGTATAAAGAGTATAGTGCAAGACAGGTTTTTGGGCCCTTGCATTTTCCTGCCCCCTTTCTCTTCATTCTTCGTCTCTCAAGAACTGGTTTTTGTTTCAGCTCAAAAGTGTTAACTTCTGAACTGAAGCAAAAACCAGTTCTTGATTTTGCAATCAATTTTATGTTCTGCACATTGTCTGACTTTATACCTAAGTAACTTCTGGAAGCCACATAAAGGAGGGCACTTTACAGGAAACAACAATTCTTTGTGGAAAAACAATAGCCTTGGAAAGCTGCAGTAGCACCTTGCTTCTCCTTGCTTCTCTGTATTTCCAAGAAGGAGACCTCCGATTTAGAAGGCTGTCTTTATATAAAGATTCCAATGGCTATGTAACACACTAGTAGTATAACTAGAGTATCCTAATAGGAAATCTGTGATACATGCAATCTCAATAAGGGAGCACAGCACAAGGATTTCTGAAGACAGAAGTAGGTGATTTCTGAGGATTTCTAGTTTTGGCATCTTGCTGGCAGATGCACACCATTGCAGCTCTGATGAGAGCAGCCCAAAATCACACCGGACAGGAGGGGTCCTGGACTATTCCAGGCCTCCCCAGAGCCCTTGGAGGGGGCTCGTAGCCTGGGGAGTGAGGGAAGCCTCTCCTGAGGCGACAGCCAAAGGATTGAGGCTTCTCTTTGTCCCGATAGGTCTCCCTGGTGTGAGACCAGCCATAGATTTAAAGAAGCACACTGGAACGAGCAAGCAAGAGATATGGCATTAAGAGACTTTCCCCATTTATGGACACAAGCCAAGGAGTAAAGCTGTCAGTCCCCCCAGATAGTCAAACACCAGGCTTCTTCAGAAGATAGTGTTTATTTCAAGACAATGCTGGAGGTGCAGTTACAAGCTCTTTGTTGGTGATACTTTGAAACAGCAAGCAGTCTAAGTTATAGCCCATTCAAATGGCCCCCCCACCCCCTAAGCTAATAGCTACCTTGCGCATGCATGTGAAAGCCCAAAGTGAAAGTTTAAGAAAATAACCCAGACCAGTAAATTCCCAGTGCCAGGATGGCAGCGACATGAGACCCAAGGTCAGACAAAGTTGATAAGATACAAAACAGACATTACTAAATCAGTGAGAGACTAGAGGCTCCAAACCCTCCCGCATTCCAATTGAATGAATGCCTCCTTCTATTTTACAATGGCAGGGTACCTGACAAAAGCATGAGTGACTACCTGGCAAATTGTGTAAGCGCATAGGCGCAAACCCACAAAATTGCAACGCAGCCCCAAATACAGCGAAGGGGGGAGGAGGCTACCCAATCCTGCAAAGAGCAGCCAAAAAAGAAGGAAAGCAAGGGGCAAAATGGCAGATTTGATGGGAGAACATTAACTTAGCTGACTGGTGTGCACACTAGTAGAAATTGTCTACTTTAAAAGACTTTCAGAAGCTTAAAAAAAACCTTTACCTTTAATATAAACAATGTTGCATCAGGGTAAAAAAATGGCGCCGAGAGTGAAAGCTTCTTCAGGAACTGCCAGCTCATCATCTCCGGTCCTCAGATCAGAAGTAACCACAGATATCTCTAAGATGATTACTGCAGCATTGCACCCTCTACTGGACCAGATGACTAACCTGAACAACAACTTTGAAGCCTTACAAAAGGAACTGAAAGAAACTAATGCAAGAACAGAGAAGACAACTAAAAAGATGAAAAAGGTTGATGAGAAGACAAATGTACTGAACCAAAGAATAGAGGCAGTGGAAAAAGAGAGGACATCCGAGAAACAACAGCTATTACAACTTCAGTTGGAATGGTCAGCATATGTCCTGAGATTTCAAGGTATTCCAGAACAAAAAGAAGCGAACCTGAAAGAGATTTTATGTGAAGCCCTAGCTCCCCTGGCAGGCTGTAAAGCGGAACTTTTACAAAGTGACTTGGATATGGTATATCGAACCTATTCAGAATTTATCAAGAAAAACACCTACCCAGTGAAGTATTTGTGAAATTCTCTAAAAGGTCAACAAGAGATATAATACTGAAAGCAACCAATGGAATAACCTTAAAAATCCAAGGAGAAGAAATGAAAGTTTTAAAAGATGTTCCATTTGAGGTGAGAAAGAGGAGGAAGCAACATAAAAATCTGACTTCATTTCTACAGAAAAATTCTACTCCCTACAGATGGATAATCCCGGAAGGTCTTATCTTCAACTTCAAAGAGAAAAAAGAAAAGATTGACTCTGTCCTTAAAGCAAAAGCATTTTTGGAACACTATCAAAGTTCAGCGAAAGAAAAAGGGAAATTAGAGGACAATATTGTTACAGAAGATGTAAGTGAACATGGTTCCAGAAGCAGTGACAGCTCTTCAAGTAGCTCCTTAGAAGAAGTTTTTGACTCTGAATCAGAACTAGGAGCTGCGGCTCCTAAATCATTTAAGGTTAAGCTGCCCTTTGATAAAAACAAACATTGAGGGAAGAAAACAGCTAAATAATCTGATTCTGAAATTCTGCCCTTTCTTTTTTGCTTATTTACTAAGATGCACACACTACAGCTAATTTTGTTTCTACCTGTTTAAGGTAGAAATATTAATTCTTAATCTCCAATTATGTAAAAGCTAAATAATGAGGAAACATCAAGAAACCGAACTTTAGAGTATTATTTGATCCTTGCTTACTCTGTATTTTAGTTTAGAATATCCCTTTTCCCTATACCCTGTAGTGTGTAGAGATAAAAGCAATAAAAATGTTTTTTAAAAAGAAGTAGGTGATTTCTGCTGATTTTTCTTCTGCTGAAGCCCTCTGACTTCCCCCTTATGCTATCTCTGTGGGTTCCCTGTTCCCAGGAAATTAACTAATTATCATATGGCAGTGAGTCTAGTATAGCCAAGAGATCCTCTCCGGCACCCTGAAATGCTAGCTCTATTTGTCATGAGCTAGGTTTATGATCCAAGGTCACCCAGCTGGCTTCAAGTGGAGGAGTGGGGAATTGAACCCAGTACTCCAGATTAGAGTCCGCTGCTGTTAACCACTACACTCAACTAGCTCTCTTGTTCCCAGGAACAGTACATCAAGGACATTTTGAAAAGGTGAGGAAGTCCATCCATGGATGGAAGTTCCTTTTATTTATGCAAATTAACAGTGGATTTAAACCATTCCTTAAACGCCATGTAACCTATTCAAAGTTAGTAGAATAATGCTGATTTATTTTAATCTTCTCAATCTGAAATTCAGTTTGTAGGATGGACTTTTTGCATTTTTTTGCCTGGCCCTGGGCTGCCAAATGTTTGTGTGTGGAAGCACTGGAAACTGCTCAGCGCACAGAAATGACTGGCTATGTTTTTAAGACATATTATATGCCTTTAAAATGTAGCCAGTCATTTCTGTGAGCTGAGCAATTTCTAATTCTTCTACACACAAACATTTGGCAGCCCATTTTTCCTACAAGTAAACATGTACACACAGGGAGAGTTCTAAATTTAATTTTAATAGCTGAATTGCAACTGGTAAAATCTTTAGCACCCCAATTAGTGAGGGCTTCTTAAGAGGCTACCCAATACATTGACCAGCATACAAGCAATCCCATCCTGGTTCCAAGCACAGAACAAGAGCAAGAGTCAAGCTGCTTTTAATTTGTCATTGTGCATCCCAATTGTGAGGATAACGAAGCTCCTGCCCACCCGGCAACGCCGCTGGTGGGCGGGGGCTGCTTTGCCGCCCTGAGGAATCTGGGCAGCAACAGCAGCCGGGACTGATTCGTCCCGACATGGCTGGGGGCGGAGCCAGCCGTTCTAAAACAGCTGGGGCTCCATCCCCACCTTGTCAGTTGCTTTGTGCGCTCGAAGCGCACAGAAGGAGTGTGCGTGTGGGCCCACCTCAGCGGCGGTGGCCTGCTGGCATTGGCGGGGGCAGCCTGCTTGTGTTGGCGGCGGCAGCAGTAGCGGCCGCTCGCTCCTGGGGGCAGCGGCCGCTCGCTCGTGGGGGCAGCAGCCTGCTCGCGGCGGCGGCAGCGGCCCGCTCGCTCGTGGGGGCAGTGGCCGCTCGCTCCTGGGGGCAGCGGCCCGCTTGCAGTGGCGGCGGCAGCGGCCTGCTCGCAGCGACATTGGCAGCAGCCCGCTCGTGGCGGCAGCGGCTGCTTGCTCATGGGGGCAGCGGCCTGCTTGCGGCGACAGCGGCAGTGGCCTGCTCGCGGCAGCGGCGGCATTGACAGCGGCCTGCTCGTGGCGGCAGCGGCCCGCTCATGGCGGCGGCAGCCTAGTCCTGCCAGCAGCAGTGGCCCATGCCTGGTGGGGCGGCGGCAGCCCTTTCACAGAGGGAGCAGCCACTCCAAGCAGCAATGGTTGCGATGCCCATTCCCCACGGGCGGCCCATTCCTGCAGCGGCCCATCAAGGCGGACCCTTGGGACTGAAGCGTGAGGCGGAGGCGCTATTGCTGGCCGCAGCACCTCACCCTCTGTTTAATATATATATATATTTTAAAAAAAAATCCCACAGGCGGGAACACACTTTTGGTTAGGGGGAGTTCTTTGGAGGGCCCCTGGGTAGTAAGGGTGCAGTTGGTGCTGCTGCTGAGGCCCCAGTTCCCTCCTTCCCCCCATATTCCCTCCCACTTCTGTGCACCAATTGGTGCCATTTGTAGACAATTGGGCAATGGGGCGGCCAATTATTATTATTGTTATTATTATTACTACTTCAGGATGAGGCCATTTGAGTGGAGCTGTGGGGGTGGCCATTTGAGTGGAGCTCATGGGGGCAGCCATCATGAGTGGGATGATCCTGTCAACCCAGCGATTCTTCAAGGGCTTGAGGGGCTTTTGGCGGGAGCAGGGCCAGCTATAGTTTTGACAAGTGATGTCAGTGAAAGGGCAGCTCTTAGTTATTTATTTTAGTTACATTTCAAATCTTGAAAGGCTCTGTCAGCCCCACCTACCTCACGGTGTTTGCTGTGATGGGGGATGGGAGAGGAGTTTGTACCTACTCTGAGACTTTGAGTGGGCGGTGGGATATAAATCCAATCTCCTCTTCTTCTTTTACTCTCTGTCTTTAGAGGTGCTAGTCCATGACATATCAGACTTTAACCAGGTGGCTCTTCAGTACTACACCACAGATCAGTAATCAATAATACACCACAGATGAGTGATCGGTTTCCATGGAGGTGTATTTGGGTTTTCCTTTAAAAATACATCACTATATGTTACATAATAATTGTGGTTGCAGAATAAATGCACTGGGAGAAAGGGAATGGTGCATGGGGCTTGTGCAGAGTTTGAAGTCAGGATTTGGGGCCATTATCTGAACTGAAAGGTCCCATCTTGTCATACAAAAGGCACACCAACCCTTTAATCATCCTGGCTCTTGTGTCTTTTTACAGATGTTCAAGACAAGTACAGAAAGGGAAGAAGCACTGAGATCATATTGCCAAAATTTATGTTGGTTACCGAGAATTACAAGAGAATTTAAAAGCAAAAACGTCAGCTTGTGTTTTACGGATTACCAATAAGCTTCTTACTGTGTAAATCTTGACAAGCTGGTGTTGGTTTTAAAAGTGATGGATGTCCCATACATTGTTTTGTTGGGATGTTCAAACTTGTACTCTGGGCAAGAGGGTATTGTTAGGACTGGGTATGGACAACAGGTTGGTTTCTAATCAGTAAAACTGACAGATTAATATCGTTTATCTCTCTCTTGATCTATGTGCAGGACACATCATAAGGACAACTGGATTAGACTGAAGCGAAGGTGCAGTAACAATTGGTGGAAGGCACATTAACAGTTTGAGAAATTTATTTATTTAGGCTGAAGGCACCACATTATTGGCAGAAAGTGCCACAAGTTGGATTACAGCTGACCATCAATGAGACTACTGGGGAATTACACAACTTTAAGGGGACATTAAAGAACTTGTTCATGATTCTGTTCATTGCTCCATCATCACCCAAAAGGGGGGGGCAGAGTCCAGATCTAGCAATGAGGTCTGGTAGTGGTCATTCAGTTCAGTGATCCCAAGGCAGGCAGGTATCCATGCCCAGGCAGTTTAGCGATGCCCACTTTGCTGGGAGGCCCCATGCATTTTTTGTTTGCCCCCCAAAATAAAAAGATGGGTAGGGGGCTGGGGAAGTAAGTGTTCAGGAGGAGGTGTGGCTACAACCCCCTCCCCCAGACATAGTGTCCCAGCCCAATTCAAGTTAAGGTTCTTGAGCATGGGGTGAGGAATTATCCCAGCTGACAGGCTCCCGTTTGCTTCTTGGAAGGTTTTACTTTAAGGTTTAGGTTAACTTAGCTGGGAGAAGGTGACTTTATAGTGTTCCTAACTTGAACTCAGTTAAGGGGAGTGAAAACATACTTTGGGGGAATTGCCAAGGAACGCAAGTAGGGTGGGGCCTTGGCGGTGTTCTTTCATAGCTGTGTTGGTGCAGGCTAGCTCAGTTTTCTGGGCCTCTGGCTCACACAGTTTTTATCTTGACTCGGGAGGGATGGTTCCGAACAGGCTGGTTGTGGGTGGCCGGGTTGCCTGCTCACAGCTTTGATGCTGGGGATCACAGGGTGGAATTATTATTATTATTATTACTATTACTATTACTACTATTATTACTATTACTATTATTATTATTATTATTTTGCTCACAGGACTCCACAGCTTACTGGGGGCATTGGTCCTTGCCCATTTCCATTCCTGCCAGTTACCATTTTTAAGGTTTCCCCAGTGGGAGTTGTTGAAAAAGGCACCTGGTGAATATCACCTCATTCACCACTTGTCATGTCCACGTGGGGAGTTGTGGAACGACGTGATACCTGGGGAGTTATGTTCAGTTAGGTACATGTCATTTGATCAGGCCATCTGAGTGGTACACCGTTGTGGACAGAGTGAGGAATTGGCAAAATGGGACATCAAGTCAGCCTTCTACCTCCCTGTCTACCCACCAGATTTTTGTGCTGCTGGGTGGTGCTTTAAAGGGCAAATTCCACATGGATAGGACCCTTCCCATGGGATGCTCAGTGTCCGGTGCGGCATTCGATAGGTTCAGTTCTTTTTGGAATGGGCCTTGTGCTGCAGGACAGGACTATGCAGTGTTGCCCATTATTTTGATGACTGCCTATGGGTAAGGAGGAAAGATGCAGGGCAGTGTGAATTTTACTGACCAGACATTCAATTTACACGGTCAGGGAAAAGAAGATTACTTTGCTGTAGCTGCAGCAGTGGGTTGGCTGCCTTAGCTGTGCATGCAAATTTGTGGTGCCCAGCCAGGCATTTGTTATAAGACTATTGAGTCCCTGATGGGCTTGAGCCTAATACACTATAGAACTAGGGTCCTCAGGAGCCTAAGAGACGAGTTCATATGAAAAACAATTTGAATTCATATGATTGGGTATTTTTGGTGGGAGGACTTTCTGGTTGAAGCCAAGTGGCAGGTTACATCTGCCTTTGCTGGTCCTACAGAGGCTCCCCAGTTCCCTGGTTGGATGCTCTTGCCCCTTCCACCTGGGGAGCTCATATAAGGGCTGGTAAGCCTTCAGGCACAGCAGATTAGGGAACTAGTTGGGATTGAAAATGTAATGTTGTTAATGTGGTTCTTCTTTCAGGTGCTGCAGGCCGGGGGTGAGATGATGAGTCACCGTCTGCGGCCACAGCATGGCAAAGCCTTGTGTTACAAGCTGAGGCAGTCATTGCGATGATAGGAGCAAGATGGCCCAGTGTGCCAATAGCTGGCCGGCAAGGTCCTCATGTTGCAGGCCAATGTGGATATGGCATTGATGAAACGGCATGGGGTGCTGATAGCTGGCCAATAAGGCCCTTGTGTTACACGCTGAGGCCGACCTTGTGATGATACGAGCAAGTTGGCCCATTGTGCAGATAGTCTGGCCATTAAGGCCTTGTGTTACACACAGAGGCATACCTTGTGATGATAAGAGCGGGGTGGCCCGGTGTGTGGATAGTCAGGCCATCAAGGCCCTTGTGTACATGCTGACGCCGATCTTGTGATGGTAAGAGCAAGGTGGCCCAGTGTGCAGATAGTCAGGCCATCAAGGCCCTTGTGTTTCACACTGCGGCAGACCTTGTGATGATAAGAGCAAGGTGGCCCGGTGTGCAGATAGTCTGGCTGTTGAGGCCCTTGTGTTACACGCTGAGGCAGACCTTGTGATGATAAGAGCACGGTGGCCCAGTGTGCTGATAGTCAGGCCATCAAGGCCCTTGTGTTCCATACTGAGGCAGACCTTGTGATGATAAGAGCAAGGTGGCCGGGTGTGGTGATAGTCAGGCCATCAAGGCCCTTGTTTTACACGCTGAGGCAGTCCTTGTGATGATAAGAGCAAGGTGCCCCGGTGTGCAGATAGTCTGGCTGTTAAGGCCCTTGTGTTACACGCTGAGGCAGACCTTGTGATGATAAGAACAAGATGGCCTGGTGTGCTGTTCTTCGGGTTGGCTAATTTTGCCCTGCCAGGTATGGCACAATTGTGAAAGACCCTCGCTAGGCGTAAAGCCTAACCACGAGCTGAGGAAGTTTGTGGAGGGTGGTATAGGGCAGTTTTTGCTGCACCCCGCCATACAGGTCTGGTTCTAGACCTGTATAAGGCTGACGGGGTGTATTTGTATGACAAGGGCAACGGGATAATTTTGCAGGACTTGCAGCAAGGGATTAGGTGGCATTAGGATGCTAAATGGGGAGCAAAGGCCAAAGCAGAGGCTTGACCTTGGCTGTGGCAGGTTTGTGCAAGCAAGAAAACGGAACTGGTGAGCACCTTTCGGCATATCCCGTTAGGGAACAGGGGGTCATCAGGAACTGCCTTCGGATTTCAGGGTCCAGGGTGGGGAATGGTGATCACCTCTGGGAACCTTTTAGGGCAGGCTCCTCCCTGCAAGTTGAAAGGCTTCAGGGGTAGGCGCTCCTAGAGGGCAACCAGTTGCTGGGCTGCTGGCCACGAGCCATTGAGTAAATGGCTCACGGCTGGAGCTGGGTGACCCGCCCTTTAAGGGCAAGGGGGTTGGTCAGGGAAGTGACGCCTGCCTTGCCTGTTCCATGCTTGCTTAGTTTTCCATTGCTGCAATGTTCTGATAAATAGTTAATAAAGTGGCCCTTGTTTAATTCCACACTGTTGTCTGTCTCATTATTCCGGCTGGGGGGGCAAACTATTTCACAAATTTCTGAGTTTTTCAACTAATGAAGTGCACCAAGGAAGTTTGCGGTGGATCATGAAACTGGAAAAAACAAACAAACCATATTCTCAGGTAATTGTCTTACTATGGAATCAAGGAGCACAAAGGAAACAGCACTGACTGAAATAAGCAAATTTGCTTATTTCAGTCGGTGGTGTTTCCTTTGTGCTCCTTGTTTTGGACACTGGCTCTCCCCCCTCCCTTTTTTTTTTTACTATGGAATCAGGCAAACACAATTTAGAATCAAAACCTAATTTAGGGACGATGCTTCACAAATGAAAGTTTAAAAAGTTTACATTTTAGACAAAGCATCTCATCAAAATGAATGAACATGTGAGGTGTGATCTCCTTTCTTTAATATACTAACAATTTGTGCTTTATTTTTGTACAGATGATACTTTCTGCATTTGGAGTCCCAAGCTGAAAATAATCTAGCAGCAAACCCTACATATCCAGGACGTTGTATGAAATCCCCAAATGGCTTTTCAAGGCAGAAGCTGAGAATAATAAAACAATTGGCTGGGGCTTTTTTAGGAAATGGGCCCTTTGGAAACATGAAAAGTTAGGAGGGAAAGGCTCTGTGTGACACTGATATTTCCTGCGAGCCTGTGCTTTAATGATATTTACCCATAGGGAGCTGATTTTTTTCAGGGGTGAGTAAATAGCACCTCTCAATATCAGCCTGGAGAGCTATTAGGAGCCTATGAGTCACATCTGAAGTTATATTATAGCAGAGACATTGAGTAGCATTGGGTATACCCCCCCTTGGGATATGTCAGAGCAAAATAAAACCAAGAGGCTAAAGTAGTTTCACAATAGTCATGAATATAAATGGCTCAGTTCCTCACTGTGAAAGATTCATGGGGATACTGGAGTTACAGCTTGATTCTATGCATAGTTACTTATCAGCAAATTCCAGTAAAGAGTTTATTCCCAAGTAAATATCCCTAGGATTGCATCCTTGAGAACCAAATGACGGGCTGTGTTCAATTTCCTGGCAATGCAGCTCAACCATGAAACATCCTTGGAATAGCTATTATGAGAACTAATGGGTGGGATCAAGCAATGGACAAATGGCTGGGGGGAAGAAATCTGCTTAGCGTTGTTCTGCTTGTGGATCTTGTACAATATCTCCCATTCCTGCCCACGTTTGCTTATATATACGATACATATAAATTAGATCTTGTGCAACAGCTCCAGCTGACCTACAGCCTTCAGCCATTTCCACTTAGAACACATATGGGAGACTGTCCTGTGACACTCCCCAATCTACCGTTATGTCCCATATCACTGTGCAGTGTAAATTAAAACAGAGAAACTTCAGGGCTTTAGATAATGGCCTCAAGAAGGGCAACAATCTTTTCCTTCTCCCATATTGTGCACTGGGGAACCATTTTGAGAATGAAAAAGCTAGGTTCACTTCCTGAAAACCCATGACTGGTTGCACAATAGCTGTAACAAGTGGAAATGCAAGTGGGGATACAATAATTTTGATTTAGCATAAGTGGTTACTTCAGTATTTTTCTTGTATTTCCACTTGTCTGGCTTGATTAGTTCTAACTCTCCAGCCTGATCTATTATATTATGTACTAATTCTGTATATTATGTACTAATTCTCTCCCTTCTCTCTTTTTCCCTTTTGGAGTAGTGATCTATGTCTTCTTTGCTCTTTGAAGTACCACACACTTTATAAATAATAACTAACACTAGAAGATTAAAGTTGTAAAAGTAAATAGCAGCAACAACAAAAAAGATTGGGAACAATAGGCTGTAGATTATGGGATGAGCAAGAAATTGATTTGCTCTGTAATGAAATCAATATATAAAAATGTCCTTTTTGTTACTGCAATCCAATAAAAACAAAATAAAACTGTGTCAGAACTGATGACCATTCTTCAAATACCTTGATCCTACAAGAGAGATAATCATCATATCGGATATGGTAGAAATGAATCCTCCCACATATTGGCTGAGTTCTCATTGTTTAGGAAAAAAGTCCAAGAAAGAACAACATCAACAAGTGAATGAGCACTGCTGAAAGTGAACAAACAGCACCAGAGGGCCTAATTCTGCATGCATCTTCTCAGTACCTTTGTGACTCAAAGGATTAAACATGATAACCTATGCCAGTTGTAGCTCTGAACAATAGAGAAAAATTCCAACAATTAGAGAAAGTGTCAGAACTGACATGTCTATTTCAGTCAATGGATTTGCAACTCAAGCTGTTTCTTGTGTGTGTACTTTATTCACAGATACAGTGATCACTGAGGAGCTTGAACTGACAGAAGAAAAGGAACTGTTTCTCACTGCATACATAAATTCTCTATAGAATAAAGATAAAGAGTGCAGTCCTAAGCAGAGTTACATCCTTCTAAGTGAATTGAAGTCAACGAGCTTAAAAGGGCAGAACCCTTAGAATTTCACCATTAGTTGCTGTTTTAAAGACTGAAAGAGAGAAGACATCACAACTCTTTGTAGAATATTAGGAGTTCAGTTATCTAACAAAAGCACCGACACTCTACCAGACTTGACTTCTGCTGCTACAATTTATATTGACAGGGCTATATAGATAGAATGCGACTCTTAGGATCTGCACCTGGATATCAGGGATCTGAAAGATATCAGTATTTCTGGTTTTCCAGGTTCCAAATCAGATATGGGTTGGGGGGGGATTCCAATATTATTCAGCTCCATTATTCCCTATGACACCCTTTTCCGTCCCCCACACACCATCCCCTGAGCCTTCTATGGGGCAATAGACCCAGAGAAGGCCTTTTCCGCCCCCCACACGCCATCCCCTGAGCCTTCTATGGGACACTAGCCCCAGAGAAGGCCTTTTCCGTCCCCCCACACGCCATCCCCTGGGCCTTCTATGGGGCACTAGGCCCAGAGAAGGCCTTTTCCGTCCCCCACACTCCATCCCCTGGGCCTTCTATGAGGGGACTAGGCCCAGAGAAGCCCTTTTCTGTCCCCCACACCTCATCCCCTGGGCCTTCTATGAGGGGACTAGGCCCAGAGAAGCCCTTTTCCGTCCCCCACACCCCATCCCCTGGGCCTTCTATGGGGCACTAGGCCCAGAGAAGCCCCTTTCTGCCCCCCCACACCCCATCCCCTGGGCCTTCTATGGGGCACTAGGCCCAGAGAAGCCCCTTTCCGCCCCCCACACGCCATCCCCTGAGCCTTCTATGGGGCACTAGGCCCAGAGAAGCCCCTTTCCGCCCCCCACACGCCATCCCCTGGGCCTTCTATGGGGCACTAGGCCCAGAGAAGCCCCTTTCCGCCCCCACACGCCATCCCCTGGGCCTTCTATGGGGCACTAGGCCCAGAGAAGCCCCTTTCTGCCCCCCACACGACATCCCCTGGGCCTTCTATGGGGCACTAGGCCCAGAGAAGCCCCTTTCCGCCCCCACACGCCATCCCCAAGCCTTCTATGGGGCACTAGGCCAAGAGAAGCCCCTTTCTGCCCCCCACACGCCATCCCCTGAGCCTTCTATGGGGCACTAGGCCCAGAGAAGCCCTTTTCAGTCCCCCACACCCCATCCCCTGAGCCTTCTATGGGGCACTAGGCCCAGAGAAGCCCCTTTCCGCCCCCCACGCCATCCCCTGAGCCTTCTATGGGGCACTAGGCCCAGGGAACGCCTTTTCTTTCCCTCACACGCCATCCCCTGGGACATCTATGGGGCACTAGGCCCAGGGAAGGCCTTTTCCGTCCCCCACATGCCGTCCCCTGCGCCTTCTGTGGGGGCACCAGGCCCAGAGAAGCCCTTTTCCATCCCCCACACGCCATCCCCTGGGCCTTCTGTGGGGGCACTAGGCCCAGAGAAGCCCCTTTCCGCCCCCACACGCCATCCCCTGGGTCTTCTATGGGGCACTAGGCCCAGAGAAGCCCCTTTCCGCCCCCCACACGCCATCCCCTGAGCCTTCTATGGGGCACTAGGCCCAGAGAAGCCCCTTTCCGCCCCCACACGCCATCCCCAAGCCTTCTATGGGGCACTAGGCCCAGAGAAGCCCTTTTCAGTCCCCCACACCCCATCCCCTGAGCCTTCTATGGGGCACTAGGCCCAGAGAAGCCCCTTTCCGCCCCCCACGCCATCCCCTGAGCCTTCTATGGGGCACTAGGCCCAGGGAACGCCTTTTCTTTCCCTCACACGCCATCCCCTGGGCCATCTATGGGGCACTAGGCCCAGGGAAGGCCTTTTCCGTCCCCCACATGCCGTCCCCTGCGCCTTCTGTGGGGGCACCAGGCCCAGAGAAGCCCTTTTCCATCCCCCACACGCCATCCCCTGGGCCTTCTGTGGGGGCACCAGGCCCAGAGAAACCCTTTTCCATCCCCCACATGCCATCCCCTGGGCCTTTTGTGGGGGCACCAGGCCCAAGGAAGCCTTTTCCGTCCCCCCACACGCCATCCCCTGGGCCTTCTGTGGGGGCACCAGGCCCAGAAAAACCCTTTTCCGTCCCCCACACACCATCCCCTGGGCCTTCTGTGGGGGCATCAGGCCCAGAGAAGCTCTTTTCCGTCCCCGACATGCCATCTCCTGGGCCTTCTATCGGGGCAGTAGGCCCAGGGAAGCCCTTTTCCGTCCCCCACATGCCATCCTCTGGGCCTTCTATGGGGGCAGTAGGCCCAGAGAAGCCCTTTCCCCCACACACTGCCTACTGCCCCCATAGAAGGCCCAGGGGATGGTGTGTGGGGGACAGAAAAGGCCTTCTCCGGGCCCAGAGCAGCCTTTTTCTGCCCCATCCTCCCTTCCTTTTCCCCCTTTCCTTTTTTCCTCTCTCCTTTTTTTCACTCTTCCCCCTCTTCCTTCCTTCCTTCCTTTCTCCAACCCTCTCTCCCTTCCACCTCCTCTTCCTTTCTAGGGCCCGTTGTCTTCCACCACAACGGGCTTTGCTCCCTAGTATGATTATAAGTCACTGAGTGTGTATAAGTCCTGAGTAGGCCAGTGATATTAATAGTCTTCCAGAGGAATCACACATGACTAGATACACAAGGGGCATGAGTCTGCTTCCCTTGTGTTTCCTTAAATAGCACCTCAGATCCCAGATTAGTAGCATTTCGGCAAACCTTCACTGATGCAGTCAGATAAATAGTCATACATCTCTTAACACCAAAAATAAGAGAGGGAAATCTTGAGTCTTAAATTAGAAGTACACCCATAGGTATTGGAACACTGATGCCACAATGTCACCAATAACGGTTTTATAGCACAACATTTCATACAAAAATCCTCCATTAATTTATTTCTTGCCTTAATATCCCAAACACAATGCTTAATTTGTCTTTAATGAAGCTACAGCCCCAGGCCATTACTTGCGAACAAAGAGAATGTGAGATCTATTGAAATCTCAAGTATACACACACTAATAAATCAAAATGCTTCATAATAAAGAAAAAAGTAGATTTTTCTTTTATTATGACAATATTGCAGAATGTCAACATGTTAGATTTCCCTAGAAAGGACTGTGTTAATAGATTTTCTTTAAAGATGAAAATTACATTTCTACCCTGAAAAGAAAAAACTGGAGAATTCTTAACAAGAAATGCCCAGTTTCCCATTCGATTTCTCACACTGGATCTACTTACCATCAGATATTGGCTACTGTGGTGATTCATCTTCTTTGTTTTCCTGCCCAGATAAGAAAATCCAAGATGTAAATCATTTAAAAATACTATAATACACAATGGTGTGTGGATCTAATCTAATATAAAATACCATACTTGAATACTGGAAGTAGAAAGCATGAAAAGCAAAATTTCCATTACTAAAGAAGCATCAAGTAGAAAGTCACATGATATTGGTCATGATAACTAAACCAACATAAAGGCCGAGGACAGACTGGCAATTTGCCGCGGGATGGGACCCGGGCTGACAACGACTCAATATCGGATTAAATGGAATGTTCACACAGGCACATCTGCCTGGCGTCCCCCACCCGTAGCCTACCGGTGCTCTCGCGCTTCACTGCCGGATTAAAAAACACCTGATAAAAGCTGACGCAAATCTTGAAAGCCTGCGTTTGTTGCGCGTTTCTCCGCTTCCGGGGAGTCTGAACGCGCAGCCGAAAAGCCGGGAGCAACCCGCGTTGGGCATGAGGCAGCAGCGGTGTGATTGGCCGCGCTCCGCTCCACTGCCCAATGCGGTGCTGGCATTGCAGGGCAAAAAAAATTGCCAAAATGCGCTTATGCGCACATATGCCCACAGCCGAAATAATGGGGAAACAGCGAATATAGCGCGCCTCCGGCGCGGCAGTCTGAACGCTCCCGCGCGCCTCCGTCCAGTATCTTCCGGCAGAGGCCCCCGCTGTGTGGACGGGAAAACCCGGTATCGTTTACTCCGGGTTTTTTTTGCCGCGACTCGATACCGGGGCAAATTGCCAGTCTGTCCTGGGCCAAAGACAAGGCATTTCCACAAATTTTAAAAAGTCCGGATTGCTTTCATCTAGGAAAGCCAAATTGCCAGAACTCTGCCAGGTAAACACACACATACACACCAACATTTAACTTGAGACCCTAGAATACATATCTTTTTAGAAGGTCTGATCAGGTAAAAACCCTGTGAATGGTAGACTAGCGTAAACAAAGGAAATATAACATACATGGATAGCCAGGACTGACTGCTTTGCAGACTTTCATGGCTTTTGAAATGGAGTCTGGTTCATTGGTAGTAGCTTTGTCAAACACTCTAAGATCATACAGATGAAATGTTTTAATGCTCATTGCCTTGGGGATGCTGAGCTGGTTGAAAAGGCAGCACAGAGGGGTTTTAAATAAATAATAAACAAATAATATGAGTTTCTGGCTATCACTCAGATCAGTGTCTGAACACACTGAGCATATTCAATAACACAGGTAAGAATCAACTGCATGCATATTAATTTTTGTCAGTATCACATCCTTATTATTTGCTGTTGTCTGATGATTGACCAATATCCTTATCCCTTGATTGTTGGAAGGATGGAAAGACAGAGAAATTTGTTCTGCACATATTCTACCAAAAAGTGTAGGATTTCTTTTGGCAGTTCAAGTCAATGGTGTGAGTTAAAAGGTAAGATTCAGTATCTCCCATCTAAACAGCTGAGAGCATTTGCTGATATCTAGAAGAGTAAATTCCTTTCTCACACAGGATTTACACAGATTGTCCAAATATTTTTCCAACTCAATATTAATTTTACCAAGAAGTCATTCCTAAGTTTGGCAATACAGTGAAATCCTGTTGGCTGAATACATCCCAAGATATCTTCTTAAATGTTATTTTGACAGTTGACATCTTTGAACCTGCAAAATGGTTCATAATCAAGAAGGTTTGTTAACAGAATATAGACATAATGTCTCCACTAAATAGATCCTGGAAAGCCTGTCCTTTGGTAAACATACTAGTTTGTTCTGTTAATTGAAAATATGCCCAAATTACCTTCTGTTCTCAGAAAGAGATATGGGGTATCTTGCTGGACTCAATTTCAGAATTTTATTCTGAAAATATTCTAACCCAGATACTCTTTTGTGCCCCTATATTTTTGCTTTATTCAGAATGTTTGGATTGGACCATTTAGAAAAGATTAAAAGATTTGGCAGTGCAATTTTTTCCTGCCTTCCCCAGTAGCCTGCTGTGTGCCCTGAAAAGTCTCTAGTGAGGGTCCCTGCACCTCATTAAAAAAAGCTGTGCTGTATGGGTGCTGTAGTCAGGAAAGGGAATCATGTAAACCTGTCCTCTCTGTCTCTTCCACCAGTGGTGGTACTAAACCAGTGGAAGTGGGAGTAGGAGGCAATTTCGCTCCTTACTGAAGCATCCTCTGCTGCAGCACATTTTGTTCATGAGGGAGGATCCACTGACCCTCAGTTGATGAAAATGTGCTCCACTTACTGAGCTTTACTGCAGCATCTAGTCCTAGACATATAATTTCAATTTATTTGTCCCAGTGCCTTCTCCAAAACTTCAGAGCATTTCATAATGTTCCACCTTTAGTTTTGCTAAGCTGAGATGACTTCCCTGGCTATCTGGGATGGAGAATAAAATTCCCAAGCAAAGGAATGGTATAACTTGTTCTTTGGAAGTCAAGTCACTATTTGTGCTTGGTTTTATTGTGCTCCAGCAATTCTTTTTGGCCACTATCCAGCCTGTATTCAGTTCCCAGCTCTCTCTGTGGAAGGCTGGATGATGTTTTATGAGCCTGAACTGCCTTCTGGAGTCAATTCATTCTCCTTCATGTGGCAAGGACTGAATAAAAGCAGGTTAATTAGTATCAGATGGTGGAGCAATAGTAAGATTTCAGTGGTTCAGGGAAGACTGTGCAGAACAAATGGTTTCTAAGATGATATCATACAGTGATGATGTGATTTGATGTGATAGAGGCACAATCAACTGATGTTTTATGTTTTATAGCATGCAATTAACACTTGAAATCAGAAAACGCACTGTAATTTTCATAGGAAGGTTAACAAGACAAACTGCATAAGGTATGGCTAATTATTTTTTTAATTACAGGTTTGGTTGATCTTATATTTTTATGCATGACTTGTATTTTTATAATTGTCTCTGACTGCTGTACAAACAAAGTGTCAGACAGCAATCCCCAGAGTAACTAATGGGGATCATAAGCACCTTTCAAGAAATTTATTGTATGGTAAGTAAGTCTTCAGAAAATATAGTGCAAAAGAAACACACACGGTGAGTCAAGTGTAGAGGCCAAGTAGTCATAGATTCTCTGAAGGAAACATGAAGGACTACCATTCACAAGGAAGCAAGAAACACTAACAAATGATATTCAAGTTGTTATCCAACCAAAGCCTTTTTCTTGGTTTCCTTCATACTGGTCTTTCCATGAATACAGGCAAATGAATACATGGATGTAATTCTTTTGATCTTGATATTCTTCTCATGAATTAGATTACCGGCAAGGGTGAGGAGGAGACATGATAGGTAAGACAGTGGCAGTAACTTTCCTAGGCAGCTATTTCCCTTAGCTTAACCTCATGAAATAGAGACTAAAAGGAAACATAGATACTGCAGTGCTCTGCTCTCTGATATCTTTCTGGGGTATTTTTTCCTCAGACTTTTCCATTTTCTTGTGAAAAATAAAAGAACAGCAGTCAGAACATTATGAGGACTTGTAGGAAGGTCTGAACATCATACACAATGGATTTATTACAAAATTGTTAATTGTTTCATTATTTACATCATTTGCACCCTGCCCACCCATCCATAAAGTAGATGCTCAGAGTAAGTTATACAAATCAAAACAGTAATCAAGCATTACAATGAAAGTGTCATCAGCCAGTGATTAGCTCATAATTAGCCATACCATGAAACAACATGGAAATATCATTCTTTTAAAAAGCAATATCAATTAAAATGAGCACCCACTAATCAGCACCAAAATCAGCCCAGCAATTAAACATCAGTGTAACCAACAAACCTTGAAATGTTCCATTATAAGCAGTTCAGAATACTAACAAGCCTTGGGTGGGATGATCTTCCCTTGGGAGGAGTTCCAAACCGTAGCACTGGTACAAAGAAGACTTCTGATGGTGGGGGCATGGAGGAGAGGACATCTGATGACCATCTCAGTGCCTGGGTAGGTATGAGAAGGAAATCTTGGGATACTGTGTCCTGGACTGTTTAGAACTTGGAAGCTTTATTCGACACTTTAAACTACTGAGCCTGGAAACTAAAGGACGCCCAGTCTAGATCTGAACAACATAGAGAAATATCCTCCCATAATATTTGAACCCCCTGCTGTTTCCAAATGCTCTTCAACAATTGCAAAATTTCTTAGCTTGTTTTTAATTGTAAACTGACATGGGAGCTGCTATGTTTATAAGGCATACAGTAAATAAATAAACTTAGTTGGAAAGGAGAAAAGACTGCATTTTAAATTTTTTATCAATTACTGTAATCATCATGTCTGCCAAGTGTTGTTCTCAGCTCAGTCTGATTAAGCTGATGTTCTCAGCCTAAGCTGAGGGGGCAGAGGAGGAAACTACAGAGCTCAGGGCTGTGAGTGTAACTGCCTGATGCCTACAGGTTCTAAATATTGCCTAGAGCTAACAGCTTAGTGATAGGTGCTGCAGGTAGTCTGTGGGAGGTAGCACTGGAAGTGAATTGAGAAGGACTTGCAGGAAATAGGAGAAAAATATGAGAGTGTTCATTGATCATGAAAACTTCAGCATGACCCAGAACCTAGGTGCAGTTCAGCCAGGGAAGTAAAGCATGTGTGATTCTAGCTACATCTGCACTAGTTACTCTACTGAAAATTGCATTCATTTCGATATCACACAACTGATTTTTAAAAAAATCTATACTGCTTTTTTAACCTGCTTGGACAAAAACAAAGAATCCAGTGGTAGGCTCCGTGTCATAAAGAAACTGGTAAGAACGCTGAAACATCTAGTTAGGACACTGGAAAGCCATTGATCAGGGTAGACCAGGGGGGCTAGGCAGGACTGTTGGTTTGATCTGACAAGACTACTTCTTATATCACTTGTCAGTTTCCATGATGATCATTTGAAAAAACTAAAATACCCACAAAGAAAACCATTCACCTTATTTTAATACATTTTTCTCTCCTAAAAGGCTCAGAAAGAATGAAGACAAAGCTCCATCAATCTTTCTTGCTATAATTTCTTTCTGTCAGCTCTTTCTGCCAGGCAAATATTTCTTGGTGATTTTTTTATGTGCATCTCTTTGTTTTTCAGTTTGAAAGGGGGGAAAATCACAGATAAATTAATTGAATTGTTTATTAGAGAAACATCTTTGCCATGTCTAGCTGAGATTTTTTTGGGAAAGAACATTAATGACTTTCCCCCCTATCCAAACACTCAGTTCAGTATACATGACAATCCTCTAAGAAATAATTTGGGATAACACATATCTCCCCTGAACTCTTTGTATATAAAAGTAATTTCAAAGTGTGAGAAACTGAAAACAGAGTTTATCTTCTTTTCCATGCAGTAGGGCGATATGGCACTTATAGGGAAGGAAATTAAATATTTTGACAAAAATAACCTAGCTGGAAGATAAAGAAGTAATTGTAGATCATAAATTATTAACTGCAGTATTTTTCATTTCAATTCAAAAATCAATTTCAAAAGGAAACAGGAAAAAAATTATTTGGATTTTGATTGTGAAATTATTATAGAAAAAATTGAAATAATATTGAAATAATTAGAAATGATGGCTTGCATATGCTTTCATTGCCAGAACCTGCAACATTTCTCTTTCAATTTCTTTTTAAAAATATTTTTGAGTCAGAGAAAAGAGAAGAATTAAAAGACATAGGCTGGAGCCCCACTACAACACTGAAGCCATAATTCCCAGTCTTCCCCTTTTGTCTGAATGCTTCTTTAAGTCCTGTATGAAGTTTTCTGCCTTCTTTCACCTGACTTAAGCTCCTGAGAATTGTTCTGTCTGCAGGGCCGGCTCCAGGTGTCTGGGCGCCCTAGGCAGGACAGCCTGGGGCACCCCCCACTGGGGATGCCAACCACCCGGTGGGACCTGGAGATCGGGGGAGGGCGGCGGCAGAGCACTGGCTTTCCTGGAGGCTCCGCAGCTGCGGGGCCCCCAGGAAAGCCAAGGAAGGGGGCGGGGGTCTAGCTGCCGCCCCTCTCTCCCAGTGCCAGCTTTTCAGTGGGCTCCATGGCTGCGGGACCCCCAGGAAAGCCGGGAAGGGGGCAGGGGGTCTAGCCGCTGCCCCCTCCCTACCAGCGCTGGCTTTCCTGGGGGCTCCGCAGCTGCGGGGCCCCCAGGAAAGCCAGGGAAGGGGGTGGGGGGTCTAGCCGCCGCCCCCTCTCTCCCAGTGCCAGCTTTTCTGCGGGCTTCATGGCTGCGGGACCCCCAGGAAAGCCGGGAAGGGGGTGGGGGGTCTAGCCGCTGCCCCCTCCCTCCCAGCGCTGGCTTTTCTGGGGGCTCCGCGGCTGCAGGACCCCCAGGAAAGCCGGGAAGGGGGTGGGGGGTCTAGCCACCATCCCCTCCCTCCCAGCACCAGCTTTTCTGGGGGCTCCGTGGCTGCGGGACCCCCAGGAAAGCCGGGAAGGGGGTGGGGGGTCTAGCCGCCTCCCCCTCCCTTTCAGCGCCAGCTTCTCTGGGGGCTCCGTGGCTGCGGGACCCCCAGGAAAGCCGGGAAGGGGGCGGGGGGTCTAGCCGCCTCCCCCTCCCTTCCAGCGCCAGCTTCTCTGGGGGCTCCATGGCTGCGGGACCCCCAGGAAAGCTGGGAAGGGGGTGGGGGGTCTAGCCACCACCCCCTCCCTCCCAGCACTGGCTTTTCTGGGGGCTCCACGGCTGTGGGACCCCCAGGAAAGCCGGGAAGGGAGCGGGGGGGTCTAGCCACCTCCCCCTCCCTCCCAGTGCCAGCTTTTCTGGGGGCTCCACGGCTGTAGGACCCCCAGGAAAGCCGGGAAGGGGGCAGGGGTTTAACGGCGACGGGCGCCCGGTTAGGGCGGCGGAGGGGCACTTTTTTGGGGGAGTGGGGTGCCATTTGGCGCCCCTGAGGCTGGCACGCCCTAGACAAGTGCCTAGTTCGCCCTATGTGCGATCCAGCCGTGTCTGTCTGCTTCTCATGTTCTTTGCTTCACAAGCCCTGCTGCATCATGAAGTTTCTTTAAGTGTTCGTGTCCCCTTTGAGAGTTTCCTCCCGGGCTTCCGGTCTGGGATTCATGGCGTCCTAACGTGTTCTGGCTTGCTCTTAGAGCTCCCAGAGCATACGGAGGGTCTTGACGACAGGGTGGGCTTCACACAGCCCACCGCAGATCCCCCCAGGCAGGGGGGTGACTGGCAGCGAGCCTGGCCCGAGAGAGGAGTTGAGATCGGCTGATAGCGGGGCTTTAAAGAGCGTCGCGACCAGCCTTGATCCCCTCCCCCAGAGAAGGCACTTCGGAAAATCTCTACAAGACCCCACCGAGTTGGATTCTCAACATAAGAACGCATGACCCAGACCTCCAAGACATTCTACGGAAACTGATATCAAGGAAACACTGCTATAACAAGACACGGACTTTGAAGGTAACTTTTTAAAATTGCTCACCGGAGACGCGTTTCGGCCGAAAATAAACAACATCCGATGAAGCGCATGATCGTGCTGTATCTGTCGTACTAACATTGGAGCGGAAAAAGTGCAGTTAAACAGCTAAAAAAGGCCAAAAAGCCGAATTGTTGATCATTCCTGCGGTTAGATTATTGACTTTAAAATAGAAACTAACAGTAACTCCGCGAGAATTACAGTGGAAAAGTACTGTAGCTGCTGCAGCAGAAATCGGCAAAACAGGAAGTGACTTCAGAACAGACAAGTAATCATCCTAGAGAAGACCAAGGAGGCCGGAAGAAGGGAGGAAATCAGGAACAAGGGGGACCATCAAGACTGCCGGACAGGAAGTGAGTACCTGGAAGAACCATTTACCATTTTGGGAAGGTCAGAAAAATTTTCTTTGATTTTAAACGAAAGACTCAATATAAAAAAGTGAAACTAGTGCGATTTAGGTGGGCACAAGAAGGACTTTGATTTAGAGTGGGTTGGAGGGAAAACTTTGAACAACGGCTTACGACCTGCGGCAACGACAGAGGGCAAATACCTGGTCCTCCCCGAAAATGGCTGGGAAAGAGGAAAAAAAGCTACAGGGCATGATGGAAGCTATGGAGAAACGAGTGATGGATGCGATTCTGAAGTTGGAAAAGACTGTAATAACAGAAGTAACAGAGTTGAAAAAAGAAATGTCTGGAATTACAAAAGAGATACAGACGCTGACCAAAAGAGCAGATGAGATGGATGTAAGGGTGAAGGGAGTAGCATCTAATATAGCTGAGGTCACTATAGAAACAGATAAAGTGAATGTGATGGTCCAATATAATGCAATGATTAACCACATGAGATTCAGGGGGATCCCTGAAGACAAGAATGAGGACATCCATTCAGTTATGGTAGATGCTGTTGCAGACTTTTTGAAAATGGAAGAGGAGAGAGTGGCGGCACAGATTGATGTGGTATACAGAGTCAATTCTGCGATTGCGCAAAGGAAAAAATTACCTAGAGATGTAATTGTCCAGTTTATATCTAAGAAGCTGAAGGAGGATTTGTTTAAGCAACAATTTCAGGATGACTTCACAATTGGCAACAAGAAAATTATGGTCCTAAAGGAACTACCCAGAGCGATGCTTCAGGACAGACGACTTTTTAAAGATCTGATTGACAAGCTGAAAACAGAGGGCATAAGATATAGATGGGAAATTCCTAAAGGCGTCAGTTTTTCGTTCAAGCAGAAGAGAGTCACCATCAAGTCAGTTGACCAAATGACCAGATTCATCAATGATAATTTTAAAGACTCTGATAAATAATTATAAAACCAACATGGAGAGTCAAATAATTTCATGGAATGTTAATGGACTGAATTCACCCCAAAAAAGGAAAAATGTCAGACTCTGGTTGGAAAAACAGAAATGTGATATTGTTTGCTTGCAAGAAACACATATTAAAAAATCAGATGCCAAATTTTTGATTCAAAAAAGATTAGGAGAGGAATTTTTTTCACTTTCCTCCCAAAAGAAAAAAGGAGTTGTTACATATATTAAAAAGGAGTTGGAACCAAAAGAAATTTTTAAAGACAATGAAGGGAAATTTTTGGCGGTAGAAGTTGTGTTGCAAAATAAAAAGACATTAATTGTTAATCTCTATGCTCCCAATGGGGCAAAGGAAAACTTTTTTCAGGATTTGTGGGAACAACTACGACAGTTGACCTATGAGCAAACGATTTTAATGGTACTGTTGACAATGTTGTTGATAGAAAATCAAAAAAAAAGGAATTGAAGCCATGGGCAAACTTCCTAAAGTCTTTTTTCAATTGACTAAACATGAACACTTGGCAGATGTTTGGAGAGTTAAAAATCCCAGAGATAGAGAGTACTCTTTTTATTCATCAAGACACGAATCTTTTTCAAGGATAGATATGATGTGGATGACAGAGAATTTAATCTTGCAAACACGCAAAATTGAGATATTGCCTAGGATTCTTTCTGACCACAGTCCGATAAAATGGTCAACGTATGTTAAGAGAAAAAAATTTCGATGGCGACTTAATGAAGATTTGCTGGACAAGCAAAATATTGTGGATAAAATAAGGACAGAAACCCAAACATACTTTCAATTGAACTTAAATAAAAGTGTACAGACGCAAACGGTATGGGAAGCCTACAAGGCTGTGATGAGAGGACATCTGATTGCAATCAATAATAATGAAAGGAAACAACAAATGAAGATAGACAAAGAAATTATGGAAAATATTCGGAAAAAAGAAACAGAACTCAAGAAAAGGCCTGGCAAAAAGAAGATTTTGAGAGAATTGAGGATTTTAAGGGAGCAATATGAGGCAAGGTTGAACAAAGAAGTATTTTGGAACTTGAAAAAATTGCAACAGAAATCCTTTGAAGGTGCAAACAAACCTGGCAAATATTTAGCATGGCAATTGAAGAAAAGAAGAGAGAATAAAACAATCACTTGTTTGAAAGATGGAAATAAAGAGATTTTAGACCCAGGAGGAATCAAGAGGGAATTTTTTAAATACTACGTGACTCTCTTTCAAGCGAGGCAAGCGGATCCTCAAAAAATGTTGGATTACTTATCCAAAGTTAACTTGATACAACCAAACCCTGAAATGAAAACATTTTTAAATGCTGCAATAACTAAAGATGAAATTAGTAAAGCAATAGCTGAGGCAAAAGTCTCTAAAGTTCCAGGCCCGGATGGCTTTTCAGCTAAATTTTATAAGAAATTTCATGAAGATTTGGTCCCGGTGTTGGAGATTCTTTTAAACGAAATTAGAAAGACAGGAAAGATTCCAGACTCCTGGAATGAAGCTGCAATCACCTTAATTCCTAAAGAAATGCAAGATTTAACAAATGTTAAAAACTACCGGCCCATTTCATTATTGAACAACGATTATAAAATATTTGCAAAAATATTGGCAGAGCGCCTTAAAAAGTTTTTGAAAGACACTATTGTTGAGGATCAAGCTGGTTTTTTACCAAATAGACAAATTAAAGACAATATGAGGGTTGTTTTGGACGCAATTGAGTATTATGATAAACACCCTGAAAAAGAAGTTGCTTTTTTATTTTTGGATGCAGAGAAGGCTTTTGATAACTTGAATTGGGAATTTATGTTTAAAGTGCTTGAGGAATCTTTGATGGGCGTAGAATTTATAAGAATGATTCAATCGATATATAAAGAACAAAAAGCTTCGGTGATTGTCAATGCAGAACCAACAGATAGGTTCCGGGTAAGAAAAGGTACTAGACAAGGTTGTCCCCTGTCACCATTGTTATTTATCTGGATTTTGGAGATTTTGCTACAAGCGGTTAGAGATGATGAGAACATAAAAGGTTTGAATATTGGAGGTTTTTCATTTAAATTAAGAGCATTTGCGGATGATATCATGTTTATTGTTGAAGATCCTGTTAATAATATGCCTAAGCTATTTGAAAAAGTAAGAGAGTTTGGTGATCTTGCAGGGTTTTATGTCAACAAAAATAAATCTAAGATATTGTGTAAAAATATGACTGGTACAAAGCAACAAACGTTACAAAATGTGACAGAATGTGAAGTGGTTAAAAGGGTTAAGTATTTGGGAGTTGAAATTACAATGAAAAACATAGATTTGTTTAAGAATAATTATGAAAAACTGTGGGGTTCGATAAAGAGTGATTTAGAAAAATGGGAAAAACTAAGATTATCTCTTCTTGGAAAAATTGCCGTTATTAAAATGAATGTACTGCCCAGGTTAATGTTTTTGTTTCAGACAATACCAATTGTGAAAGATGGGAAAGTGTTGGTAAAATGGCAAAGAGAAATCTTTAAGTTTATCTGGGCAGGAAAGAAGCCAAGAATTAAAATGAAGATAATGTATGATATTAAAGACAGAGGTGGCTTCCAAGTCCTGAATTTGTGTTTGTATCATGAAGCAGTATGTATGTCTTGGTTATCTGAATGGGTAAATTTGGAAAATAGAAAACTTTTAGCTCTTGAGGGGCACGATTGCAGATTTGGCTGGCATGCCTATCCTTGGTATGGGAAAAACAAAGTCGACTCTATGTTTAAGCATCATTATGTAAGGAGGACATTGTTTGATGCATGGACCAGGTATAAGGATACAATTTCGGATGAGAGGCCTCTGTGGATTGTTCCAGCTGCAGTTATACATCTGTTTTCAGAGCATAAAGGTAATGACTGGTTGAAATATAAGGAATTGTTGCAAAAAGAAGGGAAAAAATATGTTTTAAAACCAAATAATGAATTAGAATTTGACTATGGTTGGCTACAATATTGTCAAATAAGGGACATCTATAAAAAAGATTGTAAAGAGTTTGGTTTTAGAGCTATGAATGATGATTTTGAGAATATATGGTTGAAAAAAGAGCGGAAAATGATATCAAAGATGTATAAAACTTTGTTGACTGTATATACTTTGGATGAAACTGTTAAAGAACAAATGATAAAGTGGGCCATAAATATGAACAAAGAAATTTCTATGGAATCATGGGAATTTTTGTGGAAAAGATCTTTTAAAATGTCTACCTGTATCAATGTAAAAGAAAACTGTTATAAGATGATGTATAGATGGTACATGACACCAAAAAAGATTGCCAATATTAGTATGGATAAGAACTTGAGTAATAAATGTTGGAAATGTAAAAAAGTAGAGGGTTCTTTTTACCATATGTGGTGGTCATGTGATAAAGTGAAAGCATACTGGTCTAATATACATTGTGTGATGCAGAAAATATTGAAAATCCCAATTGAGAGAAAGCCAGAACTTCTTCTCCTCGGTTTGACAATGGAAAAAATTCCACAAGAAAAAAGGACACTGTTATGGTACATGATTACGTCGGCGAGAATGGCCTTTGCTCAGCATTGGAAAATGGAGAAGGTGCCAGATATACATGACTGGTTGAGAAAATTGTTATTTTTAGCAGAAATGGACAAAATGACAAAGAAATTAAATGGACAAATGGCAGAACAGTACTTAAAAGACTGGGAAGGATTGAAATTGTATCTAGAAACTGAATATAGAATGAAGGGGAAAATATATAACTTGGATACGTATGGATATTGAACGAGAAGTGAAATGAATTTTGAACTGTATGTACTGTTATATATAATATGCTGAAATTGTAGAGGTTATATATAATTGAAATGTGTTACCTGGTTTGTCGATGTACTTAAGTCTAAGCTTGATTACTTTATAATTTTTCTGTTTGTTATTAGCAGTGTTGGAAGCCTATTAGGGGGGTGGGGGGATTGGGACGGGGATCTTCCTTTTTGAAATTGTATTGGTAACGTGATTGGAAATGTTGAATGTATCCCAATAAAATTTTGTTTCAGAAAAAAAAAAAGAGAGTTTCCTCCCATCCCTTCCAGCCTGTTTGGCCCATGCTAGCACAGACCTTCAGCCTCCTTCCTTCTCACCCCTGGAACATACAGCTCCTCCTTTCTTAGGCACAGTGAGTGGTTTCCCAACAGCCAAAGTGACTTTCTAATTCTTGACACACACGGAGCGATGATTTATCTGCTACCAGCTGCTTTGTTTGGTGGGTGTGTTAGAGACAGCCCCTGGACCAGGTAGAAATGCCCTTTCAAAGCATCCAGGGTGATGGCAGTGAAATGCAACGCAAAATTCAATTTCTAAAATGTCAATGTCCAGCATACTGCAAGTCATCAGATGCCTAGTGGGCTTTAATTGAAACACTAATCTCTGGAACACTCCAAAATGCATTACTTCCAAATCCTCCTCTAGAGGTTTTCAATAATACTTTCCTTTAACATTTTTCTTTGTATAAGATACCCCTCCCCCAGCCAGACACTTGTTACAAATGAGTAATCTAAATACAGGGAGAATAAACATGGAAGAAATGTTTTCTGCACTGCTCTTTTGAACCCTATCCATCTAACCAATTGTTGTTTCCAAAAGGCAGAAAGTAAATAGTCCCTTTCTCTTGGACTGTTCCCTGAGATACAACAACCTATGGTGGTGGAGCATACATTTTAAATAATCATTCCTTTTTCTCATAAAGAATTCTGGAACTGTATTTTAGTGACCAGGAGCAGGAATCACTGACAGAATTATCAGCACCCTTGCTAAATTACAATACCAGTATGCACGTGCACGCGCACGCACACACGCACACACATGTGCACACACACAAAAAATCAATACTTTTCTACATAGTTTTTGGAGGGGGGTGGGTTAAAGCAAATCCCTTCCTATGAACAGAGAATACCTATTGGAAGCACAGTTGTTTCTTGAATTTCTCACTGGTAAAGGTGGGGGACCAATTAAGAGACAAGTGGATGTAACTTGCTTCCAATATGAGGAGGCAACTCTGTTGCTTGAGGGGCTTACCTCTTTGACTGCCTGGCCAGCTGCTGCTTGAGTCTCAAGAAGTAGGGCAGTGGGGAGATGACCCTATAGCTGATTGCATTTGACTACCCTTTCTTTAGTGAAGCCAGTGCCCCTGGCTTGCTCCTGACAGCCAGTGTGGTATAGTGGTTAAGAGCCGTGAACTCTAATCTGCAGAAATTGGTTTGATTCCCCACTCCTCCACATGAAGCCTGCTGTGTGACTGTGGGCCAGGTACAGTTCTCTCAATTGTCTCAGCCCCACCTACCACACAAGGTGCCTGTTGTGGGGAGAGGAAGGGAAGGCAATTGGATGCTGCTTTGAGACTCCCTAGGGAAAAAAGCCTGGGACCATTTTGCTGCTGCAGGTGGTGGGGGGGGGCAGGATCAGACCAAAGGTTTTCATGCCCATCCAGCATCATGACACGTGGCTGTGTCTGGGACCATCCGGGAGGGTCTGGCTGTGGCCAACAGTCTGCTGTCACATCAACTGGGGGGGCAGTCTGGGAGATGGCTTTGCTTATCCAGACCTGCCCCCCCCTTAAGACCCTTGCAGTTTTGGCTTCAGCCATCCCTCCCTCCTTCCCTCTGTTATTGGTGTGGGAAGGTATATTTTTGCATTTTGTGAATGTGTGTATGTGTTTGTGCGGCTGTGCCTGGAAGTCATGGTGACCTCTGGTGACTCCTACTGGGGCATGGAGAACATTCAGAGAAGTGGCTTGATAGCCTGCCTCTGGCCTCCCAGCCCTGGTATTCTCTGGAGGTCTCCCATCCAAATACTTGCCTGGGATGGCCCTGCTTAGCTTCCAAGATCTGATAAGATTAGGGTTGCCAGCTCCTGCCTCCTCCCTAGTGGGGAGCTTTGGGAGGTGTTCCTGGAGGGGGCAAGGATGTTTCCAATGTGATGATGTCACTCAGAAGTGACGTCATCACATTGGAGACATGCCTGAATCCCAAGCGGCAGATTCGCCACTTGGAATTCAGGTCCCCCCCACAAGCATTTAAAGGCTTTTGGAGAGCGGGGACTGCACATGCCTAAATCGTCACTTGGGCTTCAGGCACGCGCAGCCCCCTCTCTTCAAAATCATTGAAAGGGACTATGGAGACCAAGAGTGACAGCTGAACCAGTTATTTATTATAAGAAGAGAAAACTTCAAAGGGGAATTGTCTCCCTGGTCTAGAAAACAGTGTTAGGCAGACAGCAGGGGAGAAAATCTTTCCTCAGCTTTATCACCTAGCCAGAAGCCACTGATCTGTTCCTTTCATAAAACACTGAAAGAGACAACAATGTATATGTGGGAGAATGGGGAAAAACATACTAACTTTATTGTCCAGAAACATTTATTACTATTAAAAGAGATCATGATGGGGAATTAGGAAATGTCACCTACTAAAGGTGGCGCTTACATCCTTGGATGTGGTGTAGTATTTCAGTTATGTTCAATATATATCTAAGGCCCAAGTTTGCTGCCTGGCCACCTGGTACAAGCCAATGCCAGTAATCAGGTGCTGGTTTTGCCCACAAACTGTAGAAGCACATTTCCTTTATTAATAATGTTGGTGAACCTGCTAAGGGTATTCATTCAGCTAATACCTGAGCCAACATTATGTGTGTGTATTAAATGCCATTAAGTCACTTTTGACTTATGGCGGCCCTATGAACTAATCATCTCCAAAACATCCTATTGCTATCAGCTTTGCTCATGTCCTGCAAACTGAAGGCTGTGGCTTCCTTGATTGAATCATTCCATCTCATCTTGGGTCTTCTTCTGCCTTCAACTTTTCCTAGCATTATTGACTTTTCCAGAGACTCTTGTCTTCTTATAATGTGACCAAAGTACAACAGCCTCAATTTAGGCATTTTAGCTTCTAGGGAGAGGTCAGGCTTGATTTGATCTAGACCCCACTGATTTATTTTTTATGGTCCATGTTATCTGTGAAATGCTCCTCCAACATCACATTTCAAATGAGCCAACTTTCTTCCTGTCAACTTTCCTCACTGTCCGACACTCGCAACAATATAGAGTAACAAGGAGTGCCATAGTATGAATTATCTTGATCTCCAAAGGCACTTCTTTACACTGAGCAATCTTTTCTAGCTCCTTCATTGCCTGCCCTTCTCAGTCTCCTTTTGATTTCTTAGGTGCAGTCTCCCTTTTGGTTGATGACTGAGTCAATGAATAGAAAATCTTTAACAATTTCAATTTTTTCAGCATCAGCCTTAACGTTGTATAGTTCCCTTGTAGTCATTACTTTGGTCTTCTTGATGTTTGGCTTTGGCACTTTCCGCTTTAATCTTCATCAGGAGTTATTTCAAGTCTTCACTATTTTCTGCCAGTATTGTGGTGCCACCTGCATATCTGCATATCATCTGCATATCTCAAATTGTTAATGTTCCTTCCATCAATTTTCAGTCCACCTTTATCTAAATCTAATGCAGTTTTCCTTATGGAAACCATTATGTTTCTCCATATTCTATCCTTACAGTAGCCTTACAGTACAGGTAGGGCATCCAAACAATCAGATGTTGTGACATACACAATTCTTTTAAAACCAATCATAATTTTTCATGATCCACCCAATCAAAAGCTTTGCTGTAATCTGTTAGCTTATTCTTGTTAAGATTTTGATGTTCTCCATTTCTGTAGCTTGAAATAACTCTATTGATATCCCATCTACTCCTGGTGATTTGTTTCTCCCAATTTTCTCCCAATTTTCTAAAACTGTAGGTTCTTCTTCAAAAGATTCTTCTTAGAAGGAATCTATCATCCTTTCATCTCTTCTGAACAGTTCTTCAGTGTATTGTTCCCATCTTTTCTTTATTTTGTCTTGCTCATGTTTTTCCATGTTGATCTCTCAGCATGCCTAACCGTGCTTTAAATTTCCCTTTGATTTCTTGGGTCTCATGAAACAGATTTCTTGTTCTTTTTTATTATTCTCTTCTATTTCTTTACACTGGTTATTATAATAGTTCTCTTTGTCTCTATATGCAAGTCACTTTAACACTGTGTTTAGACATCTGATTCTATTTGACACCTTTTTACTTTTGTTTCTCATCTACCCTTAGTAATTTTAAGAGTTTTATCAGTCATCCATCAAGGCTTTTCATTTCTTTGGCTACAGGAATAGTCTTTGTGCATTCCTCCTTGACAGTATCTTCAATTTCAATCCATAGTTCTTCTGGTTCACATTCACTTGAAATTAGTAACCTGTTCTTTATTTGGACTTTAAACCCTTCAGGAATGTTGTTTTGGATTGTATTTTATGAATGTTTAGTGTTTTCTTCCCCTTTATTCTAATTTTGATATTAACAATTCATGGTATATACCAGAATCAGCTTCTGATCTTGTTTTGGCAGTGAGAATAGAGCTTTTCTGTCTTTTGCTGCCGATTATGTAATCAATTTGATTGGCCATCCAATGATGTCCGTCTATACAATTGTCTGTTTGGTTGCTTGAAACGTGTTCACAATGAACTGTTGTATGCACAGAATTCTATGAGTCACTCTCCTGCTTCATTTTGCATTTCTATCCCAAATCTTCCAACCGTTTTTGATTCTGCATTCTTTCCTACTTTTGTGTTCCCAGTCACCTATGATTATCAGCACATCTTCTTTAGGTGTGTGATCAATTTCTTCCTGGAAGCTTTCATTTCTTCCTCATCAGTATCTGTAATTGCTGCATGAACTTGAATGATGGTTATGCTGACAGGCTTTGGTCAGGCTTTGCATTATAGCCTCTGACTGTGTGTACAAATCTCACCTCAGCATTAGAGCAACTCCATAATGGCCCTTTACAGCTTAAAGTGATCATGTTCCTCTAAACAGCTGTGGGAGGGGGAGCGTTAAAGGTAGACCTGGTCTCAGAAGCTAGGTCAGCTTACCATTAGGGTTGCCATCCTCCAGGGAGGGCCTGAAGATCTCTTGAAATTAAAATTCATCTCTAAACAAAGGAGATCTGTTGGAGAAAATAGCTGCTTTGGATGGTGGTATCTGTATTCTTATTCCCGTCTGAGCTCTGTCCCCTCCTTAAATCCTCTTCTCCCTAGGTTCCATGCTCAACATTTCCAGGAAATTTCTAACCCAGAGTTGGCAATCCTACTTACCACCCATAGGCAATAATGGCCCCATTATTTCTTATGGGTGCTAGACTTAGGCTTTGAGGCTAGATCTACCTTTAGCATTCCTAAGCTGTTTGGAGGCATACGGTCCCCTTGAATTTTCAAGGACTATTAACTGACCTCAACTGACCTCTCTAATAAGCAACCTCATTCATTTAGTCCTTACTTTGTAATGGTAAAATATTTGGTGCTCTCGGAAAGCTATTGTACTCCAAATACCTCAATGAATCCTGGGAAGCTTCACTTTCTTTTAGGAACATTCCCTAACATTATAATATTAAATGCGTGAAAGCTATTCACCCCAATGGACTATCTGTGTGACTTACTCATGAGCCCCAGTGTTCAGGATGTCAGCCTCATCTCTCAGGATCATATGGTTGATTTTTGTGTGTGGATGGCTCACACCAGGAGCAGTGCCATGGCAAGCAGGGAGTGACACAAAAAATAAAGGCCAATGGATGAGACCATTCTCATACTGTGGAAGTTATAGTTCCAAATTCTTAAATGGCAAGATGAAAAAAGTTGTTTGGACTCTGGACCTTCTAATGTAGCCCAAAGTCAGTGGAATTATTGGCAACCTAAAGCCATTGAAAGAAAGTAGTTCTCAGGAGGAGTACAATCTTTTCCCCAAGTATATTTTCCATTTCAATCTGTAGCCCATCTGGGAACAAAATGTGACAGGGTCAGCCCATATGTGAAAGTAACATTTGGTCCATTGACATTGTTTTCCACTATAAATGAAAGGGAGGGGGGGGATACTTGCCTGTAATGAAAATTAGCAAAATGACCAAAGTTTCAGTGTGGTAGGTTCCCAACACTTTCAATGATCCACTGATTGTTTTCAGAGGAGATCAGAAGCTTGTTATGAAGCAGCAGTACTCTACTGCATCCAAGGCCACAGAGCTAACTAGTAAGGGCTCAAAGAAAATTGCCTAGTTGTTGAAATGAGCAGCAGGGACAGACAGAGGAAAAGGAAGCAAGATAGTGAGGCAGTGATCACATCCTGGGAATGATTGTAGAAGGGCCAAGATACCCAGCACTGTGTAATTATCACTGTTTCTAGTACATATGCCATTGCTTAATCTGTTAATCACATTGATTAGTCTTTTAATGCTTTCAGCTTCTTCCCCATGATTCTAAATTGCTGAGGTCCTAATTATATGCTATATCTCTTATGCTTCATACTTAAGTAATCATTAACACATCCAAGCACATATGAATGGGTTATGTCAGCTCTTTACAATTTAATTTTTTCTCTCCTCCCTCTCTCTCCACTCCAAACTCCAAGTCACAGAATTTCACATCACATATTGGACAATTGATATATCAGTGATGAAATTATCCTGAGTCCATTCCCAATTGCTAGGTAGTGTTGCTATGACAGAATGATAATATTTTGATTTGAGTGGTTGAGTGACATGGTGGCATTCAAGAAGATTGATAGGAGTCAACTGTATTTAATTTAATTTAGCCTCTGGCTTCTGGGTTCCTGAAGGGTTCTATGCTTTTCAACACCATTTCACACCTGGATTTCTCCACTTGCAGTTCAGGCATTGGTGGCTGCTCCTCTCTCTCCCTCCCACAAGATTTAAAGGACCCTCCAACCAGACCCGTAGCCAGAAAATGTGGCTTCGGGGAACTGTGGAATGGGGGGCGGGTGTCAGGCCCTAGGAAAGGATAGCCCAGAGTGCTTTTAATTGCCTTCCGAAGGCATTTAAATGCCTTTTGAGTTCCTTTCCATGGGACAAGAAAGCTTAGAAGGGCACTCAAGAATGGTACCTTCAACAATCCCCCTTTCTGCTAGCTGAGTCCTGCTGTATACCACGTAGATCATGGTGAGTCTTTACTATTACCTAGGTGGTATACCGAAGGACTGGGCTAGCAGAAAGGGGAGTGATTGGGGAAGTGCTGAAGGTAGTACTCCTGAATGCCCTTTTAAGCTTTCTTGCCCCCTGGAAGGGAGCTCAAAAGCCATTTAAATGCCTCCTGAAGGCATTTAAATGCCCTCTGAACTGTCTTTTCCAAGGAACTGAAATCCTTGCTAATCTGTCTCTTGACTGCCTCCTCCATAGAGAGCCAACTCACTGGAAGTCCTTCACTTGTGGGGCTCCAGCTGATTGGCAGGCCAGTTGTTCCAGCTGATCAGCTGGAGGGCCCTTTAAATCTCAGGAGAGGGAGAGAGATGGCCGCCAGTGGTCACTCTTGGTGATGGGGCTGGTGGCAGGCAGGAGCCCACAAAATTGGGGGATCCCCCCCCACACACCTGGGGACTGGCATCCCTGTGTTCCTGTCAGCTTTCTTCACTGTCCAGCATTCACATCCATACATAGTAATAGGGAATGACACAGTATGAATTATCTTGCTCTCCAAAGACATTTCCTTACAATCAACAGTCCTTAATGGCTTCCATCATGTAACCTTAAATATTTTATATATTCTCTATTTGAAATGCTATGTTAATGTCTTAAATGTTTTAATGCTTTGGTGTTCATCAACTGAAGACCCTATTTTGATGGAAAGGTGGCATGAAAATGTTTTAAATAAAATAAATAATATTTGCCCATTGTGTTGAGACTCAGTTTGCCAGGGTCTTCTCTTAGTTTTGCAAATATTTATTTGAGCACATTAAATTCGGGCTCTGGCTTTATATGTTATAGTAGAAAGATTAATTCTATTAGCTATGCACAATGAAGACCATAAGCTATTACTGCTCCCAAAACAGATTATTTAAATCATGTGAAACTAGAGGTAGTTTAGTTAGGAAGGACCACATCCAGTTGGATGTATCTACTATAATTATTATCAATTAAAAAGTAATTTCTATTCACTGTGCTAGATTCTAATAAACCACAAAACTAAATAAATAAAATGTTCATCAATCTGATATGGGTGAATGCTATGAAAAATAAAGATGGGCAGCTGAGCCATGTTAGTCTGTCTGTAGCAGTAGAAAAGAGCAAGAGTCCAATAGTACCTTAGAAATTAACAAAATATGTGGCAGGGTATGAGCTTTCGTGAGTCACTGCTCACTTCTTCAGATGCAGCTAGAATGTGAGTCCATCTGTCCTATTTATTGAAAGTGGAGTGGTTTCAGATGCCAAATTACATTAGCAGGAAATGACAATTTCCTGAATGACAATAGCAGACGTGATTGGATTTAGGTGAAATTTCTAGAAATACTCTGAAAGGTCATATTTTCATAATGCATTTAATGGAATAGAATCATAAAATCAGAGAATCAGAGTAGGAAGGGGTCATACAGGCCATCTTGTCCAACACCCTGCTCAGTGTAGAATCAGCCTAGAGCATCCCTGAGAAGTGTTTGTCCAGCCGCTGCTTAAAGACTGCTTAAAGACTTAAAGAACTTAATTTTGAAGTCTATGCATATTTGTTTTATTTGTGCATGTGTCCTGTTTCTTATTGATACATTCATTGCCTTTCACCCTATGCTTTAATGGCTCTGCATCACCTAAGAAATGAAAGGTTTTACATTCTATACTGTGTACCTGCCTGCTCTGCTCAGATGACCTTCTGATGTCCTCTACTGAATCCTGGATAACATATGAAAACAAAGTCCAAATGTCACAGAATGCTCAAACATGAGAGGAAGGGACAATTTTAAAAACAATCTCTAGAAAAGTGCATTTTAAATGGCACTTTATTCTAAAGCTCTATTTGCAGGGGAGAAGAAAGGCTTTATTGAATGTTTCCTGTATGGAAACTGCCAACAAAGCAAAGGACAGCTGTAACAAGCACCAGAGAGGAACATAAAGATGTAATTTATGTTAGTTACAGCAAGGAGACACAAATCCTTTTCTCCCCGATTGGTTGGAGAAAGGTGTGCGCAACTTTAAAATTCCCCCATGGAAGACTATCAAAAAGCACTGAGAATGTGTATGATGTATCTCAGATTTAAAAAGGAATGTCATATTGTTAAAGGTTCTGCATATTATTTATGGTGAGGGAGGCAGCATAGTATGCTGCTTTGCAGGGAGCGCGGGATATTAATTAAATAAATAAAAAAATTAAAATAAATATAGCCAATCTTGTCATATATCAGAAGAAGGTATGACTCTACTTCACAGGGAGGGTGGGGTATAAATTAAATAACTAATTAATTCTGGGGAAGTCAGCAGGGTTTTGTCCCCAACAGATCTTGTCAGACCAACCTGGTTTCCTTCTTTGATCATGTGACGAACTTACTGGATCGTGGGAACTCTGTTGATGTGATCTACCTGGATTTCAGTAAAGCTTTTGATAAGGTTCCCCATGACATTCTGATGGGCAAACTGGAAGACTGTGGACCGGACTATAAGACAATTCGGTGGATAGGGAACTGGTTAGAAGACCGCATCCAAAGAATGGTGGTCAATAGCATTTCATTGGATTGGAGGGAGGTGTCCAGTAGGGAGCCACAGGGCTCATTTTTGGGCCCGGTACTTTTCAATATTTTTATCAATTATCTGGATGAAGGGGTAGAAAGGCTACTCATTAAATTTGCTGATGATACCAAATTGGGAGGAATAGCAAACACCCAAGAAGATAGAGTTAAAATTCAACAAGACCTGAATACTCTGGAGAAGTGGGCTGTTGCAAACCGGATACAATTCAATAAAGATAAATGCACAGTATTTCATCTGGGCCACAAAAACATCAAGCACCGATACTGGATGGGGGATAAGTTTCTGGGGAGTAGTATATGCAAAAGAGATCTTGGGGTAAGGGTGGACTGTAAACTAAGTATGAGCAGTCATTGTGATGTGGTGGCAAAAAAGGCAAATTCAGTCTTGGGTTGTATTAAAAGGGCAATAGCATCAAAATCGCAGGAGGACATAGCCCCTCTGTATACTGCCTTGGTCAGGCCGCACCTTGAGTATTGTGTGCAGTTCTGGAGGCCTCACTTCAAAAAGGATGTGGGCAAAATTGAGAGGGTGCAGAAAAGAGTGACAAGGATGATCAGGGGTCTGGAGACTGAGCCCTACGAAGAAAGGCTAAGGGCCTTGAGAATGTTTCATTTGGAGAAGAGGAGATTGAGGGGGGACATGATTGCTCTCTTTAAATGTTTGAAAGGATGTAATTTGGGGGAGGGCAAGGAGCTGTTCCAGTTGGCAGCAGAGGACAGGACCTGAAGCAATGGGTTTAAATTACATGCAGAAAGGTATCAGCTGGATATTAGGAAAAACTTTTTCACAGTCAGGGTGGTTCAAAGGTGGGATCAGCTGCCTAGGGAGGTGGTAAGCTCCCCTTCACCGACAGTTTTCAAGAAGAGGCTGGACAAATATTTGTCAGAGATGCTTTAGGCTGGTCCTGCAGTGGACTTGATGGTCTGTATGGCCCCTTCCAACTCTATGATTCTAGGATTCTAAATAAATAAATATAGCCCCATCTTGTCAGATCTCAGAAGCTCAGCAAGGTCTGTTGCTTAGGTGGGAGACTAAGGAAGACTCTGCAGAGGAAGGGAATGGCAAATTGCACCTGCTTCGTATTTGCCTTGAAATCCACTTCCTGGGGTTGCCCTAAGTTGGCTATAACATGATGGCACTTTACACACAAATCTCACTGGGTGGGCTTTTCTTTTGTCTTTATCATCTGTGAAAAAACTTAGTGTGGTACCCCCTAGGGGCAAAGGGGTGCTGATCAGCTTCGGATTCAGGTGTGTGGCTCCCCACTCCTCAAACAAACATTTAAAGGGGCTCTTTGGGATTGCCGCTTGGGATTCAGGCCCCAATGTGATGATGTCACTTCTGAGTGATGTCATCACATTGGGGATATTCCTGCCCCCTCCAAAAATGCTTCTCAAAATCCCCCACTGGAGAGGAGGCAGTACCTTAACTGGAGATGCTTGGGATTAAGCCTGGGACCTTCTGTATGTATAGCATTAGATGTAACACTGAGTCACAGTCTCACCTTAGTCAAATGTTGAGCAAACTGCCTGAATCTGAACAGTTCTATGTATGCTCACTTGTGCAAAAAATTCTGATTGTGAATGAGTCATTTCATATAGCTTTCCCACAGCCTCACACTGTCATTCCTGCCTCCTAATCTACTCTATGTCATATTATTTAAGTACACAAAGCATAAAAGTTTCATAGTTAATGACTTACAGATGTGAGATGTCTCCCTGTGTCCCTTATGGCTGCCTTACTCAGTGTTTGTTTATGGCAAAGGCAGAAAAAACTGCCTGGCTTTGAAACAATTTGCACATGTGTATTCTTGCACTGACTCATGGAAACTGAATTTTATTCTCATCCCTATCCATTTAAATTATACATCCTAGCAACTCTGGCTTAACAAACGGTAACTGATCTGTGCTTTAAAAAAAGTTTTGTTGATGGCCCAATCATGATCCTCGAGATTCATACTTTCAGTGGTGGTTGAGAAGGTTATGTCCGCTAAGTGTGTAAGTGGCTGCAATTCTATGCAGTATATGAATTACATATAGTTTATTTATCAAGACACCATGTATCCATGTCCATCTAGCACAGCAAGCAAGAGAACCTATAGAAGCGGTTCCTGTGCTGGTTCAAGGCACATAAGTATGGCATTTGAGGCAAATGTTGGGGAAACTGTTGCTTTCTTAGAAGAGTTACAGTGGCTCTGTTTTTTATGCTGCTGTTTTGCTGTTTTATTAATATGTTCCATGAATATTGTTTTCATGTATCTTTGTCAGCTACCTCAGGTCCATTTTGGGAGAGTGTGAGGTATGAGTGTTTTAAACAAAAAATAAAGTAAAGCATATAAACTGTTAACTCTAACAAATCATGAAAAATACGGAAAAATTATGTGTCTAAAAGACTGTGATCTAAAAGAGTTCTGTGTACCCTTCTAGTCAGGAAGGAAAAGAAAGCTCATGATAAAGAATAGATTACTGCACACTGAAGCCCCATTGATTTCAGTAGGTCTTAAAGCTTGCCTTGGGGTCCTCAAACATGTATTCTGAGTTTTGTGTTGAGAACTTACTGTGTTGCCAAGCAGCAAATGGTTCTTTTCCCCCTAGAGATTTCAAAAGCAGTGAGCACACCAGTGGTGGAAGGAAAACAGTTTTATTCTTCATAAATTACCAGCATAAACAGAGAATAATAAACAGTTATACCCACATCCCTTTCAATTGCAGGCCAGTGACAGCAGTGGGCAGACTCCTAGGTGTCAGCCAAAGTGCTCAGCACCATCCTGCACTCTGGTCTGAGTTGAAGTTCCCAGGGGGAAAAAGTAGCCTCCCTTAACTTATAGATTATACTGTGCAGGGGGAAAAACACAGTCCAGTACTTCAGTTGGAGTCTGCTCCAAGGTCAAGAGATAAGACACACACCCGCCCCCAGTTCCAACACCAGGTGCGCATTCCACTCAGTCCCAAAAGTCTTTAGAGAAAATCCCCCGCACCATTAACCCCTTCCAGCTTGGTGCTGTCACAGAGCCAGGCTCGTAGCCACAATGGGGCATCTTGCACCACACCCCCTTAAGTAACTGCCATGCCCCACAAAACTCTCTCTCCAAAGTTATAATACTTTTTAAAGTCTAAAACCGAGTCTTGCCTGTGCCATGTTCTCCTCCAGTCCAGCCAGCCAGTCTGGCTCCACCTTGTTTACCTGGCTGGTACACCCGCCTTCTGCTTGAGAGTCCCTTCTTTTTTCCACCTGTGGCCACCTTTCCCCCATGATGGCAGAGGACAGCAAGTCTGCAGCCAGCCAGCAAAGGCTCTTCCTCATAGAATCATAGAATGTTAGAGTTAGAAAGGACCTTGCAGGTCATCTAGTCCAACCCCCTGCACTCTGCAGGAGCATAGCCAAAAGATAGCCCTACATACCCAAAAGATGGTCATCTAGCCTCCTCTTGAAAATGTCCAGGGAAGGACCATCTACCACCTCCCGAGGCAGACAGTTCCACTGCTCAACCACTCTTACAGTTAGGAAGTTTCTCCTGGTATCTAGCCGGTAACGACTCCCTTGTAATTTCCACCCATTAGATCTAGTCTTGCAATCTGGAGCAAGAGAGAATAGATCTGCTCCATCTTTTACATGACAGCCTTTCAAATACTTGAAGACTGCAATCATGTCCCCTCTAAGCCTTCTCTTTCCCAGGCTAAACATACCCAACTCTTTCAGCCTTTCCTCATAAGACTTGGATTCAAACCCTCTCACCATCCTGATTGCTCTCTCTTCTGGACACACTCAAGCTTGTCAACATCCTTCCTAAAGTGTGGTGCCCAAAACTGGACACAGTACTCCAGGTGAGGCCTGACCATAGCAGAATAGAGTGGAACTACCATCTCCTGTGATCTGGACACAGTGCTTCTGTTAATACATCCTAAGATTGCACTAGCTTTCTTCACAGCCACATCACACTGCAGGCTTATGTTGAGCTTGTGATCAACCAGAACACCTAGATCCCTTTCACATGTGCTGCTGTCAAGTCAAGTCCCTCCCATTCTATATCTGTGCCTTTGATTTTTTGTGCCTTTGATCCTTGCTGAGATGACCCCTCCTCCTATTGTATCTATTAAGTGCTTGTTTAGCTATGCTTTGCATGGCTGGAGCTACGGGTTGGCCTGGCCGGAGGAGAGGAAGCTTGGTGGACAGCAGCTCCTCCCACCCTGAGCTGGTCCCTGCAGCATTGGAGGCATGCAAGCCTGGGAGGTGGGGGAGGAAGGAGGTGAGAATGCAGGTGGGGCTTACCTCTTACATGGAAGGAGTGAAATCATGCATGAGGAAGCTGTCCTTGCAGGCTCTGAGAGAAAGCTTGCCAGGAAGCCAAAAACAAGAGCAGACTCTTTTTAAAATGATGATTATTTGCAATGGAAACCCCAGCAAGCATTGCAAGCAAACCTTAGCCACTTTAGCTACCTTCAGAACTCTGCCACTCTCTTTTTCAGGCAAACTCTTTTGGGCTTCCTCATGGGCTTCCTCCTTGGCTCTTGGCTCTCCAAGAACCCCTCCTTCTCCTCCTCCCACCTCTTGCTGCTGAACGGAGCCGGTGCCTCCCTCCCTCTGTGCAGAGAGGATATGACTATTAAGTGCTTTAAGCCTGTCATGTAGTGCTTGAAGCCTGCCTCACTTCAATGGCCTTTAATTAACTTTAATTTAATCAACTGCCCCTTTAAAAATTTAAATATCCCCTGAAGAAAAAAAATCTTGGCTAAGGGTCTGCACAGAAGAAGAAGAGATTGAATTTATACCCCACCCTTCACTTGGAGTCTCAGAGTGGTTTACAAACTCCTTTCCCTTCCCCTCCCCACAACAGACAACCTGTGAGGTAGGTGGGGCTGAGAGATCTCTTTCAAGAACAGCTCTGACAGAACTATGGCTTGCCCAAAGTCATCCAGCAGATACATGTGGAGGAATGGGGAATCAAACCCCATTCTCCCAGATCAGAATTCATACACTTAACCACTACACCAAACTGGCTCTCAATCTAGGCACAGAGGGAGAAAATTATGGTTCACCACTATTCTCCTTGAATTATGATTGTCTTCTGCAATGTGCCACTACACTTACTCCAAGGTAGATGCTGGCCCAATTTAGATTGGGGCTGCAGCATGGAAGAAGAAAGGGCTTTAGTCTTTCCCTCTTAAATGTTTCCCTGATCTGAAAGAGCCACAGGGGCACTATTTATCCCAAGCGGGTAGACTTTCCAATTTCCCCGGGGGGGGGGGCTGGGGCTGGGCCAGAGGCATTGCTATGCTAGGTCCTTAAAAGAACCAAGGCCCTGTGACTTCATAGGGAGGACCCAACTTTGTTTTCAACTTATGAGTGTTATGGAACACTACTTATAAAAAATATTTTTAATCCAAGAACCTTTCATTCCATAGCAAGTAGTCTTGGCATCCCGTTGGAACTCAACCAGCTATTTATCTGTTACACATCTGATTAAGGATATCTGCACTTAAGCTGGCCATCTTTCTGTGATGGAATAACAGCACTTGGTATTTATATTTCCTATTTATTTATCTGGATATTAATATCTTATTTTTATGAAGCACCTATCAAATCTATTAAAATATTTATATCCTTTTCTTCTTCAGAGAGGCAAAGTAATTAACAATATGGCAGAAAGAATATAACAAAAAACTAACCAACATCAGTACAGGTATAGCCAGCCAATGATAGGTTCATTTTCTTTATAATGCAGCCCTCAACATCAGACACAAAGAACGGTCAAAAAATCCATAGAAAGATGGCCTTGTACATCATCCTAAAAAAAAGGTAAGGAGGGTATCTGCTGAACCTCCTCCAGAAGGCCATGCCAGGAAATTGGCCCCATGACCAAGAAAGGTCTTCCTGCAGCAGTAAAGGGATAAACAAAACTTTGAAAGGGCACCATGAGCAAATACTAAGCACTGATAAATTTCACATAGAGATTGCAAAGCAAATAGCAGCACTCATTGTCTGTATATAACAATATTTATCATTTGCTCCAACTTGCCCAAAGCAGCTCAAACCAGATGATTGGTCACTGTACACCTACACAAGGATCTGAAGACTCCATTAGATCCAGTAATCCATCAGTGGGAGGCACTAACAGTCATAGATCTTTGCATGTGTTTAAAAATGCTTCCTCTGGATACAACTATGATCTTTTTTTTTCTTTTTTGAGCCCCCCGAAGGCGATTTTTTATTTGTATTTTTCTATATACTACAAACTACAACGAAAAAAGGGAGGGGGAAACATCTACAACTAAGGAGAAAGAAAAGATAACCACAACTAACTAAAAACCCAAGAATTGGAGATCTTCAATAACGCTTATATACGTGTTAGTCCAAAAAAGGCTTATAAAGCATTGAGCATGATCAGATAATCCCAATTTTTGCATCGGATTAACTATTTTCCCAGTTCTAGAACTCTCCTCAGATCATGTCATAGGCCAAAGGCTTTGTGTGAGCTTTCAGAGTCTCAGTTCTTATTTTGCTTTCTCTTTGCGTTCTCTCAATTGGTAGCTTTTTTTTTAATAAAAACTTTTATTGATAGGATATATTAACATGCTCCATAACTCATAATACTTTTAAATACATCCTTTTCAATTATCCCCTTCCTCCCCCCCTCTTGGCTTCCAGCAATGCTCCACCCTGCTACCTATTTCATTCAATATTCAATAAAAATAAAAACTTATCCCATATTAAATTCTTCTTTTAAAACATATTAATTCATTCAATCTGACCCTTAGGTAACATTTTAGCTATTATTCAGTCATTTCTTTCTTTTTTCTATCCTTAATAGTTATCAAAGCAGAGTAACTTATTTCTTACATCTCAATTCATTTCAAGATAGTCTTTAAAGTCTTTCCATTCTATGAAAATTCTTCATCTTCTTTACCATTAAGCTTCTTTGTCAGATTATCCATTTCTGCCATAAAAAGCATCTTCTTTATCCAGTCCCATTTTTCTGGTATTTTTTCTTGCTTCCAACATTGGGCAAATGTCATTCTTGCTGTTGTAATCAAATACCATAACAATGTTCTTTTTGTTACATGCACTTCTTCCATTTTAAGACCTAAAAGTAACATTTCAGGTTGTTTTTTCAAAGTACACTTCAGGATCTTCTGTATTTCATTATGAATCTCTGTCCAATAAGCTACCGCTCTATCACAAGTCCACCACATATGATAAAATGAGCCTTCCTTTTTTTTTTTTACACTTCCAACATTTGTTAGACAAATTCTCGTTCATATTAGCAATTTTTTTAGTGTCATGTACCATCTATACATCATTTTATAACAATTATCTTTCACATTAACACATGTTGAAATTTTAATTGACTTTTTCCACAGACCCTCCCAAGTTGACATATCTATTTCTCTATTTATATTTATAGCCCATTTTACCATCTGTTCTTTTACAATCTCATCCTCAGTATACCATTTTAACAAAACTTTATAAATTTTTGACATCACTTTTTTTTCCTCCCCGCCCACACAACTTCAATTTCATTATTCGCCTTTCTGAAGCCATACCTCTTTTTGTCAGCCTTAAATAAGTCATAAATCTGTCTCTCAGTTGGTAGCTTTGTTTGGGAGCAGTTGCCCCCTTTTCCACATCAGAGTCCTCATCGGAAGACATAGAGTCCAATTCGCCTGTAGATTTGCTGCCTTCTCCTTCTTTCATGTCCTCTTCTGGATCTCCCAATTGCAGCCTCAGGAACTCATGTGCTTTAAAAACAGAGTCAATTTTTTCCCTTTTATCTTTTATTTTGAAAGTGACACCTTTGGGGATCAACCATCTGCATGCAATGTTATTTATTTGTAAAAAAAGAACTAAGTCCTTGTACTTCTTTCTCTTTCTCCTTATTTCATATGGGATGTCTTTTAATATTCTGATACCTCCAATTTTCAGGGGTGTATTTGTAGTCGCTTTTAAAATTAAGTCTCTTAGATGCCTCCGAGAATCTCACCACGATTTCCCCTGGTAGATTATTCTTTTTAATGTATGTAGAGCAGGCTCTGTAAGCCACATCCATTTCACTTAAGATATCTTCTGCTTTTAAATCTGTCACTGGGGCTAATGCAACGCTCAAAAATTGCTTAAGATTCTCGTTGGGGGTCTCAGTCGCCCCTTGGAACCAGAGTACCATGTTTGCTCTCTCCATTTGTAGTTGTAACAGTTGAAATTCCTCCAAAGCTTGCTTCTTTTCTAACATTTGCATCTTTTTTTCCTGCTTTCTTCGAGCTGGGATCAAATTCCAACACTTTCTCGGCAACCTGCTCTGTTTCCTTTGTGGTTTCCGCCAGATGCAGTTGCTGTGCTGCAAAGTTCTGGTTTAAAGTTGTCAACTGCTGGTTAATATTAGTTATCTGGTCCAGTAGAGGGCATAAAGAGTCTGCTAGGAGCTTAGGGAACTCTATAGTCTCTTCTGCCCTTGGACTCATGCCACCTGGTGATTTTGGTTTCAGTCCTTTGTCGGGTCATCTCCCCACCATCTTTCTGGGTTGTTTACTTTAGCTGAAAGTTGTTAAAATCTCTGAAAGTCTCCAAAACACTTAAACTTTTACTGGTAAGGGTCTTGAAATTGGTTTCTTAGCTTTTTCTTCCACTCCCCCCTTGCTATTCTGCTTTTAAGTCGCTGTGTGTGGGAGGGGCCCCTCCCCTGCTCGCTTCCCACGGTGCTATCAAGGGGGGTGTTTTTCCTTTAAAATGCTGATTTTTCGCTTTTACTTAGCTCATTGCTCATTGCTTGTCTTGCGACTTGCTTGCATCTGTTCACTCGCTCGATCTCCACCACTTGTCCTGGCCGGCAGCTCTAGTTCCATATGGACGCATAGCGGTTGGACCATCAGGGTGGAGGAGCGCCTCGATTCCCCAGCATTGTGCTGGCGAAGAGGCAACTCCTCAAAAGTCCCCTGGCTGGGAACCTTTTCACCAAGGCTCCCAGGGGGTAGTGATCGCTTGCCCCCCCCCTCCAAAACCACTAGCTAGCATGCAGATCATGCCCCCGGATCGACCGGGAGCCACACCTGCTTTTGAATCACCATGAACCGGAAGTCCAATACAACTATGATCTGACTGTAATTCCATTTTATTGTCTGATGAAGCATGAGTGCACATGAAAGCTCACATCTTGAATAAAACTTTGTTGGTCTTAAAGGTGCCACTGGACTCTAAAATTGTTCTGGAGCTGGGAGGGAGAGATGTTTGTTTTGCTCTGTTTCTAAACCCTGCCTTCAATGGAGGAGAAACAGAAAACATTCACTTTCTTTCCACGCCCTCCCTTCAGAAGCCTGGAGCGGAGGAGGGAGGAGGGAGGAGGGAGTGGGCAGATCTCCCCCCCCCCCAAGCTGGTCCCCCCAAGACAGGATTGCCCATTGGAAACAATGGGAAACACTTGAAGGCCCATTGGAAATAATGGGAGCCAGGAATGCCAACTGACTTGTATGGGCTCCATTGAAATACATTACAATACAAGTAGAGTTGCAATAAAAATGCAGAATGGATTTTCCATTACGGTCTCTGGGCCCAAATAGACTACTCTGGGACTGGAATGACAGGCCCCAGATTGGAATGACAGACCCTAGGAGTAAAAGAAGTCTTCTGGGACTGGGATGAGAGGCCCCAGAGTGGAATGACAGCCCCAAGGGGTGGCAGAAGCATTCTGGGACTGGAATGAGAGGCTCCAGAGTGGAATGACAGCCCCTGGATGCAGTAGGAATGGTCCCAGACCACTCCTACTATATCCAGGGGCTGTCATTCCACTCTGGGGCCTGTCATTCTAGTCACAGAACACTGCTGCTACCCGCAGGAGCTGTCATTCCACTCCATGGTCTCTCATTCCAGTCCCAGAATGCTTCTGCTGCCCCCTGGGGCTGTCATTCCACTCTGAGGCCTCTCATCTCAGTCCCAGAAGACTTTTGTTTCTCCTGGGGTCTGTCATTCCAAGTGTTTAAATTGCCTGTTTTCTGTGTTCTTTTCTTTCTGGAATGACTTTTGTTTCAGTGGTTTGGTTGTTTTTGTAAATAACAGTTTCTTTGATTCTGTAAGCAATGCTTCCATTGAAGGTTTAGCTTCCTTTTTTATTATACTTGTATTTTTTATAGAGCATCTTCTTCTGGCTTAAAGGGATATCCTTTGCTTGTAGTTTTGTTCTGTGCCTAACAGAGGTTGGTGCAGCAGTTTGTCTGTGTTGCTTGTAGATTTCCTTGGAGTAGTTAAGCTTTTTTGATATAGTTCTGCACAGATTTCTTTGATTGCTAATCTGATAGAAAGAACAATCATATCCTTAAAGTGATCCCATGAAAGCTGGGTCAGTTCAACATCAGCAAAATTGTCTAGATTTACCATCTTTACATCGTTTTCTGCCTGAGAATTTATTTTATGACCAGTGTTTATAGTCCAAATACAGGAAAAGATAGAAGTAGTTTTCTCTGGCAAAAGTCTAGAAGCCAAACCACATTGCTAGGTAAGTTGCTATACTAGACATATTAACAACCAAGAATCTTTCAACATAAGTCAGGTGGGTGTTATTGTCCAATGTCTCCTGAGCCCAGAAGACTTCAGAGGAAAGAATGCTGTACCAGGAAGTTCTATTACTGTTTAAAATGTCTCTGTTTTTTCCTGTCTTTTTAATAAAAGTCCAAAGTATTTGTAGTTCCAATAGAGAATGATAAAATGTTCAGATAAAATTGTTTGTATCCCTTCCCACTTATAATTCTTTAAAGAATATCCACAACTTTTGCTAGCCATTTGAATCGAGAATCACCCCTCCTTTTCCTCATCTTTATGGATGTTCAGTAGGGATTTAATCCAAAGTCTATAGATTCTTTAGTGTTGCTTTAATGTTGCTTTTTACAAGTGAAGACTCATGCTGTCTTCACTGGTGTTGGAGGTGAGGCTTAAGACTCTCTTATTGGGAGTTCACAGCTTATGCAGTCATGGCGAACCATGGCTGCTCTCCTTCGTGCTTTTGTTTCGGGACAATCCAGCTCCTGCCTGCTCGCTGTCACTTGTGGGGCACTAGGATCATGTCCCCTGCTCCAGACCTCTCTCTGGGAGATCTCATGGAACTTAGGATCCCCCAAAGTTCCGTAAAAGCAATGAAGAGTTGGGCAAGCTCAGGAGCAAGTCTGAGCGCCCACTGCCTTGCTGCGCCACAGCCCATGTCTTCGTGATTGGCTTATTTACATACTCCTACATTTGATAGGATTCCTGGAGGATCCGGGTTAGCTGATTGGCTGCACCTAGGATCCTTCACATTCATTGTTCCTGGGAGTGAAGCTGTGGCTGTTCGGAAGACCGTGTGTTCAGTTTCCATTGGAACATAACACCCATCCCCCCATAGTTCAGACCATGCCTTAGCAGATATAGTCCCTCAGATATTCGGGTTTGCGCCATATTCTGGAAGAGTGGTGCACCCTCAGGCTTGGTGTCGGGGTTTCTGGAGCCGGGCTGCTAGTTCTCTGAGAAGCTGTCGGGGCTTCGAGTTCGGCGGGTGTGTTGCTAGGGTCTGGTGTTGGAGCCAGTGAGAAGACATTATTCTCGGGTTCCTCTGTTGATGTGCCATTGTGAGCTGGCAGTTGAGCAGAGTATTCCTGCTTCTTGGGCCTGGCATCCTTGACTTCACTGTCTTCTGGTGCCCCAGGGTTGGGGGTGATGTGGTGGCGGTGCAGCTGGTTGATATGCCACTTGATCAGCTGCCCGTCTTCACAGGACACCTCATAAAAGCGTGGTCCCCATAACCCGAACTATTTTGACGGGGATCCATGTGGGACCCCAGCATAATTTCTGGTGTACACCGGGTCTCCTGGGAAGAAACCTCTGGCCTCTGCCTGATCTTGTGTGGCTGTGTCATGTTCTGGTGCCCGGTCTGGATGAAGGTGGTCTAACTGGGTGGTGAGGCACCGGCCCATGAGGAGCTCAGCTGGGCAACTCCTTGTGGTGGTATGGGGGGGTTATATGCTGGCTGAACAGGAAGGCCACCAGTTTGTATTCCCAATCCCCATGATCCATGTGGTGTAAAGCTTCCTTAGTTGTTCAAACCATGCGCTCTGCCTGTCCATTAGTGGCAGGATGAAAGGGGGCCAAGTGTACGTACCTGATGCCATAGTATTGTGTGAAGTCCTGAAACTCCATGGATGTCAATGCTGTCCCATTGTTGGATACCAAGGTGTCTAGTATCCTGTGTGTGCTAAAAATCCACCACATTGCTTGGATGGTGGACCGGGACAATGTGGAGGCTACGGGGACTAACGCTAGCCACTTTGTGTATGCATCAACTAAAATGAAAAAGATTTGATCCTGAAAGGGTCTGGCAAAATCCAGGTGCAGCCAGGCCCAGGGTTTGTGCAAGGACTCCCAGGGCTGGACGGGTGCTTTAAGTGGCTCTGGTTGTGACTCCTGGAATTTCTGGCACCTCTTTACCCTGTCCTCAATCTCATTGTCCAAGCCTGGCTTTCATGTGCACAATCCCGGGGTGATTTCATGTAGCACTTCGATCACCCATCTCCATAGTGGTGTAGGTACCACCACCTGGCCACCCCACAGTAGACATCCTTTGTGTGAAGATAGTTCGCCCTTACTCGAGGCGAATGCCTGGAATTCAAGACCCACTGAGCTGGTGGGCTACCCCAGGACAAGACACAGTTTTGGGTGGTGTGCCAGGAGATCTCAGAGACTTGAACCGACCAGTCAGGCAGGTCTTCGATTAAAGCGATGTGGTGCACCGGGGCAGGGTCGGGGTCACAGGTGGGCAGGGGCAGGCGGCTGAGGGTGTCAGCATGGCCCATTGCCTTGCCGGGCCGGTGCATGAGCCTGTACTGGTAGCCTGCAAGGAAAATCAACCAATGAAGGACTCAGGGAGACAGCATTTAGGGGGTATGATGATCTGGGGCCAGCAAACCCAGTAATGGTTTGTGCTTGGAGATGATAGTAAAAGGACTCCCGTACAGGTAGTCATGAAACTTTTTTACCCCTGCCACAATCAACAGAGCTTCCTTATCTATTTGCGCATAGTTGCGCTCCACCAGTGAGAGTGTGCAGGAGTAGTATGCTATCGGCACTTCCCAGCCATTGGGCAGCATGTGTCCCAGGACCACCCCCACCCCATACAGAGAAACATCACATGCCAACACCACCGGCAAGGCCTCATCAAAGTGTGCGAGGACCATATTCAATACCAAAAGCGCTTTTATGGCCTTGAAAGTGGAAGCATGTTTGGTGCCCCAGGACCACGGGGCGTGTTTGTCCAACAGCCAGAGGAGCAGTTCTGCAACCATGGCTTTATGAGGCAAGAAGGCATGATAAAAATTCAAAAGTCCTAAGAACGCCTGTAGCTCCAATTTGGAGGACGGAACTGGTGCCTGTATTATAGCTCAGACCTTCTCTGGTGTAGGGTGGATGCCCTGCGCCTCCACAGCGAACCCCAAGAACTCCACCTGTGGAACTCCCAACAAACAGTTCTCCCACTTCACCTTCAAACCCACTTCACTGAATCGTTTGAGCAGTCCTGAGCTGCTCAGTGAAGGAGTCTGAGTCTGGTGCAATGATCAAAACATCATCGAAAAAAGGTTGGACTCTGGGGATTCCTTTAAGGAAACAATCCATTAGGTTCTGGAAGATCCCCGGAGCCACACTAACCACTTCACCTTAAAAACACCTCTGTGTGTGACTATTGTCTGGGCTTCAGTGGCAGCATCGTTCACCGGAAGCTGCTGGTATGCCTGGGCCAGGTCAAGTTTCCCAAAAACCTGGGCACCCACTAAGGAGGCCTGCACATGACTGACCACTGGTGCAGGATAGGCATGGTCTTGCAATGCCTTGTTAAGCATGCATTTGTAATCTATGCAGATGTGGACGTCCCCATTGGGTTTGACCAGGGTGACTATTGGGATTTCTCATTTGTCATGGGGCATGGGCTCTAAAACCCCTTGGGCCAACAGGAGATCTAGTTCCGCCTTGATTTTGGGCCATAATGCGAATGGGGGTCACCTGGCATTCATGCGGATGGGTCTAATCATGGGGTCTAGGTCCAGGGAGACTGAAGGGCCAAGTGTAGCATCCTAGCATTCCATTGAAAACCTATGGGAATTCATTGCACACCTCGTTAAAGTCTTGGGGTTGTAACTTATTGACCCCCATAACCCCAAACCCCAGGGGCCCAAACCACGAGAGGCCTTGTAGGCTGGTGAGCCTCCCTTCCACCACTAGCAGTTCTAACAGGCCCTTAAACCCCTTGTATTGCACCCTGAATTTGCCCCACACTGGGCTTTTCTGAAAATCCCGTAAGGACAGGCCCTGTGGCTTCTCCAAGAGGGGTCCTCTTGGGGGCAGAGTTTCTGTAGTGTCTCTGCTGATATGATAGAAAATGATGACTCAGTGTCCAGTTCCATTCTACAGAGGGACCCCTCAGTTAAAACAGTCACGTGCAGTTTATTTGGGGCGTCAGGGGGCAAATTCAGTACCTGATTCTCATGGTGGTTGAGGGTCAGGTCTGATGATGCCGTATGTGCTGTCTTCCTTCTCTGAGGTCCTTTGGAGCAGCAAACACATGTGAGATGGCCTGCCTTACCACGGAGATCATGTTGCGGAAGTGGTAGGAATGGCACTCGTTATCCTCCCTGCAGCTGGCACATGCTGGTACCATGCTGGAGAGGCAGTGTGCTTGCACAGACAAATGGAAGACTGGGGTGCTTGCCTTTTGGTCATTGGGCTGGGCTGGTCTCCACAACTGGTGGATGTCCTCATTGTCAGAGCCATCTGTGTCCTGGGTGGTGATGGCCTGGTGCGTGGTGGTCATCTGATGGTCCTGTTGGGCTTTTTCGAAAGCCATGGCTGTCTGTAGGGCCTTCTTGAGTTTACGTTCATCGAGACTGACCACCTTCCGCCTGAGTTTCAGTTCTCAGACCCCCACACACAATCTGGTTCAGTGGGGAGTCCTCCATATTGGGAAACTCACAATCGATGGCCAGCCATCTGATGTTAGCTAGAAATTTGGGGGTGGACTTGCTGGGTTTCTGAATTCGCACAAAAAAATCCATGTGCATTGCTGTGACTGAGGGCTTGGGAGTGTAGTACTTAGTTAGGACCTTGACCAGCTCATCATAGGTGGCAGTTTCCATCGTCTTTGGGGTGATGTGTTGCCCTGCAAGGCTTTTTGAGCCTCTTTATGGACTGTAATAAAATAATAGACTGTGCAAGTGTGTGCATAAGGGACTGAACCACATGGTAACCCCACCTAGATGCCAGCAGAGACTGCACCCAGGCAAGAGACGCTTCTCCTGACCTTTCCAGCAGCTCCAGTGCCCAGCATAGGTTACCAGCCTGCTCCTCATGAAGGAAAATAGAACAGACCCAGTATACATTAAGCACAGCTCCATGCCTTAATAAAATACAAGGACTAGGAACTCCAAAAATGCCATTGAGAGTTCCTTCTACATCAGGCAGGCAGCCTCTTTCCCTCCCCCCTCACCTGCAAGATCTCACGTAGCCCTGGCAGAGTCTATTCATCGTTGCCTAGTAACTGATTGATGGCCATCAGCAGCCTGGCTAATGCCATCAAGAAGACAATGGAATCAGCCGGGTGACTCATTCTAGCTGCTACCAGGTGTCAGACATGAGCAAGTTTCTAGTTCTCAGTATTGACCATCCCTCAGGCACACCTCCACACACCTCCCCTACATCTTCCAACCAATAGGGTGTTTTCAGGGACGGACTTACCAGGAGGTGGAAACTAGAGGCTGGAACCAGCCCCCACCCTCCTGCTTATAAGGAGACGCCAGACCACCGGCCCTCTCTCTGCTCTCCAACCCCTATCAAATCTTTGACCCTCTTATGTCCAGCTTGCTATCCCCAACCCCTGCCTCCATCTTTTAATCTCTGGTCTGCAGCCTGAGTTTCCATGTGCTACCTGCTGGCCAGGCCACATGGTTCCCCATTTTCTTAGTTTCCTTCCCCTCCATTTTTCCTGAGGAACACTCTACACGACGAGGACTGGTAAATATACCCCACCAACGATTTACCTGCTAATGCAAATGTGCTTTGCCTCTCTCTGTATTTCTTAGGCCTTGAATAATTGTGTGTGAGCTTGTGTAATTGTTTGCTTGTGAAGAACTTCAGTAAAAGACTTATTTTTTCAACTACAAAAGTCTCCTGGTCTGTTACCAACACCTCCCGGCGGGGCTGACCTCTGTATATACAGGTGTTCACTCTCGCAGCCAATTGCCTATTAATAATCAATCATATTCCCCTCGTTATTATTCATAATGACGTACAATCAGGCTAACAGATGAGACTTCTTGCCAGGCAGATTGTGTTGACGCTGCATGTGCTCAGGAGCCAGGATTTCTTCAGGTCTTCGTCTGTGGTCCATTGGATTTTGAAGAAATGTTTCAATTGCTCGATCCAGGCTTCCCAGAGCTCGGGATGTGCTGGATCGAAAGTGGAGATCTGTCTCAGAGTGACAGCCATGACTCAGGGTGGTGATGCTGGACCCGGATGTGAAGATGCAGAGGCTGAGGTCAGTGGTTCGCTGGGTGGAGTGTTGTGAGGCAGAGAGTTCTGAAGGTCTTCAGAGGTCGCTGATGTGGTGCTCAGGGATGCAAGGGAGTCAGGCTCACTCATCAGGATCCCACTTTCATCGCCAGTATAAAGTACTGAGACTGACGCATCGTTCAGAGATTTCAGCTCATACTTTACATAGTGATTTCAGAACTTGAGATACGAGGCAAGCCCGAGGGCTGCTTAAAAGCACATCACAATCACACCCCAAACACGCCCCTACACCCATGATTGGCTTATTTACATACTCCTACATTTGATAGGGTTCCTGGAGGATCCGGGTTAGCCGATTGGCTGCTCCTAGGATCCTTCGAACCCATTGTTCCCGGGAGCAAAGCTCTGGTTGTTCAGAAGACCACGTGTTCAGTTCAACCACGTGTGCGGGCTCCATTGGAACACAACACCATGCAAGTCAATTGGCATTCTTGGCTCCCATTATTTCCAATGGGCCTTCAACTGCTTCCCATTGTTTCCAATGGGCAATCCTGTGCTTCCTTTTAGTACATTCCACAGTAGCATGCTTTTTGCAAGCAGAGATCCAGACACAGGCTTGTTTTTAAAGCCTTCCAGAGCACAGAAGCCACGATGCCGGGAGCAAAGGAGGGGAAAATATCATTGCTTTATTTCCAAAGAGGAGGGTTGGTTTTCTGCCATGCTTTTTTGTCATCGTTGTTCTCTCTCCCAGGGTTTCTAGAAAAAAACTCTCTCTCTCTTTTTCAGTCTGTCCCACAGAGGAGGGCAAAGGGATTCTGAAATTCCCGAGGGGAGCAGAGGAAGGGGATATGTAACAGAATCAGGCTGACAAAGCTTTCTCTTTTGGGGGACAGCTTACTCGCCCCACTCTGCCACACATCCCCACCTCCAGCCTTCCCAGAGAGGGGCCCACAGCCACCCGATGGCTCCAAAGCATGGCCTAGGCCTGGGAAAAAACCCCACCCCACAAGCCCACCCCACTACCCCAGCCTCCCTAGCGAGACACCCACAGCCCCCGACAGCTCCAGAGCCCAGCCACTCACTTGCTCACTCAGGTGCAGCCAGGTGGAGCAAGACAGCTTGCCCAGCACTGCCAGCTTGCTTTGTCTCCAGGGACTAATAGGCGAGGCAGTGCCAGAGCCGGACGGGGGGGAGGGAGAGGAAGGGCGGCAAGCAACAGCAGTGCCCATCTGGTTCGGCTTTGCCTTGCTGCACCAGCCCTGGTGGCTCTGTTTCTCTCCTCAGTGCAGTTCGCTGCCCTCCCCAGCAGCCTCCCAGTCCAGCCACCTGGCCAAGGGAAGGGGAAGGGGCTCGCGTGTTTGCCTCAGATGGCCTTCTGGCTCCTCGCTCACCTCCTTCTGCTGCTGCTGCAGCCGGGTCCATCCATCCCTCCTTTGCTCTCCTTTGCTCACTGAGTCATGAGCTAGGTGGCTGCGTGCTGCCCCAGTGTCTCTTTTCCCGTGCTCACACTCTCTTTTCTCCCAGCCCCCTCTGCAGTGGAGGGGCAGAGCTTTTTCCTGCACACTTGTTTGTTTCTTCCTCCGTTTTCAGTGCCTGGCACTGATTGCCCAGGGGAAGCACAGTGCCCCTTGGAATAGTTCAGGGATGGCCTCCGTCCCCGTGGCCCCACATACTTTAAGCCTATGATTTGTCTCACTGATGTGTTGGGACCTAGCAAACAACACCCCCAAATTCATTTCAGGTCAAGAAATATTGTTCAAGGAAGGCTTTAAGGCACTATGGCCCTGATCCAACCTGGGCCTATCCATATCTGGGCTTGTTACCATCATGAAACTTATAATACTCTCAAAGCTGGCAACTCCCAGGGAGGAACTCGGGAGTAGAGACAGAAGCAATGGTGCATGCCAGCACACAATGACACTTCTGGTCACGGGTGACACTCTACAACATCACACCTGTTATAATGATGCCGCTTCTGGTTTCACCCAAAGTGATGTTGTGCACTGGCACCTTTCCATCCCCCCCCCCCCAATTTTTTCCCTTTGGCCTTAGATATGCTGGTGGGGAAATGAGACAAGCTTCAGGAAGATTCCCACTTTAGCAGAAGAGCTGGTCTGAGACAAACTAAGAAAAACATAATGGGTAGTTAATCTCTTAAGTGCACATAAGTGTGTGCAGGATTGAGGCCAAATAATTCTTAAGTAAGAATAAGACCCATTGTGGAAATAAATACAACGAGCTCTAGAAACAGGCTCTGGGTGGGTGCCCTGGCCTTGGGCACTCAGCATCAGTTTGCTTTGGTGACCTCAGCAGGGTATAATGACACAGAGTCCATCATTTTCACCAGTGGAACTGATCTCTGCCATCTGAAAAGCAGTTGTAATTCTGAGTTATCTCCAACCCTCACTTGGAGATTGGCAACAATGGTTCCCCAGGCTGGTTTGGAGGGAGAAGTCTATGACATTGTACCTGTCTGATGTCCCACCCCTCCTCAAACCCCACCCTCTCCAGGCTCCATCCCTCAAATCTCTAGGAATTTTCCAACCTGGAGTTGGCAACCCTATCTCCTTCCCAGCCAACCATCAACATACCGTTTTCTTCCCTTCTGACTTCAGGTTTCCATCTCCTCCCTGCAGCCTCTACTTATGAAAATTACAGTCTTTCTCTGCAGTAGGGACCAAAGCAGCTCATATCATTCTCCTCTCCCCCTTTTGATCTGTACAACAACCATGTATGGCATTGTAAAGTACTGAGTTCGGACCCGTTGGATAGTGATCAGCTCATGCTTTATTAGATAGTGAAACTAATAGACAAACTAGCGAGGTCCGAGACTTGCTTATACCCCTGCAGTACCCCACACTCAACACACACCCCAGTACCAGTGATAGGCTATGTACAGTGGAGGAGTCCATCACAGGTCTAGTCTAGGATCCAGGTAATCCTATTGGTCCGTCCTAGGATCTGAACTGGCTATTGTTTGCACACCCAAAGGCGTGCTTGACCACATGGCCTTGCTAGCGCTGACGAGTTCATATCAGTACACAACACCCCACCCCCCCATAGTTCAGAGGCCCTAGCTTACATAGTCATTTAAGTACGCGGTCATCTTCACTCACGAGTTGAGCAGCAGGGCTCCATCTGTGGGGCTGGGGGCCCTCAGCTTGTGTTGGGGGTCTCAGCTGTACTCTCTGGGGAAGGGATCGGTGCTGGCCCTGGAGTGGGGTCCCCTGGTGTCGCCGGCTCCTGCGCTTGGCTGTCACTCTCAGGAGAGTGTGCATGGGGTACCTGCTGCTCCCTGTGGGCCAGTTTGTCATCCTCTGGCACTTGTTCCCCAGGAGTTGGGAACTCCTTGTCATTTTCCTCAGAGTTTGCAACGTCTGTGGGGTCTGCGAGGAGTAGATGCCTGCGCAGCTGGTCCACATGTCTGCAGAGCAGCTGGCACTCTTCAGTAGACACCTCATACAATAGAGGTCCCATCACCCTCACGACCCTGGCCGAGATCCAGTCTGGACCCCAGGAGAAGTTCTTCACAAATACGGGGTCCTCTGGGAAGAAACCATGTGAGGCGTCCTGACGCTCTGGGGCCGTGGCATGGTTGGGGCCCGATCCGGGTGTGGGTGATCCAGCCAGGTTGTGAGGCACCATCCCATCAATTATTCCACTGGACTGTGGCCCGTGGAAGTGTACGGGGTCATCCTTTGGCTGAAGAGAAAGGCTGCTAGCCAGTGGTCCCAGTCCCCTTGTGTGATGCAGTGCAAGGACTCTTTGGTTATCCTTACCATCCTTTCTGCCTGCCCATTCATTGCCGAACGTGCAAATGTGCCGAATCCCGTAATAGCGCATGAATTCTTGGAACTCAGCCAAAGTAAAGGCAGACCCGTTGTCAGATACCAAGGTGTCTGGAATGCTGTGCATACTGAAGATCTTCCACAAGGCGTGGATGGTGGTGCAGGATGACGAGGCAGGGACTGGAACAACCTCGAGCCATTTGGTGTACGAGTCCACTAGGATGAAAAATAATTGTCCTTGGAAGAGGCCTGCGAAGTCCAGGTATAGGCGGGCCTATGGCTTGTGAGTGGATTCTCAGGGTCGCACTGGGGCCCGGGGTGGCTCCGGCTGTGACTCTTGGCATGTTTGACAGTGCTTCATGCAGTCCTCTATCTTCCCATCCATTCCTGGCCACCACACATAACTGCGGGCCAAAGCCTTCATGTGCACGATTTCCGGGTGGGTCTCATGCAGAGCTGTGAGTATGCACTGGCACAGGGGAATGGGCATGACCACCTGACTTCCCCATAGCAGGCAACCCTTGTGCGCCAACAGCTCGTCTCGCCGGGATGTAAAGGCAGCAAATTCTGTGTCCAGCTGGCTGGCAGGCTATCCCCTCCCCACCCAATCCAAAGCCCGGGAGAGGACCTGGTTCCAGGCGGTGTGGCAGGAGACCTCAGCTACCTGGATGGGTCGGTCCAGTAGGTCCTCAATCAGGAGGATCTGGTGAGTGGGGGCAGGGTCCGGGTCGGGAGATGGCAACAGGTGGTGGCTGAGAGTGTCCGCATGGCCCATTGCTTTTTGGGGCCTGTGGAGAAGCGCATATGTGTACCCGGCCAGGAAAATGGACCACCGGAGCACCCTGGTGACAGCATCTGTGGCGTTTGCCAGTCCAGGGCCAACAGTCCCAACAGCGGCTTGTCGTCCATCACAATGGTAAAAGGCCGACCATATAGTCATGAAATTTCTTGACCCCTGCCACAATTGCCAGAACCTCTTTGTCAATTTGGGCATAGTTGTGCTCCACTGAAGACAAGGTGGGGGAATAGTATGCTATCGGAACCTCACGACTGTCCAGCAGTTGGTGCCCCAGGACAGCCCCATCCCTGTAAGGAGAGGCGTCGCACGCGAGGATGACAGGGAGGGACTCATCAAAGTGAGTGAGGACATTGTTGGAGGTCAGAAGAGCTTTGACCTCCCGGAAAGCGGCGGCATGCTTTGGGCCCCAGACCCATGGAGATTGCTTGTCAAGAAGGTGGTGCAGGGGCTCAGTGACAGCCACCTTGTGTAGCAGGAATGAGTGATAAAAATTCAGCAGGCCCAGGAAAGCCTGCAGCTCTGCTTTAGAAGAGGGTGTAGGAACACCCAGGATGGCACGGATCTTGTCGGGCGTGGGATGGATGCCCTGTGCATTGACTGCAAATCCCAGGAACTCGAATCATGGGATCCCCAGTAGGTACTTCTCCCACTACCTTAAGCACGGCTGTATTGAAGCATTGTAGGGCGGCATGCAGACATTCTGTGAAAACTTTAGCCATGGGTGCCGAGATGAGAACATCATCAAAGAAGGGCTGGACCCCGGGGATCCCTTTAAGCAAACAGTCCATGAGGTTCTGGAAGATCCCTGGGGCCACGCTGACCCCAAATTGTAGCCTCCTCACCCAGAACACACCCCTCTATGTTACAATGGTCTGTGCCTTGGCAGTGGCATCATCCACAGGGAGCTGTTGGTATGCCTGGGCCAGGTCCAACTTCCCAAAAGCCTTTGGCACCCGCCAAGGAGGTCAAGACGTGACTGATGACGGGGACAGAATATGCGTGGTCCTGCAGGGCCTTGTTTAACGTGCACTTATAGTCAGTGCATATCCTGACATCTCCATTTGGCTTTACAGGTGTGATGCTGGAGGTTTCCCACAGTGTGTGGGGCACCGGTTCCAACAACCCCTGGACCATGAGGTGGTCCAGCTCCACATCTATCTTAGGTTGCAGCACGAATGGAGCTCGCCTGGCCTTCATGCGGATGGGGTGCACCACTGGGTTAAGGGCGAGGGTGACCGGAGGATCGGTGTATCAGCCAAGCGTACCATTAAATACAGCCAGAAACTCATCACACACCCTGTTAAAGTCCATGGCCCACACATGGTGCACCCAGGTCACCGAAAATCCCAGGGCCATGAACCACAATAGTCTCAGGAGGCTGTTGAGTTGGCCCTCTACCTCTACCACTAGGTGTAACAGTCCATCAAAGTCTTTGTAGTGCACCTGGAACTTGCCCACCCCCCTTAATGGCCACCAGGTTCTTTTGAAAGTCACTTAACCTGTGCCCGGTGTTTACAAGAGGCAGCCCACCCTGAGGGCAGAGGCCTTGGAGGGTCTCTTTTGAGATAATGGAAAGGGAGGACCCTGGGTCCAACTCCATTTTGCATGGGGCCCCCTTGATCATCACAGTCATTTTGATCTTGTTGGGGGTTTCCCGGGGCAAGTAATGTACCTGATGATGGTGGATGTTGTGAAGCTCTGCTGTTTCCTGGTGCACGGTCAGTCGAAGCCAGGTTCCTCGGGATCCGCAGACACAGTAGATGTTGCCCTGTTTCCCACAGGTCCGGCACACTGCATCACAGAAATGACAGGTCTGGCATTCATGAGCATCCTCACAGCTGGCACAAGCTGCTTGTGTGCTGGTTGTTGAGGGAGTAGGTCACAAATCTTGATAGAGGATTTCTTGATAGAGGATGAAGTATGTGAGCTGTTCTACCCATGCTTCCCAGAACTCAGGATGAGTGGGGTTGAAAGCCATGATGTTTCCCATAGTGGCAGCCATGGCTCTCAGAGCAATGAGGGGCATGATGTCCTGGAGATCGGTGCGCGGTGCAGTGCTTCAGTCGGAGTCAGGTTTGCTCATTGGGATCCCACCTTCATCACCATTGTAAAATACTGAGTTTGGATGCATTGTATAATGATCAGCTCATGCTTTATTAAATAGTGAAACTAAAAGACAAACTAGCGATGTCCGAACCTTGCTTATATCCCTGCAGTACCCCACACCCAACACACACCCCAATCAGTGATAGGCTATGTACAGTGGAGGAGTCCATCACAGGTCTAGTCTAGGATCCAGGTAATCCTATTGGTCCGCCCTAGGATCCGAACTGGCTATTGTTTGCACACCCGAAGGTATGCTTGACTGCATGGTCTTGCTAGTGCTGACGAGTTCATATCAGTACACAACAGGTATGTTAGGCTGAAAGTCTGTGAGTGGTCTGAAATCACCCAATCAGCTTCCACAGCAAGAATGTGGGTCTGGCAGACCTTGCTCTGAAGTGCTAACTGCTATGTCACACTGACTGTCATGGGGGGCCACCCCAGCAGTGTATAATGACACAGAGTCCACCATTTTCTCCAGGGGAACTGATCTCTGCTATCTGGAGAGCAGCCCTCACCTGAAGATTGGCAACAATGGTTCCCCAGTAGGATAAGTACAGTCTTTCTCTGCAGTGGGGACCAAAGCAGCTTACATCATTCTCCTCTCCCCCTTTTGATCTGCACAACAACCCTGTGAGATAAGTTAGGCTGAAAGTCTACGACTGGTCCAAAATAACTACTTTGGATGGCAGACTCTATGGCATTCTGTTCAGCTGAGGCCTCTCCCCTCCCCAAACTCTAGCTTCTGTAGACTCCACCACAAAATCTCTAGGAATTTCCCAACCTGGAACTGGCAACCCTAGTCAGGACTGGCTCCAATGAGTTCCCTACAAAGGCTGATGTATTTTATTTATTTATTTATTTATTAAATTTCTACCCCGCCCTCCCACCAAGGCAGCTCAGGGTGCTTACAGACAATTTAAAATCAACACACAATTTAAAACCAGCAAATACAAAATATAAAATGCAATTCCATACAGATTCCAATAAATGCAGTAAAGCTACATAATACAGCGGCATCCTATAATAAAGTGCTAGTGCGACCCTGCCGGTGCAGTCAGATCTTGTTGAAATGCTTGGTGAAACAGCTCCATTTTCACGGCTCTCCAGAACTGCTGGAGGTCCTGTAGAGGTCTAATCTCATTGGGGAGCTCGTTCCACAGCATTGGCACGACCAGGGAGAATGTCCTGGTCCTAGTTATCACCAGCCTGTGTCCCTAGGCCCAGGGGGGGGCAGGCGGTGTTGTGTTCCAGACCGCAGTGCCCTCGGGGGAATGTACGGGGAAAGGCGGTCCCTCAGGTAGGCAGGCCCCTGACCATTAAGGGCTTTAAAGGTCAAAACCAGCACTTTGAAGCGAATCCAGAACACTATTGAGAGCCAGTGCAACGACTTCATCACAGGCTGGATGTGCTCCCACCTGGGGAGGCCCAAACACAGCTTGGCTGCTGTGTTCTGCACCAGCTGCAGCTTCCGGAGTTGCCCCATGGGCAGCCCCTTGTAGAGAGCATTACAGTAGTCTAACCTCGAGGTGACCATGGCATGGATCACTGAAACCAGATCATTGCACTCAAGGAAGGGGACCAACTGCCTAATCAGCTGAAGATGGTAAAAGGCAGTGGCTGCTACCTGGGCCTCCATAGTCAAGGAAGCATCCAGGAGCACTCCCTCAGCACTGGCACCAACAAAGGCCCAAAGAGGGGCCCCTAACCCCGAGCCACTTCGATTCAGGCAAAGGACCTCCATCTTCATCAGTTTCAGTTTCAGTCGACTCAAGTCTAAGCCATCCTGCCACGTTCTTTAACACCCGGTCCAGATCTTCCGGGGTAGAGGCAGACTGACCACCCAACAACAGATAGAGCTGGGTGTCATCTGCATATTGATGACACCCGAACCCATACCTCCGGGCAATCTGGGCAAGGGGGTGCATATAGATGTTAAATAGCATTGGGGAGAGCCAATGTACCAAATAAGGTATCAAATCAAGGTACCAAATAAGGTATCTCTTGTTGGACTCCTAAATTACTAGAATGGTCACTGTCTATAGTTCACCAGTGGCAATTTGATTTTGGGCTACCATATTCAGCTTGCTTACAAAAACTTTGGGTGATCCTATTTTTCTTTAAGTTTCTATACTGAATGGGGAGCTGCATGGGTTCATTTTTTTCTAACTAAGATGTGTTTTTGGAGCTCTGTGCTGGTTAACAGAGGTAGTTTAGGAAAATGGATGTATGCAAGTCCCCCAATCTCTGCTGTACACAGCACAGATGAATGAGTGTTCTTCTACTATAATAACAGCAAAAATGGCTTCATTAGATGGAAATGCCTGGAGGATATTTGGTCACATATGAGAGTGCAGTGCAGCCCTGCAGATTAGTATATACTTTTCCACTGGACTCACAATGCTGTTCTTGCCTTCCTATCTATTTAATTGTCATTTGAACACCAGATGTCCTGTATAGCCCTCAGGGGTTTAGCCTTTTTTAGTTTGTATTGTTTCATTGCTTTCCTGATTAGAAAGCAAACTGACTTTAATTATACCATACAATGTGGCCTGTTACTGTCATGCATGTCTATTTATGTTGTTTAGCTTTGTACATGCACATACAGAGATATAGACAATAAAAGTAAAGCTAGAGTCCAGTTTAAAGGAATATAGTAGGAAGGGTTTTAGTCTACCATAACATTATTATACCCTTTTGTGGTCCTGCCCAGGGCATATGAACATCATAAGTGTCTTTGATGGGCAGCAGAGGTCCCCCAGACACAATGGTGCTCCTTAAGTATCTCCTTATTGGAATAAGCAATGTCTACATGGGCTTCCATGCAACCACAGTTCCCTTCACTGGCCCACTTTTGCCCCCATCAAAACCTCAGAACTATGCCTCTGCCTTGGGGCAGTTCTACCTGGCCTGCCCAGGCCTAGTAACCTTAGCTCCCCCTAGCTCCTCCTTTAGGTTTCTCTCTGCCTTTCCCAACCAGCTTGCCTTTCTCATCCCCCCCCCTTATCTCTCCTGATACTTTCTTTTTCGTCCATGGGGCTCCACCCACATTGGCCAAGCCCAGCACTGCCCATACCTTCTCTGAGCTCTGTTCTTCTCTTAACCCCTTCTTTGCCTTTGCTCCATCTTATTTGGGTTTGCATGAGGTTAGCCAGTCCTTGTTGATCCCATACCCCCGGCTAATGCCCTGAACTGGCAAACCTCCTGCACCTGCTGCTATATTCGGCCTAGGGTTGCCAGCTCCAGGTTGGGAAATTCCTGAGATTCAGGGGTGGAGCCTGGGGAATTTGTGCGGGGCAGGAACCTCAGTGCAGCATAATACCATCTAGCCCGTTCTCCAAAACAGCCATTTTCTCCAGGGGAGCTCATCTATATAGTCTGGAGATGAGTTGGAATTCTGGGAAATCCCCATCTGGAGCTTAGCAGCCCTAGCTCAGCTGCTATCTGGTGGGAAGAAGATTCTCCTGCTGGTAGTGCACCCCCACTCCTGCCTTCTCAAGAGATACCTTGCTCTGTTCTGGAACAGCTGCTGTCTTTGGTCCAGTAGGTGGGGCCTTCTCTGCTACCTCTGTGCCACACTGTCCCCCAACCCTTAATAGGTATAGAGTTAAATTAAGACATATTTTTATTGAGGGTCCACAGAAAGTTATGCGCAAGTCAATCCAGACTATCAGATTCATCCTTCTGAGTATACTTTCTTTCCTCAGGTCACAACTGACTTATGGCAACCCCATAAAGTTTTCAAGGCAAGAGACATTCAGAGCTGGTTTGCCATTGCCTGCCTCTGCACCACAACCTTGGACTTCCTGGATGGTCTCCCATACAAATATTAACCAGGGCCAGCCCTACTTAGCTTCCCAGATCTGACGAGATCAGGCTAGCCTGGGTCTACACAGAGTGAAAGAGAGGCCACAGTTTCCATTTCCCTTCATCTCAAGTTATTATGATGAAGCTAGCCACTTAACTGTCATTTCCAGTTTCACCAAGACTGGGGCTGCTGAAGTACCAGCCAGTTTGGATTGCATCCTAATCACCAGTCATGACAAGGCAGTGGATTTTCAGCAGCTGGTTTGATCACTCACAACTAATTGTGCTGCGCAAAACACCCACTGGTTTGGTTGTGAGCAGAGATCTGAATTTTTGATGATCAGTTCAATAGTGTGTTGTTGAATATGTTGTCGAAGGCTTTCACGGCCAGAGTTCATTAGTTGCTGTAGATTTTGTGTGGCCATGGTCTTGGCATTGTGGGACCTGATGCTTCGCCAGTAGCTGTGACTGGCATCCTCAGAGGTATAACACAGAAAGATGGAGTACTCTCTGTGTCAAGGTGAGCAGAAAACTGATAGGCAAGTAATTTATTTCTACCCTGGAAGGTGGGGTAGGTCTGAGTCAATTATCTAGTGTAGTTTTCCAGGCTATTAATATGCTAATGGAGGAGCTTTCCTGAGGAGGTTCTTTTGTCTATGGATTGTTACCTGAAGAAGTTCTTTTGTGTGTGGAATGGCTAGTGAAACTCTAATCTTATCTGTAGTGCTATTGCCAGCTGTCGAACATTTTGTGTTTTTCAAGACAGGAAACCATGCCCTATTTATTTTTAAACTCTCTTCTTTCCTGTTGAAATTGTATTTATGTTTATGAATTTTAATGGCTTCCCTGTGTAATCTGACATGGTAACTGGAAGTGTTGTCCAGTCTTTCAGTGTCTTGGAACAAAATGCTGTGTCCTGTTTGGGTTAAGCTATGTTCAACCACTGCTGATTTTTCAGGTTGGCCAAGTCTGCAGTGTCTTTCATATTCTTTTATTCTTGTCTGAATGCTACGCTGTGTGATCCCGATGTAAACTTGTCCACAACTGCATGGTATGCAGTATACTCCTGCAGAAGTGAGGGGGTCTCTTCTGTCTTTTGCCAATCGTAGCATCTGTTGTAATTTTTTGGTGGGTCTGAATACTGTTTGTAGGCAGTGTTCCCTCTAAGCTGAGTTAATGTGAGCTAGCTCACAGTTTTCTAACCTCCAGCTCACATATTTTTGTCTTCGCTCAGGAAGGACGGCTCCAGAGCAAACGAATTTATGCAGTAGCCAAATCGCTCGCTCACAACTTTAATGCCGGTAGCTCACAAAGTAGGATTTTTGCTCACAAAACTCCACAGTTTAGAGGGATCATTGTTTGTAGGTTGTGTTTTTTCATAAGTTTTCCCATCTGATCCATGATTCCTTTTATATATGGCAAAAACACTTTTCCTGTGGGAGACTGTTTTTCCTCAGTTGTTTGTTTTACCTTTAGTTTAATCGCTCTTCTGATTTCATTCTTAAGTAGCCATTTGCTTGAAGTGTGTGGTTAAGATGATTTAGTTCATCATTGAGAAAGTGTGGTTCACATTTCCGTCTTGTGGGTGTTCAGCAGGTTGTTTCCCTGTATTTCTTCCTAACCTTGCAGTACAGCTCAGTGGGCTTTTTGCTCATTCATGCAGCGCAAATGAGTTCTCCCATCTCCCCATTCTTGCTGCATAATTACTGTGCTCAGTGGGCATTTGTCTAAATAGATAATTAGATCACTCCAAAATCATATAAATCAGTCATCAAAAATTATGTATTTCAATAAAAACCTGCTCTTCAGTGTTTGTCTAAGTGGTCACTAGGATCTCTAATGGCCACTGATCAGTTTGAATTGGCAACATCATTGCACTTTCACAGTTTTGGAAGAATTTCATGCAAACTGGTTCAGCAGGTATTTGTGGTTGCTTTGGCATGAACCTAACAAAGCAGGTGATTGGCTCATGTCTTCAAACATGGTAAGTTCAACCACTGAATTGAAGTTCAACTATTGAAGTTCAACCATTGAGAGCAGTGTGGTGTAGAGGTTAAGAGTGGTAGACTCTAATCTGGAGAACCGGGTATGATTCCCCACTCTTCCACATGAAGCCAGCTGGGTGACCTTGGGTCAGTCACAGTTCTCTGAGAGCTCTTTCAACCCCACCTACCTCACAGCATTTCTCTTGTGTGGAGAGGAAGGGAAGGTGATTGTAAGCCTCTCTGAGACTCCTTTGGGTAGTAAAGAGCAGAGTATAAAAACCAACTCCTATTCTTCTTCTGAATGTGTTCCCAGAGAATTCTGCAGCATCCCTACTTTCTACTAGGCAACCAACTGTGTCATGAAGAAGGATTACTCAGCCCTGACCTGGATAGCCCAGGCAAGCCCAATCTTGTCAGATCTTGGAAGCTAAGCAGGGCAGACCCTGGCAAGTATTTGGATGGGAGACCTCCAAAGAATACCAGGGTCAGGAGGCAGAGGCAGGCTATCAAGGCACTTCCCTGAATGTCCTCCATGCCCCAGTAGGAATTGCCAGAGGTCGCCAAGATTTCGAGGCCCAGGCACACACACACAAAATGCAAAAATACCAAAAAACAAGGACTGATCTGACTGATGCCTTCATGTTCTTAGCTAGAGGTAGCAAGCACAGCTACTACACAGCTGCAAATGTGTTCACAAGACGCTTGAGCTTCTTACTGCTCAACTGATCAAATCTGGGGATCAGCCCATTTGGAACACACCCATTGAACCAGGAAAATTTGATTGGTGATCATGTGATCATGTTCAAAGCAAAACCTGTGGCTTTCCTAACCAAGGTGCTTTTCTTAAAGGTGTACTGTAGCTGCCTCACTCAGCTGACACTGAGATTCTATATTTCATCTTTCCCCAATGTCTCCTTAGGAAATGTCAGAGTGTGAAATAACCCTTCTGAATACCATCCCTGCAAAAGGTATGAAAATAATACTAATACAACTAAATCAAATTAAATTACCACTTACTCCTCCATTTCAAGCACTAATCACCCTACTTTTCAGGTTTCAGTGTAACAGAATTGCATAGTAAGCAAAAAAAGGAAGCTCGCTCTCTGTGTGTATTCTCTGATATTTGTAAATAGGAGAATATCTACTCCTCAAATAGTCATCAAGAGGTAAAGAGTGTAGAATATGCGATAGTTTATGCAGTGGATGGAAATTGTGCCTGGTCATGTGTTTCAAGCCTTATGTGATTTAGGGGTAAGTTTGGCATTTCACATAGGTTATTATAGCCCAGTACATGCCTAGACAGGAGCTGCGGTGACTCAAGTGGTTAAGATGCTGAACTGCAGGCTGTGGAAGGTCAGTAGTTCAGCAGTTCGAGACCCGAGAGTGCCGCATGATGGAATGAGCTCCCGTCTCTAGTTCCAGCTCCTGCCAACCTAGCAATTCGAAAGCAAGAAATTGCAAGTAGATAAATAGGTACCACTTTGGTGGAAGATAACAGCATTCTGTGCGCCTTGGTGTTTAGTCATGCCGGCCACATGACCACAGAAACCTCTTCGGACAGCGCTGGCTCTTCGGCTTGGAAACGGAGGTGAGCACCACAACCCTAGAGTCAGATTCGACTGGCTTTCAAGCAAGGGAACCTTTACCTTTACCTTTTTACATGCCTAGACACTGGGCCCACCTCCCTGCTGTCTCTCTCCTCCTACAGGAAAGACACAAAACTGGCATGTGAGACTAGGAAACAGAATACACAATAGAGAATGATTGTTTCTATTTTTTATAATTAATAAAACCAGGTATAGAATTGCACTGATGTTCTAACTTCAGATGGGGAATGATGCTACAAATGTACATAGAAGGCTCCATGGTGATGTCTCTCTGCTCAAAGAAGATATCGTCATACAGTATATTTTACATCTCTCCTGGTATTTTGGCAATGTTTATAGGGGCTGAGCTTATGTTTGAAAGCGAAACATAGAATTACGTATTGAACATGCCCAGAATCTTTCCTCCTAGTACTTTAGTCTCAAAAGCAAGTATCACATTATACTGTATTTTGCACGTTGAATATTCCACTTTTTAAAACAGCTGCAGTGGCTGAGCTGATATTGAACACAAAATGTAGAATTGTCTTCCATACATGAATCAATATGTCTTCCATACATGAATCAACCTCAATTTTCAAGAGAGACACCAGATTACAAATCCTATGAAGCAAGCAAAAACTCAGACAAGTAGTTGTGCATTGGACATAACTTTGCGGTGTAAAGAAGGGGCAAAATGTGCCAACTAAGCTACAGATTAGTGAGCTAAGGACTTGACTGTGTTAGGCATCAGGATATCCATGAACAGAAGTTCTTAGTATTTTATAAGCAAATAGCGGCTTGTGGGATTGCTTGATTTGGATCAGGGCTGAAGTGCTAGAGAGAAGGACTTTAATGTATAGGCCACTGGTAGAGCATATGCTTTGTATACAGAAGGTCCCAGATTCAGTCCCCCTACACACACCTCTCATTGAAAGGATCCTGTAGTAGACAGGTTTGCCAGCTCCTGGTTGGGAGATTTGAGAGTGAATCCTGGGAAGAGTGAGGTTGGGGAGAGATCTCAACAGGATATAATACCTGAGTCCACCCTCCAAAGCAGTCATTTTCTCCAGATGAATTAATCTCTGTAGTCTGGAGACAGGGTTGCCAGACCATGCCTGGCAACTGACAGGAAGATGGGGGGCAGGGACATGGGGCCAGTGACATTATCTGCACCACTACATCACTTCTGGGTTTTCCTTGGAAATGGCATAGTGGTGCAAATGACATCATTTTTTTTAGGTTTTTTTTTTCTCACTGCTGCTGGGAGTGGCAGCACCAGCCAGGGCTGCTGACACAGGAGGCCTCCTTCAATTGTACAAAGCCTGAAAGTCCAATCTGAAAATAAATTGTAATTTCACGAATTGTCCAGGCCTACCACAAGGTTGACAAACCTAGTAGCAAGTGATGTAAAAGTCCTCTGCCTGAGACCCTGGAGAGCTGCTGCCAGTCAGCATAGACCTGACCTTGATAGACCAATAAAAGCCTCCAAAGGTCATAACAAGCATCTTAATTAAGCCCTAAGTATATTAAGCAAAGGGAAGGATTGGCTAGGGGAGAAAAATTGTAGAAGGCTAATAATGGAATCTATTTTAGAAGAGACTCTAGTGTGCTATATATGAAGAATGATTCTGGTTAGCCAAATTGCTTTATTTTTATTAATAAACTTGTGGAATTATGAATCTTAAATGGCAATAGACATAAAATATGGGACCATAACTGGTGAATATGGGAGTCAGAATTCCCAGGACCCGAGAATAGATGAGGAAGAGACCAGGTTGATAAATCTTTTACTAATAAATTCTTAGGCATACAAAATCAAGCATTCATACACAGTGTAGAAATAGGAAACTAGGGTTGAAAAGACAGGGACATTTGCATTAGCAGGAGTATCGTTGAGGGATGATACTTTACCTGTCCGATGAGATGAGTAGGTCTTGCAGCAAGTAAAAAGGGAAGGGAGAGCTAGTGAATTGAACGTGTGCTGGCCAGCAATACATGTGGAGTGATTCCAAACTGATCAGGGATAGGACTTAAAGGTGGGGTAGGATTAGGAAGCCCAGGTGCAAGAGAGAGAGCAAAGGCACAGGGCTTTCCTTAAATAGCTAAATTTGTGACCTGAGGCAAATGGCCATGTGGTCACTGGTCCCCAGGAAGTTTGAAACTAACACAGTACTAGCACAGGGCAGTACAAAAGAAATGACAGTTGGGTAATTTAGACACGATGGTTGGCAGGGAGTGACACCTCTTGGGGAAGGGGTTGAGACAAAGGAAAGGTTGCAGGTGTCCAGTCATGGCACTGGGTTGGTACTTCTTCACGTAAAGAGTGATTAACACATGGAATTCACTGCCACAGGAGGTGGTGGCGGCTACAAGCATGGACAGCCTCAAGAGGGAATTAGATAAACATATGGAGCAGAGGTCCATCAGTGGCTATTAGCCACAAGGTAGAAACTCTCAGTCTGGGGCAAGTGATGCACTATATTCTTGGTGCTTGGGGGGGGGCAACAGTGGGAGGGCTTCTAGTGCCCTGGCCCAAACTGGACCTCCTGATGGCACCTGGTATTTTTGGCCACTGTGTGACAGAGTGTTGGATTGGATGGGCCATTGGCCTGATCCAACATTGGCTTCTCTTATGTTCTTATCAACAATTGGGTGCTAAGAAGGGGCATTATCTGGATGGATGGCAGGAGGGCTTAATCACTGTTATTGTCTTGAGCTGGGCTACAGTCTTTTGTTTGAGAATGACTATGGGGAAAGAGGAATTTTTAGTTTTCCAGGTGAAACTAACACACAAAGGTGGGGGGGGATGCTGCATGGTGGAGAGAAGATTTTTCCATGGTTGCTTGCAGGAACATCTGTCTTCTGTCAAGGCATGGCTTCTTTCTCAGGTCTGCAACTGTTTCTGTGTTTATGGAGTCCAGGGATGGTGGGCTTCATCACAGTCCTTGTGTTGGTATAGGGCTGCACAGGCAGAAGTCTTCTGTAGTCACTCGCCGCTGTCTGGTTTGGCATGCTTCTTGGGCACAAGGTTTCCCTTTGCCACAGTGTACGTTCCAATGTTCAGCATCAGGCACTTCACGTGGACCACAGTTCTGTCCATTGCCCTGGCACATACTTCTTCACAGTCCAGTAAAGCAGTGATTATTAAAAGAGGCTTTAATAATGCCATCTGAAATGGCTGCATGGCAACATTCTCTCTTGATTTTTTATTTTATGTATTCTTGATTACAAAATACACATATGCCACATCAAGTAAAAAGTACAGGGATACTAAGCCAAGATGCATGTTTGTTTCTCCTATCAGGGTATGAAGTCAGGTTATTAATTACCTGGTATGGCTCAGAGATATTCTGGGATTACAACTGATATCCAGACTTCAGAGATCAGTTCCCCTGAAGAAAATGGCTACTTTGAAAGGTGAATTCTATGGCATTATATCCTGCTGAGGTCCCTCCAGTCTCCAAACCCAGCCCTTCCCAGGCTGTATTCCCAAATATTCAGGAATTCCCCAGCCCAGAGTTGGCAACCCTGGTTGTAAATAAAAAAAAACAACAATAGTGGAGCTGATTCCAAGCTGATTTGGGCTAATCAGCCAGATATTTGCGGCAGGGGTGATGCTCGATTTGATCTTTGCGGTGGGGGTGACGGTGGACCGGATTGCCATAGAGGCAGTTCCATGGTCGGACCACCTGGCCCTGAGGGCCCGACTGAATATCCCACCCCAACCCTGTTTAGGCGGCGAGCAGATTGTTGCTCGCCTGTGGCGCTAGATGGACCCTATGTGGCTCCAGATGGCCCTGCAGGATCCAAGGCCCTCTGGCAGTTCATTGGATGAGCTGGTGGACTGGCATGCCCGGCTCTCCACAGCCATCGACAAGATCACTCCCAGGCTCCTGCTCCGCACTCGTGTTAGGCGAGCACCTTGGTATACCCAGGAGCTGCGCGAGCTAAAGCAAGAACTGAGACAGCTAGAGAGACGGTGGCATCGAGCCTGCAACGAGGCATCAAGAACATCCTATAGGACGTTTATGAGAGCCTATGAGATGGCAGTCAAAACTGCAAAGAGAGATTTCTTTGCAGTCACAATTGCATCTGCTAGCTCACACCCAGCCCAATTATTTAGTACAATTTGGTCTTTGACAGCTCTGCCACAGGGCAGGCAAAATGCTAGGGAATTGGACATTGGCTGCGAGGCTTTTGCGAGCTATTTTGCAGATAAAGTCTTGGCACTCCGCCGTGACCTCCCTGCAACAATTGAAACAGTGAGTGAACTTGAGGCCCCTTTCTCGTCTTTGGGGCCGGGTTTAGAGTGTTTTTACACTCTGCACAACTCGCAAAGTGTCATTCGCCATTTTACTCCGACCGGAAGCCACGGGTTTAGAGTGTTTTGACTTGCTCAGTCTGGAGGAAGTTGACAGATTGCTTGTATTTGTGCGTCCAACCACTTGCGACCTTGATCCGTGACCATCCTGGCTCATTAAAGTGGGACACAAGGGGTTTCGAGGTGCCCTGCGGGAGATTATCAACACGTCCCTCCTGGAGGGACAGTTCCCCGAGGTGCTCAAGAACGCGATGGTCTGCCCCCTCTTGAAAAAGCCATCTCTGGACCCAGCCGAATTGGCCAACTATCGTCTGCTGTCCAATTTACCCTATTTGGGCAAACTTATTGAGAGGGCGGTGGCATTGCAGTTGCAGAGCTTTCTGGATGTTGCTTCCGTCCTAGATCCCTACCAGTCCAGCTTTCGCCCGGGTCATGGGAAGGAGATGGTACTGGTCACCCTGACTGACGATCTCCGTAGGCATCTGGATCAGGGTGGTGTGGCAGCACTGGTGTTGTTGGATCTGTTGGCAGCGTTCGACATGGTCACCACCAGCTGCAGGCCCACCGCCTTGCCGACGTGGGGATCCAGGGGCTTGCCCTTCAATGGTTTGCCTCTTTTCTCCAAGGTTGGGGACAGAGGGTGATGATAGGGGATCAGTGGTCCCGGACACACCCCCTTGAGTGTGGGGTGCCTCAGGGGGCAGTGTTGTCCCCGATGTTGTTTAACATCTACATGCGCCCCCTTGCCCAGATTGCCCAGAGTTGTGGGCTTGGGTGTCATCAATATGCAGATGACACCCAGCTCTATCTGATGTTGGGCAGCCAGTTAAACTCCACCCCAGATGACCTGCACCGGGCGTTACAGGCTGTGACTGGGTGGCTCAGATTGAGCCGGCTGCAACCAAACCCGGCAAAGACGGAGGTCCTGGGCCTGAGTCAGATCGGTTCAGGGCTGGGGCTCCCTCTCCCGACCTTCAACGGGGTACCTTTGGTGCCAGCATCAGAGGTTAGGAGTTTGGGAGTGCTCCTGGACTCCTTTCTAATGATGGAGGCCCAGGTAGCAGCCACTGCCAGGTCGGCATTCTTCCATCTTTGGCGGGCTCAGCAGTTGGCCCCCTTCCTTGGCCACGATGACCTGGCCACAGTGATCCATGCGATGGTCACCTCAAGGTTAGACTACTGTAACACTCTCTACTTAGGGCTGCCTTTGTCGCAAATCCGGAAGCTGCAGCTAGTGCAGAATGCTGCAGCCAGGTTGCTGATGGATCTCTCTAGGAGAGTTCATATTCAGCCTGTGCTGAAAGCACTGCACTGGCTGCCAATAGCGTACCAGATTCGCTTCAAAGTGCTGGTGATTACCTTTAAAGCCCTGTATGGCCAGGGTCCGGCTTACCAGAGGAACCGCCTTTCCCCATATGTTCTCTCAAGGGCATTTAGGTCTGGGGGCCAACATCTCCTGGAAATTCCAGGCCCCAGGGACGTGAGACTGGCTGCCACAAGAGCCAGGGCTTTTTCGGTGGCGGCTCCTAACTGGTGGAAGGAGCTCCCGAAGGAGATCCGGGTCCTGCAGGACCTCATTCAGTTCCGCAGGGCTTGCAAGACAAAACTCTTCCGCCAGGCCTTTGAGTAGGAGCCACCACCATCACTATTCCACCATTGATAACCCTGTGCCACCGCACCATTGTCATCATTAGGTGTTGGGTGACCCTGGTGGAGAGGGGACAGGCTATTAGTATGCGGCCAGGATTAAGATCTGCCCCATCTTGGTTTTACATGTTGATGTCGTACTGTATGATGTTATGATTTTATTTGTTTTATACTGTTTTATACTGTTTAAACTGGCATTTATGCCCTATTGTTAGCTGCCCTGAGCCTTCGGGGAGGGCAGGATAAAATTGAAATAAATAAATAAATAAATAAATAAATAAATAAATAAATAAATAAATCTTTCTTGGAACAACTGAGGGTTTGGGTTTGGACTTCATTGCAGGGTGGGAGAAAGGGAGACTTGCAGCATCAGGATTTGACTCACAATTTTTTCCCAAAGGAAGACAAAAGCGAAAAAGAAACCCTGACCCAGGTCAGGCCTTTCTTCATCTTGACTCTCAGTCAGGACCAAAGCCTGCATACCAATGAACCAAAAATTCTGCCTTAAGCCTCTAGGTCTTTTTAACATAGAAGTATCAGCCATCTACAGTCTCAGGCTGCAGTCCTGTTCATACCTATATTCCATTGAATATAGCAAGAATTGTTTATGACTAAACATGTATAATGCTATGCTAAGTATGTGGTCACTGTTAACTTCGCCTCAAGAGACAAGTGCTAGAAACTGTTGAGCCTGTAGCCTCCTTTATTCTTTTGAGCTGGGTCATGATTTTGCAGAAATCATTCTGGAGGAAGCCAAGAGATCTTGATTGTAACTGCAGATCACCTGATCACTTGCAGTGCTTACACCAGAAAATTTAGCATTGTGAGAGCATTCTCTTCTCTCCTCTGCAGGCACCCATGAGTGCTGCATATAGTCAGGTCTAGAAACCAGAAGTACAGGATTATGACAGATTAACCACTGTGGTAGCTCTTTATTTGTCCAGCATCCTTGCAGTTCAAGCGCAGGAACTGTGTGTTTCAGAGATACCATCATGTGCTGTCTGGGAAGGAAAGGAAACTACTGCTAGTTAGGTGGATTGTAGCAAAATGCTATGTAAATGATTTCTTACTCGGATACACTGTGTAGACCATTGCCCAAGGCATTGAGAGTTGTGTCTGCTAGTGAGAGAAACTAAGTGCAGGAAATATAACTCAATAATTAGAAAAAAAATATTGATTGTTCACAAGGCTTTCTCCCAAGCTCTTGGAGTCAGAGAAAACTGATGACCTGATTTTCCTCTCACTTCTCTAAGGTGATTCAGGAGTGATTTCTAAAGTCAGTAATATTGATTATAACCACTGAGCACTAAAGTCAGAGCTCCACCACATTTCTGTTTTACTATGTCATTAGCTGTAAATCTGCCTTCTGGAATTCAGTGTAGTGCAGTGTCATAAGCCACAGGCCCAACATATTCAGTATTTAATGTCTGATGTCATCTCCTTGCTGCTCTCAATGTTCTTTTGAGCAGGACTTCTCGTATATTTCTGCTTTGCAAAAAGGGACACAGAAGAACAGGGGGGAATAAAAGGCTAAAAGAAATATCCTATGTTTGTACAAGCTCATTTGGCTACAAAGCAATCTTAAGGTCCCTGTGTATTATAGCATCAGAATGGTAACTCATAGATCTGTTCCTGCGGTTTTGATTTGCTACAATTCCAGTAGCAGTCTGAAAAATAACTCATGCATACATAATATAGAGGAATTCAGATTATTTATTGTCAATATTGTATTTTACAGTGTGCTGAAATGGCACTGAAAAACAGGGAAATCAGAGCATCATTATTGCAAGCATGCTAGAGGAAAAGTCTGGTAAAGGAGCCTGAATACTGAGTAAGGAAAAAGTGATAGTTCCACTGATAATACTCAGATATTGTTTGTTCCATTGACAGTCATCAGTCTGAGACTTTCAACTGGGTATCTAATGCAGAGCTATATTGCCCTGCATACTGCTGTAAGGCAAGGATCCAGGTTCTTAGACACAGCCTACTTCTGCCTGGTGCAGAAACACAAAGTTGCAGCTCACCAGTCTAAATGGTAATAAGAACATAAGAGAAGCCAATGCTGGATCAGGCCAATGGCCCATCTAGTCCAACACTCTGTCACACAGTGGCCAAAAATACCAGGTGCCATCAGGAGGTCCACCAGTGGGGTCAGGACACTAGAAGCCCTCCCACTGTTGCCCCCCCTCAAACACCAAGAATACAGAGCATCACTTGCCCCAGACTTCCTATCTATACCTTGTGGCTAATAGCCACGAATGGACCTTTGTGCCATGTGTTTATCTAATTCCATCTTGAAGCCGTCCATGCTTGTAGCCGCCATCACCTCCTGTGGCAGTGAATTCCATATGTTATCACTCTTTGGGTGAAGAAGTACTTCCTTTTATCTGTTCTAACCCAATTTCATTGAGTGCCCACGAGTTCTTGTATTGTGAGAAAGGGAGAAAAGTACCTCTTTCTCTACCTGTTCTATCCCATGCATAATCTTATAAACCTCGATCATGTCACCCCTCAGCCGCCATTTCTCCAAGCTAAAGAGCTCCAAGCGCCTCAACCTTTCTTCATAGGGAAAGTGTTCCAGCCTTTTTATCATTCTAGTTGCCCTCTTCTGCACTTTTTCCAAAGCTATAATATCCTTTTTAAGGTGTGGTGACCAGAACTGTACACAGTATTCCAAATGAGGTCACACTATTGATTTATATAGGGGCATTATGATACTGGCTGATCTGTTTTCAATACCCTTCCTAATAATCCCCAGCATATAGCATTAGCCTTTTTTATTGCAGTCGCATACTGTCTCAACATTTTCGATGAGTTATCTACTATGACTCCAAGATCTCTCTCTTGGTCAGTCTCTGCCAGTTCGGACCCCATCAACGTGTATTTATAGTTAGGATTTTTGGCTCCAATGTGCATCATCTTGCATTTGGCCACATTGAACCCCATTTGCCACATTGACACCCATTCGCCCATCCTCAACAGATCCCTTTGGAGTGCCTCACAATCCTCCCTGGTTTTCACCACCCTGAACAACTTCATATCATCCACAAATTTAGCCACTTCACTGCTTACTCTCAACTCCAAATCATTAATGAACAAGTTAAAAAGCACTGGACCGAGTACTGATCCCTGCAGTACCCCGCTGCTTACCACCCTCCACTGAGAAAATTGCCTATTTATACTTACTTTCTGTTTCCTATTGATTAGCCAGTTTTTGATCCACAAAAGGACTTGTCCTTTTATCCTGTGATTTTTGAGCATACTTAGCCTTTGATGAGGAACCTCTTGTCTGAGGTGTGTGACATTGTTAAATAAGGTTGCCAGTTCCCCTCTGGCCATTGGCAGGGGGGCTGTAGGGTTGCCAGATCCAGACTGAGGAACTCGTGGAGATTTGGGGGTGGAACCTGAGGAGGACAGGGTCCTCAGTGGGGTACAGTGTCATAGAGTCCACCCATGTTGTCCAGGGGAACTGATCTCTGTTGTCTGGAGATGTGCTGTAATTCCAAGGATCCTCAGGTTCCACCTGGAGGCCGGCATCCCTATATGTTAATGCCATGGAGTTCAAGAGAGGCCTGTTTCTCCTTCCCCTCTCTAAATTTGTAAGGGGGGTAAGTGGCTCAGCAGTTAAGACACTGAGTTGCAGACCAGAAAGTCAATAGCTTGGCAGTTCGAGACCTGAGTGCTGTGTGACGGAATGAGCTCCTGTCTTTGGTCACAGCTCCTGCCAACCTAGCAGTTTGAAAGCAAGAAATTGCAAGTAGATAAATAGGTACCACATCAGTTGGAAAGTAACAGCATTCTGTGTGCCTCGGCACTTACTCATGCCAGCCACATGACCATGGAGTGACCATGTCAAGCTTCTTTATCAATATCAGTCAAGAGGAAGAACTAAACAGAAACAAAGGAGGTGCACATGATACTCTTCCTTGAGAATCTGAACTTTTAAAAATATGTTTTTCTGATTTTTGGATTATTCAGTGATATTTATTGCAGTCTGTTCTTGGTATCAATCTTACAGGGAAACATCATTTGTAGCATAAAAGGGTAAGAGCCCAAATGGTCCCAATGGATGGGAAGCGGGGGGGGGGGAAGCAGGGAGAGGGAGAAGGGAAGAAGGTGAGTATCTAGACAGTGATTCCCAAGAATACTTTTTGGGGAAAATAAATGATCACCGTTGCTTCATTTCATTTATTCCTGAAAGCATTATCTCAAGGCTGGTGCAATTTGCACTGTGTTCTCTTTCCTTTTAAAACTGTCACTCACCCCGCCTCCTGGAATATATACTGGCTCTTCTTTTCATTGCAGTCTTCTGGAATAGAGTGGTAGATGATTAATTCAGTGACATTATCTATTTCATTACAAGATTAATTACAAGGGAAGAAAAGAATTGAAATGGAAAAATAAATCATTTTGGTAGGAAATCATATGCAACTATGGACTATCTATGTGCCTTTTTTATTGTTATTGATATTCCAAAAAAAGTAGTTAAATCATTCTAAGATATATAAGGAAAGCAAAAGAATGTGTTTATTTTGGGTGTTTCTGCATTTCATTTTTCCTCCAGAGTAATTGTGCTTAATTCAAAAGCCTTGGTAATAGCTTTGCTTACTTTGCTGTTAAAATTAAAATTCAATGAGGAAAAAAAAGCTTATGTTCACTGCAGTGTCTATAGTGATGAAAACTTTTTTTAAAAAAACTAGGAGCTGAGTCTAGCAGGAAAGCTAATGAAAAGAGCTGAATCTCTCCCTATCCCCCTTCCCCTGGAAACCTACCGTGCATCCCCAAAATTCTCTTGGATAATGAAGGGAACTCTGTGAACAAAATATTTTATAACACAGGGGATTGTCATACGGAGGGGGAAATCAGGTGAAATTGCCTTTCCCTACTATAACAGCAAAAGACCTGACATCTCAACCCTATGAAAACAATGTGTCATGTAGACTTAAGATATTCTATACAAGCTGTAAATAGGTGGGAGATCCTCTGTACTTTTAAGAGGTTCGATATGTATGTTGTTGGTTGTATATATAGAAAAATCCTTAAAAAAACACAGCCCTGTGAACCAGTTCCTGCTGCCTTCTTGTTGGGAACATTATCAGTCCCCCCCCCAGCTCCTCTTGAGGCATGGCACCCAGTCACTAGCGTACACCTCCCCCCCTTCAGGGGGACAACTTTTCCAATAGTCATGGCTGAACTTCCCTCCTTACCACACCTCTTTCATCATCTGCTCTTTAATTGCTGACCCTGGTTCTTTCAGAGTCAGCTCCTGTGGACCTTCTCTTCCTTCCCTCTGTCTGAGTGAACTTAAAATGTTTTTCTAGCAATGCCAGGTGATAGATGACTGATTTATTTTACAAAGTCTCTACTGTAATATAAAGAGTTTAATTGCTGTGGACAGTTCCAGCACTAGGTGAATGTTCTGATTCCCCCTGACAAAGCCTGCTTGGTGAAACATATAGGGACTTTGTATAATGAATCATTTCAATTTGAAATTGAAATTGAAATTGAAATTGAAATTGAAATTGAAATTGAAATTGAGCAAACTTCAGCAGACAGTGGAAGACAGGAGGGCCTGGCGTAATCTGGTCCATGGGGTCGCGAAGAGTTGGACTTGACTGTGCGACTGAACAACAACAAAAAATAATGAATCAGTCATTTATCACCTGGCATTTTTTCCCTTTTGTTCTGTTAGCACATTGCTTGGATTTTCCAGCATAGCCCAGGAATCTTGTGCATCAGTACCAGTAGCATCACATCATTCAACAAAGATAAAGACCAGTCAGTACATCTAATTCTCAATGTGGCCAAATCGGTGGGTACTTAAATCTGGAGAACAGAGCTCTAAACAGACATGACAGATAGTTCTACAAATCTTAAAAATGTTGCAGGTTTGCAGAAAAAAACCTGAAATATTAAACAAACAAAAAAGGTGGGTTACATCGGTCCCAAAATGATGCAAACAGAACACATAGCTTTAAAGAAATAGATGCCCTCAGTGGACAGTGGTAGACAACCAGATAATCTTCAAGCCTTAGTTTCTGTTGGTAAAAGGCAGGGGGAGAGGGCAGGGCCCTTTTCATGGCTATTTTGGCCTATGAGGGACTACTCAATAGGGCCAGGCCTGGCAGCAAACATTGAGTGACTTTATTTTATTTAAGACCAGGGCTTTTTTTGTGGAAAAAGCCCAGCAGGAACTCATTAGCATAACAGGCCACACCCATGATAGCACCGCTCATTAGCATATTAGGCCACGCCCCCATGTTACCAGAAGTGTGGTCATCCAGCCACACCCACCTTTTGCTTCTTATTCTGTTTACCTTGTTTGTTGACAAAACCCAGGACTTTTTTTTGTAGCAGGAACTCCTTTGCATGTTAGGCCACACACCCCTCATGTAGCCAGTCCTAATGCGTTTCTGCTGTTGGGTGTGGCCTATTATGTTGATGAGTTCCTGCTGGGCATGGCCAACTCAGGAGCCAGCCGGAACTCCGTTCCTGTGTGTTCCTGCCCAGAAATAGCCCTGTTTAAGACAACATTTATTACCCACCAATATACTTTGCAAAACTTAAGGCGGCTTACAATGTAAATAAACCAATGATGATAGAAAACACATAAAATACCACGATTTAAAATCTCAGTTAGGATGGTCAATAAATAAAAACTAAACTAATCATATGCAATAATCCATAGAACTGTCTTCAACTGCCATCTAAGGCTGAAAGTGAGGGAGCCAGGTGCACCTCCCTGGGGAGGCTGTTCCGTAATCATAGAAAGGCCCTCTGTTATGTGCCCTCTCTCATGTGCCCACCAGATGGGCTTTTTTGATTGGTGGAATGGGCAGGAGGACCTCTCCCTGTAACCTTGATTCCCAGGCAGGAAAGTATGGGAGAATATGTTCCTTCAGATACCCTGGTCCCAAGCCATATAGGGTTTTAAAGGACAAAACTAACACCTTGACTGGGCTCAGGATAGGGTTGCCAGGTCCTTCTTCTAGCTGCAGCAGGGGAGTCTTGGCCTGCTCTGGGAGTTCTTTGGCACACGTGCCAAGCGCACAATACAATGATATCACCCATAGGTGACATCGTCATGTCGGGCATATTGGGGGTGGGACCACTATCATTCGAGGGAAAAACCATAGTTTTCCCTCGAATGATAGAGCATCCCACTGCAACATGCCTGGCATGATGACATAACTTCCAGGTGACATCATTATGCCAGACACGTGGCCACAATCCTGGCACTTTGGGGGTGGGGTTCCCCCTGGCAGCCCAATCCGGGCTGGCGGGTAAGGGGTCCATCGAGCAGGAACCTGGCAACCCTAGCTCAGGAGTAGATCAGAAGTCAGTGCAATTGCTACAGTATTGGGGTCCAACAGTCTAGCCACAGTATAGCCACAGCATTCTACACTAGATGCAGCTTCTAAACGCTCTTCAAGGGTAACTCCAGTTGATGCACCAGCCAAAGCTGGGCAAAAGAACTTCAAGCCACAGCAACCACCTGGTTTTCTGTGTTTGACTGCTGTGTCAGCCACGCTCCCAAGCTGCAAACCTGGCTTTTCAAGAGGAGTATAACCCCATCCAAGACACGGGGGTTTGAAGTCTCTGGTCTACCTGTCTATTAATGCAAAGAACCTCTGTCTTGTCAGGATTCAGTTTTAGCCTGTTCATCCTCACCCAGCCCAAACACCTATTCAGAATATCAATAGCATCTTTAGAATTAGGTGGAGCTGGGTGTCCTACATATCAGTGACACTGCAGCCCATACCTCCTGATGACTTCTCCCAGTGATTATAGATCTTAAATAGCATGAGGCCTAAGATGGAGCCCTGTAACCCCTCAGAGGCCAACAGCCATGGATCACAGCATGAATCCCACAACACTACATTCTGAGACCAATCCCCCCAGATAGGACTCAGACCATTCTAGTCCATAATGGTGACCAGCTGGGAACTCTGAACAGGAACTCTGAGTCCTGACTCCGTTAAATTGCTGTTCTAACCAACTAACCAACCAATTTTGATTGGAAACCAACTAGTCCCCCTACGTGGGACTTGCACTGGGATCTGGCACTGATGTCTCCTCCTTGGAACAATGAATCTAGTGGCCGCATCTCTACCTGGTTTCTGGCAGCGACGAGTGACCTGGATTTTATCTATGCAGCAGCGGAGTTTCCTGCCTTCTCTGCCTTTTTTGCCAGCTGCCAGCTGCCTGAAGCTGGCCTTTCAACCAGCTGGCCTTTTTAAAAAAAAAAATTAAAGTTTTTAATTTTATTTTTAAACAGTAAAAAGAACAAAATACAGTGGTACCAAATATCAACAGTAAACTCAGATAAGGTAATAATAAGTGTAGAAACTTTGTCCAGACATATTTACATGTAGTGAATAACTTCATATAATTTTTGAGGAACCTTGAACTTAGTGGAGTCAATGTTAAATACAGCTGCTGCTTCCCAAGCACTATGAAGCATTCTTTTGACATTGGAGGAACCTGATGGGGGTTCCCTCTCCCAACACATCCATGGGTGATTGGACTCAAGAGGACTTGGTGTCAGTTGGTGAGCAGCAGCAGTGGTATCCTTTGGCCTCTGACCCTTGTGGCCTGGACTTGAGCATCTGGAGCTCGGTGCCACAAACTGACACTGGAGTTGGAGAGATGCAGGCCACAGATATGTCAACCAGCCTGGGGAAAATTTCAGGGCCCAGCAACTGTACCGAGGAATGTTAATTGTGCACCTTTACTTCTACCTGTGAGGCGCCTTCTGAGAACAGCTGTGGAGCAATAGTCCTGGGCTTCTTGCTGCTGTTTCACCAAGCCTGCCACCAATTCTTCAGACTTATTGTTGGCGAGCAGATAAGGGCACGAGAGAGGCAGCAAGCCTAAGAGTGATAGATATCAGTGACTGTAGGACTTTGTTTGGTACAGATAATATTAAGTACCCCATGCAGAACTTATTAAATTAGGCATTTAGATTCTGGCCTTATTTATTATGTCCCTTTGTAATTAGATTATTTATTGATTGATGTGATTGGCTGTATTTAAATTGATTAACTAATACTGTGTAAATATCCAATTTAATCAATTATTAGATAAATTTATACAGTGGGGGTGGGGAGGTTAGAGAGAGAATCTCTCTCCCCCAGGCTAAATTTTTCCCACTGATTAATTGAGATTACCCCAGTCCATTTATCAAATTAGTTTAAATATTGGTTGTACTTTGTTTAATTAATCGAATTGTTGTAACAGGGTGGTGAGTGGGGTACAGGTTAGAAGTGGATCTGAGGGGAGTTCTTGGGTCTTGTATTTGTGTAGGGGTAGTCTTGATGGCTGTTGGAGAGTGTAAATTTGGATTGACAACACTGATGAAGGGGGGCCATGCAAGGGTCAGGCATACCAGTGATGAGGGGGCGGGGGAGATACAGCAGTGGGCATTGGTGCTATTCCTCTGATTGGAATGAAAAAAATCAGAAATATGGGAATGCTCAGACTCCTTCCCACCTACATTCCATCCTGAGAGATGTTGGTTGTGGGGCTAGGGAAAAAAACTCTTCTCCAGCACTGGCATTATTCAATGCCAGGTCTATCAATAATAAGACTCTGTGATTATTTCAAGGAGTCATGGGTAGACCTGGCTTGTGTGGCTTGGGTGAAGGAAGGTGAAACTGTCACCTTAAACCAGCTTACCCCACCTAGGTTCTTGGTCTTTCACTAGTCTCGGACATATGGGTGGGGAGGAGGTGTAGCATTGCTCATCCATTAATTTTGTTCCTTCAGTTCGCTCTCCACCCCAACAATCTCCAGCATTGAATGTGTGGACCTAGCAGATGATGTCAAGGAGAGTTTGGCTATCTGGCTGGTGTACCAACTGCCTAACGCATTGGTATATACACTGTCTGATCTGTTAGATGCTGTATTGGGTTGGCACTGGAGCAGGGCTGGCTCCAGGTGTCTGGGTGCCCTAGGCAGGAAGCCTGGGGTGCCCCCCACTGGGGATGCCAACCTCCCGGTGGGGCCTGGAGACCGGGGGGCGGCAGCATAGCGCTGGCTTTCCTGGAGGCTCTGCAGCTGTGGGGCCCGCAGGAAAGCCAGGGAAGGGGGTGGGGGTCTAGCCGCTGCCCCCTCCCTCCCAGCGCTGGCTTTCCTCAGGGCTCCACGGCTGTGGGACCCCCAGGAAAGCCGGGAAGGGGGAGGGGGTCTAGCCGCTGCCCCCTCTCTCCCAGGGCCAGCTTTCCTGGAAGCTCTGCAGCTGCGGGACCCCCAGGAAAGCCGGGAAGGGGGCGGAGGGGTCTAGCCGCCACCCCCTCCCTCCCAGAGCCAGCTGTCCTGGGGGCTCTGTGGCTGCGGGGCCCTCAGGAAAGCCGGGAAGGGGGCGGGGATCTAGGGGCGGCGGTGGCAGGCACCTGGTTAGGGCGGCGGGGGTGCGCTTTTCGGGGGGGTAGTGGGGCGCCATTTGGCACCCCTGAGCCTGGGGCGCCCTAGGCGAGTGCCTAGTTCACCCAATGGGCGATCCGGCCCTGCACTGGAGTTCCCCAGGCTTTTAGTCCTGGGTGACTTCAATGTCCATGCTGACGATGCAGCGTCTTCTCTGTCTAGGGACCTAGTGTCATCCATGGAGTCACTGGTACTCTTCCAGTTCATATCGACTCTCACATATCAAGTGGGCCACATACTGGATTTGATTTTTGGGATGGGGTTACATGTGGACCTGATGAGGTAGTTCCAGGGTCTGACCACTTCGCCCTGAAGGTCCAGCTGAGCATATCATGCCTGCCCTGTTTAGGTGGTGAAGGCATTTATGCTTGCCTGCAGAGCCAATTGGACCCTGGTTGGCTTCAAGAAGCAATGTGGGATCCGATGCCCCCTGGCAGCTCATTAGATGAGTTGGTGGAGGACTGGGAAAATCAGCTCTCTGAAGCCATCAATGAGATTACCCTCTGTGCCCTCACACCAAAGCAGCACCATGGTACACCGTGGAGCTGTGGAGGATGAAGTGAGAGCTAAGATGGCTAGAGCGAAGGTGGCAGTGTGTTCATGATGAAGTGTCATGAATGTCTTATAGGACGCTTATGAAAGCTTATGAGATGGCAGTGAAGGCTGCTAAGAAGGACATCTATGTGGCCTCCATTGCCTCTGTGAGCTCATGCCCGGCCCAATTGTTTAGAACTATTTCATCAGTTATGACTCTGCCACAGGTCAGACCAAATAGTAGGGAACTGGCTACTGGCTGCAAGGCATTTGTGAGTTATTTTGCAGGGTTTTGGGTTTTTTTTGGATTTATATCCCGCCCTCCCCGAAGGCTCAGGGCAGCTGACAATAAGGCATAAATGCCAGATTTAAAACAGAGTAATACAATATAAAACAGATAAAATCATACAATACAACATCAACATATAAAACCAAGATGGGGCAGATCTTAATCCCTGGCAGCATACTAGTAGCCTGTCCCCTCTCCAACCAGGGTCACCCAGCACCTGATGATGGCGATGATGCAGATAAGATCATAACGCTGTGCCAGGACCTCCTGGCCACAAATGAGACAGTAAAGGAACTAGAAACCCCTTGTCTGTCTTCAGGTCTGATATTGGACCACTTTGACTGGCTCTCCCAGGAAGAAGTTGACAGGATCTTGGCAGCGGTGAGGCCTACTACCTGCCTTCTTGACCCATGCCCTTCCTGGCTGGTGAAAAGCCTGTGGGGAAAGCATTTGGGCCCCTCTGGGAGAAATCATCAACTTGCCCCTCTCTTCTGGGACTTTCCCAGAGGCTTTGAAGGAGGTGGTAGTTAATCCACTTTTGAAAAAGCCATCATTGGATCCTATGGTCCTGGGCAACTATCGCCCAGTATCGAACTTGCCATTCCTGAGTAAGGAGATTCAGAGAGTGGTGGTTGAACAACTCTAAGTTTTCCTGTAGGATGCTTCCATCCTTGATCCTTTCCAGTCCAGCTTCTGCCCTAGCTATGGGATGGAGATGGCTCTAGTTGCCCTTACAGATGACCTCCGTAGGCAGCTGGATCGGGGCGGGGTGGTGGTGGTGCTGCTGCTACTAGATCTAATAGCAGCATACGACACAGTCGATTATGATCTGTTGACCCACCGCCTTGCTGACACGGGAGTTCGAGGCCCTTACAATGGTTCTCCTCCTTTCTCCACGGTCAGGGACAGAGGGTAGCAGTTGGTGAGAGGGTCTCCCCATGTTACCCACTTGTATGTGGAGTACTGCAAGGGGTGATCCTCTCACCAATGTTATTTAACATCTATATGTGCCCCTCGCCCAGTTAGTCAGAAGTTATGGGCTGGGTTGCCATCAATATACTGGTGATACCCAGCTCAATCTGTTAATGGACGGCCATCTGTCTTCCGCCCCTGACATTCTAGCCAAGGCTTTGGATGTTGTGGCTGGATGGTTGTGGCAGAGCATGTTGAAGCTTAATCCATCAAAGATGGAGGACCTGTACCTGGGTCAGGGGGAATGAATGTGGGTATCAGACTCCCCATTCTGGAAGGGGTGCCTTTGGTGCTGACCCAGAAAGTGAGGAGCCTGGGAGTAACACTGGATGCCTCTCTCTCTATGGGAGCCCAGGTTACTGCATTTGCCAGATCTGCATTCTTCCATCTTAGGCAGATTGGGTTGCTGAGACCATATCTCCCCCCCCCAGGACTTAGCTACAGTGATCCATGCAATGGTCACTTCCAGGCTTGATTAATGCAACTCACACTACATAGGCTTACCCTTGAGGCTGACCCAGAAATTACAGCTGGTGCAAAATGCGGCAGTGCGCCTGCTGATATCAACGCCTGTGCAAGCTCACATCCACCAACCACACTGGTTGCCAGTTGACTTCCAAATTCGCTTCAGTGTGTTGGTGATAAGCCTTACGGCCCTGATGAGCATTACACTCTGTGGACCAACACCTCCTGGTTGTCCCTGTCCAAAAGGACATCCGTCTTGCCTCAACGAGGGCCAGGGCTTTTTCTGCCCTGGCCCCTCCCTAGTGGAACATGCTCCCTGTCAAGATTAGGGCCCTGCAGGATCTTCTTCAATCCCACAGGGCCTGCAAGATGGAGCTGTTCCACCAGGCTTTTGGCTAAGGCAGCAGGTATCCAAATATGGCCTTCCTGAGATTGTTGTCACTCACCTACCAACCAAAATAATATGCCAAGGAACCTCCCACAAACTCCAGACTTTTTTAGGCATTTAGTATATATTTGGTAACCAAATCGTTTAATTTTGTGAAATTGTAACTGTAATTGTAATGTACTGTATGTATGTATGTATATTGTATTTTGTATTATATCCTGTCTATTTGCTTATGACTTATGAGTCTATAAGCAATAAAAATGAATGGCAAATGGCTCCACTCTCACAAAGGAGGGAAGAAGAAGGAGCAAGCCAAAACTGCAGCTCTGCAGGGCCTGCGCCTGGCTTGCATTGGCCACAAGATACCTTCCTGAGCCAATACCTGGGAAATTTAGATAGTCAAAGAAAAACAAGATGCATGCTGGTAGTGATGGTAAGTACCCAAACATGAAAAACCACAGATTTTCCATGTATGTGTGAATCCCAGATTCATGTCACCACTCTATATTTTTGTCTCAGGAATTCCAGAAATCATAAACCCTAGTTGTCTATCCCTCCCATATTGCTACTGTTAGGTGTTGCCAGGACAGCTGTATTGCTAGGACCCATGTGTGTGGGGGGGGGAGAAAGTGAAAAGTGATTTGGTTATATTAATTCACAGAATTTCATGGATTCTTTCCAAGCCACTTCATCATGTACATCAAGTGGTGGGTAACTTGGCAGGGATGGGGAAATGGGCAAGGACTAACAATTCAGATGAGTTAGAAAAGAATCTGATGGCACAAGGAGTAGCTGTGAGTCATGTAGTTCACAGGGGGAAATGTTAGAAGTGTGTTGTTTTTTCAGGAGGGACAGCAAAAAGTACAGGAAGATGCTGATAATGAATGAAAGGTTAGCTAATGAGGTACTTAATTTCAATTTGCACCATGTTCTTTCCTGCACTTGAGACTGATAATGGCTATTGGATAATGACCCACAATATAGCTTGAAGGTGCATGGTGATACAGTTCTATTGCTGATACTAAGCAGGCCTGTACCTGCATGGGAAGCCACCTAGGAATGACATGTACACCTCTCTGAGCCCTTTAGAAGAAGAATTGTTATGAAGTTACTCCCACCAGTGCACCAAATCTCAATGCTGCAGTTGATATCCCCTCAATCTGACAACCAGAGGGAAAACACAGAGACACCTACGGACAATACCCCAGCAATGCCACAGGAACTGAAAACAGCTAGCACAAGAGGAGCAGAATATGAATGGTTGTGTTTTCCACAATTTGGGAGGAGATCTAGAAAAAATCACAGAAGAAAAATGATTGCCAAGGAATCTGGAGGGGTGGCGTAACAAACTTCTTAATTCTGAATTTCTTATTGCTTTAACTCATTTTGACATTTTTTACTCCCACCAGTGGAGGGAGCATTACTTAAAATAGGCACATGGAAACCAAATGTATCTTTGACTGTTTTAAACCAAAATATTAACCATTAAACCATGATGCTGTGTGAAGAATGATCAATCTTCAATGAACATTGTGTACAGGTACCAGTCTTCTGAATGAGTTTATTTATTCCACATCTTGATGAAAACCTTGTATCCTAGCCAGTCAATACTGTCTGTTAAGAACTTTATTTAAAATCACTCTAGTTATCCCTCAATAGATTAAATAAAGGATCACAATTATACAGAAAACACTAGAATATGTCAGTGATTAAAAATAAAAAGACATACGTGTAATTTCTTCTCCTACCTAGCCTGCATTTAAAAATGAAATGCAATTTCTAAAAGTTTTATGAAGCCTTTTCAGAAAAGATAAGATACTCTAACTGCAACCCAGATTTGCGAGATTTGGGGGTTTAGGATGTGGCTACCACAGAGACATAATTATGCAACTCTTGCATGCCTTTATTAAACCATCTAATTCATTTTCTCTAAATATGTGATGTTAGACACTTCTGAGCATCTCAAAGAGTAATTGTTGCAAACTCTATTCCATTTTTTCCAAGATTTATTCTGGGCATAAAGCCATTGATTCATATGTTATTCTTCTCAAGGCTGAAAACTGCAAGTGAGCTAGACCTGGGGGGTGGGGAGCGGAATGCAAGTTTGTGGATTTGCACAGAAACCTAAAAGCAAATTCTCAGGCCTACTGTGTCAAAACATTTAAAGTTAAAATCCACAAGAGAGTTGTGTAAGTGTGGTAAAGAAATGAACTTATCAAGATCTGACCCAAGTAATGCCATTCATCTGTACATTGGAAATACTCCACATGTGAGCAAAATTATTTCTGAACATCTGGGACATCTTCTGATCTGCCAGTCATTGCACTGATTTGAGAATGATTTTCTGGTTTAATTAACACAGGTGCCATTTGCCTGAGCTATTGCATTATCTGGGGCTCTGCATATGGTAGAAAAGAAGGGGGGGAAATTTGCTTATATCCCCTAATGTACAGGCAGGGCAGATGTGGGGTGGAGACAGAGGATCTGTGGCTTGCCACTCCCATGATGGAGAAGAAACAATAGTCAACGAGCATGCTCTACAAGGGACAGAGATAAATGGTTTACTTCTCTACTCTAGGAAGAAATGCATACACAAGGAGTGGAAGGAATAGAAGCAAATGCCCAGAACATTGCCCTCCTGGTAACAGGCAGCTAGCTGGGGAGTACATTTATTTGCTGTCATTCTGTGTTGTATCTTTAATGAGGTTTTTGAGGTTGTTTGAAACAGAGGCTAAGGTTCCTCCATCAGTAAAAATCTACATACAACAAAGCAGAAAACATACAAATGCAGATGTCAGTTCATGTCTCTGTGAGACAGAAATTCTGATTCACATTTTGTCAACATTTGTTATTTCATATCTGCCATTTTTAGTGCTGTATGTTCCCCAGAACTTTCTGCTCAAGAGTCAGAATACAAGTACTGCTAGAGAATGATCGCAGGTATGGAGATTGAGAAGAGGCAATATAAGTTTCCAGAACATATCTACCCAACAGAAGAAGCACAAAGGTTAATTTCCAGCCCTTAAGTGGGACTTCCCAGTAGCCTGGTGGGTGAAATACTGTTATGCCTTTCATAAAGCTGATGGAATAATCTGCACGTGGAACCAAAACTTTCAGCATCCTTGTTGATTTCCATCTTTAGATGGAATCTGACTGTGCTAAGTGGCTACACCTCATTTAACAACATTTTATTCATTCTGTCATACACTATGTAGCCAATTCTTCACTTATACCAATAGGTGTTCATAGCTTTACTACAAATGCATCTCTCTGCTGTTGGAAGGGCTACCAAGAGAATGGGGGGTGTTCAAGAAACCCACACCCAAAGTAATGCACATAGAAGTAGTCAGGGAGGATGTTGGAAGTGAATACAATTGGCCAACTATATACATATATATTCATTTTCTGTAATTGTCTTTGGCTACATAGTTTGGTTTGATTGGAGTTGGACTTCACCAAGGCTGTCAAGGGATTTAATGGGATCATATTGCTCTAATGGAGAAGGTGGGACACTTTGCATTTTCAGATGTTAGGTACACAAAGTCATATTTTCTTATAAGGAAGATCAAAATAGAAAAGATGTTTTAATGCAAAGAGAATAAATGCAGAGTTGGTCTTAAATTTAATGATACGTTTTGCCTTGGCAACACTCAGCCGACTGAATAGTCAAGCTACTGTTTACTGTATACTCATTATGAAATTAGAGAATGATGATTTACTGATGTTTATCATAGACACAGTAGATGATAGATCTTAGTAATCATTGCAAAAGTTATTGTCATTTGATTTTAGTATATTTGTCATCAGCCCAAAAATTGATGTTCCCACATAGCTATATTTTATTAAAATTATGTTTAAAATTTGTTTAAAAAGTATCCCTGCACAGATTTTTCTACCTTGAATTTCAGAGGTAGCACCTACCTATCCACATAAACATATTTATAATCATTAGATTCCTTTTTTGACTTTTTAACATACCAGCAGCATTAAGAAAGAGACTAAATTTTGAAAGCTATCTAGTTCAATCTCAGTATCCATATTTCAATTTCATTTCTCCCTTGTAAGAAAAGAACATATGAGTCTTTCTTTTCCTCACATATTTAAGTATCATTTTTTTTTTTGCAAAACTCACATATGAATGGTGCAAAATGTATAAATGGCATTAAGATCATGAATAGATGACATAAAAGAAAAAAAAGAATAATCAATGACAAGCAATGAAAATGAAGTGAACGGAAGCCAATAACAATGATAGAGCTGGTTCAATGTACTTTGTTACTCCAAGCAACATAAAATTCCCTGTCATGGGATTTGAAAAATAACCAACAGTTCCTGGAATTACAGTAATACTGCTTATTTCAGATATGTGTTTTGCCCAAAAGCATCTTGTGCCTTGACAGGAGACACAGGATTTGAATCAGGAGCTTCCTAAATCACTTGCAGCCATTACAGTAGGCCATCTGTCTAATGGTACAGCCCTAAACTGACACCCTTCTAAATCCATTGACTTTAATGGTCTTAGAAGGGTGTAACACTGTGGAGTATTGCACTGTAAATTACTAAAGTCCCACAATTTTAGGCAACAAAGTCAGAAATTTTGGCCTATTGTGCACACATAGTTTACTGCAGATTTTCCAAGCAGTAAGCCTTTAAGCTTAACTTTGGATTCTGTGCCTGCCTAATGCACCATTCTTTCCTCACCAGTGTTATTTATTCTGCAGCTACAACAAAAGACCTGCACTTTTCTAAATCAGAGTGGGAATGTGACATGGGGGGGTGTCCAAAGATTTTTTTAAATTTTACACAAGTGCCCTATCGCAACTGTGCAGTAGTTTCCAGCAAGCACCCCCCCAATTAAATCCTCATGCTTCAATTTTTGTGCATGCATTTTAGCATTAGTTCATTGCTTGAAAGGGAACACAAAGAAACACAAGCAAAGGGGGGATTATATTGAAACTAACAAGGCTATTTTTGAAACTGTCAGCAGCTGCAAAGCCCCGTTATCCATATTGCTAAAAATTAGGGGATTCTCTGCTGTGTTATTGGCCACTGTGAAAAATGGGAAAGAATCACATGATCTCAGAATGTGTTCTGTACAGGTTGAGTGCAATGTTCCCTCTAAGGTGTGCAGTCTCGTGAGCAGAAATTTTACCCTGTGAGCCAAAAGTGGTATGAGCGTTAAAACTGTGAGCAGGCCAACATTTTTTAAAAAAATGTATTTAAGTGTACAAACATATAAACAACATATAAACTATTATAATTTGTATTACAAGCCATATATTTATATTACAATTATTTATATTTATATGGAACATATTTGTATTACTTAACCTCACAGGGTAGAGGACACATAGAGTCACTTTGCAAAGCAACAGCAGGCTTAAGGGCACAAAGAGTCATTTTGCAAAGGACCAGAATACACCAGATCATCTCTAGCATGCTGCTGAGGCCAGCACCCACCACACACACCTTCTTCAGCTAACCTCCCAGACTTAAGGGCACAGAGAGTCACTTTGCAAAGGACCAGAATACACCAGATGGCCTCTAGCATGCTGCTCAGGCCGGCTACCTACTCCCACCCCAAGACAAAACAAACACTCAGGCAACTCACCTCAGGAAGGACAGAAGCTGGGCAACAGAGCAATCCTTCTTCTGGGCCAGGGTATCTCCAGGAGCATGATGCAGAGGACTGCCAGGGCAGGTAGCAGCGTCCCCTTTCACAGGGCAAGCAAACCCCATCTGAGGGGAGGCGGGGCCAGCCCAGATTAGGAAACACAAAGCATACTGCTGTGTTTCTGTGCTGTCTGAGCAAATGGCTCTGTGCTGCATGGCCATTGGGAAGGGAACCTCCTGCCCCTGCGCTGTGGTAAAAATTGCTGCACTGGCCAGGGGAAATCGGTGCACCAGTGCAGCCTGGTGCAGCTTAAAGGGAACCTAGGTTGAGTGTACAAAATGCATAGTAGAACCCAATGATACTGGCATTGCAAGCTTTAATCATTGGCAACAGGTGTGTGTGTATGCCCATGTGCCCATGCAAATTTGCTTGCAACTATACTACGTTTCGCAAAGGGCTGCAATTTGTATGGGGGAGGGGTCCTCTGGCAGAAGTGCTAGAGAGCTTTTTTAGTCTTTTACCACTAATTTTTTTTAAAAAAGTGTTTTTTTTTTCAATGCTCTAGCGCAGATGCACAGTACCGCTAATTTCCTTTCTTCCTTGCAAATTTGTGTGGTTTTCTCTTTGTGATTGTCTGTTAATTGAAATATATACTAGTTTACCACACAACACCTTTTAAACTTCCCCCATCATTTTTTAAAAAAATTCAGCAATCCAAGCCTAGTCATTTCTGATCACCTACCCATCTCCAGCACTGTGAACAGAAGACCAAGATGGACCACATCCTCTCATCCTCTCACACAACTTTTTTATTTCCCCCATAATTTTAACTTTTTAATTCAGCAGTCTGAGACTCATATCACTAGACTCATACTGTTTGCCAAAAAATTAAAACGAGGAGGGGAAAAAATATAAATGGAGTTTGTACACCAATGAAGCGGGGAGGATGAAAAAAGGTACACAGTGGGAGGAATAACCTTGATGTGGGTGGGGGAGTGGGCTTTGAGGAGTGGCAAAAGGGCAGGGGAAAATCCAAGGGAGTCTGTATACTTTTGAATTACCTTCAGCTCAGAATCAAAACAAGGGAGAATTCGACACAAAAGTGCTCTCAGAAAACCTGGGGGAACAGTGACCAGAAAGCGAACTGAGTGTTGGAGGGAGGAAAATCAGTGCAGAATGGGGAGGGGCGGGGGAGAACCCTGATGGACAGACATGGTGAAAACCAGGATGGAAAGGGTTAGAATCATAGAATCATAGAGTTGGAAGGGGCCATACAGACCATCTAGTCCAACCCCCTGTCCAATGCAGGACCAGCATTCATATCCCAGATGGGAACAGTTCACAATCCAGAGGGAACCTCATAATAAAGCTAGCTTTGGTGAATGATGCCAGCCAGAATTATTTCTAGAAGTAGGTCAGTGGCCTTAGACAAGACCTCTTAGCCTCTTCTAGGATAACAGTGTTGGTCTATTTTACAGGATTCATTCATAGTTAATCAACAAACAGTTTTTGTTAAAAAAACCCTAAAAACTACAATGGCATACATAGAATAAATGCTGATACTAGAAAGTACTTTAAGTGTCACTTCTTTTTTATTCTCTATCTCCCGCCCTCTCCATATGTGTGTGTGTGTGTGCGTGTGCACGCGTGCGTGTGCTGTGGTGGCTCAGAGGTTAAGACACTGAACTGCAGACTGGAAGGCTAGTAGTTTGGCAGTTCGAGACCGTAGTGCCACATGACAGAGTGAACTCCCGTCTCTGGCCCCAGCTCCTTCCAGCCTAGCAGTTCGAAAGCAAGAAATTGCAAGTAGATAAATAGGTACTGCTTCGGTGGGAAGGTAACAGCGTTCCATGCACCTTGGCGTCTAGTCATGCCGGCCACATGACCATGGAGATGTCTTTGGACAGTGCTGGCTCTTCGGCTTGGAAATGGAGATGAGCACCACCCCCTAGAATCAGATTCAGTTGGCTTTCAAGCAAGGGAAACCTTTACCTTTATATATATATGTGTGTGTGTGTGTGTTTACTGCATTTTTTTAGCAGCAACCTACCTTGAGTCTTAGTGAGAAAGGAAGATGATAAAATAAGCAAGTAAGCAAGCAAACAAATGAGTCACGTATTTACCATGAGGAGTTAGTATGTGTGTGTGTTAAATGCCATCAAGTCACTTCTAACTCACAGCAAGCCTATTAATTTAAAAAGTCATCAAAAGGAGACTGAGACTGGATAGGGCAACCATGAAGGAGCTAGAAAAGATTCCTAAGTGTCAGGAAGTGCTGCTGGTGATCAAGTTAATTCATGCCATAGAATTCCCCATTACTCCTCCGGAGTTTGCTCAATTTCATGTTCATTGTATCAGTAACACTGTCTAACTATCTCATCCTTTGCCGTCCCCTTCTTCTTTCCCAGCATCAGGGTCTTCTCCAGTGAGTGCTCCTTTCTCATTTGGTGGCCAAAGTATTTGAGCTTCAGCTTCAGTATGTGGCCTTCCAGGGAACAGTCAGGGGTGATTTCTTTTAGGATTGACTGATTTGATCTCCTTGCAGTCCAAGGGACTCTCAAGAGTCTTCTTCAGCACCATAATTCAAAAAAATCTATTATTCGTCACTTGGCCTTCCTTATAGTCCAACTCTTGCAGCCATACATTACTACTGGGAATACCATTGCTTTGACCGTACGGACTTTTGTTGGCAGGGTGATGTCTCTACTTTTTATCATGTTGTTTAGGTTTGCCATCGCTTTCCTCCCAAGGAGCAGGCGTCTTTTAATTTCATGGCTGAAGTCACTGTCTGCAGTGAACTTGGATCCCAGGAATGTGAAGTCTGTCACTGCTTCCATTACTTCCCCTTCTATTTGCCAAGGAGTGATGGGGCTGGATGCCATGATCTTAGGTTTTTTTATGTTGAGTTGTTGTCAAATACTAGAGTACAGCAAGAAGCAACAAGCCCAACAACCAGTCAGTGCATCTGTGGCTCAGAATTCTTGAGCATTAATAAGGCAAGTGGCTCTGAGCACAGGTAGAAAGCTGAAAGGACAGTATTCATTAAGCCAAATATGAACTTTATTATTTTGTTGAAAAAAAGGGATAAAATGGCAACCTGAATATTCCCAACTCCCCCCATTCTCTAAATGATTGCAGTGCCACCTGGTGACTGAAATATGCAAAAAAAGAATATCCTCACACCTTTCGTCTTTTGTTTAAAAAAACATTGAAAACAAACAACATTGCTGGAATATTCAGTAGCGCATATCTAAATCTCAAAAGTTTCTTGAGACAACTCAACCAGGGCAAGTGGAGATTTGAGTAGTAACACTACTGTTTGTCTTGCAAGATGGCTCTGGTGGATTCTTTATAGACAGACCTAAGTGTTCGGGCACAGCTTGTTTCTTTGGCAATTGATCCTTCTCAGAAATACAACATATTATATTACTTCATCTCAACCATGTATGACTTGGAAAGTACTGTCATGTCAGACCCAGTGCTCCTTCTAAGCTGTGGAATTAGAGTTGTGACAAAGTGATTTTGCTACTGCATAAATTAGTTTGCTCTGGAGCCATCTTTCCTGAGCTAAGACAAAATGTGTGAGCCGGAGGCTAAAAAACTCTGAGCTAGCTCACACTAACTCAGCTTAGAGGGAACACTGGTCAGAACTGACTTGTGATAACCCTGTAGGGCTTTCAAGGAAAGAGACATTCAGAAGTAGTTTGTCATTGCCTGCTTCCTCATCACGACCCTGGTATTCCTTATAGGTCTCCCATACAAATACTAGCCAGGGCCAACCCTGCTGAGCTTCTGAGATCTGATGAGATCAGGATTTGCCTGGGCTATTCAGGTCAGGGCACATATGAGTCACATGTTCTGTTTTGTGTTTCTGTGTGTGTATGTGTGCATAGTTGCTGGAGCCTTCCATGTCTTTGCTCTGTCATGTCTGATACAAACTATTTCCCAACACTATGTGTGGTAATTCTCATACCAAATTGTGATGGTTATAAAGATGCTCAAGACCTGTTTTGGCTTGGTAATCTGAAATCGCAACCACTGTCCTTCACCATATCCACAAAGTTATTTCCTGTGCTATTATATAAAGTTTTCTGTACTTTACCAATTTCCAGTTGGGAGGAGAGTACATAATACATGTTGCTGTTTAGTACAAATTATATTCTTCAGTGTCCTACTGTAACCCCCCCCCGCCATATTTCTGTTGGAGAACAAAAATACAAAATACAATCATTTGTATTGCCATTTTGTGGGGGTTTTGTTATATGGCTGAATGTAGTGCCTTAACAAATGTTATTTTTGAAAGAGTACATTTTATGTTATGCCTGAATTCTGCTACTCATTATCTGTATGTAATTACTCTCATAGACTGATTGCTATATGTAAATTGCTATACAGTTCCCTTATTCCTTTTACCATGTCTGTCTCCAGAATATATACATTAAGAATAACAAATCGAATCAGTCCAGAAGTGCCCTCTGATCAACTGGTGCCTCAAGGAATAAGTTGTAGAGGAGACATGAAGGGAAATGGATACAGGCTGTCACTATAAAGAAATGTGGAAGAATAAACCTGAAATGCATTCATTATATACTGTTTCTTTAATGGACCACTTTTAGGGGATGATGGCTCTGAATGGTTCCAGTTGGCTACTGGGGAATTTATGCATGCGCATGCAACATCGGCCAGTTCTCTTCCCTGATTTATCACTAAAATGAAGAAATGAGTCAGCAATTGATAGGGTAGCACCTAGGTGCCCTTTCCTCTCACACTTTTATTATTCTGGTACATGAGGGGACTTTGGAGGATGAAGAAGCAGAAAGATGACAGGTACCATGTAAGTGGGAGAAATCTCAGAATGTTTAGAACCAAACACAGGCTGGAGCTCATTTGAAAGCCTATTTTTTATATTGAGAGCAGTGAGGAAAATTAGTTCTGCACCACCATTGCCTCACACAAAGCTGTCCAGCAGAGCTGCTTTGAGGGATGCAAAACGTGCTTCATGCATGTCAAGTTGACAGTCTGTTAGATCTCTCAATAGACTGCTGTGACATGTTTGCTAGACAGTTTGTGGGTACAATTGATGGTATTAGTTCTGAAGTGGCTACTGCTATTTATATAGTTACATTACATACCTGATGTCACCATACCCTTAAAATATCCTGTTTACTTAGGTGAATTTCTGTTATCTTGAGGATGGGGATAGGATATATGTATTTTATAATCTGCCACCTTGATCTTTGCTCTTCTTGGCATACTGCAACTAGCAGGAGGGGAATTTCTGGCTCAATTCAGGAGGTACTAGATTCTTCTAGAGAGAGGGAGTGCTCCTGACTTCCTTAAAATTAACAGAAGAAAAAATGTATTCAGGATCCCATGGATTATTTCAACTATTGGCTAGTCACACACCCCTCCCCCAACAGTGGGTAGAAATTTAAATACAGAATCTTCTAGCTGTAACTGATTTTCTAGACAATTTCACAGCTGGAGTTCATTAGTTGCTGTAGATTTTCCGGGTTGTGTAGTTATGGTCTTCACATTCAAATAGGTTTCTGATTGGGAATTGGCCAAGGAAAGGGACAGAGACAGCACTATCCTGCTGATACCTCTGGGTATAATTGTAGCATTGGGTGTCATTAACTGTAGTATCTTTCTGGACCATCCACTGGGATTTATTGTGATGGGCTCCATGGTTTGGTGGCTCCACTTCTGTTAGAAGACAAGTTTCAGAAATTAGAGCTGGGATATTTAACTCTGTCCAGTAACTGAGATATGGAATTCTTCAGGGTTCACTTTTGTCCCCAGTGTTCTTCAACATCTCTATGAAACCATTAGCTGAGTGAGAAGGCTGTAGCATCCCTAAGCCAGTATCTCTGCCCATCATTCTGTCCTTGATCCCTTCCAGTCCGGCTTCCGCCCGGGTCACAGCACAGAGACAGTGCTGGTCGCCTTGACTGACGATCTCTGTAGGCATCTGGATCAGGGTGGTGTGGCTGCTCTGGTGTTGTTAGACCTGTTGGCGGTGTTCGACACGGTTGAACACCAGTTGCTGGCCCACCGCCTCGCCGACATGGGGATTCAGGGGCTTGCACTTCAATGGCTGGCCTCTTTCCTTCAAGGTCGGGGACAGAGGGTGGTGATAGGGGATCAGCGGTCCCGGAGACACCCCATTGAGTGTGGGGTGCCCCAAGGGGCCGTGCTGTCCCTGATGTTGTTTAACATCTACATGCGCCCCCTCGCCCAGATTGCCCGGAGTTGCGGGCTTGGGTGTCAACAATATGCAGATGACACCCAGCTCTATCTGATGCTGGGCGGCCAGTCGAACTCTACCCCGGATGATCTTCATCGGGCTTTACAGGCTGTGGCTGGATGGCTCAGACTGAGTCGGCTGAAACTAAACCCGGCAAAGACGGAGGTCCTGGGCCTGAGTCGGATCGGTTCAGGGTTGGGGTTCCCTCTCCCGACCTTTGACGGGGTGCTGCTGGTGCCGGCATCAGAGGTTAGGAGTCTGGGTGTGCTCCTGGATTCCTCTTTAACGATGGAGGCCCAGGTAGCAGCCACTGCCAAGTCAGTCTTTTACCACCTTCAGCAGGCTCGGCAGCTGGTCCCCTTCCTTGACCGCGATGACCTGGCCACTGTGATCCATGCGACGCTCACCTCAGGGCTAGACTACTGTAACGCTCTCTACTTGGGGCTGCCTTTGTCGCAAATCCGGAAGCTGCAGCTGGTGCAGAATGCTGCAGCCAGGCTGCTGATGGGTCTCTCTAGGAGGGATCATATTCAGCCTGTGCTGAAAGCGCTGCACTGGCTGCCAATAGTGTACTGGATTTGCTTCAAAGTGCTGGTCTTGACCTTTAAAGCCCTGTATGGCCAGGGTCCAGCCTACTTGAGGGACCGCCTTTCCCCATATGTTCCCCCAAGGGCACTTCGGTCGGGGAGTCAACAGCTCCTGGAAATTCCAGGCCCCAGGGAAGTAAAATTTGCTGCTACCAGAGCCAGGGCTTTCTCGGTGGCGGCTCCTACCTGGTGGCGGGAGCTCCTGGAGGAGATCCGGGCCCTGCGGGACCTTGCTCAGTTCTGCAGGGCCTGTAAGACGGAGCTATTCCGCCGGGTCTATGATTAGGAGCCGCCGCCATGGTTAGCCATCTGCCATCGCACTATCATCACCATTGAATGTGGGGCGGCCCTGGCAGGAGAGGGGGTGATGAGCTACTGTTTGACTACTGGGGGCTAACGTTTGCTGGGGGCTATAATCTGCCCCATCTTGTTTCATTGCCTGGATGTTGTTTATATGTTTTTGGTTTTATACTGTTGAACTTGTTTTAAAGTTGGCACATGTGCCTTGTTGTGAGCCGCCCTGAGCCTTCGGGGAGGGCGGGATACAAATCCAAATAAATAATAAATAAATAAATAAATAAATAAATAAATAAATAAATAAATCTAAGGAGCTTTCTTTCCAGATATGCTGGAGAGTATAAATTGAGATGTTATCTAGTGCTGTCATACTTCATTGCGCCCCTTACCTTTGACTACTCTTCCTGATGGTCCTAGTCTCTATGTTTTCCTACCTACACACAGACAACCAAGGGGCAAATGTAGTCCTTCAAATTACTTTAAATCAGAAAAATGAGTTAAGAGTAGTTGCTCTTTCACAGATGATGAGGCAGGAGTGAGACAGCTGTAGTGCCTAATACCTTAGTGAGTCCACAGCTGACTTGAATCTGAGAACCAGCATGGAATAGCAGATTGAGTGTCTGACTAGGAACTGTGAGTCCTGGAACAGCCAGTTTTGAATCCCCATTCTGCCATGTAGCTTGCTGGGTAGCTTTGGGCCCATTACAATCTTTCAACCTGATCAGCCTCACAGGGCTATTGTTGTAAGGATAAATTAGAGGAAGGATAATAAACCAGGGATGGGCACAAACCTAAAAAATAAAAACCAGTTCAGTTTGGTTCAGGGTTCAGTGTAGCCCCTGAACTTAATTGAGCCAAAAGGCCCCCAACCCAAACCAAGCTGGTCTGGTGAGTTCAGTTCCCCCTTTCTCCATGGCCAGGAGAAAGGGGGGATCACCCAGGAAGGGTTAAATGGCTGGCACACACATATACACCCTTCTATGTTAGTAATGTGCATGCATGTATTAACACAAGTCAAAAAAATAAAAGCAATTTCATATGTATGCAGAATGGTAATGCAAGTGAATTTTTGGAAATGAAAGCTGTTACAAACAGTGTGAGCATCATAGTGGTGGAAAGTGCCATTAAGTTGCAGCTGACTTAAGGTGATCTCGTAGGGTTCTCAAGGCAAGAGATGAACAGTTTGCCAATGGTCTGCCTCTTCATGGCATTCCTGGATTTCTTTAGTGGTTTTCCATCCAAATATTAACCAGGGCCAACACTGCTTAGCCTCCATGATCTGATGAAATCGGGCTAGCCTGGGCCTTCTAGGTCAGGTCAAGCATCATACCGTGTACACAATTCAGGAACTGAAATTATTATTTTTTTAAAAAAATTGAAGGCTATTTAATGCATGAAGTCCTCTTCAGAAACCCAGCCAAGAAATTTTGGACACCAAAATCCAGGGTAAATTTTGGAAGAGAAGAATTTCAGAAGCATTCCTGCTTTAAAGCACAAAATGTACTAGGTCTAAGTTACCTTCCCATATATGTGCACGTAGGTCATCTGCACAGGATTTGCTTAAGTCTGTCTTATCAAAATATAAACACTGATTGTGGAATCACATCCACTTTCTTGTTTTATACTGTTTTAATTGGCTTCTTTTTTAACTAGTATGACATTATATATTTTTACATTTGTTTCTACCTTTTCTCTAATTTTATCTGATGAAGTGCACTTGCACATGAAAGCTTATACCACAAATAAAACTTTGTTGGTCTTAAGGGTGCCACTGGACTCAAACTTTGTTTAAGCCAGTATGAAAGTGTATAAGTATAAATGAACTTGAGTGTGTGCATGTTTATGTGGCTATGGATATGTACGGATATAGACGGATTCTCAATGCATCAATCAACTCATTGGACCGTGTAGATAACAATCTGCACCACCTTCACACTCCTACTTCAAGTATTGGCAGGAGAGGTAGCAGTACTTATGGAACACCATGAACATGTAGACTTCAGGAATCAAAGGCATCTTTAATAGGCCTTCAACTACCAAAGAAATTTCATTAGATATTTCATATGATTCCAAGTGAGGACCATCAGAGTGGAAGGTCACACTGTCCTTAGATCCCTAGGAGTATTATTTGGGTCACCTTGTCTTCATGCTTCATACTATAGCTCTTTAGTTTGCAGTTGTTTGTTCATTACTGGTTGATGGTGTGACATATACTTCTTCAGTGATAAACCCTGTGATGCTGTGAGATGTCTCTCTTATACTCTAGTCTCTCTTATTAGTGGACACAGATTGCAGAGACAGTCTACTGTTAAACAGAGGACTACACAAGATGCTAAATTTTAAGATTATGAAAAACTAAAACAGAAAACTACTTTTCACCGAAATGAAAGGGAACATATGATTAAGATTGTCTGAGATCATGGAGAAATTAAATGATTTTTTTTTTTTTACTATTCCTAAACAAAATTTAAACATAACCCCATTAACAGCTTCTGAACTTAATCACTAGCAGGTTTAAAGCATCAGAACTGGAAATGATTATACAGAAATAAAATGTGAGATTCATTGCCACAAATGTTTTGAAATTCATTTGCTTAAGTGAATCAAGAAAGGAGTAAGTTTCACAGATGAATAGTCAATCAGTGGCTATAAGACATAATACACAGGTATTTCAATCCTCTTCTTGTGGTTTCTCTAATTTTCAGATGGCTGAATTGAACTAGTCAGGGGATTACTGCAGTTAGATATTCATCATACAGTGATCCTCCCTGCGAATGATAGTTACAAAATAGTAATTCTAGCCTTCCCAGAATTTTCTTATTTCTGTTCCCCTGCCCAAGATCCTTAAGTATACCTAAGCCTAATCAAAGACATTTTCAGAGGTAGAAACACAGGACAGGAGAGTTCCTCCCTTGGAAAACGCCAGGAGGTATTGCAAAAGAATTCTGGCTTTTGATGGAGGCTGATTTATGTTGCCAGAGATTATGGTTGTGAAGCCGCTACTTATATTTATTTAGAGCATTTTGACTGCTCTTTCTCTGTCATTAGAATTGGGGGGGTTACTATGACAATAACACATCATATTTTAAAAACAACAACAACAAAGAATCCTATCTTCCTCCCAGAATGGGGGCTGGAGGAGACTTTTTCAATACCCTCTTTCAAAAGAAGCAAGGCTTGTTAGGAACTGTAGCTGTTTTGTACCTCATGTATTCTTCCCAGTTGGAAGTGTCTTGACAGTTCCCCTTTTAAAGTATGCTTCTCCTTCTTTGCTAGGCTTTTACTTGTCATTGGCCTCCCATCCTTAGTTTAACAGTATGAGACACCCACTTCAGGGCCAAGCAAGAATTTTGGAGAGGGGATCTATCAAATGATGCCCCATAGCCAGGATTTTTTTTACTGAGGGGTTGCCAGGAGGGCTGGGGATGCTAATTAAATTGAATTAAATTTTTGATGAGAATGGACCCAAAGATGACCATGAAGATATCATTGGGAAGATTGTGGGAAACAGGGCATCTGATTGGTTTACTGTGCAACCTGATGACTTCCCACATCTGCCCTGCCACTTGCATGCCATTTTCCAGTTTGCCCCAAGCCAGGAGGTCTGCAGTCTCTGATTGTTTTACCTGGTCCGGGGTGGGAGGAGGGGTCAGTAGCTTCCAAACCAGCTGGTGAAACTGAACACCCCCTGGTAGTCCCTCTCATCTGAGGAGTAGGCCGAGTGCAGTGAGATGGGCGTGGAGCTGCCCTCATGGCCACTGAAGCAGGGCGAGGCAGAGGAATAGGAGCTGCCACTGTCTCCACTGGCACAGTCTGCACACAACCAGACCCCAAGCCCCTCAGCTGCCTGCCAGCATCAAGCCTAAGGAGAATGAGCTAATTTTTTCTAGCTAGCCAGATGCTATGGTGGTTAGTCACACACAGCAGCATGTCTGAAGAAATATTGCCTAAATTCAAAATTAAATAAAAGGGGGAAATTGGGGAGATAGGGGTGGGGTGCTGCAGATCTGATAGAGGCACCACCCCATGTGCCCCACTACAGCCCTGTTGTTATCTAGCGAGCAGCCCTTAGCTTGTTTAAGTTGTCTGGTTTTGACTGGTTAGACCCTAACTAGGTGGCAGAGTCAAGTAAGATAGGCAAGAAAGCTGGCAAGCTCCTTGAGGCATCAAGGAGGCACCAGCTGCTTAGTGCCTGTATGGCCAGGTAAGTACAGTGAGGGGGAGGGGTGCATTATTGTGCACCCTAGCTTTTGTATGGCCCAGAATTATGTGCAGGCAATGAGGAGCAGGACATAGCAGTAAAAGCTGTGCTGAGGTTTGAGTGAGTGTGTAGTCGCCCTTATTCAAGCATTCTTGAGGGTTGCTTTATTTGACCTACATAAGGCAGGGACTATGGGGCAGTAGGTTAATTAGATTATCAAGTTGAGTTTATGCTGCAGATCAGTTTAAGGAAACCTTAGTTCAGCCCGTTTACATGTATGATGGCCGGGTTCAAACTGGCAGTTTGGCCCGATATCGGCACCTTTCAGGAACGTTTCACAAATGGATTAAAGGGGACGGTTCACATAGGCACAGCTGGCATTCCCAACCATACTCAACTTGTTTTGTAGCGCTTCCCTCCCGAGTTTAAAAAGTACCTGGTGAAAGTGGTAGCAAACCCTGGAGAACGCATTCATCCCGCTTCCCGGAAGAGTGAACACTAAATGCTAAAAGCCAGGAACAACCTGAATTGATAATGTGCACCAGCTGTTTCTGCAGGGATGCGCATAAGTGCCCATGCACACAACCATGCCCACAGGATGCTTCTACCTCACGGAGTTAAAGATCCGGCCAGGAAGCCTCCTGGGAGATGGGATCCTGCCCTATTTGCTGCTGTGCCTATGGGCGTATGAGCGTATACACCTGCTGTAGAGCAAGGAATAAGCCACTTACAGCTGTGCCTCCACCAGGGGTGGGCCAATAGTGCGAACGCTCCCTTGCGCCTCCTCCCCGCTATGCTCCCGCATCAGTCGGTGCAGTGTGACCAGGGAATACCCAGAACAGTTTGTCCCAGGTCTTTTTGCCACGACTCCCTCGTGCTTCAAACTGCCAGTCTGAACTCAGCCATTATATCTTCATTTTTGATGTGGGGGTAATAATAGCACATTTATAAGCACATCAGGACAAATTGTACTGAATACCCTCCCTAATAATACAGCCCTGCACAAGTTGCAGAATCTCAACAAACTGGCAGCCTTCCTGACATCATCAGGAAGGCCTTTGCAAGAACTAGGAGTGGATCTCTTCTGTTGCGTACTGCCTCTTTGAGAAGCTATCCTCTTTTAGAGGCTATTATGTGTGGTGGCCTGGACTAGACTCTGATATTGAAAGGATCATGAGTGAATGCAACATATGTCAAGCTACCTGCCACAATCCACCAAAAGCTCCAGTTTTCCCATGGGAAGTGACAAAGAAGCCTTGGTCTCATCTCCACAAAACTTTGCTGGCTCCTTCCAGGGCAAAACTTTCCTAATTATTGTGGATTCACTTTTAAAATGGCTTGAAGTAGCCATCATCCCAGGTATAATCTTGGATGATGCCATTACAGCAGACATTTCTGTCAACTTTTTGCAACTCATGGAGTACCAGGAACAATAGTTTCAGACAATAGAACAAAGTTTGAGTCCAGTGGAACAGATATCTGAGAAAGTGTGCTTGCATATGAAAGCTTATACAGTGAATAAAATTGTGTTGACTTTAAAGGTGCCACTGGACTCAAACTTTGTTCTGCTGATTCAGACCAGTACAGCCACCCCACCTGCATCTGTTTTCACATCTGCAATTTCCCAAGACTTGCATGGAGGCTTTGAATGGTGGATTCTATGGCATTACTCCTGGGATTGCCAAATCCAGGTTGCGAAATTCTTAGAAATTATAGGGGTGGAGTCTGGGAAGGGCAGGATTGGGTGATGTGGGACTTCAGAATATAAAGACATAGAGTCCACCCTCCAAAGCAACCATTTTCTCCAAGACAACTAATCTCTGTAGTCTGGAGATAAATTGCAATTCCAGGAAATCTCCAGGTCTCACCAGTGGGTGTATAATAATCTATGCAGAGGCAGGCAATGGCAAACCACCTCTGAACATCTCTTGCATTGAAAACCCCATGAGGGGTTTTCATAAATTGGCTGTGACTTGGCAGCAGTTTACACATATGTAGGCACCATTGGACAGGAGATCTTAATTATAGGTATAACAGTAGGAGTTCAAATAAATCAAGTAGGTCTGGGCCAAAATATGATTCAAGGCAATGCTGGAGTTGGATGCAGTACCAGAGGGCTTCAAAGAGGAGATTATATTCTTGCTGTAATTTAATCAGTGTTGTAATACCTTTATCCATGTTGATCAGTTCAGTTGCTTGAGTCATTTAGTTGCTCATTTGTTCCACAGGTTCAGGCCTGTAGCTACTGTGGGGCCCATGGGGCCTGCCCCCACAGTTTTAAGGGCCCCTCCCCTGATCCTTGGCTCCCCCTCCCTCTCCCCAAGCAGCTCAGAGCAAGAGTAAGTGCCTTCTGTCTGTGCATGCTATGACCCATCCATGCCTGCTTTTCCTAGCACTGCAGTGGTGGAACAACCCCACTTCCTGGAGGTGCTGTCTGCTTCAGCCGAGTACAGGCAGAAGACTCCACCCCCTCTTCTGTCCCTGAGATCTCCCTGGTGCATAAATCGCAGGTGACCCAACAATCAAAATGGGCTCTTCCCTTCAAATCCTCCCAGCCTTCAGGGAGGCGAGTGCTCAGTATGAGGTGTCTACATAGCAGTACACTCTCCTATGGGGAGAGAGACTGTCTTGTTTATACAAAGTAGTTCCACAGTAGATTAGTCAAAAGATTGGAACTGCTCCCCCCAACCCATTACCATGATTTCCAGTAGTCATCATGATCACAACGCACAGAACCAACCCAGCTGAGAGTAAATGCTGGCTCCTCATTACAGAGTTAGAGGATCTTCACCTCATTAAACAGCAATCAGTTGAGCGACTTTCACAGACCTAAAGGTGTTTGGTGAATGTGCTGTTTTCTTTTGGTGGCATCTGGTAATCCAGGAGTCAGGCTCTTGTAGTTTCTGTAGCAACAGATGCGATAAAGACAGTGGTGCTTATCCAACCATTTGTAGAGTTCACAAAGTATAAATTTCCTGTTTCCTTTTCTTGCTACAGCTCACTGCCTCCCCCTCCCCCAATCTTGCCAGTTTATGGTCAATGGACCCTCAAGGACAGCCAAGTTTGGGAAACTGGGGGAGGGGTCTGCAATGGGAGGAAGAATTGGCTAGAATCAATGCTTTCTCTTCCACAAATGGAAATTCCATTCCATCCAAGGAACAACAGGATTGAAAACATATCAGTGCCATGTTATCAGGTTCATTACATCAATGAGTTTAGATTGCATCAACCATATACATTATATATGATTTTTACAGTAAGTTTATTTATGGATACTTTCATTTCTTCCATATTAAGAAAATCATTTTGAATGTTGACTCTTCAGTATCCAGTTCCCTGTTATGTTTTCATAGAAAGACTAAACAGGAGGATGTTTTGGGAGCTGCAGCTACAGTTATTAGTTAAGTTGTAACTGAAGGTAAAGATGCCGGTGAAATAATTTCCTGTAATTGATTATTAGTGATCAGCTGCATTACTAATAGAAGTTCTTCAGAGAAATACATATGTATTATTGCACCTGTGATGCTAAATATACAACATCATGTTGAACATCCTAGAGCTGAACATCTACTTTGTTCTCAAAAGACAAGGAATTCAAGATGGAATCTCACAATAAATTTGTCTCACACATGCAAGAATTATTGCCATCCATAGGATGCATTTTAGACCAAACATAGGGTGAGATATAAGCATAACTGGTGAATGTCTGATGGTCTGAATAATGAATAAGTATTAGGCCAGGAGCACGCCAGGTGCTTTTGGAGCAGAGGCGAGCCAGCCAAGGTGGGAGTGCCATGCCACATGTGGACACCCTGGCCAGCTGGGGTTGACCCCTCCGACCTTGACCCATTCTGCTGCCCATTGGAGAAAGCCCTCAGGGGAGGATGATCCTGGAACAGAGCAAGGTGGCTTGGGTGCCTCAGGCAAAGACAAAGACTCTTCCACAGCTCTGTATAAGTGAGGCAGTTTGTTGGGCAAAGGCAGCTTCGGCACCATTTACGCTGGCCAAATAAGAGCGGATGGATTGCAGGTGGTGATCAAACATATGGCTAAAAACAAAGTGACTGAGTGGGTGCAGCTGGTGAGTTTGAAGAGCATCTCCAGATACGTGTGTATGTTTCAGTCCCCATGAGCCAGGTGGCCATTGGGGTTTGCCAGAGCCTTGGGGGTTGTGAGGAGGAGACTTAGGGTGAAATAGCAATACAGGCTTCTACCGAAAGGGGAACTGTTGGTGAGGTCATCACTTTCGATTTCTGCAGGATATCACCGGAGCGAGTGAGTAGCCCCAGCTGTAGAGCTCCAACACAAAAGTTGGATTCAGTTGGGCCATGGAATGGAGACTGGAGCGGTGTGTGTCAAGCCTTGTGTTTTGTAGGATGTTGGCAGCTCTGGCTAGTTTGGACAGGTCTGAACAAGGGCTGCCAACAGATGACTTTGAATTAGGAAATGAAAACCTATGGCCTGGTGCAGAGCTGAGATCCTCCCTGAGGAGGAGTGTGAAGGCCTTTGGCCTTCCCTTTTTGAATCTGCCATCCTGTGTTTGTGCTAGGGTAGAGCAAGAAGGGGATTAATTTCCTGCTAAAATCAGGCAGTGGCTCCTTAGTGCACATGCTGGAATTATAGTTAGGATTAGGATTAGGTTATAGCAGCAGTATTATTGGTATTACAGACCAGGGTTAGGTTACAGTAGTTAGTTATAAATAGCTAGCTGGGCTTGTCTTCCACCCTTTATTATTAGTTAATTAGAATAGAGTAGTTTAATCTTGTGGGGGGAGGGAGTAGCAAGAAGGGAGGTCAGGGTGGGTAGGGCTGGTTTATGCTGCATTTAGTGAATTATTGTTGTAACTGTATTTATCTGTATTTATCTATTGTAACTGGTTTATGCTGTATTTAGTGAATTATCTTTTGTAACTGGAAACTGGGAATTGATAACAGAAGATCACCACCGTTTAGTATAGTTCTGCATTGTATATTTATATAATTCAAATGTGATTTTGTTTTAATATCTGTGTTTTAATGTAAATTTATATATATTTTTAGCCGCCCTGAGCCCACCTAATGGCAGGGAGGGCAGGATATAAATCTAATTATAAATAAATAAAATATATTGCTGTCCAAGAAAAATATATTAACTGAATATTCCTTCTTCACTCCAGTCAGGTATGAGCAAAATAATCTTCATTCATTCATTCATTCATTCATTCATTCATTCATTCATTCCTATCTATTTATTTATTTAATCATCATTTCTAGCCTGTCCTCCCCTGCAATGTAAGGCTCAGGGTGGGTTACAACAACATGATAAAATACAGTGATATGAAAATAATACAATAACTGATTCTAATATGAACAGTTATTCAAATCTAACTACAATGTTATTTATAATATTATTTATGGTGCCATTTAAAACCAGTATTCCTGAGTCAGTGCCAAATATGTGCACTATAGATGGTAACTAGTAATGTGAGGGTGGGGAGATGAGTAAACAGCATAAGATGGAAAATGCACGAGGGGATGCTAATATTGTTAGATCTCCACCACCTCAACCATAGGCCTAGTGGAACACCTCTGTTTTATAAGCCCTGCATACAGCATTAAATCTTGAAAGGACTGGACCTCTCCTGGGAGAATGTTCCACTAGGCCAGCACCAGAGCCAAGAAGGCTCTGGCTCTGATTGATACTAAGTGGACCTCCTTCAAGCTGGAGATCACTAGCAGATGTTGCTCCATAGAGCATAACACTCTTTGAGAGTCATATCAGGAGAGACAGTCCTGAAGGTAGAATCATAGAATAACAGAGTTGGGCCATATGCCATCTAGTCCAACCCCATGCTCAATGCAGGATCAGCCTAGAGCATGCCTGACAAATGTTTGTCCAGATGCTGCTTAAAGACTGCCAATTAGGGGGAGCTCACCACCTCCCTAGGCAGCTGATTCCACTGTTACTCAACTCTTACTGTAAAAAAGTTTTTCCTAAGATCCAGCCAGTATTTTCCCACCCTTAATTTAAACCCATTATTGTGAGCCCTGTCCTCTGCTGGCAACAGAAACAGCTCCCTGCCCTCCTCTAAGTGACAGAGCAATCATGTCTCCCATCAACCTCCTCTTCTCCAGCCTAAACATTCCCAAGTTTCTCAGCCTCTCCTCATGGGGCTTGGCCTCCAGGACCCTGGTCATCCTCAACACTCACCTCTGCACCCACTCCATTCTGTCCACATCCTTTTTGAAGTGAGGCCTCCAGAACTGCACACAATACTCCAGGTGCAGCCTGACCAATGCAGTGTACAGTGGGACTATGACATGTTGCGATTTAGACCACATAGGACTTTAAAGGTTAAAACCAAAACCTTGAACTTGATCCAGTATTCCACTAGGAACCAGTGCAGCTGATGGAGCACTAGTTGTATATGGGCTCTTAATGGTGTCCCTGTGCATTCTGGACCAGCTGAAGTTTCTGGGCCAATCTCAAGGGTAGCCCTGCATAAAGTGCATTACAGTAATCCAGCCTGGAAATGAGTGTTGCATGGGTCACTGTGGCTAGGTTGCAGGGAGATAGATAGGGAACCAGTTGGCTGATCTGCCTAAGATGATAAAATGCTGATCTGGCAACATTTGCGACCTGGGCCTTTGACATGCAGTCAAATGTTGTGGTATATTTCAACTTGCCCCTCCTTAAATTCACCCCCATCACATAAAGTGCAGCATGGGGCATGACTCGTGGAGTTGTTGGGGGGCAAGTAAATAAAAATAGTTTCAAATTTACTATAGATGTCTATTCTATCTCTAAATTTTTGTCCTTTTCTCCCCCATTTCTCTTCCCTTCCTTACCATTCTTCTGCTTTTAACTCTGCCTCCTTCTTCCATCTCTACATAAGCATTTTACTCTGCTTCCTCACTACATCATCCTATCTATCACACATCTCACCAAACCCTCCATATTATTCCTCTCCCCACTATCCAAGGCAGCCCTTCTATCATGTCTTTCCTGATTCTCTACACCTCCCTACCTCTACCTTCTTGACTCCCTACCACAACCCCATCCTCCATATCATTCTCTTTTCCGATTTCTCTGTAATTTCTCATCTCCTCACACTCTGTTTATTTCATCCCTCACATCCTTTCCTATCATCTTCCCTTTCACATTCCTCCATAGCACACCTTTATCTTCTTATATAAGTTCCCCTCCCTTTAGTGCTAATTTCCACCCTCATCCCGTTGACCTTTTTCTGTAGGATTCCATAATTCCTTCACCTCATCCCCAGACCTTACCCCCAGCCCTCCCAAATCCCTGTAGTCCTTTCCCCTCTGTTCTTCTTAACTATTTTTTCCATCACTTATAGCAAACCCTATACCTTATGCTCTTAGCTTCCCCCAAATAGGCTACCAATATACCCCTTGCTCTCCCCTCCCATTCTTCACTTCCACTGAGAACATCCCCTTCCATTATGTATTATTTCTCACCACCTTAGCACTCACCCTTTGCTGGTCTCCCCAATTCTACCTTTGCTAAGGCTGTATTGCAGAACCCAGCTGTTGCTTAGTGTCAGGCAAGGGAACTGAACTCTACACCACTGTCTTCCAGCAGAACTTAGGTTAATACCTTGCTGTCTGTAGAATTTCCCAAGACAACCAAAATGGTCACTAAACCCTCAAAGATTCCGTCATCTTATGACAGTTAGGCTACCATTTAGGTGTCTCTCTGGCAATTCCTTTTGGATGTCTCTCTGACAATTCCTTTTTGTAGAGATCCCCCTCCCTCCCAATATAGGGGTCAATAAGGAAATCAATGTTTTCCCCCCTGCATACTTGAGAGTTCCCCTGTATAGGTGGCAGAACCCTGTGAGATCATCTTGCTTGGCTGTTTTCTGATGCTCTTGTTTACTTCATTTATACCCTGTTTTTCTCTCTTGTGGGGGCCCAAAATGGCTTACATTGATCTCTTCTCCAACAATTCTGTGAGGTAGGTTAGGCTGACAGCATTTGACTGAAGGTCACCCAGCAAGCTTCTATGGCAGACCATGGTACACATATAAGGCTGTAAGTCCCACTGAATAACATAGGACTTAATTTCAATAGACCTGTGTAGGATTGCTCCCTATGTGTCCTTTCAACATCCTATCAGCTCACCTGGGGAAAATATGAAGTAACTGAAGGAGAGGTCTAATCACTAACCAAAGAAATAGCACAAAGTTAAAGATTAAATTAGAAACCTAATTTCACAAAATGAATTACAGGAAAGCTAGAAATAATAATAAAGAGGATTGAGATATGGAAGATGATCTTTAGATATAGAAGGAAGAAAAATGAAGACCCATCAATCAAGAGACATAATGAACTTATATTAATATATTCTGAACAAATATTCATCCATGAAACCTTTGGTTTATGCTCTGAGAGTGATGTGTGTATGTGTGTGGCAACTTATGGCAACATCTCATGGGGTTTTCAAGGCAAGAGACATTCAGAGGTAGTGGGCCATTGCCTGCCTCTGAATAGCAGCTCTGGGCTTCCTTTGTGGTTTCCCATCTAAGTACTAACTGGGGCCAACTTTGATTAGTTTTTGAGATCTGAGGCAATCAGGCCAGCCTGGGCTATCCAGGTTAGGGCTCAAAGAATGATATAGGTCCTGTGAAAGCAGCTGGTGGAGGCAGGCAATTTTGAGTGAACAAATGGCAGGAATGGAAAGGGTTAAGCCATATTCTTTCCATTCTAATCTTGCACTTTTCCCTATCTCTAAGGTTGCTTTGTATTAAGACTAGCCTGGGAATGAAGCACACAACAGGGTATGACATTCTGACCTATGTTCACAAGTCAACATTGAGGCTTTGTTATTCAACCTCATACTCTGAAATCCAGTAGAAAGTATATACATAAAATGTGCATCACAGTGGTAATCAGCATATGGGTATGCATCTACATTTTAGACCAGCAATAGCTAATAAGATTGGGCAGATTGGTTGATCCATGGTTAATCTTTCCATTTGCTCGCCCCTGAACTGGAATCCCCAGATCAATAATTAGTTTGCTGAAATACAAATTCATAGAAAGGATATATTTCAGTATCTGAATGGAGACAAGATAAACTGGAAATGATAAAAACCTATAGAGATGTTTCAGTATGTTCAAGAAAGACATTTTTAAAAAGAATATGTCCATGTAAAATATGAATGGGGGCACGGTGGCTCAGTGGTTAAGATGCTGAACTGCATACTGGAAGGCCAGTAATTCAATAGTTAAGTATCTGAGTGCCATGTGACAGAGTGAGCTCCCGTCTCTGGTCCCAGTGCCTGCCAACCTAGCAGTTCGAAAGCAAGAAATTGTAAGTAGACAAACAGCTACCACTTCAGTGGGAAGGTAACAACATTCCATGTGCCTTGGCGTTTAAGTGTCACTTCTTTTTTTATTCTCTCTCTCCTGTCCTCTCCATATGTGTGTGTGTGTGTGTGTATGTGCACGCGCACGTGTGCTGTGGTGGCTCAGAGGTTAAGACGCTGAACTGCAGACTGGAAGGCTGGTAGTTTGGCAGTTCGAGACCCTAGTGCCACATGACGGAGTGAGCTCCCGTCTCTGGTCCCAGCTCCTGCCAACCTAGCAGTTCGAAAGCAAGAAATTGCAAGTAGACAAACAGGTACCACTTCAGTGGGAAGCTAACAGCATTCCATGTGCCTTGGCATCTAGCCATGCTGGCCACTTGATCATGGAGAGGTCTTCAGACAGCTCTGGCTCTTCGACTTGGAAATGGAGATGAGCACCGCACCCTAGAGTTGAATTTGACTGGCTTTTGAGCAAGGGAAACCTTTAACTTTAAAATATAAATGTGATTGCATAATGGTGGTATGCCTGTGCTTTGTTTATTGCAGGACATCAAAATTTAGAAAGGTAAGATGGGATAAATACTATTTTATTCAAACAACGGCAAGTTCCAAAGGAACAAGCAACAACTTGCTAGCTGTAATACTAATTTGCTTCCATGATTACATTAAATATGACAGCAACAGCTGCACTTGCAAATCGGCAATGTGACTGAGGAGCAAATTAGAGAGCAAAGGAGGGTGAAGAAAACTACAGAGCAGTTCATTAGACCCAAACACATCATTTTTATTATAAACAAAACACATCACCATAAAAGTTGTTATGGCAATAGATTTCTTCCCATTCTTAACCGACAACATGGATTTTCAGGATCATGTTATTTTTACACGCTCTACTTTTAACACCTTGCTATTGTTTAATAGTTTTGTGTGCATATTGCCTAATGTAATTTTGTTTTTTGTGCCTAAAATATGCAAGAGTCAGTGCAGTGCCTGGGCCAACATGTTTACGCAGCTAAAATTCCCATAGGGTACACAGGGACTAACTCCCAAAGAAGTATGCAAAGGACTACATGCTTAAATTTGAATTCTAGACGTGTTTTATTGGGAACATGTCCCACTGAATTAAGAGATACCTACTTGTGTGTAAACTTGTTTAGGATTGGGATGGTTTTACTTTGCTAAATTTCTGTAAATTGGTTGTGTACAGATTTGTTGCCAATTATATTACTATCATCACTATGTTATTATGGACACAAAGCAGCAAAAAATTACTATTGACTTGATCCATTGATTAGTCAGATTTATGTTTTTTAGGAGCAGAAAAGAGCAAGAGTCCAGTAGCACCTTAAAAACTAACAACATATATGGCAAAGAAGAAGAAGAAATTGGATTTATACCCTGCTCTTCACTTGGAGTCTCAGAGTAGCGGACAATCTGTTTTCCCTTTCCCTCCCCACAACAGATGCCCTTTGAGGTAGGTGGGGCTGAGAGAGCTCTTTTGAGGAATGATCTTGAGAGAACAGCTCTGAGAGAACTTTTGACTGGCCCAAGGCCGATATTGACATGCAGGAGTCCTTCGGCCGGCCGAAATTGATTTTCTCGATTCGGCCAAATCCGAATCTGGCCGAATTTATTTTTTTTGCACACCCCTAGTGGTGGCACTCCTTTGTTCTGAAACTTTGGGATGATGAGCAGTGGCTGGAGAATTTCAGAATGACTCATGCCACCTTCCACTGGTTGGTGGAGTCTCTCTGTGGAAGGATTGAGTGCCAAGGCACAAGCATGAGGTTGCCTATCCCCATTGAGGAGCGCATAGCCATAACCATTTGGTGGCTTGCCAATAACAACTGTTACAGGGAAGTTGGCCAGCAGTTTGGCCTGGTATGTTCAACAATTGCTGGCATCTTTGTGGAGGTTTGTCTGGCCATGGAACCGGAGCTCTTGAGTACCATCATCCGCCCAGCACCAACTGGAAGGGTAAGTGTGAATTATTGCAGGAAAGCATACCTTTATAAGACAGGTTAAGGTGCACAGTTCACATTACACAGGTAAGGTTTTTGGTTAGGGAAGTGGATAATGGCGTCATTGCATGCAGAATCTCCAATGTGATGCTTCTCATTTGTGCTGGTGAACCCTAGCTCAATAGGGGCCTCTGGCATATGTGCCTTATGTGGGATGCCAACAGGTAACAAGAAGATGTGAGACCGCATGAAAGCCTGTTAAAAACCTCTACCAGTGTTAATGGGTGTTCAACGCGTTAAGTGTAATCTGGAATCTGCTTAAGGATGGGGGTTTGATTGGAGGAGACGCTGGAAGAAAGGTGAAGGTGACAGGTCCTTTACTGTGAGTGGCTGGGAGGGACAATGCACTTTCCCATGATCTTTACATTGACCATATTATTTCCTTTGTTCTACATTTGTAGGCTATGAACGGGTTTGCTGAACTCAAGTAGCTTCCCCCACTGCATTGGAGCAATTGATGGCTGCCATATTCAGATTCGTGCCCCTGTTCGCTAATCTGGGGAGTACATTAGCAGGAAGGGGTTCTTTATGCTTCTTCAGGGAATGGTGGATCATCATGGATGCTTCACCAATGTTCGGGTGGGGCACAGTGGGAAAAATCATGATGCTTATGTCTTCCGTTCTTCAAACTTGTTTAAAGGCATGGACGCTGGTCTCTTTGTTCCAGGTAACCCCACAATCACTCTGGAGGGTGTGTTGATTCCTCCACTAATACTGGGGGATGCAGCCCACCCAATTAGGAAATGGCTTATTACTCCCTATACAGGAGCTCTGACTCATGAGCAAGCTGCCTTCAACAAAGTACACTGTCAAGCACGCAACATTGTGGAACGTGCCTTTGGAAGGTTGAAGGCCAGGTGGCGTTGCCTGTCACTGGAGCTGCCTATTCAGGAGGAGAATGTGATCCCCATAATATGTGCATGCACCATTCTCCACAACATTTGTGAGGAACGTGGCCATGGGATAATTCCACAGGCTGAGGACATGCCAAATGAAGCACATCATGAGGCTCCTCCTTTTCAAAATGAAACTCCATGAGTTGCTGATGACAGGCACAAAAAGGAGGGGCAGGCTGTCCGAACGGCGATAACGCAGTGGCTGCTCAGACAGCATGCTCGCCGCTGACTTCCCTTTTCAATGCTTTGACAATTTGCCACATTTACCTGTTTTGTAGCTGCAAACAGTGCATTAATTGTTCTTACTTAGCAGCGATAATGCACCTGTCATTTCATTCCTGTGGTTCCAATAAATGTGCTTGTTGATAAAGACTGTGTGATTACTACCTTTCAAAGTGCATCCCTCAACTTGAAATGCTGGAGGGTCTCATGTCATGACATGACAGCTTCTGGCAACATGGTTGAGGGTGGGATGCTAATCTTTACCTTTTAATAGATTGTCCCATGGTCAATGCTCCCTCTAAGCTGAGGAGTCTTGGGAGAAAAAAATCTCCTTTGTGAGCTACTGGCCGTACAGTTTAGATCAGGCCATTTGGGTGATGCATAAATTCATTTGCTCTGGAGCAATCCTTCCTGATTGAGCTGGAGGATAAGAAACTGAGAGGTACCTCACAGTAACTCAGCTTAGAGGGAACAATACCCATGATTAGGATTCCCAAAGTTCTTAATGAGAACATGTCTAGGTTTGAAAATACCTGGGGTGTTTTAGTGAGGATCCACGAGTGCATGGTTTTTTTTGGAGTATAGGGGCCTTGGCATGGTGCAATGTTGTACAGTAATCTCATTAAAGCAGCCATTGTATCCAGGGTGGGTGATCTCTCTCAACAACAGGAGGGAAATATCCAGGCCCAACATGGAGGCTGGCTACCCTGACCAAATGCAATCCGTGGCATACTGCCTCTGAACACTGCATAAAAGAAATGGGATGAGCAGCATCTGATAAGCTGAAGTTTGGTATACTATCCCTCCCTCCTCGCCCATCCTTCTAAGGTTTTCCATGAACTGGTGATACACCCACCTCCCTTAAATCAAACTAGGATCAGAGGCCATGTTGCTGGAGTGCTGGGCATAATTTGTGAAGCGTCTAGAACACATTACATTTTCCTTAGAGGTGGTCTTAAGTCACTGAGCTGTGGTCATGTCAGAACACAGAGTCAGGTGCCCGGGGGGGGGGAGGAGGAACATATGGGGAGAGTTCACTGAAGGCAATATTGCCCGTGGTGGTATGATTGCCTGAACTGTGCAAGAGCCTATAAAAGGAAACTGCAGTATGCAAGCGTGTTAACTGTGCTAGACGCTTTAAAAGGAAACTGCAGTATGCAAGCATGTTAGTTATGCCTTGGGTTCTTACGATCATGGCATTTCCTGCCTCTGAGCAGCCTCCTTTACATTTCCAGCAGGACAGCTCAATTGCCTCCTGTCATAGGAGATTTGTTGGGGGAAGGGGAAAGTGGAAAACTGAAAGTGACGACCACCATGGGGGGGGGGGGGGAACGGCACTACTGCCACTAAAGTCAACAACTCACAAGGTGTTTTAAGTTGCATTTCTCTGTAGTTCCCTTTTGCGCATGAGCCAATCCCATGCCTGTGTTGTTGTCCTCATGGGAATGTAAAAAACAAAAGTACTCCACCGTGGTAAGCACTCCAACAATGCCAATTGGAATGTTCCATTCCAAACCCCCCTATTGTATGCGCTTGATACTGCAAGCGCCCAAGCGTTAAACCTTAAAAAAGAAGAAGAATGGCGTCCTCCTTGGGAGTGTATTGGCAGGACGAGGAGGTAGAGAGGATGCTGGTGCTCCTTTATGACCTGGAGGCAGGACCTGGGGTGATGCCCAGCACCCACCTCAAGACATGTTCCATTTTTCAGGAGGTCTCCAGGGCCCTCTCCCACGAGGGAATTGATAGAACTGCAGCTCAATGTAGGGCTAAGTTTAAGAGGGACAAAGGGGCATTTTTTGATGCCCTAGAAGATTGGGAAGGCTTCCCACCATCCAGGAATCATCCTCCATGCTTCCACCTCCTGGTCTGTTTGTGGGAACAGGCAGGAAGGCCAAGCTGGACATGAAGACATCACCCCTGTAAGTACCTCAAGCACTTGAACCAATACTCAAAAGGTGTCCTGTCCTAGAGCACAAATCAAACTGTGGAAGGAGGATGAACGGTATCAACAAGTAACTACAAAGTCAAGGTGGAAGACATGATCAGTGTTCTCCACACATTTTGTAATGCAGCCTCATCACCTTTGGCAACTCCAGGCCAGGGGAGCCCTGTAGATTTTGAGAGGGATACCTTACATATGAAAAGCCCTGTAAGGCATTCACAATGTTCACTGACAATGACTTCCGTGTTCTGGAGAAAGGCTTTAATTTGGGATTGTCACCAGTTGACACCTGGATATTTGCATTTCTGCAGTAGCAGCTGCATATCAGTTTTCCAGAGAGCCTTACATTTTCAATGTATGTCAGCATATTCCTATTACCTCATAGGCATTCCTCCTAAAGGGAGAGGACTCCAAAAATTCCATATAAACTGTCCCTATCTAAGGAAGTTCTCTCTCACATCCTCAAGAATTTTTTTTTTCTTTACCCTGTCTTGTATGTGAAGATGGACTACCAGTTCACAGAAAATTATTGTGCACCAGGAGATACCTTATGTTTTTAAGTGTGGATGTGTGCACAACTGCAGCCCTGCCTGCTTTGAATTTTAACACCGAATCTTCAACTGCATTTTTGGAACTTCATCACTTTTTATGACCCTTTCATTTGCGTAAACACTCCTCGGGTGTGGCGACACAGATGGGCAAGGCGGAGAAGGGTCGCGGTGGTGCAGGAGTCTTCCTCACCCTCTCCGCAGTCTGCACGGGAAGACCCAGGCAAGGGACCATCCTCATGAAAGTACACTCATCGCACAACCACAACATTTATATTTTTCAGTCACACCATGCTTAATGACTTGTACTTGTGGCTACACTTATGACTTTCCTGCTGCAGCAATAGAATACCAGCCAGCCACAGAGGGGCCAGCAGAAATGGTCTCATTGGGGGAATGGGAGGGGGGCAAACAATGCTGCACTGTGCTTTTATATAACTGAACTGAGGCAGCACAATGTGACATCACTTGCCTCCAATGGTAAAAAAGGTTTGCAGTAATGGTCCCTCGAAGCTGCGGATTCTTTTGAGCAAAAATTCTAATTTGTGAGCTACTGGTATTAAAGTTTTGAGTGGGTGATTTGGCTACTGCCAACAGTAGTGTGCTCTGGAGCAATCCTTCATGAGCTAAGAAAAAAATCATAAGCTAGAGGTTTAAAAACTGTGAGCCAGCTCATAGTAAATCAGCTTAGAGGGAAAACTGGTGTGACGCCCTTTATAAATTCAATAGACAATCTGGCTTAAGCCAGTTATGTCTCCAGACGTGTTTACATCTTCAAAAAAGTTCCACTCATGATAAACTCTACCCAACACAGGTGCACCTGCTTAGGAAGGGTCGGAGGAGGGGGGCCATTCGGCACCAATCTTAATCACATCCTCCGCTGAGTCAGCACTGGGTAAGACCATCATGTGACAGCTTACTTGAGACTGCATGGCATGGTCTGGATCTTACCTGTGTTACTGTTCCTCTAGGTCAAGCACCAACTTCACCCACCACCCCTGAAGTTGTGGAGGAGCCAGAGTCTCCCCCACACACACCCTGCGGCAGTGAAGGAGCCAGAGTCCTGCCGAAGGATGCCAGGCCCTGGAAAGGCATTTCACAGAATTCCAGGAGACGATGGATAACTGATGTAAGTTGAATGCACATGCGGAACTCGGTACAAGTGTTGGTGGGGACTTCTCTTTCAACACCAGAAAACTGGTGTTCTTTGGCCGTCTGTTTGGTAAAGTCAAGTGTACTTACATGTACAATTGTCTTCTTTGCAGTCTGTGACCTACCCCACCCATTCTCCCTTCATAATACAGTTTAGCACATGATCCACCTGATAATGCTACTTAGGCAGGCAGTGCGGAGGCTAAGGACAGACATTGCCGGGCTGAGAAACCCATCTGAGGCAGCCGCTAGAGATACTCAGTGGACATCACCCACAGAAGACGATCGTGACTGACCCTTTTGTTTTGTTCTGCACAGTTATTTTTTATTGTTATTGTTTGAGTATTGCACACTGTTCTGGTACTGATTATTGCACAAGGTTTGTTCTGTAAAAATGTGAAATTGTTATTAAAAATATTTTGGCTATTTCCTGAGGTAGAGTTTTCAATAATTTATAAACCTATACCATTTGGAGATTAACACAGTAAACAGAAACAGTAATACTCAGACATATGACTTAATGAGTACAGACAGCTTTAGTTCCTTAAAGAAATCATATTCATCAAGAAAAAGCTTCCTGGCCTGACCTGAGATACAGTGACGTGTCCCGGCTTGGGGCCAGGGTTACATGTCATGGGCTAAAAGGAACCTTTTTTGGGGGGGGGTGAGGGCGCACAGCAGGCCTCTCAAGAGCTCATTTTTTGGCATGTGCATTCTGTGCTCTCGTGGCTGACGAGGTCCCAGGGCGGTTGCCCCCTGATGACTGCTTTCCTGAGCAACACGACATGCAACAGTGATCATCCCTACCCTGGACGGAGGCCTGGGTGGTGGCCTTGGCTATGTCGCTCAGTACCTGTAAAGTAGATCGCAGAAGTTCTCCCCTTGACTCCCTCGCCTCTCTCTCCTCCTGTTGGGAGGTTCTCATTTCATGCATTAATTCATCATGCTCCTGTTTAGCGGCCTCTAAATAGACTGCCTGTTCATGTGCTGCAGCTTTCAGAAACTGTTCCCCTACCCTTTGCACTGCGGTAACATGTTTCTTCCTTGCACTAATAAGCTTCAGGTGTTCTGCCGGTGTCATTTTGGAGATGATGGCCCCTGGATCGACATCTATAGAAGACAAGCAATCAGTGTAAAAATGGCCCTATATAAATCATTGGTGAAACCTGATTTTGAATGGAGTTTGCAGTCATGGTCACCACACCCTAAATAGGCTATTTCAGATACTGAAAAAGTGCAGAAAAGAAGGCATCAAAGGAAGTATTTCCTCAACCAAATAGTGATTAAACTTGAAATTCAGTGCCACAGGAGGTGGTGGTGACCACAAGCATGGAAGGCTGCAAAAGGGCATTAGAGAAGCATATGGAGCAGAGGTCCTGCAGTGGCTATTACTCATAAGGTATACATGGGGACTCTGGGGCAAGTGTGGCTATGTAGTCTTGGAGGGGAGGGATTAAGTGTCCTGGCCTCACTTTTGGACCTCCTGATGGCACCTGTTTTCTGTGGCAAATGTGTTATATATTGTTGGACTAGCTTCTCTTACATTCTTATGTTCTTATTGGAAGGGTATGCCTCAACCACAAACAGGTAGCCCAACCCATTCATTACTGTATCATTCAGAGAGGGCCTATGAGCTTCATGCTGCCCCATGGTTTTCCTCGAATGTGTGGGGCCATCTGCAATAGTCCTTCTCTGGGAATGGGCCACCCACGGCCATCCTGTCAGGACATTTTCAGCTGTGCAAAATGCAAAGGAATACCTTCTCCTCACCCAAATACATGTGCTGCACTCTCACCATCTGTGTCTCGCGCTCCAGAGTTTGAAAGCTTGTCTCCATCATCTGGGGTAGATGTGCTGGGACCTGCAATGAATAGGAGGTCAACATGTATTGAATGCTAGGTGTTGCTGGCCGTTGAGGTGGCAAAGTAGCTTGGAAATTAGTAACCCCAGAGGGTGGTGACAGGAATGACTAACGTATTTTCCAAGGCCTAAGCCAGCCTTGACAGAAATGGACTTACCAGAGTCCTTTGGGGAGCCAATGTTGGTTTCCTGTGTGTCTGGCAGCTGCTCTGTGTCCTCCTCAGGTGTGTAATCTAGATGAAAACAGGGATGGAGATGTTAGGCACAGTATCAAGTGACGTGTCCTCGCTCATCCACAACATATGTAATTTATGGTGCTGCATGTAGTGCAGTCAGAAAAGGCACACGGAAAAATAATCTCAGCATTGCATTCTCCACAGAGATGCATCAGGAGAAGCAGGGTACACACCCATTCACTAACCCAGTGCAACAGAACAGGACAGTAGGCATGATAGGCATCTACACTATATCCTTGAAACCTTCCTTAGGTGATGAACCGTTACTGACATGCTTCCCCAGCATGGAGACCAAGGGCACCAGGGAGCGATAGCTTTAATATTGCCAGCCAGTTTTGTAGCTCAGCAATAGAGTTTAGGACTGCTGTGTACACTGAAGGCATTAGACTGGCAATTCAGTATTGGAGTCCAATTCAGAGCTGTTTTCTTTAGGCAAACTTAGCAAAATCATCACCAATCATTGCCTATTATAGCGGTCCAGTGCCACAGGGAGGTTGGCGACAAGCCACCTAAGGGCCACGTTCTACATTCTCAAAATAAAGAGGAAATCCTCCTTACCTGATGGACTGCTTCCATCTGTCTGAACGTGATGTCCTCCTTCAATCAGCTCCAGTACCATTGTAAACATCTCCTCGGATCCCTGGGCTGGTGGAAAAGGGACCTCCAGAGCCATGACAGTCCCTTTGTCTTGTTGCGACATTCAGTTGCTGAACGACGATAGCCCCTCGCTGTCATTCCCCTGACTATTTCTTCATAGGTCTCCATTGTGTGGTGAGACTGCCGGATGGCATCCTGGACCCTCTGCTCACCCCACAAGGCGAGTAGATCCAAGACCTCTTCTCTTCTCCATGAGACACCTCTCACTCCCGCCATGCTGTCTTCCCAGATGTGAAAACAGGAAGTATAGTGCTGAAACAAGGGCCGGAACTAACTTCTCATCCCCAGGATCTAGGGACTATTTTAACTACATAGTGAAATTGCTGTTATCAGCCTTATCAGCCTTCCCCCCTCCCATAAAGAATGGAAGCGGGAGTTCCTTTTTTTTTTTTTGGTAAAACTCTCCTAAAAAGGAGAGAATTTTATTCTTTTTATCAGAAAAGGAAGGGGTAGACAGATGGAGAAAGAAAAAAAGATGGAGTGAAGTTTTCTCTGTTAAAATGGGTTAGTTTTAGTTAGTAATTAATACCATCTTTCGGCATCCATCATAGTTGGAAGGTCTTCTTTTTAACTTTGCAAAGTCCAGAAATACTCTGTTAATACAGTTAGTAAAGTCCATCGGGGTTAGTAATTAAACAGCTCCTTACAGATGCAACACAAACAGTCCTCAAGGTGTCTTCTTTTTAAATCTCTTCCAGTTATGGACTAAGTCCTTTTTAACCTTGATGGCTTCCTCTCCTTCACCTCCTTCCCCTGGGCTGCTGTTTTCCTCGCTGCTTCTCATGGTTTTGAGTGCTGCGTCTTCCCTCATGCCGGTGTGTCTCTTCAGATGCCTTTGCATTTCAAGGATGTAGTCTTTCTTCTTTCTTTTCTGAGCTTCAGATTTCCCGGGCGCCATAACCACTTCGCAAAAACTTAGATCTCCGATGTCTTGTTTGCTTTGCTCGACCTCCCCTTCTACTGGCAGAGTAATTTCTTTTATAAAAGCAGAATTGGCTTTGACAGCCATATCCACCTCTTCTTTTAAATCTTTCGCTTCACTGCCAGTCAGGGGTGCCAATACATTCGTCAAACTAAATCCGAGATCCTCTTTCTCTTCTTCTTTTACGCCCTGAGAACTTAAAATCCATGCTTGCTGTTCGAATTCCGCCATCTTCCTTGATGTTTCCGATATCAATTCCTGTCGACTGATGAAGACACATTCCACTTTGAGCAAAGTTTCATTGATTTTCTGCATTTGCTCCAGCAGAGGGCGCAGAATCTCATTTTCCTGTTGATTGACAGCAAGCTCTGGGGGGGGGCTACTCGGACCGGAAGTCCCACCTCTCATCTTTTCCGGTTTCTGCAGGACTCTCCCCGTAGTCGACATTGAAGCGGGAGTTCCAAGTTCTGAGAAACAGTTGAGGAACATGGTTAATATGCGCTTGGGCATTCATACAAATAAACAAAAAATTACAAAGCATTTGTTTGCGCATGCACATAACTGGGATCGGCCACACACACACAAAAAAGGAAGCGCAGTCATAGTGATATGCCGTCCAGATAGAGAAATCATGGGATCGCAGTGGGAAAACCCAGAAAATACTCATTCCAGTGGGTGTCGGAAAATGTGGAAGATAACCGCGAAAAATGCGGGAGTGAGCCCGCTTTGGCACAGAAGGTGGATTGGAGCATGTGAACATGAAATTTACATGTGCGAGGGAACAGTGGCAAACCCCGATCAAAAGGCCAGTGTGACCGCACCCTAATTGTTTTATCTGTTGAATTTCATGTAAGCCGCCCTGAGCCTGCCCTGGCAGAGACGGCAGGGTATAAATAAAAATAAATAAATAAAAAAAATGAAATCTAAAAAAATACACTGGAAAGGAGAATAATATAAAGGAGGAGAGGAGAATAATATAAGCTGTTTTGATTCCTCTGTGGAAAAAGTGGGGTATAAATGAGTTTAATAAATAATATAGCTGAAGATGGGAGGAAAATAAAAGGTATGTTGGTGAGTGGCTGAGGAGAGAATGAGTCAGGGAAAGAGGAGAGGATATGGAGGTTGCCCATGGGAAGGAAAGAGGAAATAGTGTGTGTGGGGGGATACAGGGGAAAATGAGGTGCCATCCCACAAATCCTTGAGGGTTCCTGCCATGCAAGTGGGCCTGGGCCAGTTGCCAGCACCACAAAAACTGGGCTACAGTTTTTCTAGATAGAAGCTATGGGGGAGGGGAGGGAAGCTTAAGACAGAAGGGCATATAAAGATAGGTTGGCTTTTGGGTGGGAAGGAGACAGGGTTGCCAACTCCAGGTTAGCAAATTCCTAGAGATTTGGGGGGGTTGGAGGCTGGGGTTTGAGGAGCAAAGGGACCTTAGAGGAACTTAATGCCATAGACTCCACCTACCAAAGCAACCATTTCCTTCATGGGAACTAGAATTGCTAATCTCCAGGTGGGGGCTGGAGATCACCTGGAATTACAACTGCTTTCCAGATGACAGAGATCAGTCCCCCTGGAGAAAATGGCTGCTTTGGAGGGTGGACTCTATGACATTATACCCTGCAGAGGTTGCTTCTCTCCCCAAACCTCATCCATCCAAGGCTCCACTCCCATGTCTCCAGGAATTTTCCATCCTGGAGCTGGCAGCCCTAATAGGGGAAATGGTCTCTGTAACTGGGAGATCTGTTATGATTCCAGTGCATCTCCAGTCCCTACCTGGAGGTTGGCAAACCTAGAAGGAGATAAGGAAGCAGGAAAAGGGGAGAGACTATAGGGCTTTCAGGAAAGGGACTGAGGAAATGGTGGGAAGGGGAAAATGAGATGCCTCCTGCAAGTTGTTGTGGATTCCCACTTGTATTCTCTAATTGCTTTCCTTCTCTTAGTTCATAATTGACCGAGACCCCTGCATTTCATGGTGTGTGGCTGGGAGGAAGATTGCAGGAAGGATGTGGGTACTAGCAGTCATATTTACTCTCATGAAGACATCTCAGGAGGCTGGCTGGGCTAACAGAGCATCACAAGGGAGTAGGGCTGGTGAACCTGGGAAGGACATGACTTTAGGAACCAGATTTTGCTTCTGGGCCTCCACTTGCCTCTTCCTTTAGATGACTCTAAAAAACTGCACCACTTTTTATTCAAAGCTGTATAAACTGAGGTATTAAACTCCTTTGAAATCCAGAACACATACAAATCAATGTCTGAATTGAGTCAGATTTGATATGTTAGTCAATCTCCAGTGTCAGTAACTATTCTAGAGAGAGAAACAGAGGTGAGGAGAATCAGCATGGCTACTGCATGCTGAGAATTAATGTTCGAGGAAAGGAAAAATGAGATGCGACACACAGATTTTGAAGTGGTGCAACTGTGCTGACAAATGTTGCCATGATGGAAGAACTGCATGCCCTCTAATTTGGGCTATTCACAACAGCATTTTGTATGGATATTAGTGGATGCTTATTTTTATGCAAGTTAACCATATTCTGGGGAGCCAGAAGAACAGATGATGTACAGAAGCCGATTTGTTGAATTGCTGCTGAATTGCAGTGCAGTGAGTGAAAACAAATTGGAGTCAAACAGACATGGCCAGAAAGATGATTTTTACAATTATCATCATAATGCCCCACAGTCTGGCATGATCTCAGAAGCTTTCCATAGCTTTTGCTTAGCCATCTTCTCCTTGTCACTTTTAACAACTTTCTGTCCTCCTCTCCATCTAGGTCAAATGCAGCAAGCACTTACTTGTGCCCATGAAAGCACTTCATCTGTTAGTCTTTAGGACTGTGGTTTGAAATCCTCTCTGCCTAAAACTTACAGGGGTTATGATTTTACAAACCCTGTATTTTTCTCATTCAATGCATTGTGAACAGAGCTTAAGAACATGCTTGCTAACATTTTCATAGTATAAGTCTGCATAAGTTGTTAAACATCCAACCAAAGGCAGCTGCTAGTCAGTATTGCAGTCTGTCATATGTTTGAAAATTTCCCATTTTGGAAGCCTCAGGAAGTCCAGAGATTTATGGCACCCTGGCAGTACTCACTGGTACTGAATGGGGGGCACATGGGGGGGGGGGACTCTGCTAAATCCTGAGGGGAAAATTGGTGGAAATTAGTGTGACCTCCTGCCAGTTTAGCAGTTCAAAAGCAAGAAATTGTAAGTAGATAAATAGGTACCGCTTCGGTGGGAAGGTAACAGCGTTCTGTGCACCTTGTTATTTAGTCATGCCAGCCACATGACCATGGAAATATCTTTGAACAGTGCTGGCTCTTTGGCTTGGAAATGGAGATGAGCACCACCCCCTAGAGTTGAATTCAACTGTATCTGAAGCAAGGGAAACCTTTACCTTTACCTTTATATATGAGTATGGAAACCATGTTTTGTTTTGTCTTCCAAAACAAACACTGGGTGTAAGAAGGCATATTATAGTATTACTTCCTTCTAAGAGCTTCCTTACATACGTCTGCCAGCTAATTGCCCTCAGTTAGTAGGTTCATCTTTGAGAGACCCTTGTGAATCCCATCTTCTCTATTATGCATCAAAATTATTATTTCGGAATAAAGTTCATCCACTTTACAGTATATCTTAAGGTGTCAGCAATTAGTAGTGTCTGATTGGCCAATAGAATTAAATCTCCTGAACAATCTGTTATGCATTTTAGGTTTTCTGCATTCCTACTAATAATCTTTTCCAAATTTACAATATCAGTATTGGTGTCAGTATCAATATCAAGTAAAAAAGTTTGAAGACAAATCATATTTTCATTATCAGGTGCTAATATGCCCATTTCTGGTTCTGCAACCCCATTCGTTATTAATGGGGAAACATGGGCAAGACAATCATCTAATTTGCTCTGCTTACTAATCAACTGAGAGTCTATAAAAGGACATTCTCTCTTCTTTCCCATATTTAATCAAGAATCAAAATATGGTATCAACTGGTAAACATGTATCAACTCCTATTAAAATATAAGACTGTAAAAGTCTCTGTCAGTCTCTATCAGTTCAATCTATTATTAATGTGTGGGTTAAAATTGCAATTAAAAAACATATACAACAATGTTGCAATTAATTAAACCTATCCCTTACAAGGATCAGAAAACAAGTCACGTAGCAGCATGAGGAGTGAATAACTTCCTCATCACAATTTTCTGTTCTCAATTTCCAAGTCACACAGTTCTGTACCAAGCTTAGTTAGCATTCCTATTAATTTATATAAAATATAAAAAGCAGAAGCCAAGTGGTAAAGCAATCTCAACCAATCTGAAAAAAATCTTTCTCCTTCTACCAAAATCAATCAGTCATTCAGTTATTACGTATTCCTTCCCACTGAGACATAACACTGAGCAGATGTAGCAATTAACCACAAGTCCAGAGTTAGCGTTATCTACAAAAGGAGATAAAGTCCCAAGGAGTGTAAATACCAATGGTATAAAACACTAACTGCCTCTTATAACTCTTTTACTCCAGGCACTAATGGGGAACTTACAGGTTAAAATAAATACTAAATAGGTAAAATAGCAAAGAACACTCTGCAGAGCACAGACAAAACAACCCCTTTGTCTTTCCCTTCCTTCCAAGTCTAGCTAAAACCCAGCTAGCTTTCTAGCTAAAATTTGAAAGATAAGCTACCAGCAAAGAGAGACAGAAAAGAGAGGAAAAAATAGAAATAATAAATAAAAATCTCTGTAAGCAGAATGCAGCAACTTCTTGCTCTCTCCAAGCCAGAACCAGAACCCCTTTCTAAGAGGAGCATATACCTCAATCCAGCCATCTCTACTTAGTGCAGCAGCTGTATGAGATAGAGAGAGAAGGGATTTTTCTCATTCACAAAAGATTCCCTGTTCATTTTAAATGAAGGAATCCATTTTTCATTATGAAGGAATGCACATGTGAAATGGCTTTCTTCAGTGAAATAAAGGGGTGCTCCAACACATACCCTTCAGTATTAACATCTTATAACCACAATATATCTTTCCTAGGTATACTTCCTAATTTGTTCTCAGCAGAATTCCTTCCTAGGTTTTGGAATTCCAAATTACCTATTTCCAATACGGAACCAATGCATTTGGAATAATCTATCCTCCCTTTTTAAATCTCTGATTTTTTTTTAACATAACATTATTGCATGTGTAGCTTGCCGTGGATTTTCTTTAATTCATGTACATATTTTTCACTCTCGACATTACTAATGCACTCTGATAAAATAATGCAACCCCCTTCTCTTGTTGATGTTATTGTGTGTGTGATTATAACAAGCCTTCTACATGGTGCATGTGGACATCAGAACACCATGCAAAAAGAAATCTGATTGAGTTCTATGTATGGTCATATTGGAATTGTTCTTTTTTTAACAGTGATTTAACAATGTGCATATGCACATCTGGTAATACAGAGGAGAAAATTTTAAAATGAATGGAAGAAAATGATGCAACAAACTGCACCTGTTCTAATGTTGGAATTAACTGTAGTAATTCTGGTTAAACTAGGTTCAGGGGCATAGCCATGTTGATCTGAAGCAGAAGAATAAAGTTGGAGTCCACTGGCACCTTTAAGACCAACAAAATTTCATTTTGTGTGCACACACACTTCTTCAGATACAGTGAAACAGAATTTTTTCAGCCATTGCATATAGAAAGGGGGGGCTAGTTGCCAAGAAGGGCTAGCTAGAGTTAAGATTACAGAAGGGCATGAAAATTGCCCAGTTTGTGGTTCGTGAGCCGATGGTCCTGAGATCATGTCTGCAACTAACCTCCCATAAATCTGCATGGTTTCACATAACAGTTTCCACAGAGGTTCATGCAGTTCATGTCAGCTGTTCATGCAGCATGCACACTGGTGCCAATCAATTAATCATCAAACCAAATGGAGGGATGGACTTCTGCAGCCCTTTTGCAGCCCTGGAAACACCAATAGTGGCCTCCAAAGCTTGACAGGCAGTGCTGGCTGCCAACAAGAGAGCTTATATTCTGCTATACAGCAGCAGAATGGATATATACCCCCAGCTCTCACACAGCTGTTTTTACTTTGCAGCAGGCAGTCAGGCAGAGAGAGAGGTAGAGAGGAAAGGGAACTGGGAGTCATTCCTCCATGTGAAAACAGTGGGGTTGGGGGTGTTTGGTGCTTACACAGGGCTCTGAGATACCTGTCCTTCTGCTTAAGCTGAGCAGAGAGACTCAGCCAGTGGGTTCCTCAGCTGAGAACCCACACTCCCCCTCAGTGGGATTTTTGAACCCTAATTTTCTTTCCCCCTCTTTTGCCCTTTGGACACTTGAATCCTTGGCTTCCATGCCTCTGGGTACCCCACCTTGGCTTAGCATCATCAGCTGCCTTTGCTGTGACTGCTCCTTGTCTCAGTTTTCCAACTATCCACTCCCCTCCTGTGCTAGGTCTCCTGTTAGACCCATCCCATTTTGCCCTTTGGACCCTAGAATCCTCAGCTTCTACACTTTTGGGCACCCCCCCCCGCTGGGTTTAACATAATCAGCTTCCCTTGCTGTGCCTGCCCCTAATCTTGGTGTTCTAACTCTCCACCTCCCCTCTTGAGCCAGACCTTCCACTGGGCCCCCTTTTTGCACTTTGAACCCTAGTGTCCTGGGTCAGAGCAGACAAACCTGAGACCAAGTAGATGAGACAGAATCACTAAAAAAATGAGATGGTGGAGGCATATGCTCCAGCCTCATGGGCACTGAGAACACAGAAGAGACACCCTGGAGAGGTGGCATCTCAACAACCCAAGACCTTGGAAAACTTCACAGGCTGCCCCACCTCCCCTTTCCCCAGAGCCAGGGGAACACAGGAGGCAACGGGGGGGGGGAGAAGACCTATTGGATGGGGAAAGAGAGAAACTTTGCTAGAAATCTAGAGTCCAGTGCTGACTCAGAGGTCTATACTGACTCCAACAAGGACATAATCTCTCCTTATATATAATCCCATTTTCGCATGGCAAGATTCAATGTTTGGCAAAATCAGTTGGCTGCATGAATTGCCCATCACAAGGTGTCCCTGGCCTCTGGCTGGGTTGCCTGTGTCCCACCCATGGACCCTGCACCCAGTGTCTCCACCTCCATATGCTGCGAGGCAATGGAGGGGTTGGATGCTCCAGCCGCTGGAGGCCAAGGCAGCCAATGAGGATGGTGACACCTACATCCAGCCACCCTGAGGCCCCAACCACTCATTTGCTGACCTCTGCTGTCTGAGCTGACAGGGCAGGGGCTGGTCAAGGTGGCAACCAGCAGTGATGCTCTAGCACCTCAAGGGTCAGGACAACAAGGCCACTAATGCCGGTGATGTGGCAGCAGCCCTCAAACACAGCCGACTTTGGGTGGCTGGTGAGTGGGTGGCCAGCGGCAGCAGGGAGGACACAGCGACGGTGAGGGTAACAGGAGGCTGACCTCCAGAAGCTACATGTCCCCAAGCCATCAGTCCCCGAGCTCCATGCTGTCACACATGACTCATGAGTCTTCTCCCCCCCACCACTGTTGACCCCACTGCTTTTATCTGCCTAGTCACTTTTGCCTCCCTCTGCCTTCCCCACTGGGCAAAACCACAGTGCCCAGGACTGGATTCCTCCGGGTCTGTGATGCCATGCATAAGTGCTTGCAGAAGAGACAGCCTGTCCAAGCAGCAGAAAGGAAGTCATGGCCTTTCCATAGCTGCTGCAGCCGCTGGCGTCTCCTCGGATCACTGAAAGGGGCAGGGGGTGGGAGGCCGTCATCAGTCCCAGAGTTATCAGGCTGGTCTTGGTGGGTGGCGCCAGAGGAGCTTTAGCCAGTCCGAGGCCAGGGCCCAGATATCCAGCGCAAGGCGGACACCCTTCCCTTCCCCTCCCCACCCCCATGATGACCCCTCCTCACCTCCCAGCACCAGCCGCTTCTCAGAGCAGCTCGGACAGAGCCGCCTCTTGTGCAGAACTCTCCCCCCTCAACACTGGGGTCTGAGGACTGCTGGAGAAGCCACACTGGCGAAGGGGAGGGCCTGTCTGCAGGCTGCCACCTCACAGCTTGCTAGAGCTCATTGTCTTGATTTCACAACAGGCTTTGCAACTAGTATTACATAAACACTCCCTCATGGATCACTGCCTTGTCGTGGCGAGGGGGCTTGCGTGGTTCAATGAGGCTGTGGGCTATGCCGTGGAGGGCCACCCAGGACGGACAGGCCACAGCAGAGAACTCAGACCAAGCGTGATCCCCTGGAGAAGGAAATGGCAACCCACTCCAGTATCTTTGCCAAGAAAACCCCATGGATAGTAACAAAAGGCTAAAAGATATGACGCCGGAAGATGAGCCCCTCAGGTCGGAAGGTGTCCAATATGCTACTGAGGAAGAGCAGAGGACAAGTACGAGTAACCCCAGAAAGAGTGAAGCGGCTGGGCCAAAGCCGAAAGGACGCTCAGTTGTGGATGTGTCTGACGGTGAAAGGAAAGTTCGATGCTGCAAAGAACAATACTGCATAGGAACCTGGAATGTAAGATCTATGAATCAAGGTAAGCTTGACGTGGTCAAAAATGAGATGGCAAGAATGAACATCGACATCTTGGGAATCAGTGAACTAAAGTGGACAGGAATGGGCGAATTTAACTCAGAAGACCATTCTATCTACTACTGTGGCCAGGAATCCCATAGAAAAAATGGTGTGGCCTTTATAGTCAACAAGAGAGTGAGAAAGGCAGTATTGGGATACAATCTCAAAAATGACAGAATGATCTCGGTCCGAATCCAAGGCAAACCATTCAATATCACAGTAATCCAAGTCTATGCCCCAACCACTGCTGCAGAAGAGGCTGAAGTGGACCAGTTCTACGAAGACCTACAACAGCTCGTAGAACTAACACCAAAAAATGATGTCCTCATCATCATAGGGGACTGGAATGCTAAAGTAGGAAATCAAAAGGTAACCGGAATAACAGACAAGTTTGGCCTTGGAGAACAAAATGAAGCAGGGCAAAGGCTAACAGAGTTTTGTCAGGAGAACACGCTGGTCATAGCAAACACCCTTTTCCAACAACCTAAGAGGCGTCTCTACACATGGACATCACCAGATGGGCAACACCGAAATCAGATTGACTATATAATTTGCAGTCAAAGATGGAGAAGCTCTATCCAGTCAGTAAAAACAAGACCTGGAGCTGACTGTGGCTCAGATCATGAGCTACTCATTGCAAAATTCAGACTTAAATTGAAGAAAGTTGGGAAAACCACAAGGCCATTCAGATTTGACCTAGATCGCATCCCCGATGAATATACAGTAGAGGTGAAGAATAGGTTTAAGGGACTAGATTTGATAGACAGAGTGCCTGAAGAACTATGGACAGAGGTCCATGACATTGTAAAGGAGGCAGCACTCACCGCCATCCCAAAGAAAAAGAAATGCAAAAAAGCAAAGTGGCTGTCTGATGAGGCTTTACACATAGCAGAGGAAAGAAGGAAAGCTAAAGGCAATGGGGAAAAGGAAAGATTTGCCCAACTGAATGCAGATTTCCAGAGAATAGCAAGGAGAGATAAGGAGGCTTTCCTGAATGAACAATGCAGAGTAATAGAGGAAAACAATAGATTGGGAAGGACTAGAGATCTCTTCAAGAAAATTGGAGAAATCAAGGGAACGTTCCATGCAAAGCTGGCCATGATAAAGGACAAAAACGGTAGGGACCTAACAGAAGCAGAGGAGATTAGGAAAAGATGGCAAGAATACACAGAAGAACTATACAAGAAGGACCTCGATGTCCTTGACAACCACGATGGTATAATCACTGACCTCGAGCCAGACATCCTGGAAAGCGAAGTTAAATGGGCCTTAGAAAGCATTACTAACAACAAAGCTAGTGGAGGTGATGGTATCCCAGCTGAGTTATTCAAAATCTTAAAAGAAGATGCTGTTAAAGTGCTGCACTCAATTTGCCAACAAATTTGGAAAACACAACAGTGGCCACAGGATTGGAAAAGGTCAGTTTACATTCCAATCCCAAAGAAGGGCAACGTCAAGGAATGTTCAAACTATCGCACAGTTGCACTCATTTCACACGCTAGCAAGGTCATGCTCAAAATCCTACAAGCTAGGCTCCAACAGTACGTGGATAGAGAACTGCCAGAAGTACAAGCTGGGTTTCGAAGAGGTAGAGGAACTAGAGATCAAATTGCCAACATTCGCTGGATTATGGAGAAAGCAAGAGAGTACCAGAAAAACATCTACTTCTGCTTCATTGACTATGCTAAAGCCTTTGATTGTGTGGATCACAATAAATTATGGCAGGTTCTTAAAGAGATGGGAGTACCAGACCACCTCACCTGTCTCCTGAGAAACCTGTATAAGGGTCAAGAAGCAACAGTTAGAACCGGATATGGAACAACTGATTGGTTTAGCATAGGAAAAGGAGTACGACAAGGATGTATATTATCACCTTGCTTATTTAATTTATATGCCGAGTACATCATGCGAAATGCTGGCCTGGATGAATCACAAGCTGGAGTTAAGATTGCTGGGGAAAAGATCAATAACCTCAGATATGCAGACGATACCACTCTGATGGCAGAAAGTGAAGAGGACCTAAAGAGCCTCTTGCTCAGGGTGAAAGAGGAGAGCGCAAAAGTGGGCTTGAAGCTCAACATCAAAAAAACTAAGATCATGGCATCTGGCCCCATCACTCCTTGGCAAATAGAAGGGGAAGTCGTAGAAGTAGTGACAGACTTCACGTTCCTAGGATCTCAGATCACTGCAGATGGTGACTGCAAGCATGAAATTAAAAGACGCCTGCTCCTTGGGAGGAAAGCGATGGCAAACCTAAACAGCATGATAAAAAGCAGAGACATCACCTTGCCAACAAAAGTCCGCATGGTCAAAGCAATGGTATTCCCCGTAGTAATGTATGGCTGCGAGAGTTGGACTATAAGAAAGGCCGAGCACCGAAGAATAGATTCTTTTGAACTATGGTGCTGGAGAAGACTCTTGAGAGTCCCTTGGACTGCAAGGAGATCAAATCAGTCAATCCTAAAAGAAATCAACCCTGACTGTTCCCTGGAAGGCCAGATCCTGAAGCTGAAGCTCAAATACTTTGGCCACCAAATGAGAAGGGAGCATTCACTGGAGAAGACCCTGATGCTGGGAAAGATTGAAGGTCAAAGAAGAAGGGGACGGCAAAGGATGAGATGGTTAGACAGTGTCATCGATGCAACAAACATGAAATTGAGCAAACTTCAGCGGACAGCGGAAGACAGGAGGGCCTGGCGTAATCTGGTCCATGGGGTCGCGAAGAGTCGGACTCGACTGTGCGACTGAACAACAACAACAATTACATAAACATAAGAGGTAATGTAAGTAAAGATCTTTTGGTGGGTGTTAATGATAAGCTCAAGATGATGGCCCAATGCCTTCTGCTTACATCCCCACCAGAGCATATTTGGAGACAGGATTTTTGTTAATTTAGGAATCTATTGTAACACATCAACAGTATATCAGTCCCAGCAAAGGAACATAGCTCATACATCAAGATATGTAGCATGGGACTATATTACTCTGCTTCCATGTCTGAAAAGCTGTGGGCATACAAATTGAAACTTTTGATACTGGTACTGGATGAAATTAATCCCTTTCCACAAAAAACAAAACAAAAATGTTGAGATGAACAATGGTGAAGGAAGAGCTAAGTAACAATTTGTCTCAGAACTCCTACAGTTACTCTGCTTCAGGACTCTGGGCACAAATATACCAAGAGCCCCAACTTCACTGCTCCTGCTTGGCTGTAAGGATAGGTCACACCTCACAGCTAAGAACAGGGTTGGGCTAAACAGGAAAAGGAGCCTATACTTTAAAGTATGACTTCTGAAATTCCTTTGTCTCTCCTTGAAGCAGCACAAGATGTCAAGAATAGGGATGGGCTAGTGTGCAGACACAGTGCGGCACAACAGAGCATCCAAAGATCGCTCTGGCTGCTTTCGGTTTTTAAAGGGGTCTTTTGTTGTTTTAAAGACCCCCACCACTCTGGGGAGGGAGCGGGTGGCAGAAAGGGGCTTGATCCAGGTCCCTGTGCGTGTGGCAACTCACAGGGAGACCAGGATCACCCCCAATGCGGAACCGAAGTTTGAGCTCATTCCATGAGCAAAGCCGCTGCTCCTGCATTGAGGGGGGGGAAGAGAAACCCAGGCTGGTGAAGTGCTCCCATGAGTATCTCCTTTGAAATAGACTTGATTTAAAGGGCAACTCTTGGTAGTAATCAGCCCTAAGGGAGTAGCAAAGAAGGGTGGGATTTTCCCCCCTGGAAGAAAGTGGCCTTTGAGCAGAACTTTTAATTAATGGCAGATTGGTAAAGCAGAGCAGGGTGAGATTGATAGAGGAACAAACCTCATCTCACTGATAAATGGAAGTATTAATGGTACTTTAAATGAAAAGTGGAAGAAATAAGAGAGGCTTGATGGAAATCCTAGCCCTGATTAAAAGTTTGGGAAGAAGAGGCTAGTGATTACTTCATAACCTGAGCAAGAGGAGGGGGTGCATGAGTGGAAAGAGAAGCTGGGAGTTTTACGGAGTTGGACGGAGAAGAAACAGGAGACCCCTTGCAGCGCTCACAATTTTAACCCTAGCAGGGGTAGGGTAGAAGAAAGGTATCCAGTGGGAGCCCCTTTGCAGCTCCCTCAAATTTTTAACCCTACAGGGGCAGGGTGGAAGAATTGGTGACATCTCGAGCCTTTTTACAGCGTAAATTTTTAACCCTCTGGGGGCAGGGTAGAAGAGTGGAACGTGTATTGTTTCCTGGAACTGTAGAGTCTTAAGTGGTGGTCCGAATAAGCTTGTGGATTTCTTGGGGGACATTGTAATTGTTAAAATTGCTGTGGAAAGGGGGGTGGGAAATATTATCTGGGCAGAAAACCAACTTTTTAAGAGTATCTGGTAAACAATAAGCTGATAGTGTGACTAAAATTCTGGGTGTTTATCCAAAAAATTATTTAACCCAAACAACCATTTTTTGATAGATACAAAGCCTGGGTGTTTAGTCAGATGGAAATGGCTGTTCCCAAACACTGAGTAGAGGACAGATAATTAAAAAAAGGGGTGGAAGCAGACTATTAGTTTTTGAATAAAAGTGGTTATAAGTTTGAAATAATTGAATTTGAACTTGAATCTGAACTTGAACTAAACTAAAAGGGATGTTAGTAGAAGTAATTATGTCAAATGTGCCCGGACAAGGGAGGAAACTGTCAGTAGTCTCACCAGTTATGTCCAGCTCAGTATCAACAAAATTGGGGGCCCCCACACAGAAGGAAATGCAAAAAGAAATGCAGAAAGAAATGCAAGCCCTCTTACAGTTGACTATACAAAGTATAATTACAGAAGTAGTCGAGCCCATTAAGATTGCGATGGAAGAAATTAGAAATTCTGTCCCACAAGCGGTTGATCCTATTAAAGGGGTTATTCAAGAAATTAGAGACCTGATTCCTCAAGCAGTAGAGCCCATTCAAAGTGCCATGAGGGACATTACTGCGCAATTTTCAAAGAGCCTGCAAGCTTTGCAAAAGCAAATTTTGGAAAATACTACAAAAAATATGGACTTGAATACAATGATGGAAAATATGGAGGGCAGAGCTAAGGAAATGGAAAGGAAATCTCAAGAAAACAAGGAGAAACAGACCACCCTAGAGCCAGATGTTATGAGACTTCAGGTGGAACAAGTGGCTTTTATACTAAGATTCCAGAATATCCCGGAAGAGAAAGAGGAAGATTTGATTAGCAAAATGGCGAAGTTATTGGCAGAACATATGCATATGGAAGACGAGAGCAAGATGGAACAAGAGATAGACATGGCTTTTAGAATGAACTCAGCATATACAAGACGGTTCAAACTCCCAGGAGAAGTACAAATACGATTCCATAAGAGAGTGGTAAGAGATAAAATATTGAAAGAAGTAAATGCATCCCCTTTGATTTTTTTAAAAAGAACATTTATTAACAGGATATAATAGCATGTTCCATATTCAACAACCCATTCTTAGCATATCCTTTTCTAAAAAAAATTATCCCCCCCTCCCCTGGCTTCCAACGATGCTCCACCCCATTAATATTTCTATCAATATTCTCTTACATTCAATTCATTTTCAATATTCAATTCATAATTTCCAATATTTTCCTTTTCTATATTTCACAGTTAGGTAACCTTTCTGTTACAATCCCTTTTCTTATAATACCTCTATTATTAATAACTATCAAAACACAGCAGTCTGTTTTTCACATCCCAGTTAAGTTCTAAATAGTCTTTAAAATCTTTCCAATCTGCTAAAAATTCTTTGTCTTCTTTTCCATGAAGTTTTCTTGTCAGCTTGTCCATTTCAATCATAAAAATCATTTTTTTTATATCCATTCCCATTTGTCAGGTACCTGGTCCTGCTTCCAAAATTGAGCATAAGTCATTCTTGCAGTTGAGATTAAATACCATAACAAAGTTCTCTTTGCCATTTTGACTTCTTCTAATTTAAGTCCTAAAAGTAACATTTCTGGCTTTTTTCAAAGTACATTTCAGAATTTTCTGAATTTCATTATGAATCTCAGTCCAAAAAGCACTTGCTTTTTCACATGTCCACCACATATGGTAAAACGAGCCCTCTTTTTTCTTACATTTTCAACATTTGTTAGACATATTCTCATTTATTTTAGCAATTTTTTTTGGCGTCATGTACCATCTATACATCATTTTATAACAATTTTCTTTAACATTAACACATGTTGAAATTTTGATCGATTTTTTCCACAAACATTCCCATGATGACATTTCTATATCTCTATTTATATTTATAGCCCATTTCACCATTTGTTCTTTTACAGTCTCATCCTCTGTATACCATTTTAACAAAATCTTATAAATTCTAGAAATCATTTTTTTACCTTTTTCTATCCAAATCATTTCAATTTCATTATTTTCTTTTCTAAAACCGTATCTCATTTTATCAGTCTTAAACAAATCATAAATCTGTCTGTAGTTTAGCCAGTCATATTCAAAGTCTAGTTCGTCTCTAGGTCTCATCGCGAAACTTCTCCCCTCAGTTTTCAGAATATCTCTATAGGGTAACCAGTCTTTCCCTTTATGTTTTGAGAGTGGTTTAATCCATAATGGTCTTGCTTCAAAAAAATATCTCTTGTATCTCACCCAAGTCATAAATAAAGATCTCCTTATGAAGTGGTGTTTGAAGAGGTTGTCAACCTTAGACTTCTCATACCATAAATAGGCATGCCAACCAAATTTTCGATCATGTCCTTCTAATACCAACAGCTTTCTGTTCTCCAAATTAATCCATTGTTCCAGCCATGCCAGACACACCGCATCATGATATAGTCTAAAATTGGGGAGTTGAAAACCTCCCCTCTCTTTCGCATCGCAAAGAATTTTAATTTTAATCCTTGGTTTCTTTCCAGCCCACACAAACTTTGAAATTTCTCTTTGCCATAGATTCAACACTTTACAGTCCTTCGCAATTGGGATTGTCTGAAATAAAAATAACAGATGAGGTAGAATATTCATTTTGACTACTGAGATTCTGCCCAAAAGTGATACATTCAAAGTGTTCCAATTTTTAATATCTTGTTGGATTTTATTCCAGGTCTTTTCATAATTGCTCTTGAACAAGTCTATAGTTTTTGCTGTAACCTCTATTCCCAAATATCTAGTTTTTTCTTCTAAGTCCAGTTGGCTTTCTTTTCTCATGTTTTTACAAAGTAACTTTGTTTTATTCTTATTGACATAGAATCCAGCCAAATCTCCAAATTCTTTAATCCTTTCCATCAATAACGGTACGTTCATTACTGGATCTTCAATTATAAACATTACATTGGCTGCAAAAGCCCTATATTTATACTCGAAACCTCCGATTGTAAGTCCTTTTATATCTTTGTCTTCTTTTATTTTATTCAGCATCACTTCCAAAATCCAAATAAATAGTAAAGGAGATAATGGACATCCTTGTCTTGTCCCTTTTTGAACTTTAAAGTATTCCGTCAACTCTTTATTCACATTCAGCGACGCTTTTTGTTCTCAATATACAGCCCTAATCATGTTTGAAAAGGGCTGACCAATGTCCATTCTATCAAACACTTGAAGCATAAATTCCCAATTTAAATTATCAAAGGCTTTTTCCACGTCTAGAAATAGAAAGACAACTTCTTTTTCTGGATGTTTATCATAGTATTCAATTGCATCAATCACAATCCTTAAATTGTCTCTGATTGTCTGTTTGGTAAAAAACCAGCTTGGTTTTCTCTAATGACATCTTTTAAATAAGTCTTCAATCTTTCCGAAATTACTTTGGCAAACAGCTTGTAATCATTATTAAATAGTGAAATTGGTCTATAATTTTTTACATCTGTCAAATCTTGTCCTTCATTGGGTATGAGTGATATGTTGGCTTCTTTCCAAGATTCTGGTATTAACTTAGTCCGCTGAATTTCGTTAATTAGAAGTTCCATAATCAGGGTCAGCTCCTCCTTTAATTTTTTATAAAATTTTGCAGTAAATCCATCTGATCCTGGAGCTTTCCCTAATTTGGCATCTTCTATTGCTTTATATATTTCTTCTTTCTGTATTGGACCATTCAACATTTTCTTAGTTTTACTATCCATCTCAGGTAAGATTACTTTATCCAAAAAAATTTTTGATTTTCGCTGGATCAATATTCTTTTTTTGAAATAATTTTGCATAATACTTGAAGAAGGCTCTTTTTATTCCATTCATGTCTACAATTTCTTTGCCTTCTTCCATTATCTTGGTTATTGTCCTTCTCTCCCTTTGGTTTTTCAATTGCCATGCCAAATACTTCCCTGGCTTGTTTGCTCCTTCAAAAGATTTTTGCTGTAGTTAAGTTCCAATAAAGTTCTCTGTTTAGTATCACCTTTAATTGTTCTTGTAAGATTTGAATTTCCTTGAGGAGTTTCTTTTTGCCTGGTTTCCATTTCAGCTCATTTTCTTTTTGTTGAATTTTTTCCTGCAACTCTTTCTGTTGTTTCAAATTACTTTTCTTGTTGGATGCATTCATTGAAATCAAAACTCCTCTCATCACCGATTTGTAAGCATCCCAAACTGTCTGTATATTAACATCATGGTTTAAATTAATTTGAAAAAAAAATTGAGTTTCTTTCTGCAATGTCTCCACTAATTTTGTCTTGTCCAATAAGTCTTCATTAATTCTCCAATGGTATTGCTTGTTTTTTTCTTTTAATGTCCAAATTAACGGGTTATGATCTGAATTAGTCTTTGGCAAAATTTCCACCTTTTGAGTTTTTAATGCAATTTCACTCGACATCCAAATCATATCTATTCTTGAGAAGTATCTGTGTCAGTTAGAATAAAAAGTAAAATCTTTAATTTTTGGATTCCATTTTCTCCATACATCTTCCAGCTTTTCTTGTTGAATCAATTTTAAAAAAATTTGGGATAGCTTTCCAATCTTCTCATCACCCTTTTGCGATTGTCTGTCCAATTTATTATTAACCGTACCATTGAAGTCTCCAGCTAAAATTATCTGGTCATAATGCACCTGGTCCAATTCCCTCAACAAATCCTTTTAAAAGTTCTCTTTGGCTCCATTAGGAGCGTACAAATTAACAAGCAGTGTCTTTTTTTGAAGTAATGTGATCTCAACAGCCACATATCTCCCTTCTTTATCTGTGAAAATTTGTTTGGGTTCCAATTTTTTATTTACATAAATCACAACTCCTTTATTTTTTTTCTCTGCCAAAGAATAAAATTCTTCTCCCAATTTTTTGTTAATCAAATATTTATTGTCCCGACTTTTTATATGGGTTTCTTGTAGACAGACGATATTAGATTTCTGCTTTTGAAGCCAATAATTCACTACTTTTCTTTTGTTGGGTGAATTAAGTCCATTTACATTCCACAATAACAATTTGTAATCCATCATAAAGTTGTTGTTTTTAATATCTCCAAAATCTTCAGAATTTTCTGCTTTGAACATATACATATCCCCCGATGATTTGATCGTATGTCTTTTCAAATTATACGTAAACGACAGTCCTTGTGGTATCTCCCATCTGAATCTGATATTCAACTGTTTCAGCCTGTCCACCAACTTCTTATATTTCTTTCTGTCCTGCAAAATAGACCTTGGGAGTCCCTTCATTATTATTACCTTTTTGCCATCAATTTCAAGTGGTTGTGTAAACTGCTTCTTGTATACATCCTCTTTCATTTTCCTTGTCACAAATTGAACAATTACATCTCTTGGTAAATTTTTTCTTTGTGAATAAGCCAAGTTCACTCTGTATACAAGATCAAAATTCTGATCTAACTCCCCCTGATCTTCTCCCATGTATTCAGTCAAAGTTGCCATCACTTCAGTACGTATATCTTCTCCCAATTTTTCTTCTATTCCTCTCAGTCTCAGATGGTTTGACATTGCTTTATATTCCACAACTGCCTCAAGATTCTGGTTGTTTTGTAAATTTGCTTCAACTTTCTTTTCCAAATCTTGTGTCTTTTCCACCATTTCAGTTGATTTTGTCACCAAAGCTTTAACTTGATTACTTGTATTTTCCACTTCTTTTTTAAACTCTGCCATTTCCGCAAGTACTAACTCTCTCAAGGCTGCTACATTTTTTTCCTGAACTTCTTCCAGTTGTTCCAGCTGTTTTTCCATCTTCTCCTCAAACTGCTTATCCATTTGTTTCATCATACCTTGAATCGCTTCGAGCATGCGCTTCTCCATTGCTTCTATTGCTGCCTGCCATTCTTTCTTGTCCTTAGACGACATACCTGGACTTGCAGCTGATGCCGCTCTCTGCCTAAGTTTTGATTCCGTTTTGAAAGTTTGTCAGTACACTTCGACTGACTTTTCACTTCCCTTCAAATTCCACTTTTTTCCGCTATTGCTGACAGTCTATTTTGTCTTGAAAATACATTTTAAAAATTAGTCCTCCACAAAATGGCGGGCGCGATTTCTCTATGGTTTTCTTGGCTAGAATAGGCTCTCTCTAAATTTTCTGTTTCCGGTCCCACGTTAAAAATGTCCTACCGGAAACACATCCGGTCTGCCTCTCTTTCAGTCCTCCAACACAGTCTCTAGCCAATTCAGATTTCAGCTGGACACAGTTAAATGTTACACCTTTGTCTCACAATCTTTCCAGTCGCATTTGCTCATATGCTTATCACTCAGTCTCTAACCGCAGGAATGTTAAACAATGTCAATTTACTCCGTTTTTAGCACTTTCATGAACTCTTCTGATTTTAACGATGGATCATTATACAGCTTAAAACCTTATGCGCTTAACCGCCTTGCTCAAATTTTGTTATGTCTTCTCCCCGGTAAGCAAATCGTTTCGGTTACCTTAAATGTTTATCTTGGGACTTCGCATCACTTCTCTTTGTTTCCCACTGTAGATAATTTCTTAAGAGATTGGGAAATGGCGAATTTAAGCTGATTCTTCAGCTCGGCTAGCCTCTTTAGTGCTGGTTTGAAATCGCCTGCTTCTGAGAGGAGTTCAAGGTGTAAACAAGCCCCCTTCCGTGACTTGTGCATGCCGATCTCGACTCTCACTTGGACCTTGTTGCTTGCTGGTCACCGCCTGCCTGGGGGATGCTGCGTTGGACAGTAAAACTGCCCAAACTGTCAGAAGAAGCCACCGCCCACTCCACTCATTCACAGGGGAATGCATCCCCTTTGATGATGAATGAAGTGAGATAAATGTTTTGAAAGAAATTCCATGGAGGGTGCGTGAAAAAAGGAAGGAATACATGGAACTGACTGCATTGCTGAGGAGTAATGACATAAGTTACAGATGGATTTTGCCCAAAGGACTATTTTTTGTAGATGGAGAGAAAAGATTCAGAATAACCTTAGTCTTCAAGGCGATGGACTTTCTGAAGACGTATGGGGAGGAGTTGTCAGAAGATCAAGAAGAAGGAAAGAAGAAGAAGTGGGAAAAGAAGGAGAAAATGAGCCCCAAGGGGCGATGGCATTACCGGCTTTACTCCCAAGACCTCCAATACAGAAAAAAATCAGTTTCAAGAGATCTCCAATTGATATGAGACAACGGGCAAAAGACAAACGAGAACAACAGAAGCAAAATCAAGATGGATAGAAAGAAAATAAAGATCATATTGGTGAACGTTAATGGCTTAAATGGATCACAGAAAAGAAGAATAGGCTTCCGGTTGGGGTAAGATGGCGATTTGATGCACCCTGTAATTACTCAGGGTGGACGGCCATCCTTCCCCCCAGGCAGGGGGAAGACCAGCAAGCACTGAAGACCCAAGAGAGAATTGAGATTGGCGAGAGATAAGCCTCGGAGGAGATTTGTTTCTCGCTTTGATCCCTTCCCTCGAAGTGGGCGTTGCGATCATTACTAGAGGACTGAGCCAGGCTGGGAATCCAGCTTAAAACCACCACCCTCCGATTTCTTGAGACAAGAAGAAAGTGTATAAAAGAAGAAGCATTGTGTACACCCTAGAAGAAGCAGCAAAGGTAACAAAAACCAATTTGCTTACCAGGATCAGTAAGGAGCAATTGGCAAAATCATCCGGAGAAGTATTTGCATCAAAATAACAGTAACTGTGTATTTTCCCATGAAAAAAGTCAAACTTTAGAGCTAAAAGAGCCAAAAAGAACACTTTATTTACCATTCCTGTGGCTTGCAGAGAGATAAGGGGCTGGAAACTACGCACTTCAATGCGAGACTTTTTAGCCGGGTGGCCCCGATTGGCGGATCATATAACCGGATGTGACGACCGAGGCCAGAGGAGACAAGAGGATTCTAATAGACAGGCTCGAGGAGGACTATCTTGGGGGTTTCGGTTTTCGGCGTCGCGAATGGCGGCCGCTTCTCGGGACGTTCCCGGAGGCGGTTAGCCCACACGCAGTTAGGGGGGGTCTTCGCATATGCGAAAGACCCTAGTGAGCCTTAGGTTAGGGCTCCGAACCGGGGGCGCTTGGGGAGTAGCCTCTTTGCCGGCAGACAGCCGGGAAATTGAGGCTTTCTCCCCGCCCCAATCGGCCCCGCTGCGGCGTGCCCGTAATGGGACTTAGCGGCGCCACCGAATTCCAGGAGTGAAAACAGCGCTATGGTTCAACATAAAAAGAAGTAGTGGCATCGAATCGTGAGTTGAAGATCTATTTTGAAGCGTAAATCGGAGCCCCCCTGCATGCGTATAAGCGTTGGGAGGAGGGAGGAGTCCCCACCCCCCTCGAGAAGCAAGTTATTCAAAGGGAGCGCGAAGGGGGGCAGAAAGAAAACAAAGTGTTGGTGAAAGTACCGTTGGGGCTGCATGGAAGAATGTGTTCATCTTAGCTTCCTGGGGGATGCGGCACGAACTTTTTAAAAGTAAACAAAAAAATAAAATGTCGATAATGGAACAAGCCCTGCAGACACCGGAAGAGAAGAGAGGAGGGACTTCCGGTCCAGATAGCCCCCCAAGAGCTTGCTGTCAATCAACAGAAAAAGGAGATGCTGTGCCCCCTGCTGGAACAATTGCAGAAGATCAACCAAACTTTGTTTAAAATGGAAAGTGTTCTCATCAGTCGACAGAAACAGATATTGGAAACAACTAGAAAGATGAAGGAGATTGAACAGAAATCGAATTTGATTCCAGGTTTCCAGGGCGCTAAAGAAGAGGAGAAAGAAGATCTCGGATTTACCTTGACAAATGTCTTGGCACCCCTAACTGGCAGTGGAGCGATAAAGTTAAAAGAAGAGGTGGATAAGGCTCCCAAAGCCTATTCCGCCTTTATAAAAAGAAATACTCTGCCAGTAGAAGGGGATGTCGAGCATAGCAGGCGACAAACGGGAGATCTAATTTCATCTGCTGAGTTTGTGGAGCCCTGGAAGCTTGAAGGCCAGAAGTTTAAAAAAAAAAAGAAAAGAAAGAAGAAGGATTTCATCTTCAAAACACAGAAACTCCTGAAGAGACACGCCAGCAGGAAGAAGGATGCAGCATTCAAAATTGGGATAAGTGCAGAAGACAGCAGCCCGGGGGAGGGTGGTGGAATGGAAGACTTCAAAGTTAAAATGGACTTAATCCATAACTGGAAGAAAATTAAGAAGAAGATACTTTGAGGACTGTTCGTGTTACATCTGGAAGGAGCTGTTTAATTACTAACCCCAATGGACTTTACTAACTGCATTAACAGAGTGATTTTGGACTTTGTTTTAGTTAAAAAGAAGATCTTCTAACCATGATGGATGCCAAAACTTGGTATTGGTTATTAACCTAAACTAACTCTCACTAACAGAAAAAAATTTTCACTCCACCTTTTTCTTTCTCCATCTGTCTACCCTTCCCTTTTCTTATAAAAAGAATAAAATTCTCTCTTTTTTAAGAGAGTTTTACAACGAGGAGGACTATCTTGAAAAAGGAAGGGACAACCTGGAAATGTAAGGAGGACAAGAAAAGCAGATGGACAGGAAGAAGCAACAGGAAGTAGTGAACTCTGATCTTATACCATAGAGAAAAGACGCCCGCCATTTTGAGAAGGTCAAAACTTTTAAAACTTTAAATTAAAATTGCCAAGTAATTAGCAAGTTTGGTGAGGTGAAAAGTAGGTGATCTAGCTAAGCGTATAAAGGACTAAAGAACAAGGATATTGAAGTTAAGTTTTACAAGTCTCAATATTTGAGCAAAACCATAGTAAACAAGGCTTGTTAAACCACCGGATTGAAACACTAAAAACGGTTCTAAGGCCAAGGCAGAGAGTGGGCTCGTGATCCTCACCAAGGATGACATTGAAAAAAGACAAAGATTGGCAATTAGCAATGGAGGCGATGGAAAAAAAGAATGATGGAGGCGATACAAGGGTTGGGGAAACAAATGGAGAAGATGGAAGAAGTCCAAACCTCAAATTTAGACAAAGTGGCTGCCGAATTTAAAAATGAGATTTCAGGGATTACAAAGGAATTACAGAGTCTTACACAAAAATCTACTGATATGAACAAGATGCAAGTAATGGAAAAGAATGTCCAAACAGTGACAAAAGAGACCCACAGAATTGATACAATGATGGAATACAGGGGAATGGAGACACACCTTAGACTAAGAGGCATTGAAGAAAATTTGAATGAGGATATTTACAATGTGATCATAGAAGCATTGTCAGATTATCTGAAAATGGAAGAACAAGAAATAAAATACAGCATTGATCTGATTTATAGTTAATTCAGCTTATGCCCAGAAGAAAAATTTACCAAGGGGTGTGATAGTTCAGTTCACAAGTAAGAGAATTAAGGAAGAGACCTTCAGAAAACAATTTAAGGAACTATTGGAAATAGATGAGAAACAGATAAGCATTATGTAAGAACTCCCAAGGGCAATTATCCAAGAAAGAAAGAAATTCAAACAGTTAACGGACAAGTTGAAACAAAAGAACATGAGATTCAGATGGGGAATTCCACAAGGGTTAAGTTTTAACTTCCAAGGTGCGAGACATACCATTAAAGATCGAGAGCAGATGTTGACATTTATATTGGACAATGACAAAGATTTTGAAGAGAAATAATTACATACTACTATGGAATACAAATTTAATTCTTGGAATGTAAATGGACTAAATTCACCCAACAAGAGAAAAATAATAAGACATTGGCTGGAAAAACAAAAGTACAACTTTATTTGTCTGCAGGAGGTTCATATGAAAAAGCAGGATTATAAATTTTTAAATTGGGTGAAGAATTTTTTTCCTTGGCTGTCAACAAAAAGAAAGGAGTAGTAACATATATTAAAAAAGAATTGGAACCTAAAGAAATTTTTAAGGATAAAGAAGGAAGATATATAGCAGTAGAAATTGTTTTACATGAGAAAAAATCATTGGTTGTTAACATCTATGCACCAAATGGAACAAAAGAAAAATTCTTTAAAGATTTAATATCGGAGTTAGACCAAGTGACATATGATCAAATCATTTTGATGGGAGATTTCAATGGAACGATTAGCAACAAGTTAGACAGGAAAACAAAAAGACGATGAAAAACTAGGGAAGTTACCAAAGGTTTTTTTTGAACTAGTCAAACAGGAAAATTTGGAAGATGTATGGAGGAAATGGAACCCTACATGCAAAGACTTTACTTTTTATTCTAACAGGCATGACTCTTTTTCCAGAATAGATATGATATGGATGTCAGGAGATCTAGCATTTAAAACTCATAAAATTGAAATAATGCCAAAAATAAATTCGGATCACAACCCACTAATGTGGACATCTAAACAAGGGAAAAAACAATTTAGATGGAGGTTGAATGAAGATTTACTGGACAAGCAGACCATAGTCGAAAATTTACGCAAAGAAACAAAGCTCTTTTTTCAGGCAAATTTAAATCAAGATATACGGATCCAAACAGTATGGGATGCTTATAAAGCAGTCTTGAGGGGAATATTAATTTAGTTAATTAATAAAGAGATAAAAGAAAGAAGGGCACAACAGAGTCACCTTGTGGAAAAGATCAGAATGAAAGAGAAAGAATTAAAGAAAAGACCAGGGAAAAAGAAAATATTAAAAGAGATACAAATTCTACAAGATCAATTGAATGTTATATTAAATCAAGAAATCTATCAGAATTTAAAGAAACTTCAACAAAAGTCTTTCGAGGGAGCTAACAAACCAGGAAGATATTTGGCATGGCAACTTAAGAAAAGAAGGGAAAAGAAGATAATAAACAAAATTGTGACAGGAGATAAAGAAATTGTGGACTGTAAAGGGATAAAGAGAGAATTTTTTAAATATTATGCAAAGCTTTTCCAGGCAAACCCAATGGATGAAGTAAAAGACCAAAAATACTTGCAGAACTTAAAAATGTCAAGTCCTACAGGAAAAATAAAAGATGCTTAACAACCCTATTACCATAGAGGAGATCTACAAAGCTACTGACGATGCAAAACTGGGGAAAGCTCCAGGTCCAGATGGCTTTTCAGCTAAATTTTACAAAAAACTAAAAGAGGAGCTAGCCCCGACTTTTGAAGTCCTAACAAATGAGATCAGAGATACAGGGAAAATACCTGATTCTTGGAAAGAAGCAACCATCTCTCTTATCCCAAAAGAAGCACAAGATTTAACAAATGTGAAAAATTACAGGCCAATTTCGCTTTTGAATAATGACTACAAGTTATTTGCCAAAATTATGGCTGAGAGACTAAAAATATATTTGAAAGACTTAATTGCAGAAGAACAAGCTGGATTTTTGCCAGACAGACAAATAAGGGATAATATCAGGATGGTAGTAGATGCAATTGAATATTATGACAAGCATCCAGAAAAGGAGGTCAGCTTTTTCTTTGTCGATGCAGAAAAAGCTTTTGACAATTTGAATTGGACATTTATGTTCAAAGTCATGGAAAAAGTGGATATTGGCAAACCCTTTTTAAATATAATTAAAGCAATATACTCGGAACAAAAAGCAACAATAGTGGTCAACAATGAAACAACGGAATATTTTAAAGTGCAAAAAGGAACAAGACAAGGCTGCCCGCTTTCTCCGTTATTGTTTATATGGATTCTAGAGGTTTTGCTTCAGAACATTAAAGTAGATAAGGAAATTAAAGGTTTGACAATCAAGGGATTTACATATAAGTACAGAGCCTTAGGGAGCTGCGGTGGCTCAAGTGGTTAAGATGCTGAACTGCAGGCTGTGGAAGATCAGTAGTTCAGCAGTTCGAGACCCGGGTGCCGCATGACAGGGTGAGCTCCTGTCTCTAGTTCCAGCTCCTGCCAACCTAGCAGTTCGAAAGCAAGAAATTGCAAGTAGATAAATAGGTACCACTTTGGTGGGAAGGTAAACAGCGTTCCGTGCACCTTGGTGTTTAGTCATGCCGGCCACATGACCACGGAAACGTCTTTGGACAGCGCTGGCTCTTCGGCTTTGAAACGGAGATGAGCACCGCAACCCTAGAGTCGGATTCGACTGGCTTTCGAGCAAGGGAACCTTTACCTTTACCTTACAGAGCCTTTGCTGATGACGTTATGTTTTTAGCAGAGGAACCACTGGAACCCCGACCGCTTCTACTACACAAAATAAAAGAATTTGGAGATACAGCAGGCTTCTATGTAAACAGACAGAAATCTAAGGTCATGTGCAAAAATATGACAAAGTCTAAACAAATGGAGCTGCAGAAGTCTATAGGCTGTGAAGTAGTGAAAAAAACTAAATATCTGGGTATAGATTTGACAATAAAGAATATTGACCTCTTCAAAAACAATTATGAAAAATTATGGTCACAAGTCTCAAAGGACATTGAAAAATGGAATACACAAAATCTATCTTTGTTGGGCAGAATTTCGGTGGTTAAAATGAATATTTTGCCATGTTTTATGTTCTTATTCCAGACGATTCCCATTGTAAAAGACTCTAAAGCATTTAATTCCTGTCAAAAGAAAATTTCTAAATTTATGTGGGCAGGGAAAAAAACGAGAATCAAAATGAAAATTTTGTGTGATGCAAAGGAAAGAGGAGGTTTGAGACTTTATCATGATGCGGTCTGTCTGACATGGTTAGAACAGTGGATTACTCTTGAAAACAGAAAATTGTTGGTATTAGAAGGACATGATTGCAGGTTTGGCTGGCATGCATATCTTTACTATGGTAGGTCGAAAATGGATAATTTCTTTAAGCATCATTATATTAGAAGAACTCTTTTTGACTCATGGATTAAGTACAAAAAAAAATTTTCCTGCAGAAAAACCAATGTGGATTGTACCAGCAGAAGTAATACAACCTTTCTCAGAACACAAGGGTCAGGACTGGTTGAATACAGGGAACTGTTGAGACTTGAAGGGAAATCATATTTGTTAAAAGAAGAAAGCCAATTAGACTTTAGATATGATTGGTTGCGTTACAGACAGATTTATGATTTGTATAGGACTGATTAAAAATGGTTGGGTTCAGGGGAAATCATAATGAAATTGAAAAATTATGGCTGGAGGGAGGGAAGAAAATGATATTGAAAATGTATAAAATTTTGTTAAAATGGTATACAGAAGAAGAAGTAGTTAAAGAGCAAATGATTAAATGGGCAATTAATATGAATAAGGAAATACCTATGTCATCTTGGGACTTCTTATGGAAAAATGCTATGAAAATATCTACATGTACCAAACTTAAAGCAAATTGTTTAAAAATGATGTATAGATGGTATATGACACAAAAAAAGATAGCTAATATAGGTAAAAATCTATCTAACAAATGTTGGAAATGTAAACATGCTGAAGGTTCCTTTTACCATATGTGGTGGACTTGTGATAAAGCAAAAACATTTTGGACTGTAATACCTGCAGAGATGGAAAAATTTTTGAAATGTACCTTCAAGGAAGAACATTAAATGTTTCTTTTAGGTCTTAAACTAGAAGAAATAAATGTGAGTAAAAGAACATTGATATGGTACATGGTAACAACTGCTAGAATGATTTATGCTCAAAATTGGAAAAAAAGAAAAGATTCCTGATCTCTGGGACTGGTTAAGAAAACTACTATTTATGGCATAAATGGACAAATGGACAAGAAAACTCAACAATTTAGAAGCAGAAACTTTTTTGGCAGACTGAAATGACCTCAAAGAATATATACAGAAACATTGGGAAATGAAGAATAGCATGTTCAGCTTGGAAAATTACTAGTGATGTAACAAATGTATATAACCAATAAGTACCAATACTAGTTGCAAATAAGTAAAATGTGTTACCTGTAGAATTTATATGTTAACAGTGAATTAACATGTATTATGTATTGATACAGTGGTGGAAACAATGCTAGGAGCCAACAGGGGGGGAGGGGAGTTTGTAGAAAAGGATATAATCTACATTATTTTGGCAAAACTGTGAAGTATTGTATATCCTAATAAAAAAAAGAAAAGAAGAAGAATATTCCATCAGCTTAAAAAGCAAAACTTGGACGTAACCTGTATTCAAGAGACGCATATAAGAAAAAGAGATAAAAAGTACTTAAATGTTAAAGGATTAGGAAAAATTTTTGCAGCCTTGGATGAGGGAAAAAAGAAAAGAGGTGTAGCTACATTTGTTAAAGAACATTTGCAACCAGAATTAGTATTTGCTTCCCAGGATGGAAGAATTTTAATGGTGGCCATACAGAGACAAGCTAAAAGATCAATGATAGTCAATATATACGCACCAAATCAAAATCAGGGAAAAAATCTACAAAAATCTTCAAAAGCTTATCCTGAAACAGGAATTTCAAGAAATGTGTATAATTGGAGATTACAATGCGGCTTTGATAAGAAGGAAGATAGAAAAGTGAATCCTCTTCCGGTGCTTGCGAGGGAGGACGCTAATAATTGCTCTTCCTCCCCCTAGGGAACTAATTATATATTATTTTATCTCGGATTTTGATTTTATGTCTTGGATTGGGCTATTTATCGGAGCCTTGAACTAAGCTGAGTTGGCTCTGCCTAATTACTAATTATTTAGTTTATTTTGAGTAAACTAAGCTCCCTAGGTTTTATCTGGTTATTTTAGTGCACCGGGGAGGCCTTTTTCTTCTTCTTCTTCTTCTTCTTCTTTTGCCTCTCCCCACCATTGTCGTGGTTATCTGCTTCCCCGAGTGATAAGAAGCCAAGGTTAAACTCCTGTTGCTACTAATAGACTATTGCTGGTAATTTGAAGCTGAAGGAGAATTTACAATTTGAAGCCGCTGTGTCATCGAACCTTTTCTCTCCCTTTTGCTTTCAATTAATGGCATCTGGCAAACGACCCAGAGACATGGACAGCATAAACATTCCTGCGTCCAAACAGTCTAAGCTAGAAGACTTTTTCCCCTCCTCAGGAACTGCAACTGGAACAGCTGTTTACAATGTAGAAACTATCAACTGCTTCACTCCTTTGGAGAGTCTCGGTGAGGAAGGGGAAGAAGGCAGCAATATACTTTCTTTTCAGCAAGAAATGACTCATGGTCAAGACGGGATATGTGTTGGATCTCTTTTTTTTGTAAATACAGTTTATTATTGGATATATTTCATGATCATACAATTTAAACAAGCCAATACATATCCATTTTCTTTTACCCCACCCCCCAAACAAGGCTTCCCGCACTGCTCCAACCCCCTTAATGTCTCTCTTATTCTGTTACAATTACTTCTAAACTTATTTTCTCTTACTAATGGTAACAATTCAAAAGTCTAACTCTCTTTCAGTTTCTTCTTAATAGCTATCAAAACAAATCAAACAGCGTTTAACATCCCAATTTTTCAACAAATATTCTTGAAAGTCTTTCCAGTCTTCAAAAAAAGTTTCATCTTCTTCGTTGTTTAACTTTCTTGTTAATTTGTCCATTTCTGCCATAAACAGCATCTTTTTAATCCATTCCCATGTTTCAGGTACTTTGTCTTGCTTCCAATATTGAGCAAAAGTCAATCTGGCTGCTGTAATTAAGTACCATAGTAATGTTCTCTTGGTTACATTTATTTCTTCCATTTTAAGACCTAACAATAACATCTGTGGGTCTTTCTTAAAAGTACATTTCAAAATTTTTTGTATCTCATTGTGGATCTCAGTCCAATAACTTACAGCTTTATCACATGTCCACCACATATGGTAAAAGGACCCTTCATTTTTCTTACATTTCCAACATTTGTTAGACATGCTTTCATTTATAATAGCAATTTTTTTTGGAGTCATATACCATCTATACATCATTTTAAAGCAATTCTCTTTAACATTTACACAAGTTGAAATTTTCATTGACTTTTTCCACAAATATTCCCAAGATGACATGGATATTTCATTGTTAATATTTACTGCCCACTTTATCATTTGCTCTTTTACAATTTCATCCTCAGTATACCATTTCAATAAAACCTTATACAGTTTTGAAATCATTTTTTTTCCCTTTTCAACCCATACAATTTCAATTTCCATGTTATTTTTTCTAAAACCATGTTCTCTTTTGTCTAAATAAGTCATAAATCTGTCTATATTTCAACTAATCATATTCAAATTCAACATCAGTTCTATCTTTTAATACAAAGTTTTTCCCTTCTAATTTTAAAAGACTTTTATAAGGTAACCAATCTAGACCTTGATTTCTTGAATATGGATTAATCACTTCTGCTGGTACAATCCAAAGTGGTCTTTCTTCCGAGAAGAATTTTCTATATCTCATCCAAGTCTCGAACAGTGATCGTCTTATGAAGTGGTGTTTAAAAAACTTATCCATTTTTACTTTTCCATACCATAAATATGCATGCCATCCAAACTTATCATGACCTTCTAATACCAACAACTTTTTATTCTCAAGGTTGATCCACTGCTCCAACCATGTTAAGCAGACGGCATCATAATACAGTTTTAAATTTGGTAATTGTAGTCCTCCTCTTTCTTTTGCACCACATAAAATTTTCATCTTAATCCTTGGCTTTCTTCCTGCCCATACAAACTTCGATAATTCTTTCTGCCACGTATCCAATATTTTCCTTTGTTTCAGTATTGGAATAGTCTGAAATAAAAACATCAAACGAGGCAAAACATTCATTTTTACAGTTGCAATTCTTCCCAGTAACGATAGATTCAAGGTGTCCCATTTCTTCATGTCTTGCTGGATCCTGTGCCAAACCTTTTCATAGTTGTTTTTAAACAGATCAATATTTTTCATAGTCAATTCAATTCCTAAATATTTAGTCTTTGTCACTACTTCACATTGAATTTTCTCTTGAAGTTCAATTCGTCTCTGTTTCGTCATATTTTTACACATCACTTTCATTTTATTTTTATTAACATAGAATCCCGCAACTGTTCCAAATTCTTCAATTTTTTCCATCAATCGTGGTATGTTCTCAATTGGATCTTGAATCATAAACATTACATCATCTGCAAAAGCTCTGTATTTATACGTAAAGCCTTTCACTGTAAGTCCTTCAATGTTATTGTCTTTTCTTATCTCTGTCAGTAGTATTTCCAATATCCAAATAAACAATAGCGGAGATAGCGGGCATCCTTGTCGTGTTCCCTTTTGAACTTGGAAAAAATCTGTTCTTTCTTTGTTTATGTTCAAAGCTGCTTTCTGTTCAGTATATATTGCCGCAATCATGTTTGAAAAAGACTGTCCCATATCCATTTTTTCAATTACTTGCAACATAAACTCCCAATTTAAATTGTCAAAAGCTTTTTCCGCATCTAAAAAGAGGAATCCAACTTCTTTTTCTGGATGTTTGTCATAGTATTCTATTGCATCAATCACCACTCTCAAATTGTCTCTAATTTGTCTATTTGGTAAAAAACCAGCTTGTTCTTCCGCTATAGCATCTTTCAAATATTTTTTCAGCCTTTCCGAAATTATTTTTGCAAATAACTTGTAGTCATTATTTAATAGCGATATTGGTCTATAATTCTTTACATTTGTTAAGTCCAAACCTTCTTTAGGTATAAGTGAAATATTTGCTTCCTTCCATGAGTCTGGGGTCCGTTTGGTCATTCTTATCTCATTTGACAGAAGTACTAAAATAGGGGTTAGCTCCTCCTTAAATTTCTTGTAAAATTTTGCTGTAAAGCCATCTGGACCTGGAGCTTTGCCCAATTTTGCATCTTCTATCGCCCTTATTACCTCTTCCTTTGTTACTAATCCATTTAATTGTTCTTTGATTTGTTGTCCCAGCACTGGTAATTCGATATTCTCCAAATATTTCTTAATTTTCTGTTGATCAATTCCTTTCTTTTTAAAGAGTTTGGCGTAATATTTTAAAAAAACTCTTTTTATACCTTTCAAGTCCACATCATCTTTTCCATCTTCAGTAATCTTACTTATGGAATTTCTTTCTTTTCTATTTTCCAATTGCCACGCTAAGAATTTTCCTGGTTTATTCGCACCCTCAAATGCTTTTTGCTGTAATTTTTCCAGGTTCCAGTATAATTCTCTGTTTAATAGAACATTCATTTGATCCTGTAGGAAGTGAATCTCTTTAATGATTTTTTTCTTCCCTGGTTTTTTCTTTAGCTCCTTTTCTTTTTGTCGATTTTTTTCCTGAAGGTCATTTTGTTGTTGCATCCTTTGCTTTTTATCTTTAGAGTTCAGTGAGATAAGCAAACCTCTCATTACCGCTTTGTATGTATCCCATATGACATGTATATCAGTACCTTTATTCAAATTCATTTCAAAAAAGTTTTTCGTTTCTTTTTTTAATGTCTCATTAATTAATTTTTGGTCCAATAAGTCCTCATTAATTCTCCAATATAATTGTTTTAATTTTTCTTTTGATGTCCAAAGTAAGGGATTGTGATCTGAATTATTTTTTGGTAAAATTTCAACTTTATGCATTTTTAATGCCATCTCCTCTGACATCCAAATCATATCAATTCTAGAAAAGGAATTATGTCTGTTAAAATAAAACGTATAGTCCTTTGTTTTAGGATTCCACTTCCTCCAAACGTCTTCTAATTTCTCTTGTCTCATCAGCTGGAAAAAATTTTTTTGCAGTTTCCCAACCGCTTCTCCAATTGCATTAGACTTTCTGTCCAATGCATTATTCACTGTGCCGTTGAAGTCTCCTGCAAAAGCTATTTGGTCGTAGTTTAAGCAGTCTAACTCTCTTGTCAAGTCATTGAAAAAAGTCTCTTTTGCTCCATTAGGTGCATATATATTTACAAGCAATGTCCTTTTTCTGTACATCGTTATTTCCACGCCAACATATCTGCCTTCCTTATCTGAGAAGATTTGTTTAGGTTCCAGTTCTTTATTGATATATATCACTGTTCCTTTCTTCTTATTAATTGCTGATGAATGAAATTCTTCTCCCAATTTTTTATTGATCAGATACTTATTGTCTTGTTTTCTGATGTGTGTTTCTTGCAGACAAATTATATTACATTTTTGTTTCTCTAGCCAATGATTCACTAATCTTCTTTTGTTTGGTGAATTTAGTCCATTTACATTCCAAGATAAAAATTTGTAATCCATCAGTGATTTGAATTAAATGTCTTTAAAATCATCAAAATTGTTCTCTTTAAATCTATACAAGTCTCCTTCTGTTTTGATTGTAAATCTCACCGAGTTGTACGAGAATGAAAATCCATGTGGAATTTCCCATCTAAACCTGATGCTCATTTCTTTCAACCTATCTGTTAGTTTCTTGAACTTCTTTCTGTCTTGTAAAATCATTCTCGGAATTTCTCTTAAAATTATTATTTTCTTTCCATCAATTTCCAACGGTTGTGTAAATTGCTTCTTGAAGATGTCTTCTTTCATTTTTGTAGTCACAAATTGAACAATCACATCTCTGGGTAATTTCTTTCTTTTGGCATAAGCTGAATTTACTCTGTAAATTAGGTCAAAGTCTGATTCCAAATCTCCTTGATCCTCCCCTATGTAAGTTGTCAACGTGTTAATTACTAAGGCCCGTATATCTTGATCTTCCTCTTCTTCAATTCCTCTCAGCCTCAGATGATTCTGGGTAGCCCTATATTCCATCATGGACTCCAATCTTATATTTTCTTGGAGAGTTCTTTTGACTTTCTGTTCCATTTCTTCTGATTTTGTCACCAGACTTTGAACATCTTTTTTAACTTCTTCCGTATCTTTTTTAATCCCTGCCACTTCCGTTAGTACCAGTTCTTTCAATTCTGCCATATTTTTTTGTTGTACTTGGACTTGCACTTGTTCTATTTGCTCCAATTGTATTTGCATCTGTTGTTGTAACTGTGATTCTATTTGCTTTCCCAAATTCTGCACCACCTCTGTCATCCTTTTCTCCATCGCCTCCATGGCTGCCTGCTATTCTTTTTTTTCCTTTGCAGTCATTCTTGGACTTGGTGATGAGGCGGCCCTTGGTCTTGATCTCAAATCCATCTTGGAGGCAAATTCAGAACTAAACAATCTTTATATTATCAGTCTTAAAGTCGAATCGCCACCTTTATAACTTTTTCCGGTACTTTTTCGATTTAAAAATAACTTTTTAAAGTTTAGTCCTCCTCAAAATGGTGGGCGCAATTTCTCTATGGTTTTCTGGCTAGAGTAGGCTCTTTTAAAACTTCCTGTGTAGCTGTCCGTCTCGGTAATCCAACTTCCGGTGTCACACTTTAAAACTTCCGACTACTTCCGGTAAAGCAACTTGAAAAACATCCACTCTAGCCTATTTCCTGTACCATAGAGTCACAGTCAGTTTCGTTTTTACTACGCAAAGTTTAGTCTTAACTGACCACAGGAATGCAAAACAAAGTCACTTTTCTGCCGTTTTCTCCGAAGGAAAGCTTTCTTTTTACTTTTAAATCAAACGGATTAGTTCTTTAGAGCTTTATACGCTTATCCGTACGTTTTATTTTTTCGTTCTTCTTCAAACTGGTAAGCGAATGTTCATTTGTTACCTTACTTGTAATCTCGGGGTTTCGCAGTGCTTCTTCTGTAACTGATGTTAATCTTGATGTTGAAGAGGCTGGTAGATGACGGATTTATGCTGAATTCTCAGCCCGGCTGGTATCTGTAGTGCTGATTTGCAACTGCCCTCTTTGCGGAAGGAGATCAAGGTGTAAACAAGCCTCCTCCGAGGCTTATCCACACCGATCTCAACTCCCTCTCAGGCTTGGCTGCTTGCTTGCCACCCCCCCGCCTGGGGAGTGCTGCGTTGGGCCAGGTAAAGCCCAAACTGTCGTCAGATACCACCGTCCACTCTGCACAGATCGCAAAGTGCGTCAATTCACCATTTTAATTCTGGCCGGAAGCCAATATGTGTTGGATCTCAACTACAATGATTAAAGATTTGTTGGAAGTGGAAATTGAGGCAGGAATATAGGCAGGTCATAATCCAATTATTTTAGAGTTACAAGGAATGAGACCTAGAAGCAGATGGACTCTAAATCTCTCAATACTGAAAGACAGGATTAGTAAAACGTCTGCAGGTGGAATTCCATCTTTTTTTAAAAGAAAATATTCAACCAGATATGCCTATGAGTATTGTATGGGATGCGTTTAAAGCATATGCCAGAGGCCACTTAATAAAGGAAGCTGCTCAAATAAATATGAAGAGAAATAAAGAATATGTAAATTTGAAAAAGGAAATTCAAGAGCAAGAGAAGAGAATAATGGATAAGACAGCGGAGATAGGAAGATGGAGTAAGATTAAACTGCTTTAACACGAGATGAATTGTCTTCTATCGTGTGAATTAGCAAAGAAACTGACTTTTGTTAAACAGAATTACTTTGAAAATGCCAACAAACTGACAAGATGGCTAGCCTACCAAGTTAGTCTGCAAAAAGAAAAATCTTATAGAAAAAGAAAGAAGAATGGAGAAGAAGCAAATAGGATTCAAGAGTTAAAGAATATAGTGGAGAACTTTTATAAAGATTTGTATAGAAAGAATGATACTAAGACAGAACAAATAATTCAATATTTGGAGGAGCACCAAGCTCAAAAATTTACTGAGGAACAAAGAAAGATACTCAATCAGCCAGTCACGATGATGGAGATGGTAGAAGCTTTGAAAAGATAGAATAGGGGTAAAGCACTGGGTCCGGATGGCCTACCAATAGAATTTTATGGGACATTTGAAGAACTGCTTCTTCTGCTACTGAAAGAGATTTGTAAGGGAATAATGGACAGGGAAGAGATTTCAGATTCATGGCAGGAAGCAACAATATCTCTAATACATAAATCAAACACGGATTAAAAACAAAATTAAGAACTGTAGGCCGATATCGTTATTAAATGCAGATTACAAGATATTTGCCTCCATTATAGAGGAAAGATTAAAGAGAATATTGGCAAGAACAATACATAGGGATCAAGAGGGCTTCTTACCTAAAAAAACAAATTAAAAATAACTTGAGATGTATTCTAGATGTAATAGAATACTATGAAGCACATCCAGAAAAGGTAATAGCCCTGATCTTCTTGGATGCAGAAAAGGCATTTAATAAGCTGAATTGGTGTTTTGTGATGGAAACATTGAGGAAAGCTGAGGCAGGAACATAATTTATTCAGATGATTCAAGCGATATATACAAGACAAACTGCCTTAGTGATGATTAACAGAGATTGAATGGAAAACTTTGAGATACAAAAAGGAACAAGGCAAGGCTGTCCTCTGTCACCAATTCTATATATATTTGCATTGGAGATATTAAATGAAGTGATAAGGCACAATGAAAAAATCAAGGGGTTGAAGGTGCAAAGGGAAGAATTTAAGCTCTTAGCTTTTGCTGATGATCTGGTATTTATATTGGAGGATCCCCTCTCCTTAATCTCCAAGCTGAATAAGCTTCTGTGGGAATATGGACAGGTGGTGGGGTTAAAAATTAACATTAATAAGACAAAAATCATAACTAAGAACATGAAGGTGGAGCAAAAGGAAATTTTACAAAGGGACTCAGGTTAGTAATTGTGTGATAAGGTGAAATATTTGGCAATTAAGTTAACAAATAAATGTAGTGCATTACAAGAAAATAATTATAAAGAATTATTGAAAGCAACAAAGCAAGATCTAAGAAGATGGAAGAACTTACAAATATCATTGATGGGACGAATAGCTTTGGTCAAAATGAATACTTTACCAAGATGGATCTTTCTTTTTCAGACAATTCCAGTATTGCAAGATTTCATGATCTTTAAGGAGATGGATCAGATAATAACTAAGTCTGTCTGGCAGGGGAAAAGGACAAGAATTATGTTGAAAGCTTTACAGGATTTAAAAGAAAGAGGTGAATTCAGATTATCTAACTGGACATTATATAATAGAGCAGCGGCAATAGCTTGGATTAGAGAGTGGATTATGCTAGAAGATAGGAGAATATTAAGCTTAAAAGGTCATGACCTACTGTTGGGCTGGCATGCATTTTTTTGGTACGGAAAAGCTTCAGCACATAAATATTTCAAGCAGCATTAGATACGGGCATCACTAATGAAAGTATGGGAGATTATTCAAAGGAGTTAGTTCAGGAAGATTTCTAAGCTGGTTGTACAGTTGGAGGTGTTTACTTTATCCAGGCTATATGATGAAAATCCGTGAAAGAAGTATATGGACATTCTGAACTCAAGAAATGAGCTTAAATTGAAAGAAGACCTAACATGGTGGCAGAGAGCACAGAAAGAATCGAGATATGCCAAGGATAGGAAGACTGGATTTAATGAGGCTCTTATGGAGATGGAAAAACTATTGAGTTCATCAGAGAAGAAATTTATAAAGAAAATGTATACAATGCTTTTAAAAGAAACAATGTCAGATGAAATGGTTAAAAAGAATATGATTCAATGGGCTCAGAACTTAGGCTACAGTATAGAACTAGAACAATGGGAACAAATATGGAATAAAAATGTTAAAATAACTCAAGCGGTTTCTTATAGAGAAAACATATATAAAATGTTTTACAGATGGTATGTTACACCAGAGAGAACTGCAAAATATGATGTTAAATGTTCTAATAAGTGTCGGAAATGTGAAAATAAGATGGGTTCATTTTATCATATGTGGTGGACGTGCAATGTTACTAAACGTTATTGGATATGGGTGCATAGATTGATCCAGAAGGTTTTAGGGAGAGCAATTCCCTTTAAACTGGAGTTGTTACTTCTAGGTATTCTACCTAAAGAGATAAACAGAGGTGATTGTTACCTGATAGTATATCTGACAACTGCAGCCAGGATTTTATACGCAAAATATTGGAGGACTACCCAAACACCTTCAAAGCAAGAATATATTGCGAAGATACTAGAGGGGGCAGAGATGGACAAGTTGACTTTGATCATGAAAGGACATACAGATTCCACTTTTCAGAACACTTAGTTACGTTTTTATGAATGGTACAACTCAAATGGCTAGGAAGACAATGTAGTATGAGTGGGAATATAAAGATTTTTTATATAGGTTTTTTCTTCTTGATTGTTCATATTCATATTTTTTCTTGGTTTTCTGGATTCCTCTTTTAAGTAATATTTTATTAGGATATAAGGAAGGCCTGTTATATTTAAGACTTTACTCTTGTAGGTCTGATATTGTTAGCAGACAACATAATAGGTACAAAGTTCTTGATTCTGTAGTTCATAAGGGCAAAACTTTGCAATGTCTGGGTCAGATAAGATTTTGGTCTCATATCAAGAACAACCAACACTTTTGTTTAGGATATGAAGAATCCTTGCCCATTATCATTTAGGTTAAGTTAAGTAAACCTTAAGGTTTTACGTAGATTTGATGTAGATATTTTTCTTTACATCTGACAAATCAGAGGCTTATTATTCAAATGACCACTGTCTTTTGTAACCAATTATGCTTTTTGGATATTTTTTTTTGATGATGTCAGTCCATGTATAAAATATCATGTATTTCCTGAATATGCTCAGAATATGTTCAAGAAGAAGATGAAGAAGAAAAAGAAGAAAGTAGTCATTTTTTTGATGAGTTATTTGGTCTAATTGTTTTCCTGTTAATTGAAGCCTATCTCTCAAATATGCTGAGAAGAAAGTAGTCAATTTTGGATGGACTATATTGTCCAACTGTTTTCCTGTTAATTGAAATAAAAACATAGAACTTCCTCCTCATTTGACTTCATTTTTGACATGGAATCAAATATGTACAACAATAAGAATTTATACTGTATAATAAAAGAGAAAATTAGGGAAGATATAGATGGATTGATATAAGAGATACGTTAGAGGTTGATAGAATTTATGAAAGACGAAGTGCATGGAGCATGATGTAGAAATTTGGGTGAATACCCCCCATATATGTTATATGTTGTGGTGTAGTCTGTATGTAGTATTTTGTATTTTGTATTGTGACTTAATGTGTTGTGTCGTTGTAGTGCTGTTTGGAAATTAAATAAAAGTCTGCCTCTAGGGGCAGTGTTAGTTAGTTAGTTAGTTAGTTAGTTAGTTAGTTAGTTAGTTAGTTTGTTTGTTTAAAAAATAAAGACTAGGGATGGGCATGAACCGAATTACGAGCCTAAATTCATCATGAACCGGGCCCGGTTTGTTGGTTGTGAGCCTCAGTTCATGCCCATCTTTATATGGATCTCCTAGAACTGTCAACATGGTTTTGGAGGTTTGTGGGGTTCATGGTGGGAAGCAAGAGGAAGTGACAGGGATTGCTGAAATGGCTTGCGCCTATTCCAGCCTAACATGCTGAAATAGATGCATTTCAGTGATCCCTCTCGTTCACACCTGCTTCCAAGTGTTCCCTATAAATGGGTTTTGCAAGTGTCACTTGGCCTCCACTCCTGCGCAGTGCTTGACTCAAAACCCATTTAAAGGGACCATTCCCTTTTGGTGAAGGACCGAGAACCCAGGTGCAGCCATCTGGGAGAGAGCTACTGTCTCCCCATCTTGCACCCAGGTGTCGGTCACACATGTGAGGTCTGCTTCCTGTTCAAGCAGGAAATCCCAAAGGGCTGAGGTCTTATTATTTATGGATCTGGCGTTGCACAACACCAATGTCAGAGGGGAGTCCTGATTCCCAGCCCCTCTGCCTGTCATTCTTGGGATGGGATACAGGCTGGAAGGGGGTTGAGCTTCTCTGTTTCTCCTGCCTGTTCCCACCGCTATACTTTCCCCTCCCCAGGAGCACTGATATTCTTAGTCCTGTTGCTGCCATTGCAAAATTAAACTAACCAACTCAACTAAACTATGAAGGGTGGGGAGCCAACTTTACAATTTACAGTAGCTAAAAGCTCTAGTTCAACTAATATAATTAGGCCTCACCAACCCTGACCTCCTATCTTGCTGCCCTACCAGGATGCAAAATTAAACTAATCAAATTCACTAGACTATAAAGGGTGGGGGCAGGTCTTCAACTCCATATTGTAACTAATTATTATTAATAAACAACCCCCCACAGAGATATAAGAGGAGGAGCCCCTGATCTCAACTACTGAAATTTGGTCTCCTCTTGTTTCTTCCTGGACTCCAAGGGTGGAAGGTTGGGAGAGAGAAAGTTCCAAGGCCTTCCTGTTCTCCCGTGATGTAAGCCTCTGCATTACACCTCCCACTCGTCCACTCTTGATGGTGCCAGCATTGGTCAGTCGAGATTAACTTCGCCCGGCCTGGCATAGGGCCTAATGTTCCTGCTGGAGTCCGTGATCTCTGCCCAGCTAAGTTCACAAATCCAGCAGCTTGATATTCCCGTCTCTGCCTCCTGAAGTTCCCACCATGGCCATCCATATTGATGTAGTATTCGGTCTGCCCCCTGGGCCGACAAAGTGGGGCGCCCAACACCAGCTGCCAACTCCACACTGGTGGCCGCACAGCACACCAGGCAACAGTGGCAGCCCCAGGCGGCGGGTGTCAGTAGCTACTGCTGCGATAGATAAGGTAAGTATACAGTGTGTGTACATTGTCACAACAACTCTCCAGTCCAGGTAAGCCCATTTACCATCATTTAAGAAGTCTGTAAACAGCACAGTCAGCCTTGAGTGCTTGCTGTGTCCTCTTCTCTGGAGATCTTTATTTATTTATTTATACCTTCGGCTTATATACCGCCCTGACCCCGGAGGGTCTCTGGACGGTTTATGTAGAGGATCTAACCAACCAATTATTAACCTAACTAGGGCCACATAGTCTACAGGGTGGTGACTGCCTACCAGCACCCCGGGCTAGTTGTCATCCAGCTTCCTTCCGTGGCTTCAGATATTGGCGTCCTGGTGCCCTTCTGGAGCAGATCTTCCAGGCAGCTTCCTCCGGCAGGTCTCGTCCTGGTGCGTGGCTCTGTGTTGGCTGCAGTTCCAGCTACTTCCACAGGTGGCTCCACCGCACTGCACCACACGTCACCACACTCTCCAGGCCTCCACTTCTCTGGGCTCCGCCTCCAACGTTGCTTCACCGGGTCGCCAGGAACTGCTCGCCGCCATCGCCGCCACTGCCACCGCCGAAACCTCCGTGTTGCAAGAAGGAGGGGGTGCCCCCTGCCACCTAGGGCAGGTACCCACTTTATCTACTTGCATTTATGATGCTTTCAAACCGCTGGGTGGATGGGAGCTGGGACATGGGCCGGGAGCTCACCCCGGCCACAGTGGGTTTCAAACAGCTGTAATAGCTGTTCATTGATGTTACTTTTGCAGGCGTTCTTACTGCCTGCACCACTGCTCCCTCACCGCCACCGCTCCCTCACTTCCTGCTGGCTCTAAGCTACAGCCCGCAAACTAAGAGACATGTCACCTTAAGTACCAGCAACAAGAGAGAAAAGGTTTAGCCGTTTCCCCCACAATTCCTCCTTCAGGTGAAAACATTATTCCTTCTGAAATTCTTTCTTTTGTGATTAGATCCAGGATACATGGGGAAATAACAAATGGTAATTGGAGACAGGGGTTACCATAACAGGGCCTGCTTTGCAGGGGTATTATCCCAATGAGTATAATATCTACCAATAAGTGAACCTCTGAAGATTGATATCAAGGACGTAGGTCTGTTCAGAGACAGAGTGGCTCTAAATTATGCAAGGACATGTTTCTGTGATGCACACTTTATTACTGCTACCATGCAATAAAACTAGGACACTTTCAGGTACATGTTTCTTCTCCTTTGGGCTCTCCTTTCCCCATATTTGTTACTCATGTTACTTGTATTCACATTGAGGTACACAATAAAAGGAAAATATGGCTTCTCCATCACCATATTCCACCATCATGGTTAACAGTTTGCGTCTTTGCCACTGGAGCCCCTTATGGGGGAGGTCGTTGCTGCTGTACTGTACGTTCTTCCTTCAAGAAAAACTCTTTGGTTTCAATTACTTCCCCCTCCTGACATTGATACATCCTGATGTGTGATAGTCTAATGAGTTTCTTTCTAACCCAATGACTTTGGAGAATTTAATAATAATACGTTCTTTGAAATATTATTTATTTGAAATCAAGAAACATATGTGAGGTGTTAAGCGGTCACATTCCATGTAAGCACACCTAAATTTCCCAACAGTTTGTCCTAGGTTACTGGCTAATCATTTCCCATAGGTCAAGAAAGCACAATCTATTTTGAACCAATTTTCTGATTTTTAAAAAACATTTTCTTTTTAGCAATTACCAGTACCGGTAAGAAAACTGTCCATGAACTGAAAAAACTGAATTGAATTAATAATAGCAGAGAACTGGTCCATTGCCTCTGCTACCTATGAAAAGAAAGTAGGGCAAAATCTATTGTATAAGTTTCTACTTTTTTAAAAAAAAGTATTCTTATTAATTGGATCCTAAGGACCTATGAAGGGAAGATATAGGTAAAACCTGCATCCTTAATTTCTTCTGTTACCTGATCCCTCAGTCAGTACAGCATTTGGCCATGCAGCAAAATGTTACAAATCTAATTGTAATTCATTCATTCAACATGGACTTAAATAAATTATTAATACTAATTAATTTCTAGAGGTGATAATGACAGTGTAAAATGCGCCCAGGAGACGTACATTGGGAAATAAAATGTAGCAAAATAACAGGTTAATAATGAGTTGGCAGAGTGTGTGTAGAGACCTAAGTAGATGGAACCTCATTTGTGTAGGCAAATAAGAACCATCATAGTGTATTTCTACTCTAGGAGTAAAGTAGTTTGAAAGGGCAGTTCTTGAAAGAGCTCTCTCAGCCCCACCTACCTCACAGGGTGTCTGTTGTGGGGAAGGGAAAGGAGTTTGTAAGCCGCTCTGAGACTCCGAGTGAAGGGTGGGGTATAAATCCAATCTCTCTCTCTCTCTCTCTCTCTCTCTCTCTCTCTCTCTCTCTCTCTCTCTCTCTCTCTCTCGTTAAGCTCCTTAAACTTTTGCAACATTATGTGAATTGCCTATTAATAATGAAAAAAATGGAAAAGTTCAGGTAAACTGAGTTGATGTCAGCATTTTCCAAAACTGGATTATCTGAAAACTGAAGTAATGATTAGAGAGTTGGACTAGGAGCAGGTCCTCTCTCTCAGCCTAACAAATTCCTCAGAATTGTTGCAAGGATCAATTGGAACAAAGGGGACCCATGCACATCATCCTAAGCTTCTTGGGAAAAGGGCAGTTTATTTATTTATTATTTACACTTATATCCTGCCCTCCCCGCCATTCGGCAGGCTCAGGGCAGCTAACAACATAATAAATATACGTTAAAATTCCAGTTAAAACTATCAGTTAATATAAATCATACTATTTAAACATAACTTACATTAAAATATGGCAATCTTCTAACATCAACTATCAGCTGAATGGCATCAACAGGCTCCCGTCTGTCTATTAAAGCCTCAGTTGGTGGTGCTGTTGGTGCTGTTGGTACAATTGGTAATCGGGCCAAGGCCATAAAGTCGAGGTGGCACCCTACTTAAAAGCCGGGTGGAAGAGCTCCATCTTACAGGCCACCAGTGAGGGGCCACCACCGAAAAGGCTCTGGCCCTCGTTGTAGCCAACATGGCCTCTTTAAGCCCCAGAAAAACCAGGTGATTTTGGGAGTCCGATCTTAGTGCTCGCTGGGGTACATGCGGGGAGAGGCGGTCCCTCAGGTAAGTAGGTTTCTAGCCATATAGGGCTTTAAAGGTAAGAACAAGCACCTTGAACTGTATGTGGTATGCTATAGGCAGCCAGTGCAGGGTTTTTAGGGTGGGCTGGATGTGTTCCCGCATAGGAAGACACAACAACAGCCTCACCTCATTCTGCACCAGCTGCAGCTTCTGGATTTGGGACAAGGGCAGCCCCATGTAGAGAGCATTGCAGTAATCCAATCTTGAGGTGACCAATGCATGGATCACCTTTGCTAGGTAACTGTGTTCAAGGAAGGGAACCAATTGCCTAATCAGCTGTAGATGGTAAAAGGCCGACTTTGCAATGGCTGCTACCTGGGCCTCCATTGTTAAGGAGGCATCCAAGAGCACTCCCAAGCTCCTAACCTCCGGCACTGGCACCAACGGCGCTCCATTGAAGGTTGGAAGAGGGATCCCTAACCTTGGACCACTCTGACTCAAGCACAGGACCTCTATCTTCATCAGATTCAATTTCGGTTGGCTCAGTCTAAGCCAACCAGCCATGGCTTTCAACGCCAGGTCCAGATCTCCCAGACTAGAGTCTGACTGGCCGTCCAACAACAGATACAGAATTAAAATGTTGTAGATCTAGATGGGCACAAACCAGCTCTTGAACTAAAGTTTGTCTCAAATTTTGACCAATTCATACTTCTCAAAGTGAACTTTGTGGAAGGGCAATGGACACAAACATTCCATGACCTTCCATGCTGTTCATGGCAGTTCATAGTGGTTTGTGAATGGATACATTTCCAGACAGACTGTCTCTGATCAATTAAACTGTTTACAAAAATTCAGAACAACAGAGGAGGACTTCTTCAGCCGTGGAAATACCAGTAGGGGCCCTCCAAAGCTTAACAGGCACTGCTGGCTGCCAGTAACAGAGTTCCCACTTTGCTTTATGGAATCAGAAAGCTATATATAACCTCAGATCAGCTCCATACCCTCTTCTCTCCTCTGTTGGCTGTTGGCAGTTAGGCAGAGAGGTGGAGAACTTGTTGAAAGCAGAGTACATTGTTTCATTTCTGACTGTGAACATCTCTACCCTGCTGGAGTTTGGGTATTAGTGGACTCAGGGCTCTGAGCCACCCTGTCTCTTTGCTTACACTGAGCAGAGGGGCTTAGCTATTCGGTGCCTTGGCTGACTCATACCGACCAGATTGTGATGACCTTTGTGCCATGAGGATGAAAGTGGGTGCAAAGGGTACTAGTCATGGGGGGGGGAGTCATCCACCTCCTTGTAACACAGGCCCCATCCCCGGAAAAAAAAAACCCATCCTGCCAGACTCTGACAGTAGTGATTTGAGGGGAAGCATCCTCCCTACCGGCGGCCTGGAAGATATTCAGAGAAGTGGCTGAATAAAGCCTGCCCCCACCTCCCAACTGTTGATATTCCAAGGAGGTCTTTCATCCAAGTGTTTGCCAGAGTCAACCCTTGCAGAGTACTATGAGCTAGATTTCTTCAAAGTTGTCTCATCCTGTTTAATTTTAACATGTGCTAGGTCATGGGTGTCAAACCTACAGTTCAAGGGCCAGTGCCAGCCCACCCAGGCCTTTAATCCAGCCTGGGAATGGGGTTCTCTTCTCCCTTCCCTCCTCTGCCCACATCTTCACTGTTCTGAGCTTGAGCTGCCTTGGAGTCTAAAGAGCAGAAGGTGGGACTGCTTCTGAGAGTGGGAAGCAGAGGGTGGGGCTGCCAAAATTCCCAGCCACCATTTCTGGCCTTCATAGTCTTCCGCACAGGTAGGAGCTGTGTGTGGGGAGGTCCTTCTGCTGTGTTCCTTGTGCATCTTTTTATTTTAAAACTTGCTTTGCAAAATTCTGCTATTTTCCAGTTTAGGAAGGAACATTTTAAGGGCACTGAGGGTGGGGGTTGGGACCAGCCAGGTTTAAAATATAGAGTTCTGCAAACTGAAGGGACTCCAGTTTTGCAGAGAAATATTAGTTTTAACACACTTCCCCTCCTAATGTGGAATTCCAATGGAATAATAGCAGAACAAGTGCTGAAGAGGACATCCAAAATTTTTATCTCAAACCACCCTGTAAAACAAACTCTGAGGCCATGGAAAGACACTGACATTTTTAGTAGACCTGGGGGGAGGGAGAGAAGCTTGCCATGCTCAACCATTTCGTGTTCTTCCCCAAGGTCCTAGGCTTAGACCATTTATATTTGTAGTTTATATTGGGAGGGGGGAGGTTTGGGACCAGCCAGAGTTAAAATAAAGAGTTCTGCAAACTCAAGGGATTCCAGTTTTGCAGAGAAATATTATTTTTAACACATACCCCCTCCTAATGTGGGGCTACAATGGAATAGCTGCTATAATATCTTTAATTGTATTTGTGTCCTTTATAAAGTTTATATCTCTGCTACCTGGCATTACATTTTATGACACACATGGCCCAGCCCAACAAAGAACAATTGCCCACCCACCCCTCAAATGAAACACCACACAAGTTTTGGGTTATACTGGGACAATGGTCAGGGAATGGCTGCCGGTGCAAGATCTGGCATCCATGATAGATCAGTGCTCCTGTGCTGGGACCTCATAGGCTCACCTGACCCTCATGAATCCATCTAAGGAAGTGGGGGGTAGGCAAAACTGTGTGCTTGCATATGGGCAAGCACCAGTCTTTATGGCAAATCCCACCTTCATAACAAATGAGTTCAACACCTCTGTGCTAGATGGTAGGGATGTGTTCAAACCGAATGTACCCCTGAAAATAGCACATTTGGCCCCCTTTCAGGCAGCCGCGGGTTGATTGAGATTCTTTGATCTGAATTGGCTTGCCGCCGAAAGCTGCCACTAAAATTCGGCAGCAATTCAGTGGCAGCCCAAAAAGCAGCTACCAGCCAGGGAAAACATCAGGGTAAGGCAGCAAGAACCTCTTGCTGCCTTTCCCACCTAAACTGGCCTTTTCCTGCCTATTCCCTGGTTCCAGGGAGGGGGGGGAAGGCCAGTTTCAGCCAGTTGCTGCCTGCAAGCAAGGTTGGTGGTGTTGCTTTGCACACCACCTTCCTTGATTGGGAGGGGGGACAGAGACTCAACTCTACCCAATAGGGGTGAGTTGCATCCTCTTTGGGCAAATTACAGGACAGTGTCATTTTTGGAAACTGTCCTGTGCTTGGCCCAAAGAGCATATAAGGGAGTCCTGCGGCCTTGTGGTTGGACTCCATTGCTGTTGCTGATGCTTACCTGGATGCCTGAGAGAGGCCTTTGGCTTCAGCTGCTGGCTGCTCTCTCTGTGCCTGCCTGGCCTGCTGCCTCCCTGGCCTGCTGGACTCCTGGACACCAGAAGGCATCAAAAGGTAAGAATTAAAGTGGGATCTCTTTAATTTTTAAAGGGCTTTCCTCCCCCCACCTCTATTTTTTAGGTTCTTTGGGTTGGTTGATTTCTCTTTTCCCCCCTCTATTTTTTTTCTCCCTCTATTTTTAAGTTTCTTTGGGTTGGGGGTGGATTGGTCTGGGTGGGTGGGTTCTTCTGGGTTCTCTGGGGCAGGTGTTGGGGGGTTTAGGCCTTTTCTTTGTAACAGTTTAAAAGTTGTATATTTTTAAAAGTTGCATTGTTGTTGCTTGGTTGTTGTTGTTGTTAGGGGTGGGCTTGCCTGCCTTGGTTTTTTCCCCTGTTAAACCACTTTAAAGTTTTTTTCTGTTATATTTTATAGTTTCTAAGTTTAAAAAATTGTCCTGGTGGTAGCTGCTGTTGTTGCTTGGGGGAGGGGGTCTTGCCTTGGTTTCCCCCCCCTATTTGGTGGAAACCAGTTTAAAGGGAGGGGTCTGTAATATTCTATAGATAATAAGTTTAAAAAGTTGTCCTGGTGGTTGTTGTTGTTGCTTGGGTGGGGTTTTTGCTAGGCTTGGGTTTTTCCCCTGTTTGGTGGGTTTGTGTCTGTGTGTGTGGGTTTAAACTTTATAGGTTGCACAGTCTGTTTTTTTGTCTGTTTTTGAACCTGGTTTTACTGTTCTTGGGTTTTTTGCCTTAGATAAGGGTAGTTTGTGTTTGATTGCTTTCTGGTTTTATAGGTAGATTCCTGTTTGTTTGTTTGTTTGTTTGTTTGTTTGATATTTTCTTCTGGTTGCTGTTGGCGAGGTCAGGTCAGGTGCTTGCTCTGCTCTGTTTTCTAGGCTTGGTGTGGGTGCCTGTTTCTGGTTTGTTAGGGCCATTGATTTAAACAGGTCAGTGTAATAAGGGTCTGTTAAGGAACTCTCTCTCTTTTTTAAAAAAACAAACAACTATAAGTAATCCAATGTAGGGCTCTAGTTTATATACCTAACTAGGCCAGAATAGGATACTATTAAAAGAGGTGAGGAGGGGTTTCATTAAAAGCAGCACTTAAGTAGCCTTAAGTACTTACAGAAAACAGTGTTCTGTGCACCTGACTTTCATTGAAGGCCAGTGTTTACAAATTGCCTAGGGTCACCCCCAGCTTTTTAGTTCATCATCATCACACAGACAGCAATACCCCTCCCTCTCTATTTCTGAGGCCTTCCTTCCTTGGCTTTACTCAATGGGTAAGCGTAGGCTTGTGGACTGCCTGGGTAGCATTCCCACAAGATTGCACTACCCAGATTTTGAGTCTTTTTTGCGCGGTGCAACTCTAGCTCACCTCCACATAGTACACCCTGAGTCACGCTAAAGAGCTAGAATATCCCTCAGGCAGGCAATCCCAGGATCCCCCCATCCACACTGCCCAGTGGACCATTGACAAGACAAGCAATTCTTCTCAGGACTACTTGACAAGCGATAAAGGGGATACTCTCAGTCTTGTAGAGCTGTCATGTCCCACTGCTATTGTTCAGCTGATTGGAAGGGATGAAGTAGTTGGGGAGGATCCAACCCGGGTAGGTTGGCTTGGAGGGCCAAAAAGGAACATGGAGGTATGTTTTAGGTTTAACAGACTAATACTAGTCTCTATTTTGAGAACTACAAGGTGGAAAGATGAGAGTGAGGGTAAAGGAGTACTAGCTAAGGGAGGAGGCAGGTGTGGCACAGGTGAAAGGAAGAAAAGTAGTTTTTCTCCCTAAGATCTCCATTTTACAAATCAAAGGGATAGTGTGCTACAGGAGAGAAAACACAGGAAAGTCAGTGTGGGAATGACTATCCAGCTATCTGTCTTTTGCTGCGAAGTCTGGAGGAGGTTGACCCAGGGAAAGCATGTTCTTGACTTCGAGCATGTGCCACATGTTGTCCTCCCAAGCAGTCCATTCTGCAGTCCACCTGATCTTACAGGTGGGGTGAGGTGACAAGCTAGGGGGGTGTCAGGGAGGAGAGAGGTTAGATAAGGTTGTGTGGAACCCACTCCCACTTATCCTTCCTTTCCCAGTTTCCCCAGGTCTGGAGAGGGGCTGTCTTGAAGCGTTTGAATGCAGTGGCAGGCACAGGATTCTGTCACCAGGCTGACACTATTGCATTCAATGCACTGATTCTGCTGCCCTTTCAGATCATAAGAGAAGTCCATGTTGGATCAGGCCAATGGCCCATCCAGTCCAACACTCTGTCACACAGTGGCCAAAAATACCAGGTGCCATCAGGAGGTCTACCCGCAGCATCAGGATACTAGAAGCCTTCCCACTGTTGCCCCCCAGCACTAGAGCATCACCAGAGACCAAGAATTTCTTCTTATCTATAGTTACTAGCCAGCCACTGATGGACCACTACTCTGCTCCAGCCTCCATATGTTTGTCAAATTCCATCTGGAAGCTGTTCATGCCAGCCACCACCAACACCAACACCTCCTGTGGCAGTGAATTCCATGTGTTAATCACTCTTTGGGTGAAGAAGTACTTCCTTTTATCTGTTCTTGTCTTGCGAGAAAGGGAGAAAAGGACTTCTTTCTCTACCTGCTCTATCCCACGAATAATCTTGTAAACCTCTTATCATATCACCCCTCAGTCATTGTTTCTCAAAGCTAAGAGCCCCAAACACCTTAACCTTTCTTCACAGGGAAAGTGTTCCTAATCCTCTTATCATTGCAGTTGCCCTTTTCTGCACTTTCCCCAATGCTATAAATATCCTTTTTGTGTGGTGTGAGTGGTCCAATGAGGTGGCACCATCAATTTATACGGGGCAGAGCCTGTATAAATGTTGTTCCTGTTGGTCTTTTGGGGTTTCTGTGTGGCACTGTGGCATGCTTGCACTGCCACAGTGTCACTTGTACTGGAGTGTGTGAATTGTCCTCCTGGCAAACAAGCACCTCCCAAGACAGTTCACTTTCCCTGAGATTCTCTAGGAGAATCTGACTGCTGGGTGCTGTCTGCTTGCCTGCCTTAAATGCTGCTGGCTGGGTTTCCCCACTGGAAACAATGGAAGGAATGGGAGCAACCTGTTTGGGTGCCCATAGAATTGAACCCACAGGTCCAATTTCTTTGGGGCATGGGGGTATATGTGTGGAGAGGCTCCCAAAGCTACCTGAAAATGTGAAGCCTCTCCCTCAAACCCCTCCCTTCCACAGTAACTTTTTCCCACTATAGAGAACAATGGAGGGGATGAGGGCAACCAGTTTGGGAGCCCATAGAATTGGACCCCCTGGTCCAATTTTCTTGAAACTTGGTGGGTATTTTAGGGGGAGGCTCCAGCACTACCCTGCAAGTTTGGAGCCTCTCCCTCAAACCCTCTCCCCTCCAGCCCCCAGTATATACCCTATGAGTTTTCACCATTGACTTCAATGGTCCATAGGGTATAATGGGGTCAAAATTGACATTCAGCTGGCCGAATGACTTCTGAATCAGCTTGTATTGCCAAAATTGACATTCGGGGCTCATTCAGCCAGCCAAATCAAATTCTGCCCAATTTGGCCGAATCCAAATCGGGCCGAATTTTTTTTTTTTTTTTTGCACACCCCTAGTTGTTATTTAATGGTTGCACCATACCTTATTGCAATGTACACTGTGTAAATAAGTAAAATATGTTCTTTAACACCCCTGCCTATTTTCCTTTGACTTTTTTATCAACTGAACAACTATTATTCTATTAATGGATGCTAGAAGCAAGCTGATAATATCTGGTTTCGTTCAGAGTCATATGGGAGGGGCAAGATGGAATCTTTGTACAGGGGCCCATGGTGGGTCTCGGCAGTCCCGAGGAGAGAGAACAAAGGAAAAATCAGTACCTATCATTACCTTATGCTGGCAGAACACTGGATTTAACCAAGTGAGAACCTATGCAGAAGCATTCCAGTCTAAACCCACTGATTTCATGGGTTTAGACTGAAATAACGCAATCACAGGATTGAATCAGGACTCTTTTTCTGAGGGAATGCAGTGGAGTGGAGTTCTGGAACCTCTTCAACAAAATTATTTTTAAAATGTTTGAAAGTTTATGAGTTTTCAGGATACAAATTGAAAACTTCATTTCCCTCTTGAGAGTTCCAGCACCTCTTAAAAAAAAAGTGCCCTGGATTGAATTATAAACAGGAGGACATTTTGTTTCCAGCATCACTACCAGGATATGATATTAAATATTAAGGCAAGAAAGCTTTCATGCAGGTTGCCAGTTATTCAGTGAGTGTCATCTACCTATCACTAGCTTTGTGTATCCTAATCAGAATCAAGGCTAACAAAGAAAATCTTCAATCATTAGGCAAAGTTGATAAGATGTGGAATCCAAAATGTCATAGAATTCAAAGAAAAAGTGGATTTGCACATTCCTGCTCAAAAGAAAGTAAAAAGTTTAAGGGGGTTAGTAATATTGCTTGAAATTCAGCAAGTACTTGGAACGTGCACGGAGGGGGAAGTCAACAGTAGAAAAGTAGTGCTGTGGCAAACACACATGTCTCTGCTAACCAAAGGGCCTTTGTATAGTTTTTCTGCACCCTGTGGCTTTTCTTTCCCATGTGGAGGTGACCAGGCTGCCCTCACAGCTCTACCTCCTATTCTGTGGTCCCACTGTGAAAAGAGGAATCACATCTGATTTTCTAGAAATCTAAATAAATATAGATCTATGAATCCAAGTCAGTGTATCTATCCTATTTGCTATACAGATATTTCCTAGTGATTAAAAATAGTCAATATATCTGTTTTATGGCAGTTATTAACCTGCTTCTATGTTATTGCTGTTTTAATTGGTGCTGCTTACTCAATTGATCTTATTTTTGCAATGGGTTCTGGGTATTAGCAGTTTGTATTTAGTCATCTTGGAAAGTCTGAAGTTGGGATATGAATGTTTAGAATAAATAAGTACAAAGAGACAAATGTGGATTTTAAAAATCAGCATTAAATCCACTGTAGTTTTATACTGCATTCTTGCCAGAAAAAAATACACAGAATATTAAAGCCACAAATAATCTGATTCTGAATTGGCAATTGTCTTCTATTATAAAGAAAAAGCTGCACGTGTTTGGTGCCTATCCAATTTGGCTTGGCTGTGTAAAAACCTAAAGGGAAGTGATCAAAGAAAAGGGATCAATAACACTCCATTTAATTTCTCAGATAAATATGTCACTTCAGAAAAGAAATGCATGACAAACAAGACAGGAAAATGGGGAAGGATGATTAATTCCGATCAATCCAAGACAACAATAATAATTGCATAGGAAAGAATAAACAGAACTGCCTTGCTTGAGAAAAAAATAGAAATCAGTCCAACAATGCTTAGGTTAAATCCTATTGGCAGTTACCAGGTGTGTTACAGTAGACAGCTGTGTTTCGGATCCACAGCCTATAAGCCTATAATGCCATCTGGAAATTTAAAACTTAACTGATCACTTTGTATTCATATTAGGCCTCAAAACTTCCTTTCTGTTCTTTTGTACCTCTTGTTTCTTGTCACAGAAAAAAAGCCACACAAAATACCCATTTACTAAGTGTGCTTCTATCCATCATTTCAAGGATGACTCATCTGTAAAGGTTTCAGTGGAAAGAGAAATGGGACGGGAGATCTCAGGTGGGAGGCAGCAGAGACTTGGAACCATCTCAGGGCTCACTGGATGATCTCAGCATTCAGAAAAATCAACAGCTTATGTTCTGAGGCCTTCAATGGGGTGTAATGCCATAGATTTCACCTTCCAAAGCGGCCATTTTCTCCAGGCAAAATGAAATCTGCCACTTGTAATAGCAGGAGAGCTTCAGCCACCACCTGGAGGTTGGCAACTCTAACAATATCCCTACTCCAGAGCCATTCTACTGACTTTAATAGAATCAGCAAGTATGAACTATAACCAAACACACCCTGCAGTTTGGATTGGCTGTAGGAAATTGCCGCCTATATGGCATTTATTTGCACTGGAGCACTTTAATATTTTAGGAAGTAGTACTTCCAATTGAATGAAGGAGTATGCAGTCCATCACCTCCTTTTCTTGCTGTTTAACCAACTGAATGTTTTGCTATGCAATTAAATATGTTATGGCATAACTTGAAGACTACCCTGGCAACTCCAGATGAAAGGACCAACTAGCATTTAATATGAAGGACTTCTGCCTGAGATCCTAGAGCTGCTGCAGTCGGAGTAAACAATACTGACTTTGTTGGACCAGTTGTATGACTCAGTATAAGACAGCTTCATGTTGTTATATCTTCATGAGTACCCCAAAAAGTAACAGCCTATCAAGATTAAATAAATTCAATTGGAAGTACTACTTAAAAATATTAAAGTGTTCCAGCACAAATCAATGCCATATAGGCTGCAATTTCCTACAGTCTATCCAAACTGCAGAGTGTGTTAAACAAGTGATTAAACCAGTTATTTGGTTTATATTGGACTTTATATTGTGAATTTGTTTTGTTGACTGCTGTTGTAATTGTTTTAGTTGTAATGGAGTATTTATGGCTTTAGTATTTATTCCTGGCTTTTGCCTCTATGTTTTAATGTTGATGTATGGCATCTTGCCTCTTGTTCAACAACCTGCGCCCACGTTGGAAGGGCAGAATATAAATACAATAAATAAATAAATAAATAAATATCTGGAGGAAAGTCTTAGAAAGGAGCTCTGTGGCCACTGTGAAACTAGGCAAATCCTGGCCAGGCAGTGTCCATCATCCAATTGGTTTTTGGTCCACCCAGGCAGCATTAGTAGCAACCATGCAATTTGGTTTGGTCAAGCCTGGCAGAAGTGGCCACCATAAAACTGGTCCAGGACCAGTTCGGCAGCCACCACAAAACTTGGACCAATCTGGCAGCTGCTGTGCAACATGGCCAGACTTTTCCTGAGGAGAGTTTCCCAGGGAGAGTTGGCAACTTCCAGATGGGGCCTGGAATTCTCCCAGAATCACAGCTGATCTTCAGACAACAGTTCCCTTGGTTGCTTCAGAGAGTAGACTCCATGGCATCACATCCTTGCTGTCAAGAACTTTGGTTCACTCAAAATGGAATTTGCTTTAAAAGTGTGATTTGGTCTGGCTGTGGCCAGCTCGTTTAAAAAATATTGTATTTAAGTCTCCTAAGTTTCACATATACATGCTGGGGAGAGTGAACATCTGTGCACCTACACGATAACAAATTCCCTCTCTGGCCTTGGCTTCCCTTATTAACATTCCAAAGCAATTAAGTCCTGTGGGAAGGGGGTGGTAGTGTGAAACTGCAGATCACATCACCTGCTCTTCTGACATGACCAGAGACCAATGAAATCATCCTCTCACTGATTGGCCAACTTGTATCTGGACGACATTGCTTGAATCTTAATTGGTGCAAAGGCCTAACTGTTGTATAGTGGATTAGATGCATAATGAAACCACGGACAACGCTGTAGTGATCAACATGGTTCGCTATTATACAACACAAGACAAAGTTACCTGGCCAGGAGGCCAACTATATACAAGCGAAGGGGATGCCCCCTGGTGCCATTGGCGGGTTTGAATTCCTGCCGCCGTTCCCATTGGTTCCCCTACGTGGGAGCCAGGAGCCCTAGTCCCATTGTTCACAGATACTCAAGCTCAGGCTCTTCACTGATGGCCCGTCATGGTCTGCGGACACAACACCCCTTCCCCCATAGTCCCGACCCTGTCTAGGTGACATAGTCCTTCAGGTACGCGGGGGCTCTGCGTTCCCTAGTGGACCGCTGCGGTGCTGGCGTTGGGGTTTCTCCGCAGCCAAGTCATGGGGGTGCAGCGGGGCCTGCCGCCTCACCTCCTCCCTCTGGGGAAGGGTGTGCCATCGGGCCCTCAGCTGTCGCGGTCTCGGGTGTTGCGAGCTGCTGGTCGCTGGGGCCCGCCTCTCTGAGGTCCCGTTCCGCTTCGGGTTCTCCCTGCTCCTTCTCGTGGGGCCTGCTCCACCTCCCCTTGGTCCCCCGGATCTCCTACCTTTGGAAGTAGGCACCGCCTCAGCTGGTCCACGTGGTGCCGCAGAACCTGCCCATAATTCATCAACACCTTGTAGGAGACGGGGCCGGTGGAGCGGATTACCTTCCCTGCTAGCCATTCTGGGCCCCGGCCGTAGTTCCTTGCGAACACCGGGTCCTCTGGGAAGAAGCCCCGGGGCGCCTCCCGGTCCTTGACCATGTTGTGCACCATTGGAGCCCTGTTGGGGTGCAGGCGGTACAGGAGGATGGCGGATCTCCAGCCCATGAGGAGCTCCGCAGGGCAGCGGCCACTGACCGGATTGGGTGTTGTCCGGTTCGCCAGCAGGAACCGGGCTATTTGTGACTCCCAGTCACCCTCCGTCAGGCGGCTTAAGGCTTCCTTAGCCGTGCGGACCATGCACTCCGCTTGGCCGTTCGTGGCAGGGTGGAAGGGCGTTGACCTGATATGATGGATCAAGTTGTTCCTCGGACGTGAATGCCGGGCCGTTGTCTGAGACAATAGTGTCCGGCAAGCCATGCATGGCAAAGATCTTCCAGAGGGCTCAGATGGTGGCACTTGCAGAGGTGGAGGAGACTGGACTCACCTCCAGCCACTTGGAGTACGCATCCACGGTTACCAGGAACGTTAATCCGTGGAAGGGCCCAGCGATGTCGATGTGGAGCCAGGACCACGGGGTCCTTGTTGATTCCCATGACTGGGTGGGTGCGCATGGTGGGCTTGACTGGACCTCTTGGCAGATCTGGCAACGCTTCATCCAGGCCTCTATTTCCCCATCCATGCCTGGCCACCAGACGTAGCTCCGGGCGAGGGCCTTCATCCACATGATGCCGGGGTGTGCCTCATGCAGAGCCTGCAGGACCTGTTGCTGGAGTGCGCTGGGGACTACGACCCGGTCCCCCCACAGCAGGCAGCCCGTGTGCGCCGATAGTTCCTCATGCCAAATTGCAAATGTGCTGAACTCCGGGCCTGCCAGAGCCATAGGCCACCCCCTCACCATCCAGCCGAGAACCCAGGAGAGGATGGGGTCACGGGCTGAGCGGTGGGCGATGTCCATGGCCTGGAGGGGGGCATCTGGAAGACTCTTCATCTGGAGGACGTGATGAGCCGGGTCCGGGTCCTCCCCTTCGTCTGGCAGGGGGAGGCAGCTCAGCGCATCTGCATGGCCCATCGCCTTGCCCGGCTGGTGCTGGAGTGTATAATTGTAGCCTGCCAGGAAGATGGACCACCGCAAGACCTGAGGGGAGAGTACCTGTGGCGTCTGGTGGTCTGCCGCGAAGAGGCCTAGCAGCGGCTGGTGGTCTGTGGCGATGGTGAAGGGATGACCGTAGACGAAGTCGTGGAACTTCTTCACCCCGGCCACGACTGCCAGTCCCTCGCGGTCTATCTGGGCGTAGTTTCGTTCAACCGCAGATAGGGTTCGCGAGTAGTACGCAACTGGGACCTCCCGGCTGGCCGGGAGATGGTGTGCCAGCATGGCTCCCACCCCATAAGGAGACGTGTCCCAAGCCAGGACCACGAGCAGGGACTCATCAAAGTGGGACAAGATCGAGTTCGAGATGAGGAGGGCCTTGACGGCTCGGAACGCGGTGGCCTGGCGCGGCCCCCAGACCCAGGGTGCCTTCTTGTCAAGTAGCCGGTGCAGGGGTTCAGCTATCGCCGCCTTGTGGGGGAGGAAGGCCTGATAAAAATTTAAAAGTCTGAGAAAAGCCTGGAGCTCGGCTTTGGAGGTCGAGGGTGGAGCTTCCACGATGGCCTTAACCTTGTCCCGGGCTGGGTGGAGGCCATCCGTGTCCACGGTGAAGCCCAAGAAGTCCACAGATGACACCCCGAGCTTGCACTTTTCACGCTTGACTTTGAGGCCGGCATCCTGGAAACGGCTGAAGACCATGCGGAGGCGGGTGGCGAACTCGTCAGGCGTGGCAGCGGTGATCATCACATCATCGAAGAATGGTGTGACGCCGGGAATCCCTTTGAGGAGAGAGTCCATTAGTTGCTGGAATTTCCCGGGTGCCACGCTCACCCCAAATTGCAGGCAATTGACCCTGAAGGCTCCCCAGTAGGTTACTATGGTTTGGGACTCTGTGGTCGGCCCATCAACAGGCAGTTGCTGGTAAGCTTGGGCCAGATCTAATTTGCCGAAAATCTTGGCCCCTGCCAAGGTAGCCAGAATGTGGCTCACCACCGGAACTGGGTAGGAATGGTCCTGCAATGCCCGGTTGATCGTGCATTTATAATCCACGCAGATGCGGACGTCCCCATTAGGCTTAATTTGGGTCACAATCGGGGTTTCCCATGCTGCAAGGGAGACTGGCTCCAGGACCCCCTGGGCCAGCAGGCAGTCCAGTTCCGCATCTATTTTTGGTTTTAGGGCAAACGGAACTGACCGGGCCCGCATGGGGATAGGGGCCACCGTGGGGTCAAGTTGTAGCGAGACCGGAGGGCCCATGTATCAGCCCAGAGACCCGTCGAAGATGGACGGGAATTCGCGGCACACCTCCTGGAAGTCGCGGGTTACGCATTGCTGGACCCCCTCGATTGCGATTCCCAGGGGTTCAAACCAGGCCCTTCCCAGGAGGCTGACTAGGTCCCCCTCGACTACTAACAAGTCCAAGTGGCCCTTGAAGCCACAGTACTGCACCCTGAAACTCCCGACCCCCTCCCCTGGCACTCGGTTTCTCTGAAAGTCCATGAGCGTCACGGATGATGGCCACAAGTGGGGGGCCCCCTTTGGGCAAATCTGCTTTAACATGTCCTCCAAAATGATGGAGTATGCGGAGCCCAAGTCAAGTTCCATTTGTAAGAGGACCCCCTCTACTTTAACCCGGACATATATTTTGGGGGTAGAGGCCTGACTGGGGAGTTTCAGTACCTGTGCCTGGGCTGCCGGGGCGTTGGTCAGTAGGTAGAGGTCCTCTTCCGGGGCCACGCAGTCCTCTTTGCTGATGGCCCGTAGTGGTCTGCAGACACAACACTAGCAACCAGTTGGGATTCAACAAATAAATTAGCTACCTTAACATCTATTCAAGGGGCATGATAGTGTTTGCATCTGAAGCTGACGTGTAACATTGCCTTGGTCACTTTTAGCCATCTTGGAAGCTCTATCTGCTGAAGCCAACCAGCCTGGCGTTTGGGTCTCTGGAGATGGAGTACACTTTGGACCCAGAATTGAGTGGGTAGCATCTTGCCCTTTGAGAACCAAGGTTCTACAAGTGTTTCGCTGGTTTATTAATCTCTAGCATTATTGTTTTTCCCTCACAGTAACCTCTTAAGTAATTCTGTACTATTTATAATAATACTCTTTGCAGTTAATAAATATATTTTATTTACCAACTTCTGGTTTCTCTCCACTGCTGCAATTAGACAATCTGGTGCCTAGACTGATGGTTCCTGCCTCTGGAATAACCTGAGGGTCTCCAGCTGTGAGCCAACCTAGCAGGGAGGATTCCCTAGTTAATCCCTGTAAGGTCGGGAGCCTATCCTCTGACTCTTGACTGAAGGGACATAGAAGGACTGGTGGTAGCACTACCTGGTTAAAGGTATACAGGTGCTTTTAAATCCCCCTCCCCTTTGTAATTGTAGCTAGCCAGCCTCTAGAAAGTCTCCAGTCCGGCTTGGGCAAGAGGGAGGCTCTCTTTGACACCTGGTGATCTCCTTCCTCTCCCCAGTGTCCTTCTTAGACACTGCCCCCAAATCTCCAGGAATTTTCCAAACCAGAGTTGACAACCCTACTATCAGGAAAGGGAAGGTGGGGAAGTTGAAGAGAGAGGAGCAGATAAAGGTAGGGTAGCTGGTGGGTGAGAAGGAGGCAGGAAAATGGGAGAAGCTATGAGTGCTACAGGGAAGGGAAAGAGGAAATAGTGGGGAAAGGGATAAAGGGTAAAATGAGATGCCCCTCGCAATTCCTCGCAGGTCCCCCACTTGCTTTGATACTAAAGTGATTCACCATCAGCCTCAAAAAATGTACACATCTATGGTGTATGCTTTTTAATCATGTTGGTAATATCACATTCATGGAGCTCAGCAAGTCTAATCCATCTCATGACCCTTAACTTTTTTACTGCCCTTGAAGCACCTTTATTATTGATATCTAGACAACTTGGGGACTTTTCCATGTCTCCTTATGATTTTCATTGCATATTTCATGAGTTTAAATTGAAACATGTACAACACTTCCAAAACACTTTAATGACCTTCTGTAACAGATTGACTCATCAAACCGAAGCAAAGCATTCTGTAATATTTTCAGTAGCACGTTATCTGTTTGGATGATATGATCAGTAGAGGTTATTCTGTCTCAGAGCAGTAACCTCATGGAAGGGTCAGAATTTCTATTTAATTCTTGGTACATATTTATATTTCACAGATGTTGAAGCTTGTGCCGATTATGCATGCGGATTTGTTCTGCAAAGCAGGGTCAAAGTGAGTGCAACTCTGGAGACAGTACAAGCAAAATCTGATTATCAAGGCATGTGATGAAACAACTTGCTTCCTTAGCATCTAACTTTACATTTTCTGAATTGCATTTACACAGGAAATGTCATCACAGACAACTGATTCTAGGAAGTGGATGACCTGATTGGATTTTAACATCTGCCCTCCTTACTCAAGTATCCATCCCTTTCGAGTATCCAGCTTGCTTTCTACTTCCCTTTTGTTCTATAACTTTGTAAAATCATCTTTTGTTTTATCTCAGCATTTGGGGCTTACCATGTTACAAGCCATTTTATTTAGTGAAATAGATTTTATTAGTTGCCCCCATGTGAAATGATAGCCAAACAATTGTGGGATTTATGTTTAACCTGAATGTTCTTCACTATTGAAAAGAATGGAATAGCAGCACACCAACAGAATAAAGTTGTCAAGGCGGCAACAGCATCTGGGTCATGAAAAAAATGACACAAGGTTACAGAAGAGCTCTATAAATGAACAAAGTCCTTCTAAGTGAACTCCATCTGTCCCTTGAATATGCCAGCAAATTGCAGAATTAAGCCAACAGTGTTTAAATCAGAGTGTTGTCAAGATTCTGCACATAGTCTCATATCCTACACTGTCAGATCTCATCAGCCTAAACAGGCATGGCATGTTGTAATAAGGTGAACAGCTTTTGCTTCAAGGTTGGAAAAGCCAGTCTGACAAGGAACATCAATGGAATGTATTGTAATCGCTTTCTGAATTCCCTAAAGATATACAGTATGATTCAGAGAAAACTATTTGTTTTAAAGACATTCAGCTCCAAGAAACCAATTTAACCCCAAGTCAGATTTAATGACTGTCTAACATGGATAATGTTTTATGTGTAGCAATGAAAACTTGTTGAATGAACACCACTCTGGATGAATCATCCCACTTTAAGTTAAGTTGTTTCCCATCTAATCAGGAAAACCTTAATGATATAGGTAATGTAATAATGTCAGGTAATCCTGACATCAGATGGATGGAAGGGTAGGAGGGAGGGATGGTCTGCAATTTTTCATGCTCTGGAATGTAGGGAGGTGTGCAGGTTGCCTAGGAGATTCAGGATTCCACCGCCTGGGCACTCTGTTATCTCACCAAATGTCCTTGGTCTCACAGATCTTGTTTCCTCTGTTTGGGACAGCTCTGGGGCATTTTGGTTATTTACTGCTTTAGTACTTTCGCACCTTTTCCCATGCGCGGGCTCAGCGACTATTGGTAGATAGAGAGGGGGGCATTTTGAGCTGGTATAACTGTGGGTGCCTTTTTAGATTTAGTCATCACTGACAATGAAGTGTTACCGTGTCCTTTAGAACTGCTTTCAATAAACACTATCTTCTTTATGAAGCCTGGTGTTTGACTGACTTTCTGGGGAACCTGAGAAATAAAGAGGAAGGTGAAGTACTATATTAAAACGAAAATACTGCAACAGAGATGTATGGAGGCCCAAATTTTAAACACACATAATAGTGGGGATTTTCAAATAAAGTGTTTCAGATAATAAGTTTTATTTTACCTTGATTCTTCAGAGTTCAGACAAACCGCATGTTTGGGATAACCACTGTGGGATACTTGTTTCCAGTGACCTTCTTACACTACCTGATGCTGGATTAGAAAAATTTCATTTTGATTCAGCAAGACAATATTTACATTATGTTATTCTCACTTTTTATAGATTTAACCAGGACTCTTTTTGTGGCAGGAACTCCACAAAAGACGACACACCCCTAATGTAGCCGACCCTCCAAGAGCTTACAGTAGCCCCTGTAAGAAGAGCTCTGTAAGCTCTTGGAGGATTGGCTACATTAATGCGGCCTAGTATGCAAAGGAGTTCCTGCTACAAAAAGAGCCCTGGATTTAACTACATGTAACGGAATCTCATCTTCAGCTGCCTCACTTCTCCCAGACTGTTTATAATGCATTGATATTTGATACTACAGCAATTCTTGAAATCTCTCCTTATATATAAAGCTGACTTGGGGTGGCAAGATTCCATGCGCTCCCATTGGCTGTAAAATGCCCTCCCTCAGCCATTGGCCTGCCAGCCGCCACTCAAGAGTACTTGCGTGCCATTGGCCAGGTCTGGGTCTGCTCCTCTTCCCCACTCACTTCCCCTTCAGCCACTCTTCTCTGTCAGAATGCCTAGCAAATGTCAGAATGCCTAGCATTCTCTGTCAGAATGCCTAGCATCTCTTGATGAAGAGGCTTCACCTGCTTGCCTCCTGTGTGGGACTTAACTTTTCCCTCAGTGGCTGTTGGTAGGTGTAACAAAATGGCAGTTACCTGTGTTTGTAAGATGGCTGCTGGGCTGCTGTCTGTGGTTGTTTGTTTTAAATGTTCCGCTATAAGGTTTAATTGAGCTGTAGTTCCACAGAGGGGTCTGTAGGAGTATCACTCACTGGGTTGAATGGGCCTTCCTCATCCGCTGGACTACATTTCCCAGCTGCCCCAAGGCAGAAAAGGGGGGGGAAACAGGGACTGTCCCAACATGCAGGGCCGCATCAATACTGACTGCAGCCCATCCCAGGAGGAGGCCGTCTTCATCCTACAGGAGGTTAGGAAAGGCTCCTGCTGCCTGTGCTGACCAGGCTGTCCAGGCCACAAGCCACAGACATGGGGGAACCCTGGGAGGCAGCAGAAATTCAGCCACTCCACAGTCGGCTGGACTGGGGAATGAATGGAAGTTTCCCTGCTCTCTTGGGGCAGAGAGAGAGAGGCTAGAGTAGAGAGCCAGAGGCCAGTGTGTAGGGAAAGAGGATGGCGTTTATCCCCTGTGGGTTTATGCCCTGCTGGTTCATAGTGTGTGCTTACTCCTACACTGTAAATAGTTAGATAAATTCTGTTATTTGGGCTAATAATCTGTGTTGTGCTCTGACCACATAGTCTCCCCCACTCTGCACAATAACACGGGGAGGGGGTAGCCCAAGGAGGCAAGGAAAGGCCAGACCCATGGGTTGCCAACTTTCCAGGGATCCCCCAATGATTGGGGATTACATCCCCAAACATGGAGATTCAGCCACAGGGGTCTCACTGTCCCTCTAAAAAGGCAGTGATGATTCAGTGAGTCATGGCAGCAAATTTAAGGAGTAAAATATGCACACAGGACAAGGGTGGGAGGCAAACAGCTGAGTGGTAAACTGGAGCCCGTTTCGCCACAGTAGGCAACCAAGCTTGGTTCAGACAAAGGACAGAAACTCTTTGTAGGCCTTTGAGAGGAACTCATTGGGGCCAGTCCTGAGTCTAGGGTTGCCAGCTCCAGGTAAGGAGATTCCTGGAGATTTCCTGGAAGAGTCTATGGAAGCCAGGGTTTGGGGAGGGAAGAGGCCTCAGCTGAACAGAATGCCATACAGCCCACCTTCTAAAGCAGTTATTTTCTCGGGGGGGGGGGAGAGATCTGTTGTCTGGAGTTCAGTTGTAATACCTGGTGCTCTTTAGCTCCACCTGGAGGTTGGCTGCCCTAGGCATAGCAGTCAGTGCTTCAAAGCAGGTTCTGCTAGATCCAGGTTCTTGCTGTAGAAGCTGAGTGGGTGATTTTGGACCAATCACAGACTTTCAGCCTAACCTACCTCACAGGGTTGTTGTGTGAGTCAAAAGGGGGACAGGAGAATAACATAAGCTGCTTTGGTCCCCATTGCAGAGAAAGACTACTTTTCCTCCTGGGAAACCATTGTTGCCAATCTCCAAGTGAGGGCTGGAGATCACTCAGAATTACAACTGCTCTCCAGATGGCAGAGATCAGTTCCCCTGGAGAAAATGGTTGACTCTGTGGCAGTCAGGGCTTCAGAGCACAGAAAATTATGGACTCTGGCAGTCAGGGCTTCAGAGCACGGGAGAGGCTGCAGGTGTGTGTGTGGGGAAATGGAAAGCTGAAGAGAGCAGGGGAACTAAAAGTAGGTTGATGACTGGCTGGGAAGGAGATATGGTTGCCAACTCCAGGTGGGAAATTCCTGGAGATTTGAGGGATGGAACCTGGAGAGGGTTTGGTTTGAGGAGGGCTGGGACCTCAGACAGGTACAATGCCATAGACTCCACTCTCCCAACAAGCCATTCCCTTCTGGGGAACCACTGTTCTCAATCTCAGGAGAGGGGTGGAAATCACTCAGAATTACAACTGATCTCCAGGAGGTAGGGGGAGGAGATGCAAAGCTGAAATCAGAGGGGCAGATAATGACAGGTTGATGCTTGGCTGGGAAGGAGATAGGGTTGTCAACTCCAGGTTGAGAAATTCATGGAGATTTGAGGGGTGGAGCCTGGAGAGGGTGAGGTTTGAGGAGGGGTGGTACTTCAGACAGGTACAATGCCATAGACTCCACCATGCAAACCAGCCATTTCCTCCTGGGTAACAATTATTGCCAGCCTCCAGGTGAGGGCTGGAGATCACTGAAAATTACAACTGTTCTTCAGGTAGCAGAGATCAGTTCCTCTGGAGAAAATGGTGGACTCTGTGTCATTATACCCTGCTGAGGTCACCACAGCACATTGACGCTGAGTGCCCAGAGCCTCTTTCTTGAGCTCGTTGTATTTATTTCCATAATGGGCCTTATTCCTAGTGTATATATATTTACCAGCTGTATTGTATCTATTTTAATTCTCCAATGTTCATTTTTACTTGAAATTTCCACAATGCCATCTCCACTATGCATCTTAGGCATTGGGATGCTGCATATAAAACCTCAGGCTTAGCCTGTTAATTAATTATTTCCAGATCTCTACAAGTCAAATCCTCTTGCATTGTATATTGGATGTCCCACTTCATTCATTGTATTGATTTATTCTGTATATAATCTAAGTTGAGTCCCAGTGAGAAAGGGGGACTATAAATAATGTAAATAAATACATAAATAATTATTCACATTAATTGCATTATTTCATGACATAGTATTATATTTTTTGCTGCTAGAGATTAGCATAGTCCCTGTTCTGCATTCTTTGTGAAAGGCTCTCTAGGCATAGAGATAATTACATGATAAAATTTGTCCAAACCTATACCATAGAGGATTGCATGCCCCAATCCTCCCACATAGTAAAAAAATCTCTATGTATGAAAAACAATTATGTCAGCGGGGAGGTTGACAAGAATTTTTCTTGTTGTTACCTAGTTTTCTTTTTGCAAGTTCTCTTGATAAATGGAATTGCTCTCCTGAATCTGAGAAGGTTTTTCACATCATGAACTGTTTTTTGAAGAATGATAGTGTTGCTCTGTGCAACTTGTAGTGATATTATCCATACATGAAAATAGGTAAATGTTTGAGATATCGACTAAGAAATATGACCTTGGATTCTTAATACTGCTTTTGGGGAGAATTTGCAGCTTTACAACAACAAAGAGCCCTTCAAAAAGAACTTCCAGACTGTATTAAAATAATAATACCTTCTTTTCCAGGATTCTGAAATGTCAGTCTCTATAACTTATATAGGTGTAAAGAAAAAGGCCAATACTATCAAGCAATACTATTTCCCCTCCAAATGCTCTGTTACTGATATTGCTTCCCAAAATCACTGGAAGCCTGTGCAATGACCTGGATTTAAAATTCTGTCTGTGTAAGGATATAACGTTAGTATCACAGTCCTAAATTTCTTAATCCTATGAGGAACAGATCCTAATAACATTAATCTTTCTTGCTGGTGTGACTTGTTTCAGTTTTAAATAATATTTTTTTTCTCCACATCTGAATGTACAACACAGGATAAATTACAATTCCAGTGCTTTTATTCTTGAAAAGAAATATAATAACACTAGGAATAAGGCCTGTTGTGGAAATAAATACAACGGGCTCTAGAAAGAGGCTCTGGGAGAGTGCCCCGGCTTTGGGCACTCAGTGACAATTTGCTGTGGCAATCTCAGCAGGGTATAATGACAGAGTCCACCATTTTCTCCAGAGGAACTGATCTTTGCTATCTGAAAAGCAGTAGTAATTTTGAGTGATCTCCAGCCCACCCCCATCATTGGTAACAGTGGTTCCCCAGGAGGGAGTGGCTGGTTTGGAGGGTGGAGTCTATGGCATTGTACCTGTCTGAGGTCCCAGCCCTCCTCAACACTCACCCTCTCCAGTTTCGACCCCTCAAATCTCCAGGAATTTCCCAACCTGGAGTTGACAACCCTATCTCCCATCAACCATCAACCTACCTTTAGTTTTCCATCTCCTCCCCCCGCCCTCCTAGAGAGCAGTTGTAATTTTGAGTGATCTCCAGCCCCCACCTGGAGATTGGCAAAAATGGTTCCCCATCAGGGAATGGCTGGATTGGAGGGTGGAGTCTATGGCATCGTACCTGTCTGAGGTGCCAGCCCTCCTCAAACCTCACCCTCTCCAGGCTCCATCCCTCAAATCTCCAGGAATTGCCCACCTGGAGTTGGCAACCTGATCAGGACTGGGCCCAATGAGTTTTCTTCCAAAGGCCAACACAGGTGTGGAAAGGGCCTTTTACTGACAGAGGAGAAAGTACAGGTGCCAACTTTGATTAGGGAAATACCTGGAGATTTGGGGGGGGTGGATCCTGTGGAGGGCAGCATTTGGGGTGTGTGTGGAAGGACTCAGCAGGGTATAATGCCATAGAGTCTACCCTCCAAAGCAACCATTTTCTTCTGGGGAACTGATCTCTGTCATCTGGAGGTCAATTGTAACAGCGGGAGATCTCCAGGTCCCACCTGGAGAGTGGCAGCCCTAGGGGAAAGTCAGCAGCACAGCGGGGAGTTGAAGAAAATGGTCTGATGATCGCTGGCCCACCTCGTTAGCCAGCCAGCCAGTCATGCTGAAGCTAAGCAGGAGAAAGAGCCTTTTTCCATTTATTCTGACAGGAAAGTGGCCATTGGGGAGGGGGTTATGGGCGGGGGAGGGGGTTATGCTGAAAGTCCTTTATTTTTTTACTCACAGAACAGCCACTGAGGGGACAGTCCCTCACAGGAGTCAAGAGAACTGTCTTCCTCAGGAGAGAGAGCTGTCTGCCAGGGGGAGTGGGTGGGGGGAAGAGGAGCAGACCCAGCACCCGGCCAATGGCATGCAAGTACTCTTGAGTGATCTCCAGCCCACCCTTTCTAGAGCTGATGGGCCAATGGCTGAGGGAGGGCATTTTACAGCCAATGGGAGCGCATGGAATCTTGCAAAACCAAAAGATAATTATTTATAAGGAGAGATTCCACCTCTGGCTTATTCTCTGCCAAATAATGCTACTTTCCCCATTTGTTACACAGTATGCAATTTATCATATAAGAATGTGCCTTATTGAATCATAATCATGCTAGCAAATCATACTATTTATCATCTGCTAAAATCCTCTAGTTCCCTACAGTGTAGATGCTTTGCCAGTTACCTACTGGTATGCATCTGTTGCATACTGTTATACATTTTTTAAATTACTATTATTTCTGCTTGTTACTTAAGGTCTTTCTGATTTAGCAACCTCCCTTTACACTGAGTAATACAGCTCTGTGATACAGCTGCCTCAGGTGGCAATGAAGAGCAGTAAATTATCAATTATCTATTGCCCCCGCAGACGGAATAAAAAGACGGACAACAGTTTTGGATCAGACAAGGGCCACTTTATTAACTACATAACGTTTAAACAACTAAAACAGCAAGGAAGCATTTCAAGAGCAGAATAGACAAGGCAGGTGTCAGCCAGACCAGCCTCCTTGTCCAGGATACGGGTGAGCCACCAACCCCAATCTTGAGCCATTCATCTGGCTTGCGACCAGCAGCCCAGCCACTGGTGGCCTCCTGGGAGCGCCTACCCCTGAAACCATAAAGTTTGCAGAGAGGAGCTTATCCAAGAGGTTCCCAGAGGGAATCATCATTCACCACCCAGAGCCATAATAACCCGCAGGCCATTCCTGATGACCCCATGTTCCTAAACTAGGAATGGCTTAAGGTGCTCACCAATTTCTGCTTTCTACTCCCTGCACTATTCTGCCAAAGTGACCAGCCTATTTAAATGCCCTACCACAACCCGTTGTTCCACCGTCAACCAGTGTAAGGTAGGCGAAAACACCATCTCCGCCAACGCCAATCTGGGGAAATGGCGAAAAATTCCTACCTGGCCCCCATAGGCGACCAGCCTAAGCCTACACCAGAAACAGGGTGGGCAGGCGGGCCAAGCACGAGGCTCCAACTGCTTTGGGCGGGAGAGGGAGCCGTCCTATATCGGGCTGGCTCCTCCCCGCCCACATCATAGCGCGTTGCGCTATGACCCATCTGTTGCCCTGTCATTCCGGTGGCGGCAAAACAGCCTCCGGCCTCCATTGCCTTCAGCTGGAGACCGGGAGCTCCATTGCCCCTGCAGACGGAATAAAAAGACGGACAACAGTTTTGGATCAGACAAGGGCCACTTTATTAACTACATAACGTTTAAACAACTAAAACAGCAAGGAAGCATTTCAAGAGCAGAATAGATAAGGCAGGTGTCAGCCAGACCAGCCTCCTTGTCCAGGATACGGGCGAGCCACCAACCCGATCTTGAGCCATTCATCTGGCTTGCAACCAGCAGCCCAGCCACTGGTGGCCTCCTGGGAGCGCCTACCCCTGAAACCATAAAGTTTGCAGAGAGGAGCTTATCCAAGAGGTTCCCAGAGGGAATCATCATTCACCACCCAGAGCCATAATAACCCGCAGGCCGTTCCTGATGACCCCATGTTCCTAAACTAGGAATGGCTTAAGGTGCTCACCAATTTCTGCTTTCTACTCCCTGCACTATTCTGCCACTAGCGAGGACAAGCCTCTGCTTTGTCCGAAGCGGCCACCAAACCAAGTGCAGCCTTAATCCCTTGCTGAATATCCTTCAAAAACAATTTATTGCCCTTGTCTGACATGTGAATGCCGTCCTCCCGGTAGAGGTCAGTATTTCCAACCAATATTCCAGGATGTGGCAAAAATTGCCCCAGGCCTCCCTCCATAGCCTTTCTCATCATTTACAGGTGAACCAGTAAAATATCAGGAGGCGGCCCATGCCGTTCCTCAAACAGTAGTGGGAGCAATCTGGGCCATTGCATGCCCCGCCTTCCCCACCATTCAACAACCGCAAACTCACTCAAGCCCAACTGAGAACCAACCGTCGTCCTCCTGGCCTGACGAGCCGCCCAAAAAACCATACTGTGGCCGCATAATATGACTCTCCTCTGCATCTGCCGGCCCACAGCACCTGAAAAAGAACTATTTTAGTAACGTGAACCAATTAAAACTTACACTGACGAACATAACTTTTGAAACTACGCGATCTCCAACGTCCTATACCTTTTATGTCCTCTCGAGAGTACCCCATGGCAGCTGCCTTGGAAGCAGCTCCAATCCTGAATGAATGGGTCCCAAAGCAGAAACCACCCAAACCCAATGCCTCAAGCGCCCGTTTCATTACTGCCCAAAACTGAAACTTTGTGAGAGGTGATCCATCTCTGTGCTAAAATAACACCCCCTTGACGTACCCTCGCAATCCCAAGTAATGCTGTAAACCTGACACCGGGCACAAATCAGGCTCACAACAACGTCCCAATTCTATCATTGAGCCCCTACCCAACTGGTCAGTCTTCGATCTCCTAATATAAATGACTACTTTATCGTCATTAACCCTAATGTCATCCAAATTAATAGCCCGATTAGATGTGTCATGACGCGAAGCAGGGACAAGCTCACTGATTCGAAGAGCTCCAAAAAATGCAAGCAAAGCTGCTGAGTGAAAAAGAGCGGCCTCGTATTCATCATTGCATAGGCCAGGCCACAACGCCCTCAAGCCCTTCAGAACTGAAGGAGTTAACGGCTCCCTGGAATCAGGTAGCTGCCCTGCCTCATGAGACCACCCTTCCAGAATTTTTCTAATCCTAAAATCATTCGTCTTATCTTCATGCCCAGCAGCCTTACTAGCATAGGCCAAAGAAGACAACCTGCCCTTTATAGAGCGTACCGATAACCCCCTGCCCTTCAGATAAACACAGTACTGCATCAATTGATGCACCGGAATAGGCCATTCATGTCGCAATCCAGCCTCCCTTTGGAAAGCCAAAAATTGGTGACCGGCCCTCATATAAGATTTACGTGTTGACGGGGCCAGGGCCATACTTATCGCCCGCTCAGCTTCAAACCGCCAATCTGCCAAAAACTGGGGAGCATCCTTACCGGGCGCTTGTCCGCATCCGGGGCCAGCTGACGGAATCTCTCCATCTGTTTCCGAGAGAGAGCGTCAGTGACCCCATTACTTACGCCCGGAACATGCCTTGCACAAAATAATATATTATTCCTTAAACATATAAGTGTAAATGCCCTAACTAACCTCATGACCCGCACGGACTTGGATGTCAGAGAATTTATCACGTGTACTGTAGCCTGATTGTCGCACCAAAAGTGGACCGAACGACCAGCAAAATCAGCCGTCCAAATCCCCACTGCTACCACAATCGGGAAAAACTCCAAGAAGGTTAGGTCTTTGACCCAGCCAGCCTGGAACCAATCCGGAGGCCAATCCTCAGCACACCAATGACGTCTAAAGTAAATTCCAAAACCGGATGAGCCTGCAGCATCTGACGTCACCTGTAACTCTGCCTCCAATTGCAATTCTTCCCTCCAGAATGACACCCCATTAAATGACCATAAGAACTCCTTCCAAAGTAGAAGGTCCTCCCGCATCCCTAAAGTCACCCTAGTCCTGTGATGCAGAAGGCGAAGGCCCCGCATAGCATCACAAAGACGCCTGACGAAGGCCCGACCGGGAGCCACAACTTTGCATGCAAAGTTAAGATGACCCACCAGTTGTTGCAATTCCCGCAATGATATCTTCTTACAAACACTAAATCTGTTCACCAAGGCCTGAAGAACCTCCAACTTCTCCAAAGGAAGCCTAGAACACTGTTGAACTGTATCTATCTCAATACCCAAGAAGGTCAAAATAGGCTTAGGACCTTCAGTCTTCTCCTCAGCCAAAGGCACCCCCAATTCAGCTGCCATGTCTATGAAACTAGACAGTAAAAAGGCACACTGAATAGTCCCTGCACGGCCAGCAAACAAAAAATCATCCAAATAGTGAGCTGTAAAGGCCAGTCCTGTCCTGAATCGCAAAGCCCATTCCAAAAAGGAACTAAACTTCTCAAATGCAGCACAGGACACTGAACAACCCATGGGAAGGACCCTGTCCATATAGTAAAACCCTTCAAAAGCAAAACCCAATAAATCAAAATCAGCCGGGTGTACTGGCAGAAGTCGGAAAGCCGATTTGATGTCGCATTTTGCTAAAAGTGCACCACGACCACAGCCCCGCACAACCCTCATGGCTTGATCAAATGATGTATATTTAACCGAACAAAGCTCATCAGGTATAGCATCATTCACAGATCCGCCCCGAGGGTACGATAAATGATGAATGAGGCGATACTCACCAGGTGCCTTCTTTGGTACAACGCCCAAAGGAGACACCCGTAAATTAGGCACTGGGAGGGAAAGAAAAGGCCCCAGGATTCTCCCCTCTTTACACTCTTTTCCAATTTTAGCTCGTACTATGTCTTCCATCCCTATGACTGACTTTAAATTAGGAGCACGAAAAGGTGCCCTCTGACCTTGGTAAGGAATCCGAAATCCAAACAAAAACCCCTCAAGTAAGTACGTACTATCTGTTTTATTTGGGTAACTTCTCAAAATCCTCTCCAAAACCTGAATCTTAATTGGGCTGGGCCCCTTTGTCCTGAAAGGCAGCTTGACTTCCACCCCCACTGGGATGCTTACCTCCCCTTGCTCCGAAACGTCCCTTCGGCTTGGGGCAACCCGACAGTGCATGTTGCCCCCCACATAGAGGGCTCTCATGCTGAAAGGAACAAGCCTTCCTTCCACAAGTACCCTGTGATGTAAATTCCCAACACAGGGGACGCCTCTGTACCGGAGTCCGTCTGCACCCGTGAAGGGTTCTGACCCTGCAGCCTCTGCACAACGTGGCCACTGTCAGAGTGCTCGGAATACAAAGATTTGGGGGCAGATACAACCTGCAGCCATAGGTGGGGATGAATAAGGTCCCAGCGCAAGGACGGATTCATTGCCGCCCTTGTGCGAAAACCCTCATCATATTCCAGCCACACGTGTCCAGTGAAACCCGTAAAGGCTTTATAAATTATATCCATGTATTGTAAAAGTGCTGATGCCCTCCAAGGCTGGTGACGCACTATCACACCAGAATAAATGAGGAAACCTGGGTACAAATTACCCCAGGTCCTATCTACTCTACGCTTCCTAATACGCTCCCTGTCCTTTTCATCTAAGTCTTCCTTGTCTTTTTTGTCCAATTCGCGGTATAACAGAGTAAACACATCCACATAGGAGCCTTTAAGAATTTTTTCCCTAGTAACCAGGGAAAGGTGATCTCCCAATGGCAGGGCTATATCACCCACAGGCAAAACTTTGGCTGGAGCTTGCTCGTAAGAATATCCCGCCGAAGTAGATGGAGGGATACCACCCACCCTGTCTGGGATATTGTGTGGTTCCTCCGTCTAATGCAGGCGGTACAAAGTGCCACACACTGGGCGATGAGGAGGCTCCCGCCCTTGTCAATGAACTCTTGCCAGAAGATGAAGCCCCTGATGTATCCTGGTTACCTGAACCCCAAGGCCACGATGTGTCATCTTGACTAACAGCACCAGCCTTACCATCTTGGCCAGGAGGACGTACAGGACCCTTGTATAACTCCAACTGATGAGACCCTTCGCCTTCTTCTGCCGGCCTGTTCTCTGCATCACCAATCCCAGAAGCGGACGGTTGACCATCTTCGAGAAGCGCCAGTCTTGCTAACACCTGCGCTTGAAAGGAAGAAATATCAGAGTTTTTTTACCTCTTTGCTACAGATGGAGCGGGATCCAGCTGCTGAGGCCTGGCCCTCTGCTTCTCTAAAGCCTCCAGCCTAGCTAATATTGCAGCATTGATAGGATCAGCATCATCATCCTCATAATTTGACGGGGCAGGAGCAGCCGGGGGAATTTTAGGTGCAGGCTGCTTACCTTTTGGCTTGCCCTGCCCCTTCTTGGGAGCCATCCTATCTGAATATAAGGACCGTACCTAAATGTATTGCCAGCTGTGCCAAAGTGTAAGTAACGCAAGAGGGATTATAGAGGACAAACAACACCCCAAAATGGCCTACCAGAATAAGAATCCACAAAATGGCTACTCCTAAGAAGAGCACCAGAAGCCTCTCTCAAAATGGCTGCTAGCCCCAGTACAGGAGCAATCCCAAAAATGGCTGCCTCCCTGTATTAGCCACACTCCCCCTCAGCCACACTGAAGATGGCCACCACACATTCAATATAATGTAAGTAAAATAACCACCAGGGGGCTGGAGCCCACCTAAAATAACGGTCCGTTGCAACTCCCCCCCAGGGAAGGAAAACTCCAGCAGTCAAGTAGGCCCCTAAAATCGACCGTGATAAAAAGCAACTGTAACCCCTGGGCCTAAACTAAGCAATATTGCATCCCCACACACAAATGCCAGGGACACCACTCCCCAAAACGGCCACTAAATTAGTAAAATAATAAATTTAAAATAAATGCGGCTGAGAAGCTACTCGGCACGATCACCACCGCCTTTGGAAAAAGGACGCAGCCGCGCCCTCCGGCCTCCTGGCCCAATCCTGTCCACCGCCTTAGGGAGAAGGACACCGCTGTGCTGCCTGGCCTCCTGGCCCGATTTCAGCCGACGCCTGTCCAAAGCCCGCTATTGCAGCCTCCAGACGAGCTGCTCAGTCCAAGGAGCCCTCAGACTGAAGCCGCTCACTGCGCCGAAGTGCTGCCGCCCCGAAGACTGCAGAGCTGTTAAGGTATGCAGTCGCGCAGCCTCTCACTAGCCTCTACCAAGCACGAGGCTCCAACTGCTTTGGGCGGGAGAGGGAGCCGCCCTCTATCGGGCTTCATATTACCTTTTGTAACAAGTTAATAAAATGGTAGATAAGATGCAACCCTCAAGACTAATGAATATAGCCCTCCACCACCCTTTTAGATATTCAAGATTTAAAAGCAGTATTTCCACCAATTGTGGACCAAGCCAGAAGTTCATTCCACAATTTGGTTTTCAAGGAAGACATGTGCTAACCACCTTCTCATAGCACATCTACTCCAGTTTGGATCTCATCTTGATCACCATTCATGATAAGGAAGCACATTTTTCAGTGATCAGTTTGACTGATTGTGATTGGTCACAGCTGCTGCACTCTTTCCCAGCATAGCATAATACAGCACAATCAGTTTTCACTCATGCATGTTTTACACAGCCCCCCCCCCAGTCATTGCTGAGTACCCCTTTGCTCCTCAGTCAAAAGAGAGTTAAATCATTCATCAAGCACATAAACTCACTGGCAAATCAGGGCAGTGTAGTTGTTTTTATTACCATTTTCTGTTCCTTTCTGTATTCCATCATGATAGTGATGGCTGTTTGGATCAGGAGAGTTTTCAGGCAAACACGATGCCAGTTGCAGTTCCACTTACATTGTTTTTTTTTTGTGTGTGTGTGTCTTAAAAATAAAATTGAAAATAAATTGTGAAGCACAATGAGAGACACCCCAAATTATCACCTGCCTGATCATGCTGGGCAAAAACAAAAAAATCTGCTGCATGACCCCTGTAGTGGAGGATGGACTGTTTTGGAAAAGCTCTTCCTTGCACTTGCGACTAGGCAACTAACTGTATCATGAGAAAGAACTGTTCGAGTTCTGGTTCTGGGCTTGTCGAGAACAGACGGATGCAGAGTTTCTCCTCGAGTGCCAGCTCTTCCCAAAGCTTTTCCAGGCTAGTTTCACCAGCATAAAGTGCTCTCTTGTAGAGAGACTTTGCAGGGGACTTGTACCTGAAGCTGGGGTGGGGTGGTGACCCCATCTCCCAGACTTTTCAGTTAGTTCCAGTGCGGGAAGCTACAAGGACGCCCGGCGAGATGCAAGTCAGCGCAAGCAGTAGAGAAGCCCAGCAGAGCCCAAAGAGTCATCAAATACAGAACCAAAAAAGGAACCTCAACAAATGAAGCTAAGTATCACAAACTAATCATCAACATCTCTTTGGAGGGGGAGAGAAAAAGGTAGAGCTTTTATAACTAGTACACACCCTAGTGTTGGAGCAGTTATAATTGTAGAGCGGCTAGGAAGCAAAGAAAGCTCAGAAGACATATTTACTAGTTAAGAGAATAGAAAGGCAATTAGGAATGGCTAGAAGCTGCTAGAAAGATAAGCAGAAAATAGAAACTGTTATTACACTGTTTTTTTCCCCTTTATTCATGATAAAGGAACATGGCCTCTTTAAGCAAAATTCTTACCACGGTTGGAGATGGGAGCAGAGCATTGCCTGTGTACGTGGGAGAAGATGGAGACAGAATGGTGTTGAATGGCACAGAGAGGAGGTGGGGGTGAGGGGGCTTCCAGGAGTGATTGGGTGCAGTGTGAAGAATGTCACAGCAAAGAGGAAATACGAGGAACATGGAGCAATGTAATGACGTAGAGGCGATAAGACGCAAGAATTGGAAGAATGCAGAAGAGTGTACATCGTTAAATAGACAGTGTTAAAGAAGCAGTGGTAAAGACAGGAGGAAGCTGCAATGTTAAGGAGACAGAGTTAAAGAAGCAGTTCTTAAGAGAGAGAGAGAGGAGGAAGTAACATAGTATACAGATAAGAGAAAGAGATAAAAATAAAAATAAGATTAAGAAAAATATAATGTATTTAAAAGCAAGTAGTATAAAGGGAAAGTAAGAAGATTCAACAACAACAAGACACTAATGGAACAAGATGACACAGATTAATCAGAATCCAGAAAAACTTATTAAAACTTCCCACAATAAGGCCATTAATAACATAGAACACAGAAAGACGGCATAAAATTCTGCAGGGAAAATAAACAAATAAACATACAAAGAGAACAATCACCACACATATAGTAGGGGCAGAAACTGAATAGATGGCAACTGGGAGTAGTGGTGGTAACAGCAGTAGGAAAAATTCTTTACCTTCTCCTGGGCAAATAGGAAATATAAGTCACCTAAAAATGAATGTAGCCCAAATGAATATAAAGGACCTGAAGTCTCTTATTCAGGAATGTGTTGCTCAGGCAATACAACAAATGAATGAAACCATGCTACCTCTATTGATCAAAAAAGAAATAGAACCAATTCAAGAAAAAATGGATGAAATATCAAATCAGAGACACAGGAAATTAAAAATCAGATAGTGGCAAATCAATTAGAGATATCTAAAATAGCATCAAACACAAACAAATTAGAAGGAAAAGTTCAGGATCTAGATCAAGAACTGCAAGAAAATAAAATAAAAAGTGATAAGATGGAAGAGATGCTCATCAATCTAGAGATGAACAAAATGGGACTAATATTACGATGCCAAAATATTCCCGAAGATATAGGAAAGAATTTGAAAGCAGAGATTGCTCAAAATCTGGCTGACCAACTTAAATTAGGTACAAAAGAAGAAGTTGCAGCAGAGATAGATAGCATATATTTCAGCATATGCAAAAAGAAATAGAAAACCCCAAGAAGTGCATATAAAATTTCATAAAAAAGAAACAAGAGATAAAATTCTTAAGGCTGCCAACGTGAACAAAGTAATAATCAAGGAAGAGAAGATCAGATTCTTCAAAGAAATACCTTGGCATGTAAGGGGAAAAAGGCAGAATTATACAAGTCTGACAAGCCTTTTGATAGCTAATGGAATAACATATAGATGGTTAGTACCAGAAGGTTTACTATTCAATTATAAATCAAAAAGACAAAGAATAGATTCTATCTTTAAAGTAGAAAACTTTTTGGAAAGGTATAGCAAAGAACTGGGTTGGAGTAAAGAGGAGGAGGAAGGATAGGAGTTGGAATAAGATTTAGAATCTGAAAAAGAAGAAGAATATGAACAAGATAAAGGGGGGAAAGGGGAAATAATATGGAAAAAGGGAAAACCAGTTAGTAAACTAGCTCAATCACAGATATCAACTAGGTCGCAACAGAAGAGGAAAAACAACACAACAAGCCAGGAAGATGGGAATTAATAAAACACAAGTCTTATCAATTAATGTAAATGGATTTAATAGTCCCCAGAAGTGCAGATGAATTTTTCATCAAATTTCAAAGTTAAAACCAGATATAACATGTCTTCAAGAAACTCATATCAAGAAAGATGATATTAAATACTTAGAATATAAGAAATTAGGTAAGTCCTTTATCTCAGCAGACTCTCGAAAGAAGAAAGGAGTAGTAATATATGCAAAAGATTATTTACATCCAGAATTATTCTATAAATCAGAAGATGGAAGGATAATAGCAATTACTATATTTAGAAATGGAAAAGAAACACTTGTTTTGAATATGTACGCACCTAATCAAAATCAAGAAAAATTCTATAAGGAAGTTAGCAAAATCTTGGCATTAAAAAGTTTTGAAGATATATGTATACTGGGGGGATTATAATGTGGTTTTTGACTGCAAGAGGGATAAAATAACACAGAGAAAAAATGTAAAATCAAGCAAGATGCTCCTGAAAAGCTTTCTGAGTTTGGCAGAAGAATATAGTTTGATTGATTCATGGAGAACTAGAAATCCAGATAAGCAAGATTTTACCTATTATTCACCAAGGCACAAATCATGGTTGAGGATTGACATGGCATGGTTCAACCTCAATGATTAATGATTTGTTGGACGTGGAAATATTACCTGGTACGTTTGCAGATCACAATCCTCTTCGTTTGGCGCTGTGCCAAACTCAAAAAATAACATGATGGAAGATGAATATAGGGCTGTTAAGAGACCAAGAATTTAAAAGCAAAACTAAAATTGAAATAAAGAGTTCTTTAAGAGGAATCTACAACCTCAAATGTCAGTTTGCATTATATGGGATATATTTAAAGCTTTTTTGAGAGGATGGCTTATTAGTCAGAATGCTTGGAAGAAGAAACAAGAAAAAGAAAAAAATAGATAACATAAAGAAAAAAAATAAGATAGAAGAAGACAAAATGAAGAAAATCACAGAAGTAGAAAAAATTAAAATGAAAACAAAATTATTACAACATCAATTGAACATAGTGATTATGGAAGAGATAGCTTAAAAAATAGAGTATGCAAAGCAGTTTTTTATGAACATGCCAATAAACCATCCAGATGGCTTGCTTACAAACTCAAGAAAGAAAGAGAAAAAAGAACAATTACAGCACTGAAGGATGATAGTAACACAATTCAATATAGACAGCAAGATTTAAAAAGTATAGTGGAAAATTTTATACAAACAAGAAAAACAGGATACACAACAAGTAAAAAACTATCTCATGAAAAATAATAAAAATAAATTTGATGAGAAGCAGAAAATGATTCTGAATGATTCAGTTACACCATGTGAAAGCATAGAAGCAATCAAAAAAGAAGGAGAAGGAGAAGGAGAAGGAGAAGGAGAAGGAGAAGGAGAAGAAGAAGAAGAAGAAGAAGAAGAAGAAGAAGAAGAAGAAGAAGAAGAAGAAGAAGAAGAAGAAGAAGAAGAAGAAGAAATCACCAGGATCAAATGGAATACCAGTAGAAATAAACCAAGAATTTGAAGAGGAAATATTGCTACCTTACAAAGAGGTTCTGCTGAAAATAGTCAAGACAGGTAAAGTTCCAGATACATGAAATGAGGCATTAATTACACTCATCCACAAACCAGAAACGGATGAAAAAGAAATTAAGAATTATAGACCAATTTCACTTCTTAATGCTGATTACAAGATATTTGCGGGTATATTGGCATCAAGGATTTTAAAAATTCTACCACAAATTATACATCAGGACCAAGCCAGTTTCTTACCTAAAAGACAATTGAAAAATAATATTAGAATAATTATCGATGTGTTGGAATACCATGAAGCACATCCAGAGAAGCAACTAGCTTTAGTACTTTTGGATACAGAAAAAGCTTTTGATAACATTTCCTGGGAATTCTTAATTCAAAAGCTAATAACGTGGGACTGCAGTCCACAGTTTCTTTCAATGCTCATAGCAATTTATGGAAAACAACATGCTAGAGTGGTAATCAATGGAGATATGACAGGAAACATTGAAATACAGAAAGGAACAAGACAAGGGTGTCCCTTATCTCCATTGCTCTTCATTTTTGTTTTGGAATTGTTAAATGATCTAGTGAGAGAAAATGAAAAATTAGAGGACTGAGAATAAGAGGTGAAGAATTTAAACTGCAAGCATTCACAGATGACTTGGTTTTTATTTTAGAAGATCCTGGAGCCTCAATTTTCCATTTGCTAGAAACCCAACAGACATATGGAGAAGTAGCAGGCCTTAGAATAAACTTTATAAAGACCAAGATACTGATGAAAAACTGCACACAAGAAACTACATTGGAGGTCCAAAAAATCTCTAAAATTGAGATAATCAACAAAATCAGATATTTAGGTATAACAATAACAAACAGAAATAATGCTTTATTGGAAAACAATTATAATAAACTCTTCAAAGAAATTAAAAAAAGATCTTTTAAAATGGAAAGATTCACAGCTTTCACTACTGGGTAGAATAGCAGCCGTAAAAATGAACATCCTTCTGAGATATCTATTTTTAGTACAGAATTTGCCAATAATAAAGAAAACACAATACTTTGCAAATCTTGAGAAAATAATTTATATGGTACCCGAAAAAAGCAAAAATAAAATGGAAAATACTTCAAGATAAAAAAGAAAGAGGCAGTTTTGGGTTACCAAATTGGGAATTATACTACCAAGTGGTAGCAGCAACATGGATTAAAGATTGGATTCTATTAGATAACTCAAGACTTTTGAAATCAGAAGGCCACAATTTGAATATGAGTTGGCATGCATACGTTTGGTATGGGAAAGATAGAGTGCACTTGAATTTCCAACACCATATTCTTAGAGGAGCTCTAGCAAAAATATGGAGAAAGTTCAAAGAAAAATATTACTTGAAAATTCCTAGATGGGTCTCACCATTAGAGACTTTTATAAAACCTTCTCTTTTAACTGAGAATAAAGTAGAATCTTATGAAATGTTGCTAGATAAAAAGAATGAATTAAAAGGTACAGAGAACTTACAGATGTTGAATATAAATTTGGCATAGTGGGAAAATGTACAACTGAAATCATGATTCTCCAAGGACAGCATAATCATTTTTTACCAGATACAAAGTGAACTGAATAAAATTTGGCTTTCATCAAGTGATAAAATGATCCAGAAAATATATTTTTTTTTACTAGAAGAGTATATGCAAGATGAAATTGTGAAATCATCCATGATTTCATGGATGCAGGACACAGGATATAACATTGAGCTAGATGAGTGGACCAAGATTTGGAAAGTAACAAAATATTTAAGATCTGTACCCTATAAGGAAAATATATGCAAAATATTCCACAGATGGTACCGGTCACCTGATAGAATAGCCAAATGTAGGGTAAATAGTTTCAAGAACTGTTGGAAATGTAAAAACAATGTTGGATCATTCTTCCATATGTAGTGGAAATGTAGGAAGGTGCATAGATATTGGTCAGATGCTAAAAGGATGATACTAGAGATTACAAACATCAATTTAGAACTACTACCAGAGATACATTTACTAAATATAATACCAAACGGGGTCGCACAACATGATGCATATTTGTTAACATATATCTTAACTGCAGCTAGAATATTAATCACCAGATATTGGAAGACTGACAAGTTACCTTTGAGAGATGAATTAAAGCAGAAATTGTTAGAGGCAGCAGAGATGGATAGATCAAACATGTTATTACAAGGAAAGATGATACAATATTTTTAAAAAGATGGACAAACGTTTATCAATGGTTGGATAAGAAATGTGTATAAAAGACTCTGTATATATATTGTGTATCTTGAACATACGTATATGTTGTTAAGGGGGGAAACTTAAAATATTTATTAAAAACAAAAAGGAACAACTGTTCTGACTGGTTGCTCAAACTATTAAACACTACCTAGCACAACTAGTATGCACCCACAAACCAGTTCATAGATAGTTCACAGTATTTACCACCAAACCGATCAAATCTAGGGACCAGCTCACTCTGATTGGAGCTTGCAAACAAAGTAAATTTGGCAAATGTGTTCCCTGCAAAATCCACTAGAAATAAGAAAAACAAGTGGATGAATCAGCAGACTTTACCATCGGAATTCTCACAGACCCAGGGAAATAAAGGGAAGTATTGAAGGCAAAGCCTGGGTTTATTAGACCAAACTTTAGCAAAAACAGCTATACTGGGTGAATTTTTCATGACTTGGAGGAAAAAAAATAGAGCAAATTTATTCATTCACATATATGTGTGTGTATGAGTATATATATGTATATATTTATATACACACACACACATAGATGACTGGTGCTTGCACATGAGGAAGCATAGGTTTTTGCCCACCCCCCCACATCCTCAAGTGAAATCACAGGGAGCAGCGGAGCCTATCAGAGGTGATGGACTGGCTGGATTAGAGGGCAGCAGCCATGCAGTGACCATTCCAGCCAAGGAAAAGCTCCCCACTGGCCCACCCCCTGTGCCACCGGTTTCGGGGGTGAGCAGGAATTTTTGGGCTCACTCGAATTGGCCAGAAGGGAGCCTTTTTCCACCTGCTTCACATGGTCGGGGAGTAGGGCATAAATAGGCCTGGTAACCTGGTTAGGACCATTCTGGGAAGGCAGGAAAGCACAGGTTGAGGGGGGTTTATTTGTGCTTGCAAGCACCCCTAGATATCAGCAATAGGAGGGGTCCTCAAACTGGGCACCTAGTGGCTTAGCAGTCCAGAATGCTGAGACAGGGGCCTCTTTGGGGTTGGGGGACCATATGTAAAGTCTGAAGGCTTAGCAATCATGGGCTGGGATGTGCTCCCTCATCTCCTCTACGCATTTGACATGTGAGCCGTGACAAGTGGGGTATCAGGGTCCTTAGTTAGTCAGCCAAACACCAGGCCTTGTTCATTGAAACAAGAATAGTATTTATTAAGCTGCAAGACTAGGTCACTAAAACAGAAGCATTGGTTACATGAAACATAGAGATATACCCTGAAGGGGCATGGAAGGATTCCGAACCTGGCTCTGAGCCGGGGTGGGTTTGCCCTAAGGAAGCCTGATTTGCAGGCCTAAGGTAACCCATGCTTAATTTGATATAATTGAGGCAGATCAGCTTATGCATAAATAAATACCCAGTTTAACCCATCACTTGTCTGTGTGTTTCATTAGGGGGGTGGGTGGACAAATATATACATAAACATACACACATACACATCCTGCCTTTCTTGGTTCATGGCAGCTTACAATAATAGTTAAAATATCCTCAGCTAAAAACCACAAGTAAAATAGCAAACCTCAAATCATTCCCCACTCTCCCCTTAAAATGCCTGCCATTCAACCCCTATCAAAAGACCTGGCAAACAGATCTCCAAGGAAGGGGCACCCCTTCAGGGAGCCCATTCCACAGAGCTGGAGCTATAATAGAAAAGGCCCAGGCTCTAGTGGATGCCAAATAGGCCACCCTAAGTGGTGGGATAGCCAACAGTTGGCTGCCTGATGACTTTACCTGACAGACAGGGACATATGGAAGGAGATGGTCCTTCAAAAATGTGGGTCCCAGGTCATGAAGGGCTTTTAAGGTCATAATCAGCACCTTGAATTGAGCTTGAAAACCTACTGGCAGCCAATGTTGCTGTTTCAAAATGGGCAACATATGTTCTCAACATCTAGCTCCTGACAATAATTGGGCTGCCACATTCTGGACCAATTGTAGTTTTCCAGGTTGTCTTTAAGAGCAACCCCACATAGAGCACACTGCAGTTGAGACTTTAGAGACACATGGATCAGCATGGCAAGATCAGCTGAGTTTGGTAATGTGAAAGTTGGTGAATCAGATGCAGCTGACAGAAGGCACTCATGCCAACTTCCTTTGCAAGCAGTGAGTCAGGGTCCACGAATGTTAAACTCCTCTGAAAAAGACAACAGTTCCCTATCTAGGAAAAGTGGATTCAGCCCTTTTAGAATATCTGCCTTCCCAACCACGATTATCTATGTCTTGTCTGGATTCACCTTCAGTGTGTTTTGCCTCAGCCCCCTGACCACAGCATCAAGGCACTGATTCAGAACCAAGATGGATGCATCCAGAGGCTTGGATAATGAAATATAGAGCTTGGGTGTATTGATGATACCCAATATATGATGGCATCCATAACAATTTCCTAGGTTTATAATCTGCCCCAAAATTCTATTATTTTCACCTTTCTTTAAAAACTCACATTCACCATTTCACATGGCTGTATTTCATGAATTTCCCAAAGCTGTTGCTAATCATTCAAGTCCCCAACTAATTCTTTCATTGTCCTTGTGATATTTTAGTTACGTGAGTTTATGGGACCTCTCCACATATTCCCCTTTTTTCTACTGCATTACAAAATACTGAGTTCATCCATCTGTTTTCCCATGGTTGGGTTGGGGCAACACTGGAGTACTGATTGATTCCAAGAGTAAACTAATACCAGAGTTGGGGAAGTAACATTAAATGCAAATTAACACAGCAGGGAAGTATGTGCATATCTGAAGTTTTTTCCTGACCTTAAGGAATGGCTTTTTAGTTTTACTTTAAGTACATTCAAACTGTTCTCAACATTCCATATCCCCGAGAGATTAGTCTTGATATCTGTAGAGTTCTTAAACTATGTAGTGTCCCTTATCTTTAGACAGCCTGGTTTTCTTGCTTTCAAGAATAGTAAGATTTGAGTCCAGAAACACCGTAAAGTCCAACCAGATTTCCAGGGTATAAGATTTTGAGAGCCAAAGCTCTCTTTGTCAGGTATCGGACGAAGGAAGCTTTGGCTCTTGAAAGCTTACGCCCTGGAAATCTTGCTGTTCTTTAAGGTGCTCCTGGACTCCAGTCTTGCTCTTCTACTGCAGACCAACATGGCTACCCACCAGAAACTATCAAGAATAATAGAATGCTAAACACTTTAGTGAGAAGCTAGATTACCATGCAGTATAACAGAGGTGAAATTTTGAAATCCCTTCCCTCGTTCATAAGATCTCCTCTTCCAGGGGCTGAAGTAGAACAGTTTCCTTATCCTTCTCATTTCCATTCAAATGACGACTAGCTGCTCTCAACATTGCATCAATTTGAGGATTGTCTCTTTTACTTTAGACTCATTTATTTGCACACACGGAGTATGTAGAGACCTTGACTATAAGCACCTTTGTTTTGCTGCTTTTATCACCTACTCAGGGATAAGCCAGACCCTGACAATACTGATGAACCATCAGCTTCACTTTCTACATGATAAAGTCTTCAGAGCTTGCAGTACTGGGTTACTGCAATGTATATTACCCCCAGCCCCTGTTCATTATGTGACTATTCACCAGTTATGTCTAAGTTTCAGAGCTCCTTGTGCAGAGCTCCTCCCCCACACCCCGAAACTTGGTGTGAACTGTAGAGTGACTCAAAGTCCCTGTCTAATTCATATAGATCTGGTGAACTTTGTCTATAGTAACCCCATGTTGAAGTGGATAGCCATGGGAACACATGAGTAGTATAAATGGATCAGATTCTGAACCAAAAAACCCATTCTTTAATACAGTTACTGTACCAAATCTGAACTGGACAATTAACAACACTGATATATAATATGATTCTGAAGCCTTGGCTGAGCTGTTTTAGTTTGTGAAAAGGGGGAAAGAGGTAAAGCAAGTGACAGGGAGGCATGTTGATCAACCTGCTGAGTCTATTATAATTCTTGCCAGCAAAGAGGATCGCACATTTAGTTTTCCGTGCACTGCGATTCTAATAGTCAGTGCTTTATCAGGGGACTGCTTCCTTACAAACAAATTGCTATTCTGTGCTGAGTACTTTGTTACTGAAAGACTGTTCTCATGGGTTGTTTGCATTACAAATCTGAGATTGTGTGAAAGCATGATTTAATGCTTACAGGTGGTGGGTGGGTGCCAAATGTAAGCTTTAGTCTTCATTGCCTAACTTTGCCTTCCTTTCTCGGGGTGCCAAACTCCTCTGTGTGCCTGAAATGCCAGTGAGAAATTTAATTGACTATAAAATAGGGATCCTTTCTCTTTTGTGTTAAGTGCCATCATGTTACTTCTGACCTATGGTGACCCTATAAATTAACGTCCTGCAAAACATCCTTTCATTAACAGCCTTGCTCAGGTCTTGCAAACTGAGGGCAGTGGCTTCCTTTATAGAGTCAATCCATCTCTTGTTGGATTTTCCTCTTTTCCTGCTGCCTTCAACTTTTCCAAGCATTATTGTCTTTTCCAATAACTCTTGTCTTCTCATAACGTGACCAAAGTATGATTCCCTCAGGTTAGTCATTTTAGCTTCTAGAGAGAGTTCAAGTTTGAGTTGATCTACTGCCCACTTATTTGTCTTTTTAGCAGTCCATGTAAAACAGGTGTAAAACTCTCTGCCAACGCCACATTTCAAATGAATCAACGTTGTTCCCAGAGCTTTTTTGTAGAAAAAGCCCAGCAGGAACTCATTAGCATAATAGGCCACAACCAACAGCAGAAACTCATTAGCATATCAGGCCACACCCCTGACAACACAGCTTATTAGCATATTAGGCCACACACCCATGTTACCAGAAGTGTGGTCATCCAGCCATACCCACCTTTTGCTTCTTATTCAGTTTACCTTGTTTGTTGTTAAAACCAAGAGAGTTTTTTGGAGCAGGAACTCTTTTGCATGTTAGGCCACATACCCCTAATGTAGCCAGTCCTGATGAGTTTCTGCTGTTGAGTGTGGCCTATTATGCTAATGAGTTCCTGTTGGGCGTGGCCAACTCCGGAGCCAGCCAGAACTCCGTTCCTGTGTGTTCCTGCCCAAAAATAGCCCTGGTTGTTCCTATCACCTTTCTTCATTGTCCAACTTTCATATCTATACATAGTAATGGGGTATACTATAACATGATTTAACTTGAATTATCTGCCTGAATTTTGTCAGCAAAGAGACACAATCTCTGGATATTTCATCAGAAATTGATGGAGTAATATGAAGTTATAGGGGGAAAGTATTCATTATTTATAATAAATATGTGCCTGAAATTTGGCAAACCAGATCCCTAGACTGGTGGTATGATCCATGAGAATTTTGTTCTAATTGCATGGAAGAAGTTACAACCAGAAATGTGATTTTCTCTGAAACCAATAGAAACAATTAAAGAGAGGAAGAGAACATCCAAACATACGTAATAACAATAATGAAGAAAACCAATAAACTTTGTAAAGAATAAAACAAACATGAATTACATTTTGGCACACTACACTAATGAATAATAATTTGTCATAGGTTCATAACATAGGTCACTAAAACAGAATTCACTACGGTCTTTTAAAATGTTTTATTGGTCATCTCATATAATTGTGAGCAAGGGAGCAAGAAAAAATGGCCCAGTTGGAACATGACTCATAATTATTTAGAAAGTTTTTATTCTGCCTCTCCAGAGACCAGCCTGAAACATCTCACAGGTAAAACGACACAATAAAATGATACAGCCATTAAAACAAACTATTAAAAACAGGCCAGACCATAAAGATATAAAATATATTATTATTATAATAGCTCCATCATGCTATATTTTTCTCCTACCCCATAACTACATATTCTAAGTTTCATATGATGCTGGATCCACTTAGCCTCAACTAGGGCCAGGCTTTTTTTCTGCCCTGGCCCCAGCCTGGTGGAACATGCTCCTGTCTGAGATCAGGGGCCTGCAGGACTTACTACCATTCTGCAGGGCCTTAAAACAAAGCTGTTCTGCCAGGCCTTTGGCTGAGGCAGTGGACATCCCCTGCTGAAATTGAAGCCTACCACCTCAAAGCAGCCTAGATCAAAGATCTCAGAGACCCAATGGCTCCAGCCATAGTGCTTTTTTCTTTTTTAAAAATCTATGCTATTTTAAATTGTTTTTAATTATTCTGTAAATTTCTATTTATGTGTTTTAGAATCTTACTGTGATCCACCCTGAGCCTGCTTGCAGTTAAGACAGAATATAAATGGAATAAAATAAAATAAAATCTTCAGCAGTCTGAAATGGTGCCAGCAAAATGAGACAAACTTTCAAGATATATCCCTATGCTGTCACACAACTCTTAAGGGACTTTTTGGATCTTGGCCAGTATTTCAAGATAAATGTTGTGCAGCTTTAATCAGCATGAAGATGGGAAAATGCTTTTGCTTTCCAAGAGCAGAAACCCACACAAATTGATTTAATTTTCTATGATGTATCCTCACCCTTCTGTAAAAACAAACAGAAATCCTCTGACACCTTATATTAAACTATATTCCAGTCTTTGAAATGCCTGAATGGTTTTAGAACCACAAGCACACTGAAGGCTGCTCAAAAGTACACATCTTGCCCCAGATCACTTTTGATATTGAAAGTCTCTTTCAGTAACTAAAATATTTTCCAGCTGGATTGAACTGTCTGCTTTGGTTAATACAGGCAGAAGGAGGTATGGAAATAGAAAGACATGACTTGTTCCACAAGCAAAGTGTCTGTTAAAACATAAAAACCTTACAAGGATGATGTTTAAGCTTCCATTGAGTTTCATGCTTCAGTGGATCCAGGTGTTGTTGTTGCTTATCTAGCAAGTGGGGGAGAGAATATAAAAAGGCAAAGAGTTGCTTGTACAGGTGGTTAAACACAAAGAAAGTTGTGAAATGTTATGAAGTTTATCATTTATATACATATGCATGTATGGATAATAATGCTGGTTAATAACACTGTAGTATAATACGAAATTACAAGTGGAGACCCATGAGGAATTGTGGGAAACAGGACATTCTCCCTCCACTCACCAGTGGCTTTCCCCTGCATCTCCAGTTCAAGCATTCTCATTTGTATCATCATTTCTGACTTCACTATCCCTGCCTACCCACCCCCCATCACTTTCTGGACTGGCTTCCCCTTCTTGCATGTTCTGGTAGCCACTGCCACTGTGTCTTCATACACCATTTAGGATTATGATGGAAACCAAATTACTTCTTGAATCTTGGCAAGTTTAGTGATGTCTGCACATATGCAGGTGTAGTCAGTGCAGGTGTATTGACAAATTTGTATTTTTAAAGAAAAACTTTCCCCCCTCTAAAGCTTACTGTGTAGAAGCCTATATCATAGTTGTGATTGGTCCCATTTTGAGGATTTACCTAATTGCCGTTGGGTCCATTCTTGGCTTAGATAAAGGAGGTTCCGTTAGTAAACCAATTCAAATAGCAATCCTAGGTGCATTTACTAGAGAGTAGATCTGAATTGTTTTAGTGGAGCTTATCTCAGAACAAATATGCACAGTAATGGGCTGTAAATCTAATATGAAGAAGCAGTCACCTGTTTGTCATGTTGGTCTATATGTGTAATATGGAATGCTAAGTAGGGAGTCAAGATTGTGCTCTGGTAGTCCTAGACCCAGCTTGGCTACATGAACTGAGATTTCTCAGGTACAGCCTTCTGACAACGTTGTAGACTACAACAGGAAGTAAGAGAAGGGAAATCATACTCTGTCAGCAGAAATAATCTGCAGAAGCATTTTGAACGCATGAAGCTTCCTTATAGTGAATCAGACCACTTGGCCATCAAAGTTGGTAACTAGACTGAAAGAGGTTCTCCAGGGTCTCAGGCAGAGATTTTTGACATCATGTCCTTTTTAACTGCAGATGCCAGTGATTGAATGTGGGACCTTCTGCATGCCAAGCAAATGTTCTTTCACTGAGCCACGGGCCCTCCCCATTTTGTTTGGTCCAACTGATAGAATCCTACATGTCAAACAGTATATTCTAAAGTTATCCATTGACCTGCTTAGGATTGCACTGGAAGTTTGATAATGTGATCCTTACTAGGCAAAACTGAAGTAAAGTGCCTGTAGGGTATTAATCCATCATGTTGGACTTGCATGTTTATTACACAGAGAAAGAGAGACAGACAGACACACAGAGAAAGAGACAGAGTGGGTAAGCGTGGAAAATTCTGGAAATTTCTTTTTTATTTATAGATCTTACGGTTCTCTATAGTACTTTCTTCCAGTTCTCTAAGAACCCAGGACAATATAAAGGTTATAGAATACTTAGGAAAAACCCTGTAATCCTAAAGCCAAAATATAAACTTCAGAATACATATTTTAAATTAGAAACCATTTTGTATGAAGTTACTAAAATAATGTCAAGGACTACAATGGAAAATACAATCCTTCATAGCAGTAGTAGATTTTTACTACATTACAGTCAAAGAATGATCAATTGACTACTGAAATGTTGGTATATATTAAATATTTGTGAGGGATTTTATAACACTGATTTACAAAGTAAGAATAAATTCATCTGTATTATTATTAACATATGGTAAAAAGAAATTTTGCCTTCTCTTATGCACAACTAAGTCACATTGACTTCAATGACATTTATGCATGACTAACTGGGGACAGGATGACAGCCCAAGTCAGGGATATGTGTAATGAAGAAAGTAAAAATGAAACATACAGAGCTGCATCAACAAGTCTGTTCACTAATATGGGGTAGCTCCCTCACACATAATACTGCTTGGCTATTCTATGTGTTTCTGTAAAAGGAAGAAGGAAAGAAATTCCCTTGACATAGTTACAGTTCTGTTGTATTCAAATTATTTGCTTAAAACCTAAGTCATTACAGAACAATATTCACAAGTTAATATACAACAAGAATTTATAGAAGGAATTTATATATACATATACAAGCCTTGAGGATGCCTGGAAGCAAGGGAAGGGGGAGGGTTGCTTGACCCAGGAAGGTGACAACACTGGGACTATTCTAAGCCAAAAAACCCAAAATCCACAATACCCACTTGTTCATATCTGATTGTCTGTCTCAGATATAAACCTTAACTTAACCCTTTCACCTTCTCTGTATCTGATGTTTTTAATATTTTTTTTAACATGTGAACAGTTGTATAGGGAATTTTTTCACTGCTTAACCCTGGTCTTTTTACCAGTGGTTTCTAAGAGACGTTTCTTGGGAAGCTTGCTCGCTGCTTCCTTTTGTAACTGTAACCAATGCACCAAGAGCAATTTTGTGCAGTCTTGTCTTGATGGTGGGAAGCCCAGATTCTCTACACAGCAGACCAACTAATGTATTGGGGGGGGGAGAAACTTGTTCTGCATTAATTCAAAATAGTTTGGATCATCCAAATTCCACAATTCTGCATTGTACACAATTTGAGTAATAACCTTGCCTGGGGAAAAAAATTCATTCTGGAACCAAGAAATTGCCTTCATAGAGAAATTCAGAATAGCATGAATTCATATATTTATTTAAATGAATTTGAAGCTGTAGATATGTTCAGTCAGAAAACCATGCAAAGTCCACTTATGTTTGTTTGGTCTTTTGCCAAAAATCATAACTTAGACTCTGAGATTCCTGTTTGCAAAACTTTCAAAATCTTCTGAAGAGTCATCTAGCCCTACTTGTGTAAGGGCTATAAGGATGATGTTATCACCATATAATAGAACATAGGTGTTATGGTTCTGAATAGGTGGTGAGTAAAAAACAAACAAACACCTAGGACCCCTGAGTTCCCCTACAATGTTCTTCACACATGAATTGAAGGGAAAGGGTTCCAGAAGGCATCCCTCTTTCACTCCTCGAGTTGTTGGAATTCTTTCAGCCATCAGACCAGCCAGATGGACACAGAAGCAGACAGAGGTTCACATTTCTCTGACTAAAGAACATCTGCACGATGGACATGTTGGTATGGCTTAGCCATACATTACAAAAATATGGGGAAATAGTATTTGACTAATAGTAGCTAGAATAAGTAATGTCAACTTACTTGATATTTCTAGCCCTATCAGTGATATTTATTGTTGTTGTTGTTCAGTCGCACAGTCGAGTCCGACTCTTCGCGACCCCATGGACCAGTTTACGCCAGGCCCTCCTGTCTTCCGCTGTCCGCTGAAGTTTGCTCAATTTCATGTTCGTTGCATCGATGACACTGTCTAACCATCTCATCCTTTGCCGTCCCCTTCTTCTTTGACCTTCAGTCTTTCCCAGCATCAGGGTCTTCTCCAGTGAATGCTCCCTTCTCATTTGGTGGCCAAAGTATTTGAGCTTCAGCTTCAGGATCTGGCCTTCCAGGGAGCAATCAGGGTTGATTTCTTTTAGGATTGACTGATTTGATCTCCTGGCAGTCCAAGGGACTCTCAAGAGTCTTCTCCAGCACCATAGTTCAAAAGAATCTATTCTTCAGTGCTCGGCCTTCCTTATAGTCCAGCTCTCGCAGCCATACATTACTACGGGGAATACCATTGCTTTGACCATGCGGACTTTTGTTGGCAAGGTGATGTCTCTGCTTTTTATCATGCTGTTAAGATTTGCCATTGCTTTCCTCCCAAGGAGCAGGCATCTTTTAATTTCATGGCTGCAGTCACCATCTGCAGTGATCTGGGATCCTAGGAACGTGAAGTCTGTCACTACTTCTACGACTTCCCCTTCTATTTGCCAAGGAGTGATGGGGCCAGATGCCATGATCTTAGTTTTTTTGATGTTGAGCTTCAAGCCCACTTTTGTGCTCTCCTCTTTCACCCTGAGCAAGAGGCTCTTTAGGTCCTCTTCACTTTCTGCCATCAGAGTGGTGTCGTCTGCATATCTGAGGTTATTGATCTTTTCCCCAGCAATCTTAACTCCGGCTTGTGATTCATCCAGGCCAGCATTTCGCATGATGTACTCGGCATATAAGTTAAATAAGCAAGGTGACAATATACATCCTTGTCGTACTCCTTTCCCTATGCTAAACCAATCAGTTGTTCCATATCCGGTTCTAACTGTTGTTTCTTGACCCTTATACAGGTTTCTCAGGAGACATGTGAGGTGGTCCGGTACTCCCATCTCTTTAAGAACCTGCCATAATTTATTGTGATCCACACAATCAAAGGCTTTAGCATAGTCAATAAAGCAGAAGTAGATGTTTTTCTGGTACTCTCTTGCTTTCTCCATAATCCAGCGAATGTTGGCAATTTGATCTCTAGTTCCTCTACCTCTTCGAAACCCAGCTTGTACTTCTGGCAGTTCTCTATCCACGTACTGTTGGAGCCTAGCTTGTAGGATTTTGAGCATGGCCTTGCTAGCGTGTGAAATGAGTGCAATTGTGCGATAGTTTGAACACTCCTTGACATTGCCTTTCTTTGGGATTGGAATGTACACTGACCTTTTCCAATCCTGTGGCCACTGTTGTGTTTTCCAAATTTGTTGGCAAATTGAGTGCAGCACTTTAACAGCATCTTCTTTTAAGACTTTGTATAACTCAGCTGGGATACCATCACCTCCACTAGCTTTGTTGTTAGTAATGCTTTCTAAGGCCCATTTAACTTCGCTTTCCAGGATGTCTGGCTCGAGGTCAGTGATTATACCATCGTGGTTGTCAAGGACATCGAGGTCCATCGAGTGATATTTATGTTTCCCTACAATTCACCATCCTGGATGGCTCAGTAAATACATGATTAGAGTACTGAATAAATTGGATGAACTTTTTTTACCAGCTCCTATCTTGAGTAAAAGGCACACCCCAGTATCACTTGAAACATGAGCGGCTCAAATCCTAACCTTATATATATATATTTTTGTCATCTCAATGGCATCTTTGTTTGTCTGGTAGCTTAACTTCTCTCAGTCTGAACATGTCTTTTGAAAACCAGTAAGAGTCTGATAGCACCTTGATATCTGTAATGCCAGTGCTGGTGTTTTGTAAATTGCTTTCTGCCAAGTACTTCAATTTAGTCCAGGCTATGATAACCAACTTGACAGAGTGATCCACATTGGAGAGGGGTATGTGCAGAAAATAGTGGTTTCATTCCTGTCTTTTACAGATAAGTACAACACATTAAGATTTTGTTTGACTATAATGTGTTGCCTTTTTTTGTCAGGTACGAAGAGAAACAATCTGCAAGAAAAGCAAGCAAGCAAGAAATTCTCACCCCAGTGACATCCACAGCATAAACAGTTTGCCTCAAGACTGATCATTAATTGTGGATTCTTTAAAGATCCTCTGTTTGTCTTCCATTATTTTTTTTCTATGTTACATCAAATGCATTTTTTTAAAAAAAATAATACTTCATATTTAGAATATTTGGAATAAAACTGATTATTGCGGTAGTTTAATTTGAATGAGAAGAATGGCTCTCCACTGCAAAGAGACAGTTTAACAGAGTGGGAAAGGCAGGAATATATATTTCTTTCCTTTGCTTTTGCTTTGAATGTCTGATGTAGAGATAAACAACATACCCCACCCCCAATTTCCCTCAAAATAAATTCACATGATTTTTCTCAAAGGTCTTCCTGTGTTTGTTTGTTTTTCCCTCTGAGCATAGTTGTAAAAATCAAGTCTCATGGAGTTTGTCCATTGCCCAGCCAGCCAGCCCATTGAAAACTGCAGGGGATGTAGGGCACGCAGTGGCGGGAAACTGACATGGCCGCCTAATTCTCTCTCCCCGCTCACCCCGATCCTTCCTCAACCCCTACTACGATTCAACCAGCGCTTAAAACTTTAAAATTTATGGGGAACTAAACCTGATCATCTGAACAACCTAATCTGAAAAAACATAAGAAAATTCAAGCCCCCTTGAGATCACAAGAATCAGACTTAAAATCGGACCCTGAGGCGATAGCGGTAAGCACAATGGCATCGGGCAGGTCAGCGAACGGCAAAGATGCAGCCCCAATAACAATGATAGACCTAACAACTGCTCTTTCTAGCTTAGAAAATAACTTTTTAGACCATATGTCTGCCATGATCAAGCCATTATATGAGCACTTTGATAATGTACAAAAGGAACTGTTAGAAATTAAAACTATGGCGGAAGGAGCATTACAACGTAGTATTCATAATCAAAACAAAATACACCAAATCCAAGTGACTGAAGATTTATTAGCTGAAAAAACGTTACGTTTGTATCTCTCTATGCGTCAAAATAACCTCAAGCTGAGGGGGATGTAGGAGAAGATTGAAGAGAGGGGTGATTTAGCTAGTCACATCTCCTCATGGCTTGCACAGATAGTTCTTCCTGAAGGCGATCAATCGCAAACTGTAACCAAAGCCTATCATCTTGGACCGGTTTCTCTCTTACATACTAGACCGGCTCAAGATATTTTAATCACTCTGCTTGATATAAGGTATAAGAAAAGAATCCTGTCAGAAGCATGGCAAAAAGGTCACTTAATCTACAATGGCTCCAAAGTGGAAGTTTTTCCGGACTTTGCTGAAGAGGCAATGCTGAAGAGAAAAGAATTAAAATAAATCACAAGCAGCCTGTTGGAAGCAGATATTAGATACACATGGATAACACCACTAGTCCTTCAGGTCACTTATCGTGGCAAACAACACAAAATCACATCAGCAGAAGAAGGCTTCAAATTGCTAAGAGTTCTGAATATAGAAACCCCAATGGACTTTACTAGACAAAGCAACAAACGTCGTCATTCCTCATCTGCATCTCCACCACCTGAACTGCAAGCTGCGAGAGCATCTACCTTGGATGGATAAGTGATGAGAGATGAGCCTTTCCTAGACTACCTAGATCTCTACACTTAACAACTGTATGAAAGATAGCTGGATCACCAATGGATAGGGTTTAATAGCCCTAATTTTGTCGATTTTGTTTTAATGTTTAATATTTCTACGTTGGTTTCATATAGATTATTTTGACAGGTTTTTTTCCCTTACTGGTTTCCAAATGCACTTCTCTTTGTTGTAAGCTCTACCTTAAAGATATTTTTAGGCACTAATTAACAGCGCGTTCTATGTTTTAAAATCTTTTTCTAGGGGCGGGGGGGAGAAGGGAGGGGTTCCAAATGTTAACGTTAAGTTAATAAAAGTTCCTCCACTCTCTGAACTTAAAAGCTGGGGGGTGTAGGGAACGAGTGTTCAACCCATCCTCCCGTTTCCAGTGTTTTAAACGGGAGATCAGAGAGTGCTTTCTACAGGAGACAGAATCACTTCTTGCACAGAGCTAAGTTTAGAGCTGAAGTCTCCTCCTATCTTCTAGTTGTTTGTTAGAATTTAATCTTTCTGCTCTATAAAAGAAAATTAATTTGTTTAAATCAATCCTTTATAAGTGGTATTGTTCTAAAACCATCTACTAAATTTCATACTCCTAATCAACTTTCAACTAATTTATCTTACAAATTTCGGAGCACTATTTCATAGACAGACACAATTTTTTCTGTATTGACTCTTCTTCCTTTCCGGTTCATAATATAATTGCTATACTGTGTAATACTTACTTGGAATTGGTAGACTGTAAGATATACTCCTATTAGAGATACATTGTCATCACATAAACTACATTAAATCATTTTTGAAATAGTGATCTAAATTAAATTTTTGATTAATTTTAATATTTTATCATATCTGTACTGGTGTCATACCTTTTAGACAAATTCATTAACTTCATATTTCATTTCCCTGATTTACTCTTATAGTCAGAGTATTCTAATTAATTAATACCTCCACTGACATTTGAAAGATAATCTCAGTTTTATTCAAAAATTTTAACGTAATTTATCTTATAATATTTAATTAACTTAACAACTGATTTCTTTGAATTTTTTAAAGGTGCACTGGCCCCAAAGTCCCCAACATTACTGAGAATTCCAAATCTCAGGTGACCCTCATACAAGACTTCAGCATCTACATCTTTTTCTGAGTTTGTAGAAGGTGATCATTAATTTTCTATCTTTTAGATTCCAAATTTTTCCAACGACCCTAACAATGCTGTCACAAATTAAAGTTATCTCAGCTAATGTTTGTGGTTTAAATAATCCCATCAAAAATGCAGAGTTCTAAATAATCTGTTGAAAAAATCCCTGAGTATAATTTTACTCCAAGAGACTCATTTGAAGCAAACTGAAAAAGAGGTATTTCAAACCAAAAAAATTCAAACTGGTCCCAGGTAATTCAAAGTCTAGAAGAGTAGCCATCTTACTATCCACTACATTAAGGTTCACACTAGCATCAATTAAAAAAGATCCACTAGGCAGATTCTTATTCATTAAAGGAGTACTAGAAAATAGAACAGTAACAATCACTACCTTGTATGCTCCAAATGCTGGACAAACTGATTTCCTTAGAAATACCTTAACTAAACTAGATGATTTTGCTGATGGAGATATTATTCTCGGGGGCGATTTTAATTTGATAATTGATACCCACATGGACAAATCATACCACTCACCATCATCGCAGAAGCCAAATAAACGATTTATCCCTCTAAATGAACTCCTGAAGAAACATGATCTCATAGACATTTGGCATCTAACCCATGCAGGTGAAAAAGCTACATAACTTTTTTTTCTTTGTGTGTTTCTGTGTTTTGTTTCCTTATGTGTGGTGCCAAGAGTGCTGCTAAGAGAGGAGCCCTTTAAGACACTGGTGGTGCTGATGAAGCCATTTAGCAGGGACCGGAGGGCACAGAAGCAAATTGCAAGAAGAGGAGCTCAACAGAGCAGGCGCAGGGAGGAGAGCAACGCAGCGTGACAGAGAGAAGGGGTGGAGTGACGGAGCAACACGACAAGAGGAACAGAGAGAGAGCAGAACGGCAACAATGGCCAGCAATGTGATTAATGTAGCTAATTAAAGTCAAGTCTACAGCAGCACACGGAGAAAGGAGGAAAAGCAGCAAGGGAGGGACGTTAGAAGAACACATTAAAGAGACAGTATACAGGGTGTTTAAAGGGGCAGTACGATAGAAGATAGAACTACAAAGCAGAGATAGATGAACAGATACCAAGCTTGAAAAGAGAGAGAGATTAAGAGGGAGAGTTAAGAAGATCTATAAGAAAGGTATACAAGCGTTTAGTAAGTTAAAGTGGATAAAGAGCTGTCTGAGTTAAAGAATATAATTTGAAAGTTAGAGAAGATACATAGGGGAGAAAGTGTGATACTCATAAGGTACTTATAGAGCACTATCTATAAACTAAGGTAAAAAAGAACAAACTGATATAAGGAGCAAAAAGAGGGAAAATAAAAAATAAACAAGGCAATAACAGACAATAGATAAAAGTAGATGGGATCAGGGGGAGCAGGGGCAGGACCAGGTAGAAAAGGATCCATACCCTCACCAAGCCTGGGAGGGATAACATCACAACTAAAAATGAATATACCACAGTTGATGATGAAGGAACTTAAAGGTCTCATACAGGAAAGTATGGCACAATTATTACAACAAACAGTGGAAGTAACATTACCAGAACTAATCAAAAGGGAAATAAAGCCAGTTCATACAAAAATGGAAGAAATATCTAATCAAATTAAATTAGAGACGGGTGAAATAAAAAAACAAATATTAGAGAATAAAAAGGAAATAATGAAAATAAAGAAGTTTACTGATAAGGTGGATGATAAAGTACAAGACTTAGATTTGGAAGTTACAAGAACTAAAAATAAGGAGTGATAAAATGGAGGAATCATTAATTAACCTTGAAATGGAGAAGGCTGGACTTATATTAAGGTGTCAAAATATAACAAGATATAGATAAAAATTTTAAAGATGTGCTTGCACAGAGCTTTGCAGAACAGTTAAATCTAGGAAATAAAGAGGAAATCCTGGCAGGAATTGAAACAGCATATAGAAAGAACTCTGCTTATGTGAAGAGACAGAAAATACCTCGGGAAGTCCATGTAAAGTTATATTAGAAAAGAAATGAGAGATAGAATTTTAAGAGCTGCAAATGACAACAAAATGATAATTGAGGGAAAGGAGATTAGAATATTAAAAGACATACCCTGTAGACACAACTCGTGGTCTAGAATTGATATGGCGTGGCTATCTATATCTATGATAAAAGAGTTAGAGGATGCGGACATATTAGCCAAGACATACGTGGACCATAATCCATTGTTGTTGGTTATACATGGGAAACAAAGAACAACAAGATGGAAAATGAATGTAGGACTCCTGAAAGATAAAGACTTTATTATGAAAACCAAGATAGAAATACAAGAATTTTTTAAAAGGAATAGACAAGAAGACTCATCAATCAATGTAATATGGGATGCATTCAAGGCGTTTCTGAGAGGATGGTGTATTAACCAAGATGCGTGGAAAAAGAAGCAAAAGAGACAAAAATTTACAGTATTAGAAGAGAAAATTAAGGCTGAAGAAAATAGAATGATCAAGAGTGTAGAGGTGGAAAAAATAAGGTTAAAAATAAAAATGTTACAGCATCAACTAAACATGTTGACAATGCAAGAGATAGCTAAAAAAAATAGAATTTGCGAGACAAGAGTATTTTGAAAACGCGAACAAACCCACCAGATGGTTGGCATATAAATTAAGGAAAGAGAAGGAAAAAAGAATAATTGTGGCACTAAAAAATGGAAAGCAAGAGATTAAATATAAAAGTAAAGAGCTGAAAGAAATTGTAGAAAATTTTTATAAAAATCTATATCGGCAAGGAACACAAAATCCTACGCAAATAGAAGCATATTTAAAAAGGCATAATAAGAAAAAGTTTATGGAAGAGCAGAAGAACATTTTGAATGAGCCAATTTCAACTTGTGAAATTGTGGAAGCAATTAAAAAGCAAAAAAAGAAGAAAACACCAGGCCCAGATGGACTGCCAGTGGAAGTATACCAAAAATTTGAGGAACAAATAACGATGCCATTCAAGGAGGTGATACAAAACATTACAAAAAGTGCAAGTCTACCAGAATCATGGAATGAAGCACTCATAACGTTAATTTACAAAGCGGGGACAGAGGAAAAAGAAATACAAAATTATAGACCTATATCTTTACTTAACGCTGATTATAAAATATTTGCAAATATACTAGTGACAAGATTTAAAAGAGTATTAATACAAAATATTCATCAAGACCAGGCTGGCTTTTTGCCCAAGAGACAGATGAAAAATAATATAAGAACAGTTATCAATGTTTTAGAATATTATGAAGAGCATCCGGAGAAACAAATGGCGCTACTCTTCTTGGACGCCGAAAAAGCATTCGATAATGTATCTTGGGAATTTTTAAGACAAAAATTAGAGGCATGGGATTGCGGATATAACTTCTTAACAATGATCCAAAAACAACAGGCAAGGATAATAATAAATGGGGAGATGACAAGTAGTTTCGAGATCCAAAAAGGTACAAGACAGGGCTGCCCATTATCTCCATTACTTTTTATTTTTATATTGGAAACGTTGAATGACAATATAAGACAAAACCCGAAAATAAGAGGTCTAAAAACAAAAGGCGAAGAATTTAAGTTGCAGGCTTTTGCTGATGACTTAGTGTTTATTTTAGAAGATCCCTTAATAATAATTGAGCATTTGATGGAGGTACTGCAAGAATATGGAAGTCTGGCAGGACTTAAAATAAACTTTAAAAAAACAAAAATGTTAACAAAAAACTGTACTCCTGGCCAAACAGATAAGCTTCAAGATGTAGCAAAAATAGAAGTTACTTCAAAAGTTAAATATCTAGGTATAGTGATGACTAATAGAAACAGTACGCTGTTAGAAAATAACTATAATAAATTGTTAGAAGAAATACGGAAAGATCTGCATAAATGGAAAGAATTGCAAATTTCTTTGATGGGCCGAATTGCAACAATAAAGATGAACGTATTACCACGGTTCTTATTTCTTGCACAAAATATTCCAATTTTAAAGAGGAACATATACTTTTCGGAACTAGATAAAATAGTTAGGGCTTTTATTTGGTTTCCCAAAAAAGCTCATATTAAAGGGAAAATGATGCAAGACAAGAAAGAAAGAGGAGGATTTGGACTACCAAATTGGGAATTATATTACCAGGCGGCGGCCATGGGATGGATCAGAGATTGGATTCTACTGGAAAACTGGAGAACTCTGCACTTGGAGGGTCACGATTTACATATGGGATGGCATGCGTACATCTGGTATGAAAAAGAAAAAGTGCATGCTAACTTCCGGCATCATATAATAAGAGGAGCATTGATAAAGATATGGGGAAAAAATCGAGAAAGGTATTATATCAAGATTCCTAAATGGGTGTCACCATTAGAAGCATTTGTAAAACCAACATTGATGACAGAGAGTAATATAGGAGCGTATGACACTCTGTTAGATGAAGCTAATAATTTAAGAACAAAGGAAAATCTAAAGTCAAACAATATAAATCTCTCTTGGTGGGAGACTACCCAGTTGCAATCAAGATTTATGAAAGATAAAAAAAACTGGTTTCTACACAGAGAAAACAGACCTAGACAAATTATGGTTGCCAACTAGTGATAAGTTGATACAAAAGTTATATAGTTATTTTTTAGATGATTATATGCAAGATGAGTTAGTAAAAACCTCTATGATATCGTGGATGAGAAATATAGGTTATAATATCCAAATTGATGACTGGCTAAGAATTTGGAAAGTGATGAAGTATGTAAAGGCAGTTCCATATAAAGAAAATATTTACAAATTATTCTATAGATGGTATTGGACGCCTGACAAGATTGCTAAAAGTTGTAAGGTTATATCTAGAAATTGTTGGAGGTGTAATACTAATGTTGGTACATTTTTCCATATGTGGTGGAAATGTGGAAAAATACAAAAGTTTTGGCATAATACTAATAAGATGATAAGAGAAATTACGAATATTGACTTAGAATTGTTACCAGAAACATACCTGTTGAATATTATACCTGAAGGTTTTGAGCAAAAAGATGTATGTCTAATAACCCATATACTTACTGTGGCCAGAATATTAGTAGCTAAATATTGGAAGTCAGATGGATTACCAGTAAGAGATGAACTAATTAAGAAACTAATAGAGACTGCAGAAATGGACAAATTAAGTATGATATTGCAAGGGAGAGATGGAAAGTGGTTCCAGGAACGTTGGGATAGAGTTTATAAATGGTTAGAGTCAAAATGTGTATAGTTGACTCCAAAACTAGACTATGTATCATTGTGTAAACAGAAGATATTGTTGTATTCTTAAAAATATAAATAAAATGGTAAAAAAAAAAAGATTATACATATTTTTCAGTGAGGCACAATGTGCATACATGGATTGATTTTATTTTAGTGTCCTCCTCACTCTTAAACAATGTCTCAACTACCAATATAGAACCCTCGAAGTGGTCTGACCATGCGTGGTTAGACTGCATATTGACTTTTTTTGACCAAAATAAAAAACACAGACAATGGACATTAAATACGTCTTTATTAGAGAATCAATTCTTTAGAGAAGAAGTAGAAGAGGAAATAAAGAGATATCTCTTAAACAATTTGCAAAGTGATATTTCTCCCATCATGGTGTGGGATGCTCTGAAGCCTGTAATCCGGGGACTGAAAAAATAAAGACAGCAATTAGAACAGGATACTATAAACAAAATCAATGTTTTAGATAACCAACATAAGCAAACAGGTTCCTTGCAAACATTACAACTTTTAAACGCAGAAAAGAGGAATCTTGCCATATTAGAGACATCTAAAATTAAGAAGAACTTATTATTCACAAAACAGAAATATTGGATTAAATCCCCCCGCACATTAAAATTATTAGCTCACAAGGTAAAAAAACAGTCACTATCTAACCATATTAAAGCAATCAGAACCTTGCAAGGAGAAATCACTACTAATACACAAAATATAATTAGTAGGTTTGAAGAATACTACACTCAACTATACTCAGCAACCCCTATAACTGAGACGGCACTTCAGGAAGGAATCTTAAACTTCCCAATCCACAAAAAACTCAATGAACAGCATAAGTCTTTTTTGGATAGTCCTATAACAGCTACAGAGATCCTAGAGACCATTAAACATCTTAAAACTGCTAAGACTCCTGGCCCGGATGGATTCCCCCCAGAGTTTTTTAAAACCTTTGCACCAATTCTATTGAGCCCACTAACTAATGCGTTTAACCATATTTTAGAGACAGGCAATGTCCCACCTTCTTGGTTCCAGGCCAATACTGTTGTCATTCACAAGAAAGGAGAGATCCCTTGCAACCCAGCTCCTATAGACCCATTTCTTTACTAAACCAGGATCAAAACATTTTCACATCCATCCTTGCTAAATGAATGAACACTTTCATTTCAGATTATATTCATCCTAATCAAGTTGGTTTTATACCCTCTAGAGACCTTGCAGACAATACATTTAAGACACTGAATTTATTAAAACATTGCATGCAAGCTAATCTCCCTACAGCCTTTCTCACCTTAGACGTAGAAAAGGCCTTTGATATAATACAGTTCCCATACCTATTCGCAACACTCCAGAACATGGGTTTTGGCGATAAATTTCTAATGGTTTTAAAGAGTCTTTACTCCAACCCCACCACCAATATTAAAATCAATGGTTCCCTTTCCAATACAATCAAATTAGGTAAAGGTACGAGGCAGGGATGCCCACTTTCCCCATTGTTATTTGACTTGGCAATTGAACCTTTAGCCTCTGCTATCCGGTCGGCACCTTCCATCACTGGCATTACACTGAAGGGCAAGGAATATAAACTCTCGTTATTCGCAGACGATATGTTACTGTATATAACAAATCCCCTGACTTCCATTCCTCCATTACTTCACATTCTGAACTCCTTTGAAAAAGTATCTGGCCTTGCAATAAACAGCACAAAATCTCAAATCCTCCCCATCCACATTAATGCAAAAGATCAAGAAATCTTGAAAGAAAAATTTACTTTTAGCTGGGTCACAACTCACCTCCATTATTTAGGCATAAATGTGCCTATGGATCTCTCCAAATTACTCAAAATCAATCATTATGATACTCATAATGCCATACGAGCTGACATACTTAAATGGAGCAAACTGAATGTTTCGTGGTTAGAATGATTTCATTTCATTAAAGCGTTCATTTTGCCAAAATTTTTATTTTTATTCAGGACAATTCCCATCAATATTCCTATCTATGTATTGAGAAATTGGCAAGCGACACTTAGAAATTTTTTATGGGACGGAAAACAACCGAAAGTAGGTCATCAAACTTTGAGGAGATGTAAAAATCAAGGAGGATATGGCCTACCAGATCTAATTGGGTATTACAAAGCCACATTATTATCCAAAGTAATTAAAATACAATGGGCCACCAATCAGCCAGAATGGGTTCAAATTTGTTCAGACCTCCTCACCTCATCCACTCTTGACACTCTGATCTGGGATAGTGCTCCCTTATCTCCTTCCGGAGTAAGAGATAATATTTTCCTCTACCCAGCCATACACCTCTGGAGATCTTGCAGCAAAAAAATTCCTCCCAGACAAATCCAAATTTGCTATGTTCATCTCTCAACCCTGGTTCTCACACCATGTCCAATCCAATAGACTTAGTGAATGGAAAACAGCAAAGTTATATAGTTTCTGTGACATTGTAAACAATAAAGGACTCCTCCCTAAAACAGAACTAGAAAAAACTTTAGGTCAATCCATACCTTTTTTCTTGTATCTACAACTCCAGCATGTAAAAAGCCAAATGAATCTTAACTCAGTGATTTCACTTCCGCTCACTAAACTGGAGGCTATCATAAAGATGTATAATGATCAAAATAAAGGTATGATATCTGCTTTATATGAAATGCTGATGGATGATGACAAGTCTAAAATTCTACCTTACCAAACAGCCTGGCAACATGATTGTTAAGTTGAAACTGATGATAAGGCCTGGCAAAAAATTTTGTCCACTAAAGCGAACACCCCAAGCTCCTCACCCACAGATCTGCATAAATTTAAATTTTGACTCGTTGGTACTTAACTCCTCTAAGGCTGTCACACATGTCATCCAAACAATCTCCTCAATGCTGGAAAGGTTGTAAGCAAGAAGGATCCTTTGCCCATTGTTTTTGGAAGTGTAAAAAAATCCAGTTTTTCTGGCTAGAGGTTTTACAGTACATTGAGCTTTCACTAAAACCAGAACATCTATTTTTGGGACTATGGCCTCTAGAGACTGCTAAACACCATTATAAGGAAACATTAGACACAATGCTGTATGTGGCTAGAATCTCTATAGCTTCATATTGGAAGGACACTGACCCACCAGACATACATGTATGGTTTAGGAAACTCTGGAACCAGTTCATCATGGAAAGTATCTCCGATAAGCATAATAGAAATATTAGAAATCTCACTAATTCTAATTTCATTGCAAAATGGTACCTTATTTTGGATGCCTTATCAAATGAAAAATTTATTTCATCTGTATGGGATGACTATATTAAATGGATTTGAAAAAGAAGTTAATAATGATAACATTAGACACCATTCAGGAAAATTCCTTTAAATTATTACTCAAATTATTATCATTAATACATATTGTATTCTTATTGCTACTGTTATTATCATTATTATCAGAATTATTAATATTAATATCTTTATTATTTCTAATTATTTTTTATACTTCTATAATCAGTTTCCCTTTGAGTACCAAAACCCTACATTGATGTAGTTTTGGATCAGCATTCATGCAACAACAGGCAACGAAAGGAAGAACTTTGTTAGAAGATGATAATCATTCGACATATCTTTTTATTTAATATGTACATTTACTATAAGTCATACTTTGTTTATCCACAAAGTACATGCTCTAGTTACGTTCTGTTATGTCAATGCTCTTTTTCTATAGTGTAAATTCTTGGTTGCAGATTGTTGTATATTGATATTGTTCAAAATCGTGTGTTTTCAATAAAAACTTTAAAAAAAAGAAAACTGCAGGGATTACCAGTGGGAAGGACATGCTGGGAACAGGAGAGGTGGTGTAGGCTCCATTCTCCCCACTTTTCACAGCCCTGTCTCCCTGGGAGGGGGGAGAGAAATGGTCTTCCAAGCATCCCTATTTTGAAGCAACAACTCCATTTACTTAATTATTTTTTCACTGTGCATGCAAATGATGTCACACAGAAGCTGTTTCCCAAAGAGACTCACACAATGTATTTTGGTGCTACATAGATTTTGGAAACACCATAGAAACCCTACTTGTAGTTAAGCATGAAAGCCACTTTTTTACCAAGCAAACTGGAATAAATAGTATTCCCATAAAGGAATTTATTTTTTCTCTTAACTTTCCTCCCAAATGACTCAGTGTTCAATAGCAATTAGACACTTTTGCTATTATATGTATTTGCCTTTCTTAAAAGTCATACCATCTGGAGGCATCCACTTCTGTGTGGTTTAGTTCCTGTTTTCTACTTGATACATGTGAGTCTAGTGTGGCATTGCCATTGTTTCCCACAGCATTGTGCAAAGTTCTGAACTCCACTGATACCCTCATTCACAAGAATATCTCCTATTTTACTCCTCACAAGAATTACTCCTATTTTATGGACTATTTTCCTCTATTTCCGAGTATGACACCCCAGTCCTCTTCCCTCCTTCAGAGGCATGATTTTCTCTCAATTTTTCTTTCTCTTTTGTGACTGAGGTGCTCTAGTAATGTGTTTTCTTCTTTGTTGAAGAACTCTGGCTGTCCCACCCTGTCACATTATGATATTTTTGCTGCCAGCTCAGCCCAGGAACCTGAGGGAAGGGTTGGGATTGCCCTTTATCTTAAACCACTTAAATGGCATTTTGAAATTCAAAAATAACAAAATATTTTATTTAACATAGTGGGGAAAGGTCAGGTGAAATCAGGGGTAAAATTCCTGAGGTAACTCAATACAGATGACAATGAGGTAAAATAAGTATATGCACAGGTTAATGGGGAAAAGATCAAAACCTCTTAAGGTCTCTAAAGGCAGTTTCTAACCATGCCAGACCAGTGATCTCTGCACTCTTCAGAGTGAACTCCCTGTCTGACTGGGTAGAGAAATTCTCCTCTCACTAGAAGATCTATCCCCTTTCCTTGGCCTACTTCCCAAACTTCCTTGCCAACTTTTCCCCAGTTCTCCTGTCTGTGTTAAATTGCTTTCAGTCAGGGCTGAATTCCAAAAGTCTCAGTACTCAACTTTTCTCAGCTAGGGCTGAAATCAGACTGTCAGTAAAGTCAGGTAAGGCAGAAATCTGACTGAATCTCTCCTCAGCATGCAACTCTCTCCAGACTTTTTCTGCTCAGCTGATGCTAACCAATCAGATTGCTTGGAGCAGCCTGTCACTCAAGGCCCTCTATTTATGTGAAGAATTAACTCTTCACAGTCCTTCAGCTGTTTGTACAGCACTTATAACCTTCTTAAAAGTGCAGTCCATTACACCTGGTTGAATGAATTCAGCTAAAAGATATAGGAAGAAAGAACACACAACTCCTTGAGTTGGTGCAATAATGGGGGATGCTTGTTTTGCACAGGAATAGCATTTAGGACAATGACATGAGGGGCAAACATGAGATATATGTTCTGGTTGGATAGGGTTCTTGTCATGCATGTATCTGTGGTCACTTTCTCTTTGCTACCCTTCACCTATTCCTGATGCCCTTGGGAAATTTAAAGCTAGTATGGGGGGAAATGGAAACTGAAATCGAAGTGCATTTGTTGACATCACAATGCAACCAATAATAACATTCAGATGTTGTCTATTCAGTTATCCCATTCAGATTAGTTGATCTTTGGAGGTTAATGAACAGGGATTATTTGGATTGGGTATTGATTAGTGCTGTGCATGTTCACACATTTCAGAAGACACTAACTGCTGGCTAGTCTGCCCTAGGTCTTCTATTAGTAAAACAAGTAAGACAAAGGGCACTTTGGAAAGATGAAGCAGAGAGTATTGTTGCAGACTGATATTCCATTGCCCACTCACCTCTCAAATGAAACACAGACACAAGTTATAGGTTAAACTGGGAGTTTATTTATGCATAAACTGGTCTGCCTCAGTTATCAATTAAGCATGGGTTGCATTGTGCCTGCAATTCCAGGGTGGGTGGCTTCCTTAGGGCAATCCCACCCTGGGTCAGAGCCAGGTCCAAAATCTTTCCTTACCCACTCGTCATGACCCGCATGTCAAATGCATAGAGGAGATGTGGGAGCACATTCCAGTCCATGACTGCTAAGCCTTAAGGCTCGTCATATCTCCTCCAACCCTGAAGAGCCCCCCCCCGGGCCTCCCAGACTGCTAAGCCACTAGGTACCCATCATTGATATCTCAGGGTGCTTGACAACACGAATAAACCCCTTCAACCCATGCTTTCCCACCTTCCCAGGTTATCAGGCCTATTTATGCTGTGCCCCCATGGACCATGTGAAGCAGGCAAGAAGGAGGGTGGGCAGCCAATCAGAGGGGGCCCAAAAAATTCCTGCTCAGCCCCATAACTGGCAACTGACTAATCTATTCTATTTATGTATGGCAACACATGGTCTGTGTTATGTATTGCCATACATAAATAGAAGGAGCTTGATTACAGCTCCCATTGAAACCTGGTATCCTAAGCATCACAAACTGATTGAACGCTTTGCACAGTTGTCCAATCAGGATACAAGATATGTGCAGGAGGGAAACGATGTGATTGGTCTTTATGTAAATACTCTGATTGGTCCTTACTGTACTAATGGGCATGGTTTAGCAAGCCCAGACTGTTTAAAAAGGAGCCTGTTGCTCCCCAGTTTTGCTGTCGTCCTATCTTGTTCTTACCTCTGTAAATAAAGCTGTTTTCACTGTTCAACGAGCTGCTGCCTGAGTCTCCTATATAACAACTGGCGACGAGGATGGGATCATCATAACAGGTAGGCAGCCCTGTTGAACCATCACCACCATGGTGGACAAAGCGAACCCTCCCAGAGTCCCAGAGGAAGAAGGATGACACCCTGCCACCCCACTGGCAGAACCAGTGAGAGGGATGGCAGCCAGCACAAAGTTCGAGGCGTTCGAACCGGAGCTGGAGGATTGGAACTTGTATATATTGCAATTCGAGTTCCACTTAACGGGCTAAGCAATTCGAGGCGGAGGCCACAAAGATGGTGCTGCTGCTCAGTTTCTGTGGTCGAGCCATGTTCAACATGGTCAGATCCCTGTTAGCCCCAGCAGACATCCAGTCTGTTTCCCTAGCTGATATCACTAGCAAGTTTAAGAATCACTTTGTGCCCCAGCCATCGCAGATCACCTGCCGGCATGCCTTCTACAAACGGGACCAGGGGCTGAGTGAGACAATAGCTGAACACGTCACGGCACTGAGGAAAGCCGTGATATAAGCAGTCCGAACCTGTAATTTTCCTGACCTGGAAGTGGCACTGCTCGATAGGTTGGTATGTGGCCTATGGAGCGAAAAGCTGCAGCAGAGACTTTTTGCAAAGACCGAGCTGACCTACACCATGGCCTACGCTGAGGCCATAGCCACCAAAGCTGCAGAAAGGTCAACGAAGGAGGTGAGACAGGCTGGCAGTCCACCCCAACCGCGGATGGAGAAGGCCGTCCATCACAACTCCGAGACTGATTCTGAAGGTGAGGACAAGGCAGTCCACAAAGCTCGGGTGGCAAGGCCTCGGTGGACCCAAGTGAAAGCAGCACCCAAGCAAGCCTGTGCCGGTTGCATTGGAGCCCATGAGCGAGAGTGGTGCTGGGCACATGATCTCCGTTGTCGAACATGTGACAAGTGGGGCCACATCACCAAAGTGTGTCGAGCGAAAGGGAAGAAAAAGTCGCCCCTGGCTTCACCATGGCAGAGTCACAAGGTGAGAGGCATCAGAGGTTCCAGACCTGAAGACTGCAACAAGACCACCTGCTGTTCCTGCCCCACGACTGTCTTGAGCACCGGACCCAGGGCCAGGAAGAAAATCTATGTGACCATGTTCCTGGATGGGATGCCGTGCGAGATGGAGGTCGACTCAGGATCAGCTAGGACCATCATCTCGTCGGAAACCATACAATGTCTTTTCCCCAGAAGGAACCACTGCTGTTTGGCACCCAGCCAGGTGCACCTCTCCGATTTTCAGGGGCAGTGTATTCCTTTGGTGGGAGAGGCTGAGTTTGAGGTACATAAAGGCCAACAATAAAACTTTCTTCAAATACATTAGAAGTAGGAAGCCAGCCAGGGAGGCAGTGGGGTCCTTGGATGACCAAGGGGTAAAAGGAGTAGTGAAGGATGATAGGGAAATGGCTGAGAAGTTGAATGCATTTTTTGCCTCTGTCTTCACTGTGGAAGAGGAGAAGTGCTTGCCCACTCCAGAAGCATCGATTTCGGGAGGGGGTTTGAAAGACCTGAATCAGATTGCGGTGACAAGAGAGGAAGTCCTCCGACTGATGGACAATTTAAAAACTAATAGATCACCAGGTCCGGATGGCATTCATCCGAGAGTTCTGAAAGAACTCAAATGTGAACTTGTGGATCTCCTGACAAAAATATGTAATCTTTCTTTAAAATCTGTCTCCATTCCTGAGGACTGGAAGGTAGCTAATGTCACTCCCATCTTTAAAAAGGGCTCCAGGGGAGATCCAGGAAATTACAGGCCAGTCAGTCTGACATCAGTACCGGGTAAGTTGGTGGAAACTATTATTAAGGAAAGAATTAGTAGGCACATTGATGAACAAAAACTATTGAGGCAGACTCAGCATGGGTTCTGTCAGGGAAGATCTTGACTCACTAACCTGTTAGTGTTTTTTGAGGGAGTGAACAAACATGTGGACAAGGGGGACCCAATAGATATTATTTACCTTGACTTCCGGAAAGCTTTTGATACAGTTCCTCATCAAAGGCTCCTAAGTAAGCTCAATAGTCATGGGATAAAAGGACAAGTCCTCTTGTGGATCAAAAACTGGCTTATAAATAGGAAACAGAGAGTGAGTATAAATGGGAAATTTTCTCAGTGGAGGGTGGTAAGCAGTGGGGTACCACAGGGATCAGTACTCGGTCCGATGCTTTTTAACTTGTTTATTAATGATTTGGAATTGGGAGTAAGCAGTGAAGTGGCTAAATTTGCAGATGACACGAAGTTGTTCCGGGTGGTGAAAACCAGGGAGGAGTGTGAGGCACTCCAAAGGGATCTGTCAAGGATGGGTGAGTGGGCGTCAACGTGGCAAATGGGGTTCAATGTGGCCAAGTGCAAAGTGATGCACATTGGAGCCAAAAATCCTAAATATAAATACACGTTGATGAAGTCTGAGCTGGCAGAGATGGACCAAGAGAGAGATCTTGGAGTCGTAGTAGATAACTCAATGAAAATGTCTAGACAGTGTGTAGCTGCAATAAAGAAGGCCAACGCTATGCTGGGGATTATTAGGAAGGGAATTGAAAACAAATCAGCCAGTATCATCATGCCCCTGTATAAATCATTGGTGCGACCTCATTTGGAATACTGTGTACAGTTCTGGTCACCACATCTCAAAAAGGATATTATAGCATTGGAAAAAGTGCAGAGAAGGGCAACTAGAATGATAAAAGGGTTGAAACACCTTCCCTATGAAGAAAGGTTAAAACGCTTGGGGCTCTTTAGCTTGGAGAAATGACGGCTGAGGGGTGACATGATTGAGGTTTATAAGATTATGAATGGGATTGAGCAGGTTGAGAAAGAAGTACTTTTCTCCCTTTCTCACAATACAAGAACTCATGGGCACTCCATGAAATTGCTGAGCAGTCGGGTTAGAACAGATAAAAGGAAATACTTCTTCACCCAAAGAGTGATTAACATATGGAATTCACTGCCACAGGAGGTGGTGGCAGCTACAAGCATGGACAGTTTCAAGAGGGAATTAGATAAACATATGCAGCAGAAGTCCATCAGTAGCTATTAGCCACAGGGTATAGATGAGAACTCTCAGTCTGGGGCAGGTGATGCACTCTATTCTTGGTGCTGGAGGGGGCAGCAGTGGGAGGGCTTCTTGTGTCCTGGCCCCACTGCTGGACTTCCTGATGGCACCTGGTATATTTTGGCCGCTGTGTGTCAGAGTGTTTGACTAGATGGGCCATTGGCCTGATTCAACATTGGCTTCTCTTATGTTCTTATGTTCTTATGTACAATTAAAAGGTTTTAGGGAGACGCTGAGTTTCTTGGTGGCTGAAGGGCGCAGAAGCAGCTTGTTGGGTTTAGACTGGTTTGAGGCCCTTGGTATTGCTGTGACAGGGGTCAACCAAGTATGTGTGAATAAATTGAGTTCTATCTATGCAGAGTTCCCTGAGGTATTCGACAGGTCACTGGGAAAATATACGGGCCCTCCAATTTCATTTGATTTAGACCCCACAGTAAAACCTATCCTTTTGAAATACAGAAGGGTGCTGATTTCGCTCAAACTGCAAATTGAGGCAGAATTGGACAAACTGATCACTCAAGGGGTACTTGAACCAGTATCACATGCAAAACGGGAAACTCTATTGTTACACCTGTTAAACCTGATGGGTCTATCAGGATTTGCGCCAATTAGAAGTGTACAATCAATAAGGCATTGCAACAACATTCATATCCTGTACCGATCATCTGTCATGTATTGGCGTCCCTCGCAGGGGGCAAGGTATTTATGAAATTAGATCTTGCACAGGCTTACCAACAGCTACCAGTTGATCAATGTGCAGCTGAAGCACAGACTATTGTGAACCACAGGGGTGTGTTCAAGGTAAACAGGTTACAATTCAGGGTGAACATGGCCCCAGGTATTTTCCAGGGGCTGGTGGAGGGCCGTTGAAGGGATCTGCCAGGTGTGGTTCCATATTTCCACGATGTTTTGTTTGCGAGAGCTAATAAAATGGAATTGGCAGATCGAATCCGAGTAGTACTGGGCAAATTTCAAAAAGCAGGTCTAAAGGTTAAAAAGAGTAAATGTCATTTTGGGGTGCCCAGAGTGGAATTCTTAGGGTTCCTCATAGATGAGCATGGGTTTCACTCTACAGAGGGCAAGGTTGAGGCCATACAGAAAGCACCGCGGCCTCAGACCAAAAAGAGCTGCAATCATTTTTAGGAATTCTGAATTTCTATAACACCTTTTTGCCTTATAAAGCTATGATTGTGGAGCCTCTACATCGCTTGTTAATAAAAGGCACGAAATGGGTTTGGGGGTCACAACAAGAACGGGCTTTCAATGATGTAAAGAAATTGTTAACATCTAGTACTGTATTGACTCATTATGATGAGCAGAAGCCTCTGGTTCTTGCCATAGATGCCTCCCTCTTCGGCATTGGTGAAGTTTTAAGTCATGTAATGGTGGACGGGCGGGAAGTGCCTGTGGCATATTATTTGAAAACACTGACTGCTGCTGAGAGGAACTATGTCCAAACAGACAAAGAGGGACTTGCTTTGGTTGCTGGAGTCAAGAAATTCCACAATTTCTTGTATGGGCGTAAGTTCCTCATGGTCACAGATCACAAGCCATTACTTGGACTATTTACGCCGAGCCGCTAGACCCCTCAGATTCTGTTGCCCCACATGCTGAGATGGACAGTGGTTTTGGTGGCATATGACTTTGAACTGGTCCACCGGCCTGGAAAGGCAATTGGACATGCAGATGCTCTGAGCCGGTGTCCTATCGGGGAGCCAGTGTTGTGATTCACTGGTATTGGTAAGGCTGGCCTAGATGTGTTAGATCTAGTGCAGAGAGAGTGCCAGCTAGTGCCAGCATGTGACTGCAAAGAGGCTGGCTATAACCAGTCTGAGGCAGTCCAGCCTGACACTGAGCATTGCACCTGGATTGCATCAGCTGTGTGCTGATTGGCCAGAGGCTGTATATATGTACAGAGTGTACAGTGGATTTAGCTCTTCACTTGGATTGATTGCAGCGGAGCACTTTGACACTGAGAACTGTATATAGGTGGTGGCAGAGTGTAAATAAAATTCACTTTGTATTTGCACCTAAGTTCTGGACTCCAGTCTTCTTTGGGTACTCTAAATCTCTTTGGGCACTGATGTGCCAGCCAGCATTGCATGCGCCATGATAGGGTTATGGACCCAGGCCACGGCTGGCAGTAAAGTGGAGTTTGAAAGTGAGTACCAGTGGAGTTGAATTGTGTCAGCTAACAGAGGCTTTCGTGTGCTGAACTGAAAGCAGTGTTCCGGCAAAGCTGTGGAGAAGCTGTTGCAGACGGAGGTGCTGAAAGTGCTGGAGGAGTCTGAGGCCAGCAGCAGTGAGGGGGAGTCGTGTGCTTACACAGACGTCCAGCTTCAGAGGCAGACAGCCAGCTACCAGTGGCAGAGACCAGCATGGCACAGGTCCCGACATCTCAGCTTGTGGAGAAGCTTACTGCAACTAACTACAATAACTAGGCTTTAAAAATGAAATATTTTCTGGTTAAAGAGGGTCTTTGGGCTTGCGTGTCTGATCCCCTGGAAGAGCCGACACCTCTGGAAGAGAGGAATGATGAAAGAGCTCTAGCCCTCATCATCCTGAGCATGAGTGATGATAACTTAATTTATGTTGCTGATAAGGAGAGCAGTAAGGATGCCTGGGACGCTCTCAAGGCAGTTTATCAGCAAGCTGATATGGGCTCAGTTATTTCTCTCACTAGGCGCCTGTATAGGACAGTGCACCTGCCTAATGAGCCCATTAAGAAACATCTGGCCACTTTAATGGATTATTTCCGGCAACTACAGGAATGAGGTAAAACTTTCACTGACCTGGATAAGGTGTGTGTGATATTAAGTTCCTTATCAGATGATTATCAAACATTGATAACAATGTTTGAGGCTATGGATGCTGCTCATCTAACTGTGGAGTATGTGAATGGCAAGATTCTTCAGGAGTCTATGCACAGGGCTGACTTCAGAGAGCACACAAGTTTATCTAGGAACTGTGCCAGCCATTTCGAGCAGAAAGCCAATGCCAAGGAGATGCAGGAGATTGCCAGCAGCTGTGTAACTACATTGTCTAGCAACCGGAAGAGCAGCAAGGAGGATAGCAAACAGAGTAAAAAATGTCAGTGTTATGGTTGCGGGTCTTTTGACCATTTGTTACTGTTTTGTCCAGAGAAACACAAGAAAAAAGGGCAGCAGCCTGGAAATCGTCACCAGGCTTCTGTGGTGCTGCAAGAGGAGGCAGATACCACAGACTGACTGTTAGATTCTGGAGCGACTTTGACCTATTGCAAAAAGGAAAGTATGCTGTTAAATAAACGAAAACCTTCTCTGTCTTCTGTATGTTTGGCAGATGGGACACTGTCCAAAGTAACTGCTGAGGGAGATGTATATCTTTCTAGCTTGGGTTGTATGTTGAATGGGGTTCTCTGTGTCCCTGCTCTTAACCAAAACTTGCTTAGTGTGGTGTGCCTTGACAAAGCTGTTTTTGTTTTTTTTTTGTAAAGAAATTTTATTAACAGGATATTTTAACATGATCCATAATTAAAGACAATTCTTAAGATATCCTTTTCCACAACTTTCCCCCCTCCCCCCGGCTTCCAATGATATTCCGCCCCATTATCATTTCAGTCAACATTCTCTTACATTAAACACTTATTCAATAGTCAAATCTTCTATTGAAACATTTTAATTTTCTGTTTCTCTCTCTTTGGTAACATTTTAAATACAATCCATTTCTTACTATACTTCTAATCTTAATAGTTATCAAAGCAAAGTAACTTATTTTTAACATCCCAGTTCAGTTCTAAGTAGTCTTTAAAGTCAGTCCAATCTGCTCAAAATTCTTGATCTTCTCTTCCATTAAGTTTTTTTGTCAATTTGTCCATTTCTATCATAAAAATCATCTTCTTTATCCATTCCCATTTATCTGGTATCTTCTCCTTGTTCCAAAATTGAGCATATATCATTCTTGCCATTGAAATCAAATACCATAACAATGTTCTCTTTGTCACGTTAACTTCCTCCATTTTAAGACCTAAAAGTAACATTTCTGGCTCTTTTTTCTTCAGGATCTTCTGGATTTCATTATGAATCTCAGTCCAAAAAGCAGCCGCTTTCTCACACATCCACCACATGTGGTAAAATGAGCCCTCTTTCTTTTTACATTTCCAACATTTGCTAGACATGTTCTCATTCATATTAGCAATTTTTTTTTTGGTGTCATATACCATCTGTACATCATTTTATAACAATTTTCTTTCACATTAACACATGTTGAAATTTTAATCGATTTTTTCCACAAACACTCCCATAATGACATGTCTATCTCTCTATTTATATTTATAGCCCATTTCACCATCTGCTCTTTTACAATCTCATCCTCTGTATGCCATTTTAACAAAATTTTATAAATTTTTGAAATCATTTTTTTACCTTTTTCTACCCATACCCTTTCTATTTCATTATTCTCTTTCCTGAAACCATACCTCTTTTTATCCATCTTAAATAAATCATAGATCTGCCTATAGTTTAACCAATCATATTCAAATTCCAGTTCTTCCCTAGCTCTCATCGCGAAACTACTCCCCTCAACCTTCAGAATGTCTCTGTAAGATATCCAGTCTTCTCCTTTGTGCCTTGAAAGTGGTTTGATTACTTCTGCTGGAACTATCCATAAAGGTCTTGCTTAAAAAAAAAATCTTTTATATCTCATCCAAGTCATGAACAGTGATCTTCTTATAAAGTGGTGTTTAAAAAGGTTATCCACTTTGGATTTTTCGTACCATAGATAGGCGTGCCATCCAAATTTGCGATCATGCCCTTCTAACGCCAACATTTTTCTATTGTCCAGGTTAACCCATTGTTCAAGCCAAGCCAAACACACCGCATAATGATACAGTCTAAAATTGGGGAGTTGTAGACCTCCCCTTTCTTTTGCGTCACATAAGATCTTCATTTTAATCCTAGGTTTCTTTCCAGACCAAGCAAACTTTGAAATCTCTTTCTGCCACAAATTCAACACTTTACAGTCTTTTACAATAGGAATTGTCTGGAATAAAAATAACAAACGGGGTAAAATGTTCATTTTGACTACCGAAATTCTTCCCAAAATTGATTTCTTTATATCCTGTTGAATTTTAGTCCAGGTCTTCTCATAATTATTTTTAAAAAGATCAATATTTTTCATTGTGAGCTCAATTCCCAAGTACTTGGTTTTTTTCACCACTTCACATTGAACTTTTTCTTGCAATTCCAGTTGTTTTTCTTTTCTCATATTTTTGCAAAGCATCTTTGTTTTAATCCTATTCACGTAGAATCCAGCCAAATCTCCAAATTCTTTAATCCTTTCCATCAATAACAGTACATTGGTTACTGGATCTTCAATCACAAACATTACATTGTCTGCAAAAGCCCTATACTTATACATGAAACCTCCAACTGAAAGTCCTTTTATGTCTTTGTCTCCTCTTATTTTCCCCAGCATCACTTCCAAAACCCATATAAATAGTAAAGGGGATAACGGACATCCTTGTCTAGTCCCTTTTTGAACTTTAAAGTGATCCATCATCTCTTTATTTACATTTAGAAATGCTTTCTGTTCAGAGTATATCGCCCTAATCATATTTGAAAAGGGCTGACCAATGTCCATTCTTTCAATCACTTGAAACATAAATTCCCAGTTTAAATTGTCAAAGGCTTTTTCAGCATCCACGAATAGAATAGCAACCTCTTTTTCTGGATGTTTATCATAATATTCAATAGCATCAATCACCATCCTTAAATTGTCTCTGGTTTGTCTGTTTGGTAAAAAAATGGCTTGTTCTTCCGTTATGATGTCTTTCAGATAATTCTTCAATCTCTCCGCTATTACTTTGGCAAACAATTTATAGTCATTATTAAGTAACGAAATTGGTCTATAATTCTTGACATCTGTTAGGTCTTGTCCTTTTGGAATGAGTGATATATTGGCTTCTTTCCAAGTCTATGGTATTACCTTAGTCACCTGAATCTCATTTGCTAGAAGTTCCAAAATTGGGGTCAACTCATCTTTTAACTTTTTATAAAACTTTACGGTAAATCCGTCTGGACCTGGAGCTTTCCCCAACTTGGCATCCTCTATTGCCTTATATATTTCTTCTTTCTGGATTGGACCATTCAGCATTTCCTTAATTTTTAAATCGACCTTAGGTAATTCCACTTTATCCAAATACTTTTTAATTTTCTCAGGATCAATGTTCCTCTTTTGAAATAATTTTGCATAATACTTGAAGAAAACTCTTTTTAGGCCATTCATATCGACAATTTCTTTGCCATTCTCAATTATTTTACTTATTGTCCTTTCCCTTCGATTTTTCAGTTGCCAAGCCAAAAATTTTCCTGGTTTGTTTGCACCTTCAAAGGATTTTTGTTGCAATTTCTTTAAGTTCCAATAGAGTTCTCTATTAATTACCACATTCAATTAGTCTTGTAAAATTTGAATTTCTTTAATAAGTTTCTTTTTCCCTGGTCTTCTCTTCAATTCATTTTCTTTTTGCTGGATTTTTTCTTGTAATTCCTTTTGTTGCTTAATATTCTGCTTCTTATCAGTCACATTCATTGATATCAACAATCCTCTCATCACAGACTTATAAGCATCCCAGACTGTCTGTATTTTAACGTTTTGATTTGACAAAGCTGGTTTTGAGGTAGTGTTTGCTAATAATGTATGTAAAGTGATTAAGGCAAACAAAGTATGTGCAATAGGCAGGCTGAAACACAATGTTTATATGCTGAACAGTTGTAACAAAATTGCACAGGTGGTTAGCAATGTAAAATCCCACAACAATTGCCAGCATGTTCTCCATAGGAGACTCGCACATGTCTCTTATAAAACAATCCAGAAAATGTTGGAAATAATAGGAAAGGAGGATGTAAACAAATGTAAATTGTTCTTAGATTGTGAAATATGCAAGATGACTAAGTCAAAGGCAGAGTTTGAGACAATCTGAAAGACCTTTAGATCTGGTTCATATGGATGTGGTGGGGCCTTATCCAAACAGTCATTCTGGTAACAGGTTTGTGTTAATTATTACTGATGACCACTCCCATTTTTCCCGGCTTTATGTAATGAAGCACAAGTCGGATGTGTTCCCCACTGTTAAGTATTGGCACAAAAAGATAACAAACAAAATTGGAAATGTTGTTGCCATACAGTCTGATATCGAGGGGGGAATTTACATCTAATGTTTTCAAGGTTTGGATGCAACAGAAAGGAATCAAACACAGGGTCTCAAATCCTTGCACCCCTGCTGAAAATGGCCTTGCAGAAAGGAAAGGGGGAGTGTTGCAAACCGTGATGTTTTCCATGTTAAAAGATGCAAATCTTGGTATTGCTTACTGGGCTGAAGCTATTAAGAACGCATGTTACCTGAGTAACCGCATCTATTCTCGTTCTATGGATGACATCCCATATAGGTTGTTATACCAAAGAGTTCCATGTTTGGATTACTTAAGGGTTTTTGGTTCAAAGGCATGGGTTAATATACCTTTGGAACGTAGAAGGAAAGGAGGGCACAAAGCAAAAAAGTTAATCTTTCTTGGATACCAGTCAGGCATGAAGAGTTACAGGTTTGCTGATAATAATCACAAAATAACATACAGTAGGTCTGCTAATTTTTGTGAAGATGAGAACTGGGAAAGAATTCATGCCAATAAGGTTCCTGAGGTAGTTGAGTTACCTGGTACAAGTGGCACTGAAGGTGCAAGTAACCAAACCATGGTTAAAGTAGAACCTGAGGTAAAACAAGAACAAAGTGTTGATGTGTCTGGTGAACAAAGGCTGGGCAAGATGATATGATGGTAGATCATTTTGACTTCATCACAGCTTAACTGAATGCACCCATTACTGAGGACATTTACATGGATGAAATACCTGGTTTTGAAAGTACAGATGGGAAACAGGTATTGAAATTTAAAAAATCTCTTTATGGGCTCAAACAGAGTGCCAGGAACTCGTATGATTGTTTAAATAAAAGTCTAAAGGCAGTTGGATTTGAACAAGCCATCACTGATCCATGTTTGTTCCACATAAAACTTGGAAATGAGATTTGCTACCTCATTGTGTTTGTTGATGATTTGTGTTTTTTGTCACACAACAAAAACCAACTGCAATGGTTTAAAGAAACAGCCCAAAAGATGTTTAAGGTGAAACATTTGGGAAAGGTTGGTCAGTACATAGGGATAGAGGTAACCAGGAATAGCAGAGGTGTTTTTATGCTAAGTCAAAAAGGGAAAATAGATACACTGTTAACAAAATTTGGAATGCAGGATGCTCATTCTGTGTCTACCCCAATGACCACTGGGTATGTCAAAGAGCCAGAAGACAAAGTGTTTGATGATAAACAGCTGTCTCAATCGCTTATTGGTTCATTGTCCTATATCTGTAATTGGAGCAGGCCAGACATAAGTTTTGCTGTGCATTTGTTAAGCCAACAATGTAACAAACCCTTCCAGAAGGATTGGGTAGCCGCAAAACGCCAAATCAACTTCAGGTTACATATTGTGTCTAAATGATGCCTTAATGCACTGGAAGTCCGTTAAGCAAAAATTTGTCGCATTGAGTACGTGTGAAGTGGAATATGCATCTTTAAGCCAATGCTGTGTAGAGATAGAATGGTTTCTGCAATTGTTAACTGATTTCAACATAATGTATGATGTACCAATCAATGTGTATTGTGACAATGCTGCCGCTCAACATTTAGCTGAAACTAAATGTATAAGGTCAGAAGTAGATACATTAACATCAGATATAGAAATGTTAAAGATACAATTGAACGTGGTCTTGTAAAATTAATACATTATACCTCTAATGAAAATTTAGCAGATGCTTTTACTAAATGTTTGGATGTAAACCAGTTTTATAAATGGAAAGACAAACTGTACATCAAGGCTCAGCCTTAAGGGGGAGTGTTGTGATTCACTGGTATTGGTAAGGCAGGCCTAGATGTGTTAGATCTAGTGTCAGAGAAAGTGACAGCTAGTGCCAGCATGTGACTGCAAAGAGTGCAGACCAGCTATAACCAGTCTGAGGCAGTCCAGCCTGACACTGAGCATTGCACCTGGATTGCATCAGCTGTGTGCTGATTGGCCAGAGGCTGTATATATGTACAGAGTGTACAGTGGATTTAGCTCTTCACTTGGATTGATTGCAGCGGAGCACTTTGACACTGAGAACTGTATATAGGTGGTGGCAGAGTGTAAATAAAATTCACTTTGTATTTGCACCTAAGTTCTGGACTCCAGTCTTCTTTGGCTACTCTAACTCTCTTTGGGCACTGACGTGCCAGCCAGTGTTGCACGCGCCATGACAGCCAGCTCTTGATCCTGCCCCTGCCTCTGAGGTGTTGGCTATAGAAGAACTGCCTCAGCCACCCATGCATGTCTCGGACATCACAGCGGGCTCAACGAAAGACTCCACTATCGCCAGGGTTTTAAACTGAGTGTGGAGGGGGTGGCTGGTGGATCAGTTACCTAGTGAATTCCAGCTGTACTCATCCAGACAAAAAGAGCTGTCTGTTCACAAGGGTTGTTTACTTTGGGGGAACCGGGTGGTGGTGCCTCCCAATTTGCGAAAAAGAGTGTTGATTGCATTGCATGAAGGCATCCAGGCATTGTTTGAATAAAAGCTATGTATGGTGGCCCCACATTGATCGGGACGTTGAAGAATGGGCTAAACTGTGTCAGCCCTGTCAGGAGATCAGACCTGATCCCCTGCATGCTCCCACTCAGTGTTGGAAAACTCCACATAGGCCCTGGTCGAGGCTTCATGTGGACTTTGTGGGGCCTTTTCAGGGGAAGGTCTTCCTTCTGGTCGTTGATGCTTACTCCAAATGGTTGGAGGTAGTGGTAATGTCCTGCATGACATCAATGGCTGTAATAACTGCATTGCATAAACTGTTTGCCACCCATGGGTTGCCTGACACCCTTGTTTCAGACAATGTGACTCAGTTTACATCAGAGGAGTTCCAGGAGTTTTTACATAACAACTTAATCAGGCACATAATGTCTGCACCTTTCCACCCAGCAACAAATGGGAAGGCTGAAAGGATGGTGCAGACCATTAAGGAGTCACTCAAGAGGCTTATACATGGGGACTGGAGCCAACGACTAGCCTCATTTATGCTGTACCAACATATTACCCCCATTTGGCAACAGGGAGGAGCCCTGCTGAGTTATTAATGGGATGCAGGCTGACATCGCTACTAGACAGACTCCACCCTGACTTGACATCAGCCAAGCCACCACAGGGAGAGACCATACCTTCTTCCAGGTCTTTCAAGCAGGGGGACTCTGTCTTTGCACAAAACTATGGCAAAGGGCACTTATGGCCACCAGCGGTAGTCACAGAAGTTTCTGGCACACTATCTTACAAGGTGCAGACGGATGACAACCGCAGCTGCGGCGCCACGTTGACCAGCTTAGGCAGCGATGGGCCAACTCACAGACTGAGGACGAGCCCAAGTCAAGCGTGGGTCCCATTCCCACTGTGACGCAAGCAGGACCTTCTGATGGCAAGGTTGGTGTGGACATCAGGGATATGGGCCCAGTTGCCGAGGCGGAATCCGGGCAGAACTCGATTCCTGACAGTCCCTCAAGTGAGCAGAGAAGCAGGGACACAGAACCAGCCCCCCAGCCTGAGCTGGTAAGAAGGTCGCTAAGAATGTGATGGCCTCCCTCCTACTTAAAAGATTATGAGTGTCCCCTGATTGTTCCATCTTAGGGGGGAGGGATGTTATGTATTGCCATACATAAATAGAAGGAGCTTGATTCCAGCTCCCATTGAAACCTGGTATCCTAAACATCACAAACTGATTGAACGCCTTGCACAGTTGTCCAATCAGGATACAAGATACGTGCAGGAGGGAAACGATGTGATTGGTGTATGTAAACACTCTGATTGGTCCTTACTGTACTAATGGGCATGGTTTAGCAAGCCAGGACTGTTTAAAAAGGAGCCTGTTGCTCCCCAGTTTTGCTGTCGTCCTATCTTGTTCTTACCTCTGTAAATAAAGCTGTTTTCACTGTTCAAAGAGCTGCTGCCTGAGTCTCATATATAACAGTCTGCAACCGAGGGCAGGTGGGTGGGTGGAGACCTCATCCTTGGCTGGAATGGCCATGAGATGGCTGCTGCCCTCCATCTCATCTGGCCAACTGACCCTGATAGGCCAGCACTCCCATGCTGGCTCCTGATAGGCTCCCCAACCCTCCTGATTTCCTTCAAGGATGTGGGGGGGGTGGGCAAAAGCTTGTGCTTGCTCATGGGCAAGCACCAGTCTTCTCTTCCTGGAAAGGCAGGACACCTGTGATCAGGACAGGTCCAGGGCAGACTCCTGATGCAGAAGCTGAAGCTAGTACAGAAGCTGTAGAGCTAGATAGCAGGAAGTTGTCTGGGACTAGAATAATAGCCTCTAGCAAAGGGACAATGCAAAGCTTATACAAGGAGATGATAGCCTTCCCCATTCCTGTAACCAAGTTAGATTCTGTCACAAATTCTCCTGGCTCTCAGTGTTCCTTGGCTACCTCACAATCTACCCCATGACTTCGGCTCAGCCTCAAGCGCTGGAGCTGGCCAAGAACCAAGGAGGTCTGGTGTTTAAAAAATTATTTATCCATTATAGTGGATAAGCCTGAGTTATTCTAAAAAGCATATTTATCCTTTCAAAGCAGATCCCACAAAGATCAAGAGAGTGGTGTTCTTCTCTGGCATAAGACTTGAGTTCACAGTGCCTTGAGTTTCCTGGAACTGCCATCCATGTACACCTTCATCAGTCCAGCCATCCTATAATCCAATCTTTATTATCAAGATTACTACCAAACATGTCCTCAGCACCCTGTAATGCTATCCTAAAATGCTATCTGAGAGGTCAAATGATAACTTCCTTCTGTATCCAAATATGTCTGCAAGCTATACTATGAAATGTTTTTGATTTTCTGACTCCGACTATTGTTGTTTCAACTAGTAGGAAGCAATGTTCTGAGATACTGCTAGAAACAGACAGCTGGTATCATACTGGTTGGAGGGCATACATTTGCAATATTCATCTGAGTAGTACACAGTATGATTGTAATGATTAAGTACCTCTTTCAGAGAGTCCCTTGCTTTGTTGATGAATGGCAGTGTTATTACCACAGCACTTTCCCTTAGTTGTACATGCTGTGCTGTTTTAATAGAGCTGAATTACTATTATTAAAGCCTTTTATGTTAGATTTCTTTATATAGTGTGCCAAAACACTATGTGAATGTAGAAATACATACAAGGGTGTCTCCACAAACTATTGTCACTATAAAACTGAGGGGTGTCATGCCTGCCCCCGACCCAGCGCCTGAAAGCTCAGACGTGGCATCAGAGACACCCCTGACCCGGTACCTGGGAGCTTAGAAACTGAGGACGCAGCACTTTTAAGTCCTTTTGGTGTGCCAGAGTTCTCAGGGAACCTAAGTACTGAGGAGGATAGACTCTCAGCTACAAGGCAACGAGCACCTGGAACAGATACATCACCACCCGCCTCCACATGTGGACCAGCTGCGAGACTGCAGGTGCCAAGACCTGGCAGCTCGATGAAAAGAGGCACGTGTGCATGGGCAACGGTCGATGAGCCCCGAGTACTAGCAGGAGCCAGGACCTCGCAATAGCCTGCTAATTGATTAACGAGCCAGCACGATACTTAAGGACACCACCGGCCGTGAACAAACCGTGCTGGAAAACTCCTCATTAGACCACCCGGCTTGCACCTCCTGCTGACCCCTCATCTCTGATCGACTCCCTGGCTCCAGACCTCAGCACGTGTACTGACGCTCCCGCCAGCTTTCGACCTCGGCTCTGCTCCTTGACTCCACTCCTTGACTCCGCTTTGGACTTTGACTACTGGTACGTCTGACAACGGCTTTGCTTACTGAATTGGAACCTGCTTGACTGACTACTCTGGCTGACCTCTGGAACTCTTGCTGACTCTTCTCCTGGACTACCCTCTGGTACCCGACCCACGGGGCCCGTCATGACAAGGAGGAAAATTGATATGCAGGCGGTGTTTGATGAGATCCACTGACCCCATTCCAATAGCTCTCCATTAAGAACATAAGAACATAAGAGAAGCCAATGTTGAATCAGGCCAATGGCCCATCTAGTCTAACATTCTGTCACACAGTGGCCAAAAATACCAGGTGCCATCAGGAGGTCCAGCAGTGGGACCAGGACACTAGAAGCCCTCCCACTGCTGCCCCCTCCAGCACCAAGAATAGAGTGCATCACCTGCCCCAGACTGAGAGTTCCAAGCTATACCTTGTGGCTAATAGCCACTGATGGACTTCTGCTCCATGTGCTTATGTAATTCCCTCTTGAAACTGCCCATTCCTGTGGCAATGAATTCCATGTGTTAATCACTCTTCGGGTGAAGAAGTACTTCCTTTTATCTGTTCTAACCCGAATGCTCAGCAATTTCATTGAATGCCCACAAGTTCTTGTATTGTGAGAAAGGGAGAAAAGTACTTCTTTCTCAACCTGCTCTATCCCATGCATAATCTTATAAACCTCGATCATGTCACCACTCAGCCATCGTTTCTCCAAGCTAAAGAACCCCAAGCGTTTTGACCTTTCTTCATAGGGAAAGTGTTCCAACCCTTTTATCATTCCAGTTGCCCTTCTCTGCACTTTTTCCAGTGCTATAATATCCTTTTTGAGGTGTGGCGACCAGAACTGTACACAGTATTCCAAATGAGGTCGCACCAATGATTTATACAGGGGCATTATGATACTGGCTGATTTGTTTTCAATTCCCTTCCTAATAATCCCCAGCATAGCGTTGGCCTTCTTTATTGCAGTTGCACACTGTCTAGACATTTTCATTGAGTTATCTACTATGACTCCAAGATCTCTCTCTTGGTCAGTCTCTGACAGTTCAGACAGTTCAATGTGTATTTATAGTTAGGATTTTTGGCTCCAATGTGCATCACTTTGCACTTGGCCACATTGAACCCCATTTGCCACGTTGACGCCCACTCACCCATCCTCGACAGATCCCTTTGGAGTGCCTCACAATCCTCCCTGGTTTTCACCACCCTGAAAATCCATAAGATTACTCCCTCTTTTGCTTGCCCCTGCTCATAGGCCAGCACAGTTTCCTAACAATCCCTGTTGTAGAATTGGCCTTTTCCCACTGCCTTTTCCTTTTTCCACTGCCACTGCACAGCTAGTTGACATTTTCATGGAGTTAGCTACGATGAACCCAAGGTTATCTTTTCTGGACTATTCATATCCTGTTAGTGTATGTGTGCACATGATTTTCTATGCCAGTGTGCATCATTTGACACTTCTTTACACTGAATTTCATTTGTCATTTTCTTGCCTGCTTGTCACAGCCTGCTTGGGTTTTAACTTTTGTAAATGACTTAGGGCCATCCCCAAAGCTGATTGCTCACTCTTGGCTACAGAAGATAAGTTTACTGAGTTAAATTGTGCTGATCATTATGAACATTCAGCGTATGAACCACTTTAGGAGGGTTTGTTATATGTCCAATTGGAGAGGTCTCAGAATGAATTACCCCACCTTCCAGGGTAGATATAAATTACCTGCCTATCAGTTTTCCGCTCACCTTGACACAGAGAGTACTCCACCTTTCTGTGTCATACCTCTGAGGATGCCAGTCACAGCTACTGGTGAAACATCAGGTCCTACAATGCCAAGACCACAGCCACACAACCCAGAAAATCTACAGCAATGAATGAACTCCGGCTGTGAAAGCCTTTGACAACATATCGATTACAGAATAGTTATTGTGGTCCAAACTAAATCATATAACTTTGCTCAAAGTAGTTAATCCCTGTTTTCTAAACTGGTGCATGAACTTGCATGAAATGGACTTTGTTTCAACTAAGACAATCACATGAATGCTTACAGATTTTTTTTTAAAAAATAGAATAAAACCTGTTATCAATTAGGCTTAGAAAGCGGGGCAGTTGGGAAAATACAGTACTGCAACAAATTAATGATCTGCAACAGCAAGAGCAGGCCTAGCATTCTTAATTTATCCATCTTTTTCCTCCCCATGAAATTAACCTCTTTAAATTAGGAAAAGAACAGAATGGAACAAGAGCAAGTCCTGGGCAAAGTGCCATTCATTTTCATAAATCGTAATGACCTTTTCTCATTGGTCAGGCTCAGCTGCTCTTACACCTGGGAATATTCATTCAGATCTTTGCACTGTTCCATTGAATTGGCACTTTTCAGACAACCAAGACAAACCCCTTCAGAAAAGAGGGTCATTTAAAAAAAAACAAACCCTGCTTCCACAAAAGCAATTACACTTGAGAGCATTATGAGCCAGTCCCATGAGTGACTCCAGACACAAATGCTCCTGGAATCAGGAGTGAAGGTCTCAGGACCAAGCCACAAGTGTTGTATGTCAGACAACCTCTGCCTCTAGCACAAGCATAATAGCAACACTGGCACAGTTAAATTACTCCCTCCTCATGGCTGCCTTGCACTTGGATACCTCATTGCTTACTCCTGACTATAGATCATTTATGAATAAGTTACACAGCAATAATACCATTTAATTTTGGCTTGTTAGAACTGTGAAAGCTGGTTACATTCAAAGAATTAATCACTCCCCCCACCCCCCAGTTTGCCTTCATCCTCTGGTGTTGGTTCAGTTTGCTTTTCCAGTGTTACAACCCATCGTTGGTCAAGTCATATGTCTGATAGCTGCTTGCTTTCCAGTGCTGAATATGGCTATGTAGATATGGTCTAAACACAAGCTATAGGATCAGACTACTTGAGACTCTAAGTTATTTTATGGCATTTATTTGACTTACCATTTATTGATGCAAGTTTAATAATACCAAATTTGACCTTTTGTACCATCATCTGAAAGCTGGTCCTACTCATTGTAATGAACTCTACTTTCAAATAACACTGTAGATGTTATTGGGCTCTCCTAGATCAAGACCAAAAGTGTACTTAACTTAAAACTCAGCCTGAGGTCATCTGGAAACTTGTAAGCAAGACAAGATGAGAAAAGCTTTTGGGATGGGGGTAATAATTAATAAGAAATCTGGTTTGCATGGAAAAAGTCTCAGGTTCTTTTCCTGCCATCTCCACTTAACATAATCAGGTACTATGTGATGTGAAAGACCTGCTAAGAGCGTAAGTGGACAATACTGATCTTGATAGACCAATTGCAGGCCCAGGGGCACAGAGGGAGCAAAGGCCAGGAATGAGGCACCAGACAACCATATTGAAAAAGGAGGAGGCCACACCTTTACTAGATGCATTGCAGAAACATTGATGCAGCATGGGGGTGGATACAACCATCAGGCAACCTGCCTACTGCCTGTTATACCCAATCCCCAGCCCACCTGATGTGGGTGAAACCATGGAGTTGCAACCCCCAGGATCCATGTGAGTGCTGGCTGCTGCATGGTTCCCTTGCTACCTGGAAATGAGAGGCCCACATATAGCCCCTGAGCTGGGCATGCTGCTAAATTGGTTCCTTAAGGGAGTCCCCAGAATTGGGGAAGCAAATGTGCAGGCACCACCTCCCCCCAAAGGATTTGCTCCAATGCCCATATCCAATAGGGTTAGGGTTGGGGGGGTGATTCCCTAACCTGCTCCTGCCAACACTCCTATGCCTGCAACGAATAAAATGATTTGTCCCATATGCTGTGTGCCATGCAACCAAATGTCCATGCCCCATTAGTACAGATGGATCCTATCTGCCCTGCAGAGGGCCAGAAGCTAAACAGTACTGTCTGGGATCACAAGCCCACCAAAGGATTCCACATGCCTCACTGTTGCCTTAAAAACTTTCCTTTTTGAAAAATCCACTTTGTCTGGTGATATAGCCCTAAGTCATTTATGATATTCCAAAAGTCCAGACCAGAACAGATGAGTTTTAGGAAGCCAGGAGTGAAGAACTTCCAGATTTGAGGCTATGGAGTGAGACAGTACAATCCGGAGGTCCCAGGCAAAAGACTTGGCATGAGAGAGTGGACAGGGGAGAAGGCCAACTCATTCTTCTGCACGCCATCCAGGTGATCTGTAAGTGGTTGCCGTCTCAAGGTGTCCCTCCATCCAGACAAAGAGGTGTATGTCCCTGCCCAGAAGACAATGCTGTGACCCACAATCTACATCAATTTGTGCTGCCCTAATGGGGCTGAAAAACACAGACATTAGAGACCTAGCCATGCTAATGGTGTATGTAGGACCTTAATGCCAAAGATCACCAATGGCCAATAGCACAAGTGTACTCAACCGGAAGACCCAATTCTGAAGACACTGTGGCAGCACCAATGCAAAATGAGTGCATGTTGAAGTCCATAGGAGGAAACCCTATGACTGTATAGCAAACACAAATAATGCTAATGAATTGAAACCTAGAGTGGTGGGATCTGTCGGTATGTATGAAGAGGGTGTCAGAAGAGGGAGGCCTGACATTGGAAGATGGCGGACGCTCGAAGAGGGTAGACGTGTGGGGAGGTGCTCCTCACGCTCTATTTTTTTAACCTCACTCTGTGGCTTATTTTCTCTAGCCAAAATACCTCTGTTTGTTCAGGAGGTATTTGCAAGGAGCTTTAGCCTAACCTGAGGGAGCGGCGGCCCTCTCAGGGGTTTGTTTTTGGCTTGTTCCAATGCAGGAGTGAGGGAGAAGGCAGCAAGGCTTTTTTGCTGTGGAACTCGCAGAGCTTGGAGTGGACTGGGAGACTAAGCAAAAAGAAGGAGAGAAGAAAGTATACAGCGAACTCGAAGCTAAGTACCTTAAATATTTAAATTTATTTGAATTGTGGTTACTGGGGGAAGATTGAGGGCAACAAGGGACGGAGACTAAGTTAATTAATTTATAGTAACTAGTTCAGGAGGAGAAGAGAAAAGACGACAAAAATGAGAACAGTGAAATAGTAAATACAGCGGCTAACAAAAGAAACGCATGAAAGGAGTGGAGAAGTTTATGGGTATAAAAGAGAAGATATAAGATTGAAAAATACCTTCTTGTTCAGTTGAGTTAGCATCTTTTCTGTCTCTTTAAACAGAGTCCGTTGTTGTTGTTGTTGTTTTTGGAGTGGAGTGACTCAGCGGTGTGGCGCAAGAAGAGGCAACGAGAAAGCGGCCCAGAGAGGAGGGAAAGCAACAGACGGAGGACAGAGAAAGGCGGATGGAGGAGCAACCCATTAACATATGGAGTGACTCAGCGGTGCGGCACGCAAGAAGAGGCGATGAGAAAGCGGCCCAGAGAGGAGGAAGAGTGACAGTCGGAGGACAGAGAAAGGCGGAGGGAGGAGCAAACCATTAATATAGTGAAAGCTCAAGAAATGAGGAAACGACGTAGCAAGTTGTGAAGGGAAAGAGCGGGAGAAAGAGAAGGCAGAGGAAGGAGTTTAACAGAAAAGATAGTTTGCAGAAGGGAAGAGGAGTGTTGCAAAGAAAGACGAAAGAAAGGGGAGGGGGAATTGGAAGAGGAAGGGGGATTTGGCTGCACTGTCATTGGTTTAAATGTGAAAGGAAGTATATAGAAATGGTGTAAGTTTATGTGAGAAAGCAAAGCATTGTGTAGAAAATCCATCTAACAAAAGAAAATAGTAACGAAACAAATAATTGCTTTAAAGGTCTAAATAAATAAAGGGTCCAAGAACAATTTAGCTAATAAGCAAAAATTGAACAGGAAATCAATGTAGAGAGATACTGGTTGGAAGTTTATGCATATCTAAATATCTAAATAAAGGAATAGACCCAACCCATACAGATAAACAAAGTAACTCCAAGCACAGTAGGCATAACTATATGAACCATATAACTATTTCAATATTTAACTAACTAATTATATTAAATATCACGACTAAAGGTAGAAAATAGTGCATAATATATTAAATTTAAATTCTAGGAAATACACAGTAACAGAACATAAAAGCAAAGGATGGCCACAGGTGCAGGCAGAAAATGATCTATGGCTTCCCCCAGCCAAACATCAGGGTTGGCCCAAATTAAAGCTAACATAACAACTGCAGATTTACAAAGCATGCTACAAAACTTTCTACAAATGGCGGCAGAACAGAATGCAGAAATTATAAAAAAGGAGATGGAGCCAATCCAAAACAGACCAACTAGCTAAACAATTAAAAAATGATACTGATGAAATTAAATTAGAAATTAAAAAACTAACGAAAACTACAAAGCAATTGGAAGATAAAATGGAAGACATTGATCAAGATGTTTGGGAACTAAAATCTAAAACAGACAGAATGGAAGAAACTCTTATGGCTCTTGAACTGGAAAAAGCAGAGAAAACACAGATTTCAAAACATTACAGAAAAATTAGGAAAAAACTTAAAGGAAGAACTCACATGAAATATTGCTGAGCAATTTAATATATTGGATGAAAAAGACTTAGCGGAGAATATAGATGCAATATATAGGAGAAATTCGGCTTACTCGAAAAAACATAAAACGCCAAGAGAAGTGCGTGTAAAATTTGCAAGGAAATTTATAAAAGACCAAATCCTTCAAGAAGCAAATAAAAAAAAATTGATAATAGAAGGAGAGGAAGTAAGAATCTTGAAGGACATACCCTGGCGAATCAGAGAAAGACATCAAAAATACTTGAATTTAGCAGATTTACTAAGAAAAAACGAGATTCAATATAGATGGGTAATACCAGAAGGTCTCCAATTTACATATAGATCTCAAAGATATAAGCTGGACTCTATATTCAAATTGGAAAATTTTTTAGAAAGTTTTGGGGGAAATCTTGGTTGGCAAAGACGATCGGAGGAGGAAAAAGAGAACGAAGAAGAAGAGGAGGAAAGAGATGAAAGAGAAGATAGAGAAAGCAAAGACGATAGGGAAGGGGAAGGTAATAAAAAAGGCACAGATGCAGCGCAAATGAAAGATTCAAAGAAAAAAGATTATAAAAAATATCAACTAAAATATAAAACAGCATCGCAAATACAAACAAGGTGGCAACTAAAAAATATAGTCCACAAAAAGAATAATGGCAAGTAAGAAAGTTTCATTACTATCGGTGAATGTCAATGGTTTAAACAGCCCACAAAAAAGAAGGAGAATTATACACCAAGCAATTAAATTAAAAATGATATTACTTGCTTCTAAGAAACACACATAAAACAAGACCATGAAAAATACTTAACTTCTAGAAAACTGGGTATAGCTTTTATTGCATCGGATAAAGTTAAAAAAAGAGGAGTGGTTATGTATGTTAGGGAAAATTTAAATCCTACGCTTAAATTTAGATCTAACAATGGAAGAATCATTGGAGTTCAGGTACAAATCAGGGAAACAGAAATATTGATTGTAAATATATATGCTCCAAATCAAAATCAAGAGCTATTTTTTGCAGAATTGAGGAGTTTTATGGTTAAAGAAAATCCTAAAAATATTTGTTTAGTAGGTGACTTTAATGCTGTTTTAGACCCTAAAGTAGATAGGAAAAAAATAAAGATATCACACAAATCTGGAGCGGTTCTAATGAAGAATTTTTTACAATTAGCAGAGGAATTTAACTTAGTAGATTTGTGGAGAACTAGGAACCCACAAAAAAAAGATTATACCTTTTTTTCAAATAGACATAAATCATGGTCAAGACTAGACATGGTGTGGATAAATATAAACATAATAAAACTCTTTGCAGATGTTGAAATCTTAGCAAATACGTTTGCGGACCACAATCCTATGTGGACATCTATCCAAGAAACATATAAATGTAGACGATGGAGACTAAATGCAAGCTTAATTAGAGATAAGGACTTTGCTAAAAAAGTTTAACAAGAGGTAAAACAATTTATTGAGATAAATAAGAGGGAAAATATTAATGTGAACATTATTTGGGACACACTTAAAGCATATATTAGAGGTATATTTATAAACCAAGAGGCGTGGAAAAATAAACAAAAAAGAGAAAAATTTAAAAGATTAACCATAGAATTAAGGAATTTAGAAAAGGCAAGTTATAATAAGAAAGATTTAAATGAGATAAGAACAAGGATAAAATTGAAGCAGCACCAAATAAATTTAGAGTTAACACAAGAGGTAGCAAAACAAACTGAATATACAAAAGCATTTTTTTTAATGTAGATTACAAATTTTTTTCCACAATTTTAGCAAATAGGTTTAAGAAGATCATGGCAGAAGTTATTCATAAAGACCAATCAGGCTTTATTCTGAGAAGACAAATTAAAAATAATATAAGGAATATAATTAATATATTAGAATATTATGAACAAAATCCTGGTAAGCAGGCGGCTTTAATTTTCTTAGATGCAGAGAAGGCTTTCAATAACGTCAATTTGGAATACTTAAAACAGAAACTTGCATTGTGGAATTGTGGAGAAAAATTTTAAAATGCAATTAAGGCCATCTATGAAGAGCAGTATGCGAAAATTATCGTTAAGGGGGAATTAACAAATAGTATACCAATACAAAAAGGGACCAGACAGGGATGCCCTTTATCTCCGTTATTATTTATTTTTGGATTAGAAACACTAAATGATTTAGTGAGAAATATAACAGGAACAAAAATAAAAAAGAACAATATAAATTACAGGCATTCGCAGATGACCTGGTATTTATTCTGGAAGAACCAATAAAAACAATACCATATTTGTGGAAAGATCTATATGAATATGGTCAAATAGCGGGTTTAAAAATTAATATAAAGAAAACAAAAATTATAACAAAAAATTGTACATCCACACAAATTGCTGAGATTCAAAATATGTCAAACATACAGGTAGTCAAAAAAATTAAATATTTAGGAATTATTATGACAAATAACAATAAAAACCTTTATAAAAATAATTATATAAAACTGTTAGAAGAGATTAAAAAAATCTTAATAGATGGCAGGATTTTCACATCTCATTCATGGGCAGAATTGCCACAATTAAAATGAACATTTTACCACGTTTTTTATTCTTGGCTCAATGCCTTCCGATTCTATCAAATAAAAGCTTCTTTGAAGAATTGAACCGAGTGGTCAAAACTTTCATATGCCAGGCTAAAAAACCGAGAATTAACAGAAGATTACTCACAGACAAGAAGGAAAACGGGGGCCTTGGCCTGCAAAATCGGAATTTATATTATCAGGCGGCAGCAATGACTTGGATACGAGACTGGATTCAACTAGAAGAAGAGAGAACATTAAAACTAGAAGGACATGATCTGCCCATGGGTTGGCATGCACACATATGGTATAATATAGATAAAAGTCAACAAATTTTTGGAAACCATGTAGTAAGAGGCCCGTTGATAAAAATTTGAAGAGAAGTTAAAAGGAGGTACTATCCTAATATTCCGACATGGATCTCTCCAGTAGAAGCATTTATGCTACCTTCGCTATGGTCAAAAGAAAAAAAACTGACTTATGAAATGTTAATGACAGAAAATAAAGAACTAAAATCTTTTCATTCACAAGAAATTCAAAAAGCAAATTTAACGCCCTGGGAAAAAATCCAATTAAACTCCAAATTTAGTAAAGATAAAAAAGTAAACTTCATGAGTACACGCTCCCAACTAGATAAAATTTGGCTGTCGTCAGAGGATAAATTAATACAAAAATTGTACAATTTTCTCTTAGCAGAAGATTTAGTAGAAGAAATGGTAAAACCAAATATGATCCTTTGGATGAAAGACTTAGGACAAAACATTAATTTAGAGCAGTGGTCCAGACTTGGGAGCTCGCTTAAACTGCTTAGAGCCACAAACTATAAAGAGAATATTTATAAGACGTTCTACAGGTGGCATTGGATGCCAGATAAGGTTGCAAAATGTTATAAAAAGTCATCAGATGTATGTTGGAGGTGCAAAAAAGAGGTGGGAAATTATTTACATATTTGGTGGAATTGCGGAAAAATTAGAGTCTTTTGGAAAATGATTAAAAAAATAATTGAAGAATCCACTAAAAAGAAGCTAGATCTAAAACCAGAGGTCTTTTTGCTCAACATACTTCCAGCGGGAATTAAAAAAGTGGATCAAAGAATTATTCTTTATATAATCACAATAGCGAGAATTACAGTAGCCAAATGTTGGAAAAAAGAAAATCTCCCCAATATAGAAGAAATAATAAATAATATTTGGAAATAGCTGAATCTGATAAATTAAATCTGATACTCTCAGGAAGAGACGAATCAGTGCATGTAAATAGATGGGAAAAAATATATGAATGGATTGAAAAGAAAATAGGAAAAACTACCAAATGCCACTCCAACCTTATTTAGATAGGTTACTAGAAACGGAGGCTGATTAATATATACTACCAAAAATGTATTAAGGATTTATGTATTTTGTTATGGATGTTTTTGATCTTGTTTTTTCTTTTTCTTTTTTGGTGTGTATATGTTGGGAAAATCTATAAATAAAAATATTTTAAAAGAAGAAGAAGAGGGAGGCCTAAGTGACAGTGAAAACCCAGACTGGGCAGAGCTGACCCAGGGGAGCAGATTTTAGGATGATTCACATGCCCTGGCCTTATTGGTCAGTCTTGGATGGATGCAACAGCAGATGAAGCTCTGAGCCCTGTATGGAAAGATCCCGCAGGGAGAGGGCACACCCAATTATCATTCCATGAGGCTGCTAGCAACTTACTGCTACAAAAATGCCCCCAAGAAGGCCAAGGAGAAGGGTGTGGAAAAGGGTTTGTTATTCAAATAGTTGGTCTCCTAATTAATTAGGGAAATTAGCATAAAGGAGACAGAGTGCGAGGCAGGTAACTGGGATCTCCACCAATGTATACCAGGATCGTTCCCTTAGAGAAATCTCAAAAGAAACCAGGTCAAGGATCTGGTTCTGGTCTTGACGACAGTGGGTGGAACAATGTGACTGTTCCTTGGGGGCACTGCTGAAAACCCACTGAACCTCCCAACTTTCTTAATGAACTTACCAGCTTTTCTTTGCTGAGTACTCCTGGAAGGGTCTTGAGGCAAAGAGCTTGAACCAGGAGACGGCAAGGATGGCAGTCAGTACAAGAACCTGGTATTGTTCTGAAGCAAGAAGTCATGACGAGGCAGTCAGTGTTTCACATTGAAGATTAGTGAAGATTAGGAAACCACAGAGGACACGTCATATATATTTCCTTAAGACTTGACACTTGGAACTAAGAACTAAGCACTAACATCTATAAGCTAACTCCTCTTCCCTGCGGGCAAAAGAAGCAGAATGGCATCCTCTTTAAGCACCTCCAATTGAGTTTCAGAGCAGAATGGAGCGAAAAGGGTGAGTCTTTTTTTCCCCTCTCCCTCTTCAAGCGGTGGCAGAAAGTTGCCCAAACTCAAACTTATGGGTAGAATAACAGTGTGGACAAATGAATAGAGGGACCTGGGGAATCCCCTTGCTATATTTAAAAGTCCTGGTTATAGGCTCTCATCCTTTTCTCTCTCATTCTTTTTTATGTTTGTTTGTTTCGCTTCTGATCTTCTTATATCCTGGGTGAACCCATCTCCATGGTGAGCTTGATGGTTATCATCCACATGGTGTGTGGCTGAGAGCCAAACATTAGAGAATGGAAACATTTAAGGGAGGAGGCACAGAGAATCGAGAACAGCAGGAAGCAAGCAACAAATTTCAATGCAATAAAAAGGCAAGCAAAGGAGGACGAAGGACGAGGGAGAAAAAGACAGGAAGAATAAGAACATAGGGAGGAAATAAAACTGAGATTGGCATAATTAATTAATAGCCTCAACATTAATAATAATGATAATAAGAATGACAAAGATAGAGGTTGACTGGTATATACAGATGGATTTAGAGAATTAAATGGGTCTATAGGTATATAATATTTGTGTATTTAAGTGGTGATTGTAAAGCAAAATTGAATGAGAAATACTAATTAAGCGGTTATTGATGACTGATAAGACAGGATTGCAAAATATATTAGAGGACATTATAAGTTAATTAACAGCTTCCTTTCTATATAAACTTTGTTAAGAAATTATAGAGAGTGTAAAATAAGGTATTTAAGTGAGTGTAAATCAATAGAACAGAAAACCAATAAGTTCCAAATAGAAAAACAAATAGAAACTTAAATAAGGCAAAGATGGCTAGTGGTACTAGAAAGACATCTGCACCCTCACCTGGACAGATCAAAACAGTGACACAAAACCTAGCACAGATGAATTCAAAGGATTTACAGATTATGATACAGGAGAGTTTAACACAAGCTATGAATTCTGTAATACAAGTTACTTTGCCATCTTTGGTTGCTAAAACAATAGAACTCTTGCAAATGCAGTTAGATGTATTAACACAGCAAGTATCCACACAAACAGAAGAATTTAAAAAGCAAATATTAGAAAATAAAGCAGATATATCTAAACTAGAGATATCATTAAAAAATGGTGACCAAAATTGAAGATGTAGATCGACAAATAATAGATTTAAAAGCAAAATTTGAATCAGTGGAAGAAACAGTGATAAATCTGGAATTTGAGAAAGCCACCCACACTTTAAGATTTCAAAATGTCCTAGAACAGAAAGATGAGAACATAAAAGATATAATGGTCCAAGCCCTGGCAGAATATACAGGAGATGAAATGGCTAAGGAAATATCTGACAATTTAGATGTTGTATATAGAAGAAACTCAACATATGCCGAGATAAGTACATATTAGATTTAACAAAAGAACACTGAGAGATATTGAAAGAAACACCACTTCATACTCTAGAATCAGAAATCCAAATATTAAAAGATGTACCCTGGCGGGTAAGAGAAAAGAGAAAGACTATACAACCCTGGCAACCTGATTGAGAGATAATGGAATACAATATAGATGGTTGCTTCCAGAAGGGATGATTTTTGTGTACAAAGGCAGGAGGCAAAAGATAAACTCTATATTTAAAGCAGAAGATTTTGTTGATAAAAATGGAAAAGACGTTGGCATGCAGGAAGATAACTCAAGTGAAACAGATGGAGGACAAGGCCAAGCAGAAGCAGGTAAAGCAGAGAAAAAAAGGAAAAATAAAAAAATATACCAATGGAACATTCAAACACAATATCAACAGAAAAATCAAGAAGAGGAACTGAAAAATAAGAAAGATGAATAGGGAAAAAAATAAAAATCATCTCTATAAATGTTAATGGACTAAATGCTCCACAAAAAAGAAGAATCTTTCAGCAAATTAAGAAATACCAGAGAGATTTAGTATGTCTACAGGAAATGCATATTAAGAAAGATAATAACAATCTATTAGAGTGTAAGAAAATAGGGGAATGTTTTGCCTCCACAGATGCAAAAAAAAAAAAGTGTGGCCATCTACGTTAAAAATTTTCTTCAACCAGAATTGGTGTTTGAATCAGATGACGGCAGAGTTGTGATGGTTAAAATTGTTAAAAGACAAACCAAATCTATATTAATTGTAAACATGAATGCCCCAAATCAGACATAATTTTATGAATATTTAAGAAACATCATTTCAAGACAGAACTTTGATGATATTTGTATAGTAGGGGATTACAATGCGGTTTTTGATGGGAAAATAGACAGAAAGAAGCAAACAGAGACAGAATTGAGGAAATGAACTCCCAAAATCCTTCTTACAACTACCAGAAGAATTTAATGTTGTAGATGTATGGAGAACTAAGAATAATAGCAAAAAAGATTATACCATTTTTTTTTGGCCAGACATAACTTTTGGTTAAGATTAGATATGGCTTGGATCTCAACAACATTAATAGACGAGGTCTTAGATGTGGAGATCCTACCATCTACATTTGCAGATCATAACCCATTATTGATGACCTTACAAGATTCATTTAGGAAGAGAAGATGGGCCATGAACACTTGGCTGATGAAGAATAGAGAATTTGTAAAACAAGGAAAAGAAGATTTCAATGAGTTCTTTAAATGTAATATTCAGCCAGAAACACCTATAATATTGTTTGGGATGCTTTTAAGGCATATGCAAGAGGTAAGATGATTAGTCAAGAAGCCTGGCAGACAAGCAAAGGAAACAGTAATTTGAACGAATTCAAAAACAAATTAAAACAGAAGATGACAAACTGAAAGAAAAACCAAACTTGGAACAACTAAGGAACAAGATCAAAAAATTACATCAACTGAATTGTATTTTGACTCAAGAACTCGCAAGGAAATACAAATATATTAAACAACAATACTCTGAGAATGCAAATAAACCAACAAAATGGCTGGCATATAAACTAAGTAAAGAGAGAGATTAAAAAGTGCATAAGATCTTTAAGAAATGAACAAGGAGAAGAAAAGTTCATTTTGAAAGATCTGAAAAAATTATAATCTTTTTTATAAAAGGTTATATCATCAAATTGAAGAAGACCAGTAATCAATAAAAAAATTTTTTGGAAAACATAATAAAAAGAAATTTAATAAAGACAAAAAGAAAGTACTAAATGATCCAATAACAATGTCTGAAATAACTGAATCTATTAAAAAATTAAAAAGGAAGGAAATGCCAAGCCCAGATGGCATTCCGGCTGAATTCTACCAAACTTTTGAAGACTAGATAATAGTACCATTGAAAGCTACCATTCAAAGTATTATTCAGACAAAGAAATCTCCAAGTTCTTGGAATGAAGCCTTAATTACTCTGATCTATAAACAAGAAACAGACGAGAAAGATGTAAAAAATTATAGACCTATATCTCTACTAAATGTAGATTATAAAATTTACGTTACAATACTAGCTGCCAGATTTAAGGCAGTTCTTTAATCAAATAATACACCAAGACCAAGCCGGATTCCTGCCAAAAAGACAGATAAGAAATAATTTAAGAACAATAATGAATACACTCAAATTTTATGAAGCACACACAGAGAAGTCGATGGCCTTACTCTTTGTAGATGCTGAGAAAGCATTTGATAATATCAGTTGGAATTTTTTACTAACAAAGCTAAAATTGTGGGACTCTGGAGAAGCCTTTTTAATAATGATTAGCTTGATCTATGATTAACAGCAAGCAAGAGTAGTGATAAACGGAGACTGAACAAATAATATTGAAATACAGAAAGGGATCCGGCAGGGCTGTCCTCTCTCCCCTTTACTTTTTATTTTTGCACTGGAAACTCTTAATGATATGGTAAGGGAAGAGAACTCAATTAAAAGACTTAAAGTTAAAGGTGAAGAATTCAAATTGCAAGCTTTATTGCAATAAAGACTTGGTCTTTATTGTAGAAGAACCACCTGACTCTATTAAACAATTACAATTGGGGCGGTCTCCAAGGCAGTCTGTTTTCCCTGTCCCGTGCCATGAGGCACAAAGACTGTACTCACAGGACCCCTTCAAGCCCAAAATGGGTGTCAGCTGGTGCTCACCGGGCCACAACTGTATACCACATAAAACCCTGCTTAACGAAAGTGACCAACCTAGTTATCACAGCCACCACCATAAAACACCTGCACCGCTGCTGCAGTGCAAGGCAGGCAAAACACCCCTTCCCATAGCCTATCAGGAAGGGGCGAAAAATTCCTACCCGGCCCCCACAACCAGGCGACCAGCAAAAACTTGCACTATCAACAGGGTGGGAGGGTGGGCTGAGAAGTGGATGGGACTGCTGGCAAGGATAGGAGGGGGTGGGCTTTTAAACCCCTCAGCCCCTCCTTCTGTGCATACGTATCTTAGGTGCTCTTTGGTGCCCAAACTGATCCAGCCTCCTCTGACTGGGAGGCAAAGGCACCTCCTTTGCCCAACGGCTGCAAGGACCAAGGGCTGGGGATCCGAGTTCTCCAGATTAGAGTCCATTGCCCCTAACCATTACACCACACTGGCTGTAACTTAGCAGGGCTCATGGCCATACACCAAAGGCACGCAGAAGCACCTAAGCAGTAAGTAATAAGTCAAAAACCTCAGAATTACTTTTTTCCTATGCGCCTTTTTACACATTGGAAGGTGACACTAAACCAGTGGTGGGTAGGACTGCAAGGAAGCAGTTTCATTATGTGAAAAGGCAATGCAATTTTGCAATCAGATGCATCCAAATTAATTTGGGTGCATTCCAACAGCTTGTTGAAAAGGTAGCTCCCTGCTCATAAGCAGTAAACAGATGTGAGCTAAGCTGTGCGAACATGAAACATCTGCATTTATAGCTTACATTTCAAGGCAGTCAGCATCTGAAAATGAACAATAGGAAAAATTATTATTGATCTAGAACATTTGTTCTTATACAATAAAATCATGAACAGCCCAATGGATTTCCATTACATTCTTCCTCAGAAATAGTATATTCAGATTTTCCTTTTCCAAGGGAGTTCTCTTGAGATCATGTCTAGATGGATTTCTTTCTAAATAATGGCTTCACTAAAATCCCTTCACTAGCTATGGGTATCACATATGCAATATCAACTACATGGCTGAGTTAATAGTCTGAGTCTTCCCCACATGCAAAGATTAACTCCCCTGTAACTAAAGTGCGTATTCTCCATAAGCTGTAGTCAATAAAAGGCCTCAGGAAAGCAGAAGATCTTAGACCTCCCACTTACCAGCCTGGGATGGTAGGCATCACAATCACTGCTCTTTTCAAGCGGGGCCACCGACAACTGTTGGGGTGGGGCTTCACTCCACTGGCCAGCTGGCTGGCATCTGGAAGCAGCCCTAAAAATCAGGGGATCCTCCACCCGTACCTGGGGACTAGCATCTTTAGCTGCTTCCCCCCCCCATTTGCTTCTGCCATTGCTGCTGCTAGGCATAGTGTGCCTGGAAGCCTCTGCTGCTTGTCTCATTTTGTCTTCCTCCCCCCCCCATCAGCATTACTGCCACCAGGACTGGCGCAGCTTAGCACTACTCACTGCTGCTGAGGAAATGGGTTGTTATGTTGTCTGTGTGCATACAGAGAATGCATTTTTATTTGTGGGGGTATTTAACCCCCCACAATGTATTATTTTAGAGATTTAAGATTTTTCTGCAAACTTGGGGGGGGGGGTTTGCCCAAGCTTGCTAGAAAATCTGTTTAGTATCAGCATTGTCCCAGTCTGTGGATTTAGATATCCTCAGATGAGAGCCACACGTCTCTATTAGATACATCATTCACAACATATCTGAGGGACCGCTTCTTCCCATATACACCTCGAAGAGCATTACGCTCTAAAGATCAACATCTCCTGGTGGTCCCTGGCCTGAAGGATGCCCATATTGCCTCAATCAGGGCCAGGCCTTTCTCTGTCCTGGCCCCAGCCTCGTGGAACACGCTCCCTACTGAGACCAGGGTCCTGCGGGATCTTCTTCAGTTCCACAGGGCCTTCAAGACAGCTGTTCCATTAGACCTTTGGTTGAGGCAACAGGCACTCATATATGGCCTCCCTGATGTTGTTGTCATCCATCTGTCACCTGTCTACTGACCACTGACAACTGGCCTTTAACTCATTGTACCATCAGGTACCAACTGACACTATTCCAAGCTGCACCCATTGTTTTAATTGTTATAATGTTTTATAATGTTTTAATGTTTAATGTTTTAAACTGAAATTGTATTTATTCTAATGATGTTACCCGCCCTGAGCCCGCACACTGAATGGGCAAGATATAAATGCAAATAGAGATAGATAGATAGATAGATAGATAGATAGATAGATAGATAGATAGATAGATAGATAGATAGATAGACAGACAGACAGACAGACAGACAGACAGACAGACAGACAGACAGACAGACAGACAGACTTACTTACTTCTTAGGGAAATGATTTTTGATTTATGTCTCTAAGTTATGGCCTTAATCTAACCACATAGTTCCAAAGACTTGAATGATTATGTTTTTGATTTGTTTTTGTTTTTCGGAAGAGTCAATGATTTCCACTGATTTTTACCTTTACAGCCCACATCACCAGTTTTGTTCCTAAGAATCAGTATGACAACCCTAGAAATCTGTTACAGTTATAGCAAGATGCTATAACTTTGTACTTGAAAATGATGTATTTGTATCTGAAAGGGATGATATAGCAAGAAAAGGTAGAAGCTATATACACAAAACATGATTTTTTCATGGGCCTACACTTCTTTGATATCATTTATGAAGTTCCTTTTTCATATTACATATATCTTACATATTTTAAGACTGGCTTTGAGAAACCTAACGATGCATCTAAAGTAGTATAACAAAAAACTCCATTGGATTTAAAATGTATCAAGGGCATATATTAAAAATTAACATCTATCACAAAAGCGTGGATTGTTTTGCATGGGTTTTACCACTGATGCTATGCACAACAGTATACTATCATAGCCTACTAAATATTTATAGCAATCTAAGTCCTTCATACTGGGCATTTTTTCAGTACACAATCCTATTCTTATAATATTTGGATTTTGGTTTCATAAGGTTCTATGCACGCCAACAGTGGTTTGCGGGCCACGCTGCTCCTCAACATCGGACAGCAAATCAGAGCTAGAAGCCCATGTCCCTCCTGCACTACCACTGCCCCAGGCCATTTCCGGCTCTTCCCCCCTCACCCTCAGAGCCATTCGGGGAGGCAGGAGAAGCCCGGCGGTGGTGCTGCACCGCCCGCCAGCGGGCCCATTCTGGCGCTCCCCCCCACCTTCAGAGGCCAACAGGGGGAGGAGAAGCCCAGTGGTGGCGCTGCGCTGCCTCCATGGGCCCGTTCCAGCACTTCTCCCCACCTTCACAGACCTTCGAGGAAGGAGAAGCCCAGCAGCGGTGCTGCGCCGCCCGGCACGGGCCCGTTCTGGTGCTCCTCCCTGCCTTCACAGACCTTCAAGGTGAGGAGAAGCCCAGCAGCGGCGCTGTGCTGCCCGCTGTGGGCCCGTTCCGTTGCTCACCCCCCACCTTCAGAGGCCTTCAGGGGGAGGAGAAGCCTGGCAGTGGTGCTGCGCCGCCTGCCACGGGCCTGTTCCGGTGCTCCTCCCTGCCTTCACAGACCTCTGAGGGGAGGAGAGGCCCAGCAGTGGCACTGCGCCGGCTGCTGCAGGCCTGTTCCTGCAGCTCCCCCCCACCTTCACAGGCCTTCGGGGGGGAAGAGAGGCCCGGCGGCACTCCCCCCCCTTCAGAGCCCTTCAGGGGGGAGGAGAGGCCTGGTGGTGATGCTGCACCAGCCACCGCAGGCCTATTCCCAGCACTCCCCCCCTCGCCTTCACAGGACTTCAGGGAGGAGGACAGGCATGGCAGCGGCGCTGTGCTGCCCGCTGCGGGCTCATTCCCAGCACTCCGCCTCGCCTCCAGAGACCTTTGGCGGGGAGGAGAGGCCTGGCGCCGGTGCTCAGCCGACTGCCAAGGTCCCGTTTCTGCTGGTCCCACCCCAGCCTCACCTTCAGAGGCATTGGGGGGGCTGGTGAAGGCTGCTGCCCCATTTTCCCCACACCATTCCCTGAAGTGTCATGGGGGGGTTAGGCCAGCAACAGTGCTGAGCCCGCCGCTGCTGCCGGTTTCTGCCGCTCCCCCCCACACACTCTTCTTTTCTTTCTCTCTCTCCATCTCTTTCCCCCATCTTTCTAACTCTCACTTTCTCCCCTTTACCTACCCTCCTTCCATTCTCTCTCTCCTCTCTTCCTGTCTTCCTCCCTTCCTCTCTTTCTCCATCTCTCTCCTCTTTCTTTCACTCTACCCCCTCTTCCATCCTTCCTTTCTCTCTCTTGCCCCCTTTTTCTATCTTCCTTCCTCCCTCCCTCCCTCCCTCCCTCCCTCCCTCCCTCCCTCCCTTCCATCCATCCATCCATCCTCCCTGCCCTACCAACCTTTCTAGGGCCCGTTGTCTTCTTCTACTAGGCTTTGCTCCCTAGTAATGGTATATTTACATTCACATGACATAGTCTTTGATATCTAATATAAGCATGGAATATGTAAGGATGATTCACAAAGACCAAAGCGTAACTGCTTCCAGTGTAGCTTAAAGTATTACAAAAGAGGTTCTTCTATCTTCTTATGATGAATGTTTTGTATCTGGCTCTACCAGGTTTAAGGGGACCTTTTAACATTATTTTTGCAGCACTAGAGCTGCTTCTGTTTGAGCAGCTTCCATGCTGTTGGGACAATTTAGAAATGACTCGGCCACATGGCTGGGGGCCAACCCTATGAGTCCTAAACATAGTATTGGCCATTAAAATATTATCCTCATTATATCAAGGGGGCTGTTTTCCATGAGCTGCTCTTGTGCTACTAGGGCAACATTTAGAAAAGCATTTTATTAATTTTGGGCATTAATGGATTTTTCTTGGCAGAAACTAAACACAGTCTGACAAACAATAACACAAATTAATTCTTTCATAGGAGTCGCTCAATGGTTTTAGTGCGAACTCTTCAGAACCATTGTTGTCATTACATATTTTTCATTATCATGAACCAGTATTAAATGCCATTGATCAGCTTTGATTATTAAATTAACATTCACATGTACTAAAAATTGGGGTTTCAGCTTTCCAATTTACTTTGATATAAAGGTTTTTTGCCTTGCCCAACTATTTCTCATCTGACTGTAATGAAAAAAGTCATCTGTGATCATTAAAATATATGCATTTTAGAAAACAAACATGGTTTATTTAGTTACTACACCACACTGTCATTATAATAAGATGTAATAAACCTAATTAAATGAAGCAAACCAAAACCAAAAATCCTAAGGGTATCTCCTTTTATTCAGTAATAGATATTCTGTCTGCAGACACAGGCAACCTAATTTGATCATACAGAAAGACCACATCTTTCATTCAGCAGAATAAGAAATCCTCTTTCATCCCTCTAATTTGATTAAAGTTCTTGTTTGCATGCAAAAAAAAAAATCAAAGCTATTCTCAATTACAACCACATCCAAATAACTGTCAATTAAGGCCACAGAAAGGGAACCAGCAAAACTATGAGTTTCTTGAAAATATCAAGATTCCAGTATCACCTTAAAGACTAACAAAATTTGTGGCAGGGTATGAGCTTTGGTATCTGAAGAAGTGAGCAGTGACTCATGAAAGCTCATACCCGTCAAGCTCGGGCCTTGCTTGCCAAGTGTTTTGTTTTGCTTACACCATACATTCTCACAGTCATATGTATTCTTCCATATTTCTTGCCTGGCTTGTTTATCATCTCTACTGTCTACTATGGGGGAGAGTGAATGTCGGCTTTGTTTGGTTAGCTCCAGTGTGTAACAGTTCTCATGCAGAAGCCTCCCAGGTGCTCCTTGGGAAGAATGTTATCTCATCATTTTACGTGACCTTGTAGTCTAAGCAGCTTCTAGAAAATGTAACCGTCAATTAAGGGGTAGTGGTATGGGCAGAACAAATGTTTGGCAGGCTGTGTGGGTGCAGTGATTGTCTAAGGGGCATTTGGGGGATTTCTTATTCCCAGTATATTGTCAGGACTGACATCTGGGAGTCCGTTCTGACATGAAAGTTGTCTATGCTTGGATCCTTTTTTTCTCCTAATAAACAAATCTTGCTGCTACAGGAGTGTTCATGAGATTGATTGCATTCCAGGGCTTGACAGTATCCAACCACAAATTTTGTTAGTCTTTAAGGAGCTACTGGAATCTTACTCTTTTCTATTGCTACAGACAAACTAATATGGCTACCCATCTTGAAAAGATCAGATACTCTGACTGGCATTATAATCAACAACCTTGAAGTCATGGTTAACCTTAGCAGAAATTAGCCCCATTCTCATTCCCTGGGTCAGGAATTAATTTGGAAGTAGGAAAAAGAAATGGGAAAGAAACAGTCTTCTCAAAAGTCATGATGGATCTCACTGCCTCTAGACAAACCATCTCTTTCAGTACTTGGGAAAGCTGCACCAATCAGCATGAAGCCCTTACCATTAGATGACATGTTTTCACCCTTAATCCACAACAAATGGCCTTTTCTGGCAAGGGAACACCAGCCTACGTCTAAATATATACTGTTAAGTGACAACACTGTCCCTGTCCCTAAGCTGTCTCTTAATGCTCTTTCACACTGCCAACAAGGTGTCCAGAGCTGATGGGAATGGGAAAATAAACTGTTTGGTCACTCAAGTGGCTCAGCCAGATGCCTCCTGTAAAAAGGAGGGTGAAACCTGCCAAAAGACACTAGGCAAAGACTGAGATTGGATCCAGAGAAGGCAAAGAGCACGATGGCATGCCAGCTTCAAATGACAGGTATATTTTCTCCTGTCACTGCACTAGAAGTACAACCAGATAAAGGAAGTGGAAGCAATGGTGATCTGCCAGTTTGGTCTCAGGATCCTTCTTCAAGAAGCAGAAGGAGAGGTAATGAGATACAGGAAAGCCATTCAGAGTTCCCAAGCTGTTCCCAATGCTTGCTCAAAAGTAAGAGAAAGAGAACACTTCTCTGAGAAAAGAGCAACCAGAGACAATGGGTGAAGTAAATCTCTCTTTCTTTGCTTGATTTTCCCCTTTTAAGTCATCCTTCATTGAGAGAGAAACTATTCACAGAAACCAGTGTTACCCAAGACCTGCCAATAGGTAGAGCTACAAGAAGCCAGTTCCTTATAAAACAGTACAGTGATTGCACAAGAACTCTTTCCTGTTGCTCCGCAACACAGATGTTTATGAGACTCTTGGAAGAAATAGAGCTCTGAGAACCCTGCCAGTTCTGAAGTTGTAAGTGGACATTATTGGCTAGATTTTTTCCCCTCCTCTCCCATTCCTGCTGTTGTGGCTGTTGTAGTAGAACAAGTATAAAAGGTATATTTCTGCTGGCTTTCCCAGTGGAGCCAATAGTTGCAACTCTTTTGAGGAACTGGCTGTATTGAAGCTGAAGGTGGCAGTTTATTTTCATGTACAAGAAGGGGCCTAAAGCAGTGCCCGTTGGCAGAACTGTGCTGTCTCTTAATTGTTACTCTTTTGGTTTGTTTAGAAGTCTAGAGGCAAACAGGAACTGGTGCCTAGGGTAGGTCATCCATCCTCGTACTCTCTCATTATTACTATTGGAAGAGCATGATCTTGGCAGTACTTCACTGATCCAAGGTACCTGAAAGAAGGAGAGCAAAAATACTGCTTTGAACATGTGGACCTCACCCCTGAGATTCCAGAGTTGCCACAGCTTGATGAAATTGGTGGTTTCTGAAATGAAAAGGAACTTTTGTTCTATTGAGTAGATGGAGTGACTTGATCCAGTACTACTTATTCATTTTATTTAAGAAATTTGGTGTGACCTCAGATAGGCTTGCCAGGTTGCGGGCTGCAGCAACCTCCAACCCCCATTGGCTGTTTCTCACTCTGCTGGTTCTCACAGTGGGAGAAAATGAGAGGATGATGTTGCAGAAGCAGTGACATTTTCCAGTTGCTGCATCCACAAACCCCTAGGATTTTCCACAATATCTATGTTTTTTACCCCAGCTCATGAGCCATGCTCCTGCCAGCTCAGGGCCCCACCACTGCACTGGACCACGTGACTATCTAGTCAAAGTCCACATGCCTGCCCATCACTCTCCCCAGTGCCGGAGCCCACAAAGGCAGCTATGGAGTAAGTCCCGGTCACAGCTTATGGTAGTTTAATTGGTGGTTAAGATGCTCTTTGCTAAAATGACTAGATGAGGACAGGCTCCTATCCTTTTTGATGGTTGTATACAAGAGGTAATTCATATTAGAATTCCTATGTGGTCATAAGAACATAAGAGAAGCCAATGTTGAATCAGCCCAATGGCCCATCCAGTCCAAGACTCCATCACATAGTAGCCAAAAATACCAGGTGCCATCAGGAGGCCCACCAGTGGGGCCAGGACACTAGAAGCCTTCCCACTGTTGCCCCCCCCCCAAGCACCAAAAATACAGAGCATCACTTGCCCCAGCCTGAGAGTTCCTATCTATACCTTGTGGCTAATAGCCACTGATGAACCTCTGCTCCATATGATTATCTAATTCCCTCTTGAAGCTGTCCATGTTTGTAGCTGCCACCATCCCCTGTGGCAGTGAATTCCCAGTGTTAATCACTCTTTGGGTGAAGAAGTGCTTTGTTTTATCTGTTCTAACCTGACTGCTCAGCAATTTCATTGAGTGCCCATGAATTCTTCTATTGTGAGAAAGGGAGAAAAGTGCTTCTTTCTCTATCTGCTCTCTCCCGTGCATCATCTTATAAACCTCAATCATGTCACCTCTCAGCTGTCATTTCTCCAACCTAAAGAGCCCCAAGTGCTCTAACCTTTCTTCATAGGGAAAGTATTCCAACACTTTTATCATTCTATTTGTTCTTTTCTGCACTTTTCCCAATACTATAATATCCTTTTTGAGGTGTGGTGACCAGAACTGTACACAGTACTCCAAATGAGGTTGCACCATTGATTTACACAGGGGCATTATGATACTGGCTGATTTGTTTTCAATTCCCTTCCTAATAATCCTGAGCATAGTGTTGGGTTTTTTTATTGCAGTTGCACACTGTCTCGACATTTTTAGTGAATCATCTACTACGATTCCAAGATCTCTCTCAGTCAGTCTGCCAGTTTGGACTCCATCAATGTGTATTTATAGTTAGGATTTTTGGCTCCAATGTGCATCGCTTTGCACCTGGCCACATTGAACCCTATTTGCCATATCGATGCCCACTCGGCCATCCTCGACAGATCCCTTTGAAGTGCCTCACAATTCTCCCTAGTTCTCACCACCCTGAACAACTTTGTGTCATCTGCAAATTTAGCCACTGCACTGCTTACTCTCAACTCCAAATCATTAATAAACAAGCTAAAAAGCATCGGACCGAGTACTGATCCCTGTGGTACCCCACTGCTTACCACCCTCCACTGAGAAAATTGCCCATTTATACTCACTCGCTGTTTCCTATTAATTAGCCAGTTTTTGATCCACAAGAGGACTTGTCCTTTTATCCCATGACTATTGAGCTTACTTAGGAGCCTTTGATGAGCAACTTTATCAAAAGCTTTCTGGAGGTCTAGGTAAACAACATCTATTGAGTCCCCCTTATCCACATGTTTGTTCACTCCCTCAAAGAGCACTAGCGGGTTAGTGAGACAAGATTTTCCATTTCAGAACCCATGCTGAGTCTGCCTCAATAGTTTTTGTTCATCTATGTGCTTACTAATTCTTTCTTTAACAACAGTTTCTACCAACTTACTGGGTAATTGACATCAGACTGACTGGCCTGTAATTTCCCAGATCTCCTCTGGAAACCTTTTTAAAGATGGGAGTGACATTAGCTATCCTCCAGTCCTCAGGAATGGAGGCAGATTTTAATGAAAAATTACATATTTTTGTAAGGAGATCCACAAGTTCACATCTGAGTTCTTTCAGAACTCTTGGATATATGTCATCCAGGCCTGGTGATTTATCAGTTTTGAAGTTGTCTATCAGTTGTAGGACCTCCTCTCTCATCACCTCAATCTGACTCAGGTCTTTCAACACCCCTCCCAAAATCAGTGGTTTTGGAGTGGGCAAGCATTTCTCATCTTCCACAGTGAAGACAGAGGCAAAAAAAATGCATTCAGCTTCTCAGCCATTTCCCTATCATCCTTCAGCAGTCCTTTTACCCCTTGATCATCCAAGGGCCCCACTGCTTCCCTGGCTGGTTCCCTGCTTCTAATGTACTTGAAGAAAGTCTTATTGTTGGTCTTTATGTTTTTTTCACAACATGCTCCTCATATTCCTTTTTTGCCTGCCTGAACACAGACTTGCATTTTGTTTGCCACAGCCTGTGTTCCCTTTTATCAACTTCACTGAGACTAGCTTTCCACTGCTTAAAGGAATCCTTCTTACTTTTTACAGCTTCCATTATTTTGTTTGCTATCCATGCAGGCTTTTTTCTATACCTATTTGTGCCTTTCCTAACCTGTGGTATATATTTTTTCTGAGCTTCTAGGATTGTAGTTTTAAATAGTCTCCAAGCTTCCCCAATGGTTTTGACCCTTTCTACTTTTCCTTTCAGATTCTTCCTCACATGTCCCCTCATACCAGAGAAGTTACCCCTTTTAAAGTTAAAAGTGGTTGTGTCAGTCTTTTGGGGCAACTCTCCATTTATACAAATGTTGAACTCAATAACATTATGATCACTGTTCCCAAGTGGTGCAATCACTTTTACATCTCTCACCAGGTCTTGGGCATTACTTAGGACCAAATCCAGGATCGCCTCTCCCCTGGTAGGTTCTGTGACCATCTGCTTCATAGCATAGTCATTGAGAGTGTCTAGAAACTCAATCACTTTTTCCCGACTTTAACACATATTGACTCAATCACCTATTACAACACAGTTATTTCATCTAGGTGCTATCTTTAATACATTCATCATTTTATAATCCTTCTCTATCTTTTGATCCGATGGGCAATAACAAACTCCCAGTGTTAAGCTTCCTTTTGGGCCCACTATTTCAACCCATAGCATTTCAGCAATTAATGTACCTTATTCTGTATACTCCTATCTTTTGAGACAAAGTTGCATTTCACCTCTGTTGTAGTACCCAAACTTTTGAACTCCCTCCTTATAAAGACTGACCTGAACTTAGTTTGCTGTTTTTCAGGCACCAGGCCAAAGCACTGGTTGGGTTGGTTTGCCCCCCTCCCCGGCTGGGTTTGACAGTGTTGTAGATAGTTTTGTTGAATGACATTTTAATTAGTGTTTTTTTAAAATTTGGAATTTAGGTTTCCTTGTATTCCTTTTACAGTTGGGGCCCACATCGGAAGATGCAGCTGAGAGGTAGGCTAGAAATCCTTTAGATAAACAAATATGTTTTGATGTCACTTGTCATGCAGGGAGGAAGAAGGTTCTACCTGTTGACATCAGTGGAAGAGTGGACACTGCATAAAGGCTGATAGTATTTAGTCCAGTCTGAGCTTTCATGAGTCAGAGCTCACTTCCTCACAAAAGTTCATACTGGAATAAATGTTAGTCTTCAAGGTGCCAGTGGACTTCTGCCTTGTTTTGCTACAATAGACTTACTTAGGATAGGATACTAAATGGAGAAAAACAACAGAAGACAAAAAGAGTCCCCCAAAGTTGTTAGCTTTCATCTCATGCTGTATTACAAAAGGGGGGGGTGTTTTCCCTGTACTTCATTCTGGGCAGTAATGGTTTTCTGTGCATTGTGTTCATCCCTAAATGAGAAGTACCAGAGTGAAAGGCCATCAACTGTGGCTCATTTCAAGAAGAGAATGAAGTTCTTTGCTGGCTTTGTTCTTGCTAGTCATCTTTAGAATAGGACGTTTTGATGCAATGCTTGATGGCTTTCTCCCCTCACTCCCCCAGCTGGCCCTTACCACTGCCTGTTGAAATGGTAAGCATTTTGCACTTTTATATCTGGCAGCCTTTTCTTCTGAATACAAGGCAGCCTTAAGTAAGACAGATAGTCTGTTTTCAGTACTGTGGCATGGATTTGTTTGTGAATAATGAGCAGCGCAGAGAAAATGATTAATAATTTTGGGGAGAGGGAGCTGAAGCAAAGGGGGAGGGCAATATGAACCATTTATTAATGAAGCACATTCAGGACTGCCTGGAAGAAAAAGGAGGAACAAGAAAAGGATTCATGTGTAAAAATTGTAGATGGTGTATAAGGAAGGAGAAGGCAAGACAGGACAAAAGGAAGCTGACAAATTGCAACTTACGGAGACACCTAGTAAAAAAGAATGAACAAGCCATGCAGCAAAGTGTTTTTGTAGAATATTAAGGAGTCCAGGAATAAAAGGAGCAATCAGTGCAGACAGAGTCTTTCTGATTAAATCCTGAAAGTTTAGCCACTTAAGCCTATGGCTCATGGAAAGGACTTAATAATTTTTTTAAGGATGATGGTACAATGTTAAGAGGCAATCTCTGACAAACCTACAAAGAGATATCATGAGATACATGCATAGCATTTTTAAGTAGGGAACCAAAATGGTGATCTTGATCTTCAGTGGAGCATTTATGAGGGGGGAACTAGATTGGCCTAAGCACTCCCATTTTACAAATGAAACTGATGTTAAGAAGTGGGGAAGGAAAAGCTTTGCAAGCAATCACTTCATAGCACAATGAACAGAAGTAGTTCATCTCTGGTGCAAATTCAAAATGTTTTCTTTGAATATATGTTAGCCTTGGGTAGCTCTTTCAGAACTTGGAAGGAAAGAGAACCATTGAGGTTGTGTGCTATCCATAATGGATGTTTATTTAAATTTTAATTTATGTTATTTATAGTCCACCTTTCTCACAGGGAGGCAAGGCAGATTACGCATAGCGACTCAGTACAATCAACAAAATGGGACATTCAGTAGCCAATTCATTAGGATTTTAGAAGTCTTGTATCACCAGAAAAAACTGGCACATAGCATAAGTATTTACATGGCACATAAAACAGTACAGAAATTACAGAATAGGGCTTTACTTACAATAAGCTATATGCAGCTGTAATTAGACTACAGTCCCAATCATTTATCTAAATAAGTTTGTGAAAGGGTGACCTCATACAGGTGACCTCCCCTCCCAAGCTGATCCATTACACTGCAGCTCTACTCCCTCTACAAGAATACCCTCCTGGACAATACTGTTTCACATTTTATTAAATGATACAGACATGGAGGTCTGAGAGTCAGTTTGGTGTAGTGGTTAAGAGTGATTTGGTGTGGTGGTTAAGAGCAGTAGACTGTAATCTGGAGAACCGGGTTTGATTCTCCACTCCTCCACATAAAGCCATCTGGATGACCTCAGACTAGTCACAGCTCTCTCAGAGCTCTCTCCCATCTACCTCACAGGGTGCCTGTTGTGTGGAGGGGAAGGGAAGGCAATTGTAAGCTGCTCCAAGAGTCCTTCAGGTAGTAAAGGGTGGAGTATAAAACCACCTCTTCCTCCTCCTCCTCCTCCTTCCTAATAGCCTCAGGGAAATGATTCCATAATATAAGAGCCACCACAATGAATGTGCATTACTGGGCATTTGCCAATTTTACCTCTTTGCAGGGTAGCACCTTCAGAAGGCTTTACTCCAATGAACAAAGTTGTCACAGCAGACCACAGCAGGAGAGGTGGTCTTCAGGTATATGGGTCTAATGCCATTAAGGTCTTTTTATGTGATAGAACCTTGAATTGAGCCTTATAACTCATTGGTAACCAATGGTGGGTCTGAAGAGTGGGAGTGATACACTGATTCTGCTTAACACCTGATAATACCTGGGCCACAGCATATTCTCTCTCTCTCTCTCTCTCTCTCTCTCTCTCTCTCTCTCTCTCTCTCTCTCTCTCTCTCTCTCTCTCTCTCTCTGTATTTTTGCTGTGTGTGTATGTGTGCTTGTGCCTGGAAGTCATGGCACCTCTGACGACTCCTACTGGGGCATGGAGGACATTCAGAGAAGTAGCTTGATAGCCTATCTCTGGTCTCCCAGCCCTGGTATTCTCTGAAGGTCTCCCATCCAAATACTTGTCAGAGTTGGCCCTGCTTGGCTTCTGAGATCTGACCAGATTGGGTTTGCCTGGGCTCTCCAGGTCAGGGTGGGGCCACAGCATTCTGAACCATATGTAACTTCTGAGTTGTCTTTAAGGGCAGACCCATGCAGAGTGCATTACAGCTGTCTAACCTTGACAAAACCACAGCATGCCCTCAGCAATACATTATTTTTAATGAAATAATAATGTTTATCTGCAGCAATGGCATGAACAACAGATGTTTCATATGATTTAATTTCATTTAATTTTGAGATAATATTAGATGAAATACCTTGTGCTATGTCTTGCACATACAGAAAAGTGATTTTTGTGCTTCTTCTTGTGCAAGGACTGTTGTACGTGAAGAAATCTTCTGTGAGATCCAACCCCAAACCACTGGTGGTCAGCATGTCATGAAAAGCACTCTCAATAAGTTGATTATATGGTTATGGTTTCTTCTGTCCATCCTGAATCTTCTGTGAATAAATATTATTGGGTATATGGAGAGAGCAAAAAATTCTCTGCCTGTTTAGCCTCTCTGTATCATCTAAAGTTTTACAAACCTCCACTCTTTCCCCCTTTAGATATCTTTTCTTAAATGTGAAAAGACTCACAGTCCACTTGTTGCTAGATCACAAATATTTAAATATCTGTTGATATCAAAGATTAATATTCACTTTAAAAGGCAAGTGAATGTCACATTTCATCCTTCAACGAAGGGAAGATAAAAAAAGCAATTAATTTGAAGAAAAGAGGGATGTTTGTTCCATTTCCCTTGGGTTAAATCTTCAGTTAGAAATAAAGTACCCTGCTGACATTATTTTATGCCATCTGAGGATCCCTATCATCTGAGCACACAAGCTGGTATGATATGTGGCCTCCTCTGAAACACACCCCTATTTTCAGGGTGAACCATAAGATGTCTGTTGTTCAAAAGAAATAACATTTGTACATAAGCAACAAAACACTGAATAGATGTTGTTCAGCTCTACAGTATTTGGGGTTTTACAAGCTATGTTTTGATTTTTGGATCAAAAAAATTTAGAAGGGTGGGAAGATTTCCTATAAAAAAAATTAGCACTAAAAATTCTAAGCTTTGTTTTTCCCCAAAAAGGTTTTCTGCCTTTGATTCTTCTATCTAATGCTGCTTCAGCACTAATTCTTCCCTTCGTAAAGATTTCTTTCTTCCTACTAAAGAGATTCAAGCAACCAGTACACAGTGAATGTGATGATGCTGCATAGCCACAGTTGGATGATGTTACCCAGCTATGGATAATGATCAAGTATTTCCCATTTCATTTCTCTTTATCTTCATTTATATTCTTTTACCTACTGGTTTTGTAGAACCATTTGTATTATATACACAAGTTTGATTTTACATGCAAATTATATGGTATTTATAAGTTTACTGTAGGTTTGCAACATTGAAAAGCCCCTATATTTTAATTTTTTTAAAGCTATAATAATAATAATTGTAAGTATGCATTTAATGGGAAAAAATCAGGAAAAGGAGTTGGACAGTGCTCTTTCCTGGGAGAAAGCCACATGAAGTAGACTTCAGTAGAATTCTGAGTAGACCTATTTACTATTACATCAAAAATGACACAAAATAAAGAATCACATTTTTAATTTGTGCAAAGGTGCAACATAATTTCTAAGAAGAAATTGAAAACTGAAGGAATGAGTAATCTGGAAAAAAAATGAAACCATATTGCCCCTAGCTAATGAGATATCCTGGAGTATATCACTGAAGGTGGGGGGGGTCCCCCTCCTTGGAGATTTTCAGGAGGCACTGAAAGGCCTGCCTGTTTGCCAGGGCTTTTGAGGGTGTTTGAATGGCAGGCATCTTTTAAGGGGGAAGGGGGAGAGATTTGAGATTTGCTATTTAATTTTTGCTTTTACTGAAAATGTTTTTAAATATTGTAAGCCTTAAACCACAAAGAAAAAGATATAAATGTGTTAATAAAACAATAAATAAAACAAAGAAAAGTGGTATCCAGTAGAATGTTTCTCAAACAAGCCAACACTCCCATTCTTGTTTTCTAATAGTTCACAAATATATGCCAAAAGGTAAAGGTATATTTTAAACTTTGGGAAAAGTACAAGAAAATTGTCCTCTCCACAAAGCTTCCATAGAGCAGTGAATCAATTATTGAACCCTACAAGTTTTCTTCTTACCTAGGCGAGGGGCTTATATTTATTATTAAATAATAAATTAAATAATGTAATTGTAATATACAAAAACTAAAGGATAAAAAAACACTGACATTTCCTTTTACTGCTGTTTGTTTGTTTGTGTGTTTTAACAGATCTCCTTTGCAGGGCTAAAATATGGACTGCAATGATGTGATGCATATCTAGAATGACCATGTCATACCTACTTAGGTTAAGAGTCTTCCGGGGATTATTGTGGCACATTTATGTTTACCTTATTCTGTTTAACCTTTATTGATACTTTAGATGGCTTCTAGATAGTTCTAGATAGAACTAACACCAAAAAATGATGTCCTCATCATCATAGGGGACTGAATGCTAAAGTAGGAAATCAAAAGGTAACCGGAATAACAGACAAGTTTGGCCTTGGAGAACAAAATGAAGCAGGGCAAAGGCTAACAGAGTTTTGTTAAGAGAACACACTGGTCACAGCGAACACCCTCTTCCAACAACCTAAGAGGCAACTCTACACATGGACATCACCAGATGGGCAACACCGAAATCAGATTGACTATATAATTTGCAGTCAAAGATGGAGAAGCTCTATCCAGTCAGTAAAAACAAGACCTGGAGCTGACTGTGGCTCAGATCATGAGCTACTCATTGCAAAATTCAGACTTAAACTGAAGAAAATTGGGAAAACCACTAGGCCATTCAGGTTTGACCTAAATTGCATCCCCGATAAATATACAGTAGAGGTGAAGAATAGGTTTAAGGGACTAGATTTGATAGACAGAGTGCCTGAAGAGCTATGGATGGAGGTTCGTGACACTGTACAGGAGGCAGCAATCACCACCATCCCAAAGAAAAAGAAATGCAAGAAAGCAAAGTGGCTGTCTGATGAGGCTTTACAAACAGCAGAGAAAAGAAGGAAAGCAAAAGGCAAAGGTGAAAAGGAAAGATTTACCCAACTGAAAGCAGATTTCCAGAGAACAGCAAGGAGAGATAAGGAGACTTTCCTGAATGAACAATGCAAAGTTATAGAGGAAAACAATAGAATGGAAAGGACTACAGCTCTCTTCAAGAAAATTGGAGAAATCAAGGGAACGTTCCATGCAAAGCTGGCCATGATAAAGGACAAAAACGGTAGGGACCTAACAGAAGCAGAAGAGATTAGGAAAAGATGGCAAGAATACACAGAAGAACTATACAAGAAGGACCTCATGTCCCTGACAACCACAATGGTATAATCAGTGACCTTGAGCCAGACATCCTGGTATGCCTTAGAAAGCATTACTAACAACAAAGCTAGTGGAGGTGATGGTATCCCAGCTGAGCTATTCAAAGTTTTAAAAGAAGATGCTGTTAAAGTGCTGCACTCAATTTGCCAACAAATTTGGAAAACACAACAGTGGCCACAGGATTGGAAAAGGTCAGTTTACATTCCAATCCCAAAGAAGGGCAATGCCAAGGAATGTTCAAACTATCACACAATTGCACTCATTTCACACGCTAGCAAGGTCATGCTCAAGATCCTACAAGCTAGGCTCCAACAGTATGTGGATAGAGAACTGCCAGAAGTACAAGCTGGGTTTCAAAGAGGTAGAGGAACTAGAGATCAAATTGCCAACGTACGCTGGATTATGGAGAAAGCAAGAGAGTACCAGAAACACATCTACTTCTGCTTCATTGACTATGCTAAAGCCTTTGATTTTGTGGATCACAATAAACTATGACAGGTTCTTAAAGAGATGGGAATACCAGACCACCTCACATGTCTCCTGAGAAACCTGTATAAGGGTCAAGAAGCTACAGTTAGAACCGGATATGGAATAACTGATTGGTTTAGCATAGGAAAAGGAGTACGACAAGGAAGTATATTGTCACCTTGCATATTTAATTTATAGGCAGAGTACATCATGCAAAATGCTGGCCTGGATAAATCACAAGCTGGAGTTAAGATTGCTGGGGAAAAGATCAATAACCTCAGATATGCAGACGATACCACTCTGATGGCAGAAAGTGAAGAGGACCTAAAGAGCCTCTTGCTCAGGGTGAAAGAGGAGAGCGCAAAAGTGGGCTTGAAGCTCAACATCAAAAAAACTAAGATCATGGCATCCGGCCCCATCACTCCTTGGCAAATAGAAGGGGAAGTCATAGAAGTAGTGACAGACTTCACGTTCCTGGGATCCCAGATCACTGCAGATGGTGACTGCAGCCATGAAATTAAAAGACGCCTGCTCCTTGGGAGGAAAGCAATGGCAAACCTAAACAGCATGATAAAAAGCAGGGACATCACCCTGCCAACAAAAGTCTGCATGGTCAAAGCAATGGTATTCCAAGTAGTAATGTATGGCTGCGAAAGTTGGACTATAAGGAAGGCCGAGCGCCGAAGAATAGATTCTTTTGAACTTTGGTGCTGGAGAAGACTTTTGAGAGTCCCTTGGACTGCAAGGAGATCAAATCAGTCAATCCTAAAAGAAATCAACCCTGACTGTTCCCTGGAAGGCCAGATCCTAAAGCTGAAGCTCAAATACTTTGGTCACCAAATGAGAAGGGAGCACTCACTGGAGAAGACCCTGATGCTGGGAAAGATTGAAGGTCAAAGAAGAAGGGGACGGCAAAGGATGAGATGGTTAGACAGTGTCATCAATGCAACGAACATGAAATTGAGCAAACTTCAGCAGACAGCGGAAGACAGGAGGGCCTGGCGTAAACTGGTCCATGGGGTCACGAAGAGTCGGACTTAACTGTGTGACTGAACAACAACAAGATATCAGCTGCCATTAACCCTGAGGTGCTGAACCACTCTCCCAGTTTGGTGTAGTGGTTAAGTACGCAGACTCCAAACTGAAAGAACCGGGTTTGATTGATTTGATTGAACCTGGGAGAGGAAGGGAAGCTGCAGTCGCTGCAGCCCTTGCCCTGGAGTCTTTGATTGGATTAGCAGGCGGGGTCCCCAGGCCCCGTCCCTAAAAAGTCCTTAGCTACAGGGCTGCCTCCACTTGCAGCTGCTGGATGACCTTGGGCAAGCCATAGTTCTGTCAGAGGTGTTCTTGAAAAAGAGCAGTTTCTGTCAGAGCTCTCTCAGCCCCACCTACCTAACAGGCTGTCTGTTGTGGGAAGGGAAGGGAAAGGGAAAGAAATTTATAAGCTGCTCTTAGACTCCTTTGCATAGTGAAGGGCGGGGTATAAATCCAATCTCTTTTCTTCTTCTTCTTTGTTTCTATAAGAGTTATGGCATTGTGTTTTTATTTGTACATATATGTTGTCCAAGCAGATGCTTGTTGGCAAGTGTTAGATATGGAATCTCATAAAGTGTCATCTGTCAAATCTGAAAGTGTCATAAAGTGTCATCTGTCAAATCTGAAATGGCATTACCTTTGTCTGTATCCACAAACAATCACATACTGAGACATGCTGTGACTTATTGTGGATTTGAGTTTGTTACCACCCTCTTTTAGATAATTGTTCCTTATTATGTTTGTGATTCTACAATAATATATATGAGTTTGGCATTATTATTGACTTTGCTTTCCATATAATTATTGTTGCATTTATTAGCATGATTTGACTACAGATTTGTTTGTGATTTCTTTGTATCCACAAACTATCACGTACTGAATCCTGTACCATGTGAGTTATCAAAATCAAGTAAAATGTTGAACGTCAGTATATTTCTGCAGTCAGATTCTGAATACCATTGCCTGTCAGTAGAGATGCATGAACCTATTAATGGGACTAATAACCACTGTAAGACTAGACTGGATTAGATTCTCTTTCACTTTGTGGGCTTTGTTTACAGCCACTGACAGTGATTCCCATCAGGAAAGCACTTTACTGTCAGCTACTGATGCCAGTTATCTGGGATAAAAAGGCTGCCTTAATTTTTTTATTTTATTTGTTTGTTTAATTTGTATCCTGCCCTCCCTGCCAGGCAGGCTAAGGGCAGCTTACAGAGTATATATAAATATATTAAAACAGCGAGATACATTAAAACAGTAATAAAGTTAAAACCACAACATGTGCAAATAGGTGCTAGCAAACATAGTACAAATAAATGATGGTGGCGTAGCTTCAGCATCTAGATGGTAAAACTACCACCACAGCCTGAGTTCTTGCCAGGCTATTAGATGTTAAGTTGGTGCTGATGTTAGGGGGCCAGGGCCTCGATGTTAAGAGGTGGCCCGTAATCAAAGGCTTGGTGGAAGAGCTCCATTTTACAGGCCCTGTGGAACTGTAAGAGGTCCCGCAGGACCCTGATGTCATCTGGGAGCTCATTTTACCAGTAAGGGGCCGCCACAGAAAAGGTCCTGACCCTCGTCACCACTAGCCTGGCTTCTTGAGGATCTGGGACGGCCAGACAGTTTTGGGACCCTGATCTTAGTGCTCTCTGGGGAACATGTGGAAAAAGGTGGTCCCTTGGGTAAGTAGGTCCCTGACCATATAGGGCTTTAAATGTAAAAACCAGCACCTTGAACTGAATCTGGTATGCTATGGGCAGCCAGTGCAGTGCTTTTAGGGCAGGTTCCCACACAAGAAGGCACAACAACAGCCTAGCCACTGCATTCTGCACCAGCTGCAGCTTCCGGATTTGGGACAAGGGCAACCCTTTGTAGAGAGCATTGCAGTAATCCAATCTCGAGGTGACCATTGGATGGATCATTGTTGCCATGTCATTGCATTTAGGGAAGGGAACCAATTGTTTAATCAGCAGTAGATGGTAAAAGGCAGACTTCACAGTGGCTGCTACCTTGGCCTCCATCATTAAGGAGGCATCCAGGAGCACTCCCAAACTCCTAACCTCTGGTGCTGGCACCAATGGCACCCCATCAAAGGTCAGGAGAGGGATCCTTAACCTTGACTCCGACTCAGGCATAGGACCCCCATCTTCATTGGATTCAATTTCAGTTGACTCAGTCTAAGCCAACCAGCCACAGCTTCCAATGCCACATCCAGATCTCCCAGACTAGAGCCTGACTGGCCGTCCAACAACAGATAGAGCTGGGTGTCATCCACATATTGGTGACAACCCAGTCCATGCCTCCAGGCAGTCTGAGCAAGGGGGCGCATATAGATATTAAACAGCATTGGGGAAAGCACCGCTCCTTGGAGCACTCCATAAATTAGTGGGTGCCTTCTGGATAGCTGCTCCCCACTGCCACCCTTTATCCCTGACTCTGAAAGAATGAGGAGAGCCATTGCAAGGCAAACCTCTGAATCCCAGTGACAGTGAGGCAGTGGATCAGTAGTTGATGGTCAACCATGTCGAACACCGCTGACAGGTCTAAATACAACAACACTGCCATCCCACTTAAATCCAGGTGGCTCCTGAAGTCGTCTGTGAGGGCAACCAGGACCGTCTCTGTCCCGTGGCCTGGTTGGAAACCAGACTGGAAGGGATCTAATACAGAGGTGTCATTCAAAAAAACCCTGCAGCTGAGTTGCCACTGCCCTCTCAATCAGTTTGCCCAAGTAGGGTAAATTGGATACTGGCTGGTAGTTAGCTAGTTCAGCTGGATCCAAGGATGGTTTTAAAATAACAAATTAACAAATAATCAAATAGCCTTCCAAGACAGGTATTAGATACTTCACAATTCAAAAATATTATGTGAATATTTGACATAGACATTTTTGAGTAAAAAAACAGGATTATAGTGTGGGGAGGATTTGGTTTCAGTTCTGAAGATAAAAGTGTCCCATGTTTTAGATTTTTCACAGCATTACTTTTCATGTGTGGTGAATTGTCCATCCAAGCACTCAGGTGATCCAACAATGTAGCCTCTCTGACCTTCTGGAATGACCCCTCTGACAGAAGAATGGCCTGAGGAGGATGCACCACAAACAGGAAACAATCCATTGTCATAGTCAGGTCCCATTTCTGAGGGACAACAAATGATCGGTGCTAGAAAGATTTCAAGTGCTGAAATCATCATATCCCCAACTAAAGTATAGTTTGTACATAGGGAGAAAAATGCAAGTCAGTGTGGGAGGGGTCCTCTGCATTCATGTCATCTGCTAGTCTGGACTGGTGTCGATGTAGGTTCAGATAAATGTGCTTAGAATCGCCATGCAAGAGCCTGAATGCTGCTCTGTTAAGGAGATGAGCAAGCCATGGTTTTCTACAATGTATTTCTAGAGGCTGAAAATCAGATCTCTGAAATGCAACTCCTGCAACATTATCAGTGATAACATCAAACTTCTGTTTGCAATGTCTATGAGATAAAATTAATCTGAGGAGAATAGCTTTAAATATCAGCATGAACAAATCCCTCTCTCTCTGTGCATGTGTGTGCATGTACAATGGTGGTGATTGGCATTTAGAGAGCCCCATTCGGCTGAGACAGCATGATTGCCTCTGATAGTAAGACTCTGTTTCAAGACAGGTAGAAATGTACTAATTGATCAGAACCAATTAGGATAAAAATCTACAACATGTTCCTGTCCATTGTCTTTGAAAACATTGTACTATGTAGAGTCATATGCTGACCTGAAGTACTTTATTTGTGCTTTGGTACTCTAGTTAAGATAAGGGTATCTCAGACATGATAAAAGGTTGCTCCAGTTCTCTGGCATTGACTGATGAGTAAGAATTTGGTTTATTTAAAAGTCTGCCAGACCCTCAGGATTCATACTCACTTGACTGTTCAGTATTGCTCAGATACTTTCCTTAACTGGGTTAAAAGTCACAATGCAAAAGATTTCTTCAACTTGAAAGTTTTGATTTAGCTGAGAAATTCACCTCAGGAGTTTTGGGAGTTCTGTGGCAAAGATATAAGAGGAAGGAAACTAACTCCTCATACAAAGTAGTTAGAGAAGTTTTTTCTGTCATCAAATAAAATTATTTCAGACATTTTGCTACTGGTGTATCTACCCATTACCTTTTTATCCACCCATCTTCCAAGAAGTCCAGAGTGACATAAATGGTTCTTCTCAGTTTCTTTTTAGAACAACCCCAGCATGTAGGTTAGGCTGAAAGTGGCTACCCCAGTGTCATCCATTGAGTTTCATGGCTAAGTGGGGATTTGAACCTAGTCTGACTCTAACCATCATATTTACATCTGGCTGGTATTTGAGAAGACTCTTCTTGTTAGCAAATGTAGTCAGAATACACTTGTGCTGTAAATATATGTCAATATGGCTGACTTAATTGCAGCCTAAATCTACATTAAAATAGTGACCTTCCCTCTACTACTCCTTGTTCCCCTTCTAGGGAGATGCTCACTTAGGTTTTAACAGCTGAAGTAAATAAATACTAATGGTACCAGTAATAAGTATCTTTGTGACTAAATGGGAAAGTGCTACTACAGATTTGGAAGAAACACTCAGCTAACCCAGATATGATGAAATCAGAAACTGTGCTTATGGGAATTGCTACAAATTCTAGGTGGAGAAATTATCAGATTTAAGCAATAAAAATAATGCTACGTATTCATTACCCAGTGCCTCCCATACAGCAAGTTACCACCCTGAAGTGAGACAAAAGAGAGAGAATGGTGGGGGGGGGGCTGTATTTGTGTGTAAGAGAGGGGTTTATCATTACTGTTCCTGAAATTTGATGATGATTCAGTCAGGAGATAGCAGGACCCCCTCAGTTGGGGACCAAGAAGCTTACATGAAAAGGGACAGGCAAAAAGCGTTATTTGCAGAAGGATTCTGTCCCCAGTTATAAGTGAAACAGTGGAGATTTGGAACCAAGAGTGAGAGGCACCAGGTTTGTGCTGAGGAGGGGACAGTTCATAAGACCTAATATTGTAGAACTGGAATACATCTAGAAAGAGAGGGGCAGTGCTTTGAGGTAAAGGTGGGATAGTGAAAGAGAGTAGCTGGTTCTAATTAAAGGCATAAATCCTGGGTAAGGAAATTGAATGTGGTAATTGAGACTGAGAATGTTGTGCCAAAAAGTCCATTGATGAAATCTGGCTGTCCTTGATTAATGATCTGAATGCCATTTCTGGTGAGGTTGAGCTTTTACTTCTTGAGGATCCCTGTCCAGCTCCACTTTGCAGAACTGATTTTAGGTGTGGCCCTTTTGCTCTGTCGTGACTAGATGCTTGGTTATTTGTTGTTTGCATATTTGCAGAACATGGAGGCAAGCTCATTTTGACAAAGACAAAATGGAGGCACCATAGCAACACTTCAGCAGACCTGGGGGGGGGGGAAGCTATCAAACTCAGGGTCCCAGTTGGTAAAGAAATTGTGTAGGTATCCCTGTAGAAGGGTTATTAGATTGAAACAGATGTACTGGAGTATTTCTTGCTAGCTTTTGCATCAGTGGGATTTATAATTTTTATTGTATCATGCAGCTTTTATTACAGGCTTCCATCATATAGTTTTAATCATGAAGGTGCTTTTGAAGCATCAGATGAATTTTCCAGCAGCTTTCTGCCGCAAGCTTAGGCATGTTAAACTGGTGACGGATTTGTCTTATGAACTGACCTCATGCTTTAGTACAGTGCAACTAATATTAGTTTGAGCTAAGAAACACAATTTCTTTTTAGACACTTACTAGTCGTAATATCCAAGAATCCCCCTCACCCCCTGGGCTATACTGTTATGCATATTATTCAAATCATAAGTATTAATGAAATTCACTACACTACCCATAAGTGTTTGTCCTTTGCTCCTGCAGCAAAATAAAGGGCATTAGAAGGCCTTGTGATCAAAGGAGATGCCATAGCTCAGCAGTGGAGTACATATTTAGCTAGTATAATGCCCCCAAATTGCTAATTAAAAGATTTCACGTAACATCACTGGGAAAGCTCTCTACTGACAAGTCCCTGGAAAACTGCTGCCCATCACAGCTAAAAGCTGCTATATGAGAGAGACTGGCTGAGTTCAGACTGGCAATTTGCCCCACTATAGCTATATCAGCAACGTTTTAAAAGCAGATTAAATGGGGCGTCCACACAGGCACATCTGCCTGGCGTTTCCCACCCGTAGGCAACCCGTGCTGTTCCGCTTCGCTCCCGCCTTTAATAAATACCTCATAAAAGTGGTAGCAAATCCCTGAAAATTGCCTTTATGCCACATTTGTCTGCTTCCCGGCAGTGTGAATGCTACGCGGAAAAGCCGGGAGCAACCCGTGTTGTGCATAAGGGAGCAGCGATATGATTGGCTGTGCTCCACTCTACCACCCAATGTGGTGCCAACGCAGCAGAATCCTCCCCAATCGGCTGGATGCCTATGTGTGTATGGGCACATGAGCTCTCATGCACTCATACACACATAAGCATCCAGCCGATTTACCAGGAAAAAGCCATTTACAACTGTGCCTCCAGACCAGCAGTCTGAACACTCCCGCATACCTCCTCCCAGTATGCTCCCACATCAGTCCGAGCTATGTGACCGGGAAACCCTGGAACAGTTTGTTCTGGGGCTTTTTTATATAATATATCTCTCACACTTTTCAGAATGTGCCCAAGGCAGTTAATAGCATAGATAAACCAATAAAAATGTAATTTAGAACAGAAACAATTAAAATAGTGTGAACAAAGAGAAACTAAAACTGTAACAATTAACTTCATGATCAGTGTTTTAAAATAATAGCCAATAAATCCAGCAGTATATAATCAGCATAAAAGCACATAAAAACCAAATATATAAAAAATGGACAGCACAGAGCAAGGAGACAACGTTTGGTTAAAACCTTGGACACACAAAAATATGTTGGTCTAGTGTCTAAAAGTCAGTCATATAGGTCTAAAAGTCAGTCATATAGATTCTGCCACTGAAAAGACCCTGGGTCTAGTTTCTCCCACTACACTTCTGTGGGTGGAAGCACCAAGAGTAGCGCAAGAGAATATAACCTTAATTTGTGAGAGGAATAGTATACGAAGAGACAGTACTTTAAGCACCCCACTCCCATGTTGCTGAGGACCTTAAAATTAAGTATCAACACTTTGAACTATGCCCACTAATGGATAGGTAGCTACAGCATTATGTGCATGGCACCAAGGAAAGGAAGCACACACTCTTGAAGCAAGAAACAACCTCAGCAGGACACTATTATGCCACTGTTGGATTAGTCTCATATTTCCCCATCTCCTTTTACAGAGCTGTGCAATTATTTACATGCAACCGGAGATAACTGCTTACCCTTTACAGAAGAACTCTGTGTGTCTTTATAAGTGTTGTGTATTAAGATGTAAAAGATGGCGAGCTGGGCCATGCAGTTGGACAGACCCTTGGACCTTCGGTCCTAAAGACAATAGCCACCTCGGATCCTAGGGCACACCAATGGGCTCACCTGGATCCGAAAGGGAACCTATGGAAACAAAGACTTGTAAATAGAGCCAATTACGGGTGATGGGTGTGTGGGGGTGTGGTGCAGCACATAAACTGGCCAAGGACTGGCAAAAAGCATGCTTCGTTCTGCTATGTAATCAATAAACGTCTTGCTGATTTCATCATGCTGAGCCTCCAGCCTCAGTACTTTTCACTGGCGATGAGGATGGGATCCTGTGAGCAAGCCTGACTCCTCCGCACTCAAGAGCATCGCATCGGGGTCCACCACAGAGCCCGAGTACTCCCGCCCCACGTCACCATCCACTGGCGATCCAGAGATCACGGCCACCATATCATCGCAACCGGCCCCAGCTCTGCTGCAATGAGTCATGGCTTCAGCTCTGGGACAGCAGCTCTTGGCCTTCGACCCAACCCATCCTGGGTACTGGGGAGCCTGGGTCACTCAGCTGAAACACTTCTTAAACATACAAGGAGAAACCAATGTGGAACTCAAGAAATCATGGCTGCTGAGCATGTGTGGCATTGCCACAATCCGGCTGGCACAGAATCTCATCGTGCCAAAGACACTGGAGACCGCCACCTACAATGAGCTGCTCACCACACTACGCCCCAAAACCATTGAAATGGGCTGTCAGGATGGATTTCCTGGGACGCATATAAAAGCCTGGGGAGTCCACCACCGAATTCCTCACCAACCTCCACCGCTTCAGCAGTGAATGTGAGTTTCCTTCCTAGAAGACACTCTGCTGACCCAATTCATCTGGGGGGGTCAGCGAACTGAAGCTACGGTGGAAACTCGGTGCTGCAAATGGCCACCATGTTCAAGAAATCGCAGAAGGACCAACAAACACACTCCACACACCAGACCACAGCTGCTCAGGACTCCAACCTCTCAGAGGAGGAAGGAATGGGAGCCCATCAGGTTTTTCATCATGCCCAGCCCAACACCCACAAGAGCTGAGCACTGGTCAGCCACATGTCATCACAAGGGTCCATAAAACAACCCAGGTCAACTCCAGGCGCCAACTGTGAAGATCCCCACAAATGAAGGTCCTGCAGATTCCGTGACATGTGTAGCAAACAGGGCCACATCGCCCATGCCTGCTGTTCATGGGGGAATCACCAGAACACCTTGGCGCACCACAGGATGACCAAACTCAACTCTACCACAATCAACCAAAATCAGGTGCATTACTTGCCTTAGGGGTCGGCCCGCAAACTGACTGTAACTATGTTAATAGAGGGGACCCCATGTGAGATGGAATTAGATACAGGATTGTCTCTTTCCATTATTTCCAAGGATACCCTCAGGAGGATATGCCCTAATGGGGAACCCCCTTTAGGGGACACCGGCCTCAGGCTAAAAGACTTTCAGAGGAACCCAGTTGAAATCAAGGGGGTGGGCCAGTTTCGCGTGCAGTACAAGGTGTTTAAAAGCCTCTTAGAACTGGTTGTAGTGAGGGGCCCCCCTCACCAGCTTGTTGGGCCTATCCTGGTTCAATGCACTCGGATTAGTGGTAACTGGGATCAATCAGGTGGGGCAGTGGGACTACAGTCAAGTCTGCCAAGAGTTCCCAGCCATTATGGGAGATTTCAACTATCCAGATATTTGCTGCAAATCTAACTCTGCTAGACATGGGGCATTCCGCAGATTCTTGAATAGTCTTGCAAACAACTTCATCTCTCAGAAGGTGGAGGTCGGAACAAGAAAGAACTGATTGATGAAGTTAATGTTGTGGGATCCTCGGGGAATAGTAACCATGTCAGCTTGGAATTTGACATAGAGAAGGATGTGAAACCAGGACATAGTAGGACTCGTATCCTGGACTTCAGGAAAGCTTATTTCAAAAAAACTCAAAGAAATAATAAGTAAGATCCTGTGGCTGGAAATGCTGAGGGGGAAATCTGCACAGGAAGTGATGCTGAAAAATGAAGTGCTTACAGCACAATCACAAACTGAGTGATTTAATTGTCTTTTTAAACAGTGGCAAAGTGGAGCAGTTATGCAGCAATGATGTGGAGGTAGTAGAACTTGATAAAGCTGTATGAGAGACCACGTGGGTGAAAAGCCAATTGTACTGTACTGCCTACTTAGGAAGAAACATGGTGAAAGAATACAGTGAAGCAATCTGCAAAACCAACTATCAGATTTATTGTTGAAAAACCAGGTCCCTGTTTGCAACCAGCAAACAGGATACCAGCTGAGCCAACAGATGTTTAAGCATCCCTAATTTTAAAATCCTCAAAGGTTCAGAATTATTTCTCTTTTTCTAAATGAAAAAAAAACAACAACAACACTGAATGGAGAAGTTATGGGAGTGGCACTTTCTCTGCAGGTCATTTCAAAGTTCCCTGCCCTACCCCTCAGAATTCAACTGGTTTTCTTCCTAGCTTATTTCAGATGTAAGTTATACATTTGGCCTTTCCAAAACTTCTCTTCTTAAAATCTTAGTCTCCCAGGGTGCTTTGTCTAAGCAAACAAACACCAGTGCTTCTTTGTATACCTTTGTTTATGTTGTGTTTCCTCTCTTAACCAAAGTGAGCTCTACTCTATCTTAAAGAAACAGTCACAGGTGTGCCAGTGATGACATATATTAGTAAGAGTTCAGAATCAGAACATAGTATAATATCTTGTCTATAAATTGAAGTGTTAGCACAAGTGTGTAAAAATGTCTGATTGTCAGCTGAAAGCTCTTGGATAATCTACATCAGATATAGATTAGACAACTAGGCTAAAGGAGTAATCAGTTATACAATAGGTGATCCACATGAGGGGAAAATCAAATAATTCATATATTCAATAGATGTTTTGTAATGTCCTTATGAGCACTTAGTAGCAAAGATACTAGCCCAAATCCAAATTATAACTAATCCCACCCATGATAAAATGATCTGAGAAAAACATTACTTTTTTTCCTTTGGGTTTGTTTGTTAACTTGAGCATATCATCAGAAGCAATTATTCTGTTTTTATAACTCATTTAGCATCCATATTTTTCTTACAGTTCAATACAGGCATTCCCTTGGGAAGTTCAAGCTGAAAGATGAAACAGGTCACATACAAAGCAAATGGTGCTGGAGGCCTGGGGCGAGCTACTGGTATTGGCAGTGTTCTCTTGGCACAGGATGAGTGTTTTGTCTCATCCATTTATCTTCCATCAAAAAAGCCCTGGTGCTACAGTCTGCATTATGAACCAACACAATGTTGTTTCTCTAAAGGAAATAGAAAGCAAGAAGAGAGAGACTTAGAACAGTCTTGTATCACATTGGGTGCGTTTAGACAGCGTGCTGGAGCGGTTTAAACTGCTCCGGCACGATGCGTGTTTTTTTTAAACTGGAGAATCGCGCTCAGACTCACCTCCTCCTTCCGAGCGCCCCGCCGTCCTCCTGCAGGTGGGAGGGGTTTCCCCCTCTCCTTTGAGCATGCGCACAGGCAGCCCTCTCCCGAACAGGAAGTTTGGCCGGTGCGAAGAAGAGCGAGCTCAACAGGTCCCTTTAAGGTTTAAAGGAAGAGTCCTTTTAAAAATGGCCTCCCCGAGATCCTGGACTCCTCTAAATGCCTAAACTAGGCACCAGTAAACCTTTTCTTTTTTTAACCTAAGTGCGGAGCTCCGCTCAAGCGCACACCGGTAAGGGGGAAAAAAAATGGAGGACTAAAACCGGAAGCTGGAGGCAGCTTCCCAGAGGGGAGGGGGGGTTGAAGCACCCGGAAGTGGCTGGATGGAGCGATCAGACAGGGAAAAGTGCGGCTTGAAACGGAGAATCATGGAAAACACCGCTTGGGTAAGTGGTGCCAAAATACTCCGTTTCAAAGGGGGTTTGCTCCAGAAAGCGACGGCTGGGGATGGTGGGCAGATGTTGGGCGTGTGAACGTGCAGGGAAAAGCCGTTTCTGAGCCGTGCTGAAAACGGCTCAAACGGCGCGTCTGAACGCACCCACTCTGTAGCTCCACAACTAAATTCAACCAATGTGCATACCCTAGAGATCCCTTGTTAAAAAATAATTGCTCAGGGCAATTGGACAGTTCCAAAACACTTGAGTGACACTCTGTTATGCACAATAGACCTTGTTTTTCTGTTTAGAAGAAGATGAGCCTCTTCCTCAATGGCTGAGTCAAAATCTTTTTTATGGATGGACTCTTTGGTAGCCTTTGTTTCTTAGGCCTTTGAGACCCCTGGAGGCCACAAGGGAATGGACTGGCATCCTTCTTAGTGTTTCCAACTGTGGGCTGAGGAAATTCTTGGAGATTGGGGGGGGGGCCTGAGCCAGGAAGGGACTTCAGCTGGGCGTAATGCCATAGAGTCCACCCTCCAAAGCAACAATTTCTCCAGCAGAACAGATATCATATTTGTGGATGCATTTAAAATACTTCTATACCATCTTTTCCCTAAAACACAATTCAAGGCAGCTTAAAAGTTCTGCTGTTTGAGAAAGTGTTGCTCTCAGGAAACATTAAAAAAAGTCTTTGACATTGGAACATTCATGTTATTTCCTAGAGTTATTTTCTCTCTCTTTTCTTTTAGCATGCATACCCCTTATTGAAAATTCAGTGCTTCCAGTAACAGGAATAATGTCAACTAATTAAGTCTACAACAACAATTCCATTAAGGAGGAAAGAACTGAAGAAAATACGCTGACGTTTGTGTCATCCATATACTGCCGGAAGACTTTAGAAAATGAATAAGCAGAAGGTCTGATAAAAGAATGGCTATCACAAACCAATTAAGGGAATTGTGACAGCCCTAATCCTCCTTAACTACAATACACAAAAGACATGTTAACATATATCAAGTGAAATTGACAAAATGCGGTCATTTGCTTTTTGCATTTTAGGTAAATGGAAGCTTCGGTGCAAAGGCTTCTGGATATAAACAAAACTTGCAACATTTGGAAGAATGTCTAGTTACATATGGAGATAATCACTTTATTAATCAAAGGAGTTTGTGTGCTGATCAGCTATAGTTTCCAGAGCAGCAGTCATCTCAGCCTGTTGCAGAAAATAAAGGAGTGTTATAGCTTCTTAAAAGTAATGTGTGTGTGTGTGTTTATGTCAACAATTTTTTTATCAAGCATATCCATTATTTTTGTTGAAACATCTGGGAATCCTAGATAAAGGTAGATTGCCTGGTGACTGGGAAGAACAGAAAGGAGCAGGCCTAGCTGCAGTGGCCATGCTACTGTACCACTAGACCCAGTCTGGCCCAGTGGTGGCCACTGCACCACTGGATCTCCCCCAGCCCAGTGGTAGCAACTACCATGGCCAGTGCTGGAGGCCACCTTGCTAATGAAAATGGCTCTGCACTTGTGACCACTGCCCAGCTGACCCAGAATTTCCCCAGAGAGAGGCTGCCAGGGGTTAAGGAAGGAGGGTAAGCTGAAGACACGGGGGCAGATAAAGATAGGTTGGCTGGAGGGAGGGAAAGAGAAGAGAAAGCAGAAAAGGGGGAGAGGCCATAGGGGCTGTCAGTGAAGGGAAACTGGAGGAGGGGATGCAAGGAAAATGAGATGCCCCCTGCAAATCCTTGTGGGTCCCCCAGTTATGCTTCTGAAGTACAGTATCCATTTACACTGTTTTTCTTAAAAATGTATGTATTAGGTTTTTATTTTTAAGAGGCTGCAAATTAAAAGCAGCAACTCTTTACTATCCCTTCAGAATTTTAATCAAAGCAATCCTAATTATAAGTGAGTCAACAGAATGAACAATTATTAAAGAGCAGGAGCTCTTAACAGTAATTAAAATAGGAGGAAAGTTGCCCACCTATGTGCATTTTAAATACAGGGAGTGACTGACAAGAGTTCTTAATACTTGATGGACAAGTCACTCTGACAGCTAAAGTTCATTAAAAAGTAAAACAGATATCTAGCTTGGAAGTCTGAAAACAACTGAGTATAAATATATGAATATTCCAGCAGCAGTTAGGATGCTGATTCCCAGTTCAGAGGTAGTTTGTCATTGCCTGCTTCTGTGTAGCAACCTTGGAATTCCTTTGTGGTCTCCCATCCAAATACTAACCTGGGCTGTCCCCACTTATATGACAAGATATGTCTTTTACTCCTACAGATGTTTCCATTCTCTCAAGCTATATAGCTACTCTTGCTTAGTATGAACAGGTAGCAGTTGACCAAGGTGATTACTAGATGCACGAGCTCAAGTATATATGCATGTCCTGGTTCCATCTGTGTTGTGTTATGCTATGTCAGAAGATGGTTGTGATGTGCTTTAGCATGGCTATGGAAGAAGAAGACTTGGACTGCCAAAAGAAGTCTAGGATCAGAGCCAGGAACACTGGTGTAATCCACTAGCTATCACTGCTAGTATGAGATTGGAGATGGGATCTGCATGGTACAGTATAAATGCTGGATGTTTTCCTCCCTTTCCCAGCATCAGAAAGAGTAAATACTACATATCCAGAGCAGGTATCACGGCTCAACAGACTGAATTTGTATAGCTATGGTTTATTGTCTGACATTTATACTGACAAAATGAGTTTTCACCAATACAAGTGTCTGGATTTCTGTACTATGTGATGTCAAATATTGGAGACAAAGGCAACTGAATTTCATGGAGGATTCTACTCATCTGTAGTCCAGAAATCATCATAAGCTAACCAATCATTCTTCCAGATATCTTGTGACAAGCTGTTCCAACAAGTGCAATGAAAGCAATGCAAATATTCCTATATTCAACCTTTCTCCTTTAGAAATATATCAGATCCAGCTGTTGAGGCAGTAAAGACCTTCCAAAAGTGCTTTTCTACATAGCTCTTTACCTCTATTTTATTTATTTATTAAATTAGATTTACTAGGCCGCCTTTCCCTGGAAATGGGCTCAGGGCAGCTTACAATGAAATAATATACAGATCTCAATTTAAAACCAGGTTAAAAATAATCCAGCTATTGCCAATAAATGAAAGCACCTTACATACAGTATATGAGATGGCGGACAAAAATTCCAGCTCCCCAGCCTGCCTGGGGGAGGGCTACAAGGGATGGGAAACTTATATAATGGTGCCAAAGAAGCCCTGTCACCATCCTCAACTGAAGGCCCAGCAGAACATCTCTGCCTTGCATGCCCTGCGGAAAGGTAACAACTCCCACAGGGCATGGATGTCTTCCAGCAGAGCGTTCCACCAGGCAGGGGCCAGGACTGAGAAAGCCCTGGCCCTGGTCGAGGACAGCCGGGCCAGGGATCACCAGGAAATTCTTATTTCCTGAGCATAATTCTCTTCCAGGGGCATACTAGGTGAGGCAGTCCCGAAAAATGTAGGTCCCTGAACGCTAAGGGCTTTAAAGGTCAGAACCAAAACCCTGAACTTGATCCAGTGCTCAACTGGAAGCCACTGCAGCTCATGCAGCACTGGCTGAATGTGTGCTGTCCAAGGAGTCCAGTAAGGACCCACAGCTGCACTTTGGACTAGTTGGAGCTACTGGGTGAGGGGCAGAGGCAGGCCCACGTAGAGTGAATTACAGTAGTCCAGCCTGGAGGTGACTGTTGCATGGATTACTGTGGCTAGGTTGGGGCAAGACAGGTAGGGAGCCAGCTGCTTAACCTAGCAAAGTTGGAAAAACACCTGGCTGTCAACCTTCGCAACCTGGGCTTCCATAGATAGGGAAGAATCCAAGGTCATGTCTAGGCTCCTGATGGTCTGTGCCGATGACAGGGGCACACCCTCAAGAGATGGAAGCTGGCAACCCGATCTTAAAATGCAAGTTCCAAAGAAGAGATGAAGGGGAGAAGCTATGGCTCAGTGGTACAGCATCTTCTTGGAATGCAGAAGGCTCCAGATTCAATCCCAAGGATCTCCAGTTAAAAGGAGCAGGTAATAGGTGTGAGTTCTCTTTCCTGATCTCTGCCTGAGAAGCAGAAAGGGCCCGGGTAGCCCGGGCCCGCCATTTGCGGGGACGGGCGGGGACAAAGAGGTCGGCTAGAAGTGGGGCGGGGGGCAGGGGGCGCGGCGGGAAAAGACGCGCCTCCCCCCTTTCCCTAGCCAATAGGGGTCAGCAGGGCGGTCGGGGAGGGGGAGGCATTAAAAGCAGCAGGGAAGCCGCTCCCCCTCTAGTCAGCATTCTGACTGCTCCCAGTAAGCCCCGACTCCTTTTCATTACTGGGTTTTAAGTTCCAAGGGGCATGGTATGTTGACAAGGCCATGCCTATGGGTTGCGCAGTGGCCTGTGCAGCATTTGAGACATCCAGTACCTTTCTCGAGTCGGCAGCAAAGTCGAGGACTGGGTCCACGGGGATTACTCATTATTTGGATGACTTCTTTTTCGTTGGCCAGGGGATGACGAGACTTGTGCCGGGTCCCTACGAGCATTTCAGGAGCTTGCCGAAGAGCTTGGTGTCCCATTGGCGGCGGACAAGACCGAAGGGCCGGCGACTAGTCTAACATACCTGGGTATCCAATTAGACTCTGTAGCTGGGGCATCCAGGTTGCCGGAGGACAAACTCTTGGCCCTCCGGGCTCTCATTTGCTTGGTTAGGGTTCGGCCGAAGTGCACATTGAAGGAACTGCAGTCACTGGTGGGACACTTGAACTTTGCTTGCCGGGTTGTTTCACCTGGCAGGGCTTTCTGCGCGAGGCTGGCCAGAGCGACGGCCGGGGTCAGGGCACCTCATCACCGGGTGCGGGTGACCAAGGGCATGAAGGAGGATTTAGGAGTGTGGCTCCAGTTCCTGGTGGGATACAATGGGGTTACCATTTGGCAGCACCCGATGGACTTGCAGGATTCCATCCAGATCCACTCTGATGCAGCCGGCAGTGCGGGGTTCGGTGTTTACTACGACGGGAAGTGGTGCGCACAGCCCTGGCCCAAGGAATGGGAGGGTACTGCGGTGCTTAATGATCTCACCTTCTTGGAGCTTTTCCCAATACTGGTGGCAGTGATCATTTGGAAAGATCGCTTTAGGGACAAAAGGGTGCGGTTCTGGTGCGACAACCAGGCGGTTGTGCGGGTGGTGAACAAGCAAACTTCAAAGTCTGACCGGGTGATGCGGTTGGTTCGCCGCCTGGTTTTGGCCTGCCTGGCCGATAACATTACTTTTTCTGCACGGCATGTGCCAGATGTGGATAATAGCATAGCGGACGCTTTGTCTCGCCAACAGGAGGAACGCTTCCGGATCCTGGCGCCAGGAGCCAACTGCGTTTCAGACCCATTTCCGGAGGAGCTGTGGGAACTTGGGAAGGTACAATAAGGCAGGGCATCTACGGGTCCCTTGCCCCCTCCACTCTGGCCATGTATACCAAGGCTATAGATGCCTTTTTTGACTTTACCGCGGGGTTTGGGGGTCCGCAGACCTTGCCGGTGGAAGGGGACTGGGTACTTCGCTACATGGCATGCCTGCAAGACAGCGGGTTCTCTCACAGCACCATCAGGGGTCGCATGGCCGCCATCACATTTTTTAGCAAGGTTGAGGGATTTGAGGACCCATGCCACTCATTCCAAGCTTGTAGAGCGGTCGAGGGCTGGCGGAGGCAAGCCACACGGCCCCCAGATAGTAGACGGCCTGTGACCTTTGAGTTGTTGGGGGGGATTTTGCAGGAGCTGCCAGCGCTGTGTTGGTCCCAGTATGAGGCTGCACTCTTCGAGACCACATTCGTCTTGGCCTTTTTTGGGGCCTTGAGGGTAGGGGAATTGGTAGCGAGCTCCAGAATCTCTTTCACCAACACGCCCATGGGGGTACGGGATGTTTCCTTCGGACCGAATGGGATGTCTTTGTATATTCGGAGGTCAAAGATGGATCAGCTGGGGAAAGGGGTGCTCCTGCATCTGGGGCCACTACTGGGCGGCCCGTGTCCAGTGCAGATCACCCGAGCCTTTTTAGCAATGAGACCGAAGGGAGTTGGTCCGCTGTTTATCCATAGAGACGGGGCCCCATTGACAAGATATCAGTTCACAGGGGTTTTCAGGTCGGCACTGGGGGCCTTGGGCTTACCAGGCAAGGAATTTGGGCCTCACTCCTTCAGGATCGGGGCAGCCACCACGGCCGCGGGTATCGGCCTGCCGGAGGCACGCATACGGGCCATTGGCCGCTGGCGATCCACAGCCTTTAGGGCTTACATCAGGCCGCAGCTGGTGTCCAGCCTGTGACCATCTCTCTGACTCCTCAGTTCCAGGACGGGGGTACAGGACAGTATGGATTTTGGGGCACAGCATCGTCCATTGGGCAGGTTTGTATGCATCCTCGTTGGGCTGGGGAAAGGACTTGGGCTTGGGAGGTGCAGCGCGCATTACATGGATGGCACAGCGGGGCAGGCGGTGGAGGTCCCTGTTGCCATGGTTGAGGCGCGTCTGGACGAGGCGACACCCTCCTGATGCACTGCTGCTGCAGCTTGGGGAAAACGACTTGACAGAGTGCCATGGGGTGGCCCTCGAGCGCCAGGTTCTGGCCGACCTGGCCTCAGTGCGCGAGATCCTGCCCGGCACTGTCCTCTTCTGGTCGGATTGGCTGGAACGGAGGTCATGGCGGGGTGCGAATCAGCCCAGAAGGTGGAAGTGGCGAGACGGAAAGTGTCCGGCAGGTTGGGCCGGGCAGTTGAGTCGGCAGGCGGTATCTGGATTCACCACCCAGACATCTCCCACAAGATGGAGGCCCTGTACCGAGCGGATGGCGTGCACCTATCGGCCTGGGGTATGGACACCTGGTTGCACGGAGTCCGTCATTACCTGCTTGCCTGGCTACAGCTGTAAGGGCATTGGCGGGAACAGGACTAAAGGGGGCGTCCTGTTCTTGTGGCGGTAACAGCATGGGGCCGGATCTGTTGGCAGAATTCGGCCTGCGTGCCAATTCCGGAGTTGGGACCCCTTTAAGGGTCTTGGCATGAGGGCGGAACGGAGCTGGCTAGCTCAAGGAATAACAGTGCTTGCCCTCACAGCCAGAGGGCAGGGGAGCTCACATAGGGGCAAGCGTCCGCATGAACTCCGATAACCTGCCATCCCGCCTTCTCTACCCATGCCGGCTGGCTGGGTAATGGTTAACTCGGCTGGCACGCTGGCCAGCTGATAGGTCAGATCCGGTGGACCCATGCTGTGCCAATGCTCTACAGCTGTAACCAATAAAAGTTGTGGCCAAATTTATCCACTTAATTTCCAAAGGAAACTGTTTGTATGAGTTCATTTCGAAGTTAGCGGGGGGGTGGGGGTACGAGGCGGGCCGACCTCGGTGTCCCAAGTAGGACCTGGAACCGCAACCAGGAGAGCTACTGCCAGTCTGAGTAGACAATACTGACCTTGATGGACCAAGGCTCTGCTTGAGTACTATAAGGTAACATCATGAATGATATTGTAAGCCAAGACTATTGACTTGCTCCAGACAGTGGGAGTCTAAAATCCAAGTCACTGGTCACACTGATTTAGATTTAGAGGAAATCATTATCTTTGACTTACAATAATTAATACGTAGAGATTCATATTTACAATAATCAGAGAATAGTTTTTAAAATGCACTGCACACTGACTGCATAACATGATGGAAGGACCACATCATCTGCAAGTAAAAAACAAGGGCTGGATGACCTACCAACTTTGGGGGAGAAGTGGGGATTTACTGTAGAAAAGTTCTGCAGGAAGTCATGTAGAAAAAGTTTGAAAAGTTGAGGGGCATTTGCCTAGAGCACACTGGCCCTCAGGGGCGCCAAACTGCACCCCCCCCCCAAAAAAAAAAAAAAGCTTGTGCCACGAACTGGCCACCACCACTTTTCTGAGCGTATACTGCTTCAGCGTGCGCCTTCACTGCCCCTAGAGCAGCGGGTACTCTTTAAAGTGTAATGGCCCGCGGCGCCTCCTGCACCACAGGGAAATGGCTACAAAAAGTTCCCCTGCCTTCCCTAAGCCCCTGCAATGCACCCCCGACCTCCCCGCAGCCTCCCCTGCAAAGCCCCAAGCCTCCCCCATGGAAGCGGAGGGCTGACAAGAGGGTGGCATGGGAGGGGTGCCAGGAAGGGGGGCGGGCAGCAGAGGCCAGCAGATGGCCAAGCCAAGCCAGCCTGGGCCCGCATGCAATTGTGCTACACTTTGGAGAGGTACAGCCGCCCCTCATTCGGATGTCGGCTGCCAGGCGACGAATCAGAGCATGCCTGGTGGGGCAGGGATGGAGGCCCCTGCTGCCCCAAGTCGTGGCTCCCATGGGGGAAGGCAGAGAACCACCGTCAGCTCTGGGCAGCCCACCCAACAGCACCCTGGGTAGGGAGGGTGGTGGTCCTCCCTCCCTCCCAAAACGCTGTCCTCTCCAGGTGCCACCTAGCGCATCCAGCCAGCAGCCGAGGGAGACAGAAAGCGAGCGCGCATCCTCCTGGCTGTGACACTGGCGTCTCCATGGGAAAGGCTTGCTCCAAGTGGGGAGCTGGCAAGCCAGGCCTTCAGGAGCAGAGTGAGGCAGCCCCCCCTCGCCTCTCACTCTGCACACCCTTATCCAAGAAGCTCCAGAGACCCTGAGTGGGCCAGGGCCAGCATCGAGTGCGGGGCAGGTGGGCAGGGGGTGCTTGGAGCTGGCCTGATGCAAAAGTGGCAGCCCCAGCCCAGCCTACCAGGGGCCAGTGGAGAATCTCCTCCCCCTGCTCCAGGGCCGGGGGCTCCATGATGCCATGCAGAGGGAGAGGCAGGGAGCAGCGGCTTGCCCGGGAGGAATGTGTATGAGGCACCAGCCGGGCCCCTGCCATGAGCAGATGAGAAGGGAGCCCGCTGCCCTCTTCCACAAGGCTTTGGTCCAGCCTTGGGGTTCTGAATCCCCCGATGGTGTGGCTCTCCTCTGTCCGGGGCCCAGAGAGGCACGTTTCCCAGTCCAGCCACACCTAAGGCAAGTGTGGCCTGGCTCTCGTCAGGCCTGGCTCTCGTCAGGCAAAGGGAAGGTGGGGAGGAGGGGAGGGAGAAGCAGCACCTTTCAGATGAGCAGCTCAAGGGGGGGGATCGGAGGGGCTCCCTGAAGAGGAATCTCACCATCCCCCACCTCCGGTCCAGACTGGGTGTCTCTTCTCATCTCAAAGAAACCTTCAGAGCAACGACCAGGCTGGGAAGAAAGTGGGAGGGCACCAGAAGGGATTTCAAATTTTGTGTTTTTCATTCTTCCTAAAATGCATTTATTTTTGAGAATTGGTGGGCGCATGGGGGGGGGGCAGAAGGGATCCTCGCCTAGGGTGCAAAATAAGCCACCCCTGGCCCTGATGCACACCTCTGCTTATAATGACAGGATTAAATAGGCAGCCCTGGCAATGACAACATAGTCTCAGCTAAAAAGGTATATAATTGCTTGATCAATAATAGCAACCTGCCTGGTATCAAGATAATTTCCAGTTTCTTCCACAGTCGTGTTCTAGAAGCTGAATTGAAAGGTGCCTACAAATTGATAAATGTAGCATAGAGTTTACCAAGTTTAGATGATGAGCATTTCTTGGCCAAACATGATAATACTAATGTGTGATGTAGTGTTGAGCTCCCTTTCCTAAGACTAATCTGCTCTGGGCCCCAGATGTGGGATTCCTGAATCCATTTATTTATTTATTTCATTTTTATACCACTTCTCCTTGGCTAAGAGCTCAAAGCAGTTTACAACAATGAACCGTTACATCAATTATATCAATTAAATGCAAAAATAATATAATAAATATCCAATCATATAGAATCTATAAAATAATACAAATATATAGAACCAATCCAATTCCCTCCCTAAAATCATAGGAACCCTTGCAAGTAACATCACAAATTACCCACAGCCAACTATACTTCACAATAAGGAGGCATTATGAAACAAAAGCACACTGGAATAATTCTGCCTTACAGAGTCTCCAAAACATCATCAGGTCCTGTTGTGTACAAATGTCTTCTGACAGTGCATTTCAAAGGGAGGGAGCCACAATTGTGAAAGCCCTCCCCTGGTGGAAAAAAGTTGTGCTACCCTCGGATTGAGCAGTTGATTTAAATGCACAAAACCAAAATTTTGAATCACAGTTTAAAAGATATAATACGCAATACAATATCTAATACTGTTAAGTAGTGGGTTCAAGAGGCTATCGTGATTTCAGCATAGGTCTTTTATTCAGAACACAACAACAACAACACGTGCAGCTAACTGCAACTATATACAGAAACCCCAGCCCAAAACACACCCACAAAATACAAATACACCAATAGAAACATAGTAGGTTGGAGCCTTCATTTGCATAGCATCATTTATGCTTCTGTTACCTGATTGGCCAGCTCTGCAAGGGTGGCCAATCTGAATGTAGCTGCAAGGAGCCTCTCTAACAATAATTGTTCATTCAAAGCTCTCACTACATGACACCCCTCCCCCCTAAGAAAGGGTTGCACCCGGTTGCAAACATAGTCCTGCAGGTATTGTGGTGGCGCCTGTATGCACTGAGAACATCTTAGTTAATTGCTTGCTGCTGGCAAGCTATAATCCAGGATGGCCGGCTGTGTGGCCTCTGGTGCCACAGCAGTCTTTGCACTGGGACCCAGGAGACTCACCATAGCTTTGCTTATCTCCAGTCATGGAGTCATGGGGTCGGCTGGAAATTGCAGTCGAACTGTCTCCTGCACATCAGGTGTGGTTATGGGCTCAGGAGCACTTGCCATTGGGCCGCTTCCAGTCACTTATGCCTTCTCCAGACACTGCAGGACCCAGACATGTCATAGGACACTGACCCCATTGCCCTGGATACCATTGCAGCAACCCAGGCCAGGTCGTCACTTGAGTTCTGGGTGTAGACCATGTCTTCCAGCTGGAACTCTCTTACCTCTCTTGATGAGTCAGGTCACTGAGGATCCTCTGGAAACAGGTCCGGGTGCAGCCTGTCAAGCTGTGTGATGAGCTGCCTGTTCATTAGCAGCTCTGCTTAGCTGCACCCCATTGCTGAGTGGAGCATGACATGCTGCTGGAGCCAGAAGGTGGCTAATTGGGCATGCCAGTCTCCCTGAGTTATCCAGTGGAGACTGTCCTTAGTTGTTCACACCATCCCCTCAGCTTGTCCATTGGCCAAGTGGTGGAATAGAGCAGACATGACATGTTGAATGCCATTGTCATCCAGAAAATGCTGGAACTCTTCCAATGTGAATTGGGCCCCATTGTCTGACACGGTGGTGTCCAGGAGGCCATACACTGTGAAAAGGCACTGAAGTGTGCGGATGATGTCAGGAGATGACATGGTGGACATCTGGACAACCTCCAGCCATTTGGAGTAAGAGTCCACCACTATCAGGAAGGTCTGTCCCTGAAATGGGCCAGTGAAGTCTACGTGGAGCCTAGACTATGGTGTGTGCATTGCTTCCCATGGGTGCACTGGAGCTTCTGGTGGAACAGCCATGACTCTTGGCAGGGCTGGCAGGCATGGACCCACTCCTCTATTGTCTTGTCCATGCCGGGCCACCAGATGTAGCTGCAGGCAAGTGCCTTCATGTGCACGATGCCTCAGTGGCTGACATGTAGTGCCTCAAGGCTGTCACAGCTTGGAATGATGACTGGGTTCCCCCAGAGAATGCAGCCCTTATGCACCAAGAGTTCATTTTGCCAGGAGCTGTATGGCTGAAACTCCTTGGTCATGTGGCCCACCCCCTCCACACCCAGTTCAGAATATGGGCCAGGGTGTGGTCCTTAGCTGAGTGCTCAGCAACATCGGAGACATAGAGAAGCAGCTGCAGTAGGTCCTCAATCAGGAAGATGTGATGAGCTGGAATTGGAGTGACAGCTGGATTCGGAAGCAGGAGGCAGCTGAGGACATCGGCATGGCCCAGTGCTTTGCCTGGATTGCACTGGAGCTCATAGGAGTAAGCTGACAGGAAGACAGTCTACTGCAACATCCAGGATCTGTGGTGTCTGCTAATCCAGCACGAAGATCTCCAGCAGTGGCTTATGGTCTGTGGTGATTATGAAGCTCTGGCCATACAGGTTGTCATGGAACTTCTTGACTCTTGCAATGATGGCCTTGTCTATCTGGGTGTAGTTGCACTCCGCAGATGATAGTGTTCTGGAGAAGTAGGTGATGGGGGCCTCCCTCCCATTGGGCATCCTGTGGCTTAGGTTGGCTCCAATTCCATATGACAAGGTGTTGCAGTTGAGGACAAGGGGCTTCTTCTCATTGAAGTGAGTGAGGATGCTCTCGGAAGAGCTTTTTTCTAGCCCCAGGCCCAAGAGACAGACAAGTTCAGGAGCCAATGCAGTGGCTCCGCGACTGAAGCCTTGTGTGGTAAAAAGGCATGGTGAAAGTCCAGAAGGCCTAGGAAGGGCTGTAGTTCCTTCTTTGACTGGGGGGATGGTGTGCTGTGGATGGCCCGTACCATGGCTGGAGTTGGATGGATGCATTTTGCATCCATGAGGAAGCCCAGGAACTAAACCCTGGGGACACCAAACTGGCACTTTCCTTCTTTACCTTCAGCCCCATGTTCTGCAGTTGGTGGAAGATGATCTGAAGTTGCTCAGCAAGTTCTACCTCAGAGCCTCCAGCGATAAGGACATCATCAAAATATGGAATGACACCTGGGAGTCCCCAGAGGAAGATTCCGGGATTTGGCGATGTTGATGTCAAATTGCAGGCACTTGAAGAATGCACTCCTGTGTGTGACAATCGCCTGGGCCTCGGTGATGGCATCATCTACTGGAAGTTGTTGGTACAAGAAGCACTCCTTCAGTCTGGCCTTGAGCTTGTCAAAGGACACAGCATCAAGGTCCTGTGGTGCCATGAGAGCTCGGGCAGTCTCAAAGGTGGAGCACCCACAGAGGCTGAGGAATGTGGCCTTGATTATCTCATCACTGGTGATCTCATTGGCAGTGAGGTAGAACTGGAACTGGGAGATGTATGCATCCCAGTCTCCAGCAGCAGTGTAGAACAGTTCGAAGTGGCCCTTGGTGGTTGGTGTAGTGATTCAGCCAGATCTCTTCCTAGTTCCTTTGTCTGAACCCCACCTTTGTCACCAGTGTTAAGCAGTGGGTTCAGAACGCTATCATGATTTCAGCATAGCTCTTTTATTCAGAACACAACAACAACACATGTGGAGAACCACAACTATATACAGAAACCCCAGCCCAAAACCCACCCACAAAATACAAATAGACCAATAGGAACTTAGTAGCTTGGAGCATTCATTTTCATAGCAAGGGTGGCCAATCTGAATGTAGCTGCAAGGAGCCTCTCTAACAATGATTGTTCATTCGAAGCTCTCACTACACAACAAATATGCAAATGGGAAGCACACAGTTTACCCAAGATAGGTAGCAAACTTATTGGCCTGTAATTGCTTGCCCCCTTTTTATAGAGAGGGACTACAGTTACCTGCCTCCATTGGTTAGGAAGATCCCTGGATCTATCTACTTCAGTCAAAATAACAGCAAATACAGTAGACCACCATCCTGGGTTGCCTCTTAGAAGTTTGGTAGGAACTACAAAAATAGTAACAGAGAAATGCCAATATTTTTTCAGGGGCTAGCACCAGAGGTAAACCTAGACAAGGTCAAAATTTATCTTACAGATAGGCCCTTGTTTTAAATCCCTGGCCTAAGCCATATGGCTTTTCCAGATGTGAGAAGGAATGGCAAGTCATCCATGTTTACTCTGTACTTATAGCATGCCAACAATATCCATCACTACTAATCAACTCCAAACCAAGTCATGTTATTCCAACTGACTTCCTCTGTTTCATCACAGCCAAATGGACTTCAAGTGGATTGAGATCTTATAGTTTCATTTAGCTGGTAATTGTATCTTTATAGTCGGTAAAAGATAGAAGTGGAAAAAGAAGACTGAGAAAGAATGGGCAGAGATACTGGGATATATTGAGGGACCTTGCCAAAAACTGACATCTCAAGTGAGAAGGAGATCATGTAGCAGATGTTAGTAAAGATTTTTCTCCGGCTGAGACCCAGGGGAACTACCTCATATCAGAGTTGGCAATATTGTGCTGAATAGCCCAAGTCAAATAGCTTGGAATAAAGAAGCTTAGAGTGTACAGTTCATGAAAGCTAAAGTTCACATATTGTTCTGAAGTATTCAGCCCAAAGTCTGGCTGCACACTTGTAGTCCATTTTATTATTTTGTCTATTAAAAACACCTGAATTTGCTATTAAGGCTCACAGCAGCTAACTCAATTCCCCATTCCTTAAACTGAGCCTCAAAAAGATGCAGTTCACGTCTCCAGAACACTGAAAGATTGATATATCTAATACAATTATTCTATCGGTTTCTCTTAAGCCTTATTAAATTCCAGTTACCATCATCTTAAAGTAGATTCGACACATGGATATTTAGCTTGGCATGTTAGGCTGCTTAATTCTTGAATTAGGCAAAGTCATTGACTTTAATGAATGAGATGCCATTTTGCTTATTTCATGGATGAAGCAATAAATACTTAGCCTAAAATGTTCAGTGCACACAGAATTTGCTGGTGAAGAACAGTTGATAGGAAAAGCATTGCCCATTATTCTGACTCAGTCTCAAGCTGCTTTCCTCAACATCTACAGCAAGAAGTCCTTCTATAGAATTTAGAATAATCAGATTTTTCCCTTGTGCCCGTAAGAGAATCTCCTTTCCATTCACAATGAATGGGGAGAAGCCCTGTTGACAGAAACAATCTGCCAATCATTTTGGATTTTAAAGTGCTGGTATGAGCTGGTCAGTTTTACTTGCTCCCATCTGCAGCTTAACTGTGTTTTTTTAGCTCAATGTAGTTTCCAAACAGTGTATGTGTGTATATATATATATATATGTATGTATATATATATATATATATACAATGAACTTTATTGAAATTTTAGTAAATTTGATAACAGTACAACCATAGAAGCTTTCAGCCCCTCACCTTAAGTGAATTTAAGGTACATACACAGTTCCCAAAGGGGAATGGGGAAGTCTCTAAGCAAGGGATAAGCAACTCTCAATACAGATCCTGGCTGGTGGCACATCAGGCTATTTGGTTTGTATTTTCTTTTATTTAGATGCATGTATTTTGCTTTTCCTCCAGTGATGTTCCAAAGCTGCTTACAACATCATTCTCACCTCCTCCATTATTATCCTCCCAACAAGAACCCTGTGAGGTACGTTAGAAGGAAATGGTACGTTAGAAGGAAATGGTATGTTGGAAGGAAATAACAGATCAAGGCCGCCCAGTGAGCTTCCATGGCAAAGTTCATATACGATCCTAGTCCAGCAATCCAACCAGTACAGAACATTGTCATTTGGTGGGCAGAACAGCTCCCGTGCTCTACTCCAGAAGCAGTGTAAGCCAAGTGGTGCACAGTGTAGTGATTTCATTAACTGCATGTCCCTCTCACTCTGCCCCAAGTAAGTGTCCACAGCCCTATCTGAATGATCACTGCAGCAATGCACAAGCATATATTGTTGCTGTTCAGTGCTCTCAGACTGTGGGGTAGGTATGGAAAACTGCCAGAGGCACGTGCAGTACTGCTGCCTCTCTGAAGAGTGGAAGTTGTAGTTGTCATGCAGAGACCATTCAGATGGAGCTATTCTGGGGCCAACACAGCACTCATTCCCTCCCACTCCCACTTTTCTTTGCTGGCATGTTAACATTTTCACAGGAACACATTGCATTAATTTGGCAAGATTGTACCATTTCCCATAATAGGACTGCAAAGGGGCTTAGAGGCCTATGATGGCCCCATCCAGTTCCTTCCCTCAGAGAGAAGATTTTCCCTCTGTTTTTCTTTCCCTGTCTGAGTGAGCCACCCTAATAATGTGTTTTCTTCTTTTCTGAAGAACTCTGGCTGTCTCACCCTGTCAAAGTACAATATTTTGGCTGTTTGTTCAACCCAGGAACCCCAGGGAAGGATCAGGAGTCCACTTTAACTTACATTAAATATTTTATTTAACATAGAGGGGAAAGGTCAGGTGAATTCCAATCAGACCCATTTAGTTAAAAGATGGCTCTACTAATTCTTAAACATTTACTGCCTGGAAAGAATCTTCTGGAAGAGGCTTTCCACAAAGACAAAAAGCATGCTTTCTTATAGATGACATCTGCTTGCATAGTCCTAGGGATACAAAATGCTAAAATTTATTTAAAACTTGTAGTTATAACTGAGTTCAAGAATTATCATGCAGACAAGTTCAGAAACCTAAACAACTTTCCCAACTGCATTTCAAATTTGCAATTGCTTCCTCTCTGCCTGTGATAATTTCCTGATTTATGTTTAATACTCTGGAAAAAAAAATGTGGATGAGTTGCTTACACTACATACTAGTAAAGTGCCCATTTGGTGCAGTGGTTAAGTGCGCGGACTCTAATCTGGGAGAATCGGGTTTGATTCCCTGCTCCTCCACTTGCACCTGGCTGGATGACCTTGGACAAGCTGTAGTTCTGATAAGAGTTGTTCTTGAAAAAGACCAGTTTCTGTCAAGAACTCTCTCAGCCCCACCTACCTTATAGGGTGTCTGTTATGGGGAGGGGAAGGGAAAGGAGTTTGTAAGCTGCTCTGAGACACCTTAGGGTAGTGAAGGGCAGGGTATAAATCCAATCTCCTCCTCCTCCTTAGTATGTTGTGATGCATATATTCAAGAAATCTTGATAAACCCTGTGTGAAAATGAAGGCAATTATAACATGGCATTCAAGCCAGGTTACTAATAATATAGCTGAGCATACATTCTGTAAGGTACTGGGTTCAGACGCGTGATTTCAGCTCATAGTTTATTTACAGCTCAACTCAAAGACAAACTAGCTGGTCCTGAAGCCAGCTGAAATCTGGACTGCACACCACACCCACACGCACACCACTCCCTGTGATAGGTTATTTACAGTGTCCGTGTTCCCTGTAGGTCTGCTCTAGGATCCAGGTGAATTGATTGGTCTGCCTCAGGATCCACTGCGGCTATTGTTTACCCTCCTGAAGGTGCGCTAGACCGCATGGTCTTGCTAGCGCAGATGTGTTCCTTAGTAGTAGCCCATATCAATACACAACACATTCACAGATGGCTTCCATTTCTCTTTCCTTAATTACAAGAAAAGCAGAGTATATTGACTATTGCTTTTATAACACAGTGAGAGAGCTTTGCAAAACAGCATGAAAAGGAATGCCTTCAAGCAAGATTTTCCATTTTATAGTCTGTTTTCTCTCTGTGCCAAAAATATTTTTATCTAAACATGTTTTCACTGTCAGACTTTCCATTGGCATCCCTCTGTCAAGGGGGGACACACTCCCACCTGCAAAGAATTTCCCAGTGGTTGCTGCCTTTGTCTAGTCTATTTCTCCACTGACAATCTCTCTCTCTCTCTCTCTCTCTCTCTCTCTCTCTCTCTCTCTCTCTCTCTCTCTCTCTCTCTCTCTCTCTGAAACAAGCATATGGTAAGCCCTTTCTTATGACTATGTCATCTCATACTGCATGAGGGAGGGGAACAATTGATTTCCCTATGGAAGAAGATGGCCTGCATGGGGAAAAGATAGTACCTCAGGGGGTAGACTCAGAGGAGGTACAAATGGGAAACATGTTTTCCTGATTTGGGCTGAATGCCCATCTTCTCTTTGATGCCTATGCTGTTTTTTACCCAGGGGAAAACAACCTTCTTCCATATAGTAATAGGGCAGGCTCACTGACACAGTGGATTTGCATGATCATTTCTCCCTATCCATGAGGAAGCTTTCTTATCTCAGCCATTCACTATATTTTCTTCAAAGCCATCTTCAAAGGCTACCTTTGAAGAGCCTTCAGATAGTCAAAGTAGTCCCAAAATACAGTTACATAAGAACCATTTTGCCCATTCAATTTGATCTGTGGAGCTGCTCATTTTCATATAGTAAATGTGGTTGTATAAATGCTTTCTCACATCTGATTTTTTAAAAAATGAGATTCAGGGATCTCTTCACGTTCCTCAGGATACTCTTCAAGGGACTGGTTGTGTGGGAGAGACTGTTTTGTTTAAGTGTACAAGTTTCTTTGATATTGTTTCTGTGAGAGCAGGAGAAGTTGATCCCTCTGCTAGCAATGCTTTAAATATAGGATGTCTTAATATTTCACCGTGTTCTATGCCTTTAAGATAGTACTTTCTCCCATTAGGATTTGTCCATCAGTTGAGATCATCATTGAAGGCCTTTCCTAGGTGCCCCATTTGTGGAACTTGAACTACTGGAGACAAGAAATTTCCTGTACTTGCACCCTATGGAAGTCCTTCTCTACACATGTTTATTATTACTGTTGTTTGGATGCTAAAATCTTTTCTGTATAGAGATGCTGTCAAACCTCATACTCCCTGTACTCATGCAAGCTTCAGTACCTCAGAATATGAATCTGAAAGTAACTTTCAAAATGAGCAATGCAGCTCTCTAAATTCTTCATTGACTCAACTTGATTCCAGTTTTCAAACTTTAACTTAAAAAAACAACAACAACAGTACCAGCCATGGGGAATCAGCAGTCATACTGATTTGGAATAGAAATATATTAATGGCTCCTGAGTGCTAGGCTCCTAGACATATCTGATGTATTGCACAGAAAAGCAGGTTTTAAAATGCTGTTGTTTCAGAGAAACTGGGAGATCAGGAGTTAATCTGCCTTGGGGTGGAGAGCTTGTTTGATTGACTGCTCTTCATGCTGTCTGATTGGCCAGCATCAGCTGAGAGCAAGTTTAACATCAACTGTTCTGGAGGGGAAAGGGTCTTTTGTCTTTGGGTCTGGAGTGAGCAAGCCAAAAAGATGGCTTCTGAGAAAGGAAGGGATAACTGGAGTCAGTGTTCTGACAGGGTTAGTCAGAAAGGTTCTTCTACAAAGAGAAGAAAAGAGACTCCTTTATCCTTACAACATTAGAACTCCTCTGAGGGAGAATTGTGATTCTGAGTCCAGAAAGCAAAAACAAACAAAAAAAAAACCACACACACCCCGCTTTACACAGACAACAGTTACTAGAAGAGAGATTTGGCTACAGTGAATGGGTTGGTAAGCAGTAACTCTCAGTCAAGCCAAATAGTGAAAGGTTAGGGGGGCGGGGCATCGACCAGCATGGTGAAAGTCGCCATTTGACTGAGCTCCGACTCTTTCTCCCCTTTCCCGCCGAAAAGATAATACTCATTGAAACGAAATCAACTATTTTGGCATAGGCAAATCCGGTGGAGTTCGTAATAAAAATGGAGACTCAACTCCGAGGAACTTAAGCACTTTTTTCACCACAGACACATCGCAACCCATTTCGAACTCAAACCAGGCCTCCAATACCAATATGGCCGCCGGAATGATCCCAAGCGACGCACAATACTCAGCTCTGACAAAACAAGATTTCACAGAGACGCTAAAATCCTTTAAAACAGAGTTATTAGCAAACATGAATGAAATAATGAGTCGACTGGATACAATGAATGACTCGCTTCAAGAAATTTCACAGACTGCTGAATCAGCTTTGGAAACTGGTATTACAAATCAAGAACACATTCAAGATATCCAAAAAAATGAGACATGGGTGCGAGACCGGATTTTGGCATTGGAACACCGCTCCAGAGAACGTTACCTTAAATTTTGGGGCTTTGAAGAAAAAACTGAAGGTAATACAGACTTAACATCTTTTATCTCTTCATGTCTAGCTACTATAATTAAATTTGATGACGCTGTTGCCCCGATAATAATCAGAGCCTTCAGAGTGGGTCCACTATCTACAGATCTGAGAAGGGGCCCACGTGATATACTAGCTGAATTTCTAGACATCAGAATCAAAAATCAAATCCTCTATGAGACAAAGAAAGCAGGCAAATTTCATCACAACCAAAACGAGATTTACATCTTCCTCGACGTAGCCCCTGAAGCACTGCAAATCCGTAGACAACTCAAGCCTGTTACTAAATGCCTCACAGATGCAAATATTAAGTATAGATGGCTTGCAACAGGATATTTACAGGTGCGTTACAAAGGTGAAACTCACATGGCTGATGACCCTGATTCTGGAATTGCGCTGCTAAAAGCAATCAGTTTAGAAAATAATGTTGAAATGGAAACAACCCAAACAAGAAAAAGAAAACGTGACACAACAGAAACACCTAAAAAATGGAGTAGAATCCCTACAAGACCCAGGAAATCTCCATAAACTCTCATCAAACTGCAACGTTAAATAACAATGGACAATTTTCACAAGGTGAATTTAACATACTTTAATTTCATTTCATTAGATTTAAATGTTTTGACAAGCAATGGTGGGGAGGGGGGGCTACTTAGTCAAGCCTCAAATGGGGGATTTTGGCCGGATGGTCTGGCTTTTCTTTTCTTTTTCTTCTAAGCTTGGACCTTCAGATGGAGCACATCTTGCTCTGTGTGATTGTTTTTCACACTCAGAGGTTTGTTACAGGGGATGGGAGGGTAAGTAGGGTGGGAGGGAGGGAATGGGGTGTTAAATTTAGCTTTATATCATTGATTATTGTTTCTTTTTTATAGTGCAACTTAGAAAAATCTTTGAATTATATTCAAAGGAGGTTAACATTTATCTGTATACTCTGTCAACTAATACTCGAACTAAATCTCTATTGGTACAACAAAATTTGTTTTCTATTTGTTCTGATTATCAATATAGGGTTCCATGACGTTAATTGTGACATGATATTTTTTACTATGCCCCAAGTCAATTGCATGTTTATAACGGAGTCTATTTCTTCACTATTTTATTTTTATCCGATCGCAATAGATGAGAAATCAAGACTTATACCTTAAAAATGACTTTAAGAGATTACAAAATCACCTCTTAATTGTAGAGGCCTTAATAATAAAATCAAGGCAAAACGTCTCGCAACAGAACTAAAAAACCAAAGGACAAACATAGTATTTCTCCAAGAAACCTATATTAAAAAAGGCCCCATTGCCATCCAATCTAATTGGTTTCCTTTACAATACCTGGCATATGGCACGAACAAAGCTAGAGGTGTCGCCATCCTTTTTGCCAAAAACACACAATTTACACTTGAAGCTTTGGAGCAAGATACAGAAGGAAGATATCTGTTCTTACGAGGATCACTACAAAACCACAATATCACCCTGGCGACATTATATGCACCTAATGTAGGCCAAGTCGAATTTCTAAAGACCACACTAACAAAATTATCTCTATTTAGAAAAGGCCATTTAATAGTGGGTGGTGATTTTAATTATTTGTTAAACCTTAAATTAGACAAATCCTCCAACAAAACTACCTCTATGCTCAATCATGCTACTCCTCTCCAAGCAATATTGGACAATCTAAATCTAAAATATATTTGGTGAACCCAACATGGCAATGAAAAAGATTATTCTTATTTTTCTGCAAAAAACAAGACTTACTCTAGAATTGATCTTATTCTGGCATCTGATACTACTCTCCCTTTTGTTCATTCTTCAGAAATTGGAAATATTAGATGGTCGGATCACGCCCCGATTCATTGTACTTTGAAACTAGACAATAATTACAGCTCACAGCATAACTGGACTTTTAATAAAAATTTATTAGTTGACCATAAAACCAAACAAGAACTTCAAACAGAATTACAGAATTTTTTAATATAAATCAAAATTGCGGAGTTTCTAGTACTCTTGTATGGGAAGCATTTAAAGCAGTTATTCGAGGTAAATCGATTGCGTTGACCACCGCCTGCAAAAAAGAAAGACGAGAGAAACAATTAGAACTTCTGACATCACTAAAACATTTAGAGTTACTACATAAAAAATCCTGCAGCAGCAAAATATACAAGAGACTTTTAGATGTAAGAAAACAACTAGACTTATTAGAATTTTCTGCTATGAATCAAAAAACTACACAATTTAAACAAGATTCCAATTTCAAAGGCCCAAAGAATCTTAAATTTCTTGCCTGGAGAAAAAACAGCGTGAAGATAGATGGATCCATAGCATTTGTGACCATAATGGCAATCTCCATACTGTAACAAATGACATCATAAAATAATTGGAAGTTTTTTATTCTAATCTGTATAAAACAACTAACCCATCTACTGAAAAAATTAAAAGTTTCCTTTCTCCTTCTACGCTTCCTTGTATTTTTACCGAAGATCATCGATCTCAACTAGATTCAATCATAACTGAAAGTGAAGTAGAATCGGCAATAAAGTCCCTCAGAGGTAATAAGGCGCCAGGCCCAGATGGGTTTCAACCTGAATTTTACAAAGCTTTTTCTTCATCTCTACTTAAACCTCTCACGGAAGCATTTAATAAAGTCTTGGAAAATGGTATCCTACCAGAAACCTGGACAAACGCAAATGTCATCTTGCTTCCAAAAAAGGACAGGGATATTACAAATCCCAAGGCTTTTCGCCCAATTTCATTACTAAACATAGACTATAAATTATTCACCTCAGTTCTAGCGAATAGATTATAAAATATAATTGGAGACTATATTCATAGTGATTAGACTGGTTTTATTCCAACAAGAGACATTACTGATAACATCAGGAAAACATTAAATATTATTCACCAGGCAAAAAAAAATACCAAAATTAGCTCTCTAATAATGATGCTTGACATTGAAAAAGCTTTTGATACTCTTGAGATTCCTTTTCTGGACCAAATCATGCAGCAAATGAATTTTGGTAGTAATTTTCGTAAAGCAATCCAAGCCATTTACAATAATCCCAAAGCAAGACTTTTAATTAACAGCAGTATGTCAGAGAATATAAAAATAAGTAGAGGCACTAGACAAGGCTGCCCAATTTCGCCACTTCTCTTCGCATTGGCTATGGAACCTCTTGCTTTAGCAATTAGAAATAACTGCAAAATTAAAAGAATAAAAGTAAAAGACCGGGAATTTAAAACCAGTCTATTTGCAGATGATTTGACTTTATACATTTCAGATCCTTCATCATCTATCCCAGAGATACAAAAAGTTTTGGAATTGTTTGGAGAAGCTGCTGGAATAAAAATCAACTCGAAGAAATCCATAATTTATCCTATTCAACTATTGCAAGAAGAACTAACAAATCTGCACAAATTATATCCTTTTCAGTGGGCCAAATCGCACATAATATACCTTGGAATCAATCTTCCTTTGAATATGTCAGATCTACTAAAGCTGAACCATTCTGCAATAGATAAGGAAGTCAACGAACTCATGAAGACCTGGAATGACAAATCTTTATCATTATTTGAACGAATACTGACAATTAAATCTTTTATTTTTCCAAAATACTTATATTGCTTCAGAGCTCTTCCAATCTCTATTCCGACCAATCCACTCATAAAATGGCAATCCAATTTAATGAAATTCATTTGGAATTATAAAGCACCTAGAATTAAATATTTTACTATGAAAAAATCACATAACAATGGAGGATTAGCAGTCCCAGATATACATCTCTATCATATCGCTGTACAAATTGCAAATCTCATTAGACAATATCATCTTCAAGATGAATTTGACTGGCATTACATGGAAGAAATCTCTCTCAATCAATATACTCTAAAAGAAACTCTATGGACTAACCGACCTTTAAAAAGTCATTCAAAACCCTTATTTGAGAGCAACTCTTCATACATGGTTTAAAAAACAAATCTCTCTTAATAAATAATCATTCTAAATTAAGTACTTTCACCGGCCAGGACTGGTTCCCACCAGCCAAGGACCCTAACTCCTTTTTAATGTGGAGACAAGCACAACTTACAAGAGTGATAGATATACTTGATAGAGGTAAACTAATGACAAAATCTCAAATTGAAGAAAAAGCTAAACATAAAGTGAATTGGTTTGAATACCTTCAAGTCCAACACTTAATAAGTGATTACCAATTCAATCTCATTCTAAAATCACCGCTTACTAATATTGAAAAATTATTTTGGAAACCAGAACATAAGAAAGGACTTATCTCCATAATTTACAAACAATTACTAGAACTTAAAACAAACAAACATTCAACTTATCAAACAGCTTGGCACCGAGATATCAATCAGAAATTAACAGAAGTTCAATGGAGAGAAATATGAGAAATCCACACAAAAATCTCACACTCAAAGATAATACAAGAAGCAGCTTACAAAGTCTTGTATAGATGGTACCTTACGCCTTCAAAGCTTTCCAAAATATTTACCCAAGCTTCACCTCTTTGTTGGAAAAAATGTGGCCAGAAAGCCTCCTATTTCCACAGATGGTGGCAATGTCCATATATCAAACAGTATTTGAAACAAATTATACAAAACATTAAAGCTTTAACAAATTTCGACTTACCTTTTGATCCGAAGTTGATTCTTCTTCATCTATGGTCCAATGAACATGCACCTGAAAATACAAAAAGCTTAATTAATATTTTATTGATTGCAGCAAAAATTTCTTTGGTGAGCAAATGGAAATCAGACTCTATCCCAACAACACAACAATGGCTCCACAAAGTGTGGGATCTATTTCTCCAAGAAAAGATAACTCTTTGGACAGCTAACGATGACATAGAAAGACACCTCCTTAATCCAATCGATAAATGGTACCCTATAATAGAAAAAATGAATCTGAATAAGTTTGACTGGGAATCTATCAAAAACTCTAAGTATGATTTGTTATTATATGATTAATGTTCTTTCATAATATCTACATTAATAGACACTAGAAACATAATGATTCTAAATATATAGAATGAATATAATTATACATTTTACGTTTGTTTATTCTTTGTAAACAGAAGTACTATACTATCACAAAATAAGTTGGAACAACTTTTGTTGCACTGTTTTCTGTTTTCTCCTTTACAATAACATAAGGTTATTGTTATAATGTTATCTTTGCATGTAATATTGTTAAAATTCTTTAATAAAAAGTTTTTTAAAAAAATAAAAAAATAGTAAAAGGTTATTGCTTCTTGAAAAAAGGAAGAATAATCCCTACCAGTAAAAAGAGGTTGCACTCTGAGGAGAAGCTGGGTATGTGGTAAAGGGGAATAAGCTTTAGACACCTCAAGAATTAGTGGAAAGCTATAATTTTCTAAGGGGAGAAATCTAGATACCCTAAGAAAGAGCTATTCTCCAGGGAACACTATTAAGATCTTGTGTTATTGCTGAAGTATACTAAGAAAAGTACCTTTCACCGAGGTACTGCATATATATTTCCCTGCTGGTTAAATAAAATCTTTATTCTGTTTTGAACGTCACTCTGCCCTAAGTGCCATTTAAAAAGGGTTTAAAAACAGGACAAGTCCTGCATTTCCCTCAGCTTCCTCTGTTGAGTTGGAAGCCTAAACAAATATCTGTACCTAGGTGGGACAATTTGGTTGTTTAAGTCAAACAGACAGTCCTGGAGCATTTAGAAAGGATGGCTGTAATTATTAAGAGCCAGCACGGGTTTCTCAGGAACAAGTCATGTCAGACTAACCTTATCTCTCTTTTTCTTGAGAAAGTTACTACCTTGCTGGATCAGGAGAATGCTGTAAACATAGTTTATCTTGATTTCAGTAAGGCTTTTGATGAGGTTCCACATAATATTCTTGTTGATAAATTGGTAAGGTGTAGTTTGGATTCTATTACTGTTAGGTGGATCTGTAACTGGTTGACAGACATTCCCAAAGAGTGCTTGTTAATAGTTCCTCATCCTATTGGAGAGGAGTGACAAATGGGGTGCCTCAAGGATCTTTCCTGGAACCTGTTTTGTTCAACATCTTTATAAATGATTTGGATGAAGGAATTGAGGGAATGCTTATTTCATTTGCAGGTGATAGTAGATTAGGAGGGGTAGCAAATACGGTAGAAGACAGAGTCAGGATACAGGATGATCTTGACAGGCTTGAAAACTAGCCTGAAACAAATAAAATGAATTTCAGTGGGGATAAATGTAAAGTTCTGCATTTAGGTAGGAAAAATTATAGGTTGGGAGAGACTTGTCTTGGCAGTAGTATGTGCAAAAATGATCTAGGGGTCTTAGTAGAGCATACACTGAACATGAGTCAGCAGTGTGATGTGATAGCTAAAAAGGCAAATGCAATTTTGGGGTGTATCAACAGAAGTATAGTGTCTAGATCACGTGAAGTGATAGTATCGCTTTACTCTCCTCTGGTTAGACTTCACCTAGAGTATTGTGTTCAGTTTTGGGCACCACAGTTTAAGAAGGATATAGACAAGCTGGAATGTGTCCAGAGGAGGGCAACAAAGATGGTGAGGGATCAGGAAAACAAGTCCTAGGAGGAAAGGTTGAAGGACCTGGGTATGTGTTTAGCCTGGAGAGATGACTGAGAGGTGATATGATAACCATCTTCAAGTACTTGAAGGGCTGTCATATAGAGGATGGTGTGGAGTTGTTTTCTGTTGCCCCAGAAGGTCGGATCAAAACCAATAGGTTGAAATTAAATCAGAAGAGTTTTCAGCTAAACATCAGGAAGAACTTCCTTACAGTTAGAACAGTTCCTCAGTGGAATGGGAGGTTGTGGGGTCTTCTTATTTGGAGGTTTTCAAACAGAGGCCGGATGGCCATCTGAAAGCAGTGGTGATTCTGTGAACTTAGGCAGATCATGAGAGGGAGGGCAGGAAGGGTTGCATCAGTACTTAGTTCTTGTGGCCCTTTTTCATGCCCAGGGAAATGCTGATTGCCACTTTGGGGTCAGGAAGCAGTTTTTCTCCATACTAGCCTGGATGGAGATCTTGGAAGTTTTTTTGTCATCTTCTGGGCATGGAACAGTGGTCACTGGTGTGGGGGGGAAGTATCTGTGAATTTCCTGCATTGTGTGAGGGGTTGGACTAGATGACCCTGGAGGCCCCTTCCAACTCTACAATTCTGTGATTCTATTAATACATGCTACTTGGGGACAACTCAGGTTTTGGCTGGAAAATCTGCCTGTGAGTTGGGAAGTGACTGGGGTCTATCAGAGCATGCAATATGGCTTCAGAGTCTGATGTTTCAGACTTGGGCAATATAAACAAATCCAAGGTGAGGCAGGTGACTTGTGATTGTGTATCATATTTAAGAATCCAGCAGCCTTGATCATGGAAAAGCATAAACAAATTCTTAAAATCAGAGAGTGGCATGCAGTCAGCAGGCAATTCAGAAACAGACAATTCTTTCCCTAATATGTGAGGGATTAATACGTCATTTCTATGCAGTGATGTACAATTCAGCCATCCTTTTTTCTGATTGTCTTTGGAGAATTTGTCGTTGAATCCATGAGACAGCATTATAGTTGCCTCCTATCTATATAATTCCCTTGATTTAGACCACTATTTCATTCCCAGCAGTTGGTTAGCAAGCAGCTGATTCTTTAGCAATCCTGCTTGAATTGCTAAGTAATTGCCCAGGAGATGGAGAATTGGCAGAGGGTAATTTCGAATCCATTACTGCCACTTTAGGCCTGCTTCTACAATGAGAAGTAAAAACACTGCTCCACAACAGCTGAGATGCTGTTTAGGTGGCAAGAAAAACCTCCAGCGTCCCACTCCAGCCTCTGACACCTTTCAAAATTCTTGATGCAACTTTTTTCACTCTGTATTTCCCTTTATTTTCCAGGGACCTCAAGACCCTGGGCATTCAAAATCCTCTTCCAGTTAAAGCACCAATCATAACACTGACATCACACAATTCATGCTAGGTCAAAAAATATAAATTATTTGTAAATGAAACAAGACCTCAGTTCAGACATCCTCTTGAAACCATGGCTTTTTGTAACTATGGGGGCAGTCACACGCACAAGATAAAGCGGGGGTGGGGAAGTGAGGCTATTTCTTCCGGAGTATTTTGACCCACAGTTGCGTGATTACACAGCCCCTGGAAGCTGCGGGCACAGCCTGCCACTGCATGATCAGATGCAACCACGGGTGCATCAGGGTTTTTTTGGGGGGGGTTGCTCTTTGTTTCCAATGTGCTTACACGAGGAATCGATGAACTGCATCTCTACACTGAGGTCTCCCTATGGAGGTTGCGATGATGCACATACTGGGGGGGGGACAATGACACGGAGTTGGGATGGCCTGATCAGAACATCCCGACGCCATGAGAGCGCGCTGGAGTGATCAGGCATGGGAAACTCCATCCATGGCCTGTCGCAACCCATTTACTACCGGATTCTCCCCAGTGTCTTTTTACTCTGCTTCTGTGGCAAGGCATTATGGGTTGCCAACAGGTGTGGGGTGCCTCCCAGATGTTCGTGTCTGATCGCACCATTTAAATCTGCCCAGCATTCATGCCTATGGTGGGGCTAATTCTGCATGTGATCGCACCATATGGTTAGTTTGTGAAACCTAAACTTGGCTCACAGACAATCAACAAATGCTGGTTTCTTTGACTTCTCTCTGTGGCCTGGTAGGGCATCACAGGGGACAAAGCCAAACTTTTAAAAGGAATTAAGCCAGGAAATCTGCATTCGTACATCACACAAAGCCATAGTTAAGACTAATTGTGGCAAAATAAATTCACTTCATATCCTGGTAGGGTTGCCAGCATGAGGCTGGAAACCAGCAGGAGACTTCTGGGGAGGGGGAGCTCACCAGCTTGTAGTGATGTCACCAGTAACATGCTGACATCACTTCTCTTTGAATGGAAGTGATGTTATCACGTTGCTGGGGCCACTAACATTCAGTCAAAACTACGGATTAATCATAGAGTTTTGATTGAATGCTGGAGAGTTGCTGATGATATGCCAACATCTCTTCCATTTCCCAGTTTTCTCTCACTGCTCAGCTGAGCAGAGATGGTAAGGACCACTGGGAATGGGAGATCCCCTGCCCCCAGCAGGAACTTGGTAAGCCTAGATTCTGGTTTGACAGAATATAAGTAGTTAATGGAGTGGTAGTTGCAATTAGGGTTGCCAGACTCCTCATTGGAGGTGATGGCCCCCTGCTGATTGGCCCCACCTCCCCGCTGCCTATCAGATGGCTAGTGGGGGGGACATGCCCTGAAAAAGAAGGAGATCAATCTGAGATGCAGTGACATGTCTACATCACTGCCCACATGACCTGGATACATCATCATCACATCCAGGAAGTCGAGGTGACACTCTGGTATTTGGACAAAAACTCTATGGTAGAAGCCAAATTTACCATAGAGTTTTTGCTCAAATGCCCCGATGCCCGAACTTGATGATGTCACTTTCAGGGCACATGGGCAGTGATGTAGACATGTCACTGCACATTGGATGGTCCTCCCTGCTACTCCCAGTAAGTTCCCCCTCCCCTGCCAGTTGCCAGGAGGGATCTGGCAACTGTAGTTGCAATATAATGCTTAACTATAATCACTGGAAAAACAGAATTAGAGAAATGGGGTGAGGGGAGTGTTCATGGAACATTTTTTGTGAAAACTAAAGTTCTCGGCAATAGACTTCTTTTTCTTGGGAGTAGAAGGAAGCAACTATTGTGTAAGACCACTAGGCCTGATCTCTTGGAACTCTAGTACTGATCCAGCCATAACCTGTAGTCCATCATCATTTCCCTTTGTAGATAGTTAAGGGAATCAGGATAACCAAGATTCTTCTCACTATTCCATGGCAGCTGGTTAAATAGAGCAGTAGTTAGGAAGAAGTCACAGCAACCAAGGAAGAGAACACAAGATTCTACCCACAGTATAGCACCAACAGAGACAAGGAACAGTTGACACTGCACCGTGCTGTTTATCACTACGCAATGCAGGCTTCTAATTTCCATCTGCAAATGTGCTAGGTCTGCTGCCTGTTAAACTCAGCTGCCTCCGCTGCCAATAAGCCTCATGGCTGGTAAGGGCATAGAGTCTCCCTCTCTCACCAAGTTGCCGCACAGTAATGCAGCCTGTTCCTACCTACTATGGCACCTTACTGTCATCGATATTACTAGATTGTTGATACATACCAAATGGAGCCTGTGAAAGAGCTCAGGGATGTATTTTTGCATGCAATACTGCTTCTGTCTATCATACATATAAACCATTTTGCATGTCCATTCAAATACCACACCCACATTAATGCTTCCTTTCACACATTTACCTTATGAACCACACAGCCCTTTCATTTTGTTCATGTGAAAATATATATTTACCCTATTAAAAAGTATCTATGCTGTCCTGGCTAGCCCAGGCTAGCCCAACTTTGGAAGGTAAACAGTCAGCCCTGGCTAGTATTTGAATGGGAGACCTCCAAGGAATACCGGAGTCATGACACTGAGGCAGACAATGGCAAACCACCTCTTGCCTTGAAAACCCCAAGGAGTTTCCATAAGTCAGCCATGACTTGATGGCACTTTCCACCGCCATCACCAAATAATCCTACCTGTTTGCTTCCCTGTACTTTTCTTAAATAACTTATGTTTCCTTCTGTTACTGGGCCTGTTATGGTCAGTAGTTTAACTCCTTAGCAGTTAGAATGTTTGTGAGAATTCCTGGACAAAATATCAGTTCAGCCAATGGCTGTGGACGGTGGATTCATTTGTCTTCTATGTCTTCTATGTCTTCTATGTCTTGCAGTGGGCTAGGGAGGTCTGTCAAATGTGCACATTTACCCTGGGTATTGTTCTTTTTCTGTGACTTGGTTTTGCAAACTGCAAAACTATTATTTATGAGCAAGTCTCTATGTTGTACTTTCATTTATCTCCTGATTCATCTCTCAATAATACCTTGGCGACATTACTATGCATGAAGGATGGAGATCAGTATATAGAATACTGAAAGCAATATGAAAATGTGAGGACATTTCAACAGAGATAATTTCATAATTATCTTGCACAAGCATATGCAAAGTGTTTCTTGTCATATCTCAGATGCATCTGTTCTGTGCTTAATGTTGGCAAACAGTTGTTATGAACACAGAAGTAGAAACTTATAAGCAGCAGCATGTACAAGTCAAATCAACTACAGACTGATCTGGCTATTGGTAAAAACATCTTATGGAAGAGTTCAAGGGCTGGTCTTGTTCTGATGTGCGTTGTTTTCTATTGATATTTGATGAGTGGGGGGTTAGAACAGGCATGCCCAGACCTTTGTATCTGATAATTGAGTTCAGACACACTTCATATTCTCTTTTCTTGATTCATTACTTGCATCATAAAACCATACACAGGCTTTGGATGTACATTTTGTGCAAATGCTGGTATTAATAGGATTACTCTGGAGATTAATGATCATTTCCAAAATTTTGTTCATTGGGATAATTATTTTGATAGAAATATTGGCCACGTCCCTGTCAAAGGTAAGCAATATTAGTCTGATTTCAGTGGAAGAAACTGAAATTGAAGAGATTCCATAAAATCAATGAGGCTTAAAATTGTTTAATTTTGCCTGAATGAGCCCAGCACTAACAGGTTTTCTGAAGTCAAATGCTCCCCCCAGTTTGATAGAGAAAGAACTCAACAGTCATTTCCATGGCTTTGTTGATAAAGCTGTTCATGAGTAATCAAATCCCAGTGTTACCTTTTCTGATTACAGAAAACATTTATTTCTCAACAATTATATCTTATTGAGAGCTTATTGGTGACCAGGTTCTAATGATCCAGTAGAACAGCCATTGAAGATAACCCCCCCCCAACAAACTAAAAAAAAAAAAAGCAACAGCCACAAATCAATATCAACAACTCAGTCAAATACCTCCTCCAAACACGTGGGTAAAAAGGAAAATTCTTGCCCCTGTACATAAAGCTACTAAGGCTGGATGACAGGTGCACAGTTATGGGAAGAAAGTTCCATAAGTGTGACTCCACTACAAAGTAGGAGCCCTGCTGGGTTGCCACTCATTTTGCTTCTGACAGCAGGGACTCTTGTTCCTCATGGTTTACCATAGAGTTTCAGCAATTCCTATAGAAGCATGAAATCACTTCTAGGTTTTTCCTGGAAGTGATGTAATGTCATAGCACTGACAGCACCCACCAATAGCCCTGCCCCCTCAGACTCCTGCTGGTGAGTAGGCATTGAACACACAGAGCCTAATATATGAAATATGGCAAAGCAAATTAGAGATGTGAAACTGGAGATTATTCATTAGCCATGTAATGAATAGTGAACTGAGAAGCAATTTTGATGAATATTATTATAAACCATCCCAACTGAAAAATGAACAATATTTCATTACTATTGGTGAATATTTTATCTTTTGAGAGCCTTTCCATTTTATTTTTTTTTTGTTAAGCTGTGGTGCTGGAGAAGACTCCTGCGCATTCCTTGGACAGCAAAGGTGACAACCAAGTATTGGAGCGCATAAAACCAGACATGCTATTGGATGGAAAAATCATAAAACTGTGACTGACTGATTCCAACCATGTCATGCAGAAGAACTTACTAGAAAAAGCAATTATGCTTGGATTGGTTAGTGGCAAAAGGAAAACGGGCCACTGAAGAACACAGTGGTTAGACACCATAAAAGTCGACACCAGCCTGGGCATGGAATGACTCAAAGAAACAGTACAAGACTGGAAAACATGGAGAGAACTGGCCCATAGAATCACCAAGGGTCAGACACAACTGAATGGCTAACAACAACAACAATATTTTATCTGTTCATTATTTTGGCACCCTGCTGTCTCAGTTCAGGGAGGTTAGAGGATAGGGGAAAAGAGATAACATACTAACATCGAGCTTGCGGTTCCAGGTCCTACTTGGGACACCGAGGTCGGCCCGCATTGTACCCACGCCCCCGCGCTAACTTCAAAATGAACTCATACAAACAGTTTCCTTTGGAAATTATGTGGATAAATTTGGCCACAACTTTTATTGGTTACAGCTGTAGAGCATTGGCACAGCATGGGTCCACCGGATCCGACCTATCGGCTGGCCGGCATGCCAGCCGAGTTAACCGTTACCCAGCCAGCCGGCATGGGTAGAGAAGGCGGGAGGGCAGGTTGTCGGAGTTCACGTGGACGCTTGCCCCTATGTGAACTCCCCTGCCCTCTGGCTGTGAGGGTAAGCACTGTTATTCCGTGAGCTAGCCAGCTCCGTTCCGCCCTCACGCCAAGACCCTTAAGGGGTCCCCACTCCGAAATTGGCACGCAGGCCGAATTCCGCCAACGGATCCGGCCCCATGCTGTTACCGCTGAAAGTTGTGACAAACTGTGCAAGAAACAATAGGTAAACGCTAACAATATCATAACCTACACCCACTAAACCCCTTGTCATACACCCAAATTCAAAATACCAAATCCCAACACCATAACACACAGGGAGGGATGGGTGGGAAAACCGGGCTTGCCTCGTGGTCGAGTGGGGAGGGGGAGCGGCTTCCCTGCTGCTTTTAATGCCTCCCCTCCCCGACCGCCCTGCTGACCCCCATTGGCTAGGGAAAGGGGGGGAGGAGGCGCGTCTTTCCCCCCCGCGCCCCCCGGCCCCCCCTTCCCCCTTCCGGCCGGCCTCTTTATCCCCGCCCGTCCCCGCAAATGGCGGGCCCGGGCTACCCGGGCCCTTTCTGCTTGCGGTTCCAGGTCCTACTTGGGACGCCGAGGTCGGCCCACATTGTACCCACGCCCCCGCGCTAACTTCAAAATGAACTCATACAAACAGTTTCCTTTGGAAATTATGTGGATAAATTTGGCCACAACTTTTATTGGTTACAGCTGTAGAGCATTGGCACAGCATGGGTCCACCGGATCCGACCTATCGGCTGGCCGGCGTGCCAGCCGAGTTAACCGTTACCCAGCCAGCCGGCATGGGTAGAGAAGGCGGGAGGGCAGGTTGTCGGAGTTCACGTGGACGCTTGCCCCTATGTGAACTCCCCTGCCCTCTGGCTGTGAGGGTAAGCACTGTTATTCCGTGAGCTAGCCAGCTCCGTTCCGCCCTCACGCCAAGACCCTTAAGGGGTCCCCACTCCGAAATTGGCACGCAGGCCGAATTCCGCCAACGGATCCGGCCCCATGCTGTTACCGCCACAAGAACAGGACGCCCCCTTTAGTCCTGTTCCCGCCAACGCCCTTACAGCTGTAGCCAGGCAAGCAGGCAATGACGGACTCCGTGCAACCAGATGTCCATACCCCAGGCCGATAGGTGCACGCCATCCGCTCGGTACATGGCCTCCATCTTGTGGGAGATGTCTGGGTGGCGAATCCAGATACCGCCTGCCGACTCGACTGCCCGGCCCAACCTGCCGGACACTTTCCGTCTCGCCACTTCCACCTTCTTGGGCTGATTCGCACCCCGCCACGACCTCCGTTCCAGCCAATCCGACCAGAAGAGGACAGTGCCGGGCAGGATCTCGCGCACTGCGGCCAGGTCGGCCAGAACCTGGTGCTCGAGGGCCACCCCAGGGCACTCTGTCAAGTCGTTTTCCCCAAGCTGCAGCAGCAGTGCATCGGGAGGGTGGCGCCTCGCCTGGACGCGCCTCAACCATGGCAACAGGGACCTCCACCGCATGCCCCGCTGTGCCATCCATGTAATGCGTGCTGCACCTCCCATCCCAAGTCCTTTCCCCAGCCTGACGAGGATGCATACAAACCTGCCCAATGGACGATGCTGTGCCCAAAAATCCATACTGTCCTGTACCCTTGTCCTGGAACTGAGGAGTCAGAGAGATGGTCACAGGCTGGACTCCAGCTGTGGCCTGATGTAAGCCCTAAAGGCTGTGGATCGCCAACGGCCAATGGCCCGTATGCGTGCCTCCGGCAGGCCGATACCAGCGGCCGTGGTGGCTGCCCCGATCCTGAAGGAGTGAGGCCCAAATTCCTTGCCTGGTAAGCCCAAGGCCCCCAGTGCCGACCTGAAAACCCCTGTGAACTGATATCTTGTCAATGGGGCCCCGTCTCTATGGATAAGCAGCGGACCAACTCCCCTCGGTCTCATTGCTAAAAAGGCTCGGGTGATCTGCACTGGACACGGGCCGCCCAGTAGTGGCCCCAGATGGAGGCGCACCCCTTTTCCCTGCTGATCCGTCTTTGACCTCCGAATATACAAAGACATCCCCTTTGGCCCGAAGGAGACATCCCGTACCCGCAAGGGCGTGTTGGTGAAGGAAATTCTGGAGCTAGCTACCAGTTCCCCTACCCTCAAGGCCCCAAAAAAGGCCAAGACGAATGCGGTCTCGAAGAGTGCAGCCTCATACTGGGACCAACACAGCGCTGGTAGCTCCCGCAACATCCCCCCCAACAACTCAAAGGTCACGGGCCGTCTACTATCTGGGGGCCGTGTGGCTTGCCTCCGCCAGCCCTCGACCGCTCTACGAGCTTGGAATGAGTGGCATGGGTCCTCAAATCCCTCGGCCTTGCTAAAAAATGTGATGGCAGCCATGCGACCCCTGATGGTGCTGTGAGAGAACCCGCTGTCTTGAAGGCATGCCATGTAGCGAAGTACCCAGTCCCCCTCCACCGGCAAGGTCTGCGGACCCCCGCACCCCGCGGTAAAGTCAAAAAAGGCATCGATAGCCTTGGTATACATGGCCAGAGTGGAGGGGGCAAGGGACCCGTAGATGCCCCGCCTTATTGTACCTTCCCAAGTTCCCACAGCTCCTCCGGAAAGGGGTCTGAAACGCGGTTGGCTCCTGGCGCCAGGATCCAGAAGCGTTCCTCCTGTTGGCGAGACAAAGCGTCCGCTATGCTATTATCCACGCCTGGCACGTGCCGTGCAGAAAAAGTAATGTTATTGGCCAGGCAGGCCAAAACCAGGCGGCGAACCAACCGCATCACCCGGTCAGACTTCGAAGTTTGCTTGTTCACCACCCGCACCACCGCCTGGTTGTCGCACCAGAAGCGCACCCGTTTGTCCCTAAAGCAATCTTTCCAAATGATCACTGCCACCAGTATTGAGAAAAGCTCCAAGAAGGTGAGGTCTTTAAGCACTGCGGTGCCCTCCCATTCCTTGGGCCAGGGCTGTGCGCACCACTTCCCGTCGTAGTAAACACCGAACCCCGCGCTGCCGGCTGCATCAGAATGGATCTGGATGGTATCCTGCAAGTCCATCGGGTGCTGCCAAATGGTAACCCCATTGTATCCCGCCAGGAACCGGAGCCACACTCCTAAATCCTCCTTCATGCCCTTGGTCACCCGCACCCGGTGATGAGGTGCCCTGACCCCGGCCGTCGCTCTGGCCAGCCTCGCGCAGAAAGCCCTGCCGGGTGAAACAACCCGGCAAGCAAAGTTCAAGTGTCCCACCAGTGACTGCAGTTCCTTCAATGTGCACTTCGGCCGAACCCTAACCAAAGAAAGGAGAGCCCGGAGGGCCAAGAGTTTGTCCTCCGGCAACCTGGATGCCCCAGCTACAGAGTCTAATTGGATACCCAGGTAAGTTAGACTAGTCGCCGGCCCTTCGGTCTTGTCCACCGCCAATGGGACACCAAGCTCTTCGGCAAGCTCCTGAAATGCCCGTAGGGACCCGGCACAAGTCTCCGTCGTCCCCGGGCCGACGAAAAAGAAGTCATCCAAGTAATGAGTAATCCCCGCGGACCCAGTCCTCGACTTCGCTGCCCACTCGAGAAAGGTACTGAATGTCTCAAATGCTGCGCAGGCCACTGCGCAACCCATGGGCATGGCCTTGTCAACATACCATGCCCCTTGGAACTTAAAACCCAGCAATGAAAAGGAGTCGGGGCTTACCGGGAGCAGCCGGAATGCTGACTGAATATCACACTTGGCCATGAGTGCCCCCCGCCCACAAGCCCTGACTAGCCCAACCGCGTGATCAAAGGAAGCGTATTTGACTGAGCAGAGCTCGGGGGGGATACTGTCATTCACCGAAGATCCCTTCGGGTACGAGAGATGCTGGATCAGGCGATACTCGCCTGGTGTTTTCTTTGGCACCACCCCCAAGGGGGAGACTCGCAGGTTGTCAATAGGGGGCGCGCTGAATGGGCCCGCGATGCGCCCTGCCGCCAATTCTTTTTGCAGTTTCGCGGCAACCACCTCAGGCATCTCCCTGGCTGATTTCAGGTTGTTGGAATCGGTTGCGATGCGTGGGCCGCAGGCAGGAATGGGAAACCCCCTCGTAAAACCATCCAAGATATATTTTCTGGCTTGGCGCGAGGGGTATCGCGCCAAGAGTGGTCTCAGAGCGTTCACTCTAACCGGGGTGGCCGCCAAGGACCACCTGTCCTGCGGGGCACTAGCGTCTGGAAGCGGAGGTGGTGCCGGACGACCCCCTCCCCCTTTTGTGTTGGCACCACCGGAGAAGGGTTTTCCACTCCGAAAGGGCTGCTGGGCACTGGTGGATCGTGGGCAATACACCCGCCCATGCCCCCCCGCAAGCCTCGCAACTATGGTGGAACTTGCACCGAGCCCGGCGACACCGGCCCTGATTGTATTCCCAGCAGACCCCACGCGACCGGTCCTTGCGCACGGCCCAGCGCTCCTTTTTCCCTTCCTCCTTCCCTTTAATGCACGGGCCAACCAACCTGAGCCAAACCTTATCCTGTAGCAGGTCCCACCGAGCCCTGTCATTGCGTGAGGCCAATTTACGGCAGGTCTCATCATAATCAATAGCCGGTCCCTCGCCTGCCAAAACCCTGGCCTCGACCACGTTGCTCATGTGGTTGAGCAGGTGCCAGCCCCTATCAGGGCACGCGGCAGCGACTACCCCCGCATACTCCAGATAACCAGAAACCCAGTTGAGTAAGGTGCGGTCAGCTTCCGCGGTCTTCTCCTTCTTCTCTTTCTTGTCCAATTCTAGCGTGCGGGCCTCGGCCCCCTTTTTGGAGCAGGGTAAAGACATTAACGTAATACCCATCCAGAATGCTATCCCGCAGTTCCTCAGATAAATGAAGCCCTGGCGGCTCCTCCCCGTTCGAGTATGTGGAGAGGATGGCCGAAGGATCAGTGACATCGACGTCACCCCAGACCACCCCAGGATCCTGTCCTGCCTGCGTCGCCAACGCCCTGCGGTGTATAGCCCATGCAGGCAGCCCCGGCTCGTGGGCTGCTGCTGCCCAGTAATCGCTTGGAGGCTGCCCACTCCGCCCCGCAGTGGAACCCTCACCTGAGGAGGCCTCGCCCTCTGCTTCATCGTGGGAACGCGCGGAGGAGCCTGAGCTACCCCGCTCCCGTCCCCTGTCCGTGGATTGCGCAGCAGGCTGGGAACCCCGACGACTAGCCGCGCCGGTAGAAGCCCCCCCACGCTGCTGGGCTGAGCCCCCGTCGGACGTGGCCTTCTGGGCTCGTTTGGCCACCGAATCCTGGCTCATCTTGGCCACCTTCTCAGAAAGTTGATTGAAAGCCTGTTGAAGGCCCCGCATGGTATCGGCCAGCTCTGAAACGCCGTCCGACCCCTCTGTGCCGTGCGGCACTGCCTTCCTCTTCGCCGCCACTCCCACTGGTGTGTTGTCTGCCGCAGGCCGCACTTGTCCTTTGGGCGATGACCGGGGTGTTCCCCCAGCAACTGCACCCGTGCGCCGGGTGCTGCGCGTCGGGGGCTTCATACCTGCTCAGGACAGCAAAACACGACAAGTTAAGCCCCCCCGTCCCCTGAAACCTGCCGCCGATCGAGCAAGTGTTTTCGTGCTAGTGGCAGGAGGGCGCCAACGGGGAGGTAACCGCGTTGGACACTGACTGAGAGATCCTGTTCTACCTAACTAATAACTGCCTAACTGCCTTACCCTTGACCTTACCTACCTAACTACGTGCTAAATGGTGACAGGAAGGAGGCCATCAAAAGTACTCTGCTCTCATAGCGTTGACGGCCCCCCAGCTCGCTGCTGTCCCGGGGGGGCTGGCGGCCTGGCTCCCTACGTGTGGAAGACTGAATTTTTTTTTTTTTTTTTTTTTGAGCTGCGCGCTCCCGGAGCCCTTCCCCTGGCCAGCTCCAGAAAACCGCTGGCCTGGCGGGCAGGTCGGGAGGCCGTTTCCCCCCCGGAATGCCAGGGGAGGCTGGCGCGTGGCACCTTGGGCCAGCTAGGCCTCGCCCTGCCAGGGTCCGTTGGGGAGCCTCGCTGAGGGCCCGCTGGAGGAGGAGCCTTGTTGCGGTAGGCCCCCCACCCATGCGCTCTGGGATCAATCGCCCAGGGCTGGCCCCAAGGGGGCGCACAAGGTGGTGGGCAGGCCGGGGTGGCAGTAGGCCGCGTTCCCCACCCCCGAGAATGGGGCAGGTTTCCTTTTCTTAATTTGTATCGTGACTCAAAACAGAAACTCTTCCACTGAGCCACAGCCCCTCCTGGGGAATTTGGTGTAAAGACTAAAAGCAAACGCTCTAATCTGGGAGAACCGGGCATGACTCCCCACTCGTGCACATGCAGCCGCTGGTGTGCCCTTGGGTCATTCACAAGTTCTCCCAGAACTGCTCCCTCAAAAGCAGTCCCCAAAAGAGCTCTCTCAGCCCCACCTACCCCACAGGGTAATCTCCTCTTCTTAAATTTGCATGTGCTGGCAAGGCGGGCGGCGGGGGGGGCCGCGTCTCCCCCCCCCCAGGCAGGCCCACCGCAGGCCAGCTTGGCCCTGCCAGCCACGCTCCCCCCCGGGAGCCCTGCTCCGGGCCCGCGGGATGGGAAGCCTCGCTGCGCGCACCCGTCCCTCGTCCCCCGGCTAGCCCCGGGAGCGTGCTAGCGCGGCAGGCCGGCCAGGGAGGCGGTGGGCCGCGTCGCCCCCCGCCCCCCAACCACCAAGGCGGCCCGCCCGGACCCGCCGCGGACCGCTGGGCCTCGCCGGCCAGGGCCTGCCTGGGAGCCCCCCGTGCGGGCCGCGGGGACGAGGGGCCTCAGCGTGGCCGCCGGAGACCCCCCCGTGCGCTCCTGCGGCCTTCGCCCCTGGCCGGCCCCCCGGAGCGCGGCGGCGTGGCGGGTGGCCGGGGGGGCGGTAGGCCGCACCTCCCCCCGCCCTCTGAGCACCGGGGCAGACCCGCCGCGGGCCGGCTGGGCCCCGCCGGGACGGGCAGCCTCGCCGCGGGCCCGCCGGAGCTCCCCGATGCGCCCCTGGAGCCCCCATCGCCGGCTGGCCCTGAGGAGCGCGATAGCGCGGCTGGCGGGTCGGGGAGGCGGTGGGCCGCAGCGCCCCCCCACCCCCCGAGGCGCCGTCTTGGACGCGCTGTAGGCCGGCTGGGCCCCGCCTGGCCCGGGTCCGCCGGGATGCCCTGCCGCGGGCCCGCGGAGGCGAGGAGCCTCGCTACGGGCCCGCGAGGGCCCTCGCCGCGCCCCGGCGCCCTCGCCAGGCCGGCCCGGAGGAGCGCGCCGGCGTGCCGAGCCGGCGGGGGGGCGGGCGCGGGCGGGAGGCAGCAGGCCGCGCCCTCCGCCGTCGGCCCGGCAGCCGGGACGGGTCCGAAGGAGCCCCGCTGCGAGCCGGGGAGGCAAGCGAGCGGGAGGAGGCAGGCCCTGTCTCCCCCCCTCCCCCGACCGCCAGGGCAGGCCGGAGGCCCAGCGAGGGGGCGCCAAGGAGCGGCTGGAGGCCCCCTGGACCCAGCTGCTGATGGCTGGGCCCAGCCGCGGCAGCCGCACCCGGCCGCCGGAACCGCCCTGCGGCCGCGAGGCAGGGTGCAGGGGGAAGTGGCGAGGGAGAGGGAAGGCCATCCATCGTCCCCCCCTCCCTCCCCCCCGCCGCCGACATTCCCCCCAGAAGGGGCCCGGGCCTACCTGAAGGAAGCGAGAAACGGGCTTCCTCCTGCAAACCGGGCTTGCCTCGTGGTCGAGTGGGGAGGGGGAGCGGCTTCCCTGCTGCTTTTAACGCCTCCCCTCCCCCGACCGCCCTGCTGACCCCCATTGGCTAGGGAAAGGGGGAGGAGGCGCGTCTTTCCCCCCCGTGTCCCCCCGGCCCCCCCTTCCCCCTTCCGGCTGGCCTCTTTGTCCCCGCCCGTCCCCGCAAATGGCGGGCCTGGGCTACCCGGGCCCTTTCTGCTTTCTGTCCATCATACCATGGCAAATGATGGAGTTGTGCTTGGGACATGTTGTTGCCAACCTGGCCAAGATATAAGACATCATAGAAATATATACTTTGGGATAAGCCTCTACATGACACTGCAGTAGTATTACAAGAGCATCGATTTAACACAATCTCTCTTATTCTGGTATTGAGGGCCCCTGAGTCAGTTCTGTAATACAACCAGGGGTCTTTTGAGGGGGAGCACACCGGACCACAGCTCCGGGAGCTCAGGAGCCAAGCCCCGCCCCCAGCCAGCGTCCTGGAGAGTCTTTCAGGCAGCCGAATGTCAATTTCAGCTCCATTATATCCTATGGGCCATTGAAGTCAATGGTGAAAACATAGGGTATATTCTGGGGCCCGGAGGGGAGGGGGTTTGAGGGAGAAGCTCCAAACTCACAGGGTAGCTGATGGAGCCTCTCCCCAATTACCTACCAAGTTTCAAGAACATTGGACCAGGGGGTCCAATTCCATGGGCCCCTAAACAGGTTGCCCCTATTCCCTCCATTGTTCTCTATGGTGGGAAAAAAGTTACTCCAATGTTCTTGAAACTTGGTGGGTATCTTGGGGAGAGGCTCCATCAGCTATCCTGTGAGTTTGGAGCCTCTCTCTCAAACCCCCTCCCCTCCAGCCCCCAGAATATACCCTATGTTTTCACCATTGACTTCAATGGCCCATAGGATATAATGGGGCCGAATTGCCACCGAATTTCTTTCATTCCCTCTTTTCCTTCTCTCTTTTTCCTCTTTCCCTCCTTCTTCTCTTCTCTCTTTCTTTCTTCCCCACCTTCTTCTCTTCTCTTTTTCCTCCTTTCCCTGTTTCCCTCCCCTTTCCTTCTCTTTCTTTCCCTCTTTCCTCCTTCTGTGGCCCAACTCTCATGAGAAGGAGTTTAAACTTTAAACCCCTTCTCTCTTAGTTCCCCCACCCAGACCAGCTGGGGAAGGGAAGGGAAGGGGAGGCTTTTGAAGATGCCTCCCCCCCTTTTGCTTCCCCTTCTGACATCACTTCCGGTGATGTCAGGGGGCGTGGCATATGCTAATAGCCTAATAGCTCGTTAGCATACCATATGGTAATAAGCTCCTGCAGCTGTTTTTCTACGAAAAGACCCCTGAATACAACTATGCATGTATTCAGGACCAGAATAGAAATCATCTGTTTTTTCATACTCCAATTCATTTTCATCTCCACTGTAATGCAGATAAGAATGTACACCCTCAGCCACTGTCCTGGACTCTGGATTGTTGCCTGTGACTATGTCTGAATAGGGCCTGGGTGCTACAATTAATATTAACTTCTGCTGTTCTTTCTCACAGCTAGCAAGCAACAAGCAAAACATAGACATCTGTCTGTGTTTGCATCTTTCCAGCATGACTTGCAGAAACCCTTTATTAATTATTCTCTGGAGCTCAGTGTCACAACATAATAATAAGCATTTGTGTTCCTCCAGAACTAACAGCTTTATTTGATTTTATATCCCTGTCCTGTGTATCAAAACTTGCCATATGCTTTGTGAAGTGTTCATTAGTTTTATTCCCTTCTAAGTAAAAGATTAACCAGAAAATGATGTTGAGCTTTGACATCTGTAGTTATATTGAACTGGTGTTTATAAGGTGCAAAGTTGCTATAGATACAATACACAAAGGAACCCACTTTTCCAATTTAGAATTAACAGGATCCAGCTATAGCTAAAAGTATAAACCGCATTTTTAACAATTAAATATAATCTAATTGCTTTGGCACCACTACCAATAGTTCTATGAACAATAGTTGTACTTAAGCTTTTTTGCCCTTACAGGCTAGGGGAAAGCTATGTTCAATCCATGCCCTCCATTCTTTCACTGAAATACAGAAACCACCACAAAATGGTGTCAAACACCAAATAAGAAACACAGTTTGCTTGCAGGCTGAGGAAAATTGGAATCACATTTATTTATTTAATTAATTTATACCCCACCTTTCTCCCCTAATGGGAACAGAATGCAGTTTATATCATTCTCCTTTCTTCCCTTTTACCCTCACAACAGTCCTGTGAGGTAGGTTAGTCTGAGAGAGGGTGCCTAGCCCAAAGTCACCCAGTGAGTTTCCATGGCATGAGTGGGGATTCAAACCTGGGTCTTCCAGATACTAGTCCAAGGCTGCATTCACACACGCAATATAATCCGGGGGGGAAGCGAGTCTGTTTGGCTCGGGGCAAAATGAAGCGTGTTTGCACAATCAGACTGGGCTCTGAGACTCTGCGGTCACACCGTCAGCCGCCGATCACAAACGGCCAGTGGAGCGCAGCAAAGGGGATGGGCAGAAGCAGCATGGCGTGATCACACCTGCAGCAAGCGCTAATGAGCGCTTCTGCAGCAGATGGGCGGTGTTTTGTTTTTTTTAAAGCCACTCATGTGCGTGCGCACAATGAAGGAAGCGTCTCTACAGGCATGCACACAAACGTGGAAACATGATTCTGCAGCTTCCGAGTGTGTCTGTGACAGAGCAGCTGCATCCACAGCTCTGTGGCTCAGAGAACACACAATCTCCCGGAGTCCCCCTGAACCCAGCCAACAGGCAGCAATGCAGAAGGACGTGGAACTCATGGGGACAGGAGTCCTAACTGCATGCGCAGTGGTGGCAGCAGCCCACCGCCAGATGCAGGAAGCATGGCAGCAGTGGGAGGAGGTGGCAATTGCTGCCAGCGGCGGCAGACTGCCATGGCCGCTACACATGTTGCCAGGTGTCAAACCCATGCAAGGCAGCGCCAGGCCAGGAGGACACGGGACACCCTCCACATCATCCGTCTTGCAGAGGAACAGCCAGCGCAACACTGGTGGGTGTACCCATGGCTGCAAGAGTGGTGGGCAACATTCGTCAGCCATGTGTGGGGGGATGAGCAGAGGCTGGAGCACTTCAGGATTCTGAGGTAATACAAGCGGGGAGCCCACCAATTCCAGCCACTGGCCGGTGGGATGCTGGTGGCAGGTGGCAATGGTGGAGTGGCCTGCACCACCATGTGCCCCATCCAGCCAAAGAATGGGTAGGTGAGGGCACACAGGGACCAATAGGGAAGGTGAGGTACTGTACAAGGGACCTGCTCAGAAAGAGGGTAAGGGGGGCCATTCAGACAAGAGCAATACACATTGGCCATGGGATCCCTGTCCGCCGGGTGCGTCTGGGTCTGCTGCATCCATGCCACCTGGGCCTTGGCCACAATACCTGGGCTGGGATGCTGTATGCCGCCCCCTCCCCATGGGGCTTGGCCTGGATGGGGCTATCAGCAGCTGGGATCAAGTTGTGTAGGTTCAGGGACAGTCTCATACGACTCGGTCTCTGCAGGTGCCATTCCATCTGGGGACTCTCGGCTGCCCCTGGGTGATCATTTGTCCATCGCCACGAAGGAAAAGATCCTTAAGGGCAAATACGTGGACATATATACTGTCTTATATAGGGAGTTAGAGAAAAAAGATAAAGACGATCTTGATGAGCAGGAAAGGGAACGCTTAAAGAGGCGGGTTGTGGAGAAAACCTGGGCGAACTGGTACCCGGGGTTCTTAATTTATACAATGATTATTGTTAGGCACCATCCATGGAGAGTGGTTGCACTGCTCCAATACATGGATATTATCTACAAAGCAACTGATTTCCCAGGCCCGGCATGATTGCAGTACGATGAGCAATTTCGTATGCAGGCGGCCATGAATCCGGCCATGAGATGGGACCGGATACACCCAGACCTCTGGTTGCAGATTATGTCTACAATCAAGTCACCTGGCAATGAAAGGTCACACAGTGGTCATTCTGTGCATAAGCCGCAGACCCAAACTCAATCAGGCACCCACGCCCAAGCTTTACTGGTAGTTTACCTTCCATGGGACAAGTGGTCGGAAGTCTTGTTCCTTCTGACATGAGTGTCCTTTGTGTACAGGGCCCCATGCTTTATCCAACTGCCCTAAACCCAAGGGGTGGGGGGGGAGGTAAAGGTGGGAAGTGTCCAGGAGGAGGTGGGGGCTACAACCCCCCTTCTGACAAGGGGACCTAGCCCAATTAAGTTGCAAGTTCTGGAACAGTGGTTTCAGGATTACCCAAATCACTGTGATAGGGTTTACCTTCTTGAGGGTTTTAGATTGGGGTTTAGAATACCTTTCCAAGGCTGTGGAACTTCGTACATGGCTCCTAACTTGAAATCAGTTTGGGGTATGGAGCAAATTGTTAGGCAAAAAATTGCCAAGAAATGTGCAGAGGGTAGAATTCTTGGTCCTTTTCCTTCCCCCCCAGTTGATAATTTGAGGGTTTCCCCATTGGGATTGGTGCCAAAAAAAGCACCTGGTGAGTATCACCTCATTCACCACCTGTCCTACCCACAGGTGGGTCGGTGAATGATGCAATACCAGATAAGTTATGTTCTGTTAGGTACACGTCCTTTGACCTGGCCCTGCGGGTGGTGCGGAGCTGTGGACAGGGAGCAGAATTGGCAAAATGTGACATTAAGTCAGCCTTTCGCCTCTTGCCTGTTCATCCAGATGACTTTGAGCTCCTGGGATTTGCTTTTGAGAGCAACTTCTACATGGATAGGGCCCTTCCAATGGGCTGCTCAGTGTCCTGTGCTGCTTTCGAAAGGTTTAGTTCCTTTCTGGAATGGGCCCTGCGGTACAGGACAGGTCTTGCCAGTAGGGCACATTGTCTTGACGATTTTTTATTGGCAGGAAAGTGGGGTACGGGTCAATGTGCCTTTTTGCTGTCCAGCTTTATTAAGCTGGCAGGGGAGCTGGACATTCCTCTGGCTAAGGAAAAAACTGAAGGTCCAACCACCAATCTGACTTTCCTGGGAATAGAAATTGACACGGTGGGTCAGTGCTGTAGATTGCCTGTGGATAAAATAATGACGTTGCAGGCGTTAATAGACACAGCTAGGGCAAAGAGCAAGATTGATTTATTTCTATTTATTTATTATTAGATTTATACCCCGCCCTTCCACAAGGGCTCAGGGCGGCGAACAAGAGGCCACAAGCCATACATTGCCGACAACATATAGGGCAATGACATATAAAATACATAAAAACACTAAAATGAACAAACAATAAAACCATTATAACAGCGGCAAACAAAACAAGTAAACTCAATTAAAACCAGTCAACTCAATACTCTGGCGGCATGTTACCCCTGCCCCCCAAAAAGTCCCACCAAGTTATAATCTCATCCCAGGGCCAGGATGCCTTGTGGTATCCCACAGTGATGGTCCAATCATGGTGGCAGCCCCTACTCAAAAGATAACCTTGCTGGAGTTTCAGCAGCTGGTAGGCCACCTCAACTTTGCCTGCAAAGTTGTGGCACCCAGTAGGGCTTTCGTCAAGAGACTCTGTGAGTCTCTGAAGGGCCTTCATCTTCCCCACCATAGGACCAGGATTACCAGAGGGATGCAGGATGACCTCCTTGTATGGAAGCAGTTTTTGGGTTCATACAATGGGGTTTCCTTTTGGCGGGAGGAGCTCCTTGTCGAGGCTGAGTTGCAGGTTGCATCGGACACTGCAGGTTCCTCTGGCTTTGGAGTGTATTTCCGGGGGCATTGGTGCACTGGAGACTGGCCCAAGGAGTGGTTCCAGGCAGGGTGGTTCAAAGACCTTACCTTTCTGGAATTTTTCCCGATTGTTACAGCAGTATGGATTTGGTCAGGGGATTTTGCCAACCACACCATCCACTTCTGGTGCGACATGTCCACAGTACATGTAATCAACTCTTTGACGTCTAAATCCCCCAGGGTCATGGCTCTGGTCAGAGCCTTCACCCTGCAGTGTTTACACAATAATATTATGTTCAAGGCTAAGCATGGGCCGGGGGTCAATAACCGGGTTGCTGACGCTCTCTTTCAAAAACAGTTGGAGAGATTCCATCAGCTGGCTCCAGAGGCCGACCAGTGCCCGGTGCAGATGCCAGTCGAAGTGTGGCAGATTGGAGGGCTGAGGCCAACAGAGCGATGAGCCTGGCTCTTGCCCCCTCCACATGCAGAGCTTACATGAGGGCAGGAAAGCAATTCCTGTCCTTCAGGGAGGGTGCAGGCTTGCGGCAAGTTTGGCCAATACCCGTCTCTCATTTAATGCAGTTCTGTGTTAGGCTGAGAGGTCAGGGCCTGTCGTCCCGTACCATCAGGGCCAAGTTGTCTTTGCTGGCATATGCTGGGCCAAGTTGTCTTTGCTGGCATATGCTGGGCCAGGGAAAGCGGCATCACAGCTGACACCAGAGAACCCTTGACCCCTGCAATATTGAGGGGGATCAAGATGCAGTGGTGCACGTTGTGTGCTGATGCCTATTGTTAGCCCCGACGCCATTATGGGGCTTTGCTATGGACTGCTTGCTGTTCCCACATGGTCTGTGTATTTGCTAGACTGTAAAATGGATGCCAAAGGAGAAGCCCATAGGGAAGGAAAAAGCTGTCTTTTTACTCTGAGGGACTCCATTGCATACCTGCCGCATGTCACATACACGGGGCCATACAGCAGACAAAGGACTTTTCCTCTGCAAGTCGTTTGCATGATGAGATTAAGTGCCTTCCCCACCCCAGGCATACATATGAACAATACCAGAGCCATCAGCTACCTGGAGAAACCATCTGCCTGCCAGCCAGCTTCCTCTGCCCAGCCCCCAGGTATCCAACAGTGTAGCCAATAAGATTTGAAATTGACACTGACACAGCCGGCTGGGAGGGTCAGTAGGTGTACACCGCCTGGCCTTCCACGCCCAGCACCCAAGACGCTATAATAACGCGATCTCTGGGTTAGCTCTAGAGAACTCTCTCTCTGCTGCACCCCCACCTTGTTACTGCTGCTGAAACCACGACCTCTGTCTGTATGCTTTTACCCTCTTAAGCCCCCATCCTGTACCCGAACCCTTGCCTCGCTTTGTTCCAGTCTGCAGCTGGAACCATACACGTGTGTAGTTAGCTGGTCTAGACCACGTGTCCCTTCTTCCATCCTTCTTACCCCACCTAACCCCACTCGCTGGAAGATTTAGGAGCCGTGCCTTGGAGGTAAATATCGCCCTCTTCAAAACCAACGATAACCTGCTCATGCAACCGTGCTTTATCTATCTTTGATTCTTAGACCTTGATATGAATGTGTGTGTGAATTATATTTGTCGAGTGTAACTGTTATTGGAACTGTGCTTTATTTAAGTAAACTAAACATTATTCTGAGTCCTGTCTCTCGCCTCTTCACTGGGAAGGTCCCGCGGCAGCCCATTCCTCGTAGACATAGACCAAAAGATCCCGAAATTAATTATACCTGTGGCGAAGTGCTTCACCCCTAGAGAGCATTTCGCCCAACACTATGAAGCTGCCCTTTTTCATGCAGCATCACTGGTTGCCTGTTTTGGAGCACTGAGGATTAGTGAGCTGGTGGCAGGCTCATGGCAGGATGTGTCCGGCCTGCCTCTTGAGTGGTGGGACATTTCTGTGGCAGACTCCAAAATTGGAATTAGGCTACGCCAGTCGAAGACTGACCAGCGGGGCAAAGGGAATGTTATAGAGCTCGAACGCTATTCAGAAGTCAAGTTATGCCCGGTTGAGGCTTTGAGCCATTACCTAGCAGTGAGAGGAGAGGGTCGGGGCTACCTATTCCGTCACAGGGATGGCAACCCCCTCACTAAGTTTCAGTTTTGGAGCCTGACGCAGAAGGCTTTAGATCGCTTGGGACTGAGTGGAGTTCACTTTGAAACTCACTCTTTCAGGATAGGGGCCGCTTCAACAGCACAGGCCATGGGGTATACAGGCAGTGACATTCAGCAGAGAGGTTGCTGGAGGTCACACTGTTACAAAGGTTATGTTCGGAAGTGTGTTGTGTAATATCCCATAGGGTCGGCTGATTTATTAATAATGCTGTTGTTACATAAGGTCGGTGTAGTGGTTAAGTGCGTGGACTCTTATCTGGGAGAACCGGGTTTGATTCCCCACTCCTCCACTTGCACCTGCTGATGTGACCTTGGGTCAGTCACAAGCTCTGACACAGCTGTTCTCTCAAGGACAGTTTGTGTAAGAAGTTCTCTCAGCCCCACCTACCTCACAGGGTGTCTGTTGTGGGGAGGGGAAGGGAAAGGAGTTTGTAAGCCACTCTGAGACGCCTTTGGGCAGTGAAGGGCGGGGTATAAATCCAAACTCTTCTTCTTCTTCTTCTTCTGATTTTTTAATAATGCTCTTGTTACAGAGGCTGCAGACCATGGGGCGAAACAAAGGGTTACCGTCTGCAGCCACAGCATGGTCTTCTGGGTGGCTCATCAGGCCAAGAGGACATCCAGCAGTTCTCAGCTTGGCCTTAGTGAATGGGCGACAGTAGAATGGTTGGGAAGGAGGGGCATGCAATGTCCTGCACTTCTTCCCCTGCTATTTGATGAGAGGAGAGGGCCCCCTCCTCATGTCCTGGTAATACACTTGGGGGGGCAATGACCTGGATCTACTGAAGGGCAAGGCCCTTGTGTTGCAGGCCGAGGCAGACCTTGTGAGAATAAGAGCAAGGTGGCCCGGTGTGAAGATAGTATGGTCAGCCATACTGCCCCGCCAGGTGTGATGGAACTTGGAGGACCCCAGGTGTATTGACCACGCTAGGCGTAAAGTTAATAGGCAGCTGAGAAAGGCCATGGATGCTGGTTTGGGGATGTTTTTGCCACACACCTGATGTACGGGTCATGTTTCAGGACCTGTATAGGGATGACGGGGTGCATTTGTCGGACAAGGGCAATGGGATATTTTTGAAGGACTTGCAGCAGGGAATTAGGTCGGCTTTAGGATGCTAAGTGGGGAACAAAGGCTTGACCTTGGCTATGGCAGGTTTGTGCAAGTAAGAAACGGAACTGGTGAGCACCTTTCAGCATATCCCGTTAGGGAACAGGCAGTCATCATGAACTGCCTTTGGATTCTAAGGTCTTGGGTGGGGGATGGTGATCACCTCTGGGAACCTTTTAGGGCAGGCTCCTCCCTGCAAGTTGAAAGGCTTCAGGGGTAGGCGCTCCTAGGGGGCAACCAGTTGCTGGGCTGCTGGTTATGAGCCAGAGAGTAAATGGCTGGAGCTGGGTGACCCACCCTTTAAGGGCAAGGGGGTCAGGGAAGTGATGTCTGCCTTGCCTGTTCCATGCTTGCTTAGTTGTTATTGCTGCAATATTCTGTTAAATAGTTAATAAAGTGGCCTTTGTTTAATTCCAAACTGTTGTCTGTCTCATTACTCTGGCTGGGGGGGGGGGGCAATTACCTGGCAGGATGAGTCTCAGAGGAAAGTTCAACTTGATTTTCTTACAAAGGAAAGCAGCAGGCATGCCATTTGAGAAAACTGACAAATATGGTATTTCCTATAGCAGATATAATTCCTTTGTATTCTATCTGTTCTGCCAGGGTAATATTGGCAGAAGCACAAAAGAAGTTGGGAGTGAGAGTATGAATGCAAAGCTGAACCAAGTGTGGGACTGAGGGAGGTGAGGATTGTTGGATAGGGAAGCATGTTATAGGTGTCTGCCAGTGCTGAATCCTCCAAGCTAAGCTGGGGGTGCTAACTGCTTGGTGCTAACATGATTCAACAGCCCACAGCCGTTCCGGCCATTGGGCTGGGGGGGCGACTTTGCCTCCCAGCCAGAATGAGGCAAGCTGGGATTTGGCACCAAGAGTTCCACATATGGGCATCAGGAGGTTGTGGGGCCAAGAAGGCTTAAAGCCAGGCCCCGCCTATCCTCCTCAGCATTCCTGCGCAGTCGTTGGCCGAGGAGGAGGTCTGCGGTGTGGCTCGGGTTTTACCTGCACCCCGGGGTGCATGGCAGATGCTCCTCTTCAGGCCGGTGACCAGTGAAGATGCAGGCTTGTCGGCGGTCGTCTCAGCGAGCGGCAGCGGCCCCAGGGACAGGGCGTGCGAGAGAGTAGGCAGGCTGTGGCCTCATGCTGGGCCTGATGTGGAGGCGCCAAGACGGGCATTGTGAGCCCAAGCTGCTGCTTCCTTGGCTGGCTGTGGGACGGCCGGCTGGAGCAGCCACTGCTAGTGCAGCGCAGGGCTGTGGGAGTAGCAGGGCCCGCTTTCATCCAGCGACCTCGCGCTTGCATTTCAGTGATCCCCCGGCAGCAGCAAGAGTGTGGAGTGTGGGCCCATGGGGCCAGCTCGGTGCAGCAAGGGATCAGCGTGGGGCGCATTGGCGGACTGGCCTCTGTCTCTGGCACCGACAGCAGTGTGTGTTTGCAGAGCCAGGCTTCAGCTGGCTTAGGGGTGCTTAGGACCTGGGCCAGCAGATGCCTCGTTTTGGATGCGCTGCAGCCTTGGGGCACCTGTGCACTGGCAAATTTGGTGTCACAGGGGTGGGGTAGTGCCCCCCCCACACTGTGAATGGCTGTGGAAATGAAGGACCCCAGGCACCTGGGCAGCAGGGAAGGGCTGTTTGGGGGCTCAGGGTTTTTTGGTACTCACCCCTAGGTTGGGGACCACCATGGGTGGTGTTTGGGCTGCGTGTTCCCTTCCCTTTCTACATTACATTATCCCCCTCCATGCCCCCCCTTTTTGTCCTGACCTTGTGCCAGGCTACCTGACCTCATCAGGTTTTGGAGGCTAAGCAGGGTCAACCCAGGTTGGCATTTGCAGGGGAGATCACCAAGGAAGCCCAGGGTGGCTATCTAGAAGCAGGCAATGGCCAACCACCTCTGAATTTTGGAATAGTCAGTTGGGTGTGGAGACAAAAATCCCCCCCCCCCATTTTTCTCGGGTTGGTGTTCTGATGTGAAGCCAGTTGGGACGTCTGGGGTTGCTGTGTAGTGGCAGGTATTGGCCGCTACCGTATTCAATGTTCCCTCTAAGCTATGGAGCCCTGTGAGCAAAAATTCTACTTTGTGAGCTCCTGGCATTAAAGTTGTGAGCAGGAGATTTGGCTGCTGCATAAATTAGCTTGCTCTGGAGCCATCCTTCCTGAGCTGAGACAAAAATGTGTGAGCCAGAGGCTAAAAAACTTTGAACTCGCTCACACTAACTCAGCTTAGACGGAACACGTATTCCCTCTGAGCTGTGGAGTTTTGGGGCAATAGGATTTACTTGGGAGCTGGCATTGGACTGGTGGGAGAGCCATTTGGCTACTGCATCAATTAATTGTTTTGGAGCCCCCTCCATTTTTTGGATATGCTCCGCAGAATGCAGGGGTTGGACTAGATGACCTTCAAGATCCCTTCCAACTCTAACATTCTTTGACTCTATGAATTTTTCCTGAGCGGTGTGGCAGCGGATGAGCCGGTGGCCAACTGGCTGGGTGCTTCCTCACGCTGATTTTGCGCTGATGGGATGCTGCTGGCTACATTGTTTTCTCTGTCTTGCTCAGAATGGCCTGACTTGCCCGAGTTCATCTTGTCCACTGGCTCTGGTTTACCAAGATTCCTTATGATGGAGTTGGCTGACTTTTTTCCCTTCCGTCGTGCATTGGCGTCTGCCATTGGGTAGTTGCTGTATGCTGGTGGTAGAATGTGCTACTAGTCATTAAGAGTTTCATTTTCTGTATATGCGAATAGGTTTGCATTGATTGAGGCCCCCTAGGGGCTCTCCAAGTTGTTGCAGTTCCACATTTATAGGGGTTTGAGTACTGTGATTGCATCTATGCAGCTGCACTGCCTGCTTTGCCATTTCCCAGCCGGGATTGGGTTTTTCGCTCACCCAGACCTGTCATTGTTCTGTGTACACATATTTGAAGACTCTGCTTATCCCCTGGACTTCTTTAATTGCCTGTACCAGGGGCTTTGGGCTGCAAAGAGAAGAGCGATGTTTTCTCCCTCCGGGTCTTTCATTGGTTTGGTGTGGGGGGGTAAGCCTTCGTACAATGTGTAATCATGTCGTTTTATGAATAGCAGGGCCTGCCCCTGCCTGTTTGTGTCTAATTGATGCTTTCCAGCGGGTATGAATTCCCGAAACCTGCTGCTTGATTATTAATTGCTATTTAATTCATTCTTGATGTACCATGTATTTCATGGATGTATTCCTTGTTTTCCTCTCAGTCAGTTTGACTGAGTGGTTTGATATAGTATGCATTTAATCAGTTGTTTTTTCCATTCTGTATTTCTCTTTATAGATCACATGAGAGGAGGGCCTCATAGTAGCCTCTGGACCTCACAAGCGTGAATTTTGCTGGGAGTGCACAGTTTGGGCTGGAGTGGATTCGGCCGTGTGCCAGGCCTGCGGCATGGTCTGATATTCCCAGCACCCCCCACCTTTTTTCGTCTGTTTCAGATGGAAGGGGCAGGCTGGGCAGGTCTCAGCCTTTTCCCAGGCGTTTTGGTTGCCCAGCTGCAATCTTTTGTCTCTCGGGCGAACAGGAGGCCTGCCTTTCTCACTTGTGCCGGATCCATCCAGGTACCCATTGGTGAATGGTAAGCACTTCATACCACCACACATTAAGGAAAGGTTTTTCTCCTCTGCCGGGTATCGGTGAATATTGAAATGCTTATTAGTCTACAGTGGACAGCCCATTAATCCATTGTGAACCTAGCTGCCACACTGTAGCATACCTTTGGGTATAACTATTTCGTCCTGCACGCCAGTGGGCTTAGCTGGGTATGCACATAGCTGACATTCCAGGTGCACCTCCGGGCTTTTGTGGTCTTGCCTGTGGACTACACATCCCCTCTCCTCTTACCTGGATTCCATCCTCTTTAGGACGGGTGGTATTATTTCACATTCCCAACCCCTCCACGGTTGCAACATTTCCTATTTTCTGTATGTTGCAGCCTCTGATCTGAATGTAACTATCCAGATCATTAAGTTTAGTTGAGCAAGACTGTTTTGATACAGTCTGGAATGGTTCTTGTCAAAACTTGGGGATAGGAAAAACATCTCCAGCCAGTGTTCCCTCTGAGCTGTGGAGTTTTGTGGGCTGGGGTTCTGCTTTGTGGGCTGCTGGCGTTGAAGCGTGGGCGAGCGATAGGCTGCTGCATCGGTTGGTTTGCCTGAGCCATCCTTTCCGGGCTGTGGCTGAGTCTGTGAGCTGGAGGCTTGGGAACTCCGAGCTGGCTCACATTGGCCAGCTTAGAGGGAACACTGTCTCTGACTAAACTGATGGCCGTCCATTAATTCCAGCCCTTGTGTCATGGCCTTTGTGCTAATTCCTTGTGAGGCAAAGGCAAAAAATTGTTCCTTAATGATGCATTCTAGGCAGTGGATTTGCGGACAAGGGGCAGTACCCCCCTTCTGGACTTGGTGACCGCAGGCCCGGATTTATTATGTAAGGAATGGTCCCTGGCAGATCCTTGGCAGGGTTGTGAGAGACGTTGTGGGCCGGACGTCCTGGGGGGATCCACTTCTCTTTTTCGTCTCTACAGTCTCTCCCCCCCCCCTTTTTCCTGTGCATATACCAGCTTCCGTGTTGGCAGAAAGCTGCTTGCTTGGAAGCGGGATGTGTGGAGGACACCCCTTTGGTGATCGGTAACCCCAGTGAGGACTGCCAGGAAGGTAATCATCCCATTCTTTAAAGGTGAATGGCGGATGGGGTTGTAGCCTCACTGCTGAAGGTATGAAGGTGGATGGGTAGTGGTCCCAACCTCTGGCAGGTGGTAGAACAGTGGGCAGGGTTGCCAGTTGCTCCCTGCCAAATTTGCATAAAGAGGAGCCAGGTAGCTAGACTTCAGCAACTTGCAGAGTCTGTTAGATTTCGAGGAACTTGGGCACAATTTGGTTACCCTTGACTTGGGCAATTGGTGACAATGATCTTCCCAGGCTAGGACTCAGGGTGTATATCCCAGCTAGAGAAATGGAGTCCTACAGGGGGGCAATCCAGGGGTGTAGTGGGCCTTGGAGGGCCCTACCTGTGCCATCCAGATGCTTTTCTGATGGCAGTAATACCTTGAAAACTCAACTCATCCAATCGGGCGGATGCTAGATGGGAGGTGGTGCTCTGGGAGACTGTGTGGCATTTACACAGTGCATGCAGTCTCGATATGAAGAAACTGTTGAAATATTGGATCCAAACAAAACAAACAAAAAAGAGGACCAGCGGTGTCATGGAGCAGCTGTGGCCACCTACATGGTGGTATGGTTTTGGGCAGGTTGCATTTTGGCGCTAGAATGGCACTCCTTGATGAAGCGCCGGTTTAGGTAGTCACCTTGGGCTTGATGACACCAGGGTTGGTGGGGGAGGCTCATGCCCACCCCCCACATTGAGCCGCTCCCAGCAGCGGCTTGGGTACCCTGCACAGGATGCCGGTGGCTGGGGAGCTTCCTCGGCTATAGGTCCTACTTGTGCTCTGGTGGGACACTAAGGGGACACCGGGGTCTGCAGAGGAGATGCATTGTTTCCTTGCCTTTACTTTTGTTACAGGCTGCTTGACAAGAGTGGAAGAACATTTTAGCAGTGGGCCAGCTCAACTGGGTGGCACATCGTGCCAAGAGGATGCCTATAGGCTTTTAATGGGGCATTAACAGTGTCTCCTGGGCTTGCAATGGCGCCGGGGCCTGCATGGCCAGGCCTGCTGCAGTTATGCCAGGGGTGGGGTGGCCCCGCCTTCAGGTTCTGTGTTCCTTGCAGAGGCACTGAGATCAGCCTGATCAGAGGTAAAGGTGAATCCTTTCGGCCCGGGCTTATTCTGTATTGCAGGCAGTGGCCTGGCTTTGTGCTCTGGGTGGCTATGACTCCTCACCAGGCTGGTGGAGGACAGGGAGCTTGCCACCAGAAAGGCTTGCTTGGGAGAGAGTGCAGGGCTGCAGCAAGTTTTATGATGATTGGTGGTATTTTGCTGCACCTGAGCATTCTGTGGGCAGGTTGAGCTAGACCAATAAGATGATATACTTCTTTTGGAGTATGGTATCGACATCTTTCTGGACAATGTACGGCAAGGGCTCAGGGGGGCCTTTGGCCTCCTGGTGGGGCACAGAGGCCTAAGCAGAGGCTTGGCCTCGGCGATGGCAGGTTGCTATGCGGTATACAGATTGCGGTCCGGTGAACACCAGCTGACACCCCTCATTTGGGGTTGAAGGGATCCTGTGAGTACAGTCTTTGTGCCTTGCGGCATGGGGCGGGGAAAATGGACTGCCTTCGGGACGGCCCTGTTTAGGTCCTCTCTTTGAACCTTGCGGCTCGGGGGATGGAGCTGCAAGGTTGTCCTGCAATGGCTAGCCGGCCAGGTGGGAGCCCCTGCGGTGGGCTCGCATCTGGGGCAGGGTGGCTCGCCCTATTGAAGAGGTAAGGGAGGGGTCCTCGACCTCTGGCCTTGACCATACCACAATGCTGTGCTGCCCTTGCCTTTGGTTTCAGTTAAGATTGTCAATTAATAAAGTGGCCCTATAGTTAAACCCAACATTTGTGTCTGCCTCGTTATTTCGGCTTGGGGGGCAAATGACAATTTAGATATAGTGAGTGCATCAGAATGGGGAAAATCAATGGGATATGGTCATCTGTAGACAAGACAAGAATGGATGTGCTACAGGAGGTGTTGCATTGCATATCAAAGGGGGCATAGAAAATGTTAGAAAATGAACTCCCTAATGGAAGTGTGTTGGTGGTGATACTGTGCCCTAAGGGTTACTTAAAAGTGGGGACGTATTATTGCTCACCTCATCAAACCCTTAAGGAATAACTTGAGATGGAAAAGGAAATAAGAAAGAATGACTAAAGGAGATAATGTTGTGATACTGGGTGACTTCAACTACTCTCACTTTGACTGGGGAAAATGTGCTCGAGTTGTGCTATACAAATGCAGTGGAATGGTTGGTCATGACAGGAGGTTATAATGATTACTAAACCCAATTCCAAATCAAGCTGGGGGAGTCTGCCTACTAAATCTATTTTTCATTTGGAAGACTATAATTCTCTCCTTTACCATAACCCAGTTATCATACCACTTTTATGTCCCATGTTAATGTTGGGTACAAATCATGAGCACTATCATGTTGTGGTGGTGGATCTTTTCCTGACTTTTCTTTCTACCTGCAGCCCTGTGAGACCCTTAAAAAGCCAGTTATGGGGATAGGTCTACATCATGCATGAAATGCACTGGGACATGGGAGGAAGCTGCTTTGAGGAGGAATCATCCCCTCACCTACACAATCTTATGTGAAGGGAGAACTTTCTCCACCATGCTTCCTCCACTACTGGAAGGAAGGAGATAAATGTGATTTTGCTCAATTCCCATTCCTCTCTGCAGTCCCTCTTACCTAATGGCATTTGGCCAACATTTCCCCCTCACCTTCCAGGGTTGGCTTTTCAGCAACCTCCAGGGTCTCTACCATGCTGAAGAAAAAGAAAGCAAGAAAAAATCTACTTCTAATTGCACAGAAACAGATTCTAATTGCACAGTTTTTTCATGTGACAATTATTCTTTCTAACCTGCATAAAGAAGTATTGATCTTCCATTCAAAGTCAAGGATATTGTGGGTTGTTTTTATTATAGTAATACTTTTAACTTATTCCCTATCCAGCATATCTTGCTCTTTTATACCTGCCACACCAGATTTTTTTTAAAGAAGCAGTTTTCTTTTTTCTTTTTTTAAATGTGACAGATTCTGTGTGCCAAAATCAGGCAGTTATGGGTGATAAGATTTTTAGCCTGGAAAAAAAATCAAACCACATGTTAGATTTTGCTACTAGCACATATTGTTAAATGACCCATTTGATAAAAAATAATTCATTACAAGCTATGCAACTGTGAAATGAAAGCAATCTTTTAGAGAGATTACATTTTAAACAAATACATTTTAAGAATAAAGGTACCTGAAAGGTTTTTGTAATACTGAATAAGGAGCTCCCAGATAGACAGAAATCCAAAAACCATGTGAAATCATTTTAAAGTGACTATGAAACAAAGATAATTAATTAAACATGCTAACTACAATCCTAAGTAGTCTTATACCCTTCGAAACATATTTGCTTTAATACTTTATTGGGTGTAACCATGGTTGCTGACCGGCAGCTAGTGGCTGACATCTGGAGGGAGTCTGGAGGTGGAGACCTCTGGCACAAGCCGAAGGGTGAGGCTCTTGGCCTGTGGCTCTTAGTCTAGGGACTCATAGTCTACAGGCTCTGTAAGACACCCAGGAAGAGCCAGAAAGCCAGGGACCTAGGCTCCTTGGTTTCCCAGTAAGGTAAGTAGACTTCTACAACACTAACCATATAAATACAACGGGTTTTAAAAGGGGGGTTATATAAAAGTATTTGTTTAAAAACAATTATGAAGCCAGAATGCCAGCAGGGGGTTGGGGGCTATCCAGTGTTTTGCATGGAGTGTCACATGTATGACTATCTGCCCACTGGTCAGAAGTCTTGGGTGTGTGCTTGGTGCAAGGAGCTCCTGGTTCTCAGGGAGCGAGTTTGCTCCCTTGAGGCCAAGATGGCTGACCTGGAGAAGCAGAGACAGTCAGTTAGGTGCACGGAGCAGACTCTCAGGGACTTGTTGGATATGTCCCACTCTGGATCTGGCAGCCCAGCTGCTGCTAGGGAGCATGAGGATCAAGGGGAAATGGGGCACCATGCTGAGGAGAAGGGGAATGTGCCCTCAGAAGGGACCTCTTCTTCAGCTGGTGAACGGGTATCCTTTTGTACTAAGGAACCGTCCCTGGGAAGGGTGGGAGGGGGACTCTTGGTAGTTGGTGATTCGATCCTTTGGCAGGTAGACAGCTGGGTGGTGAACCCACGTACTGACCATATGGTGACTTGCCTGCCTGGTGCGAAGGTAGCGGACATTATGCGTGTTTTAGATAGGCTGGTAGATAGTGCTGGGAAGGAGACAATGGTCGTGGTGCACGTCGGCACCAATGATGTTGGGAAATGCAGTCATGAGGTCCTGGAGGAGAAATTTAGGCTGCTGGGCAGGAACCTCAAGGCCAGGACCTCCAAGGTAGCCTTCTCGGAAGTGCTACCTGTTCCACACGCAGGGCTGGAGAGACAGGCACAGATCAAGAGTCTCAATGCATGAATGAGACGATGGTGTAGGGGGGAAGGGTTCAAGTTTGTTAGGTACTGGGATGCTTTTTGGGACAAGAGGGAGCTGTACAAAAGGGACGGTCTCCGCTTGTCCCGAGAAGGAACCAGGCTGCTGGCGCTCAAAATCAAAAAGGTGGCAGAGCAGTTTTTAAACTGAATAATGGGAGAAAGCCGACAGGAGATTAAAAGTCTCTGGTTCAGGATGGCTCATCTCAAAGAGATGAAGGGGTAGCTATTACTTTTGTACAAGGAAATGGATTAAAATTGTCCACTGAGACTGTAGCTAATAATAGGAACTGCCTGGCAAGGCCTCGAGGCAGCAAGAGGAAGGTTGTGGGCTTAACAAGCGTGGGAAACTATAAGTGTTTATACACAAATGCTAGAAGTCTCCAAGGTAAAATCGGGGAGTTGGAATGCTTGGTGTTGGGGGAATTAAACATTGTGGTATTTCAGAAACTTGGTGGGATGAGGAAAATAAGTGGGATACGGTGATTCCTGGTTATAAATTATATCGGAAGGATAGGGGGGGAAGGGTTGGAGGTGGAGTCGCTCTGTACATCAGAGAGGGTATACAGTCCAGTAAGATTGAGAGGGTAAGAGAACTGGATTCGATTATGGAAATGTTATGGGTTGAAATAGTGGGTCCAAAAGGAGGCTTAACAGTGGGAGTTTGTTATTGCCCACCAGATCAAAAGGTAGAGGAGGATTATAAAATGATGAATGAATTAAAGACAGTGGCTAGATGAAATAACTGTGTTGTAATAGGTGACTTTAACTACCCACACATTGATTGGGTCAATATGAGTTCTAGTTGGGAAAAAGAGATTGAGTTTTTAGACACTCTCAATGACTGCGCTATGGAACAGATGGTCACAGATCCTACCAGGGAGAGGCGATCCTGGATTTGGTCCTAAGTAACCCCCAAGACCTGGCAAGAGATGTAAAAGTGATTACACCGCTTGGGAACAGTGACCATAATGTCATTGAGTTTAACATTTGTACAGATAGGGAGTTGCCCAAAAAGACTGACGCAACCACTTTTAACTTTAAAAGGGGTAACTTCTCTGTTATGAGGGGACATGTGAGGAAGAAATTGAAAGGAAGAGTGAAGAAGGTCAAAACCATTGGGGAAGCTTAGAGACTATTTAAAAATACAATCCTAGAAGCTCAGAAAATATATATACCACAGGTTAGGAAAGGCACAAATAGGTACAGAAAAAAGCCTGCATGGTTAACAAATAATGTAATGGAAGTTGTAAAAGGTAAGAAGGATTCCTTTAAGTGGTGGAAAGCTAGTCTCAATGAGGTTGATAAAAGGCAACACAGACTGTGGCAAATAAAATGCAAGTCTGTGATCAGGCAAGCAAAAAGGGAATATGAGGAGCATATCGCAAAAACCATAAAGGCCAACAATAAAACTTTCTTCAAATACATTAGAAGTAGGAAGCCAGCCAGGGAGGCAGTGGGGCCCTTGGATGACCAAGGGGTAAAAGGAGTAGTGAAGGATGATAGGGAAATGGCTGAGAAGCTAAATGCATTTTTTGCCTCTGTCTTCACTGTGGAAGAGAAGTGCTTGCCCACTCCAGAAGCACCGATTTCGGGAGGGGGTTTGAAAGATCTGAATCAGATTGTGGTGACAAGAGAGGAAGTCCTATGACTGATGGACAATTTAAAAACTAATAAATCACCGGGCCCGGATGGCATTCATCCGAGAGTTCTGAAAAAACTCAAATGTGAACTTGTGGATCTCCTGACAAAAATATGTAATCTTTCTTTAAAATCTGCCTCCATTCCTGAGGACTGGAAGGTAGCTAATGTCACTCCCATCTTTAAAAAGGGCTCCAGGGGAGATCCAGGAAATTACAGGCCAGTCAGTCTGACATCAATACCGGGTAGGTTGGTGGAAACTGTTATTAAGGAAAGAATTAGTAGGCACATTGATGAACAAAAACTATTGAGGCAGACTCAGCATGGGTTCTGTAAGGGAAGATCTTGTCTCACTAACCTGTTTGTGTTTTTTGAGGGAGTGAACAAACATGTGGACAAGGGGGACCCAATAGATATTATTTACCTTGACTTCCAGAAAGCTTTTGATACAGTTCCTCATCAAAGACTCCTAAGTAAGCTCAATAGTCATGGGATAAAAGGACAAGTCCTCTTGTGGATCAAAAACTGGCTTATAAATAGGAAACAGAGAGTGAGTATAAATGGGAAACTTTCTCAGTGGAGGGTGGTAAGCAATGGGGTACCACAGGGATCAGTACTCAGTCCGGTGCTTTTTAACTTGTTTATTAACGATTTGGAATTGGGAGTAAGCAGTGAAGTGGCTAAATTTGCAGATGGCACGAAATTGTTCAGGGTGATGAAAACCAAGGAGGATTGTGAGGCACTCCAAAGGGATCTGTCGAGGATGGGTGAGTGGGCGTCAACGTGGCAAATGGGGTTCAATGTGGCCAAGTGCAAAGTGATGCACATTGGAGCCAAAAATCCTAAATATAAATACATGTTGATGAAGTCTGAACTGGCAGAGGCTGACCAAGAGAGAGTTCTTGGAGTCGTAGTAGATAACTCAATGAAAATGTCTAGACAGTGTGTAACTGCAATAAAGAAGGCCAACGCTATGCTGGGGATTATTAGGAAGGGAATTGAAAACAAATCAGCCAGTATCATAATGTCCCTGTATAAATCATTGGTGTGACCTCATTTGGAATACTGTGTACAGTTCTGGTTGCCACACCTCAAAAATGATATTAAAGCATTGGAAAAAGTGCAGAGAAGGGCAACTAGAACGATAAAAGGGTTGGAACACCTTCCCTATGAAGAAAGGTTAAAACGCTGGGGGCTCTTCAGCTTGGAGAAACGACGGCTGAGGGGTGACATAATTGAGGTTTATAAGATTATGAATGGGATTGAGCAGGTTGAGAAAGAAGTACTTTTCTCCCTTTCTCACAATACAAGAACTCGTGGGCACTCCATGAAATTGCTGAGCAGTCGGGTTAGAACAGATAAAAGGAAGTACTTCTTCACCCAAAGAGTGATTAACATATGGAATTCACTGCCACAGGAGGTGGTGGCAGCTACAAGCATGGATAGTTTCAAGAGGGAATTAGATAAACAAATGGAGCAGAAGTCCATCAGTGGCTATTAGCCACAGGGTATAGCTGGGAACTCTCAGTCTGGGGCAGGTGATGCACTCTATTCTTGGTGCTGGAGGAGGCAGCAGTGGAAGGGCTTCTAGTGTCCTGGTCCCACTGCTGGACCTCCTGATGGCACCTGGTATATTTTGGCTGCTGTGTGACAGAGTGTTGGACTAGATGGGCCATTGGCCTGATTCAACATTGGCTTCTCTTATGTTCTTATGTTATGTTCTTATGTTCTTATGAGACACGGGGGTGCTGTTTTGCCAGTGGCACAATGCTCTAGGATTCACCAGAAACTCTGTGGTTTTACCATACAGTTTCCAGTGAATCCTAAAGTGTCACATCAATACAATAACATCACTTAACAGGTTTGCTCTAGAAGTGATGTCATGCCATCAAAGTGATGGCAATTTTCACCACATTTTTTCTCCCACTGCTCTACCAAACAGCAGTGGGGGGGAGGCTGGGTTGCTGCCAGGCCTAGGTGTAACTCTGCTTATGACTGAACTACAAGTTATTTTAGAGGTATTGATAGGTTGTACCTAGGTATAAGCATGTAAATAAGTTGCTCAATCTATTTTAAGAAGTTGTTTCATTTTTTTTTTTTTTGCTAAAGCATTAGGAACTGCAGCTGCCTTATACTGATGCTGATTGTTGACCCACCTAGCCTATTATTGCTTACACTATCTGGCAGCTACTTTCCAGGGAGTTTGCTAGCTTCACTTTCCTGTGACCCTTTAACCAGGATTACATTAAAAGCATGTGCAATGGATAATTTCTTTTAAAATTTATTTGTTTAGACAATTGACTGGAGAATCTGAAAGTGGTCACCCATGAGGCAGACCACAGACCTAAGAGTTGGCCCCAGTCTTGCTTGATTTTGCTTCATAGGACTACTGACTGCAGATGGGGATATGCATCCCCATTTGCAACAGACACATAACTGAAGGTAAATGGGGGCTGTACAAGATTATGACATGTACCAGGAGTCTTTTCCTCCAAAGAAAGACTTTCCACCTACTGAAAGGAACACTTTCATTGTGGAGAAGTCTACTTTTTTGTCATGTGTCATGACCCTGAGTTTAATTATTCCTAATCATCACAAGTCTATGTCCTTTCTCCCCACAGCTTTCATTTTCTGTTGCTTTTTATAAAATGCAGCATTCATAAAATACAGCAATTTTTTAAAAACATCACTTACAATTTTTAAATTAAAATTATAACCAAAATGGAACCAGTGTCTCCCACTGGGCACTGGATCATACATGGCTACTGTATTAGGTCAGTTCTGCTAAATATAACAATCAATCATATATTCCAATTTAATTTTCTTGATAGAGTCCTGTTGTTAAATAATGTGCTGGTAAATGAATAAGGCAATATTTAATAATGATTATTATCATTACTTATGAAGTGCCTGAAGCACTAGACTCCATAAATCAGCAATTAAGTAATTTTCTACAAGAAATGAAGGAACTGCTCATGAAAAAATGCTATAATTGCTGGTAGAGAAATCTTCTTATCCAGATAAAGATCAAATGTTGAATACTGTCTGCTGCAACATCTTTTCTATCTATCTCCCATCAGGTGGTCTGTCCTGTCACAGCTAGTAACTGTTCATTGAGTTGCAGAGAAAAAGCAAATCTCCTAAACATCAGAAAGCATACAATTTACTACTCCAAAACAGAATCTATGGATGGGGCTGCCAAAAACAAACCATTTGTACACATCCTGTAGCAATGCATTTAAAATAAAAATAAAAATGGATGTATGCTAATACTATTTCGACTATGTATTGAGCAATTTGGTTGTTAAATGCAATTTTTCTGTATTCAGTCCCTGCCATGACAAGAAAATGATAAAATAAAAAAAATAAATAAATAGGGATTTTTTTTCATGGTGGAAAATTAAGAATGACATCACTGCTGCATTTGAATAGCTGAGGTTTATTCCACTGTTTGTGTTTTGCCCATTAGAGTTGCTGGGTTGACTAGACTCCTCTATACCAAAAAAAGAAAATAGGAGGATGGGAGGTAGAAAAGATGGAGGAAAAAAAAGAACAAGTGTTGTGAAAAAGACATAACAGCACTACATTTTGCATCTTAAATCCTTGTATTGTTTCCTTGCCTGCATCGAGGCACAAAAACACTCCATCTGTACTCTGAATTGGACTAATCCATTCTACAACTAATCCATTTTGCAATACATAGCATAAATCAACCCATCATCATGGCGATATCATGCTTAACTTTAAATATTAGGTAAATAACCTCTTCGCTATTACTAGATTGGGGTCTGTATGAGCCTGAGGCAAAATCCAACAGAAAGTTTCCCCTGAAAACTGTTAAAGAGTACATCACTGCATGCTTTGCTCAGTACATTGAAACTCCTTAAATTGCTTTCCAGAGTACTTCAGAAGCTTCTCCTGTATGGCATTCTGAAAAAAGAAGCAGGGCAACTTCAGAACAAATGTACACTGGGGTTCCCCCCCCCCCAATTTTATAGAACCCGATGAGGAGAATGGAGAGGCTGACATTTTCCTGGTTTATTTCTGTTTACATTAGCCCAGGGAGCAAGAAACCTGTTTCATTTCAAGAAGCAATTGTTCAAGTAACTCCAAGGACAACTAAATGCTGTCAGATCCAATGTTCTTTGTTCTGGCTATGTGTAATGACCTTGGGGAATTGTTTTGGAAATTTCTGGTATTAGTACACTGAAGAGTTCTCTGAAAGGTGATTTGCTACCTATAAAGCTATTTCCCCCCTCAACATCTTTATGTTTTTAGGGCTATTTCACTTAGATGGCCCACAATATATTTTCCTGATCCACAGCACTCATGATGCTCCTGTATCTGGGTATCTATGTCCACTTCAGTAGACAGGATATCTCCATGTCTGCCTTTGTATTTATGAGGCTGCCTCCTCCATCAAATGAATGGGCAATGATGGATATCCAGAACGGAACTTCTGAAGAAGTGTTTCTAATTCTTCAGAGGGACAGAGTGGCCGTGTCATAAGTATCAAGAGGGAAATGAAGCAACTTGGAGTTTCAGCCTCTAAAATGTGATTATACCATAACCTGCCTCTGTCAAATTACCTTGGAACAAGAAGTCAAGATTGGGTATTTATTTATTTAATTAATTTGATTTATATCCCACCCTCCCCACCGAGGCAGGCTCAAGGCAGCTTACATTAAAAGTTAAAATATTAAAACATTGATGCATTGACACAATGCAATTTCATAAAATTCATAACATAATCAGAAATACAGGTAAAGTGCTGATGGAGGTAACATTCCAGTAGACTGTGTTCAGATGGTAACAAAGGTGTGACTGAGATCGGTGTCCAGAGTATCCCTAGCTGTTAATGTTGTTGTTGACATAGAGAGCCTTAATAATTCAGTTGTTATTAGTGGCGGCTCCTAATCGAAGGCCTAGTGGAAGAACTCTGTTTTACAGGCCCTGCGGAACTGTAATAGGTCCTGCAGGGCCCTGATGTCTTCCGAGAGCTCATTCCACCAGTGTGGAGCCACCACTGAGAAGGCCCTGGCCCTGGTAGAGGCCAATCTGGCACCTTTCAGTCCAGGGAGGGTCAAGCGGTTTTGAGCAAACTTTCCAACTTCTTATTTGCATTCTGGATTAAACTTCTTAGTTCTGCATAGGAGTAAAGGTGGGCAAGTCCTAAGCCCTTTCTCAAAAGGGACAGATTGCATTCATCTCTCAGTCTCCAAAGATGACAGTTCCATTTGCTAACATTGGCTGAGTTCAGACTGGCAGTTTGAAGAGTGAGGGAGTCATGGCAAAAAGACCCAGAATTGCACCAACTGATGCGGGAACATACTGGGGAGGATGCGCAAGGGAGCGTTCACACTGTTGGCCTGCCCCTGGCGGAAGCATGGCTGTAAGCAGGGGTTTTTGTAATCTGGTTATATGCGCTTATGCACTCATGTGCATAAGCGCATCCCTAGCGGATCAGCTTGTTCACGTCCACACATCTGGGAAGCGGGATAAACATGCTCTCCAGGGTTTGCTACCACTTTGACCTGGTATTTTTTAAACTCAGGAGAGAAGCATTACAAGACAGGGTGAATGTGGCTGGAGAATGCCTGACAGATGTGCCTGTGCAAACCGGCCCTTTAATCCATTTGTGAAACATTTCTGAAATGTGCCTATATCGGGCCAAACTGCCAATCTGAACTCAGCCATTGATTTTGTTTTTCTTATGTGAAATTAAAAGATTTTTCCAGTCTCTTAAACTGTCTCAACATGAAGGTACAGCTTTACAGATAGTGATGTATTCCTGCTTACAAAGGTCAACAGATGTTACAGCTAATGAACATATGCAGGGCCAGCTCCAGGTATTTCTGCACCCTAGGAAGGCACAGATCCCAACCTCCCGGTTGGGCCTGGAGATACAGCCATGTTGCCCCCGCCTCCTCCCCCCCAGGGGGGAGGGGGAGGGCAAGTGAGCTGCACCCTGGCCGGGCGCTCTGCAGCTGTGGTGGCGGTGGCTGGGAGTCCCCACTGGCTGCCACCTTACTGCCCCCACCTCCTCCCCCCAAGGGAGGAGGGGGAGGTCGAGTTGTGCCCTGGCCGGGCACTCTCTGCAGTGGCAGCAGTGGGGAGATCCCGCTGGCCACTGCGGTGCCACCATGCCACCCCTACCTCCTCCCTCGAGAGAGGAGGGGGAGGGCAGGCAAGCTGCATCCTGGCTGGGTGCTCTGCAGCGGCAGCAGTGGCAGTGGGGAGTCCCTGCTGGCCGTGGCCATGCCACCCCCACCTCCTCCCCCCAAGGGAGGAGGAGAAGTTGTGCCCTGGCTGGGCGCTCCCACAGTGGCAGCAGGGAGATCCCACTGGCCACTGCAGTACCACCATGCCACCCCCGGGGAGAGGGGGGAGGGCGGGCTGCTGGGTGCTCTGTACTGGAGGTGGTGGCAGATGCTACCTGTAATCCTGTAGCTGGAGAACCAGAGACTGAATGTAAGGGCTTTATTTTGCATACAAAATATGTCCTCTTCCATTCAACCACAGCCTCTACCCTGAAAGTACAGATCCCACAAGAAAAATAATGATTACTAAATAGCTAATTTACTTTAACTTTGGCAAGAATTAATACTCTTCCCCTCAGTAGTTTTGGAGGGCAGATATAATAGAGTATCATACCCTAATAGAACATGCAGATCAGGCCCGTAGCTACAGTGGGGCATTTCAGGGCCTGGCCCCCTGACTTCCTGCCAAGGCCCCCTGACTTCCATCCAGCCCCCAGGCCCCCCTGGCTCTCTGGGCCACCCAGAGGACTCCTAACTCTCTGGGCCACCTGGAGGACTCCCCACCACTGCCCCTTCCCCAAATGTGGCTCGCTTCCCCATGTAGGCAAGCAGAGTGAGAACACTGCAAAAGTGAGTTTTTATTCTTTTAATTTTTGTGCCCCCTGACTTGTTTAAAAGCCCCCTGAATTACAACATCCTGGCTACAGGCCTGATGCAGATGCTCATATGATAAACTCAAAACCATCGAGCATATGATTATGGAGTGCCCTATATTCAATGAGTTGAGGACCCCTTTATTTAAAAATAGAGAACTGCTAAAGGTGCGAGCCCAGGTGTCATGGCTACTATCAGATACAAATGATTGTGTCACCCTCTCAGTGGCAAAATTCATAGGCGCAATAATCAAATATAAGAGAAATAATACTGAGAAAGTTCTTTTAAAAGAATTTTTTGTTCTAACTTCTGCTTAAGGCTTTACAGAAAAGCAGTATGAGCAGTATGAGCAGTACTTAACAGACAGACAGACCGATAAATAATAAATAGTATAATTTTCCTCAAGTTGTTGAATTACAGTATTCTGTGTTTTCCTGTTTCAGTTATACATCATTGGTTGCTAATTGTAAAAAGCCAGGGCAACACAACTGGAACGCAATGAGGAAAGACATGGTGGGGGTAACATGTGACAAATACAGTGATCATGATCAGTAGCAACTGAATATTGACAATGAAGTCTTGGGAGTGGATCATTGCTTCTTAAAGTATACATACAAATAAAATAGGATTAAGATCCTATTGTATAAAGTGTTGTTTTAAATTTAGTTTATACTTGCACATATACTCATTCTTTAGAAAATATCTTTGCAAATGGCCCAGTGTTCCTAAAACAACTGAGGAGACCATTAACAAATCTGATTTGGAATTGAGATATGAAGCGCCTCAAAATGGGCCCCTGAGCTGCTTTGGAAAATATGCCTTTAATATAATCATGACAGTTTTGGGAAGCATGATGTTTAAATTCTGGGGCTTAAATGATCCAAACTTTTCTTAAGAATAACATTAACAATGTTAAGTAGCTTTCCCCACAACATTTCTCTTGCTTTCTGATCTGCTTTTGGGGTGAAAGATGTGCCACACAGATGCTCTAATGTTAAAACAATTACATGTGAAGTATAAAACTGATGTGTTTCATTATAGCCATTTCCAGCTAGTCTGAAGCAATATGAATTCAATTACTGTTCTCCCATGGCAATAAACTTGCAGAAGAAATCTTAATTGTTCCATGCTCATTGTGTAATTTGCATTTGTATTGCAGTGCCAACTCTAATATGAGATTTATCTTATTAGATATAATAAATAGAGAACTTTGGAGAAACAAACCTGACTTTGCAGAACAAAAAATAATAGATAGCAAAGTTCTAGTCACTTTAGCAAGGTATGGCTGAAGGCCTTCCTCTTAATCAAAAAGAGAACAAATGTTTCATTCATACTTTCCCCTATATTTATCTTCCTACCACATTTCTTTCACATCTTGGAGAAGGAATATTGGGGTGGGAAATTATCATTTCTCTGTTCTTTCACCAAAATCTATTAGGCAGCATGGATCAATTGTTTTCATGTTTTATTTATTTAAAAGACTTTTGAGCTACAATTCACCCAATTCAACTGAAGTTGCAATGGATCAAAAGTTGTGAGGACATATACATTCACTGAAAACAATTTGTGTTTTGCATTAAGGGACAAGTTATTTTAGTTAAGGAAATTCAAATGTCTCCTCTTGGTAAGTTTTAGTCACAACCATGCAACCAACAGATAACATAATGTTGCACTATATCCACAAAAATTAATGTGGCAAACAATAGAAGAGAGACATTCTTCAGTATGAGGGTGTGCATAGTGGATAGTTCATTTTCAGGGATGAATCATTTCTTGCACATCATACATTCATCATACCATGTTTGTAACTCCTGTTTCCTCTATCATGACATTAATTTTGTTGTCTTTGAGGCAGTATTTTGAGTTGTTTTACATTGCCACCACAGTTGGAGTGAAGAGACAGACACAAGTATGTATTTAACAAGGGCCACTTTATTAATTATTTATAATCAAACAACTGGCAAGGGGCTGCTAAAATGTACTGAGGAATATGACTACAAAGTGACCATTCTATTTAGCAGATGCTGGCCCCCCAAAGCCAATTTCCCAACACCACCATCATCAGTGCAAGATAGGCAAAAACACCCCTCCTCCTGAAGCCAAATTGAAAAAGGGGTGAAAAATTCCTATCTGGCCCATTAAAAGGCAACCAGTTAAAACCTGCACTAAAATATGGCGGGAGGGTGGGCCAAGCACACCGGAGAACTGCTGAGGCAGAGGGTGAGAGCCAAGCCTAAATAGGCTGGCTCTGCACCCTGCCTGGTGCTGCTCAAAGTGCAGTGCCAATGCCGTCTCTACCTCCTCACAAGGAGGCAAATCAGCCCCCTCCCGCCAGTGCAAGCTTGGCCGGAGTTGGGGCTTGCATTAGCACAGTAAGTGGTATTCAATGCAATAATAGGCTAGGTAGGTTCTGCTGACTCATGCTTATAATTTTTTAGCTTACTTGGATTACTTGTGTCTGTCTATTCATTGTTAGGAGATGAACTTTGAAAATGCTTTTATTTGTTATTTTCTGACCTGCATACACACCAGGAATGGTGACAGCAAGTGTCTTTGCTTTGGGAGGATGTATGCATGAGTTAATGTGACTCTCTGTGTAAAAGGAGGTATCACACAGCCTGTACTTCCATGCAAATGAGGTCACAGACACATCTTGCACACCTACCCAGGAGCCCTTGGGAGAGAGAAGCATCTCTATATTAGCATCTCCATTACAGCTCCTTCAGCAGAATGTAAAAACAACAGCTTTCCACCATTGAAGAAGTTTTACACCTCACGTAACCCACAGGATGCTTGGCATTTGCATGTATGAAGACCCGGCCAGATCCATCTACATACCTAAAGGTTTCCATGCTGACCCATCTTGACACTTTGACCAAAATCCTCCCTTGTAGAAAGGTGTAGATTTTCAGCATTGCCCCACCTTAGTAGGAGGGAACCCCCACATCCTTTAGCCAATGATATAGGGATGGGATGGACCTAGAAACACCCCAAGCCAGCCCCCAGACTAGCTGATAAAACGGGGTGCAACCTTTTGTTCCGAGAGGAAGAAGCAGAACAGGACAAGCTTGCTCCCCTTACCAACAAGATAACTTAAGGTAACTTATTGTGTTAACTTGGAGTCGCGACCAAGTAACCCTCACGCATGTTAGCTGGTTCTAACTGTGTGTAGCAAAAGTAAGAAATCCTTAGTTAGAAACAATCCTTGTTCCTGAACACTGGAAGGTCGAAATCTACTGGAGCAGATAAGTATATATGCTTTCCCCCTCCTAAAGACATACCTTTAGCTTAAATCCCAATATTGTTTTCCATTTCTACTGTAACTAAAAGGAACTTGAATGTATGTGTGTGTGAATCTGTTTTTGTATGACTGTAAATGATAAGAACTTTCAGTAAAGAGAATCTTGATTCAAATTAAGAAACCTTTGTCAAGCATCATTCTTTTGAAGAAATAGGCTTCTCAGCCAATGGAACTTGCTCTCTCTGTATACATTGGCAAAAAGACCTCAATAAGTTAGTCAGCCACTGTGTAGATAAGCAGTCCGGCTAACATCATTCATTCATTCATTCATTCATTCATTCATTCATTCATTCTTTTGATTGCTATTACATTCTCCCCCCCTCATGGGCCTCAGAGTGGATTACAACATATAATAAACAGTTTAAAATACAATTAAAATCAATAAAATACAACCTCAGACATTAATCAGATGGCATATAAACTACATCACTGTTCTTGGAGGAGAAAAAGGAGGGAAGGAAGCAGAAAGCTAAATAGGAACTCTCCTGTCCCAGCCATAGGCTTGGCAATACAGTTCCATTTTACAGGCCCTGTGGAACTGAGCCAAGTGGTGGTCCCTGACTTGCTGACTCTGGACCAGAGCACCCAACTACATGATGCTGTTGTTACATCTTGGCATGGGAGGGGTGTTGCTGGTCATCTTCCAAACCCTGGACATCCCAGACAAGCTGGGGACTGTAGCCGTCCTCTTTGGCATGGTGGGAAGTCTGGTGTGCCTCCTGGCCCTGTTCCTCTTACAAGAACTGGTCATGCCTGTGGATTTCCTGACATGGGCTTATGTGGTAGCAATCAGCATGCTTATCTTGTTGTCTTTCCTGTGCACCAGCAATGTGGCAATGGAAGCCCATCCAGCCCTGTGGTGCGCTGTCCTGCACTCCAAAGTGGTAGTGACCCTCGCAGTGCAGTACTATTTGTGGCAGGAACCAGTGCCACCCTTTAGCATCACAGGAGCGGGGGTCATGCAGAAAGCATAATCATCATCACAGCCCAGAATGTCAGCTGCAATGCACCAGAGTATGATGAAGGGTGGTAAGAAGACTTGCAATGGAGAGAAGTTGGTAGGAGCAGAAGCACCTTGCCGGCATACAGGCAGATTGGGTGAGTGTGGAGTACTAGAGATATGAACCACACAGCTTCAACACTACAAGCCCAGCAGGACTGAGACAATCAAAGAAAGCGCTTCTTTTGTAAGGCCTCCCCCCCCCCACACACAGTGAAGTGCAGTGAGTAAATGGTGGATGGGGGAGGAAAGAGCTTTGGGAAAACAGCATGAGAACGCATGAGCAAAATATTTGTAATGTAATTTATTTGTAATGGGAAGGAAGGAGGGATTCCATCTGATCACCAAAAGAGGCTGTGCTGGAAATCACAGGATCTGTGTGTACAAAGGCCATGTAGAAAGGAGAGGAACTGGATGGCATAAAGTGAAAAACTGTATGGATCCAGCCATAAACATCTTTAAAACTATTTCGGCATATCAGTGTGCTTCTCACAATTTGCAGTCAAATTGCTATTAAAACTCAGGAGCAGTCACACATCTTTGAGTGGTTTAAATTGCACGTCTTTAACTTACATATTGTGCTTTAAGAGACTGTTCATACTATTAAGAGGCTACTGTGCTGTCAACTGCCTATTTAGAGTGCTTTATAGATCACTCAGTATGCTTCTGGCCCTTTGTATTGCAGTGTTTTCATCAAGTCTACATAAAAAGATAATGTAAAACACTTCATATGATATGTCCTTGACACAGATATGAAGTACTTTCAAATGCACACATGCACTTAAACTGTAATGATACATATACAATGACTGAGTTCAGACTGGCAATTTGCCCCGGTAGGGACCTGGCCAGCAACGATTCAATCCCGACGTAAATTGGGCATTCACACAGGCACATCTGCCTGGCGCCCCCCACCCGTAGCCAACCCGTGCTGTTGCATTTCACCGACGGATTAAAAAGATACCTCATAAAACTGGTAGCAAATCGGAAAGTCCGCATGTGTCACGCATTTCTCCACTTCTGGGAAGTCTGAACACGCAGCCGAAAAGCCAGGAGCAACCCGCATGGGGCAGAAGGCAGCAGCGGTATGATTGCCCGTGCTCCGCTCTACTGCCCAATGTGGTGCCGGCGCTGTGGGGTCATGCGCACATACACCCATACACCCATAGCCAAATTAATGGGGAAACACCAAATACAGCACGCCCCCGCGCACGGCAGTCTGAACGCTCCTGCCCAGCTCCACCCCACATCTTCTGGCAGCAGCCCGGGCTGTCTGAATAGGAAAACCCGGAACAGTTTATTCTGGGGCTTTTTTGCCATGACTGGTTACTGGAGCAAACTGCCAGTCTGAACTCAGCCAATTTCAGTGCTGTGACTATAATGCACCAACTGTAACTCAGTATCAATACCTTCAATAATACTCAGTGGTGTAAGGCACTTTTGAGTGCTGTGTTTTAAACAATAGAGAATGTAGTTGCATTAATTTTGACAGTCATGTACTTTTGGAGTAATGCCTTTCCCATGTGGATTTATCACTGCTATCAAGGCATACGTTGTGCATATAAATGTCAGTAGAACCCATTAGCAGCTGCTGCTGTCTTTCCTGGTATCTTGACCAAGAGAAAACAAAAAACAACAACTGTGCACTGCAGAAACCCACACCAAAGCTCACTTAAAGGCAGCTCTCAACAAAAGTGATTCAGCTTTAATAAGTGATTCAACAGCTCAGAACAGACAACACAACATAGAGCAACAGGCTCTTATTTAAATAGTGCGGTCTAGCATAGCCACGCCCATATTCCTGTTAACAACCAATAGCATTTCATAGATAACATCCAATCAGTTTGCTTCCCTCCAGTACAATCTTTGTCTCATGATTTGCCTGCTACACAGAATAGCCAATCAGGCATTGTCATTCAGGATACCAGCATGTCAATGGGACTGAAAGTCAAACTCAGGACATAACAGAAAGGGATTGCTGAAATCATGCACAAAATAGGGCTCAGACCACTAAAACTGCCTGCCTCTTCATTCAACATAGATTCAACATGCTATCCCTTTTTAGATGCTTATAGTTGGCAGTCTGGTTGAGTGTAACTAGAATGAGTGTTATGTTGATCCTCCCAATACCTGGGTTGCCATTTTGTATGAATGGTATAACATTGCTCCATTTGTGAGTGCTGAAGTTGTATGTGACTGAATAGTGACTGTGTGTATCAGGAAAATCAGGTGTAACACATGCTCCCATTTTGTGCAGATGGAGTGCCAATATCAAATATCTCAAAAGGTCAGCTGGAAATATCTAATAGGAAAAAAAAAACAGCACCCTTTCTAACATCCATACTTCCCAAGGAACATAACCGAAGATGAATAGCTTTTCTACTTATTATTTATGTTTGCTGTGCTCTTCATTCTTCTTTCCTGCCTTTCACTGTAATTCAGAGCCAAACATACTGAGAATTTTGCAAACAATATTATTGACATTTAAAGTTATCTTGTTCACAACACCCATTTGGTGTTAAACTGAACTCTTCCTATTATCACCCTGAAAACTGTCTAACAACTGAAAATGAACAATATTTCAAGTAGTGGCAGTTGTTGTTTTACTGTGTAATGACAAACATTCAGTATAATGGCTGAGGCGCACACATAATTTACAGCCTTGCTTAGAGTATATATGCCCTGGGGTTATCATAGGCAAGTCATGAACAATTTAAAGTCAAATATGTTAAAGCTGAAACTTTTTTTTTTTAACCTGTGCAGTTGGGTGGTATTCATCAGTCAACAGCATTCATTGTTGTTCAATGAATTCAGTGCTGGCCCCACTGCTGGACCTCCTGATGGCACCTGGTATATTTTGGCCGCTGTGTGACAGAGTGTTGGACTAGATGGGCCATTGGCCTGATTCAACATTGGCTTCTCTTATGTTCTTATGTTCTTATTGTGTTGGCACAGGCTCAGAACTAACCAGATTGAACTGCATTTCCTAGGTTACAATGCACAAAGTTGTAAATCCAGCTAATACAAACATGGGCAAAGATGGAAACAAGCCATGGAGCTTCTCTTACCACCACACCAAGCAAGATTGAGACAATGAAGGAAATTACCTCTTCAGTGTGTTGAGATTTTTGTCCTTTGAATTATATCAGACAAATGGATCGGGGCAGGGGGCGGCCATGGCAAAGCAGTGCAAGAACATGCCTGCATGAAGTATTTGTGATCCAGATTCAAACCCTGAGTCAGCCAGGCAAAATGGGCAAGGCTAGCATAGAGAGAGAAGACACACAGCTTCAGCCCCTCTAATAGCACAACTAAAACACCTTTCTATTACATTGGTGTATTATACACAGCTGACAGTTGAGAAAGAAAACAGTGTGAGAATGCACATGTGTAAGGATTTTCTATTCTGTTTTAAACACTATTTGATATTAGTAGAGTTTAATCAACAGCATGTAAGTAATTGTATGGCCAGCTGGATGAACAGCATCTCCAGGGCATATGTGGGTTTATGGGCTCTGATTATTGTCTTCCCCACTCTTACTTTATGAAGCTTCCGCAAAAGTACACACATGCTGCTGCAGAGATGCTGTAGAATCAGTAATCAAGACAATGTTTGTGATGAAATGAAAACACCTTAGTTTCTAAAATTTTGTAATCAGTTTTATTGCATTTTGTTTGTGCATTGTACTGCTTCTATTGCATTGTTTTTAATTGTGTGATGTGCCTTGAACATCAGCAAGAAGGAAGCTGTAAAAGTAAGCAAGTAAATAAATAAGCCTGTTGTAGAGCCCTCAGTACCTCACATTTCATTAACTTTTTGCATATAAGCTATAAGCCAACTTTTTAAACCACTCACTGTGTTTCAGTATATAACCAAACTTCTAATATTAATGCATGACAATCATTGTGGCAACACTGGACAATCACCTTGAGGGGTATGTATAAAAATCCATAACACTAGGATGCAGTTGTTCTGCTTTTAAGAATACATCCTCTACTGAAGAATTTCAAGTATTCGTATAGCTGTGGTGCATGGACAAGTTGTAAACAGCAGTACAGAAGTTAAACAGCATAAAGAATTTGAGTCAAACTGTACTTGTTTCTCTACTAAAACTTAGTCTTGTAATGTAATTTCTTTTTCCAATTCCTGAATCATGGGTTTGTTCCCCAACCCCCCACTGAGGCTGGTATTAGAAAAAAAATGGTTTGATAAACATTCATTGGTTTCAAACTGTGTTTTTCATATCCTTATCAAGGTTCCTCAAAGACGATTAATAATTGGGGATTAGCTTCCCTGCTAGACAGCTTGCCTATGATACAAAACATCCCCACAGTGTGTAGTCACAGTGGAGTTCTGGGTCTGGTCTACAGCAGAAGACTTTTTCAGGCATCCATCTGCAACCTTAAACTGCACCATGGGTCCCACAACTAATTTTGGCAGGTGTAGCATATTGTGGGAAAGCTCAGAGATTCCATACATTTCAAAATTCCCTCTTTATGCAGGCTCACTTGTGATGACTCACAAGGTGAAGTTGAAAGTTCTTAGGCCCAGTGTCAGTTACAGCTGGGCCAAATATTCATAAAATGTGATTTTTGTGCAGAAATCTGCATGATCAATGAGAGAGAATCTTTCATCAGTTATGTAAATTTACATATCATACCACATGTAAGTAATCTCCCTCATGTATCTATAGGTTGGAGTATCCAGGGACCAAGGAGGGGTTATTACCCCTTCTAGGATAACACAGGGAATTTTAAAAGTCAGCAAGCACACCACTTCTTTCATGAGCTATCACATGATATAACTTGTATGGATAGACAGATCCTTTATTTTATTTTATTTTTTGAAAAATAAACAAAACATATTTAATTTCAGACGTCACCTGAAGCCTAAAAGGGTGGTGTTTTGTTTTGTTTTTTAATGGATAATTTGAAACAAAATGGATTACTTTGGTTTAGCTCTATTCTCAGTTTGACAACAAAGTGTGACAGGCATAGCCAGATGGCCTGAGTGGATTGAGTGTGTTTCCAGAATGTTCTGTGAGATAATGGTATTCCAGGACATACATTAAATGGGTTGGACCAAGTACAAGGACGTTGCCAGTTCCAAGAAAAGTTTCTTGATCTTCTCAGTTTTCATTCCCCCAACTTCCACTTCGAACCCTGGGAAAGTGTATTGTCGAATCATTGAACCTGCATGTATTAATAGCAAATTGATAGGCTGCAGTGGGAATGGAAAGAAATTATCCTTCCTGCTACTGCCATCAGCAGACCTCTTCTCACATAAAACAAGAGGGAGTGATTTTACCCCCTTCCTTTCTCCTCACTGCAGTCTCCAACCCATGCAGCTGACTCCATTCAGATCCCACAATACCAAAAATAAATTTTCCTGGGGTCCAAAATGGCTGCTGAGAAGCAGGGATGACATGCAGCTTTCAGCACTTTCTGCTGGTGGATCATGCGATCCAACTCAATATTCCTTAGCCAAAATGTTAGCATGGAAAAAGATTCCTTCAAGTAGCAAAGTGAACATCTCTAAATTCCAGTGGATGTATAGTGTGTTAACTGGATGCAACAAATGTACACAGTCCAGTAACTACCCTGATGATAGATGTCTGTTATCTCTTGATGACAATACTGTGAATTCAAAAGCCTTTCTTTTACTAGTATGGACCGTTAAAAGACTTAGGCTGCGGTCACATTTCCCTATATTATAAAAGCCAAATGGTGGTGGCACTGTCCAGAACATTCCACATTCTCCAGAATTGGTTGATTACCTGGAATGTCACTCAACTGGTCTCTCTTTCCATTGATTCCATGGCTACCTGCTTTGTCATAGTCCCGCCCACACATGCACCAAGCGGGCTCTCACCCTCAGTGTGCTTGTGGCCAGTGGACGGGTAGGATGCTTCAGTGGCCAAGCGCGGCCCAACTGGCCTTGGGGAGGGGGGAGACAGCCACACCATGCTTCCCTGGGCTGGCATGGCCTGGCCCAGGGAGGCTGTGGGCCCTGCTGGGGGGGTTGGGCTCCGTCGGGCTTCCCTGCATCACCCCCAGCATCGCTGGCCTGGTGGTGTGCCCCACCTGAGCTCAGGGAGGGGGGGAGAGCCTCCCTGGTCCAGGGAGGCCGTGGGCCCTGCTGGGTGGTGGGGGGTTTCAGGCTCCACTGGGCTTCCCTGCACTGCCCCCAGCATCGCTGGCCTGGCACCTCACCCCGATTCATCTTGGGGAAGGGGAGAGGGCCGTGCCACGCTTCCCTCAACCGCCATACCCTGGCCCAGGGAGGCCACGGGCCTTTCTTTGGGGGGGGAGGTGCCGACAGGCTTCCCTGTACCACCCCCGGCCTCGCTGGGCCACTCTGACTGGCCTCCAGGACTGGGGGGGGGGCAATGCTGCAGGCCGGAGCACTTGCCCACACCCTCTCTCTAGGGTCCATTGCATTTTTCTCTGTAACGGGCCTTATCACTAGTACAATAAATAATCCACTTTCAATCCACTTTCAGTGCACTCTCCAACTGGATTTTACTGTTGTGAACTGGCAAAATCCAGTTGGAAAGTGCATTGAAAGTGCATTGAAAGTGGATTATTCAGTGTTTGAAACTGCAGCCTATGTCTTATTCTTTCCACATTTCTCAGTGTTTTGTCTCTGCTGTATAAGTTCCTCTTTTCTTTTTTGTGATCAAGTTGCAGCCAACTTATGGCAACTCTGTAGAGTTTTCAAGGCAAGAGATGTTCAGAAGTTATTTGCTATTGCCTGGCTCTGCATAGTGACTCTGATATTCCTTGGTGGTCTCCCGTCCAAATACTAGCCAGGCTGACCCTGCTTAGCTTCTGATGAGATCGAAGCTTCCGGCGACCCGACAGCGCCGCTGGCCGCCGGGGGCCCCTTTGCCGCCCTAAGGAAGACGGGCAGCAACATGGTCACGACGTCTGTCGTCGTGACGTGGGCAAGGGGGCGGAGCCAGCTATGATAGATAGCCAGGCTCCGCTCCCGCCCGTTGTCTGCTGTTCCGATGTGCTCGAGCTGATAACAGCTCAGATCACTGGGAGCGGTCCTGGGCCTCTGCTGAGGGCCTGGGGATAGCAGCGGAGCCAGCCGGAGCGTCGGGCCGCAGCGCGGAGCCGGCCAGGGCGTCGGGCCGCGGCACGGAGCTGGCCGGGGCGTCGGGCCATGGCGCAGAGCTGGCCGGGGCTTTGGGCTGCGCCGCGGAGCCGGCCTGAGTGTCGGGCCGCGGCACGGAGCCTGCCAACGCGTCTGGGCGTGGCGCAGAGCTGGCCAGAGCATCCGGCCACTGCACAGAGTCGGCCGGAGTATTGGCTGCGGAGGCAGCCGAGGTTGAGGCTGTGGGGGTGGCCAGAGCTTCGGGGCATGGCAACAGCTGGGGGGGAGATGCTATGGCTTGGCTGGGCATGGGGGGTGAAGCCTTGGTGGCAGCAGCTGAGCCATTGGCCCCAGCATGACCATATGGGCCGTGGCAGAGGCTGGAGGATTGGGGCTTTGGTAACGATTGGGTATCTTTTTTGATTTCAACAAGTTCTTTATTATTTTATCAGCCCTATTTTCTGCCCTCTTTAGAGTACATGAATTATGTTTATGAATAATTACATTACTTAACTCCCCCCCCCACCTCACCATCAGCAGCAGCCACAGTGGGATGGCCTGCTTTGATTCTGTGTTCTGTGGTGGCCATTTTGTAGTGGTTGGAATGCGGCGGCCATCTTAGAGCTAACTGGCGTGGCGGCCATTTGGGGCCTTTCCCTTTGGCAGCCATTTTAACAGTTATAGGCAGCATGGGCCCAAAGAAGGGCTTGGGGGCATCATCTACTAAGCAGTCTGCTAATAAGTGGGTAGGTCAGAACATGCTGAAAGAAAAACAACCCCTCCCAAAATGGCCTGCTTCGGCGCCTGTAGGTACTGTAGATCCGGTTTATATAGTTGGTGCCTTGGTGCCTTCTGCACTTATTAGCATTGTTTCCACCTCTGGTGCCCTATACGTGGGTAAGTGCAGTTTCTGTGGTGATGGCTTTTAGGCCTCCTGCAGCTACAACTTCCGGTTGGGTGACCCTTGCTCAGTCACAAGTTATCTTAGAGCTGCTCTCAGGAACAGTTTTGGGGAGTTCGTGAGTCACTTTGAGACTCTGAGTGAGGGACAGGGTATAAATCCAATCCTTGCTTTTGTTCTTTCTTCCTTTCCCGCCACGGTTGCTGGCGTGGTTTTTTGAAGGTAGGATGTAAAGAGAACTAATCTCCATAATGCCAGACTTGGAGGGGGTGGGGAACGGATGTGTCTCAGTGAGAGACCATCTGCTTGGCGTGCAGAGGGTCCCGGGTTCAATTTCTGGCATCCTTAGGTGATAGATGTGGTAGTGGGTGGAGTGATTGACCTCTGCCTGGAACCTGTCGAGCATTTGCCGCTTTGCGTAGGCAATCCTCATTTTTGGTAAGCTTGGAAGCATGCAGTGCTATTGAAGGGGCTATTTCTTATAAGAATAGAAATTGCTTCCATTTTTGTTGAAGTTGGGATTATGTATTGGAGGCGGGAGAACGGGATGGCTGTTTAATTTGATGATATTACAGGGTTTTATTCATAGATTTCTGAGCCCGTTCTTCAGATAGTACTACTTCGCCATCATGAGAATGGTAGTAGTTCTGGTCCGGTGGTTGAGAGCAGTCGAGTCTGATCTGGGGACCCAGATGTGATTCTCTGTCTTGCCGGTTGGGCCAGTTGAGTGATCTTGGGTCAGTCGCATTTCTCTTGGAGCTGTTCGCGTTTCTCCCAGGGCTCTCTCAGCCCCTCCTCACTGGCGGGGTGTATTTTGGGGGTAGGGGAGTGGAAGGAGATTGTAAGCTCCACTGAGAGAAGTGCGGTGTATAAATCTGGTTTCTTCTTCTTCTTTGAATACTATAGGGCTGTTCATGGTATCTAACTATAAACCGAATAGAAACAGAATCTGAGGTGTTGACATGCAGCCTGGGGGAACAGATACTTGAAATTGGGTAGCTCAATTGGGCACTTAATGTGTGGGCGTGAATTTACGGTGATACGGATGGAAAACATCTGAGCTTCTAATGGTTCCCTTCGATGAAGGAATCCTTATCAGCAACATGTGACTTTGACTGTGTGAATGCTCGCTGAGGGGGCAAATTGGGTTAGTGCTTGTCATGTGTTAGGATTCATAATACCCATTGCAATACATCATTGGTGTCTTCTGTTTTTGTTTTAGCAGGGTTACGGTGCCTTTCAACCTGATGCGTGATCTGGGAATCTGACAGCTGGTTACATGTCATTGGTTTGGTCCAATGAGCATTCTTCACAGGTTTAATAGTGCATTTCTCTTTAAGGGGAAGGCCAGTGAGTGGCCAGGGTCTAGAGGAGTGTGTTGGTTATGACAGGCTGTGGGAGGTGCCGGCTGTGATGTGGGGGTGTAGCCACAGCAATAGCAAAGGAGGCAGATGGCTTCCAGGGAGGTTTAAGTGGGGCAATGGTTAAGCAGGACCCGTTAGCGGATCAGCATGGTTTGGGAGGCCAGAGGGCTGTTCTGCCCACGCACCTGGGAGAAATGAAGTTACTTCTAGACCTGGCAGCCCAGCATTACTTACAGTGGGTGAATGGGTTCCACTGGGGCCATAGTCACCTTATGGTGAGTGTGCATGCAGCCTGCATGTATATGCGGACAGCAAATGGTAAGTGGAGCCAATGCATATTTCTGTGTGCTGGTCACAGTCTTTGCTATTGAGAAATACCAGGTACCCTTCTGAGTACAGACTTTTAAAATAACTGAATGCATAAATACCAAGCGAGTAAACAAAATTAATTATATAGGTTTTAACGTGACACCACATTGTAAACATCACAATTTTAAGCCAAACTTACTGGTTGGCATCGAAGGTTCTTAGTGGTTATTATAGGAGCATTTCGTACCTGGAAGCATTTTCGAATGCCTTATTGGGACGGTCCTTTGACTTTATAACAACGGGTGCCTACCTGTTCAGATCTGGTGGCAATAATTGAAACAGTTTTTTAAGTAGGCCAAGGCACTAAGATAATTGATCCAGATTTCTCTAGTGTTGTTTTCACAGCTTGACAATCCAGGGAACCTGGTACTAGATCAGAGAGGCTCTCTTCTGACATAGACTTTAGCTAGTGACACTTACAGGCTTCAGATTCCTATCTTTAGGGTGCTAGTTGCCAGAAGATCCGGGGAAAAGAGTCTTGTCTGTTTAATAGAGACTTAATGCTTGAGAATGCACAGCTTTAGTTTTCATGGCTTGGAGGTAAATAGCATCTCTCGATAATTCACATCCCTCTAAAGGGAGGAGGCTTCCTTGGCTACACAGGAATATACATGAGTTAGATCATTTGATCAGGGCACATGTGAGCCTTATCTACGTTGGGCAGTGCCTTACAGATCACAATGGCTGTGCAAATGGAAACATTGTGGTGTGGGCTTCCAGTCGGAGTTAAAATGGCGAATTAACGCACTTTGCGATCTGTGCAAGGTGGATGGCAGTATCTGACGACAGTTTGGGCTTTACCTGGCCCAACGCAGCACTCCCCAGGCGGGGGAGTGACGAGCAAGCAGCCAAGCCTGAGAGGGAGTTGAGATCGGTGTGGATAAGCTTCGGAGGAAGCTTGTTTACACCTTGATCTCCTTCCACGAAGAGGGCAGTTGCAAGACAGCACTACAGATACCAGCCGGGCTGAGAATTCAGCATAAATCCGCCATCTACCGACCTCTTTAACATCAAGATTAACATTGATTGCAGAAGAAGCACTGCGAAACCCCGAGATTACAAGTAAGGTAACAATGAACGTTTGCTTACCGGTTTGAAGAAGAACGCAAAATTAAAACGTACGGATAAGCGTATAAAGCTTCAAGGAACTAATCCGCTTGATTTAAAAGTAAAAAGAAGGCTTTCCTTTGGAGAAAACGGCAGAAAAGTGACTTTGTTTTGCATTCCTGTGGTCAGCTAAGACTAAACTTTGCGTAGTAGAAACGAAACTGACTGTAATTCTATGGTACAGGAAGTAGGCTAGAGTGGATGTTTTAAAATCGTCTGGCCGGATGTAGATGGACGTTTTAAAGTGTAACACCGGAAGTTGGATTACCAAGACGGACAGCTAAACAGGAAGTTTCAAAGGAGCCTACTCTAGCCAGAAAACCATAGAGAAATTGCGCCCGCCATTTTGAGGAGGACTAAATTTTAAAGTTATTTTTAATTCAAAAAAGCAATGGAAAAAGTTACAAAGGTGGCGATTTGACTTTATGATTGACAATATAAAGATTGGTTAGTTTTGATTTGCCTCCAAAACGGATTTGAGGTCAAGACCAAGGGCCGCCTCATCACCAAGTCCAAGAATGACTGCAAAAGAAAAAAAGGAGTGGCAGGATGCCATGGAGGCGTTGGAGAAAAGGATGACAGAGGTGGTGCAGAATTTAGGAAAGCAAATAGAATCACAGTTGCAACAACAGATGCAAATACAACTGGAGCAAATAGAACAAGTGCAAGTCCAAGTACAAGAAAAAAATATGGCAAAGTTGAAAGAACTGGTACTAGCAGAAGTGGCAGGGATAAAAAAGATACAGAAGAAGTCAAAAAAGAGGTTCAAAGTCTGGTGACAAAATCAGCAGAAATGGAACAGAAAGTGAAAAGAACTCTCCAAGAGAATACTAGATTGGAGTCTATGATGGAATATAGGGCTACCCAGAATCATCTGAGACTGAGAGGAATAGAAGAGGAGGAAGACCAGGACATACGTGCGTTAGTAATAAACACGTTGACAACTTATATAGGAGAGGATCAAGGAGATTTGGATTCAGACTTTGACTTAACTTACAGAGTAAACTCAGCTTATGCCAAGAGAAAGAAATTACCCAGAGATGTGATTGTTCAATTTGTGACAACAAAAATGAAAGAAGACATTTTCAAGAAGCAATTTACACAACCGCTGGAAATTAATGGAAAGAAAATAATAATCTTAAGAGAAATTCCGAGAATGATTTTACAAGACAGAAAGAAGTTTAAAAAACTAACTGATAAGCTAAAAGAAATGAGCATCAGGTTCAGATGGGAGATCCCACAGGGACTATCATTCTCGTACAATTCGGTGAGAGTTACAATCAAAACAGAAGGAGACTTGTGTAGATTCAAAGAGAACAATTTTGATGATTTTAAAGACATTTAACTCAAAACACTGATGGATTACAAATTTTTATCTTGGAATGTAAATGGACTAAATTCACCAAACAAAAGAAGATTAGTGAATCATTGGCTAGAGAAACTAAAATGTAATATAATTTGTTTGCAAGAAACACATATTAGAAAACAAGACAATAAGTATCTGATTAATAAAAAATTGGGAGAAGAATTTCATTCATCAACAATTAACAAGAAGAAAGGAACAGTGATATACATCTCTAAAGAATTGGAACCCAAACAAATCTTCTCAGATAATGAAGGAAGATATGTTGGTGTGGAAATAACGATGTACAGAAAAAGGACATTGCTTGTAAATTTATATGCACCCAATGGAGCAAAAGAGACTTTTTTCAATGATTTGACAAGAGAGTTGGACTGTTTAAACTATGATCAAATAGTTTTTGCAGGAGACTTTAATGGCACGGTCAACAATGTATTGGACAGAAAGTCTAATGCAATTGGAGAAGCGATTGGAAAATTGCCAAAAAAATTCTTTCAGTTGATGAGACAAGAGAAACTAGAAGACGTTTGGAGGAAATGGAATCCTAAGATTAAGGATTACACGTTTTATTCTAACAGACATAATTCCTTTTCTAGAATCGATATGATCTGGATGTCAGAGGAGATGGCGTTAAAAACTCATAAAATTGAAATTTTGCCAAAAAATAACTCAGATCATAACCCTTTACTTTGGATGTCAAAAGAAAAACCAAAACAATTATATTGGAGGATTAATGAAGACTTACTGGACCAAAAATTGATCAATGAGACATTAAAAAAAGAAACGAGAAATTTTTTTGAAATGAATTTGAATAAAGGTACAGATATACAGATTGTTTGGGATGCATACAAAGCGGTAATGAGAGGTTTGCTTATTTCATTAAACACTAAAGATAGAAAGCAAAGGATGCAACAACAAAATGATCTTCACGAAAAAATTCGACAAAAAGAAAAGGAATTAAAGAAAAGACCAGGGAAGAAAAAAATTATTAAAGAGATTCATCTTCTACAGGATCAATTGAATGTCTTACTAAATAGAGAATTATATTGGAACTTGAAAAAACTACAACAAAAAGCGTTTGAGGGTGCAAATAAACCAGGAAAATTTTTAGCATGGCAGTTGAAAAATAGAAAAGAAAGAAACTTCATAAGTAAGATTATTGAAGATGGAAAAGACGTTGTGGATTTGAAAGGTATAAAAAGAGCTTTTTTCAAATATTATGCAAAATTGTTTAAAAAGAAAGGAATTGACCAACAGAGAATTAAAAAGTATTTGGAGAATATTGAAATACCAGAGCTGGGACAACAAATTAAGGAACTACTCAATGGTTTAGTAACAAAGGAAGAGGTAATAATGGCGATAGAAGATGCAAAATTGGGCAAAGCTCCAGGTCCAGACGGCTTTACAGCAAAATTTTATAAGAAATTCAAGGAGGAGCTAACCCCTATTTTAGTACTTCTGTCAAATGATATAAGAATGACCAAACGGATCCCAGACTCATGGAAAGAAGCAAATATTTCACTTATACCTAAAGAAGGTTTGGACTTAACTAATGTAAAGAATTACAGACCAATATCGCTATTGAATAATGATTACAAATTATTTGCAAAAATAATTTCGGAAAGGTTGAAAAAATATTTGAAAGATGTTATAGCGGAAGAGCAAGCTGGTTTTTTACCAAATAGACAAATAAGAGACAATTTGAGAGTGGTGATTGATGCAATTGAATATTATGATAAACATCCAGAAAAAGAAGTTGGATTCCTCTTTCTTGATGCGGAAAAAGCTTTTGATAACTTGAACTGGGATTTTATGCTGCAAGTAATCGAAAAAATGGATATAGGACAGTCTTTTTTAAACATGATTGTGGCAATATATTCAGAACAGAAAGCAGCTTTGAATATAAATAAAGAAAAAACAGATTTTTTCCAAGTCCAAAAGGGAACACGACAAGGCTGCCCGCTGTCTCCATTATTGTTTATTTGGATATTGGAAATATTATTGGCAGAGATAAGAAAAGACAATAATATCAAAGGACTTACAGTGAAAGGCTTTACGTATAAATACAGAGCATTTGCAGATGATGTAATGTTTATGATTCAAGATCCAATTGAGAATATACCACAATTGATGGGAAAAATTGAAGAATTTGGAACAATTGCTGGATTTTATGTCAATAAAAATAAAATGAAAGTGATTTGTAAAAACATGACGAGACAGAGACAAATTGAACTTCAAGAGAAAATCAAATGTGAAGTAGTTACAAAGACTAAATATTTAGGAATTGAATTGACTATGAAAAATATTGATTTGTTTAAAAATAACTACGAAAAAGTTTGGTATAAGATCCAACAAGACTTGAAAAAATGGAATACCTTGAATCTATCGTGATTGGGAAGAATTGCAACTGTGAAAATGAATGTTTTGCCTCGCTTGATGTTTCTATTTCAGACTATTCCAATATTAAAACAAAGTAAAGTATTGGATACGTGGCAGAAAGAAATATCGAAGTTTTTATGGGCAGGAAGAAAGCCAAGGATTAAAATGAAAATTCTATGTGATGCAAAGGAAAGAGGAGGACTACAACTACCAAATCTAAGACTTTATTATGATGCCGTCTGCTTAACATGGTTGGAGCAGTGGATTAATCTTGAGAATAAGAAATTGTTGGCTTTGGAAGGTCACGATAATAAGTTTGGATGGCATGCATATTTAGGGTATGGAAAAGTACAAATAGACAAGTTTTTTAAACACCACTATATAAGACGATCACTGTTCGAGACTTGGATGAGATATAAAAAATTCTTCTCGGAAGAGCGACCACTTTGGATAGTGCCGGCAGAAGTGATTAATCCATATTCAAGAAATCAGGGTCTAGATTGGTTACCATACAAAAGCCTCTTAAAAATAGAAGGGAAAAACTTTGTATTAAAAGACAGAATTGATGTTGAATTTGAATATGATTGGTTGAGCTACAGACAGATTTATGATTTATGTAAAGTTGATCAAAGGAAATATGGCTTTAGAGGAAAAAATAATGAAATTGAAACTGTATGGGTCGAAAAGGGTAAAAAAATGATTACAAAATTTTATAAGGTGTTATTGAAATGGTATACTGAAGATGAAACAGTAAAAGAACAAATGATAAAATGGGCAGTAAATATAAATAATGAAATATCTATGTCATCTTGGGAATATTTGTGGGAAAAGTCAATGAAAATTTCAACTTGTATAAATGTTAAAGAGAATTGCTATAAAATGATGTACAGATGGTATATGACTCCTAAAAAAATTGCTATTATAAATGATAGCATGTCTAACAAATGTTGGAAATGTAAGAAAAAAGAAGGGTCTTTTTACCATATGTGGTGGACTTGTGATAAGGCTGTAAGTTACTGGACTGAGATTCATAATGAGATACAAAAAAATTTGAAATGTACTTTTAAGAAAGACCCACAGATGTTATTGTTAGGTCTTAAAATGGAAGAAATAAATGTAACCAAGAGAACATTATTATGGTATTTGGTTACAGCAGCCAGAATGACTTTTGCACAATGTTGGAAGCAAGAAAAAACACCTGAAACATGGGAATGGATTAAGAAGATGCTGTTTATGGCAGAAATGGACAAATTAACAAGAAAATTAAACAACGAAGAAGATGAAAACTTTTTTGAAGATTGGAAAGACTTTCAAGAATATTTGTTGAAAAACTGGGATGTAAAACATGGTTTGATTTGCTTTGACAACTACTAAGGAGAAATTGAAAGGGACTAGTCTTTTAAATTGTTACCATTAGTAAGACAAAGTAAGTTTAGATAAATGTAACTGAATAAGAGATATCAATGGGGTTGGAGCACTGCGGGAAGCCTTGTTTGGGGGGGAGTGGGTGAAAAGAAATGGATATGTATTTACTTGTTTAATTTGTATGATCGTGGAAAATATATCCAACAATAAATTGTATTTACCAAAAAAAAAAAAAGAAAAGAAACATTGCGGTGTGGATGTAGTGGTATTCTACAGCATTCTATGAAGGTATTGGGGAAAGGGAGCTCTAGGGGACTAGAGGCAGCCTATTTAACTGGCAGTGAATTAAGGATCAATTTTTGCAGCCTGGGATGTTGCTGCACTTCAGGTTATTAATTCGGTTACGATTTAGGCCTGCAGATGGAACTTTTCTGATCAGGCATCCTCTTTGCAGCGGTTGGGCCTTTCTTGGGGTGAAGTTTGGAACTCACTCTTCTTGGTTCCGTGCCACTTCTACTGCAGCTGCCCGAGCCACGGGTTTCCTTGCTGTGTGGCGGTGTCAGCAGAACCTTGTTCATATTTAGACTTTTGTCTGGTCACTACACTCCAGTTTGGGGGATGGTGTTGTGGCTCAGTGTGCTAGTGGCGGGCTTTTGCCTAGTGTTCAAACAATGGAATTACAAAGTTTAAAGTTATTAATGAGGTTTTCTTGCAGGTGCTGTGGTCGCGGGGCGAGATGAAGGGTCACTGTCTGAGGCCACGACATGGTCCTTTGGGTCACCCACCGGGCCAGGTGGACATCTTGGCTGTGAAGGCCCTTGTGCTATGAGCTGAGGCAGATCTGGCAATAATAAGAGCAGGATGACACAGAGTGCGGATAATCTAGTCGGCTATTCTGCTTCGCCAGAAAGGACATGGCCTTGGTCCTGCAGGTGGACTCTGACCTTGTAATGATAAGAGCAAGGTGGCCTGCAGATAGGCTGGCTGGCTATTCTGCTTCGCCATGAAGGACAAGGACATGGTGCTAAGAGTGGAGGCTGACCTTGTAATGATAGGAGCAAGGTGGCCTGGAGTGCAGATAGTCGGGAGGCTATTCTGCTTCGCCATGAATGACAAAGACATGGCATTATGAGTTGTGGCTGACCTTGTGATGATAGGAGCAAGGTGGCCAGGTGTGCAGATAGTCTGGTGGGCTACTCTGCTTCGCCATGAAGGGCAAGGCCCTGGTCTTACATCTGGAGGCTAACCCTGTGATGATAGGAGCAAGGTGGCCCAGGGTGCAGATCCTCTGGATGACTATTCTGACTCACATGAAGTGCACGGCCTGGTGTTATAAGTGGAGGCTGGCCTTGCAATGAGGGGAGCAAGGTGGCCTGGTAGTGCGGAGAGTGGGGTCTGTTATTCTGCTCTGCCATGTATGGCGCAATTGATTAGACCCCGCAAGGCATACAGCCACCCGCTAGATGAGGAAGGCCATGGAGGGTGGTGGAGTTATGGGACCCATATAGTGCTGATGGGGTACACCTATCTGACAAGGGCAACAGGTTCTTCTGTAGGACTTGCAGCAAGGGATCAGCTCAGCCTTGGCCTTTTTTTGTGGGGAGCAAAGACCAAAGCAGAGGCTTGGTCTTGGCTGTGGCAGGTTGGTGCGGGCAAGAAACCGGAACCGGTGAGCACCTTACGGCATTTTCCCCATTAGGGAACAGGGGGGTCATCAGGAACTGCCTTCGGATTTCTATGGTCCAGGGTGGGGAACGGTGATCACCTCCTCTGGGAACCTCTTAGGGTATGCTCCTCTCTGCAAGTTGGAAGGCTTCAGGGGTAGGCGCTCCTAGGTGGCGACCAGTTTGCTGGGCTGCTGGTCGCGAGCCAGACCGATGGCTCAAGACCAGGGCTGGGTGACCCACCCGAGAAAAGGGCAAGGAGGTTGGTCAGCAGAGTGACACCTGCCTTGCCTGTTCCGTGCTCGCTTAGCTGGTCCCTTGCCGCAATGTTATGTTAAATAGTTAATAAAGTGGCCCTTGTTTACTTCCAAACTGTTGTCTGTCTCGTTATTCCGACTGGGGGGGCAACAGGATAGCCCAGGGCTATCCAGGTCAAGGTGAGTTCCTTTTATCAACAAGTAATATTTGCTGAATTTAGAGATATAAGAAATCTGTTCAAATTACCTGTTAATAATGATTTAAGCTACTAAGGCTATGTTTTTAAAACAAAGATCTCCCAGATGTTGGTCAGAACATTTGCTCCTTACTTTATTATGGCAGACAAGGCTCCAAGAAGGTATTTCCAAGAGCTTGTTTTTTCTAGATGATGCCATGAACACAGTTATTTTCTTAGCGTCATTATCCTTAGGAAACAAGTCATATCTATCTAAACAGTGGATATCAGCATGTTTCAGGATTAGCCACATGCCCAGCTGCTTATTGTCTGGGATAATTCACAGATCACTCATACGTTTAAGAATTCTATACAACATAAATGTGCCCATACTAGATATAACCATATTTTTAGGATGCTAGCCTCCAGGTGGAACTTGGGGATCCCCTGGAATTACAGTTCATCTCCAGACTACAGAGATCAGTTACCCTGGAGAAAATGGATGCTTTGGAGAGTAGACTCTGGCATTATACCCCACTGAAGTCCTTGTCCTCCCCAGACTCTACCCCAAAATCTCTGGGAGTTTCCCAAACTGGATCTAACAACCCCACCCCCCCACCCCCCAATGATGGCTGGGGGGAACGTGGCAACCCTACATATTTTTATTAGGTAATCACAACCTAGGAAAAAGGGGGGGGTGATTTCTGCTCTCAGTTCCATTTGAGGAGCCTTTGAATATATCCTTGTGAAAAACCAACTGGATTGATGACATCCTTCAGTAACTCACTGCAAATGCACATGGATTACTCTTGGCAAAAGCAATGCATATCATAATAGTCAGAACAGCAAGCCTATGGGACACTCATTTCTGACTAGTAGGCTACTGTTGGATACAAAATGCTGAACTAGATGGGCCACTGATCTTATCCAGCACAGGGAATTCTCATGTTCATATTTAGATCTGAAATAGACTGTGTAGGCTTTTGAATCATGTATTAATGTCAATTTTGGCAGAGCTCCTGAAAACTTCAGTTTCCCTCCAAAACAAAGCTTCTAAGTTGCTTTAAAACAAATTTTTCAAAGCAACACATTTCTGTATTTTAGTGCCACTTCTGTAAAGAGATAATTGGGAGATGAAGGGGCTGCAGGGAAGAAGAGAGACTTAGTCCTATGGGAGTCTACTGGCAGGTCTAATTTTAAAAATACACTCCATAACAACAAAGCTTCATATTTTCCATCTGCCTCTGAATATGGGTTGTTTTCAAAGAAAAAATAATGATTTTTGTTTGAATACCCCAAGCCAGAATCAGGTTGTAATTAGAAATTATGATGTTCCTGTCATAATGATCAAGTAAGACATTTTAAAGTGGCTATTAAAAGTTTGCAGAAAAGAAAATACCACAAATAATTTTAAGATAGATCATGCCCAGATACAAAAGAGAGTGAGACCAAATCATTGGGTAGAATACAGAAGCTTTAAAATAAGGATCCAGATATTTGTGGCAATATAGAGTAATGTAACAGTACTGTATCAGGCCTTCACCTTGATAGCCTGCGCTAGCCCAATCATGTCAGCTCTCAAAAGATAAGCAGGGTCAGTCTTGGTTGATATTTGGATGGGAAACCACTAAGGAAATCAGGGTTGTTATGCAGATGTAGGCAATGGCAAACTACTTCTCAACATCTCTTCCGTGAAAACCCTGTGGTGTCACCAGAAATTAGCTGAGGCTTGACTGAGGAAGTATCAGGCATGAAACAGCAGCATGCCATATGACTTGTGCTAGGGATGTGTAGTTGGATATTGCTGACTCAATAAGATGCCCAGTATTTAGGGTATCAGGTCAAGTCAGTAACGTCTGACATGGCTACTATCATCCTGACATGATTCCTAAGTCTGATGTTATCAGTCATCATCAGAATCAGGAATGGGTTAGAATGGATAAAAGGAATCACACCCAAAGAGTGATTAACACATGGAATTCACTGCCACAGGAGGTGATGGCAGCTGCAAGTATGGACAGCTTCAAGAGGGAATTAGATAAGCATATGGAGCAGAGGTCCATCAGTGGTTATTAGCCACAAGGTATAGATAGGGACTCTGGGGCAAATGATGCCCTGTATTCTTGGTGCTTGGGGGGCAACAGTGGGAGGGCTTCTAGTGTCCTGGCCCCACTGGTGGGCCTCCTGATGGCACCTGGTATTTTTGGTCACTGTGTGACACAGAATGTTGAACTGGATGGGCCATTGGCTTGATCCAACATTGGCTTCTCTTATGATATTATATGAGTTACATTGGCTAGAAGGAAAGAATATCTAATGCCCATAAACTTCTAGTATAATGGGAGAGGGAGAAAAAGGTCTCTATTCACTTTCTCCAGCCCATACATAACTATATAAACCTTTATCATATGCCCTCATTTGCTGTCTTTTATTTTATAAACTAGTACCAGACCAGTCCTCATATGAAAGGTGTTTCACCCCATTGATCATCTTGGTTGTTATGCACCTACAAACCACATATGGGGGTTGGGGCTCAGGGGGGCTGTTTTTTGAGGTAGAGGCACTAACTTTGCAGCATAGCTGCTGATGCCTCTCCTCATGAGAAGGTCCAGTTCTATGGACCCCCAAAGAAGAGGTCCCCATTATCCACTGAAACCAATGGTAGGGGAAAAGGTGTTTAAAAGGATCGTGGTCCCTTTAAATATCTTCTTCAAGCCATGCAAGTGGCTTGACTCCAAAGGGACCACAATCCCTTTAAACACTTTCTCCAAGGAATGAGTTCACTTGGAAGGCATTAAAGGGACCACGATCCCTTTAAACACCTTCTCTAAACCCTTTAACATTGGCTATCCAGTGGGCCTGGAAAATTCCAAATATTTTTGGGATTTTGGGGGACTGGCTATTTCAGATAGCCAAAAAGTGGCCAAATCTCTATCCAGTTGAAAGAATATCTGGAAAATACTAATAAGGGTTTTTCCAGTTCTTTTTAGCTCATATTTAGCCAAATGCACACCCCTAGCAGGGACTGTGGTCATTTAAAAGCCCTATCTAAGTCCTAGCTAGCAGAAAGTCAGTTTTAAGTGATTCCACTCAAGCTTAGTAACTGGGGTTATATCACCACAGCACAACAACCCAGCTTTCTGGTTTGGCTCTTTAACTGCAATTCATACCTCACAGGGTTGTAGTAAAAATAATATGGAGGAAGAAAGAACTATGTACAACATCCTGAACTCCTTGGAGGAAGGGTGTGATAGATTATTGCCTCAGTGATGTTTTTTTCTCTGGTATCTTCTTCTGTTAGTTAAGAGATCCTTTAGAACTTCTGTCTAATGGCATTTCTTCTGAAATGACCAGAAGGTACCCTCTCTAGATTGACTCCAGAGTGCCGAAGTCCTCAAAGACAAACAAAGACAGTGCAATATTTTGATCTCAGTAGGGGGTTTTGGTGGTCTTTATTTGTGCTAAAGTGAAATAGTGAGCATTGTGAACCTAGCAAGCTCTCTCTTCTTTCTTCCTTCTTCATCATATTTCTTTTCCATTTAATTTCTCTTTTATTGCCTGAAGAGGTATCTGCAGTCTCTTCAGTAGCCTAGACAGAATAAGACACACTAATAAATGGATGATTATCCACTAGTGTCTGATATTCCCTTGTACTCCCCCCTGAGTTCTGTTTCTGTCCTGTCTCCTCAGTGTCTTGGCTGGTGATCCTAGTGACCCTGTCTCAGAGTTATTGTATATTTCCTTTTAATCAGTCTTCATTTCATGAACTTTCTAATAAAAGATTTCTCACTATATCTACCTAGAGATGCTGTAGCAATCCACCATATTTGATTTCTGACATGAAGACTGTAATTCCACTAGTGAAGACCAATATTACAGACAGTCCTCATGTCCAATGCTATTAAATTTCCCTCAGGAAAAAAGAATGATCAGAGGTTGAATGTGCTAACTTGCACGTACTTCCTAGAAAGAGAGAAAAATATAACTTTGGCTGCATGTGAACATCTGGTTTTTAAAAAGAGAGAATGATGTCATGCTGACCTAAAAGTGGCAGTCTTCAAATGGAGAAGCTTGAAGGACACATTTCAATGTGAGACTGCTGAACCTGAGTTCATTAACAAATTCATGGATCCATCAAATTCATGGACAAATTCATGGACATAGAATTCTTATCTCACTACAGATGCTAATTTTCTGCCCCTAAGCATTTCTCCCCTGCTCTAACCAAGCAGATTACATGACTTGATATTGTATCTTTACATCTTGGCTCCTTATCTTTGCTATACCCCTCCCACCTTCGGACTGGGATATAAGGACTCAGGGATTTTCATTCGTACTTGTATGTGATGAAGAGAGCTACCCTGAAAATCTTGTTGGTCTGTAAGGTGCTACTGGAATCAAATCTAGCACTTCTATTGCAGACCAACATGGCTGCCCTTTGAAGCTTGCTAGGGTCAGCTGTCTGTTTTGAGTTTCTTGAGGGAAGGGTGGGATAGATTCAGAAAGCAATGGAAAGATGAAGTTGTATGTTTGTGTTATCAAGATCTTATGAATCCCTGACTGAGAGCAACAAACCAAAATACAAGTTTCAATAGTACTGCTTTTGTATGGATCACTATCAATCTAGTAATTGATTGAACTTCAGTAGTATTGCCATATGTGCTCTAAATAAAGAATGTGATTGTCCTAAATGGAATTTGTGCATCAATATTCATGAGTTAATTTGGATTCTGTATTAAATAGAAATTCAGCACTCAATTACACAGAATAAATAATAGTTCCATTTTGCATATATTGTTGACAAAACTAATTTGTCTCTTTCTGAGAGTTTGCAATAAGGTTATCGTCAAGGCCTTTAGATATGTGTTATCATCTCCTATTCCAGGCCTCTTTCTAAATTGAAGAGATGATGAATGAATTTCAGGATTATCAATGCCCTGTAGGGTTGCTGGGGAAAGCACACAAAAATTACTTACTAGTGAATTGTGTATCCATGTTTAATTCATAATTCTATGAGCCACAGCATTAGTCTAGAAATCTCAGGAGGCTATTAGCCAAACACAAATTGTGCAGCATTTCAGTAACTGAGATAGCTTTAAACAGATGTGAAACAGATTTGCTTTAAATCCAGCCAGCAAGGATTGGAATAAAAATGCAACCACTTACACTTCCCAGTACAAATTAAATGGGAGATGTGATCCAGCAGATGTTTGGAATCAGAATTGGAAGATATATTATGAACATCATGAAATCACCTGTTATGATGGCAACTTCTAGTGCCTTTGATTATACCATTCTCCTGCCTGACATGATGAGTTCCCATACCAGTGCTACTGCTCTGAGGAAGGAGGTGGCTGATGCCAGCGCAGGAATTTTCCATGCCTGATGCTCCACATTACCCCCCCCCAAAAAAAAGTGAATGTTCTTTTCAGTGATCATTATGTTTGTCCATAATTTTGCTTTGTACTATTTTCCTGTAATAGAAAACAAGGCTGTAACAAATATTCTTCCATTTTTATTTGTAAGTAAAAAATAATGCTTTTGGAAGGAATAAAAACTTCATGATGAATCCAAAGTGGTTTTGATTCCATTTACTACTTTAAAAAATCACTCTCTGACGTTTTGGAACCTTTTCCCCCTTCTCTTAAAAAAACAAACAAAAAACCTTTGTGTTTATTTCAAGTTTTCCAAAAATACAATAGTATTATACAGTGCCAATTCAAGATACAGTGTTAACTAAACAAAACAAAAACCCCATAAAAAGAATAAAAAACCTCACCTGAATACAAACATCAAACAGTTTTAGAATCAAAACCAGTGTGGAATTAACATAGTACCACAGTCCAGTGCAATGTCAATATGCAAGCAAACAAATACAGTTTTGAGTAGTGTTGACTAACTTTTATGAGAAACCTTTGTTGACCCATTACAGTTTCTCCCACCTTCTCGATAATATATATTCCCTTTATTGATTATTCATCTGGAGAGCCCAAACAATAATGAATCATGTAATGAATATCATCATGGCATTACACAGACAATCAAATTCAACTTTATGACTGATCAAATATAATCGTGAGACTGTAGGCAAATGAAGAGAATTAAGAGCGAGGGCAATGCTTCATATACCAGTCACATAATTATTCCCAGATGTTTGGGGATTACATAATAAAGAGGATGATGCCACAGCACTAAGCAACCAATCAACATTGATGGAAAGCAAAAAAAAAATCCCCACATCAGTTAGCATTGCCCTTACCCTTGAACATCTTCCACTAATGCTGTTGCTAAATGGGGTGTGCTTTTTTACCTTACTAAAAATGTTTCAATTCAAACTGACTGTTACCTTAATAGCGTTAGTTAAGCAGCCATGATAATAGATGGTTATTTTATTCCTTAAACCACACTGATGTAACTTGCAACATTAACCCTGAGGAATGTTCAGATAGCTGTTTTAAAACTTCAACATTCATTCTCAGTAGTCAAAAGAAGTAAATCATTATAGATTGGAAAACAAGCCCTAGAATGGTTATATGAATCAGCCTCAGTTGACTAGAGAGAGGAAACAGGACTGTAGCTTTCAGATATCACTTGGACTATTAAATCAATTTTTGTCTTCTTTTGGTGAAAGACTAATTTGCAGAAGATGAAGAGTCAGTAACCTATTGTATTTTTGCTACAAAAAATGTCTGGTGACTTTTGAGTCTTTTCATTTTTTAATCCCTGCTTAATCTGGTTTACTAGAAGCACAGAGAACTGAACAATTAGATCTGGGTTAAAGTCAATGATGAATGAAGTACTGAAATGAACCTTCTTCCTACAGTACAGCAGTTATGACTGGGATAACAGATGCACATATTCCTTGTGCTGCAGATTTCTAGAATGTAAATCTTCATTCTGATGTGCTACATTTAATGCAGATGGTTTCCTGGTCACATAAAGCAGTGGAACATTTATGTTAGAAACACTCCCAACATTTCAGTAAGCAAAATTAATAGCCATGAACTTCAGAGCTCAGATAATAAAAAGAGGAAAACAGAATCTTTGTCCTCTCCAGTGATGCTATAGCACAAGCATATACTTTTTCTTGTTCTCCAAAGGTGAATTTAATAGAGTGCAGAGCTAGGCAGGGTGCCTCGCCCCAGACCCATCACTACTGCTCAACTGGCCAGAGGAGCCATGCCGCCACAACACATGGAGGAGCTGGGTAAAAGACTTGTCTGCAGCCCCAAGTGGCCTGTGAAATTTGCCTACATGGCCTGATTTATTTATTTATTTTTATTTATAGTTTCAGCTTATATACCGCTCAGACCTTTAGGGGTCTCAGAGCGGTTTACATGATATGGTTCTTCCCTAACTAGGGCCACAATCAACAGGGGGAGAGACATCCTACCGGCACCCTGAGCGGGCAGGGATTCCTGTTCTCTCTTTTTCCGGTGGGGCTCCAGGCATAGAACTTCGAGCCCCCGGCGAGGATCTTTCTATTTCTGGGCCAGGAGACTTCCGCGGCCGGCTTTCGTTCTGACGCACAGGCCCGCGTCGGCCTCGGCTCTCGGTCCACGTCCAGCTGGCTCAGTCGTGCCGCGCTGTCACACCACCCGCATGTCTCGGCTCCGCCCACGGCTCTGCCTACTGCCAGGTTCGGCCGTCTGCTTTCACCCACCATTGCCGCCGCCATTACCGCCACCGCCGATGCCCGCCGCCGATACTGCCTCCGCTACTCACCCCCGGAAGGTGGTCTGGCTGGGCCAAGGGAAAAGGAGACCACTGAGGGCCTTGGACAGGGTGGAGCTTGGGGAGGCTGGGGTCTGGGGAACAGAGAGACCACATCAGGGTACAATGCCATAGAGTTCACCTCCTGAAGCAGCCATTTCTCCAGGGAATCTGATCTCTGTAGTCTGGAGAGCAACCATAATACTAGAATATCTCCAGGCCGTACCTGGAGGCTGACAATCCAATATAAATCCCATGAGACTGGCCAGTCCTGCAGGAACATAATTTGGGGAAAGGGACTTGCATTGGATGCAAAGAGATATTTGATCTCCTGTAGCCCAAAGCCAAGGAACATTTCACTGGGGCCACTCCTCCCTTCGAACTGGTGGCTGCTAAGAGAGATGGCAAGGAGGGTGAAGGGAGCAACCCAACAGGAGATGAAGAAACAGGCTGCATTTCATCCTCTTCTCCTCCCTGCTTGAGTGAAGAAAGGAATAGCTGTCTCTGGTGGAGAGAAGTAGGGAAAAGCCCCCCCCCAAGCCAAAACTCTTTGGCCAACCTTTCTCTCAGATTTATGAGAACTGGATTGGCCCTAGGGTAGCCAGGTCTGATTTTGTCCCTGGTGGGTGACTTTTGGGGCACTGCCACTTGGAGATCTGGCACAGGGAGCCAGTCCCTGTGGGGCCAGTCCCCCGCAAGTCTCCCTCCCCTCTGCAAAATATAAAGGGCCCTTGAGATGTCCATTATATAAAAACATTACCAGTTACTAATAATGCTGCATTTTTTGCCAAAAAATTAATAATAATGTTGCAGCTTTTGCAAAGAACATGCTCAAAAATTGTATTTACTGTTGCTTCTTGCCCTTTTTGATCATCCATATTTACTGTTGCTTCTGTTGCCCACATTGATCATCCATATATCATCAACTGCCCATAAGTTTGCAGTTGCAGCTTAAACTGATTGTTGGCCAGGTCACATGTGCTCAAAAGTCAGGAATAGGACATGTATCATCTAAATGTTTGGCCTTACAAAAGTAAATGTACAAGGACTAATGATTCATGAAGCTGCCAGTTACGTGTTCTTTGTGAGTGGGAAGACTGCTTCATCCTTCCCAGGGTTTTCCCCAACACTCAGGATTCAGATTATTCTTTTATGCCTGTATGAGATTTGTTTTTCTCTCTTTGCGAATTCTTTTTTAACCATCTGCTTTAATACGTCTGGGTTTATTTTTTAAAAAAAAAAAACAATTAAAATATGTTCCTTTATATGAAGCATAACTTTCTTTTTTAAGGTCTGTAACCCACTGGTAATAAGAAATGGCATTTTCCTCTGTTGTTCTGGTTTCCCACCCCATAGCAGACTAGAAGATAGAACAAAAAACTAACTAAATATTATTGCTGAATAAGATTCTGTGGACTAGAACCAACTTCTTCAGATGCAACAAGGTCTTCTGTTTGTTGTAGCCAAAGAAGTGGGCTCTTGTCCATGGAAGTATATGCCAGTTTTGGATCAGGCCAATGACCCATCCACTCCAACACTCTGTCACATACTGGCCAAAAATGCCAGGTGCTATCAAGAGGTCCACCAGTGGGGTCAGGACACTAGAAGCCCTCCCACAGCTGCCCTGCCCCCCAAGCACCAAGAATACAGAGCATCACTTGCCCCTAACTGAGAGCTCGTAGCTATATCTTGTGGCTAATAGCCACTGATGGACCTCTGCTCTGTATGTTTATCTAATTCCCTCTTGAAGCTGTCCATGCTTGCAGCTGCCACCACCTCCTGTGGCAGTGAATTCCATGTGTTAATCATTCTTTGGGTGAAGAAGAACTTCCTTCTATCCATTCTAACCCAACTGCTCAGCAATTTCATTGCATGCCCACAAGTTCTTGTATTGTGAGAAAGGGAGAAAAGTACTTCTTTCTCTGCCTGCTCTATCTCATGCATAATCTTGTAAACATCGATCATGTCACCCCTTAGCTGTCATTTCTCCAAGCTAAAGAGCCCCAGGTGCTTTAACCTTTCTTCATAGGGAAAGTGTTCCAGCACTTCTCTGTACTTTTTCCAATGCTATAATATCCTTTCTGAGATATGGTGACCAGAACTGTACACAGTATTCCAAATGAGATTGCACTATTGATTTATACAGGAGCATTATGATACTGGCTGATTTGTTTTCAAATCCCTTCCTAATAATCCCCAGCATAGTGCTGGTCTTTTTTTACTGCAGTCACATACTGTCTAGACATTTTCAGTGAGTTATCTACTACGACTCCAAGATCTCTCTCTTGGTCAGTCTCTGCCAGTTCAGACTCCATAAACACGTATTTATTGTTAGGATTTTTGGTCCCAATGTGCATCATTTTGGACTTGTCCACATTGAACCCTATTTGCCACACTGATGCCCACTCACCCATCCTCAATGGATCCCTTTGGAATGCCTCACAATCCTCCCTGGTTTTCACCACCCTGAACAACTTTGTCCCAATGTGCATCACTTTGGACTTGTCCACATTGAACCCTATTTGCCACATTGATGCCCACTCACCCATCCTCAATGGATCCCTTTGGAATGCCTCACAATCCTCCCTGGTTTTCACCACCCTGAACAACTTTGTCCCAATGTGCATCACTTTGCACTTGTCCACATTGAACCCTATTTGCCACATTGATGCCCACTCACCCATCCTCAATGGATCCCTTTGGAATGCCTCACAATCCTCCCTGGTTTTCACCACCCTGAACAACTTTGTGTCATCTGCAAATTTAGCCACTTCACTGCTTACTCCCAACTCCAAATCATTAATCAACAAGTCAAAAAGCATCGGACCCAGTACTGAGCCCTGCGGTACCTCACTGCTTACCAACCTCCACTGAGAAAATTTCCCATTTATACTCACTCTCTGTTTCCTATTAATTAGCCAGTTTTTGATCCACAAGAGGACTTGCCCTTTTATCCCATGACTACTGAACTTACTTAAGAGCCTTTGATGAAGAACTTTATCAAAAGCTTTCTGGAAGTCAAGGTAGACAACATCTATTGGGTTCCCCTTGTCCCCTTGTCCATGTCCCCTCAAAGAACACTAACAGGTTAATGAGACAAGATCTTCCCTTACAGAACCCATGCTGAGTCTTCCTCAATGGGCTTTATTCATCAATATGCCTACTAATTCTTTCCTTAGTAACAGTTTCCACCAACTTACCCGATATCGACATCAGACTGACTGGCCGGTAATTTCCCAGATCTTCTCTGGAATGCTTTTTAAAAATGGGGGTGATATTAGCTATCTTCCAGTCCTCAGGAATGGAGGCAGATTTTAATGAAAAATTACATAATAATGTAAGGAGAGCCACAAATTCACTTTTGAGTTCTTTCAGAACTCTTGGATATATGCCATCCGGGCCTGGTGATTTATTAGTTTTTGTTGCCTATCAGTTGCAGGATTTCCTCTCTCGTCACCTCAATCTGACTCAGGTCAAGATCCCGCATTCCATTTTAGAGCTACAAAACACCACAATCATTTTAGGAGGTTTCTCTGTGAGCATAAGGACAGGAAACAGGGTTACATCATGAGAGTCAGGGAAAGTTTTTAAAAGCATATACTAGAATTTTAAAGATCCATTTTAAATATCATGAAAGAGTGGCACATGTTTTCCTCTTGAATTTATTTGGGAGCTGAGCACATTTGATGGTTAAAGATCTATCCTTTTGCTCAAAAGAATATACATGAAACAACATGTTTTAGCATTTCTTTTATATTCCTGACAAAAATGCTGGAAACTATTTTCTTTCTTCTAGCCCTATACATGAATCACAAATTCCAAATGGCAATGCTAGGACATACGTATACAAAGTATTATTCTCACCGTTTATGACTTTTGTTGAGGAACCAGTAATTAAGAAGTATTTTTGTTAACATTTTAGAGGACTTGGTAAAAAGTGAGCATTTATTTTTAATGTTTGACTTGCATTCAGGTTAGATGTTCAGCTGAGGTGTTTTCACTCATAAGTAACAATTTCGCAGGCTACGAGGTTTAATTGGCTTAATTTATTGAATAATTAATTAAAATGTTGCTGGTTAATCAGTGTTACCAATTTTAATTAGTGATGCAGGTTTTATTAGCCATTTTGGTTCTCATATGCTATTATAATGAAGAATAAACATGAAATATTAACATTTGCCTTTCCTTCTAAACAGTGAGAGGTATCATTTGTTATTGAATAATGAGCTATCTCACAGCTTTCTACAAGAATCTGTATTGTTGGCCCTTCCAAGGGTTATCCATAAAGAGCAAAGATAAGACTTCAACTCTTTAATGCTCCATGATGGAATCTTCCATTACCTACCATACCATAGGAGCAGAACAGGCTTCAGAGTCATTTCCCCTGGGCATTGTCTGCCACTGCCCAGTGCATCTGCTATTTGGGTTCTATCAGTACAAATGAGGTCATCTTCAGTGACAGCAGAAAAGATTAAATAAAGGACAGAACTAAATGATTGAAGGTAAAAGAAGAAGGGGATGGCAAAGGATGAGATTGTTAGAGAGTGTTATGGATGCAATGAACACAAAATTGAGCAAACTATGGAGGATGGTAGAAGACAGGAGGGCCTGGCACGATGTGGTCCATGGGGTCATGAAGAGTCAGACCTGACTGTGTGACTGAACAACAACAGCAACAAATGGTATGAAAATATTAACACTGACTCAGCACCTCATAGCAGGCCTATACCCAGACTATTTTTGTTGGGGGGCACTGAGGAGTATGACATCACTTATGATATCGCAAAAATAAGAAAAATAGCCTTGCATTGCCAGTACTTCTCCCCACTGCCAGCCCCATCCCTCCCACCCATCAAGACAAACAGACAGAGAGAAGGAGTAAATCAGCAAACTACAGCTGTAGCCCAAGGTTCTGGAGTGGGGACACAGCTTAAAGAGGAGCCAAGCTGAGGTGAACTTCAGAGTCAGATTTTGGCCTAAGGTACTGCAGATGCCAGTGAATTAATTATGGTTCACATACACAATGCATTCCACCCTTGGGTTGCTGTACTGAAAGGCAATAATTGCTTCTAGGAAAGTATGTGTGTTGCAAGAAATGCAATAGGTGAATACTTGGGGACAAACTTAAGGCCATGCCATAACAGTTGGCTAGTATACCATCATTAAAAAGTAAACTGCTCTGGGATTACGCTGTACAAAAATGTAATGTGTCTTTAAGCACTTAGCCCAATAAATGATTAAACCAGTATTTATATTAAGAAAAAACAAAAACAGCTAAATAAAGATTGTGGGGCCCATTGTGAAATTAGTGCCTTTCCATTTAGTTCAATGGGTGTTAATGTCACTTAGGCTTTGGCAAACCTTGCAGATGTGAGCTGAGATGTTAACCTCATATACTATTGCACAAGCTACACCATAATATAGGGTAAAAGGTAAAGGTTGGGACAGGGAAAATTTTCATTGGTTATTCACTATAGCAGACAATGAGCTGGTAAATGACATGTGGCTGACCCAATAAACTCAATTTCACATTGTAGTACAAATGTGGCAGTTGTCAAAGGAAGTACAGATGTTATCTGGGAATACTTATAACAACACATTTTATATATGTTTTTAGCAGTGAAACAAAGACATATTTAGGCAACAGCTTTACACTGAAACACATTCACTCATTGTCAGGTGTGCCCCTTCATGTCTTACACAGGATCCCAAAATCAGAAAATTGGCCTTGGCAATTTGGGAGGGCTCTGGCTCAGAAGTTCTACTAACCTGATTAATGGAAAGCAGGTAGCATGTGATGTAAAGAACCTCTGTCTATGAAACTGAAGAGGCACTGCCAGTCTGAGTCAACAATACTGATCTTGTTGGACCAATGGTCCTATTAATTACAAGGCAGCTGCATGTGTTTGTGTTCCGTTTGGGACTGCAATTTAAGCTAACATGCTCAAAATAATTTGATCTAGAATAAAATTATTACGAGACTCTTTGATATATATATAATTTTTTTTTGCAGGACTCCAAAGCTTTGTAGAGACTAATTGGCACTAATTAGTGTGAATCTTTTATCTCACTCCATCACAGATACTATTATCATCCTTGTCATCAGAAGTGTAAGAGAAAAGGGAACAATTCAGCTGCTCTAGGTTAAAGTCCATATGGTAGTGACTGCAGTGAAGTTCAATAAAGCTACCAAAGTTGTAATGTCTCTTGATTAAGTGCTTAGGTAAGAAGAAGCAGTTTTCAGGAACTGGAATCATTGCTCCTTTGTTGTGTCCATTAGAAATTATTGATCTCCATTGATGTTATTAAATTACTTCTTCAAAAGATCCAGTCATCTATTATGTACAGGTCATCAGGGATTTTAGGATATTGGACTTCACTTCCACCTTGTGAACTGCAAGTATTTTACCTGTGCAAGCTCAACCTTTTCCCGTAGTTTCTAGTGTGATTTTTTCTCTCTCTATTACCAAAGCTTTATATTAATATATTAAAAATCCATTACTTTTATTAACATTCTGATTCTCTCAGCTCATTACTATACCAAGAAATAAATGTAAGTCAAGAAAGAATGGAAATCAGTGCTATAAATATTTCAAAGCTGTACAAACCGGAAATAATTTTTTTTTTTTTTGTGATCCTTCTTTTTATTGTAATTCAGTATTTTATTTTTAAATGTGATAAAAAAATTGTTAGCCACCCTGAGCCATCATAGACAGAGTAGGTTTATAAGTCTTCTTTAATAAATAGTAAAATGTATTAGTTGTGTGATAATCAAATGTACATTCCAGATAAAGATGTGGTTAATGTTTTTAATATGGAGTATGTAGTGTTATATATTGGAAGGAAAAAAGCACAACTTTGTGTCATTGTGCCACTGGGAGTGCTAGAGGATGGCAGTGTTAAGCATTTGTCAAGGCCCATACTTCATTTAGGGCATCACTGTGTATTTATCTAAGGTTGGGCCCATAGATATTTAAGTGATCTGTAAATTAGTGACACTGCTGCACTGTACCAAGCTAAGATTGCCTCCTGCATTCAGCACAAGTGCAGAAGTAGATATATTTATCATACATATAATTGCAGAGGGATAGCCATCTGTTGTAGCAAAATTATGTGAGTCTAGAAGCACTTTGAAGTCCAACAAGATTTATTTCAGCATGAGCTTTTGTGAGTTTCAATGTATTTCCTCAGATGCATAGTAAACACATGTAAATGTAAGAGCATCTCCCTTCTCTTACAATTGTTAATTTGTTCTGCTTTAATGGATAGTTTTTCTTCTGTTTAACAGGTTTCCCAAGCAATGGGAGGGAACAGGAGGAGAAGCAGCTCTCCCAGGCAGTGGGATCAGACAGTGGAGGGAGCACTATATTATTTCAAGTTTTCCTGTCTGTCTTTTGTTTTTTACTGGAGGGTTATAGGTGGGGGAGGGAGTCTTAGTTTCCTTTCTAGTTCCTTTAAAATAGTTTTTGTTGGTTTGGTTTTGCACTGTTTATAAAGGGGTTTATAGGGCTTATGCTGTTTCGTTGGGTTATCTTGGTTTGTTTTAGATTTTTTAACTGCTTTGCATTTTCTCTTTTCCTAAATGGTTATTAATTTTAAAAGAATGTGTGCTATTTCATGGAGGTTCCAAGTTGGATTCTCTGGTCTAACTTTAGTAGTGCTGGCCCATGGTTCTGCAGGGATTCTTTGGTTTGACATTGGTTGTGTTGGGCTGGTTGATTCTGTTTGCATTTGGAGGCTTTTGGCCAGCGGTTGCTCTTGTGCTATTAACTTTTTCACCTTGGAGAAAAGATGTATTTATCTTCATATGAAAAATGGGGAAAAGTAGGATGGCACCTTGTTCAGGGGCCTGTAGAATCAGATCCCTTGATCCAATCTGCTTGAAACTTGGGGGGGCAGGTTTCAATGGACAGGTTTCTTGTAATTTTTATTGTCATTTGCTTGGAAAACTGCCATTCCAACCGAGTGTTCCATAGGGAATAATGTACCCAAACAATTTCACAACTCTCCCCCCCAAAAAAAACAACAACCGTGAACTCAAATCTCAAAATGACATAGGAGACCAAAATAATCCATAATACTAGTATGGAAAATGTTCCCAAAATTCAAATCTGACACGTACTAATTTTTTTCAATTGCACATCCCTAAAACTAAATGCTTTTTGAACTGTTGCTGTAAACCCTATGGTATGATTGAGATGTAACATCAAGCCATTTTTTTTAATTAGGAATATGAGTAGGAGGACCCTTGGTGTCATGGACACCCTACCATCCCTCTTTCCTTTCCATGCATGTCAACAATTCACACTTCTCTTTTCCTAGAAAATCACAGTTTGTTCCTGTGGGTCAATAAAATAAGGAGAGAGCCACACAATTACAGTGTAGTACTAAGCAGAGTTAGGCCATCAATTTAGAAGAATAGCGCTAACTACTTTACAGTGGAATGCTTATTTTAAAAAAAAAAAATCATCCTAAATGCAGCCTCTGGAGCTACTATTTACCTCTAATTTTACCTCCACTAGGCAAACTATATGAATACTTACATTTTAAGCTGTTTTATTTCTGCTGGGGGAGTGGGATAATTTCTATTCCCCCCTAATTGCATATAAGCAGACCCAAGATAGTGTTTTTTCAGTGAAGAAATAACCTGAAATGAAAGAAACCCCATGACCATTCTCCACTTCAACTCAAGTGACTGGATTTAGGAAAGAAAAAATGTTTTAATAATGATCTAAGCTACTTGCAATATGTAGTCACATCTTAATACTTTTACAATAACCAGCTAATGCAGTATTTTTTAATTTCCAAATAACACACAACTCTTCACCCAGTTGGATGTTTTAGAGAAATACATCTTCATGGAGAGGATACAGTATTATGCAATGAAGAAATGTTCTGGCATCAGAAGATAGTTAGGCCTGTAGCCACAGTGTACAAAAAGGGGTAGTTGCCCTATCAATCATTTGTCATGCCCTTTCAGTCAACATTAGGGGTTGGTGTGAAATCTGTCACAGTCTTTCAGGTGTAAATTTTCTATGTTAAAAAAAAGGAGTTGAGTTAAAAAGTGTGAATCCTGTCATAAATCTTCCGGTGGTGAATTCTCTATACAATTGGCTAGAACAGAATTAGCAGTTAACAGGGCTGAAGAGTCCTGATTTTATCATGTTGGAGTAAAGCAGAGAGAGATATTAAGGAATGAAGGGATAAAAGGGGTATTGTAGCAGAAGAAAGTAAAGAAAAAGACAGAGAGAACAGGATAGTGTTTCACAAAAGACCTGTAGAACTTATTGTGGGGGGAATTATTTTTGACAGAACAGCAGACAAATAATAAGGAATTTAGGTCCAGAGCTAAGTGAGCACAAATCTGGTGGTGATTAGGGGTTATATTTCAAAAAGGAATGAAAGAGCCAAAGCAATATCCAGAAGGAATAAGAGACAATTGCATTGACCTCTGTATTGACTTCTTAGGCTGCTTGATGCTCTTGCTTATTTGTCTCCTGATATATGATTAAGCAGGACAATGGCACTGAGTTGAAGACTGAAGTCTTCAGCACCTATTCACTGAAATAAAGATGTACTTAAAAGGTCATTATCCTTGGTTATTTTTGTCACATTTTTTTTTACTTATCTTCATAATGAGTCAAATCTAAAAGGCAGGTTTAATTGGACATTGACAAAGACTTCAGCTTGATTGGCATTCATAAGAATACTCTCCACAAAAGCTTTTCTTTTTCCTTCCCCAAAGAGAACAGATATTCAACATGAGACAATATACTCAGCGAGATCAGCCTTCCCCCCCACACACATAGCAAATATATTCATGAATGCTATTGAAGCTACTGCTTCTTAATTTCCATATTCTCTTGGCTGATAGTATTTATTTATTTATTTATTTTTATTATTTCAATTTATATCCTGCCTTGCCAGACAAACTGGCTCAAGGCGCATACAAGACGTTAAAATGCAGTAAAACAATAAATACAATAAAATTCACATGAACAACATAAAGTGCTAACAAGAACAATACAAGTGATGGCAGCATTCAATATACAATCCAATGGAGGAAGACAATCTCCAACAGTGTATCATAAGGGCCATAGGATGTTCCAGTGACACGTTCATCAGTGGCAGCTCCTAATCGAAAACCTGGTGGAAGAGCTCCATTTTACAGGCCCTGTGGAACTGTAAAAGGTCCCACAGGGCCCTGATGTCCTCTGGGAGTTCATTCCTCCAGAGTGGAGCCACCACTGAAAAGGCCCTGGCTCTAGTAATGGCCAACCTGGCGTCTTTCAGGCCAGGGAGAGTCAGGTGATTTTGCAACCCTGCCCTCAGTGCTCTCTGGGGCACACATGGGGAAAGGCGTTCCCTCAGGTAGACAGGCCCCCAACCATATAGGGCTTTAAAGGTCAGAACCAGTACCTTGAAATGAATCTGGTAATCTATTGGCAGCCAGTGCAATGCCTTCAGCACAGGCTGGATGTGGTCTTATATAGAAAGCCCCATCAGCAGCCTGGCTGCTGCATTTTGCACTAGCTGCAGCTTCCGGATTTGAGACAAGGACAGCCCCATGTAGAGAGCATTGCAGTAGTCTAATCTTGAGGTGACCATAGCATGGATCACTGTTGCCAGGTCATTGCGTTTGAGGAAGAGAACCAACTGCCTAATCAGCTGTTGATGGTAAAAGGCTGCCTTGGCAGTGGCTGCTACCTGGGCTCCATTGTTAAGGCAGCATCCATGAGCACTCCCAAGCTCCTAACCCTCTGTGCTGGCACCAGTGGCACCCCATCGAAGGTCAGTAGTGGGATCCCTAGCCCCAACCCGCTCCAACTCAGGCACAGGATTTCTGTCTTCATTGGATTCAATTTCAATCAGCTCAGTCTAAGCCAGCCTACCACATCCTGAAGTGCCCACTTTAGATCATCTGGGGTAGAGTCGGACTGATTGCCCAACAACAAATATACTAGGCTGGGCTGATTGAGTGGGTACAATAGGTAATAAATATCTCTCTTCAAGAATGTGTAGTTCCCACTGCTTTGAAGAGATGGTTGTGAGATCCGTCATGAACAAGGCCCCAGTGGCGGTCATGCACTGAGGGATCTCCTATGGTGTGGCCTGTCCCATGGTGGATAGGAGGGGAGCTGACCATTACCAGTTTCCCCTGGAACCCTGGGCGAGGGCTCCCAGCCATGGGGCTTGAGTAGTGCCGCTCCCAAGGTGCAATGCCAAGGGATTGAGGCACTCTTTGCCCTGAAGGTCCTGCTGCTGCGGCACCATCATGGCTTCTAGGGGTGCATAACAGACAAGTGATCAGAAGTTTTAGCAAAAATGCAAGCTACTCTGACTCCAAAAGCAACAGTAGAAAAACCATGAGCGATCTTTCACTGAGCATATGAACTTTTAAATGGTCTCTGACCCCCCCCAGTGATAAGGGAAAGGGAGAAGTATCCCTCCCAACAGACCAAAACTTTACACAAAGGACTTACTGAGACAGGGGAAAGAGTCCAGAAAAACTTCATTTAAATGAGCATGAGCATTGCCATGTAAAGCAAACTACAATAACTCCCTTTCTGAACTTTTAAAAATCTTCCTGGAGTGTAAACAATGTCTACTCAGCAAGAAAAGATGGCACTGAGGAAACCTCCTTCAGGTGCTGGCAAAACGTCATCTCCAGTTTCAAAACTGGAAGCTACCATAGACTTCTCAGGCACGTTAGCCGTTGCATTGCGACCCCTACTGGATCAGATGAAAAATCTCAACCAGAATTTTGAAACTCTCCAAAAACAAATGGTAAAGAACTCTGAAGCAGTCAAAAAAGTTGTTTTCAAAACATCTGCACTTGAGCAAAAAGTGCATCGACTACAAAAAGAAAGCCTCTGATAAACAACAAATCCTTAGGCTCCAAGCAGAAAAAGCAGCATATGTGCTGAGGTTCCAAGGTTTTCCTGAGCAAAGCAGTGAGAATCTTGAAGAAATTCTGACTCAAGCATTAACCCCAATGACAGGTATGATGTCTGAAGCACTACAAAGTGATCTTGATGTGATATATAGATCATATCCTGAATTTATAAAGAAGAAAAACCTGCCAGGGGAAATTATGGTCAGATTCTCCAGAAGATGGGGTTGCACGCATGCGTTAAACCAAGCCGGCTGTGTTTCCTCCGAGCTCCTCCTTCGAACTAAAGAATTTATAGCTCAAAGTTTGTAAATGCTACGCAAACCCAGATAAGAGGCTGATAACCAGGAAGCAGCTGGCTAGAACAACTTCAGAGTGGTAAGAAACTAATTTACTGCTGTGCTAGAAAGGAAAGCCTTGAGATTCTTAAGGCCGCTCCCAAAGCTTTGAACCAGATATGGCGAAGACAATTAAGGACCTATCTGAACAAATTTCAGGACTCCAAAATACAGTCCTTGCCTTTCAAGAAAAAATCAGTAGTGAGTTAATCTCACTACGTGGAGAAATTAGCAAAATAGGCACAGAAATAGCTTTTATAAAGCAGACAGCTACAACAGCCAAAGAGCTTGCTGAAGCTAATGAGCAAAAAATAACCGCTCTGAACCGCCAAATAAATGACTTGTCAGACAGAAACAGGAGAGCTAACCTTATTTTATCAGGGATATCTGAAGAAATTTCCGTAAATAAATTGGAGGAATCGCTGATACAGTGGATGCAGACAAACGAAGTAGAAATAAAAACAGAGGATGTTGAGAGAGTGCATCGACTACAAAGGAATGGGAGGGGAGGGGCCCCTAGAGATGTAATAATTAAATTTGCCAGAGAGAAAATTCAACAGCAAATATATACAGCACTAAAGAAGAGGAAAGACCTGACTTTTAGAGGAAGAAAAGTCTGGGTGAGACAAGACTTTTGTCAAGAAACCTTAAGGAAAAAAAAACCTCATGCGCCCCTTTGCCCAAAAGCTTTATGCAAATAACGTGAAATTTTCATGGGGCTATCCATCCTCGATAATTATATTTCGGGAAGGAAAGCGACTGATGGCAAGGAACACTACAGAGGCAAAGGAACTACTTAAACAATTAGGTATCAACACAGACGATATGGGAGAGCAAGAAATGGAAGAGGAATCGGGGGTTCCTGAAGATGGCGACGAAGGAACTTCAGAGAGAGGAGGGAAACGCCTCAGGACCAGCTCCTGATAACCAATTAAGGGAAGTATACCTTTATTGATTGAGCTAATGACTATTAATAGTATTATCATTTTTTATAGTATCAAGAAGGAGGAGGAGGGGGGATGCATGCACCCCATGCAGTGGAGAGAGGGGAAGAGATTTTCTTTCCACCTTTACTCTCAACCACGGGGGGGGGAGGGGAAGGGTAAACTAACTAACCATTCAAATTTTTCACAGCCACGATGTCAGGTTCAAAAGCAAGTAGGTCCAGGCATTCTTTCTCAAAAGAAAGGCTTTTATTGGATTACAATGCTAAAATCCACAGTAGGAGGTCATTGTCAGGAATGGCGGCAAAAGCAATGCAAGCAAACTTATAGTGTGATGCATAAAGGCGACTAGCAAATAAGCTTTGAGCGGCGCGTGGGAAACTCCCGGCGGGAGATATACTTCATGAGCGGGAGACGACTCCCCCCCTCCCTTCACCTTCCCAGAACTGGAAAATTCTCATCAACACAAGAATAGCCCAAAGCCTACATTCAAGGCCACCGTGATAAGGAAGAGCGGCAGGGAAGAAGCTCCCACGTTACTGCCTGCATACCTACGCAAGCGCAAAGCAGGTTAGGGAACACATAACAATGGATTCAGTGAGAAACATGAAATAAGCTTTTTTGACATTCTGCCCTTCCCAAAATACCACCCACCCACCACTCAGGAAGGAGAGAACCGAGGGCCCCCTGGTTTAGTCGGGAAGCGGGTGTGAAAGTCCCTCAGTTGATCAGATGCATTTATATCAGATAGTTTCACCCATTCCCTGTGTTGAGGCCCAAAATGTACCCATTCAATAAGATAATACAATTGTCCACGGAGAATTTTAGAGTCCAAAACGTCAGCTATTTCATAGTGCTCCTGAGCATCAATCATCAGTGGGGGCGGGGGTGCCGGAAGCTCTGGATGCCACTTATTCGGGGTTGATGCTGGCTTGAGGAGGCTGTAGTGGAAAATTGGATGAATAGCTTTTAGAGATTTAGGTAAATCCAGTTGAACAGTCACTTTATTTATACAGCGAACCACTTTAAACGGACCAATATATTTCCAGGCAAGTTTTCGCGATAGCTGTGACAGCTTCAGGTTCTTAGTAGAAAGATATACGGAATCCCCCGGCTGAAGGTTCCAGCCACCCGCCCGTTTTTTGTCAGCTTGTTTTTTATATTGTGCCTTGGCCTCATTTAAGGTCTCGACAATCATTGGCCAAGATTCCTGGAAAGATTTACACCATGTTGTGGCTTTCCCACCAGACTCCCCTGGTTTCAAAAACGGAAGAGGGGGGCTGTCATAGCCCATGGCAGCTTTGAAAGGAGACATTTTAGTGGACGCATGCCAAGCGTTGTTATACGCAAACTCTGCTAAAGGCAATAAATCTACCCAATTGTCTTGTTGATAGTTTGTGAAACATCTTAAATATTGTTCTAAGGTTTGGTTAACTCTTTCCGTTTGCCCATCGGTCTCTGGGTGATAGGCACTACTGAGAGCACGTTCAATACCCATGAGAGCCATTAATTCCGTCCACAGTTTGGAAACAAATTGAACCCCTCTGTCGGAGATTATTTTGAGCGGCAACGTGTGAAGCCTGGCAATGTGCTGAATGAATGCCTTTGCCAGGATTTTCGCTGTTGGCAGGCTAGCAAATGGTATAAAGTGAGCCTGCTTAGAAAATAAGTCTACCACCACCCAAATGACCGTCATATTTTTGCTGGGGGGAAGATCAGTGATAAAGTCCATGGAAATCACTTCCCATGGTCGGCTCGGGGTAGGTAACGGCTGTAAGAGACCAGGGGTTTTTCCTGCCCTAGTCTTGCACCGGTTGCATGTTGGGCAGGATTGTATGTAGAGGGATAAATCCTGTTTCATTCGGGGCCACCAGAAAGTGCACTGGAGTAGGTGTAATGACTTCACATACCCAAAGTGTCCAGCAGATTTCGAGTCATGGGCAGATTGTAGTACTTGTAAGCGTGTAGCTTCTGGAACAAACAGTTTATTGCCCTTGTACCAGCAACCATTTGGTTTGCATTCTACATCCTCTCGAGCTTTTAATTCAACTGACTCTTGTTCAGTGATGTCAGTGGCAAATTGACTTTCCCATGGCAGCTCCTGACTTGGGGTTGACAGTTGTGATTGCCGGTTTTTGCGGGTGACCACCGCCTCAACTAATTGTTCTGGGGTAAAAAGGGACTCTCTCACCTCCGTTCTTTTACTGAGGTGCTGGGGAAGGCGTGAAAGAGCATCTGCCAAATGATTGGATTTGCCCGGGAAGGGTAAACTGAAACTTAGAGAAGAATTCAGCCCATCGGAATTGTTTGGCATTTAGATTCCGAGGCTTTCGAAGTACCTCAAGATTCTTATGATCCGTCCAGATTTCAAAAGGTACTCGGGACCCTTCCAACCAATGCCTCCAGGTAATTAATGCTAAGCGTATAGAGGCTGCTTCCTTGTCCCAAATGGGCCAAAATCTCTCAGTATCATTAAACTTTCGGGAGACATAGGCAAGGGGGTGCAGTTGCCCTTGGGCATTCTCTTGCAAGATCACCCCCCCCATTGCGGTATCAGATGCGTCTACTTGGACAATAAATTTCTTGGTCTCATCGGGATGTGCCAACATGGGTTCGGAAGTGAATAACTGTTTCAGTTGTTCAAAGGCTTCCTGACATTGGGGGGTCCAGTCCAAAATGGCCCCTGGTCTAGATGCGTTAACCCCTCTCCCTTTGGTTTTTAGAAGGTCTGTGAGGGGGAGAGCTACCTGGGCAAAATGGGGTAGGAATTGACGGTAAAAATTGGCGAAACCGAGAAAACTCTGGAGCTGCCTCCTAGTTTTGGGGGGTTCCCAGTCTAACACATCTTGGACCTTCTTCGGGTCCATTTCCAATCCGCTGGATGATATGCGGTACCCTAAAAAGTCAATGCAGCTTTGGTGGAATTCACACTTGGACAGCTTAAAAAACAGTTTATGTTCTAATAACGTTCCCAATACTTCCTGAAGTAGTTTTGTGTGAGATTCCTGATCTGGGGTGTAGACCAAGATATCATCCAAGTAAACAACCACCCCCTTGAACAAATAGGGGTGCAACACCTCATTTATTAAGTTCATGAAGACCCCAGGTGCCCCTTGCAATCCGAAGGGCATAACCCGATACTCAAACTGTCCCAGCGGTGTATTAAAGGCAGTCTTATGTTCATCACCTTGCCTAATACGGACCCGAAAATAAGCATCACGTAAATCCAATTTAGAAAATACCTTCCCCTTCACCACCTCCGCCAGCAAGTCCTTGATGAGGGGCATGGGGTAGGCATTGGTTGCAGACACCGCATTAAGACCCCGGTAGTCAGTACACAGTCTCAGCCCCCGTCCTTCTTTTTACAAAACAACACGGGTGCTGCGAAAGGGGACGATGCTGGCCGGATAAATCCACGGGCCAGATTTTTATCAATAAATCTGCGTAGTTCTTCCTTTTCCATGGGACTCATGGTATAAATCTTTCCTTTTGGCAATTAGTGGCCAGGAAGAATTTCAATCGCACAGTCCGAGTTACGGTGGGGAGGTAGTTCATCAGCTTCCTCCTCCTCAAACACACGGGCCAGATATCGGTATTCCTTTGGGATGCGGTTAAGATCCTCAGTGGCTAGGCAGGCCCGTGGGGGATCATTGCTTGGGGGCTTCCCCCACCCTGGGTCCCATTTATGCTCTGCACATTTTGGGGAGATAAAACGTACGGTCCCTTCGTCCCAAAGTATATATGGATCATGTCCATGCAACCACGGGCTGCCCAACACTAATGGGAACTGGGCTTGGGGGGCTATTACGAAAGAGCGTAGCTCCCAGTGTTCCCCAGTGCCTACCCTTAAGGGAATAGTCTCAAATCGACACGGTTCCTTCATAGGTGACCCATCCATTTGGGTAAAGGTAATTGGGTCTTTTAAACTGACGACCGCCGCCTCGAGGCCCATTACCAGTGATGGGTTCATCAGATCCCTCCCGCACCCTGAGTCAATGAGCGCTCGAACCCTGATATGGGTCATCATTGCTGGATTCATTATAAGTACAGTCACAAAGAAGAGAGAGGGGTAATTGCTCATCAATTTAGGCGCCTCAGGGATAGGGTCCTGTTGTGTAGCGCCATTCACAAACAGGACCAATTCGTTTCCCTGCATCTCACTCTCCTCCTCCAACATCAGGGCATCCGCCGGGTCGGGGTTGGTAAAAAGGGCTCGTGGGTTGCGTGGCTTTGCTGTGCCCTTCCTCGGAGTAGGGGTTGGCCAGCGTCGGGGTTCCTCTTGTGGTAGGGCTTTGCTGGAATCCCCTCGGGGGCAGGATGCTGCGAAATGCCCCTTCTCTCCACAGCGCAGGCACAGGCCCTGTCGCATTTGCTGGTCTCTCACCCCACTCTGGGTGGGGGTTGGCTTGGTCCGGCTCTGGACCGCCGAGGTGTTTGGATGGTTGTTTCCCAGAGCTAGGTCCAGTTTCATAACACGCAATCGGCTTTCCGCTTGTTCGGCTTCCTCCATCCATCCCTGGAGAGTGCGGGGCTGCTTAGAACTGAGGACATTGTTGCGGACCTCTACCGCTAGTCCCATTCGGTATTGTTGGGCCAGCACAGCGTCAGTCCAGTCTCGGATTTTCACTGCATGCCGTTGAAATTCTCGTGAATACTCCCGCACGGTCAGTTTGCCTTGTTTGAAAGTATGGAGGAAAGCTTCCGCCTTCTGGGCTGCCCCCGGGTCCTCAAAGCGATTTCTCAAGGCCCACATGAAGTCATCCACATTCCCCAGCTCCGCCGCCTCCAGATCATGAAGGGCTACGTACCAGCTGGTAGCGCTTCCCCGGAACCTTGAAGCGATAAATTCCACCTGTTGTTCTTCATCCGGGAACACATAGCCCCATCTCTGTACAAACTTCCCGACTTGTAATATGAAAAAAGACACCGTCTCGGGGTCCCCGTCAAATGTAATCTCCAGCATGTCCTTAGGGCATATTACCGGAGGAACGGGGCCCAAAATGGGTGCTGGGGCTGGCTGCGGGAGGGGTGCTGGAGTAGGGATTGGAGGCGGGGGCAAAGCTGGCGGCTGGATAGGTCCTGGTTGCCCGGGCCCGGGTCCTCCCGGCACTGGGCCGGCCGGCGGAGGTTGACCCAGAGCTGGCTGGCCTGGCGGCCCCGGGGCTGGTGGACCAGGAGGTGGCTGTCCTGGCAAAATTGGTGGTGCGGGTGCTGGCGCCGGTCTCGGTTGAGTTAGCGGGTGGGCACTAATTGCTTGATCCATCATCTGTGGTAGCGATTGCATCAACTTGCCCATGTCCCGCATCAACCATCGGGTATCATCTTGGATAGAGTCCATACGAGCATCCGCATCGGGGCTGGACCCCGATCTGGGAGATCCGCGAGACATCCGTCCCTGGGGAAGTCCAAAGCTTCCTCGTGGATCCAGTAAGCTGTCCCGGCTCTGGCTCCCTGGCATGGACCAGGTCGTCTGGGTAGTGTCCAACAGGTTCTTAGTCCAATCGTGCGACCTTCTGTAGGTCACCCCCTTGTCCCAAGGGGTTGGGGCACTGGAATAACGGTGGTAACTGGAGTGATGGTCACTGGAATTGCCACGGTGGTGACCGGAACCGTGGTTACCGGTGTGGTAGTCACTGGGACCATTACCAGTGTTCCCCCCCCAGACCCACTCATCGTGGTAGAAGGCAGGTACTGAAGGTGGGGAATTAATGAAAGATTCCTGACAATTTCTGTCAGGTTCAAAAGCAAGTAGGTCCAGGCATTCTTTCTCAAAAGAAAGGCTTTTATTGGATTACAATGCTAAAACCCACAGTAGGAGGTCATTGTCAGGAATGGCGGCAAAAGCAATGCAAGCAAACTTATAGTGTGATGCATAAAGGCGACTAGCAAATAAGCTTTGAACGCGCGCGCAGGAAACTCCCGGCGGGAGATATACTTCATGAGCGGGAGACGACTCCCCCCCTCCCTTCACCTTCCCAGAACTGGAAAATTCTCATCAACACAAGAATAGCCCAAAACCTACATTCAAGGCCACTGTGATAAGGAAAAGCGGCAGGGAAGAAGCTCCCACATTACTGCCTGCATACCTACGCAAGCGCAAAGCAGGTTAGGGAACACATAACAATGGATTCAGTGAGAAACATGAAATAAGCTTTTTTGACACACGAGATGTCAAAGCCTTAATTGATGTGGGATATGGATAAAACAATAAAAATTTTATCACTGAATGTCAATGGTTTAACATCAGAAATTATACAATATAGGATAGCCAAGTTGGCAAGAGAGCAAAAAACTGATGTTCTGTGTTTACAGGAAACACATAAGAAAAGAAATGACAACAAGCCTTTGCTAAAAGACTCGACCTGGATGATGTTAGCGGAAGCTAGGAGCCACACCAAGGCCAGAGGAGTGGCAATAATGACTCATAAGAAACTTAGAGTAGAGGCACTAGAAAGAAAGACAGACAGGGAAGGGAGATATGTGATGGCTAAATTCAGATTAGAGGGGAAGAAATTTACATTGGTAAATATATATGCACCCAATAAAGGACAAAAGAAATTTTTAGCCAGGCTAGTTAAAAAAACTAAGCAATTCACAGAGGGAGAATTAATTATGACAGGAGATTTGAACATAGATCTGACTAAAAATAAGGCAATTAAAATAGGAGATTGGGGCTTGAGGGAAGCACATGAATTGATAGGACAGCAGCCAAAACCCACCCATGTATCCAGCCGGCACAAAACCCCATCATGCATAGATTACATAATTGTAGAAAAAAGCAGCAACCTGACTATAAAAAAAATTACAACGCACCCAATCTGGATATCGGATCATGCACCAATCACTATAGAAATAGAAGGCAATCAAAAACCAAAAAATAGAACTTGGAGGTACAATAATTTAATAATGGCTAAAGAGGAAGATAGGAGCTATATGATGGAGCAGATAAAATTATATTTTGAGGAGAATAGAGGGACTGTCCCAACTAATACCCTGTGGGATGCCGCGAAGGCGGTGATAAGGGGACACTGCATAAATAAGGAAAAGTACATCAAAAGAGAACACTATCTAAAAAGACAATCTAAAATTCAGGAACTGGAGAGGTTGCAAAAGGAACAAATCAACAATCATGATTTAAAAGTACAGAGTCAGATAACAACAATTAAAAAACAATTAGATGAGTTGGACTCAGTTACATTATGGAAGAGAGAAGCAATGGTAAGAAATGACTTCCATAGAAATAGTATTAATTCGGCCAGAAGGTTAGCTAACTATTTGAAAAACAGGAAGGTAAGGCAAAAGATAAAAAATATAAAAGTGAATGGCCAAAGAACTGGCAACTCAAAAGATATAGTAAAAGCCTTCGAGACCTTTTATAAAGAGCTGTATAAAAAAAAGGACATAGTCATATATGAGGAAGATATAAGAACAACACTCAAAGAAAATGATAAAATTATGTTAAGGGAGGAAATAACACTACAGGAGATAAAGGTGGTAATTAAAGAATTGAAAAGGGGCAAATCCCCAGGCCTAGACAGTTTCACAAGTGAATTCTATAAGGAGATAGTAGACATATTGGCCCCAGAGCTCCAAGAGGTATTTAATGGAATATTGAAAGGGAAAAAAGCCCCAGATTCGTGGAGGCAATCAGAAATAGTGGTAATCCCTAAACCACATAAAGACCCAGAGGAAGTGGGCTCATATAGACCTATTAGTTTACTAAATCAGGATTATAAAATCTTTGCAAAAATATTGGCAAATAGATTAAAGAAGATCATACCTAGCATAATAAAGGAGGACCAATATGGATTTGTAAAAGACAAGAATATAGCCCACCCCATAAGCAATATTATAAATGTATTACAACATGGCCACAAAAAAAAGCTAGGCCTCTTGAAATTAGATGTCTACAAAGCATTCGATACACTCTCCCAGGATTTTCTGTGGCAGGTAATGACTAAATACGAGATGGGGGAGCCATATATAAAAGCGATCCAAGAAATGTACAGAGAAGGGACAGCAGTGGTGAGAGTTAATGAAGAACACTCACAACCCCTCAAGATTCAAAGAGGAGTCCGGCAAGGATGCCCGCTCTCGCCCCTCCTATTTATACTAGCAATAGAACAGCTAGCTGAAAGAATAAGAAATTCTGCAAGGGTGGAAGGATACAGGGTAAAGAAGGAAGAAATGAAAATCAATTTATTTGCCGACGACATTATAATCGCTATGACAAACCCCAAAGAGGCAGTAAAAGAAATAAAAGTTATATTAGAGGACTTCGAAAAATGTTCAGGACTGAAGGTGAACATGGCTAAATCAGAAATTATGTACCTTAATGTGACGAAAGAGGAAAGGGAACAAATACATGGGATTACTAATATTGGAATGGGCACCAAAAAATTCAGATATTTAGGCATTGTACTACAGAAGAATATCAATAAAATAACAGAGAACAATTATAACAAGGTCTGGAAGAAAATAGAAAAAGATATGAAAAAGTGGAAAAATAAAATAATGAATATATCTACTAGAATAAAAAGTGTTAAAATGTTTTGGCTGCCAAGATTAATATACCTCTTTCAGACAATACCTCTAGGAATGTATACCAAAAAACTAGACCAATGGAACAGAGTGATTAAGGAATGGATTTTCGGTAGTAAAAAATGCAGAATACAGAGAAAGATAATTTATAGCCACAGATCAGAGTTGGGATGGGGAGTCCCTGACCTGATTAGCTATTACGAAGCCTTCCAAATAAAATCGATACTGGAGATAGGCGATGGAGAGGGACTAAAATGGGTGAGTTTTGAGAACGAAATCAATAATAAGATAGGGAGTTTTGGGGTATTCTCCAAAATGACAAATAAAGATCTTATACAAGTTAAGGGACCTAGGTATTCAACACTAACAGTGTGGAACAAGTGGCAGCCCTCATGGCTTAAAAGAACCTCAAAATGGGCACCACTAAAGTCCCTCTATAACGAAACAGAAGAAAATAAATGGTGCGAACTCCTGAGATCAAAGGGATATTATAGGCTAAGAGACTTATTTAGAGGAGGCACTCTAAAACCAGCACAGGAATTAATCGAGGAGATAGGCAAGCAATATTGGTTAAAAATTACAGGCCTTTATAGAATGATTAAGGAAGTTAATGAAAAAGGAAATATTTGGACAGAAGAACCAATTGAAGAAATACATAATAGGATGCAAAAATTTAAACAAGGATTAGCAGGATATATTTACAAGAAAATGTTATCCAATAAAGATAAGGCGATACTTTATTTACAGAAAACATGGTGTAAGGAAGGCCAGATATCGGAAAACGATGCAAATAGAATAATGAAGGGAATAGAAGAAACCAAAATTATTAAATTTAATGAATTGGAACATAAATTTTTCACAAAGTGGTATAAAACACCAGCGCAGATAGCAAACATGTTTCCGGGATCGAGTTCTATGTGTTGGCACTGTAAACAATGTAAGGGTTGGTTCTCTCATATGTGGTGGGAATGTCTAGAGGTGAGAGTCTTATGGTCAAAAATAATACAAATTATAAAGAAAATATGTAGAATTTCATTGAATGTAGACTTTAAACTAATGTTAATGGGTATATTAGGTAGTAAGGCAGTCAATAAGGAAACCCAGGCTATACTCAAAGCTATGGTGTTAGCAGGCAAGGCAGTGATAGCTCTGGGCTGGAAAGATAAGAGCAAATGGACAATAGATACCTGGCACACTTATTTGTTTGATTTTGTGCAGTCGGACATCATTGAGAAATTGCGCCAGAAGACCACATGGGAGGATAAAGCCGAAGAAATTAAAGCGAGATGGAAGACCTATCTAAAGTGGATAACAGTGGAAGGAAGACAGGACATTCGGTGGAAGATTCAGACTTTGTGCCCGTGGCTGTGAATAAAAGATCAACAAACAAGGGGTAGAGGGAGGGAGGGGGGAACTTATTGAGTTAAGTAAAGTAAGGAGACAAAAGATATTGTGTAATATATAGAAAATTCAAAAAAATAAACCTATTAAAAAAAAGGAAAAAAAAAAAAAGATTCTCCAGAAGATCTACAACAGATGTGGTACTTAAAGCTACCAATGGGAACACCTTAAAGATGAGGAAATAAGCATCTTTTTATTATTATTGCCCCCCGAAGGGGATTTTATTGATTTTATATTACTACGGGATATGGGGAAAGGTTACTAAATCCTACCTCTAAAAAATTATAGGACATGGGTGAGGAAAACTAATACATAAAACTCTACCAGGATGGGGGAAGGAAACTAAACCCTATTTCTAAAACCTCCTACTGGACATGGGGAAGGGAAGACTAACGAGGTGACACAATCTGGTTACATTTGTGTCATTGTCACCTGATGTTACAGAGCATTATTGCTTATAAAAAAGTTAACAAAAAATTATAAAAGTAGAAAACTATAAAAACTAATTAATCAAAAACTGCATCTTCCACGATTATCTTGGTCTTAGGTTCTCTTCTTCTTGTATTTCTTCTTTCCTTGGGGTTTGGGAGCGGCTGCTCCTTTCTCTGATTCCAATGTACCTGAAGAACTAAGGAGTATTGGACTACTGCTTTCTGAATCCTGTGAGTAGGATTCCTCTTCTTCCTCTTCTTCCTCCTCATCTTTTCTCGGTTTCTTGTCTTTGTTGTGCTGCTTTGGATTCAGGTGTTGCTCCACAAATTTTTTAGCCTTAGGAACAGAGTCAATATTATATTTTCTGTCTTCATATTTAAAACTCAGTCCTTCAGGAAACAGCCATCTGTACGGGACTCCCTTCTTCTGTAAAGAGAGAGTAAGCTCCTTGTAGAGTTTCCTCCCCTTTCTAACTTCAAAGGGGATATCCTTCAAGATCCTTATTTCTTCATTCTTAATTTTTAGAGGGTTCCCCTGCGTGGCTTTTAGCACTCGGTCTCTGGTAGATCTTCTCGTGAATTTCAAACATATTTCTCCAGGGAGTTTATTCTTTTTAATGAAATCTGGATAAGCCCTATAGGCCCAGTCCATCTCCTTCAGTAGGTCTTTCTGTTTGTAATCCATTATTGGAGCCAAAGTCTCTGATAAAATGTTCTTCAAATCCTCGTTCTTTTCTTCTGGAACCCCTTGGAATCGTAGAATGTGCATGGATCTTTCCAGCTGTAGCTGTATTAGTTGGTTTTTATTGGAGAGTCTCTCCTTTTCTGCTCTTTTATTAATACTCTCAGTCTGTTTTTCCATTTATTAAAAAGTCTTTTCTGTTGTTGAGGTCCTTCTATCCATTTGAGTCATCTGCTTTTGCAAGTTATCCATTTTCGCGTTGAGATTAGTCATCTGCTCCATTAGAGGGCGCAGTGCATTCGCCAGCAATGTAGACATCTCCACAGCTACTTCCTGGTTGTGGGAGGGAGTTGTTGGTATACCATTTCCGGTTGACATTTTTTTCTCCAGACCCAGCTTCCGCCCTCTCCCAGCCATAATATCAACAAGAAGTAAGTTTCCCAAAACAAAGTAAAAGTTAGTAGAAATTAATCTGCTTTTCTTTATTATGCAGCTTTTGTTTTCACTAATCCTCTTATGCGCATAGCTTGATTCAAAGTTGTTCTTAGAGTTTGCTTTAAAACCGCGTTGTTTCAAACGGGGGGGTGAACTCTTGAGTGTCTCCCTTCCCCCTGCTGCTTTGCCCTTAGGCGCTTCTAATTACTACCAAGGCTTTTGTTCGCTTAAATCACCTGACCAATGCTTGACTCATGCTTTGCAGCCTTGGAGATCTTTTAGAAGCTTTTCAGCAGCTGTTGATCATATCCGCTGGTCCGGTAGTCATCTCTCAGCGCCATACTGGCTCTTTGGTGACGGAACCTTTCGGAGATAAAGGTGAGCCTCAATTCCTTGGCCGTCGCCTTGGAAGAGGCTCTCCTCAGCTCTCCAGGCTGGGGGTCTCCTACAGAGACCCCGGGAGGGTCCGGGACCTGCTCGGACCCTTCCCATCAGCCGAGTCTTGGCGCAACCCCATCGGAGCAAGACGGGGATGTGACCAAGCAGTGAAACGCTTAAACCTGAAGTCTCAGGAAATAAGTGTCTTAAAGGATGTGCCATTTGGAATCTGAAAGAAGCGAAGATAATACAAAGACTTAACTGCTTTTTTGCAAAAAAATCTGTAAACTACAGATGGCTTTTACCCAAAGGATTAACATTCAGATATAAGGATTCAAAAGAAAAGATTGACTGTTGATAAGGCACAAAGGTTTTTGGAGAAGTTACAAGGGCAACCGAGAAAAATCTCAACAAAGGAAGAGAAAAATCATCATCAAGAAGAATAATACAGCTCACACAGTTTGAGGAGTTCAGAAACTGAAGCAAGTAGCTCATCTGAAGAAGACTCTGCATCAGAATTGGGAACAGCTGCCCCCACACTCTCAAAAGCAAAAGTTGACTTGGATAAAGATAAAAATAAGGGAAGAAAGGGAAAGTAACTGATATATAACAGTCAGAAGGTTTTGAAAGTATATTCACTTGCTCAGAACAAATATATTTACCTTAAATTTCTTTTTTTCTGTTTTAAGCTGTAGGATATAACAAGAGGAACTTGCACAAGCGTATATTATTAGCAATATATATGACTTCTGTTTAGCTTCTTAGTTCAGTCTTTCCTTTATCCTGTAAGTGTTTCCTCACCCTTTATTTCTTTGTAGTTTTTAGTATAAAAGCCAGGCCCATAGCTACAGTGGGTCATCTCAGAGCCCGGCCCCCAACTTACTGCCAAGGCCCCCCAACTTCCCATCCAGCCCAAGCTCCGAACTTCCATTTTTTTGTTTTATTTGTGGTGGTCCCTTGCGGGGGGGTAGGTGTCTGTGCAGGGTGCCACCTGACATATTTAAAGGCCCCCTGAATTAAAAAATCCTGGCTACGGGCCTGATAAAAGCAATAAAAACTTTTTATATATATATACATATATATATATATATAAAGAACAAGGCCCCTTTGAACATCAATTACCTCAATAACTATGGCCGAGTGGGCAACATTTCAATCTTGTGCAAGATGCTCATGCAGGTAGGGGCTAAGAAGCTTCAGGTAGTCTTCAAGAAGACCTTCAAAACCCTGGTTTTTTTGTGCCCCTTCCTGGAGAGGTGACATATTGGAGCACCTAGAGATGGAGTATTTTCAGTGGTGGCACCTTTGGCATGCCCCCACTTGATGCTGACCTGGTGCCTAGCATACTGTGTTTAAGGCACTGGGCCAAAACATTTCTTTTTATCAGGCTTTTAACTATGGGGTTTTATCTTTTTAGCCGTTTTATGGTTGGCTTCTGGTTTATAGTCTGTTTAATGGATTTTTTTAGGCTGCTCAATCACTGTTTCACTTTTTTTTATGCCCATGGCTTGTTTTTAATATTGAATGATAAACCTCTTCAGGAGTGTTCTTACTTATTCTAAAAGCTTATGCTCCAGGAGTAAAAATTTGAAAAATCTGTAAACAAATATAATGACTGAAGCATGTAATAAATTAAGCCCTGACAGCCACTCTGCAATTGAAGAGAGAAGATAACTGCCATGCTATAGCCACCCGCCTTCTTGGAGCCTATGACAGGTGACTAATAGTAACTGAACAACCTCATGTGATACACATATGCCTTCCAAATTAAAACTGACTTCCAGTTGCTCTTGCAGAAAACTGATATCACATTTCAGGAAACAGCAAAAAGTGTCTCAGGGGATGGTCACATTTTTTTTCTCCTGAAAAACTCAATAAAGTGACAGACAGGGACAACTTATTTCAAAATACCAAAGAGTCTTGTGACAACTTAAAGAAGTTACACAACACTCTATTTTCCTATTTTTAAAAACTTGTACTAGACTAACACAGCTACATCTCTGGAATTTGAGAGTAAGATTTGTCTCTTTGCTGTTCTGTAATCAGTCTCAAATGTCTTATATACTGTATTTATGATGAATCATTGGGGAATTTCAGACAGATGATATAATCCGGAAGAGGAATTGTTCCCAAACGGTTTCTGGTCTGGCATTTCAGACAGAACCGTTTTAGAACCAGTTCCCTACCAGAATATATTTGTAATTTCACACAGAATCGCTTCTGTCCCGTTCAGGAAACGGGGCTGAAGTGTTTTACCTGTCAACCGCTTCCAAGTAGTCATCAGTTTCTTCTCCCGGATCTGATACGCTTTTTTCCCGCCTTTTTTCGCCCGTGCGGGTGTGTGTGAACCGGGAGTTTCACTCTCAGTTCTTCTGCCAGAGTCTATTAGAACTCGGGCCTCAACTGGCACAGAGCAAGTTGATTTACTTTATCACCACTCAAGGTGCTCTGTGCTAAAAAAAGAGGCTCACCTCTTCGGTCTTCGGTTCGACTCTGGGGAAAGGGAGGAAGGCACCCATTAACGACGCTGCTCCTCACTCCGGGTCTCAGAAAGCTTGACAAAGTTTATTGAAGATGATTACAAAAAAGACATATCAGCATTCACGAAAACTTCCTTTCCCTTCGGCCAGCCAAGCCGCTAAATAAGTCCCCTCCCCTGTTACTGCTTGCTTCCCACTCAAGGCCAAGTAGCTAATTATTATTTGCAGCTGTGGAGCTCTCAAAAAGGAATAGGCTCCAGGATCTTCAGCTACAACGGTTCACGGGGCTGGGGCTGAAACAACTTAGGAAGTCTTGTTTCAAATTAATCATCTAGAAATAAAAACAGAAGCACATGCTGCTTCCATACACCCCCCCACGCAGAAGGCAAGTGACACAGTCAGTCGCCTTCCTGCGCTTTAAAATAATAATATTTCTTAAGATGTATACCCTTGTACAACATACCTCAAGTATTGTACAGTCTACTAAAATACCACATTACAAAACTTCGAGCAAGACCAATTTTCATGACAAAATTCATCCGCTTCTTAGAATTCTGTATGACACCTTGAAAGAGAGTCGGCCAAGATGTTATCTTTTCCTCGGATGTGCGTAATTTCAAAGGACAGATCTTGTAGTGACAATGCCCACCTCAGGATTCTGGAGTTTGTCTCTTTCATTCTGTGAATGAATGTTATAGGACTGTGATCCGTCTCCAGATAAAAGTGTGTCCCCCTGAGGTAAGTTTTCAACTTATTTAGCCCCCAAACCACCCCTAATGCTTCTTGTTCTATAACGCTATACTTCTGCTCCCTAGGGAGTAGTTTGCGGCTCAAATACACCACCGGATGGAGACAGCCGTTAGAACCCTCTTGCATCAGTACGGCACCTATGCCCATCCTGCTCGCATCAGTTCTAACAAGAAATGGTTTAGTATAGTCAGGTGGTTTGAGAATTGGGGCTTGGGCAAGTTTCTGTTTGAGAAGATCGAAAGCCCTTTGGCACTCCACTGACCATGGTACCCTGGCTGGGACGTTTTTTTTACATAAATCGGTTAAAACTGATGCCAGGCCACTGAAATTGGGGATGAACCTTCGGTAGAACCCGCAAGCTCCCAGAAAGCTCAGGATCTGTTTTTTCGTCATGGGGGTGGGCCAGTTGACAATTGCCTCAACTTTTACTACGTGTGGTGAGATTTTCTCACCCCCAATCTGATAACCCAAATATACCACGGTGGAGTTAGCTACCTGGCATTTAGATGGTTTGATGGTTAACCCAGCATCCTGGATTCTGTGAAGCACAGTCTCCAGATGTTGTAAGTGTTCATGCCAACTTGAGCTAACCACTGCTATGTCATCTTGGTATGCCACTGCATACTCCAATCCCTGAAGTACTTTATCCATTAACCTCTGAAAGGCTTTACTGGCTGATTTCACACCAAATGGGAGCACATTAAAACGATACTGCCCCATGAAGCAGGAGAAGGCTGTTTTCTCCTTGGCTCTCTCTGTGAGTGGCACCTGCCAATACCCTGATGTAAGATCAAGTGTAGTGATGTATTTTGCCCCTGCCAATCTCTCTATCACTTCCTCGATATGAGGTGAGGGGTATTGGTCCATTTGGCTTAGCTTGTTCAATTTTCTGTAATCTACACACAGACGATACTGGATTGGATCTCCTTCATTTAACTTCTTCTTAGTCACGATAACAAGGTTGCTGGACCATTCTGACACGCATGGCTCTATCACGCCCATTTCTAACATCTTTTCAATTTCTGTTCTAACTATTTCCCTCATTGGTCCGCGCATAGGATACGGATTAGATTTCACTGGTAAGTGATCTCCTGTGTCAATATCGTGAACTACCAAGTTAGTTATCCCAGGACGGTTAGTAAAAAGATCTTTAAATTTCTGCAACAAGATCATTAATTGTTCTTGCTGCTGATGTGACAAAGTTTCATTGACAGGGATTTCAAATATCCCGGTCGATCTTTCAGCCTCTGAGAGCAAATCTGGAACCTCAAAGTCTTCTTCTGGCCACACTTCAATTGACATTTGTTGTACTTGACGGTTAACAAACCTTTTCAGGCGATTAATGTGGACCACAAGAGGACCTCTCTCAGGATCTCTGATCTCATAATTCCCGTCTCCAAGATTCTGGGTGACCTCAAAAGGTCCAGTCCAATGCAGATCTAACTTTCCTACACTTTCGGGACTCAAGAGCAGAGCCCAGTCTCCGATCTGCAGGACTCTGGGCTTAGCTGTCTTATCAAAAGACACCTTTTGTTTTTCCCTGGCTCCTATGAGGGCTTGATGGGCAACCTGCTGTATTTTGTGTAGAGTCTGTTGTAGATTGGCAAAATATCCCGACACAGATTGTGGTAGTTCAGGGGCCCAGGCTCCTTCCCAACTAGCTTTCAGTAACTCTAAAACTCCTGTTAGTTTCCTACCAAACACCATTTCGTTAGGTGTAAGGCCTCCCAAGGACGGGTGGACGGCATCTCGGTATGCACTAACCAATAGCGGAACTGCCTCGTCCCAATTGCTATGATGTTCCTGGCAAAAGGCCTTTAGCATGCGTGTTAGGGTTCCTCCCCACTTTTCTAACTGTCCGTGGGATTGTGGGTGGTACGCTGTACTAAGCTGTTGAGTCACCCCAGCCAGTTCATAGAGTTTTTGCATTAAATTACTTACGAATACCGATGATCTATCGCTAATAATGACTCTTGGAAATCCAAAGTTAGCAAAAAACTCTAACAATGTCCTAGCAACACTTGTTGCAGTAACGGTCCTTAAAGGAATGGCTGCTGGGAAACATGTTGCCCGATCTATAATAACAAGGATAAATCTCTTCCCAGACTTGGTAGGGGGAAAGGGTCCCTGAACATCAATCTGTATTTCTGAAAATGGTGTTTGTACTATTGGAATTCTTCCCAGTGGCACCTTAACATGATCAGAGGAATGTCCTACCCTTTGACATACTTCACATGAGTTAACATATTCTTTGGTGTCCTTACTTACTCCAGGCCAGTAGAATGCTGCAGTGATTTTAGCGAGTGTTCTCTTGAATCCAAGATGCCCAGACAATGGCAAGTCATGGGCAAATCTTAGAACTTCTTTTCTAAAGGGTTCAGGAACCACCAGTTGCTTCTGTGGTTGCGACATGGACCCCTTACCCTTAGGTAGAAACTCCCTATAAAGAAGATCATTCTGCCAGTAGATATTGCTATTTCCAGGTTTATCCAGTGACAGGTTACCTTTTCCAGCGGCTTCCCGACATGATTGTAAATCTGGAGATGTCTTTACTAAGTCTCTAAAGACTTTTGGGTCACATTTCACAGGCAACTCAATGCTTTCAGTCGCAAGAGCAGACTGATCGTCTTGAGCTAGAGACTGTGAAATTCCCTCACCCGCTCTCTGCTCTTCCCCTTCTTCCTGCTGGATACCCTGTGGGGGATTTCCTTCATACTGGGCTCGTGGTTGCTTGTCAGTATCTCTAGCTCTGCTCCTGGTAATGACTGGAAACTGATTAATACAGCCCTTTGCTTTTTGCATTTTGAAATAGACATCCATCCCAAGCAGAAAAACTGGGTCATCTCCTTGATGTATTAACAATGGAATGGTATCAGTCCAGTCTCCTACAGTAACTTTGGCATAGGTAACAGGTTGCTCTTTGGGCTGAGCATCGTAGGTTCGAATTTCTACCTTACCATCAGGTTGTAGCCCTAGGTTGTAAAACGCGGTTTCGCAAATAGAGGACATGTCAGCCCCACTGTCCCAAATTGCTTTTAACAGGGCCCTCTCTTGTACCCTCACATAAACTATTCGCTCCTGTGAGCACCATTCAGCTTGTTCGGGATTGATATAACATGAAATAGACCTCTTGGGGACAGTGGTCAGATCAATACGATTCATCTCAATTCCATGTTTTGGCAATTGAGATGTGCTCTGGGACTGACTCTTTATTAACTGCACTTCTCTAGCAGGCCAATTGCCACCACCCTCAGGTTTTTGCTTACATACCATCTGGGCCTGGCACTCTTCTCCCAAGTACACACCTGACAGACCCTCTTGAGACTGCCTCTCCTGCTGATCTTGAGCTGCTGACAGTGTCGGCAGCTGACTTGCAATCAGATGGATATTTGGCTGTTGTGGTACCCCCTTTTCTATTAACAAGGGGCATCGAGCCCGAATGTGCCCCCGTTGTTTACAGTGATAACAGGCTGGCACTGCTGGCCTAAAGCTGGTATGTCCTTTCTGGTCCCAAGCAGGGGCTTCTGCTTGAGCTGGAGTACGTTGTCTGGGAGTTGGAATTGGTGGTCTTTGCTGATGTTCAGTCCTTGGCCATCGTAAGGGTGGAGATGGATGATCTTCCCTCAGCTTGACAAATGTAGGGCACTGAGGCTGTGGTGGATAATTTGCAGCAGCGATTTCGTCCAACACCTCTGCAAGTGCACGTGTATTCCTTGGTCTTTGAGCACGGGCTAAAGCTGCATGCTCTGGAGGGATGACATGGAGAATTTGTTCTCTCACTATTAACTCCAAGAAGTCTTGAAAGGTATATACTTGAGCACTACCTGCCCATTTCATGCAAAGTCTCTGAACCCTGCTTGCAAATGCACTGTAGGACTCTTCTGGTTTCAGATTAGCTGCACGAAAGCGCCTTCTCAGCTGTTCCGTGGAGAGTCCAAATTGCTGGAGGGCTAGCCGTTTAAAATATTGATAGTCTCTCGCTTGCTCTGGGGCTAGTTGAGACAGTAGCTCCGCAACTTCTCCATGCACGCAGCGTCTGATTGCCCCCATATATTCTTCCTCTGGAAGATGATAATCATTTGCTGTTGATTCAAATAAAGCAAAGAAGGCAGTGATGTCCTCGCCTGGCTTCAGCTCTGGGAACTTTATCCGAGACCATCTATCACCCTGGTTTTGAATGAGATGGTTCTGAAGCATATCCATCTGTTGTCCATTTTGCCCAAGTAACTGAGTTATTAGACTGCATAGCTGGTCCACTGGTCCCCCAGGTGGCTCTGCTGCCACTTGCTGGCTTTGAGGGACTGCAGAGTGTGTTGGTGCAGTCAGCTGGACATTGTCAAAGGGATTCCTTCTATTATTGCCTGACTGTGCAGTATTTGGAGGCTGTAATTGCTGAGGTGAAATATCAGCATGATTTCTTCTTGGTCTGCTTTGCAGTATGTCTTGCCCCAAATATGGGTCTGTATCTAACTGCAAGCCACGTTTCTGAAGAACGCTGACTGGTTCATCTTCTGGGCTCATTCTAGAGCTCCGCAAATCATCTTCAACACAAAAATGCGGCTGCACTGATAATTCAGAAAAAAAAATTCTAGTCCAGCTAGATGGTGCAGCAGGCTCTGTGCCATAAATCATTTGGTCAGGCAAATTGTCTGATAAGGAAACTTTTCGGTCTGCACTCATGCTGGCTTTGTTTCCAACAGACACAGCAAGCAACAAGAAAATAAAAATAAAGATAAAACGTCAAAGTCCTTCTCCTGTCAAGCTTCCAAGCTGGAGACAGCGTTCTGTTCTCTAACCGCACCCAGAGACTCCTACTTCGCTGCCACCATGTGTGAACCGGGAGTTTCACTCTCAGTTCTTCTGCCAGAGTCTATTAGAACTCAGGCCTCAACTGGCACAGAGCAAGTTGATTTACTTTATCACCACTCAAGGTGCTCTGTGCTAAAAAAAGAGGCTCACCTCTTCGGTCTTCGGTTCGACTCTGGGGAAAGGGAGGAAGGCACCCATTAACGACGCTGCTCCTCACTCCGGGTCTCAGAAAGCTTGACAAAGTTTATTGAAGATGATTACAAAAAAGACATATCAGCATTCACGAAAACTTCCTTTCCCTTCGGCCAGCCAAGCCGCTAAATAAGTCCCCTCCCCTGTTACTGCTTGCTTCCCACTCAAGGCCAAGTAGCTAATTATTATTTGCAGCTGTGGAGCTCTCAAAAAGGAATAGGCTCCAGGATCTTCAGCTACAACAGTTCACGGGGCTGGGGCTGAAACAACTTAGGAAGTCTTGTTTCAAATTAATCATCTAGAAATAAAAACAGAAGCACATGCTGCTTCCATACAGGGTGATCTCCAGCTTTTTTTTTTTTGAACGTTTGCTTTAGAGCACTATAACGCTATAGCGCTATAGCACAATAGCATCATAGAACCCCATTGGAATGCCTGCAGTGTTGTTTTATAGCACTATAGTGCTATAGCACTCTAAAGCGAACATTTTTTTTAAAAAAGGCGCGGCGGGAAACAGCGGGAAAACAAAGCGGTGCAGTCTGAATTGCCAAACCGCTTCTGATTCGGCTCTTTTCCGGTCAGAGAAAGCCATGTATGAAATGGCAGCCCTGTACCGGGTTACTTCAAGACAAATCAGAAACGGCTTCAATCCGGCAGAATCTCGGTAATGTGAAATTCCCTCCTGTTAATGAGGTCCAAACATGGCAGCTACCTGCATCTGTTTTCCCCTTTCCCTCTGCCAAGGATTTCAAAGGAGGGACTAGTCTATAGCAGTGCCCTAATTCTGGAGTTCCTCCCTAGAGCTATTGCAACATCAGGTGTAATGTATATATTTTTTTCCCCCAAGGTTTTGCTTCATTGTTTCTTCTCTCAGCTGAAATCATTCTTTAATGGATTTTTGTTTGTTAATGGGGATCAGCATTTTTTGGCTTTTAAAGAAATGCTCTGACATCATTTCATTCAGTTTTATGTTATTGCTAGATCATAATTTAAATTATGCTTAGCATTAGTAGCTGATTGTAATTTTTGTAGAATGTTTTATTATTTTATGTTACATTGTTACAATGTTTTACATTGTTTTATGCTTTTACATTGTTAGATGGGCTATAAATAAATATATGGACAGGTGAAACCTCTTCCATACCCCAATCCAATTTGGAACCTTCTGCAGATGCTTTTTAAATAAAATTAAAGGCCCAGACTAGCCTGATCTGGTCAGATCTTGGAAGCTAAGCAGGGTTGGCCCTAGCTACTATTTGGATGGGAGACATCCAAGAAATACCAGTGTCATCATGATGTGGAGGCAGGCAATAAAAAAACACCTCTGAACATCTCTTGCTTTGAAAATCATATGTGTTCACCACAAGTCAGCTTTGACTTGATGGCACTTTCCACCACCACCATGATAAGTATGACACTTAAAGGCAGTGTTCCAACAAGTGATTCAGCTTTAATGGTAGTGATTCAGCAGTTCAGAACAGATCAGAACAGACAACACAACATAGAGCAACAGGCTCTTATTTAAACAGTGCGGGCTAGTATAGCCACGCCCACATCAGTGGTAACAACCAATAACATTGTCATGATAAGGTCCAATCAGTTTGCTTCCTTCCAGTAAAATACTTGTCTCCTGATTGGCCGGCTACACAGAGTAGCCAGTCAGGTATTGCCATTCTCAATACCAGCCTGTCAATGGAGATGAAATCAAGCTCAGGACATAACACACCAAAGATGTCTAAAGATCCTGTCACAGATCTTTCTTGTCATAGTAGGCTTGTCATCATTCTTGCTGTATTTTGTAATCTTGTTAATGAATTTCACACTGCTGAAGGCATGAAATTGCGGTCTTAAAAACTGTATGAATACTCCATCCTTTCCACTGGAAAACTGTTTTCATGAGATTGAATATTTTAAAAGTAAGTGATAGGCTCCAAAAGATTCATGCCATATATTGGGTTTACCACAAAGAAAACGTACCTAAGTTTTCTCTTGAATAAACTGAGGACATAGGCTGGGTGAATACTGAATGCACAGTTTTGGGGGTGGGTGGGATACCTGTTGTTTTATTCTATTGATTTAGAAGTGCAATGTTTAACTGTGAGGGTTATATTGTCTAAAACAAATCTGGAAATGAGATTGATTTGGGGACAAGCATGTCATTATGATTTTAAAACTAAACCACAAACCAGACATTTCAGGATTTTGACAGTATCATCAGATATATTTGTCTGGCTTCCAGGGTGTCCTTGAACACTTTGGAACAGTTTTTAAACTCCTATTTGCTCTCCAGCCAATCCCTTTTCACCTTCTGTGTATGGTCTTGTCCTTGACTCATTTTTCCTGACTTTCCACTTTCTCTTTCAAACCTCTTTTCATATTTTCTCTTTACCAAAGTGTTATACCCAATGACTTTATATTGATATTCTGAGCCACCCTTTGAATGGGCATAAAGGAAAAAAGCTCATCCTTAATGTTGGGTCTTGCATTTTTTAACGTTCTGAAAAACAATGGCAGTGGGAGTTCCATGCCTTCATATGGCTCCTCAGTTATACGATAACACTGAAGTGCAGAGACCATAGTAATAATATTCCACCTTTTGTGGAAAATAAGGTGATTTTACAGCCTGACATACAAAGCCAACTGAAATTATGTCTGTAATAATCAGTTGGAAGCTTTCTGATTGCTAATACCAACTTCTTTGTTTTTAAGTAATGGACATGAAAGAGCCAAGAATAAGAAAAGGTGGCAAAAGCTTTTAGCAATGAAATCCCTACTGGGGATGACCCTATGACTTACTTCTGAGTAAACACAATTAGGATTGCACTGTCAAAATGATAAAGAGGGAAAAGAAGTTCACCAATCCTTAAAGACCAGCTTCTAAAGCACTTTAGTCCTCTGAGGATGAGAGCTGGACCTTGTACATACAGTATGTCCTTCAAAGTTAAGATTTCAAATCTGAGATGTAGAACTTGGTTTCAGGCACAGAGCTATAACCGTATGCTGACTAATGACCATTGCTATTATTTGATTATTGCTATTTTCAAGATGGGTGTTGTGGAAGAAATGCTGTTCCCAAACTTATAGAAGTAGGGCCTTCTCATGTCACCATAACCTCATGTCACCATAACCTATGGGCAGCAAGGCCTTCATCGTGCACAGCACATTCAGGTTTAGCTCAGTTATATGTGTAGAACCAGGTATTAACAAAAATAGTCCATGGTTGCCATGGTGGCCATGAAACACTGAGCCATTGCACAGCAATGCCACAGCCTGAATGTTTAAATCCTCCATCAACAAAGCAGTTTTTCAGTACCTGCCCCCCAAAGATCAAGTAAGGCAAACAGAACTTCGGGCAAGAAGCCTAATCTGTTTTGTGATCCCAGTTCCAAATATAAACCTTCATAATTTGACTACTATAGTACAAGGATGCCTTGTAAGAATGATGAGACTATGATAAATTTTGGTGAGTCCATAATCTCCATCTGGACCAGTGCCAAGCCAGCCATTGAAACAAGAAAACTGGCCATGGAGGCTGTTAAATACTAGGTTCTGGACGCATTGCAGTGATCAGCTCTAATATATTCAGTGATTTCAGCACACTACAAGGACAACTAGCAAGGCTTGAGCCCTGCTTATTTGCATGCAAACACCACACCCAACACACATTGGTGATAGGCTATTTACATTACACTACTTATCTATTGGTTTGCTCCAGGATCCGGATGAGCTATTGTTCTAGAGTGGCAAGCTTGCCCCATTCCTGGTGCAGCTTGAGGAATGGCTTAGTCTCAATACATAACACCCCTCCCCTCTAAGTTCCAAAGCTCCTTAACAGACAAAGTCTCTTAAATAGGCTGGTTTGCATTGTTCATGGGTTGAACGTTGCGGCTCTATCAGAGGGGTGCAGCCTCTGGACTTGGGTCCAACGTTGCTGGCTTGGTGCTTGCAGATGGTAGTGGTGTTGGTGTGATGTCAGGACAGTCCATGGCTGCTTGCTCAGGTGTTGTGCCAGCTGGTCCGTCTGGCTGTTCACTGCCCTCCAGAAGCTCCCTCGCAGGCTCTGGTTCCTGTGGCCATGGCAGCTCCATGTCGCAATTTTCCAAGACCACTGATGGCAACTCTGGTTTGGCTGAGAGCAGATGGCAGCAGAGCTGGTCTATGTGCCTACAAAGGACCTGACCATCGTTGGACAGGGTCCAGTAATTTGGATTATTTTGGCAGGAATCCAGGCAGGACTGCTGGAAAAGTTCCTCGCATAGATGGAGTCACTGGGAATAATCCTCTGGGCACCACCTGGCTCTCTGGAGATGGGCAGTGCTCTGGGGCTCGATCTGGGTGCAGCCTGTCAAGTTAGATGGTTAGACACCTACCCATGAGGCTGTGGGTCACTCAGTAGCCAAAAAGGAAAGCTGCAAGTCTATGGTCCCAGTCTCTGTGGATGAGCTGCAAGAGGGACTCCTTCATGGTTTGCACCTCTCTGCTTGCCCATTGGTGGCCAGGTGAAAGGGAGTGGAGTGGATGTGCTGGATGAGGTAGCAGCCCATAAATTCCTGGAACTCCCCTGAAGTGAAGGCTGTTCCATTGTCTGTCATGACTGCGTAGGCTAGGCTGTGTGTGCTGAAAATCTGTTGGAGGGCCTGGATCACTGCTTTGGAGGAGGTGGAGGTGATCGGCACTATCTCTAACCATTTGGTGTATGAGTCCACCAATATGAAGAATATTTGCCCTTGGAAAAGGCCAGCAAAGTCCAGGTGTAGCCAGGATCATGGTTTGTGGGTGGATTCCCACTGGTGCACTGGTGCCCGGGGAGGTTCCAGTTAGGTTTCTTGACAGACCTGGCAGCGCTTAACACAGGCCTCTATTTCACCATCCATGCCTGGCCACCACACATAACTTCAGGCCAAGGCTTTCATCCTCATGATTCTATGGTGTGTCTCATGCAGGGCTGATAGTACTTGCTGGCGCAATAGGGTGGGAACCACCACCCAGCTCCTTCACAGTAGGCAACCCTTGTGGGCTGATAACTCATCCGGGTGGGAGGAGAAGGCTGCAAATTCTGGGCTTACCCAGCTGGTGGGCCAGCCCCTTCCCACCCAGTCCAAAACATGGGAGAGGACTCATTCTTTGTGGTGTGGTGGGACATGTCAATTACCTGCAGAGGATGCTTGGGGAGCTCCTCCATGAGCAGGATTTGGTGTGCAGGAGCAGGGTTGGGACTGCAGGAGCTGAGCTGCAGACAGCTGAGGGGAGTGGCAGATAGCTGAGGGCATCAGTATGTCCCATAGCCTTCCTTGGGCAGTGGAGGAGTGAGTACTGGTATCCTGCCAGGCAGACTGACCATCACAGCACGTGGGGTGAAAGCATCTGAGGGGTCTGGCGATCTGGAGCCTGCAGACCCAGCAGGGCTTGTGTTCTGTTACAATGGTAAATGGCCACCCATAGAGGTAACCATGGAGCCAGGGGTCATTTGGGGCCAGAGTGCACCAGGGCACTGCTCCGGCAGCTCGCCTGAGCAGCCCCGCCCCCGAGCTCCTTTGTTTTAGAGTTGCGCCCAGTAGCCGCATGATCTTTCCATTATATTCTATGGGGCCATAGAATATAATGGAAATATTGGGCTGCCGCTGCGATGCAACTCCACATCTGCGGAGAGGGTGGGGGGCCCTCTAGGAGGCTTCCTCAGCTTGTCCGCTTGGGCTGGTGAGCCGAGGAAGGCATGGGGAGGCATTTAAATGCCTCCTTGCTCTCTCCCCCTGGCCCTTCCCAGCTCATCCACCAGGTGGGCAAGCCAGGAGAGGGGGGCCCTCTGGGAGCCTTCCTCTGCTCGTTCGCTTGGGCTGGCAAGCCAAGGAAGACATGGGGATGCATTTAAATGCCTCCTCACTCTCTCCCCCCCACCCTTCCTGGCTCACCCAGGGGAGGGCAGAGGGGCCTCTAGGAGCCTTTCTTGACTCACCCACGGTGGCAGGAGGGGGGGAGGCTTCAGAAGCAGGCCAGCTGCGGAAGCAACAAAAGGGGGGGAGGCATCTTCAAAAGCCTCCCCTTCCCTTCCTAGCTGGCCTGCCAAGGCAGACTGGGGAAGCAAAAGGGGGGGCATCTTCAAAAGCAGGAATGAAAGGGTAGTGCCTGGCTCATCCACCAGGTGAGCAAGCCAGGAGAGGGGGGCCCACTAGGAGCCTTCCTCCGCTCGTCCACTTGGGCTGGCGAGCCGAGGAAGGCACGGGGAAGCATTTAAATGCCTCCTCACTCTCTCTCCCCCCACCCTTCCTAGCTCACCCAGGTGAAGGCAGAGGGGCCTCTAGGAGCCTTTCTTGACTCACCCACGGAGGCAGGAGAGGGGGGAAGCTTCAGAAGCAGGCCGGCTGGGGAAGCAACAAAAGGGGGGGAGGCATCTTCAAAAGCCTCCCCTTCCCTTCCTAGCTGGCCTGCCAAGGCAGACTGGGAAAGCAAAAGGAGGGGCATCTTCAAAAGCAGGAATGAAAGGATAATGCCTGGCAGCCACAGGCACAGCTGCTGATTGGCCTGGCGAGCACCAGACAGGGAATGTTCAGCTCCTATGCCTGGCGTCCATTGGCCCCAGCAGATCCACATGACACCCAACAATCCTGTCGGGCGCCAAATTCAAAAACCTGGGAAGGAGAGAGCCTGAAGCTGAAGGCGGCAGCATGGTGCCTCTCTTTCCTTCTCACCCACTCAGAGTTGGATTCCACAGTACCACTGCCAGGGCTACAAGAGGAGGGCACGAAGCACAGCCACTGCCTGCTGGGCTGGCATCCAGAGGGAGGGCGAGGAGGTAACTCTTTCTGCTCTGCGTACTCGTGAGTAAACCCACCCTGGTCCCCTTCCTTTGAGCAAGCGGCATGCCTCATGCTTCCATTCCCACTGGGCTGCCCTCCGACCACGAGCCCCATTCCCTGAGAGCAGGCCCGTAGCTAATGTGGGGCCCACAGGGCCTGGCCCCCTCACTTTTCTTCTGGGCCCCCTCCCTCCTGGGCTGGCCCCCAAATTGAATTAATGTAATTAACTTTGAGTTAATTGGCTGTGCCCCCCCGAGGCCCCCTCTCCCAAAAATCTTTAGCTACGGGGCTGCCTGAGAGTGCAGCACACTCACTCATAGCCCCTGAGGACGTGCATGATGGTGTGGCTTTGGGGCACCCAGCTTCATCTGCTGCACACCTCGGTCGGGGCCCTGTTCTGGTGGCATCCAGGCTGCTGCGAGGCATCCAGATTGGCCCTTCCCTCCCTCTTCTTTCTCCCAGGACTTTATCGCTGGCCCTGAAAATCCTGCATCAAACAACATCCCAGGAAGAAAAAAAAGAAATTAAAGACGTCTTAATTAGTGCAGTGATTAAGTGTTCTTGGTCGCATTTTAATCAGCCCCCCCCCATCAAAAGGTCAAACAGAATGATTTGTGGGTCTTTGTGGGTTTGTGATCCAGAAGGTCAGATGTGATAAGTCATGCTGGGTTCCTGGGTGGTGGGAGGGAAAGGCATGCAGGGAGGGGAAACCCCTCCCAAGCACGAAGCTTTACAAAGTCTTCCTCCAAGAGAAAAGTTAACCAGGTCTCTCCCCAGACTCACTTTCCCGAGAGGGTGTTTTTAGCTGGACAAGCAGACATGTGAAAGCAAGACATTCAGGAGTGGTATTATTTCCTGTAAAAGTACAAGGAGCCTGACAGGCAGAGACCTCTACACGGCAGCCAGAGAGCACAGGAGCAGCAGGCGACAGAGCTGCTGTTCATTCTTAAAGGGGGAAGGGAAACCGCTGTCTGTTTTGCCAGTGGATCTTTGCACTGGATTTCTGGGCTTTTGCCTGCTTTGGTTGTTTATTAACTAGGAAGAAAAAGAAACCGGCTTCTTCATGCGGGATGGGGCAGGATGGGAGGTGGGTTCTCTGCCTGGCCGGCTTCCCACCAACCGTTCCCTTCCCTTCCCCTTCTCAGGGCTTTCCCTGTTGCGCCCCCTCAAAAAAATGAACTTCGTGCCCTGGCCCCACCCTCTCAGTGTCAGGTGACTCCAGCACTCCCAAGTTCTTCACAAGCCTCCATCAGAAGCACCCCCTCACTGCCCAGCTTTTCTCCCAAATGGGGACCCAAAATGACTTATAACATCATTCTCCTTTCCTCTATTTTATCTCCACAACAGCAACCTTGTGAGGTACTTAGGCTGAGAGACTGTGACTAGCCCAAAGGCATCCAGTGAGCTTTCATGCTAGAGTAAATATCTGAACCTAGATCCTAGTCTTGAGATACTAGCCACTACCACACTCTGCTTAAACTGGTACTCATTTAAAATACCCGGAGTGGGAGGTGGCTGCTGCTTAGACAGTCAATATTTATTATATTGTGCTGTGAATTCTTAATCTGACTCGTATTGTGCTCCAGATCTGTGATTAAAGATATTCAATAAATAGATGAGGGCCGTAATCCAAAGAAGTCATTTCCATATGAGTAAAGAGAAAATATCATCAATCTAATTTTTTTTTTAATACTGGACAAAATCCACTTCAGAAGAGCCAAGCTACTTGTTCTCACAATTAAAAAAAAAGGAGAAATTAGCAATTTCAAATTTTATGTTTTTCATTCTTCCTAAAATGCACTTATGTTTGAAAATTGGGGGGCACACGGGGGGGGGGCGCCAGAAGGTAGCCTCGCCTAGTATGCAAAAAAAACTTGGCACCAACCCTGGAGAGAGGGGGTTTAAAGTTTAAACCCCTTCTCAGCTGGGGAAGGGAAGGGGAGGCTTTTGAAGATGCCTTCCCCCCTTTTGCTTCCCCTTCTGACATCACTTCCGGTGATGTCAGGGGGCATGGCATATGCTAATGAGCTCCTGCAGCTCTTTTTCTATTAAATGAACCCTGCGTGGAGCTATTGTTCTAGAGTGGCAAGCTTGTCCTGTTCCTGCTGCAACTTGAGGAATGGCTTAGTCTCAATACTTAACAGAGGCATAGTTATGGAAGTCAAACCCCTCCCCCATCTTAAACCAGGTTTCTGTAAAACATGATAGATTAGCAAGCTCACACACAAGTGTCATAGTTGAGGGGTTTTGTTTATAGTTATTGACATGGCATTCAACAGGATTTTCAGACCTGATAGTTTGCTCATATGATAATCAGAGTTTTGCTGGTTGGGGTAAATATCATCAACATGATAAGTAGCAAGTGGAGCAAACACAGTGCAAGTTACTTGAGAGAGAAAATTAGCCCATAATTGAGCCTTATCCATTCAATGGAAGAATTAATAAAAATGTCTACCTTTCAGTTTACAGATTTCCTTCCTACATGCGGCCTGTTCTCAAATGGAATGGAATCAGATCAATTAAACATAGTTTAGGCAGCAAGACAGAACAAAGCTGCTTAAAATAAAGGTCATCATCAGGATCTCAGATTGCCTTGTGCATGTTAAAACAAAAAGCTTAGCAAACAAGGGGAAAAAAATAAATTTTGTTGCAAATGTGAGCTCTGGACACCAACTGAGATGCAGGAACTGAGGCCATGGATGGCATAGAAGATCATTCTGTAACTCCAAATCTCTCCAGTATTGATATGAAAATTTTAAAAACTTCAAGCTAATTTGCCTGTTGTACAAAAGCACATACACAACACTTTATTGCTGTGGTATTTGTTGTTGTTAAAATATTGTCTGCACTGTCCATATACATGATAAATAAGAGATTTTACAGATATATAATTTTTCATGTCATTTTATTATTAAAGATGCCAATTTGATTTATCTGTGCAAAAGGAAGGGATGGTTTTGGTAATCCTTATATTGACTCCAAAACAAAACAAATGGCTCCCATTTCCAATAAATAAATAACAATAACGCTAATCAGAATGTGCCAACATTACTGCTTGCATGATGGCATGTTTACCACAGTCCTACAAAATTAAATGAACAAAATGTGGTCAAGATATAGTACTAATTCATACATGGATAACAGAAGCCATTTATTGAGAAAAATAAATGAGACCATTCCTATTCATTACCTTTTAAAAGTGCAGTTTACATGCAGGCCAACTCAAGATCTTTAACAATAGGGTATGCAAGCTGCCACACAATATTTCTTATTAGGTTCAAAGGTTATTCAAGAATATAGCAGACAAAACTTCACAAACAACATGTGTACAAATTCATCTCATTGCTTGGTTTCTATTAGGGCTGTCTTGCTGACTTACTTTGGGGGCTTTGTCATCCTCAGCATTCTTATCTACAGCTTGCTAAGCTAGTTCATCTTGTCAACTTTCCCTAAGATTTCAGATTGCTACATCATCACTGATGTCAAGTGTATTTACACTATACTTTGAATAATAAGTCCCCCCCCTTAAATGTCAAAACAGAAGGACAGGGTTGACAAGATAAAAATCTCAAGAGTTTGTAAGGTACTGTGTTTGATTCTCTCTGAGAGTTCCATTCAGTTTCCATTGCTAGAAGACTTCTTAGCTGTAAGAGAGTTTCAGCACTGAAACTTGATTTTCTTCTTTGCTTAACTAGCATTAGAAAGAATACAAAATTATATATTCTCCAGCCTGAAGAGTATTAAAAAAAGATTGTTGAGCAGAGAGATACATTGGTAAATAATGTTAAAGGTGATGTCACCGTAATTTATATATAAGTTAAGAGCCTTTTAGTTTGTGTGTGTGTGCTCGTGTGCGTATAGAGAGAAGAAGAAACAGCTGCTGTCTTGTAGACCCTCAGTCATGGTTACCAATGTCCAGGTGGAGCTGGGAGATTTTCTAGAATCACAACTGATCTCCAGACTACAAATATCAGTTCCCCTGAAGAAAATGGCTGCTTTGGAAGGTGGACTCTACAGCATTATATCCCTTGAGGTCCCTCCCTTTCCCAAACCCAGCCCTCAGCAGGCTCCACCCCAAAATCTCCACATAATTCCCAGTCTGGAGTTGGTAACCCCCCCCCCAAGGATTGTTAAGGTGTGTGAAGAGAGAAATTCCACACATGTGGCATACCCTATTTTCAGACTTATCCTCCTGGCTATGATTTTGTTGTACTGTTTTTCTTATGAACCAGTTGAAGCAGGTCTTTGGCAATTCATCTCTCAAGTTAATATGGTGACAGTGACCAGCCTTTGTCTGTGAGAATGCCACATGAGGTAAAAATATATATATAACTTGGACTTAATTGACTGTTACTTCATGTAACATCTTAAATTTATCTCCCAAATACTGCCAAAAGTTTTCTTAGCTTTCTTTTGAAAACAGATGTTAATTCTCACTAGGCAAAGAGAGATGAGTAAAGACCATTTGCTCTTACTATGTTTTCAGTCGAATATAGCCATTTTATCATGGCCGGATCGCCCATTGGGCAAACAAGGCGCTCGCCTAGGGCGCGCCGGCCTCAGGGGCACCAAATGGCGCCCCGCTCCCCCCCAAAAGCCCCCCGCCGCCGCCCTAACCGAGCACCCCTCCGCGAAAAAGCGCCCGGCTAGGGCGCAAGTCGCCCTCCCTGTCCTTCCTGGGGGGGGAGGAGGAGGAGGAAGTGGCAGGCGGTGGCCAGCAGGGTCTCCCTGCTGCCGCCGCCGTGGAAAAACACCCACCAAGGGCGCAAGTTGCCCTCCCCCTCCTCCCTGGGGGGGGAGGAGGAGGAGGAGGAAGCGGCCGGCGGCGGCCAGCAGGGTCTCCCTGCTGCCGTCGCCATGGAAAAGCGCCCACCGAGGGCGCAAGTCGTGCTCCCCCTCCTCCCTGGGGGGGAGGAGGAGGAGGAGGAAGCGGCCGGCGGCGGCCAGCAGAGTCTCCCTGCTGCCGTCGCCGTGGAAAAGCGCCCACCGAGGGCACAAGTCGCCCTCCCCCTCCTCCCTGGGGGGAGATGAGGAGGAGGAGGAAGCGGCCGGCGGCGGCCAGCAGGGACTCCCTGCTGCCGTCGCCATGGAAAAGCACCCACCGAGGGCGCAAGTCGCCCTCCCCTCCTCCCTGGGGGGGGAGGGGGGGAGGAGGAGGAGGAAGCGGCTGGCGGTGGCCAGCAGGGTCTCCCTGCTGCCGCCGCCGCGGAAAAGCGCCCACCGAGGGTGCAAGTCGCCCTCCCCCTCCTCCATGGGGGAGGAGGAGGAGGAGGAAGCGGCTGGCGGCGGCTAGCAGGGTCTCCCTGCTGCCGCCGCCGCAGAAAAGCGCCCACCGAGGGTGCAAGTCGCCCTCTCCCTCCTCCCTGGGGGGGGAAGAGGAGGAGGAGGAAGCGGCCTGCGGCGGCCAGCCAAAGCACAGCTTGCCCGCCCTCCCCCTCCTCCCTGGGGGGAGAGGAGGGGGGCGGCATGGCTGGGTCTCCAGGCCCAACCGGGAGGTTGGGATCTGCCCCCGCCTAGGGCGCAGAAATACCTGGAGCCGGCCCTGCATTTTATTGTCTCTTGCTCATAAAAATGCTGTGTCATCAATCTGACATCTAAGCCCCCCCCCCCCCAACATCCATCCTAAAGAACAGTTTTGGAGAACAAAAAAGCTTGCACAATGTTATGTGCCATTTGGTTGGTCCTCATAAATGGGATTGCATGGGTTGTGTTCTAGGTTTTGGGGATTTTTCTTTTGGACCAGCATGGCTGACAACTTCTTTCTAAATAAATAAAGATACTGTAAATTCTCCCTTTGCCATTTTGTGTCTGGATAAAGATGCTGCCTTGAATCTGAGGAGTATACATATTTTAAATAGTAAATTTAAATATATTGCAATGTTAGGCCAGACCAGTGAGCAACATGCAGGTGTCATCATCTTTAAAAGGTGGTAGTCTTCAAGCTATTCTGAATCAGGCCTTCTAACCAGGAATCCCTGGCCATCATGTTAGGATATCTATGGAATTGCTAGGAATTTTTATACACTAGAGAGAAAGGTACTTTGTACTTTCCTAGAACAGAAAATTAATTTGAATGGGTACAGGAAATAAGATTTGCTGTGAATTTTCTTTTTTCTTTTTTTATACTATAAACTACAACCTACTCACTACAAATTCAGTGTAGCAAGGTTCAATAATAACCTATCTTGCGCTTAAGCTATTTCCCTGTATTTTTATATTTACAATATAACATTTACCTTCCAAATATAAAGTATTCAAATAGAAAGAACAAAAAATAATTACATAATAATGCATATGAGCAATAATACATGTTCTATAGATTTTAGCATAGAAAAAGAATCTTAGGTCTTCATTTAGACGTCTTCTTCTCTTTGCATTTGTTCTTCTTTCAGGGGATTTTTATCTTGTATGTTCCTGGGGCTGCTGCTCCCAAATCAGAATCAAGGCCAGAGTCAAAGATTTCACCCAAAGACACCAAGGTAGAGGAGGAACTATCGCTAGATATCTCCTGTTGTTTGCTTTTTTCTTCTGTAGTCTTTTCTTCCCCGCTTTCTCATTTTTCTTTGTTGAACTCTGATGCTGTTTCAAGAATAATTCTGCTTTGGTGAGAGAGTCAATTTTTTTCCTTTTTGCCTCTATAGTTGAAAATCAGCCCTTCTGGTAAAATCCAATGATACTGAATGTTGCTTCCTTGAAGAAATGTTGTGATGTTTCTATATTGCGTCCTCTTCTTCCATATTTCAAATGGAACATCTTTCAACACTTTTATGTCTTCCTCAAGGATTTTTAATACTGTCCCAGTTATTGCTTTGCGTATCAAATCTCTTGTTGATCTTCTTGCAAATTTGACAATATTTCCCCTGGAAGATTATTTTTCTTCACAAACTCTGGATATATTCTGTAAATCATGTCCATAGGTAAAGGTAAAGGTTCCCTTACTCAAAAGCCAGTCGAATCCGACTCTAGGGTTACGGTGCTCATCTCCGTTTCAAAGCCGAAGAGCCAGCGCTGTCCGAAGACGTTTCCATGGTCATGTGGCCAGCATGACTAAACACCAAGGCACACGGAACGCTGTTACCTTCCCACAAAAGTGGTACCTATTTATCTACTTGCAATTTCTTGCTTTCGAACTGCTAGGTTGGCAGGAGCTGGAACTAGAGATGGGAGCTCACTCCGTCATGCAGCACCCGGGTCTTGAACTGCTGAACTACTGACCTTCCACAGCCTGCAGTTCAGCATCTTAACCACTTGAGCCACTGCAGCTCCAAAAATCATGTCCATATTCGCTTGCAATATTTCAGGTTTGCTGTTAATCAGGGGGGGCAGTGCTTCACTTAAAATCTCTCTTAAATTCTCACCTTGTTTTTCTGAGACCCCTTGAAATCTTAAGACATATGGAGATCTTTCCATTAGTAGTTGTACTGGTAGTTGTTTTCTGGAAGCTCTTTCTTTATCTGCTAAATCCATCCTTTAGTCCATTTCTTTGGACTTAAATTCAACCTTTTTTAGCTTTTTGGCATTCTTCTCTGATCTTACTTTAGTCTCTTTCAGTTCTTGTTGCAAATCATCAAATTTCTTGTTGAGATTCATCAGCTGATTCAGCAGGGGGCATAGGGCTTCAGAAATCATGTCAGTAATATCAAAGGTAGCTTCTGACCTTGTACCCAGTGATGATGTGCTGGCAGTTCCTGTTGTCCCTTTTACTCTGGTCCCCATTTCACCCCCTCGCTGTGTCATTGTTTACATTAAGGTAAAAGTTCTTAAAGTTCTTCTATGCACTGTATATTAAGACCCACTGCGTTCAGAATCAATTGGGTGGGTTCCTATCAGTAGAGTTTCAGCTTAGCTTCTCGTTTCAATAGTTTAACACTGATTTCTAGGGTAGGGTTCCTCCTCTCCCTCCAAGAGGTTCCTCCCCCCCTTTCTGCCTGTGTAACTTTGCTGTCTCACTGTCGATTCCTGCTCCCGCTTTCCATTTGTCTTTCTTTTGGAAGACTTCTTCATTCACGTTTTATCACTGATGTCTTCATAACAGGGAACATCACTTTAAATTAGGTTCTTGCATGCTCTGGTCCAGTAACACCTCTGGTCGCCATTCCTGGCTTCAGGGAGGCAGGACCTTATGGAGATAAGAAAAGCCTCAAACCCCAAGCTGTGGCTTCAAGTGCGGCTTCTCCAGTGCTCAAGGCTAGAAGCCCCCTCCAAGGGCTTCAGGGGGAGGTCAAATAAATCCAATCTCCCTCCCTGCCGCCCTGATCCGAGACTTGATGGGATGCATTCGTCCGCGAGTTGTCAAAACTGAAACCAATTTTGCTGTGAATTTTCAATGTGTTTAAAACATTAGTTCCTCTTTATCTTGGGAGTAATAGTACAATAGTTTATTTTCATGCCCTACAAGTGCCAAGCTAGACATGATGCTGCGGGAGCCAGGATATTAAAGCCTGCCACCCTTTGAAAAAGAGAGCAATGCAAGGAGCAGTATTTAAACCTTCCACCCTTATACTCTTCCATTGACTGAAACTGATCTTCTCCCTGAATGCTACAAGTAGCACTAGGGGAAGGAGGACAGAAAGACATCATCTTTTTGCAAGGACTGATTGGCAAGAATCCAGACTGCTAAACACTAAAGTCATTCTGTTTTGTTATTCCATAACTGTGCTGTAGCTGAGAATCTGAGAGGCCTTCTTACTCAAATTAATATCAGACTTGCCTCTTTCTGTGGAAAGCAACAAATCAGATAGTTCAGGAAGTTGTATTTCACCCTATATTGAACTTCTGATTTTCAGATTGTGAATTTCCTTGTTAAAACTGGACAACATTGAGAACATAAGAATGTAAGAGAAGCCAATGTTGGATCAGGCCAATGGCCCATCTAGTTCCACACTCTGTCACACAGTGGCCCAAAATACCAGGTGCCACAGGAGGTCCACCACTGGGGCCAGAACACTAGAAGCCCTCCCACTGTTGCCCCACCTCCCAAGCACCAAGAATACAGAGCATCACTTGCCCCAGACTGAGAGTTCCTATCTATACCTTGTGGCTAATAGCCACTGATGGACCTCTACTCCATATGCTTATCTAATTCCCTCTTGAAGCTGTCCATGCTTGTAGCTGCTGCCATCTCCTGTGGCAGAGAATTCCATGTGTTAATTACTCTTTGGGTGAAGTACTTCCTTTTATCTACTCTAACCCGACTGCTCAACAATTTCATTGAGCACCCACGAGTTCTTGTATTGTGAGAAAGGGAGAAAAGTACTTCTTTCTCAGCCTGCTCAATCCCATGCATAAACCTCAATCATGTCACCCCTCAGACGTTGTTTCTCCAAGCTAAAGAGCCCCAAGCACTTTAACCTTTCATAGGGAAAGTGTTCCAATACTTTTATCATTCTAGTTGCCCTTTTCTGCACTTTTTCCAATGCTATATCCTTTTTGAGGTGTGGTGACCAGAACTGTACACAGTACTTGAAATGAGGTCACGCCATTGATTTATACAAGGGCATTATGATACTGGCTGATTTGCTTTCAATTCCTTTCCTAATAATCCCCAGCATAATGCTGGCCTTTTTTATTGCAGTTGCACACTGTCTAGACATTTTCATTGAGTTATCTACTATGACTCCAAGATCTTTCTCTTGGCCAGTCTCTGCCAGTTCAGACCCCATCCACATGTATTTATATTTATGATTTTTGGCTCCAATGTGCATCACTTTGCACTTGACCACATTGAACCCCATTTGGCATTTTGCCGCCCACTCGCCCATCCTTGACAGATCCTTTTGGAGTGCCTCACAATCTTCCCTGGTTCTCACCACCCTGAATAACTTTGTGTCATCTGCAAATTTAGCTACTTCACTGCTTACTCCCAACTCCAAATCATTAATAAACATTTTGTCACACTGGAAAATATGTACTCAGGAAAGGGGGGGAAATTAGATGTGCACATATTCTTGAAGAAAGCAGCTGGTTTCACTGTTGAAAACAGAGTTTCATTCAGCAGCCATTCTGCAACCACCTGTAATAATAAACCCTCTCTTTAGAGTTGTGAAAGAAGAACAGCCCAATCAGTCTTATTCAGGTAACACTCAATTTTATGATTTTTCCCTCTCATGTGTGAAGGGTGCCTTTTCATGCAAATAGAACAGTAAGAAATACTTGCTTGATGAATGTCACAAAAGAATAATGACTTTAACAGAATAATTTCAAATATTTAGGTGTTCAGATGTGAAAGTTTCTTCTAAGGTTCATAAGATGCAAGAAAGTAAATATTTTGTGTTTTTAATTAAAGAAGCATTGCTGTCTTTTAATCACATGGTTATTCGTTATTTTAAATAACTTTATTTTTACAGATTGCAGCCACAAGGGATTCAGATTCCAAATGGAGACCATTGGGGGTGGGTGAAACTTTTTAGGTTTCCAAATAAATTTTGGGGGTTAAATTTAGAGGATCTTTCTGAAAGAAGCTCCTAAGACATGCAATAAGGTCACCGTAAGTTAAATTTCTTAGCACACCCTTACTTTGAGAAGTAAAATAAAAATGTATAATTTGTTTAGATTGCCAGATTTTGTTTTTGAGGTGGGAGGAAATTAGTTGCAGGGTGTGATCTTTTTGCCACAGAAATAGAGACTCCTGATGATTTCATTGTACATAAGAATTCCTAGCAAGTGCCAGGAAAGATCAGAGTTTGTGACAGACCTCTTCATGCTGCACCAGGTAGCATTCTTGGGTTGGGTTTTTTTCTGAATTGAACATGAAAATGCATGATGTGAAAGGTGTTAACAGAAAATGTCACATACAATTCCGTCCTCTTGATTGCACCAATGATTTGCCTCCAGCCATTATGTGCACTTATTAATGAATTAATCATCATTATGATGAGGTCTGGCTCAAATGTGGTTATATAAAAGAACCGGAGGCCAAATGAGGATTATAATTACACTCAATGTATATCAATCTTTCATCTATTGATAGATAGATAGATAGATAGATAGATAGATAGATAGATAGATAGATAGATAGATAGATAGATAGATAGATGAGAGACAGACAGACAGACAGACAGAGACAGACAAATAGATATCTAACCATTTACTCAACACTTTCTTACTCTCTGGAACACGAATCAGAGCTTGAGTATAATGGGAAAAGATAAAACAAATACCTGAGAGGCTTATGGTGTATCTAGATATGCTATGACATTGCTTTGTTTGCCTTTGAGTACTGGAATACACCTTGTAAACCAGCCTTTAGAATTTCTTTCCCTTGTGTTTGAGGTCAATATATAAACCATTCACCAGTCTAGTTTGTGATAGTGATAAAATCAAAAATTAGCCATAAATTCTGAGGGATTAGACCTGATCTAAACATGAAGCACAATGAAGTAGGAATGAGATGATAGAGTCTAAAGGTGGGGGGATCACATTTCTGAATGCTCATCTAGCAGAACCAGGAAAATACTAGTTTTGCTAAATGGAGATATTAGGGGATTTAGTCCATCCTGCTTCTCTGCTGTCCTCTAAAGGAGATGAGACTGCACCAACCATCTGATCAATCTTCTGTGTTGCAGAGTTCACTGCAATTTTGGGATGGACATCTAAGCATCCTAGTTGTGTGCACTAGGATTAGTGAAAAATAACACTTCACCCTTTTGTTGATGGGTTAAAAACTACCAGTGCTATTCTTGTGCACTGTGATAATCTCTTACCAACATCACAATATCTTGTTAGATAGAATATGAAGAAACACATTCCTGAGCCTTAAGTAAATCTTGATAGCTCTTAGCCTGGTTTATATGTAGAGCACAAAGAGGGAGCAGAGCCTTAAAGTGGTAGAGTGGATTGCATCATTTTAGACTGCAGGTGAGCAATCAACATTTTTTGTTCTCCCATCCACAGAGAAAAACAACAGCTCTCTGTCATAGAAAATTAGCATAGTAAACTAGTATATTTCTGATGTGCTTGACATTTTGTTATTTGCAGGGTTTATTAATGTAAGGCAACATTGAAAAATGATGCCTGCGACCTGCAGCAGGGCCGTACCCAGGATTTTGTAATCCTGAGGGCCTTTAAATAAGTTGGGGGGCACTGACATCACAAAATAAAAAATTAAAATAAAATAAAATGTTAAAATCTCACTTTTGCAGCATTCACACTCTGCTTGCCTATGCAGGGAAGCAAGCTGTGCTTGGGGAAGGAGCAGTGGTGGGGAGTCCTCCAGGTGGCCCAGAGAGTTGGGGGGGCTGGGGGCTGCATGGAAGTCAGGGGGGCAGGCCCTGAAATGCCCCTATGAAGCTACGGGCCTGACCTGCAGTTTGAACTACTACATCAATCTATCTGCATTTCATTCTATTGCATGTGCAGAACAGGACTTGGTAGGGTGGAAGACAATGTCTAGGAGTAACATTTAAATGACATGGTACATCTGGCTAGTTTTATTTTTTTAAAGAAATGAACATTAAGAAATGTCCGTTGTTAAATTTATAAGCCAAGTTATTTCTGCCTTATTGCTGAACAGATATATCATATACATTTCTAAGTAAAATGTATCATCAATTTAAGCTTCATACCTAGCTGTCAGTTTCCAGATTCTGAACATACACTTGTTCAGCTGCTAAACATACATGAAAGTTGTTTATAAGAAAACAAAAATATACTATGACCTGCACTTCAGGAAATATTTTTATTTCCAATTAATCTTAATCTGCATATAGTGACCTCAAGTAGACCTACTTGTTTCCAGTTTTTCTCCTATAAAAAGGGTTAATAATACTCAGAAAGAAAGAACTAATTTGTACCAGTACAAACAGACACCAATATGGGAGTTTATTAATGGCTAATCTACATCAATTAAACGTCCCTCAATTAGTGTAGGTTGCTGCTAACAAGCAGCCTACCACAGCCTGTTTTGGGCAAGCTCACTCTGGCTCCAAACTTAGCCAGCATTATTGCTGGCTCCATTTATCCTCACCTGTATGTAAAACATTGCCAGAGACATTAAGCTTTATCTCCCTTCCCCCACATGTTGCTCCAGTAACTAAGAACTCAGCTGGTGCTGCCCAACCACCAGGGCATTCCAGACCACCAAACAGCACAGCACTATGGCCAAGAAGATAATCCTAAAGGAATTAAGATGGTGTTAGAAAACTATATAAGTAAAATGAATAAAATAGCAATCAAAAGTACAATGTAATGGGGTGCATTGTATAAAAATCTGTAAGAAAGAAAAGATTAAAATAATAGTCATTAATAATAATAATATTTTTTCATCACTGTTACCATTAACATTTTTATATCCTACTTCCTGGTCAAACATTAGTCCCTAAAATATCATACAATCATACAAGAGAGAAAAATAACAGCAAAGCCCATAATAATATGTCAAAATTCAGCCTTAATGTAATAATCTAATAGGTTAAACAAGCTAACAGATCAAACCACCATTTTTATATAATATTTTTATTGCTTTTATTCTAAAAACTACGTTGAAATCAAAGGGAGGGGTATCTAACATCTAAGGAAGAAAGAAAAGAAAACCACTAAAAACCCAAGTGGCAATGGTCAATAGCTTCTTCAAATGCTTATAACAAATTCTTTTTCACTTAAAATCGTTAGGTTACCATGAAAAGGAGTAATTAATTTCTTTGGGGGAAAAAGAAACAGATAAAAAAAAAAGAATTACATCTATCTAAGAGAGAAGTGTCCAAATATCTAAAATAAGTTTGGTTCAGTTCAAGTTTAAGAGAAACAGTTAAAGTTTATGTAAATCTTTTCTTTCTTAAGTCATAGTCTCATCTGGCTTTGGGAATTTTGGGGGCAGCAGCCCCCCAGTCAGATTCTGATTCTTCTCCAGAAGATGTGGCTGATGAGGTTCCATTGTTTCCTGTCTCATCCTCATCAAACCACCATTTTAAATGACAAATATATTGAATCCTGACCCAGGCTAGCCTGATCTCATTAGATCTTGGCCACTAAGCAGGGTCAGCCCTGGTTAATACTTGGATGGGAGACCACCAAGAAAGTCCAGGGTTACAACACAGAGGCAGAAAGTGGCAAATCACCTCTGAACATCTTTTGCCCTGAAAACCCAACAGCGTCACCATAAGTTCACTGTGATTTGATGGCACCTTCCACCACCATATTTTAAGACTAGAAGTAGACCTTTTTTAACTTTTCTCCTAAAGACAAGTAGAATGGTTTGGGGGTATATAGCTATCTTATGTTTCATTCGTTGTATACAGGGGTCTTTTGGGGGGGAGTGCACCGGAGCACAGCTCCAGCAGCTCAGGAGCCACAACAAATGGCAGTGATGGCAAGCCCCACCCCTAGCCGGCATCCCCAGTAGGGGTGTGCAAAAATAAATAAATAATAATTTGGCCCAATTTGGTTCGGCCAAATCGGGCACAAACAGTTTTGGAGGGCAGAAAGGCATGTCAGTTTCAGGAGTACCAGCTGATTCGGGAGTCTTTCGGCCAGACGAATGTCAGTTTCAGCCCCATTATATCCTATGGGCCATTGAAGTCAATGGCGAAAACATAGGGTATATTCTAGGGGCTGGAGGGAGGAGGTTTGAGGGGGAGGCTCCAAACTCACAGGGTAGTTGTTAGAGCCTCTCCCCAAGATACCCACCAAGTTTCAAGAACATTGGACCAGGGGGTCCAATTCTATGAGCCCCCAAACAGGTTGCCCCCATCCCCTCCATTGTTCTCTATGGTGGGGAAAAAGTAACTTTTTCCCCATGGTGCTGTTAGTAGATCTGGGGGGGAGGGGTTTGAGGGAGAGCCTCCAAATTTTCAGGTTACCTTTGGGAGCCTCTCCCCACATACACCCCCATGTCTCAAAGCAATTGGACCAATGGGCCTAATTCTATGGGCATATGGTGAAGAATATGGTGAAGTAGCAGGACTGAAAATTAATTTTAAAAATCCCATTATGTTAGTTAAAAATTTGACCAAAGTACAAGCAGAACAGCTACAACAAGCGGGAATAGAAATTCAGAAAAGGATTAAATATTTGGATATAAACTTAACCAATAGATGCAACTCTCTAATGGAAAATAATTATAACGAACTTCTGAAAAAGAAAAAGAAAGATCTTTCAAAACGGAACGCTCTTCAACTATCCTTTATGGGAAGAATAGCTGCCATTAAGATGACTATATTGCCAAAAATGTTATTTCTTTTTCAAATGATCCATGTGATAAAAAACTTTAATTACTTTAAAGAACTTGACAAGTTAATGTTACACTTCCTATGGCAGGGCAGAAAACCAAGGATTAAGCTCAAAATACTACAAGATATAAAGAACAGAGGAGGCTTTGCCCTTCCCGATTGGCTATTATATTATAAAACATCTGCCTTGACCTGGATAAAGGAATGGATAATACTTTACAATGACAAGCTTCTGAAAATAGAAGCCCATGACTTGCATCTGGGCTGGAATACGTTTACTTGGTATGGGAAAGCTAAGACACACAAATATTTTGAACAGCACTGGTTGAGAGGCTTTTATTAAAAATCTGGGAACAAATCAGAAACTGCTTCTATATGAAGACACCCAGATGGGTAGCACCTCTAGAAGCTCTTACAAATCCTAATGTATTTCAAAAAGACAATTTGGGCAAGTATCATGACTTACTAAATGAAAAGCAAGATCTTAAAACGCTTCAGGAGCAAAACTGGTGGCAGAATATACAAATTCAATCTAGTTATACAAAAGATAAGGCATTAGACTTTTATGAGGATTTCTTAGAAATTGATAAGATCTTGTTATATACAAATCAGAAATTTATAAAAAAAATGTATGAGTTGCTCCTAGACAATAAAGCTTGATGAAACCGTGAAAACTGTAATGATAAAATGGTCCCAGAATATAGGCTACAGTATTGATCTTGAACAATGGTCCCAGAATTGGAAAAAGAGTCTAAAATTGACTTGAGCAGTATTTTACAAAGAAAACATCTAAAAAAAGGCTCCACAGGTGCTGTCAAAAATGAATCCCAAGTATTCCAACCTCTGCTGGAAGTGTCAGAAAGAAACAGGAACTTTCTACCATATGTGGTGGAAATGCACAAAAGTTAGTTTATTGGATAGGAGTTCATGAAACAATTCAAAAAAGCCTAGGAATAACTATTGCTTTCACTCCTGAATTGTTTTTGTTGACTATTTTGCTGAAAGAATGTCATAAAAGTGATCTTCATAGTATACTGCATATTATTGTTTCTGCAAGAATTTTGTTAGCTAAATATTGGAGGAAGACAGAGTTACCAACTTGAGCTGAAATTATTGATAAAATAATGGAAGCAGCTGGAATTGATAAGCTCACTTTTTACCTAAAAGACAAGACAGAAATTGCAATTTGAAAGAACATGGTCAAGGTTTTCTAATTGGGTCGAAAATCAGGGTATAGGGAAATGAATAAAGAAGTTGTAAAAGGTAAAAATGATATAGGAGGCAACATTAACAAATCATTAGCTATTGGAAACTATAATGGGAAAAGATTGGAACAGTCTAGTAAAAAGAAAAATGCATCTGAGGACAAATCCGTTAGCTCATCCTCATTCTTTTATTGTATTATATGGCTTTGAACTTATTCTATTGTATATTTTCGAGGTTTATTTGCAAGACTGGAAAAACATTAAAAGAATTATTCCGCCCAAAAAAAGATTTTACAGATGGATTGAAGAATACAAGAAATAAAATGTGTAAACAACCAAACTAGAGGATAATAAGAACATTTACAATATTTACAATATTAAGTGCAAAAGATTTATCTATAGGGTAAAACCTGACCTTTTAAAAAGAGTTGTATGGGAAATCCAACATATAACCCAAAGAGATAGACAAATACTCCCACTCTTTGTATCTATGTCTGCTTATGTTTCCTGTTTATGTTTTGTTGGTTTGTTATAAAATAAAATTGTTGGGGTTTTATTTTGTTTTTTTTTAAAAAAAACATCCCTTTAGTAACTGACACCATAGCACAGCCCCAGTCCTGCCTACAATTGCCTGAGGAGGGATTACACAGAGTTTGCATGGTATATTTTAGCTCCATCAGGTCACTGTACTTCCAGTGACCAAACTTGAGAACTGCATAGGTCCTTTACACTCACAGCATGTGATTTTTCCTAAACTGTATAGTTCAGGGGCTATACAGTTCTAAGCCAAGCAACCTGGTGCCAGAATCACCAAGAGTTCTGCACATTTTATTTTAATGATAATAAAGCTATTAATGAGAATAGCTTTGTATTTAGTTATTCTTTTTGTTAACATTAAATGCAAAAGTCAAGTTCTAATTCCACATGTACAGCCACCTTATTTTCGGGATAATTTGCTATAAAAGTTGGCTTGGCGTGCTGACTTTTGGCACCTCCAGCATATATACTTGGAAGGCCAAAGGAGTTCAATTGAACTGGCTCTCATTTGTGTTTGTAGGATCACTACCTCAGAAAATCAGTGGATCATAAATTGGGTAATTTATTTAAGAATGCTAATTTATAGTTAGTGGCAAAAATATATCTATATCTGTCCGTAAATATATTTTTTGGTCTGCACCAAAAAGCCAATCTACAGAGCCAAAATTCACAATATGTTTGCCCGCAGGCAGCAGTAATATGCCAAAACAATTGGCTGTAGTCAGGCTAAAACCAAGCAAGAAAATCACACTGTATTAAATATGCCAAAAATATAATGAGGCAATACCAGACGCTAACATTATCCATTTAACAATGGAAACACAAGTCAGAATGATTCTCTGGAGCCTAGCTATATACAAATACATGACTATTTATAGCTGCCACCTGAGACAAAACTGTCAGCATATCAGGTACAATATTAGATGGAGAGCAATTAAGAGTAATAATAATAATAATAGTAGTAGTTGTTGTCGTTGTTGTTCCTCTTCAAAATGTCACCAGAGAATTTAAAGCCTGTACATTTTTTGGTACTCTTGCATGTAAAACATCCAGGCACCCAAGGTGAAATGTCTTTGTCATGTGTAGGCCTGTTCCAAAGAGACAGTAGGACTGAGCCAAAAGTTTTCACTGCTTTCTATAGGCCTTGTACTTTTGATGCTTTCCAGTTTCTCCATTCAAGAATGCCTGTTGCCTCATGGATTCCAGTCCTTGGAAACATTACACTAAGAGCTGCAATAATTTCTATGGCTTTTTAATATGTTCCTGTCTGCTCTCTTTTCATGCCGGAGTTCATACGGCTTTTAAATCTATATACATATAAGAAAGTCCCCTCATCGTAAAATCAATACTCACGCCAAATCCCTGGACCTAGATGCACGAAATTCAGAGAGAGCACTCCTACCATGATGTAGATGCTCACTAAGAAGGGATTTTTAGAAATTCGACCCCTAAGGGGGTCAAAAAGGGGTAAAATGTGCTCCCCCCATTGATTCCTATGTGGCTGCCAGGCTGCTGCCTCCTTGCACCCCCCACCCTCTGATTGGTCAGCTGCAGGGCTCAGTGTTTTGAGGTTAAAAAAAAAACCAGTTACAGGAGACTGCACAGAGCTAATGACAGTTGAGGAAATCAGGAATGGCCAACAACCACCTGTGAGGTGCAGTAATGCTGCTGGTCCAGCCTCTCTGATGGCTTCCAACACACTCCCCCCACCTCCTACACCTAACAGGCGGTTGTCTGCCAGACGCAGCAGTGGTTGCAGGGTGCTTAAAGCCAAGAGGGAGCCTGCCTCAGCAGTAACGCCTTAGCGATCCTGCCAGTTGCCTCCACAGTGGCTTCTAATACTCCTCCCCCTCCCCCTCCTATGCTGGACAGGCAGCAGCCTGTCAGGTGTAGGAGAGGCGGTGGGATGTTTACAGCTGCCAGGGAGGTTTGCTCAGCAGGATTGCCTTAGCCCTGCTGCTGGCCCAGCCTCCCTGATGCCTTTAAACATAATCCCCCCCAACACCAGACAGGCAGGTGTCAGGTGTAGAAACAGGACCAGGGTACTTTAATCCATCGGGGATGCCATCCCAGCAGGATCACCTTAGCACAGCTTAGCCACACTCCCACCCACAATGGAAATATATCCCAAATTGGTAGAAAACTGGTTTCCTTTATTAGGTTATTTAACTTCTCACAATGTGGGTTCTAGAACATTGGTTTATATGAACTTGCTTAATATCTGATTGCTTGGATGGTGTTTTGAATATGTAATTATGTCCCAGTTCTAAAATGTAACATAAATGAGAAGCATTTTTGTAAAAAAAAAAAAAGGGGGGGGGATATATATTTTTAATTGCCCAGGCCAAACCCCTGCACCAAGAAACCCAATATAAGGGGAGTGCATTCCTACCATGACCTCAACCCCCCCAAAGAGATTTCTGAGAAACATGACCCCTAAGGGTGTAAAAAAAGGGGCAAAATGTGTTCCCCCAATTATTTTCCATGGCCTGGAAGGCTGCTTCTTCCCTGCCTGCCCCCTCCCCCGATTGGTCAATTGTGTAATTCAGAGTTCTGAGGTAAAACCTGCCTACTTGCACCCACCTCCCTCTGATTGCTCAGCTGTGGATCTCAATGTTCTGAGGTAAAAACACAGTTAGAAGAGACTGCAGACAGTTGAGGACAGAAACCAGTTATTCAAGACTCCTGAATAGACATTTTTCAAAAAAGCCAGCATGGCAATTGAGTTAATGAATGTTTATGGGGAGATAGTAAAGGACATTTCTAGGAGCTATTTCAATGCATGCCTCCTTCATGAACCTGAAGAAAGGTCCATCACATCACCACTCCCTCACACCAACTCCCCCTCAGATCTCTCAGCTCTTACTGCCCCCAAGAAAGCTCCTGGCAAACGTCAAGCCAGATACACCAACACTACAAGAAGGAGCCAATTTAGGAATGTGGCAAAGACATTTGCACGTAGTACTCGTGTGGGGGGGTACTGAGCTGCGCAGACCAAGTACTAGTGAGATCACCCTGAGGTGCTCAGAACAACACAGTCTCCATATGAGCAAAACAATCCAGGCACACAAGTAGAGAGGCCATCACTTTCGTGGAAGGTGGCAGGAGTTGACTTAACAGATGACTGCTTCTGAAATGGACAGTTCTATGTGGCCTGCTCCACCAAGCAGCCTGGTGATCCTAGCACCTGAGGGCAGAACCGCCAATGTGGTCTAGAGAGAGGTCCTTCAGTAGAGAGGGGGAAAAGTACTTGTGTCTCACTTCATTTTTTACACTACAATCTTCTTCATTAGAATTCCTACAACAAATGTTACATTTCAGACTTCACATCATCAGTATTATAACTGAATTTATGGAACTTAAAATACCGTAGTGAAGCATGGGTATCAGGCTAGTATTACAATATTTAAACTTTTACAGACGTTGATATTTTTTGTAATTCATGACTGGGTGATTCAGTACCATCTAATAAACAACATATTTAGATTTTTAAAAACTATGTTGTGTGCTGTTTTGGACTTTTTTTAAAAAAAGTCACACATTTTGTAAATAAATAAAATAATAGATTAGAAGCATTACACTTGCTTTGAAGAGGCTTCAGTGATTTTGGCACATAGCCAAATCAGATTAGCTATGTTGTCTCATGACAAGATTATGATCACTACATGATCTCTGATTTGCTTGCAGTGCCCATGTAAGTCCTCTAGGAAGGTGAAAAGTTGTAAAAGTGGGAGATCTCCAAACCCCACCTGGAGGCTAGCAATCCTAGTGGGGGGATGATGGGCAGGATCAAATAAACAGGGCTGGAAAGATTTATGCATGTGTAAGAAAGCAGGAGGAAGAGCCATGGGCTGCTCTATATCCTGTGTGCTATCAGAAGTGTGCTGTGAATGGATATCACGCAGTCACCAGAGAAGAATGGTAACAGTCACCTCAGCTATCATCTTACATTCTAATAATGAAGTCCAGATATCTTTGGATACTTACATCTGGTGACTGGAGATGTGAATAGGCAAGACAGATCTTTCTACAAACCTGAAAAGGGCCCTGGATTTACAGAAAAATGTGAAAACTACAAAAAAACAACAATGCTGGGCAGTTTTAAAAATCCTAAAATGATAAAAGGAGTGCCTGTAGCTTTAAGCACCAGATTCCCCTCAGTGGCTGTTACTAGGCAACCACAGATACCAAGCTTGGCTCTGCCAGTAAAAGGCAGAGAGAGGGGGAGAGCCCTTTACAGCCCTGTTTTGGCCTTGAGGGAGAACACTGGGGCTAGGCCTGGTTAGAGTTGCCAGCTTCAGGTTGGGAAATTCCTAGAGATTTTGTGATGGTCTGAGGAGTGCAGTGTTTGGGGAGAGGAGAGGTCTCAGCATGCTATAATGCCACAGAGACCACCCTCCAAAGCAGCCATTTTCTCCAGGGGGCAGATATCAGGAGTTCAGTTGTAATTCTAGGGGATCTCCAGGAGGTTGGCAAACTTAGGCCTGACAACAACCTCTGAGTGACTTGATGCCACCTGAGTTGCATGACTCAGGTAGTTCTGGCTGCTTGCTACTGTTCAACAGCAGCCACTCTATGAAACCAGTGTGATGTAGCAGCTAAAGCTTCAGATTAGGGTCTGCTAGACCCAGGTTCAGATCCCCATCTCACTGTGGAAGTTAACTGGGTGATTGGACCGGCCTTTCAGCCTAACATACCTCACATTTTTGTTATGTGGATAAAAAGGAGAAGAGAAAAATGTAAGCTGTTTGGGTCACCACTATGGAAAAAAGTTGGGTATAAATGAAGTAAATAAAGAATAAATATAGCTGAAGATGGGAGGCAAATAAAAGATAGGCTGGTGAATGGCTAAGAAGGAGAGAATGAGGCCAGGAGAGGATTTGAGGATTGCCAAGAGGAAGGGAAGAGGTTAGGAAATTCCTAGAAATCTGGGGGAGGGGGCACCTGGGGAGAGTGGTGTTTGAGAAGGAGAGGGACCTCAGAGGGTTATAATGCCAGAGACTCCACTCTCCAAAACAGCTATTTCCTCCACGGGAATTAGGGTTGCCAACCTCTGGGCGGGGGCTGGAGATTACCTGGAAGTACACCTGTTTTTCAGATAACAGAGATCAGTTCCCCCAGAGAAAATGGCTGCTTTATAAGATGGACTCTATGGCATTGTACCTCACTGAGTTCCCTGTCCTCCCAAGGCTCCACCTCCAAATCTCCAGGGATTTCCCATCCTCGATCTGGCAACCCTAAAGGGAACTGATCTCTGTAGTTGGAAGTTCGGTTGTGATTCCAGATCTCTAACCCCCAGGGGTCATTTGGAGCAGGAGCGCGCAGGAGCGGAGCTCCAGCAGTTAGAAGCACAGGTGGTGGCAAGCCCCGCGCCTAGCTCCCAGCAGGAGCGCAAAGCAGCATGTGTAGCATTCCTCCTGGGCCCAGATAGGCTAATCTGGGACTGGAATGACAGCCCCCAGAGTGGAATGACAGTCCCTAGGGGTGGAGCCTGAGCAGTGGGTGTTGCCTTCTGACACATTTCCAGTGATGTCAAGGGGTCTGGCATATCCAAATAAATTATGCTAATGAGTTATGCTAATGAGCTCCTGCACCTCTTTTTCTATGAAATTACCCCTGCTAACCCCCACCTGGAGATTGGCAACCACACAAGGAAGAGAAGGAGAGCAGGAAAAAGGAGAGAGACTATGGGGGCTTTCAGGAAAGGGAAAGAAGAAACAGTGATAGAGGGAGGAGTGAGATTCTTCCCGCAAGTCCTTGCAGGTTCCCATTTGTGCCAAACTAATGTGATGTTTAAACTCAACTGGTTTCAGTTTACTTTTCCTTGGAATATACATCCACTTCCTTGGAATGTGAGTCACTTGGCAAAAACTGTATATTGGATTCACAGATCTTCCTCACTTTCCCCTTCCCCTGCAGGTGGGCAGCAGTAAGGAAGAAGAAGGTGACAAAATTGCTACCTTCTCTCTCTTCAGAAGAGATCCACTGAAAAGAGAGGCAGGAAGAACGATATTGTCCCCTTCTCCACAGTGAAAATGCATATGACGGTAGTATCCTATCACTCATCTGTGTGTATGGTCGAAGAGTGTATGTGCATAATTAGGGTAAAATGAAAATGCTTTTGTTTCTAAAGGCATTAAGGGTAATTAATCCCACTGGAGCTCTCCAGGGTCAAAACTTTAGATCTGAAAGCAGCACTTGGTCCAAATAGGACTTTTGATATGTATATCTATCTGTCTGTCTACATTCCTTCAGGCAGAAAACTGGGTAGACATGCTTAAATAAATAAATTAAATGATCTATCTGTGTGTCTCTGTGTCTGCTTCACCTTCCCAACAGAAGAGTGATATTCTGTGCCTTTGCAGCATAAGATGTAAGGCAGGTTTTTTCCAGATTTAAAAGGCTCAGTCTTGCATTTGAGACTGGGGGATCTCAGACTGGGGCAAGTGGTGCACTGTATTCTTGGTGCCTGGGGGGGGGGGCAACAGTGGGAGGGTTTCTAGTGTTCGGCCCCACTGCTGGACCTCCTGAGGGCACCTTGGCCACTGTGTGACAGAGTGTTGGACCAGATGGGCCATTGGCCTGATCCAACATTGGCTTCTTTTATGTTCTTATGTTCTTAATCCTGCCAACATGAGCTTTGTACATAACGATTTATTAGACAAACAGCACTTCTGTTTGTGGCATTAATAAACTGGTCTAAAGCTTTATTTTTTCTAAAGATCCCACCGGTTATCAGGGATATATGTTATGAAGACAATATTATTTATTGTACTCAACAGATACTGCGATTGGTCTCTTGAGAGCCTTGGAAGAAGATCCTGGAATGGAAGGGGCAAGTAAATATTTCAGGCTTGGCTGTAAAAGTTTTCCATTCTAGTGTTTATTAGTATTGAGTAGATGGAAAGTAGATTTGTGAAGATGAACATCAAATAGCCTGCAAGTAAGTTACAGCAGGAGTTTAATTTCACTTATAGGTTTGATTAAGGAAAGTGAACCTGGTAATGAAAGCAGCCATCATGCTCATTACGATCCCATGTGACATTCTCTTTGTAGGGCATTAACAAATCTGACTTACAGGGAAATAAATTGAAATCTAAGAGTAACGCTTTAATTTCTTTCCATCACTCTCAATACAGCTTTTCATTGTAAATCAATTGGAAACATATCAGTAGGTAGATTCAGACATAGGTCAATATAGCAGGAGTTGTTGCTAGAAGTATGGGGGGGGAGTCCATTACATTTGTAGTGAGGTCAAATGTCATTTTAAATCTTCAGTTAGAATGTTCAGTTTCTGAAGAAAAAAATCTGATTGTACTAAGAATTGAAGCTGATGGTAGTTTCTTTTTGTTTCAGTGGGAAATGAATTTCCATGTGTAACATTTACCAAATGTCCAATGGGGATAAAATATTGGGTGGATGTATTGCTCACCCAAGGGAAACTCGCTCCCCAGTTTCAGGCAGATAGAAACCTCTGCTTTTTCCAGACATCAACAGATCTTGGACTCTGAATCAGCAGCTCTCTCTCACCTAGAGAGATGATATGTTCTCTCCTGACTGACCTCTTGCACTTGGTCTGGTTTGGTGTATATGTTTACTATTACAGGGGAAACCTCTCTCCATTTGGAATATAAGCACATTAAATCAATAAAGTATATCCGTGTCTGTGTGTAGGGCAAGCAGATTGGTTATGGAAGGAAATTCTGCATTTGTATCTCTATCCACCCATCTCATCAGCACCATCTGCCTCCCTGCCTAGGCAAGTGGGTTGGCTGGCACTCCGTGAGGAAAGACACCATAACCTCTAAGCCCTTGCAATAAGTACAACCGAAACATTTCCTTTTTTGGCCTAGCATATTTGCAAGACCAGTGCAGAGATTAGTAGTGCTATCTGTAAAGGAACAGGAAAACAGGAATGGCATTGCTGTCACTCATGCGTCAACTGATGCTAATTGCCGAGTCTCTGTTCTCCTCTTCCTGCCCCAACCCACCAAGCTTCCCACTCCCCCAGAAAATTAAATCAGACAATGAGCTACCAGAATCACACTCAGATCAGAAAGCTTACAAATGTCAGAAATGGTTTTGGTCAGATTGGGAACCTTTCCCATATTTCTAATCTGAGCTGGAGTAACATAATTTAATTTCTGACACCACTTCCCTAGTTGTTACTATAAAACAGGGGTGCCAACTCTTTCCGAGTCTGTGGGTACCTTTGGAATTTTAAGAAGGGGTGGTGAGCAATGACCACCATCTAAAAATGGCTGCAGGAGGTGAAGCCAAACCCAAAATGGCTTCAAAAGGAAGTGGAGTCAAATGCAATACCTCTTTCCTTGCTTTGCAAAAGAATTGCATGGCAACCACACTGAACACATGAAGTTGGTTTATTCAGAGTCTGGCCTTTACTCTGTCAAGGTTAGTACTAGCTGTACTTGGTTGAAAGAATGGCCAATCCACTGGGAAGACAGCAAGCCTGGAGAAGGAGTGGGTGGGTTTCTACTCCTCTACAATTATCTCTCCTCCTGGAACAGCCCAGCTTCATGAGTTCTAAGACTAGATCCCCCCCCCCCGATCTGCAAAAGAACCTCATGGCAGCATTCAGTCATACCTGAAGAGGGAATGGAGCACATGTTGACTATAGAAAGCCCAGATGCTTCCCAGTCCTCTCAGTCCTCCAATGGCTGCAGTTGTGATTGCAGCCATGGAAAACCCTTCCATTTCATTGAGGCCAGCCAGTAAAAATCCCTGACTTAAAATAACCCTGCCCACTTTCTGAAAACATAAGAGAACATAAGAGAAGCCAATGTTGGATCAGGCCAATGGCCCATCCAGTCCAACACTCCATCACAGTGGCCAAAAATACCAGGTGCCATCAGGAAGTCCACCAGTGGGGCCAGGACACTAGAAGCCCTCCCACCGTTTCCCCCACCAAGCACCAAGAATACAGTGCATCACTTACCCCAGACTGAGAGTTCCTATCTTTACCTTGTGGCAAATAGCCACTGATAGGCCTCTGCTCCATAAGTTTATCTAATTCCTTCTTGAAGCTGTCCATGCTTGTAGCTGCCACCACCTCCTGTGACAGTGAATTCCATGTGTTAATCACATCTAGGTGAAGAAGTGCTTCCTTTTATCTGTTCTAACCTGACTGCTCAGCAATTTCATTGAGTGCCCATGAGTTCTTGTATTGTGAGAAAGGGAGAAAAGTACTTCTTTCTCTACCTGCTCTATCTCATGCATAATCTTATAAACCTCAATTATGTCACCTCTCAGCCGTCATTTCTCCAAGCTAAAGAGCCCCAAGCACTTTAACCTTCTTTCACAGGAAAAGTGTTCCAGCTCTTTGATCATTCTAGTTGACCTTTTCTACACTTTTTCCAATGCTATAATATCCTTTCTGAGGTGTGGTAACCAGAACTGTCCACAGTACTCGAAATGAGGTCACACCATTGATTTATACAGGGCCTTTCAATTACCTTCCTAATAATCCCCAGCATAGCACTGGCCTTTTTTATTACAGTCACACACTGTCTCAAGATTTTCAGTGAGTTACCTACTATGACTCCAAAATCTCTCTCTTGGTCAGTTGCTGCCAGTTTGGACCCCATCAATGTGTATTTATAGTTAAGTCTTTTGGCTCCAATGTGCATCACTTTGCACTTAGCCACACTGAATGCAGTCCCAAACCACACTGGGCCTGAGTCAGTGCAGTTCGGGGCTGGGGCTCCCTCTCCCAACCTTAGATGGGGTGCCTTTGATGCCAGCGCCAGAGGTAAGGAGTTTGGGAGTGCACCTGGACTCCTCTCTAACTATGGACCCAGGTGGCAGCCATGGCTAAGTCAGCCTTTTACCATCTTCGGCTGGCTCGGCAGTTGGTCCCCCTTCTCGACTGTGATGACTTGGCCACAGTGATCCATACAACAGTCACCTCGAGGCTAAACTACTGTAACACTCTCTACATGGGGCTGCCTTTGTCGCAAATCCAGAAGTTGCAGCTGATGCAGAATGCTGCAGCCAGGCTGTTGATGGGCCTCCCTAGGCAAGAGCACATCCAGCCTGTGCTGAAAGCACTGCACTGGCTGCCAATAGTGTACTGGATTTGTTTCAGAGTGCTGTTTCTTACCTTTAAAGCCCTATATGGCCAGGGTCCGACATACCTAAGGGACCGCCTTTCCCCATATGTTCCCCAATGGGCACTACGGTCGGGGACACAACATCTCCTGGTGATGCCAGGCCCCAAGGAGGCCAGGCTTACTGCAACCAGGGCCAGGGCCTTTTTGGTGGTGGCTCCTACCTGGTGGAATGAGCTCCTGGAGGAGATCCAGGCCCTGCGGGACCTTGCGCAGTTCTGCAGGGCCTGCAAGATGGAGCTCTTCCGCCAGGCTTTTGAGTAGGAGCTGCCACTACTTTTACCATCACTATCTTTACCATCATTACTAACTGGCCCTGTGAGGAGTGAATGACAGTACTGCATGGGGCTGACACCACTGAACTGGGAGTACCATCTTTAAGATGCCATTTTTTATTGAAGACCAAAACATCTAGAGCACTTAATAGTGTAAATGATTGTTTTTATATTTTTATGCAGGCTATAAATCAAAATAATAAATAAATAAAATAAACCCCATTGGCCACTCACTCATCCTTGACAGATCCCTTTGGAGTGCCTCACAATCCTCCTTGGTTCTCACCACTCTGAACAACTTCATGTCGTCTGCAAATTTAGCCACTTCACTGCTTACTCCCAACTCCAAATCATTAATAAACAAGTTAAAAAGCATCGGACCGAGTACTGATCCCTGTGGTACTCCACTGCTTACCAGCCTCCTCTGAGAAAATTGCCCATTTATTCTCACTCTCTGTTTCCTATTAATTAGCCAGTTTTTGATCCACAAAAGGACTTGTCCTTTTATCCCATGACTATTGAGCTTACTTAGGAGACTTTGATGAGGAACTTTATCAAAAGCTTTCTGGAAGTCAAGGTAGACAACATCTATTGGGTCCCCCTTGTCCATATGTTTGTTCACTCCCTCAAAGAACACTAACAGGTTAGTGAGAAAAGATCTTCCCTTACAGAACCCATGCTGAGTCTTCCTCAATAGGTTTTGTTTATTAATGTGCCTAGTACTTCTTTCCTTAATAACAGTTTCCACCAACTTACCAGGTATCGACGTCAGACTGACTGGCCTATAATTTCCCAGATCTCCTCTGGAACTCTTTTTAAAGATGGGAGTGACATTAGCTACCTTCCAGTTCTCAGGAATGGAGGCAGATTTTAATGAAAAATTACAAATTTTTGTCAGGAGATCCACAAGTTCACATCTGAGTTCTTTCAGAACTCTCGGATGTATGTCATCAGGGCCTGGTGGACATAGGACCTCCACTCTTGTCACCTCAATGTGACTCAGGTCTTTCAACACCCCTCACGAAATCAGTGGTTCTGGAGTGGGCAAATACTTCTCATCTTCCACAGTGAAGACAGAGGCTAAAAATGCATTCAGCTTATCAGCCATTTCCCTATCATCCTTCAGTACTCCTTTTAAAAGCTCAACAGATGCTGGGGAATTAGTAGCAGGCACCATAAGACCCATGGGCACCATGTTGGGGAACCCTGCATCAAAGTATACCTAAGTAATATTCATAGAATCATAGAGTTGGAAAGGACTTCCTGGGCCATCTAGTCCAACCCCCTGCACAATGCCAGAAATTCACAAACACCTCCTCCCACACCCCCAGTAACCCCTGCTCTATGCCCAGAAGAGGACAAAAAAACCCCTCCAGGATCCCTGGTCAAACTCACCTGAAGAACAATTTCTTCCTGACCCCAAAGTGGCAATCAGCATTTCCCTGGGCATGTAAGAAAGGGCACATTCAATAATGACTAGAGAGAAAGATTTGTAAGAATTTTAAAATCTGTGTAGCTGCTCCCCTGCCAGGACCCAATAGACCCCTTTTCTTCTCCAAATATTTTTAGAATGCATAGAGGGTAGACCATCTGTACAGTGAGTGATGTATCTGCCATAGCAGGTCAGCTTGAACTGTGGGAGCTTGGGTCTATTCTTGGCTGCAACAGCTGTCTTTTCCTCCAATATCTGGGGAAGAAGTTCTAGCCAGTTGCCTGCCAGGATTGATTACTGGGTAAAATGTTACAGGCCAAGATAATATAGGAAAACAGAGTTGCTATGTTTGTCACCCTTTATCTTCCAGTCCTGCATTTAAATAATGACTGTGAATGCAGTAATTGCTGCAAACATTCTCTCTCTCTTTTTTGTCCATTACACTGTGTCTGGAGCTTAAATGTTTGTATTTCTGACTGAAACAGAAAATTGGACAATAAAATGGCCATTATAAATATGATCGCTAAAGGATGGAATCTACGAAACATTTACTTCATGGGTGGGGGGGAAATCTCATTAAAGCCAGAGTATCACTTGTCTGTTCCAGTGATCCAGCTGAAAGACTAATTCTGTGGATCGGCTTAAGCTGCAGGAGCCCAGTGAGTAACTCACATCACTGAAGCCAGGCTTTAAAGAAGATGGAGTGGAGACAGCTTGTGATCCCCCCCATGACTAAGGCACATTTGTGCTAGCTTTTGCCACTTCTATGGCTCATTATAGACCACAGTTTGCAGTTCACACAGAATGGCACATAGTTCTTGCTATTGCTCATGACAGAGCAACATAAAGACCTGGAACTTAGTTAGATGATCTTTAGAAAACCGAGGCTGTTTTCTGGTACAAACGAATACACCACAGGTAGTGTCGGTGTGTTTATTCCCCTCAAAGAACACATTGAAAATGGACCTTGCTCACAAATGACCATTTCCCCCTCAACTCCATGTACACCATCGCATTTCTTCACAATTCAAAACAAGCAGTATTTTAAGTGGTTTTGGGTCTCCACAGCTGTCTGGGAAGGTGGCAGTTTTGTTAGGATTACATGTCCCAAAATCATCACAGCAGATCATGTGTCATACAAAATCAGCAACATTTCGAGTGTATGGGCAGCATTCACCATGCTGGCTCAAGCTCAGAAATTTACTGGATTATATTGTAGCCCCCAGGTGGCAATGTAAGAATGTACAGTTTTTGTGATGCAGTAAAGAACACTTGATTAACACAAATATGTTTGGCTTTGGGATTTAAGCTGGCAATATGAGTAATGCTGGACTAGTTATGCAGCCATCCTTCCCAACACAACCCACTAGGATCAAGAAAACAAGGACATTTTTTCTAGCATAATTTTTCTGTTGGTTAGGTTGGTCAGATGTAGGACTGCCAGGACTCCAGTGGGTGTGGAGGATCCCTTGCCCCTAGGTCCTATTGCCTGCCACTGCTTGGAGTGGCAAGTTTTTGGGGGGTTTTAATGCAACCTTGTGAAGTTACCATACATTTTTCCTGGAAGTGACAAAGGGTAGCTCTAGGAATTGCTGGAAAGTAGAAGTTCCAGTGCTTCCTAGAATTACTGTTTGTTGCTTCCAGTAAGAACTTCCAGCAAGTATATTAGGCTGCATTAAAAAAAAAAATCTTCTCCAACACTACAGCCCTCCCCCAGCCTAGTCAGATGATACACAGAGGATGTGCTGAAAGCACTTGTGAAAGCAGTGTGAGAATGTGCTTGTGCAAATTATTTGCAATGTAATTCAGAATAATTTTAAATGTCCAATAAAAAGGTGACTATTTTTTCAGGTATTATGAATGTTGCTCACTGTCTGTACTTGAATTTCATGATCCAAAGAGGGGAATGTTCAATGAGAGAATCTAAAGATTCAAAGAGAAGAATGTTTTCCAATCACAATGAATAAGAACCACTTATTTCATAGTATGCATGGTTGAGATAATAGTAGTGCAGATCAATACTGACCATGTTTATCCCCTTGAGTTCAAAAGGGCTTACTCCTCTGTAATTGTGCACAGGATTGCACCGTTAATCTGTAATGCCTTTTTTGTCCTTAGCTTGTGAGTAAGACTAAGTCTAACATTGTCAAATTGAACAACTGTTCCTAAAATCTAAAAAATGTGTGTAATCTGATCTGAATCATCCTGTTACTGTGAATGGCCATGGTATTTGGAGCGCTAACTACATATCGCAGGCTCAAATGTGTCATGGGTGCTCTGTTTTGTTTTGTTTTTCAACAGCTTCAGGAAGATGGAATTTGTGTGGAGAAACAAGACACAGAAAGAGGCCATTTTGTGCTCTAAATTCAACACTCCTGATGCTGGAACACTACTGCAGATACTAGCACTATATTGGGTCCCCATTGCTATTTTTGCCTGAAATACAAGAACATTTACCTCTAAACATAGACCAAGAGCACAGTGCATATGTGGCAAACACAAAAACTAGTATAAGTGATCCCTGTAAAAGCAAGAACAATGATAAAGAATGAATTGAAACTGAACCTTCTACGAGTTTTAAGACATGCTGAATCAGGGCCCATGAAGCAACCATGAAAAATGGTTAAAAATGAAAAGCATTTTTTTTCTTTTGTATTGCTGAAGTGAGAGATAATATTTTTCACATAAACTGCCAGCCATATTTTAAGGGAAGAAAAACTGGGAAAGTTAAGGTCACATCGGTTTGCTCTCTTTTGGCAAATATTCTATCAAAGTATACCACAGCTGATGGGAATTCCTCACACTGAAATCAAATTGAAACTGGCTCTGTGACAGTTTCTCCCCCTCCCCCTGATGTAGAGGAATGGAGATTATCAGTAGCTTGGAAGTTGGCCGTGGAAGGTGTTTGATCAAAGGAAGCGTTCCTTCACACAAATATGGATGTACAAGCAGGGAACTCACAAAGACTTGTGGGGAGCAGCTCAGATTCCCCTGTATCCCACTCCCCCATTATTTCCTCTTTCCTTTTGCTGGCAGCCCTCATCACCTTTTCCTGCTTCCTTCTCTCCTTAACACCCACCAGCCAATCTACCTTCATCTGCCTCTCTTTCTTCAGTTTTTTTCTCCTTGACAGCTTCTCTCTTGGAACATTCTGACCCAGTTGCTTCTTGGTGGTAGCAGCAGGGCTGGTTTGCCAGGCTCAGCCTAAGTGTGTGGATAGCGATTTGCTAGTGGTCACTGCTAAGCCTGTTCCATGAGATTCCTCTCCATCAGATGGCATGATGGGAGGGGAATGGGACATTTTCTAGGGTTATTTTGGCCTGCAAATCCATACCTGTTTCCCCCGATTCTTTGCTTTACAGAAACCAAGGCTTAGAAGGTTCAGCAATATTATTGTGGTTGCTTAGCAACCTCCAAAATGTCCACCGAGAGCTCTTAAAGCTGCATTGTTTCTTTTATGTTGTGTCTGTTATGGCAGCCATATGAATTAAAAATCCTCTTGTTAACAGCTTTACTCAGTTCTTGCAAACTGAGGGCCAAGGTTTCTTTGACTGAATCAATCCATCTCATGCTAGGTCTTCCTCTTTTCCTGCTGCCTTCAATTTTTCCTAGTGTTATTGCCTTTTTCAGCGAGTCTTGTCTTCCCATAATGTGACCAAAGCCTCAATTTAGTCATTTTATCTTCTAGGGGAGAGTTCAGGCTTTATTTGATCTAGAACTCACTTATTTGTCTTTTTGGCAGTCCACAGTATCTGTAAAACTCTCTTCCAACACCACATTTCAAATGAATCAACTTTCTTCCCTTCAGCTTTCTTCATTATTTAACTTTTACACCCATACATAGTAATGGAGAATACTATGGTATGAATTAATTTGATCTTGGTCTCCAGCGACACATTGTTAAACTTAAGAATCTAGCTCCTTCATGGCTGCCCTTCCCAATGTAAGTCTCCTTCTGATTTCTTGATTGTTGTCTCCCAGAAGGAGGAGGAGGAGGAGATTGGATTTATATTCACCTTTCACTCAGAGTCTCAGAGCAGCCTACAATCTCCTTTCCTTCCTCTCCCACAACAGGCACCCTGTGAGGAAGGTGGGGCTTGCGAGAGCTCTGAGAGAACTGCTCTTGAGAGAGCAGCTCTGAGAGAACTGTGAATGACCGAAGGTCACCCAGCAGCTGTATGTGAAGGAGTGGGGAATCAAACCCAGTTCTCCAGATTAGAGTCCACCACTCTTAACCACTACATCAAACTGGCTGTTGATGGAGCTAAGGAATAGAAAATCTTGAACAATTTCAATTTCTTCATTGCAAGCCTTAAAGTTGTGTAATTCCCCAGAAATTATTACTTTGGTATTTGTGGTGTTCAGCTGTAACCCTTCTCTGGCACTTTGTGTTTTAACCTTTATCAGTAGTCATTTCAAGTCTTCACCATCTTCTGCCAGCAATGTAGTGTCATCTGCATATCTCAAATTGTTAATGTTCCTTCCACCAATTTTCACTCCACCTTCATCTAAATCTAATTTAAATCTTATTCTGGGGGATTTTAATTTGCAGGTAAAAAGGAAAACACTACTTTAATTGAGCTTGGTAACTGATGGGCAGCCAGTGGAGTGACTGTAGAATGGGAGTACTATGCATGCTCCACTCAGCTCCCAATAATAACTTTGCAGCATTCTGAACCAACTAAAGCCTCCAAGTTGATTTTGAGGGCAGACCTATGCAGAGTGCATTACAATAGTCATGTCTCAGAGTTAGTGTCATGGATCCAGGTGGATAGGTCAGCCAAGCCAAGTTAGGGAGGCATTTTCTAAACTATGGCCCCGTTCATACAGAGCATTTGCCCCGCTGAAGGCACAGGAGTCCCGTGGACCTTCCGTGCACGATCATACGAGCACATATGGGAGGCGTAGCGCTCCCGTGGCCAACCCGCGGCTTCCTTCCGAAAATGTGGAGTAAAAAAACTACTAGGTTCAAAGTACTAGTTTCCGGAAACCCCGGGGCAAAGGCCAGCGTCTGATCGCAGGAGCGCCAGTATCCCGCAGCTTCCAATGCTGGCCCATGTCCCAGGGTTTCTGGATGTTGTAAGTTTCCATTGGATGCACACCAACGCTGAATGAGGCATGCGCATATGCAAGACACCGGCAGCGGCCGGCCCCCCCAACGGCACATGCACACTTCGTAACAGCACAGCTTGTGTGGTCTGCTGCGCCACTTTTTTGCCGTGCTGCAGCAGCGCGGTGTGATCAGCACTTGGAGCTGGAGCGTGACAACCTGGTGGCCCATATGATCGGGCTACTGTGCCTTATTTTGCTCTGGGGCAAACTCCCATGCCTCCCCCCCCCGCATTTTCTGGCCCATATGACCGGGGCCTAAGTTGGAAAAAAGCATTTTTTGTGTGGCTGCATGAACTTGCTCCTCCAGCTATAACTGTGTGTCCACTATGGCCCCTAAACTCTTAAATGAGTCATCAGGGGTCAGCTAAACCCCATCAAAAGTAGTCAGCATAATGCCATTTAAGACCTCAAGCTTCCCAACCAGCATTATGTGTATCCTCTCCAGCAGGGCTTTTTTTGTAGAAAAAGGCCAGCAGGAACTCATTAGCCTAACAGGCCACACCGAACAGCAGAAACTCATTAGCATATTAGGCCTCACCCCCACATTATGAGAAGTGTGGTCATCCAGCCACACCCACCTTTTGCTTCTTATTCTGTTTACCTTGTTTGTTGTCAAAACCCAGGGCTTTTTTGTAGCAGGAACTCCTTTGCATGTTAGGCCACACACCCCAATGTAGCCAATCCTAATGCGTTTCTGCTGTTGAGTGTGGCCTATTATGCTAATGAGTTCCTGCTGGGCATGGCCAGCTTGTGAGCCAGCCGGAACTCCATTCCTGTGTGTTCCTGCCCAAAAATAGCCCTGCTCTCCAGGGTCATTTTCAGTCTGTTCACTTATAGCCACTTAACCAGGGCTCTTTTTGTGACAGGAACTCCTTTGCATATTAGGCAACACACCCCTAATGTAGCCAATCCTCCAAGAACTTACAGTAGCCCCTGTAAGAAGAGCTCTGTAAGCTCTTGGAGGATTGGCTACATTAGGGGTGTGTCACCTAATATGCAAAGGAGTTCCTGCTACAAAAAGAGCCCTGTACTTAACCACAGCAGTTAGTGGCTCAATATCTCTACCACTTCACAAGCAGATTTGGATAAAGAGATCCAGAGCTGGGTATCATCAGTATATTTATAACATCCAGTTCTAAAGCTATGAATGATTTCTCATAAAAGGATCTAAGGCCCCTTCACATGGAGCATTTGCCCCGCTGAAGGCACGGTAGCCCTGCGGACTTTCCGTGCGCGATCACACCAGCACATCTGGGAGGCGTAGCACTCCCGTGGCCAACCCGTGGCTTCCTGTGGAAAACACAGAGTAAAAAACTACTAGGGTCGAAGCACTAGTTTCCAGAAACCCCGGGGCAAAGGCCCGCGTCTGATCACGGGAACGCCAGTATCCCGCGGCTTCCGACGCCCACCCATGTCCCGGGGTTTCCGGATGTTGTAAATTTCCATGGGATGCGCACCAACGCTGAATCGCGCATGCAAGACATGGACAGTGGCCCACCCCCCCAACAGCGCATGCACACTTCGCAACAGCGCGGCTTGCGTGGTCTGCTGCATGGCTTTTTTGCTGTGCTGCAGCAGCACAATGTGATCAGCCCTCGGAGCTGGAGCATGGCAATCCGGTGGCCCCTGTGATCGGGCTACTGCAACTCATTTTGCTCCAAGGCAAACTGCCATGCCTCCCCCCCCCGCGTTTTTTGGCCTGTATGACCGAGCCCTAAATTTATCGAATGACAAAAAATTACCAGTTATCTAAATCTGATAAGCCCTTTGAGTATGAGGCAGGAACTCAGGCCAAATGGCTCTTCTGCTGCTCCCTTTGATTTGACACTGGCTATCTCATTTCCCTTTGGTGTTAGTTGTACTGTATGGGTTGGATCCAGAACAAATTGGTAATTTCCACCAACTCCCCTTCCCACTGCAGACTTCTCTCATGTAATTCCTCAGAGTCCTGTGTCCCCCCCTCCATTGTGGAAATCAGTGGGCTGCAGTGGGAGGGGGAGGCAGGAAAGAGTCATTCTGCCATTACAAACATCTGTTAATTCTGTACTTTCTGCCTGTTAATTTTGTACTTTCTAAGGCTGCAATCACATGCTCCTTTAGATCTGACATAGGTGCAAATGCCTGACAGATCTAAAGGGAGGGATCAGACAGCAACATCTGGGAAGTGTCCTGCAGTTGTTGGCAACCCATGCTGCTCCATCATGGAAGTAGAGTTAAGGCATTGAGGAAAGTCCAGTGTTATCTCAGGCCATGGATGGACTTTCCCCTGTCTGATCACTCAAGCGTGCTCTCATGCTGTTGGGATGGTCTGAAGCCATGTCCCCCCCCCCGCCTTTACAGTATGTGCATCATCGCATACTCCATCGCATACTCAGTGCAGAGGTGTGATTCCTCATTTATGCACAAGGGAAATGGCACAAAAAAAAGACTCCACCCACAGTTGCATCTGATCACACAGTGACAGGCTGCTCCCGCAGCTTCAAAGAGCTATGTGATCTCATAACTGCATGTCAAATTCCTCCAGAGGGAATAGCCTTACTTCCCCTCTGCTTCAACTGGTGCATGTGACCGCAGCCTAAGTCTGTTAGTGTCACTTTCTTGTGCATTATTCTGATTATTTGCAGAGTGTACACATACTGATTTCTTATGTATTAAACACACGGAGTTTGTTGCTGTACTGTCACTCTTTGCAGAGCACACATATTTAAGAGGTAGTTCTACCAAGTGGTTAAGATGCTGAACTGCAGACCGGAAGGTCAGTAGTTCAGCAGTTCAAGACCCAAGTGCCACATGACAGAGTGAGCTCTCATCTCTGGTCCCAGCTCCTGCCAACCTAGCAGTTCAAAAGCAAGAAATTGCAAATAGATAAATAGGTACAGCTTTGGTGGGAAGGTAACAGTGTTCCATGCACCTCGGAGTCTAGTCATGCCAGCCACATGACCATGGAAATTTCTTTGGACAGTGCTGGCTCTTCAGCTTGGAAACAGAGATGAGCACCACATCCCTAGAGTCGGATTCAACTGGCTTTTGAGCAAGGGGAACTTTTACCTACCTTTACCTCTACCAAGTGCTCCAGTCTAATCGAGTATTTTTCAACCAAGTACTCACAGTCACTTCCTCCATTTCTTGAGAATCCTAGTTCTTACCTCTCTTGTTCCCTGCCTTCCTTGATGCACCAAATGCCTCCCTCTACCTGTTGAGTAATACTTCCTGACTTCTTTGGGTTGCCAGATTGAAGTGTCTGTGCCCATTCTGCCATATTTCCTTCCTTTGCAGCAGATGCCAAATACATCCCTATCCCTGCTTTGCTATGCTTCTTTGCTTCCTTTGGGTGCCAAACACCATCCCATGTCTGCTCTGCAGTGCTCCCTGCCCTATGTGGGTGCCAAGTGTCTGCCTCTGATTACTCTGCAAGCAAAAATTCTAATTGCCCTTTCTTCTGTGACACCAAATGTATGGTAGGGAGGACATCTTTGATACTGCACAATTTCTGAGAATTGTATTCCAGCTGGATAAAAAACACAGACGTTGTACTGGAATCGTGCTTTGCCTTTAATTGCTTATAAAACAGGTACCATTTCTGCTGCCTGTATAAAATTTGACAAGAAGAATTCCTTTGGGTGCATTCCCTAAAGATTTCACCTGAATTGGCTAGAAAACAAAGAAGTTACAGCCTAACTATGTGTATTTATTTTGAAACCGTTGAAATGGAAACAACTACATTTTTAACAATGAAAATGAAATGAAATGAAAATTGTAATGATATACACCTGTTTATGTATGCAGCTATTGTTCACATGGATTCCCTCTGGCTGGCACAACAGCCTCATTGATCATCTCTCATCACTCACACACATGTAGAGAACCAGTACTTTGACCAGCACCATGCCCAGTTCTACGTCCTCTTGGCCATAGTTTATAGCTGGCAGATGTAATTGGTGCCAGTCCATGCCTGACCACAGTCCCTTTGTTCTTCCTACAATGTTTGTCAGGGAATTAACTAAACCCAGAGTTGCTGCAAGACAGTTCTCTTACACGTCCCAGAATGGAATATAGGCTTGAACAATGTGGATTTAAGCTTGAAGGACAAAGCAAAGGCTAAAATTTGTCAGGCGTGAGACAATCAGAATAGATAAGCTGCATTTTTACTGAGGAGGTAAAGAACTTGGCCTGCATGGTAACAGGGTCTTCCAGCACCCCCTAATGGAACCTAGAAACATCTGCATGAGAACCTAGGAAGTTCCTTAGGAATTTCTATAAACAGAGAGCAATTAAGAATTAATTCATTCCTTTCTATGTTTATTTCTTCTCTGGATGTCAATACTTTTATATATCACAATCACAAATTGTATGTAACTTTTTTTAAAAAAATTCAAATATATTAAGATAAAGCTCTACATAAAGCCTAGCTGACTTTTCTGCAATCATTTCCTGTTGCTATGCTTACTGAATCACCTCATCTGAACACAAGCAGATTGAATCTGTCATAAATGTATGTTTGACAAGCTTTCCATTTTGCAGATTCCAATAACATGTATAATGACAAGGATTCCCTAGTGGTCATAGGAAAAAGAATACCATCTATACCTCAGTCTGCGGGGGGGGCAAATCCAAGTAACAACAAAAGCCTTATGAAGTTTGCATATACTATGTGAAAAGTAGGTAACAGATCTGAGTTAACAACATGTTTCCAACAATATTGTTAACTCAAATGTGTTATCTACTTTTTGCGTAGTATATGCAAATTTCATAAGGCTTTTGTTATTACTCGGATTTGCTCACTGTTTGTAATTATGCTAGTTAGAGATGCTGTTATGTAGTTCATTTTGTTGTGAAAACTGTTCAAAATAAAAAAAATAATGGGGGAGAATTATCAATGTTACCCACACAAAAATGGTCCTTCTCACATCCCCAGATATCCTGAAATAGCCCAGCAACAAAGTTCATTAAAGAATATGGCTAACAGACAGAGTTTGAGAACTCTTTTAAAATAGGGGAAGAGATTGGTTGCTATGACTTAATGAAGGTGGGGCAGGGCAGGGATGAAATATCACAGCATAGGTCACCATTTTTAGATGAGTCCTTCTGTGATTATGCATTAATTGACTAATGAAAATCTCAACCAAATCATCTTTTTTCATCAATAAGCTATTATAACCAACCTAAAAAATTACTGTCAGTAATCCCAGGAAACCTTGGGAAATTGTTTTTACTTTGGTACGTTAAAAATGGCCCAGGAGCAAGATAAGTGGCTCCTGGCAGTGGCAGCCCTGCAGAAGCCACTTAGGTCCCAAGTGGTGGCAGTGGCAACAACAATTGGAAAGTCACTTGTCACCTCCTCCTAAGCTTCAACCTGACTTGCAGCAGCGCAGGAGGAAGTGACAGTGACACCTGTAACTGCTGCCATGATTGCTGGTTGGCTGAGCAGCTCCTATGACACTGCTTAGTTTGACTTACTTCTTTCCTCTTGAGGCCCTCCATTCCTGATGTAAATTGCACTGTTCATGGCCACTGGACACAGTGATAGCCCACCTGGAGGCAAAAAGGGAAAGGAACAGAAAATAGACCATGCCAGTAAAGGAGATGGTGAGTTAGTGTCCATACCCCTCAGGAACCAACCGCCCACAATGGGAGAAGTTACTGTTCTTCATGTTCCTTGCTGCATTGTTCCCTTCTCTCTGGCTGTGGAAGGCAAGGAAGCAAGCCCTAAAGTGGCCATCTCTGTTCAGTGTGAAGAGGCAGTGGTGTGGAAACATCACGAGGGAGGTGGGAATTCTTAGCCAATTAACTCAGCCAAAGAGAAGGAGGTCCCTATAGGTACTGAGGCCTTTTGCTCAGGACCTATCAAAAGCTGGACCCAGCCCCAATCTGCTTTCAGCAGATAAAACATCATTCTTGGGAGACTATTCAGGCAAAGGCAAGTTGAAAAAATAAGCCTTGATGAATTTTCAGTATATGAGGTATACTTTGTTTTCTACAGTTTTACATAGGAACTCATTATTGGCCATTGCAGCTGTTCTAGTCCCTTCTAAATTTCAAATGAGGCACAGAACTTTATTAGCCAGGGAGCTAATTGCCCAGCCTATGGGTCATTGCCCAGAAAGTTATATAAGAGTTTTCCTTGGTTTCCCACATGGGCATTTGCCACATGGCATGTGAGGAAAGCTGATGCTTGGCTTCACTTGTGCTTTGCTATTGGAGAGATGAGCAGAAGAGTTTGAGGCAGTGTCCTTGTTTGGGAGACTGTTGGGAGGACTAGCAGGATTTGGAATGTCACACTAATTTGGGCTACAGCTTGGGGCCTCAATCCATTTTGTTGTTATTATTTTCACACATTGGCAGATGAGCTCTTTGTTGCTGAGTTTCTGGCCTTTTTCTGCAGGATGGGTATGTGTGGCATTCTTTGGTGCTGGTAGCAGCTTCAGCACTTCTGTACTCCAGATCTTGTCACTTGCTGTGGGTCCCGAGGGACAGCTTTTGCAGTTGATGATAAACTTTGCCAGGCCCATATGCATGGGTGTACATATGAGTGCCCAGCTCCCTTCCCAAACAGCCTGACACCCTCTCCAAACAGCTGTGCCTCCCCCCTTTCCCCTCTCTGTGAAGTGGGGTAGGGGGCGCAGGAAGGGGATGCAAGGAGAACAGCCTGTTAGTACCAGGGGTTAAGGGGCTGCTCAGGGGATTATTGTCCTGCTGCTGCTAGCTAGCTAGCCAACAGAATCAGGTTGTGCCTGTAAAACCTCAAGAGGCTCTCCCGGCTCCTTCAGCAAAGCTTGCAAGATATTTTGGATCTTCTGGGGGGAGGGGGGAGGCTGTGATTCTGGAGCAATGCACAGTGCTTCAGAGAGAATACAACTCCCTGACCTTTCTTTATTATTTCTGAACTGCCCCAGGTGCTGCTCCCCCCCATTTTTACCTGTCAGCTGTTACCTAGCCATGTCTCTCCTCTTCTATATTTCCCTAACAGCAACAACCCTGTGATGTGGTCAGCTCCACTGTACTAAACTGCCCCCTTAGGGGCCCCCAACAAATTTTTTCTGGGTATGGGGCTGACCTTTGCCTTTCTGGACTCTGGTGCTTGCCAATTGCTCTGGTTCCTGCTCTTATTGCTGCTTTGCTAACCAGCTGGATGGGGGGAGGGGCAGTGTAGATGCCTGCCAGATGGTTTTAAAGCATCTACTACATTTGTAAACTTGTCTCAGCCTTACAACTTGGAAGAGCATGAATCCTGGGCCTCAGGCTTGTATCCCCTGCAGCATTTGCTAGGTTTGAAGGTTTCAGCATGAGACATAATGGCAAAAGGGCCTTGATGAAAGTGATGCATGAATTGCAGCTTATCTCCAGATTGCAGAGATCAGTTCCCTTGGAGAAAATGGCTGCTTAGGAGGGTGGACTCTATGGCATTGTACCCCACAGAAGTCCCTGTCCTCCCCAGGCTCCATTCCCAAATCTCCAAGAGTTTCCCAACTTGGATCTGGCAACTTCATCTCCATCCCTGTTGATAGCTGTAGGGACCTGGCAACCTTGTTCCCTCTGGTTGTATTTATTGTATACATTACAATGGAACAGTCTGTTCCCCCATTTGATATTTGTGAGCATTGGTTTAGTCTCATGGGTTGGAGTACTTGTTTGTTAGTTGTGTTTGTTAGAACTGTAGACAGCATAAGCTTCCTTGTCCTGAAGCTTCCTTGTCCTTGCTCCCATCCCTGCATCTTCTTGCTAATGACCAGGTGTTGTTTTGAACACATTCATTTCTGGTATATGAACCTAAGATCAGGAACATGATTGAGTACCTTGTCCCTGATCTGCAAACATATGTCATGCTTGTATAGAGATGATAGTGTTTACATCTCTCCAGAAGGTTTGTGATGTATATTTGGCTGCTTTGCATCAACACCTGCAGGATGTTATAGTCAGTAATTGAGGGTTAAGCAAGGCGTGTTAAGCAAGGCATGTTAAGCCAGGCTAACCACACACCAAGCTGGGCACACGCTTGATTTGATCTTTGCGGCGAGGGTAACAGTGGACTGGGTTACTGCCTTGGCAGTCCCATGGTCGGACCACCATGCCCTGAGGGCCCGTTTGAATGTTCCGCCCTGACCCTGTTTAGGTGGCGAGCATATTTCAGCTCAACTGCAGAGTCAGATGGACCCTGTGCAGCTCCAGATGGCCCTGCAGGATCTGATGCCCCCTGGCAGCTCATTGGATGAGCTTGTGGAGGACTGGCAGAGCTGGGTCTCCGCAGCCATCAACGAGATCACTCCCGGAGCCCTCTGCGCCCCTGCACTAGGCTCGCTCCTTGGTTTACCCAGGAGTTGCAGCTTATGAAGTGGGAGCTGAGACGGCTACAGAGACAGTGGCGCCATGCTCAAGACAAAGCAACAAGAGCATCCTATAGGACGTTTACGAGATCCTACGAGATGGCAACCAAAGCCGCAAAGAGGGAGTTCTATGCAGCTACAATTGTGTCCACTAGCTCATATCCAGCCCAGTTGTTTAGAAGATTTGATCTATAACAGTTCTGCCACAGGGCAGACCAAATGCTAGAGAATTGGATATTGGCTGTGAGGCATTTGCAAGCTACTTTGCAGATAAAGTCTTGACATTTCACTGCAACCTCTCCGCCATATTTGAAACAGTGAGCAAGCTTGAGGCCCCTTGCATGTCTTCGATTGTGGTTCTGGACCATTTCACCCAGCTCGGTCTGGAGGAAGTCAACAGATTGCTTGCAACAGTACGCCCAGCCACGTGCTACCTTGATCCCTGCCCTTCCTGGCTTATTAAAGCTGGCTACGAGGGATTCCGAGGTTCCCTAAGGGAAATTATCAATAAGTCCCTTTCTGAAGGGCAGTTCCCGGGGGCACTCAAGGAAGCGATGGTACACCCTGTTTTGAAAAAACCATCTCTGGATCTGGCCGAATTGGCCAACTATCAGCTGGTTTCCAATTTGCCCTGTTCGGGCAAATTAATTGAGAGGGCAGTGGCGATACAGTTGCAGGGATTTCTGGATGACACTTCTGTACTAGATCCCTTCCAGTCCAGCTTTCACCCAGGACATGGGATGGAGACGGCGCTGGTCGCTCTGATGCATGACCTCAGGAGGCATCTAGATCGGGGTGGTTCAGCAGTACTGTTGTTGTTAGATCTGTCGGCTGCATTTGACATGGTTGACCTCCAGTTGCTGACCCACTGCCTTGCCGATGTGAGGATTCAGGGGCTTGCCTTGCAATGGCTTGCTTCCTTTCTCCAAGGTTGGGGACAAAGGGTGGTGCTAGGGGAACAGTAGTCCAGGAGGTACCCACTGGAGTGTGGTGTGCCTCAAGGGGCTGTGCTGTCCCTGATGTTATTTAACATCTACATGTGCCCTCTTGCCCAGATTGCCCAGAGGCATGGGCTGGATTGTCATCAGTACACTGATGATACCCAGCTCTATCTGATGTTGAATGGCCAGTCGGACTCCATACTGGAAGATTTGGACCAGGCTTTGCAAGCCATGGCTGGTTGGCTCAGACTGAGCCAGCTGAAGCTGAACCCGGTGAAGACGGAGGTCCTGTGCCTGAGTCGGGGCGATTCAGGGATAGGGTTCCCACTCCCGACCTTCGGTGGGGCACCATTGGTGCCAGCACCAGAGGTTAGGAGTTTGGAAGTGCTCCTGGATGCCTCCTTAACAATGGAGGCCCAGGTAGCCACCACTGCTAAGTCGGCCTTTTACCATCTTCAGCTGATTCGGCAGCTGGTTCCCTTCCTTGGCCACAACAACCTGGCTACAATTATCCATGCAATGGTCACCTCAAGACTAGACTACTGTAACACTCTTTACATGGGGCTGCTCTTGTTGCAAATCTGGCAGCTGCAGCTAGTGCAGAATGCCGCGGCCAGGCTTCTGGTGGGCCTCCCTAAAAGGGAGTACATCTGGCCTGTGCTGAAGGCACAGCACTGGCTGCCAATAGCATACCGAATTCGCTTCAAGGTGCTGGTACTGACCTTTAAAGTCCTATATGGCCAGGGTCCGACATACCTGCGGGACCGCCTTTCCCCATATATACCCCAGGGAGCAATACCTGGAATGGTTCACAACACCAACTGACCATTCCAGGCTCTAAAGACACCAGGCTTGCAGCCACCAGGGCCAGGGCCTTTTCAGTGGTGGCTCCTTACTGGTGGAATGAGCTCCCAGAGGAGATCAGGGCCCTGCATGATCTTCTAAGTTCCACAGGGCCTGCAAGAAGGAGCTCTTCCATTAGGCCTTCAATTAGGAGCCACCACACCACCACAACCAACATCTGTGGCTATGGGAGGGCTTTGGCTGGGAAAGTGTGTCATACCATCACTCAATGTTGAGGATCACTGAAGTGAAAATAACTGTTGTATACCTTTAGTATGCCGTCCTATTAAATGGAAGAAGTTTACTAGGACTAGCACATTAATTATTGGACAGTTTTAATGTTAAAATGTTTTAACTTTGTATATGATTTTTATGGTACTGGCTACCAATTAATGTAAGCCGCCCTGAGCCTGTGCGTGGGGAGGGTGGGGTATAAATTGAAATAATAAAATAAAATAAAATAAATCATTTGGCAGGAATAAGGCAGATTGCTCATAGTAAGTAGGGTGAATTGACGAATACCTTGAGCCATCAACAGTGATGGTAGTTTTTGAACAGCCCACCATCTGTCTCACTGGTGGGGTGGGTTGAGAGGGGAGGTCCTGGTGCTGAGTAGCAACACCTAACCCTTAGTTGTCTCTATGACATGCTGAAACTTGGCATTTCTGGGCACAGGCATGTACATGTGAAGAAGACAGATGTGAAGAAATTGCTGGCCGTATTTTGAGCCAGGGTGGAGTAGCTCAGATATCAGTAGCCATAACTCAGTAGCCAGATATCAGCCCCCACTTAAAATTAGAAAAGTTATAAGTATGACAGAGATCAGCTAATTAAAATGTAAGGAACTAGTTGAAACTGACACTGTCTGGTTACTTTATTTGGGGAATGGTGCTGAGACAAGAAGTCTATCCTTTTCTGAAGTTCTGTGCTTTTATATTTTGCCATTGAACATCATTAGCTCTCCTTTCCAACATACTGTCATACCTTGATTCAGAAATAGAATTTTATTAAGAGAAATAGAATTTTATTAGTGTGTGTAAGAATGTGTGGATGCATGTGTATGTGTATTGGTTTTCTTTTCATCATTTTAATGGTCATACTAAAAACCATTTTGAATTTTCCAATCAGATTTCAGGGATTGTTTCAATGACCTTTTGCTTTCTTTAAATCAAACTAGGAGACTATTCTTGACACTTCTCTCCAAAGCTATACAAATGGCTTTGCTGCCCTCTAATGTCAGCAATTTCTTTCAAACATTTCAAACTAAAAATGCCTCCCTGTGCAGAATTTGGGTTTTATCTGCATGCACATATTATAGCTAATCAAAGTACTTCCTCCCTAATACTACAACACCATTTGCAAATTTGCACTTTGGAGGAAAGGGGAGTTGACAGGACATTTCACCTCTGGCTGTGGCTGAGAAAGCTATAGACAGCCTAGTGCTGCTTGCCTCCTTCTCCTCCTCCTCCTGTCATAGGAGCTCTTAGTTCCTGAACAGTGAAAGGTGGGTGGGAGGAGATTCTCTCTCTCTCCTATCTGTTCTCTGATGGAATTGTGCATTGTGCAAATGTATACTGAATGAATGGCATGTTGTTCAGCAGTAACGGTTACTGCATCCATTTTTTTCTGCACTGTAAAATGGGTTTTGTAGTTTTACAACTATAAATATGGTCATTACCACACATGCATATTTTGTAATTATTTGCATTTGAAACTAATAAAGCTCTGATCTGAAACACAGCTGTGCATCAATACTTTAAATGCTCAAAATCAAACTAGAATTAGTTCTAATATCAGGAGGGGCTGGTATCCTTCTGATTCTAGGAACTCACAGGCAGCTTACTTCTGGTTTAATCTCTGTGAGCAATGGCAGACAAAAGGGGCAGGGATAGAAGAGTTATTCAACATATATGAACCTGAGGGGGCCCTGTCCAATCATAAAAATTAGCCAATCATCTTCTCAATTGGTGTTTCTGTGATGAGCATTTCCACTTTCTGCCAGTCTCGTTGTACCAATTTGAAGGCTTTGGGAGGACTTTCTGACTCTATGTAAGCAAGAGAAGGAACAGATTAATGATCTGATATAGGAAAGCTAACTAAATGCCTTGGGCTTCTTACATGTATCCCTGTATCTGAATCAGGACTAACCAGAGTTGTCTGGAAAAATGCCAGTTCCACTCCTTGTGTCTGTTTTATATGTGAACTAGGAATAAGGCCCATTGTGGAAATAAATACAACGGGCTCTAGAAAGAGGCTCTGGGAGAGTGCCCTGGCTTTGGGCACTCAGTGACAATTCGCTGTGGCAATCTCAGCAGGGTATAATGACAGAGTCCACCATTTTCTCCAGAGGAACTGATCTTTGCTACCTGAAGAGCAATAGTAATTTTGAGTGATCTCCAGCCCACCCCCAAGATTGGTAACAGTGGTTCCCCAGGAGGGAGTGGCTGGTTTGGAGAGTGGAGTCTATGACATTGTACCTGTCTGAGGTCCCACCCCTCCTCAACACTCACCTTCTCCAGGTTCAACCACTCAAATCTCCAGGAATTTCCCAACCTGGAGTTGATAACCCTATCTCCCTCCCAGCCAACCATCAACCTACTTTTAGTTTTCTATCTCCTCCCCCATCCCTCCTAGAGAGCAGTTGTAATTTTGAGTGATCTCCAGGTGGGGGCAACAATGGTTCCCCATCAGAGAATGGCTGGATTGGAGGGTGGAGTCTATGGCATCGTACCTGTCTGATGTGCCACCCCTCCTCAAACCTCACCCTCTCCAGGCTCCATCCCTCAAATCTCCAGGAATTGCCCACCCAGAGTTGGCAACCTGATCAGGACTGAGCCCAATGAGTTTTCTCCCTAAGGCCAACACAGGTGTGGAAAGGGCCTTTTACTGACAGAGGAGAAAGTACCAGTGCCAACTCTGATTAAGGAAATACCTGGAGATTTGGGGGGGTGGATCCTGTGGAGGGCAGCATTTGGGGGTGTGTGGAAGGACTCAGCAGGGTATAATGCCATAGAGTCTACCCTCCAAAGCAACCATTTTCTCCTGGGGAACTGATCTCTGTCATCTGGAGGTCAATTGTGACACTGGGAGATCTCCAGATCCCACCTGGAGATTGGCAGCCCTAGGGGAAAGTCAGCTGCACAGCGGGGAGTTGAAGAAAATGGTCTGATGGTCGCTGGCCCACCTCATTAGCCAGCCAGCCATGCTAAAGCTAAATAGGAGAAAAGCCTTTTTCCATTTATTCTGACAGGAAAGTAGCCATTGGGGAGGGGATTATGGGCAGGGGAGGGGGTTAAGCTGAAAGTCCTTTGTTTTTTTACTCACAGAACCAAGCTTGGCTGCCTACCAACAGCCACTGAGGGGACAGTCCCTCACAGGAGTCAAGAGAACTGTCTTCCTCAGGAGACAAAGCTGTCTGCCAGGGGGAGTGGGTGGGGAAGAGGAGCAGACCCAGCACCCGGCCAATGGCACGTGAGTACTCTTGAGTGGCGGCTGATGGGCCAATGGCTGAGGGAGGGCATTTTACAGCCAATGGGAGCGCATGGAATCTTACGAAACCAAAAGATAATTATTTATAAGGAGGGATGAGAGACTAGTGGCAAAACCCATTGCAGTCACAATGCAACAGGTGCTAGAAAGATGTTCTGGAGGAAAAGGAGCAGAAGGGCCAGGCCAGATGGTAGGTGAGGCCTTTCGCGGGGAAAAGTGGTGTAGGGGCCTCTGGAGGCCTTTCCCCACCCAGCCACCTCAGTGGGCGAGTGGGGAAAGGTGGCACGGGGGCTGTGGCTTTCCCTGTCCCTGGTTACCTACAGATCAGAGTGGCCATCCCGGAGGCAGGCCCCCTTCGTGGCCAATGCTGGGGCCAGAATTGTGGCAGCAGCAGGGTGCAGCAGGGAAGTGGCTGGGCCAGCAGGCCCTTCCCCCAGACAATCCATGGCCCTGAAGGGCGACAGTGGCGGGGCACATGAGGGCCAGCTGGCAGGCCCTGTTCCCAGGTCTAGGTAGCTGCAGGAGGCTGCAGCCAATGAAGTCCACCGTGGAGGTGCCCTGAGTAGGATCAGGGCCAGGCTCTGGCATTGTCTTGGCCGTTGACCACCTGACCAGCTAAGTGCAGGCATTGGGCTGCTGGAGCCTCTGCCTCATCTGTCGCCTCCCAGCATAGTGAGGCTGAGAGGCTGGGCAGCAGTTTGGTCAGAGGGTGGGCAAGACTTAGACAACACATGGCGATGCAGCCACCAATGGACTGTCAGCCCTTGTGACTGAGAGGTCTCCAGGCGAAAGGCTGTGGGAGCATGTTTCAAGAATCACATGAAAACTCAATTATATATAAGGAGAGATGTTTCCATCACCTATAGTTCAGGAATTTCTTCTTGACTTTTTGGATGGAGGATTCCTTGAGCCAGGGGTACAACCTCTGAAAATTTCATTTCAGTTGGGAGGAGAGCATTACATTTCAGTGGGAAGGAGAACAATGGAAATGATAACTGAATTTATTTACTAACTTGTTACCTTTAAAGAATCCAAATATTTTCTTTTAAACAGCAGAGGAATCAAATCCATTTGTGCAGATCCCTAACATTTTAGTTACAAAGCAACTTTTCATGGATCAGAATAATACATGTCTTACACATAATATTAAAGGACATTGGTGTGTGAGAAAACAATCATAACAGTAGTTTGGCCCACAACTTTAAAAAATGAGAATGAAAATGATTTTACAGGGAAAATTTGATATTTTGATATTTTTTCTGAATGTTGCTACTAAAAACTATAACTACTTATATTTCAGTCTTAAGATGTATAACAAACACTGCCACGTTTTAGACACTGTCACAAATAGATTGTCGATTCACAAAGTTGCACCATTTTAAAGATCACACTTGAGAACTCCAATTTTATTTTATTCTTCTAACAATCAATGCGCTCTATCAACTTGATATTTTGCAGATCCAGAGTGTGATTAGAGTATAGGACAAGGTCCACTCCTTAATTTTCTCATATATTGTATATACTTTTTCAACATTACTTGTGTTCAGTACGTTGACATTAATTAATTAATATAATTTTACACTACCCTTCCTCCAAGGAGTTCAGGGACGAGTACACCATTCTCCCTGTAAGCCTGCATTGTTTCCAGGCTAAACCTGTGTTGTGAGAGGGATTTTTTAAATCTTATTCAGGGATAACACTTCCAGAAAAAGAAAGAGCTTGGACGCCAGGTTATATAATTTCATGGGATTATATTGGTACATAAATTTTAACAAGAATTTCCCCTCCTTTTATCACATTAAGATTCCCAGAATGCACCCCAACCCAGAAAAATACTGAGAGCATATAGCTTAGCCCATCTTAGAATAACCCTGCCTAGAATAAAGTAGTAGCCTTGCATAAAGCAGCATAGAGCAAAAACAACAAACCTAATTAGATTTAGATTGGAATGTTGTTCAGACCATTGATTGTTATTGGAGCTATTGGAATTACAGATCTGTTGTACTTTTGGTTGGTTGGGGAAAAGGAATAGGTAGATGGAGTTGGATAACATCTTGGAGGGAGCCAGCAGTGGGCTGGGGATCCCAGTGATTGGGGGCAGGAAGAGGTATGGCAGTGGAAGAAGGTGCTGGAATGGAAGGAGATGGAAATATGGTTATACTTGGTCTCCTTCCAACCTTTGTCCCATCCTGAGACACATTGGTGTGAAGGCTAGGAATAGAGACTCCTCTTCAGCACTAATGTTGTACAATGCCAGAACCATTAATAATAAGATCAGAATGCTGCATGATTATATTGCAGCACAGAATGTGTACCTGGCTTGCGTGACCAAGACCTGGACTAGGGAGCGCGAGACAGTTGCCTTGCTAGAGCTAGTCCCCCTAGATTTCTCAATCCTTTATCAGTCCTGAACTCAGGGGCAGGGGATGGTGGTTAGTGATTCAGCCATTAGCTGTGAAGCATTTGCAAGCTTTCTTGTGGACAAAGTCTTGTTGCTCCGCCATGACCTATCCACCAATGTTGATACAGTATGTGAACTGGAGGCCCCTTGGCTGCCTTCTGATTCAGTTTTTGACTACTTCAGCCATCTCTCCCTTGCTGATGTTGTCAGGATTCTGGGTGCTGTTAGGCCAACCACATGCCTCTTAGATCTGTGTCCCTCATGGCTGGTGAAAGTCAGCAATGAGAGGATATGCAGCCCACTGATGGACATCATCAATCTGTCCCCGCAAACAGGGGTCTCTCTGGAGGATCTGAAAGAGGCTGTGGTGGTACTGCTCTTGAAAAAAAATCCTTGGATCCCACTGATCCTTCCAATTGCTACCCAGTCTTAAACTTATCATTTATGGGTAATGTAACTGAGAGAGCAGTAGCCAAGCAGCTCCAGAGTTTCCTGGATGTCACACTGGCATTAGATCCATTCCAGTCCAGCTTTCACCCCAGCCACGGGATATAGACAATGTTGGTTGCCCTGACAGATGATCACCGCACACAGTTGGATCAAGGTGGGTCAGCATTGTTGTTGTAAAATCTTGATTGGGTTAGAGCTGTACCAGTTGGATACAGGCTATTTTGGCAAAAGTATGCATGACCTTTCTGGGTTTCCCCCAGTCAAAAAAAAATAAGCAACAACCCTGTGAGGTAGATGAGGTTGAGAGTGACAGTGCCTAGTCAAAGGGTACCTAGAGAGCATAATGGCAGACAACCTGGGTCTTCCAATCTGACACTATAACTACTGCACCCAGCTGAACTACTGCACCCACCTGTCTGTCTAGGTGACATATATTGTACATATATATACCATATAAATAGTGTACAAAAACTGCAATATGCATACATGTGCAAACAAATCTACAAAAACAGCAGTGAATACTGGAGAACCCAAACCATTGACAAAAATATAACTGAATATAAAAAGAAACAAAATAGGCAACATTCACTCATGCCTAGTCCTCTTCTTTCAGTCTACCTGTAGCCCATTTAATTTCAGCCTTTTCTCAGTTTCCTTCTCCCTCCAGCTGTTACTCACGTAGAGAGATTTCTATCAATTGACATTTATCATGTCCTGGATAATAATCAGAGCTACATTAAGAAAATACCTTCAGTGTCTGAATGACAAGGTGAATGCCCTGTATCAAAAATGAATGTGTGAATCAGTCTCCAGACAAGGTGTTTGAGGAACTGTGCTAACAAGCTGCTTCCTGCTTAGCCAGAGGCAACTGAAGTTCTGTTTGCATAATTTCCCTAACAGGAGCCCTTTTTAAAACACACACGCTTTTTCAGGCTTGTTAAGTTACTTCAGAAATGTGCATCCTCATTCCTGATGCTCATGTTTACACTCTTATGTGTGTATCAGGAGCCCATTAGCTTAGACTATGACAGGAGAGAAAACAATGGTGGGAAAAATTATATGGCAAGTAGCTCAAGCCAAAGTGATGCATCCCAAAGGTCCTTTTTACATTTGTCGCACAACTTCTCCAAGACATCTGAAACATCAAAATCTGTGCTATTAATTTGATACTTAGTACTGTTGCTACTGCTCTGTAGAATGTATATAGCGTGTCAGGGCGCAGTCCTAAACAAAAAAAAAATGGAAGCATGTTGCAAACATAATGGGCAACACTAAGCAAAGGTTAAATGCATTTAAGCCTGATTAACATTTAAGTCCATGCTCCAGTTACAATGCTGGGGCTCCAAAATGCACCACTGCCTAGATCTTGATCATGTAAAAGTAGGAGGCGGAGGGTAAAGTGCAAAGTGCTTTACACTCTTTATTGTGTGCATATTATCATTTTACAGATACGGAACACTCTGTGGAATTACCTGCCTGATGAAGTCAGGAAGGGTATCACACTTCTATCATTCCCCAGAATGTGCAAAACAAAATGTTCATTAGGGCATTTTGATAAAGAGATCAGAATTGTAGTAGAATGGACAGTCCATTAGTCACATTGGTCTGATCCAGTTGTGCTACTTTTATGTTTCTATAAGTAGTTTGAATGTTGAGAGAGAAGGAGAATTGCAACTGGCTGGAAAGGACTCTGATGAATTTGACAAAGTGTCTACCAAATTGGGTATTAATCAAGAAGTCAGCCCCACAAAGTAGGATATTTGCAAGTTGAGTTCCAAAAACAATTACTTGGCAGCTGCAGCTACTGGGTTTAGACTGAAGCTCCAAAACCCACCATAAGAGAACACCATAAGAGTGTAATTAATAAGGTCTATTTTTAAAAGTGTGCAAAAAAGGTACAAATATAAGACCAGTGCAAAGCAAGGAAGAAAAATAAGAAAATCTAAATAGTAACCTATAATACTTAGACAGGCTTTTTGGTCATCTGACTCAGATGTTGCCTGACCAGACTGAAGCAAAGAGTCCAGGTAAAGTCTTAAAGTCAAAAGTTCAAGATCAGGTATTTTGGCCGTGCAAGCCCAGCCCAGAGAAAAGAATGACTCAAAGGATAGGTCCCCAGGAGGGCTGAACAAAGGGTACAAACTAGAATGAATTATCTTCCTTTATGCCAGACTGTCAATAGGTGGCCTGATTCTAGTTGACCAATCAGGTGTGTTGCCAAGACACATAACCACACACTCCTGCAGCCAGTACATGCTCAAAGTCAAGCAACTCACATCCTGTCCTAAAGGTACCCCAAATGGTACCTTTACCCCTAGCTATCCTAAGAGCCTCATTATGTTGTCTAATGAAATGGTTCAAAAGTAAATGGAACATGCCATTAAAAGTACTTTGTCAAACTGAAACCCACCTTGAAATGCAAATTCTGAAAGAGTGATGAGAATGCTCAGGCAAAAGGCAGAGGACAGACATATTTTATACTTTGAGTCCAGTGGCACTTGTTAGCCTGATTGCTCTAAGCTATTATCAAAATTAGATGATTTGTGAGTTATTATCAATATGCAATCAGCTATGGGAGCGATCACCTGTTTATACAGAGGTCTCGCCTTTCCAGAGGTACCAGTAACAGACATGGAGATTGTATTAGGTTGGAATTAAGGTCCTTTATTGGAAATCTTCTTCACACACAAACAATACACATACACACACTCAATTAATCAAGACTAGGAAAAGAAAGAGATATTCAGTACGGTTGCATGAGCAGGAATTCGTTGGTGGGGCAATAATTACCTGTCCTCATTGAATGAGCCGTTCCAATGGAAGAAGGAGAGGAAGAAATGAAAAAGGGACATGTGGCTTGAACCAGCAAACAGCACGTGGAACTCTGGCTGCAGACCTAGAGTTTAAAGATAGAGAAAGGGTATTGGGATAGCAAGCTGGACATAAGAGGGATGAGGCTTAGATAGGGGTTGTAGAGCAGAAGGGGCGAGCATGTGGTCAGGTTTCCCCTTTATGAGGGGGTGTGGGGGCTGGCCATATCCCCTGGTCACACCTCCTAGTTAGTCTGTACCTGAAAACATACTATTGGCTAGGAGGAATAGGGGAGGGGAGCTAAGGAGTGGTCAATATTGAGAGCTAGAAGCTTAACTTGTGGCTGGCACCTGGGTGTATGTGAGATGAGTCATCAGGCCAAGGCCATTGTCTTCTTGATGGTCTTAGTCAGGTCCTTGATGGGCGAGTGATTAGTTGCTAAGCAACTATGAATAGAGTGTCTGGGCTGCGTGTAGCTTTGCAGGTATGTTGGGGGAGGAAAGGGATCTGCCTGCATGCGCTGGAGAGTTCTCCTAATGGCATTTTGGAGACCTTTGTCTTCATGCTCTGGCATGGCATGATTTTAGGTGCTTTGTGCATACTGTGGAACTGATTCATTCACCATCAGATGAGAGGGCTGGCAACCTTGGATGGCGTCCTTCTCTCAGGGTGCAGTCTCAACTGGATTCATAGTGGGTCACCATGCTATACAGTTCCTTAATCATACTTTGCACAGTCGATAAAAGGCATGAAAAAGCCTTACAGGGCAACACACTGTTAAGACCAACAAAGTTCAATTCTGGTTATAAGCTTTCATGTGCACATGAAAGTTTATACCCAGAATTCAGCTATGTTGGTCTTAAAGGTGCCACTGGATTCAAACTTTGTTCTATTGCTTCAAACCAACATGGCTACCCACCTGAATATGTTATACTTGACAATGATACACAAAAAAGAACAAAACTCAGGACCCTACACATCATCTATGGCACAAGCTGCATCAAAAGATGCATACTTGGCATGGACGTGCAATCATACCTTTTTGATCATCAATTTATTTAGAAGAAGAAAAAGAGTCTCAGAGTGGCTTACAAACCCTTTTCTCTTCCCCTCCTCACAACAGACATCCTGTGAGGTAGGTGGGGCTGAGAGAGCTCTGACAGAAACTACTCTTTTCAAGAACACCTCTGACAGAACTATGGCTTGCCCAAGGTCATCCAGCAGGTGGAAGTGGAGGAGTGGGGAATCAAACCCGGTTCTCCCAGATTAGAGTCCATGCACTTAACCACTACACCAAACTTAATTAATTAATTAATTAATTCAATTTATACCCCACCCTCCCCGCCAGTGTGGGCTCAGAGCAGCTTACAAAGAGATTAAAACACACAGGTAATACATTATATACAATCTTTAAACAAATAATAAAACCCTATGTTTGTTAGCCCAATTGCTCTATTTTAAATATAGCAATTGGTTTTATTATTATTATTATTATTATTGGATTCTCGCCTGTATATACAGAGAATGCTGCTAGTCTGTAATGGTTTCCAGTAAAAGACACAGAGACCAGGTATAATTAATAAAATATTATTTTACTGAATATAATCCTTATTTATTCATTCACAAACACACAAACAGTATTCAAGCATTCACACACATAAAATAGAACTAAGAAAGCAGAGGGGATTGATGGCTTATGGAGAGGTGATACTACCTGTCAGATGTGCAGAAGTCCATGAAGAAGGATTGTGGCCTAAACCCAGAGGGTTCAGGGGTGGGCTGCCATTTTGGCTCATGGCAGAGACACACACGGTCTGAGGCCATGTGTATGCTGGGATATACCCACTGTAAGACAATGCAGCCCAATGGGTGGCCCAGGGGGCTGGTCTCAGGTGAGAACAAAAGATTTCCTGGACCAATGATGAGTCCCAGGGGTGTGTGATGTCAGTAGAGGCAGACCTTAGGTTTGACCAATGGGCTTCCAGAGAGGCAGGGTCTGGATTTAACAATAGAAGCCAGGTGTTGGGTGGCTAGTTGAATGGATTATAGGACTTGCTGGCCAGGTAAACAAAAGGTGGGAGACTTCCCTGATTGTCCCTGATTAGCATCAGGAAGGGTCATTAACAATTTGAATGCTTGACTGGGTAATCCCTTCATGCACTGGCAGAGGAAAAGTCCTTTGTCTGCTGTATGGCCCTTAATCCGTGTATGTGACATGCAGCAGGTATGTAATGGAGTCCCTCAGAGTAAAAAGACAGCTTTTTCCTTTCTCTATGGGCTTCTACCTTGGCATCCATTTTACAGTCTAGACAGACCATGTGGCAACAGCAAACAGTCCATAGCAAAGCCCCATAATGGCGTCAGGGCTAACATATCCCCCCTTGCAGACGTGGCAGCGTCAGATGACATCGTCTGCACATACACACTTCGATGGAGACTTCCCGGTATCTTGAGGGACAGAGGCAAGAAAGACAAAGAAACACAAAAGGCTGGGTAAGGTGCTGAAGAGTGCCAGGTGGCTTCTAAAGACTTACCTCTGGAACTCATTGTTATTCCATGAGCATAATCTCTGCTGGGTGGAGGGGGAAGACTTGCTCTGAGGTCACCTTATGAAACCTGAATATGAAATCCCTTTTGCAGACCACTTGCAGCCCAACTCTGTGGTCAAGCTGAGAGTGCCTGGCTTTTGGGGACTTTGGTTCAGGTTAGAAAGTAGGGCACCCCTGTTTTGGGGCTACCCAAGAATAAAAGGCAGTGCCTCTGGTAACAATTCCCCCCTTGAAGCCGTCTTTAGGCGTGAGCCAAGATGGCTTCACTTCAAATGATGTTTTGCTGCCGTTGGAGTTCCATATGACCAGAAAAGAAAGGACAGCAGAACAAGGTTAGAGAAAGAATTTACAGGGGAACGGCTCGGTGAGGGAGTCAGGTATACCGGCTATAAAAATATATCTTTCTGGGAACCAAAAGGAAAAATTAAAAAAAATGTTTTAAAGCCAAATTAAAATAAGGAAGGGTGAGTGCCTCTGTGTATGTGTTTGCAGGGACCTTCTGCACATCTTCCAGAGAGACATGACTACTGTACATAATGCTACCTATAGCAAATCTAATGAAGGCTTCTAATTATTATAAAGCAACAAAAGGAAATGCAAGACATCCTAATAATTCTAAAAACTTATAAGCTAAAAACATATCTAACTCAAAGGTTATCAAAATTCCTAAACAATTAGACAAATACAGAAAGCAAAAATTGGTGGGTTAAGCAAACTTAAAGCAGAAAGATAACTAAAAGCAATGCAAATGCTATGCTGGAAGAATTGAGAATGAATGTGTGTAAAAGCATGATTACAAAACATTTAGAACATGTGAGCAACAACATGAAAATGACATGGACCAATGAATAAATACAGTCAGTGATACAAATCAATTTGAGCTTCAGTTGAACATTACAGATAAATGTGGGTAAGGAACATTGATACATTTTTGAAACCACCCCCCCTAGGTACCCAAGTTGACAGAAGGCACAGGCAATCTGAGCCTTAGTGTCATGCTTTCAGGGACCAAAAAGCAATTCTTGGGTCCCAAAGTAATAACTGGGTGGGTGCCATGAGGTATTTGCAGCTGGTTGTGAGAGTTGCCTGCCCTTGAGGTGGCATCCAATGTCCATGAGATGGTTTGCAAGCAATTTGCAGGTCAACAGTGGCTGGAGGACCAGAGAAGGCAGCTGGTAAATTGGCAGGTCCTTTGCTGAAACTGGAGCAAAGGCAAATTAGGAGGCGACTTGGGTGCGTAGCAAATAGGGAGCAATGGCTTTCGCAAGACCGAGGTCTTGTAGGCTGAACAGGAATCTTGGAAAGTCTTTGATGCATATGCATAGCAAGAGTATTCTCCAGGTACAATTGGAAATAGCTGAACGTTCAGTTTTTATTATGGTGACCAGAGCAGAGTTCCAGGTGAAGATGTGCACAGTTTGGAGGCGCCAAGAAGTTATAAAAAAAATAGCCAAACAAAAGAACGTTTCAAAAAAAAAAGGAAGTTAGATTGCCATGGCTGTTGTAGAAAAAGTTGGGGGCCCCCAGGGAAAACTGCCGGCTTATGGGGGTGGGTCATACCCCAAAAACAAAGCTAACAAAAAGCTGGAAAGCAATAATTATCAACGCACATATAAAACAAACAATTCCTAAAATAACTTATAAGGTGTGCCTTTACTATCAGGCATAAGACTTCAATTGCAGGTTCAAATTTTCAGTTCCTGCAGATATGGAAGAACTTGAGAGACAGATTAACAGGTTTGCATGGATAGAAAGATGCTCTAGCCATGCAGGGATAAAACTTAAATAGGAGAATAAACTTAGAGCATCAGGTACTGATTGTGTACCTCAAAGAGGAAGCCCTTAAACAAAATAAAGATGAAAGAATCAAGTAGCTAAATTACAGACAGGATTGAAAATCCAAGAGAAGAGAAGAGGCAGTAGCCCTTGATAATTCTGCATGATTTAAGAAGTCGGCCAAAGATCACACCACAAGAGAAGAGGAAAGAAAAAAAGTTGTCTCTGGCACAGGCTTTGTGCCAGCAAATAGTTCTTCTGAGCATGTACAGAGTTTCTTTCCTTGCTAGTAGAAACTGGGCTGAAGGGGGCCTGGGCATATAGATTACTAGAACAAAATCAGAAGGGATGTGCTGCCAGACTTAAACCCTTTAAAATGTTCTATGGTAGCTATATATAAACTGATATCAAAACTAAAGAAACGTTAGCCCTAAAGGTGGGGCTTTAAGAGAACAGCTAATTCCAAAACCAAAAGAGTATTTATAAAACCTTAAAGAGATGAAATAGTTCTAGATCACACAAATTTACCAAGAAATTTTAAAAAGAGATTCCCTTCTATAAGAATGGGAAGATAAGACAAAGCAAATCGAGATGCTGTAATAAAAAAAAGGTTTAGATCTTTTACAGATAAAATCTTAAAAAAGGACAGGAAAACTCAAAGTAAATGAAAACAAACAAAAAATCACAATAAAGGAAAGCCTTAAAAATATATATTTCCACAGTATCTCCCCCCCTTGAATTCCCAGAGAAACCTTTCTCTGTGAATTCACAAAAGAAAGTAAAAGATGTTAGCAGAATTGCTTCTGAGATTCCGAAAACCAAAAATTCCCCATCTATGCTTTAAAAACCAAAGGAGAAAACATTTTTTTCTTTCTGTGCTCCCCCCTAGTTCCTTTACAGAGGGAGATTTCTCTTAACAAAAGAAGGAGGTGCAATTGTTACCCTCCAGAAGGGCCATTAATCTAGCTAGGAGCCTTCTTATCTTGTCCTCCTTTGGGTTTTCCCCTGGAAGGTGGCAAGTCAGCGGGTTCATTTGAATTTTAAATGGAGAGTGAGAGTCTTACATTTTCCTCTTCAATTTGAGACAGAAAAGTCAGAAGAAAATTAGTACACATTAATCATTAGTACATTCCCTACATATTAATACCTTTAGTAGTAATTAGTTAGAAGGACAAATCTTGATCAGTAAATGCTCTCTCTCTCTCTCTCTTGAAGCTGTATTCCTACGCTGACAGTCACGGAGACAAAGTTGGGCTCGCCTCGAGGGGCATCTGGCTCTCTTTTGTCTTCCTGTGCTGATCACAGTGAAGAAGGGGGGTCCGGTTGAGCGTGGGAAAACAAACGAGTTGGTTCCCAGCTGGTTGCTGTGAATGAAGTCAGGTTAATGAAAAGCGGGGGGGGGGCTGCTAAAGTTTCCTGATTAGGCAAGTGTTAAATTTCCACTCTTTTGGCTGTTTTAAACATGACTGAAATGGATCCAATTCTCTCCCAAAGGCATTTGGGAAGAGAATGGGATTTCTAGAATTCTATCTTTTAAAAGGTAAAACCAGAGGTACAGAATTTTCTCAATTTCTCTCAATTATGCCAGTAATTATAGAAAGACTATTTCTGATGCTACATCTGTATTGGACTTCATCTCTCAAGCGCATGTTTTGGGAATTTTGGTGACATAGCTGCACTGTCCACTGAATTCAGGTTCTTTCTGGGGCCTGAGTTCTGCAGCTAAGGTTCCTTACTTACATAAAAGTTACAGATTTTTGGACCTGTTGGTCTTGCTAAGCGCTGAGCAAGGCTGCCAGGTCCAGGCAGGAGATTCCTGGAGATCTAGGCTTGGGTCGGAAGAAGGATGAAGACTCCAGTGGGGCAAAAGCCATAGTCTTCCCTCTCCTCCAAACACTCATTTTCTGCAGAGGAACTGGACTCTGCAGCCTGGAGATTTGCTATAACTCCGGGAGAGCTCCAGGTCTTGCCTGGAGGCTGGCACTACCAAAGGGAGATGCTATTCTCTGGGCAATAAGCTAAGGGGTGAGGTTTTTCCTTTCTTTCTCAGTTCTTTCCACAGGGAAGTCCTGTGTGCACTCCATTCCTTGCCCAGTTTGGAGTTGGAATGGGGGAAGGTTTTACTTTAGGCATTCACTGTCTTATTTATTTTGCTCCAGCCATTAAGTGGCTGTACTTAATGACTGCTTCTGTTTCTATACTGAGAGTTGGCCTGGTCATTCCCAGAAGTTTCATTCTAGCAGCATCACATGGGGTGCAAATGCAACCATGGTCTCAAGCTGCTGTTTCAGGGGAATTTAATCTCAGCATGGCAAGACTGGTGACTTACTTCTGCCTGCTGGGTTTTACTTAAGAGGCTAGGGAGCAAGGCAGTTTGATTTCTAAAAAGACTGCCTGGCATTTTGTATATTCTGTTACAATTCTATCACCCTTTCCAGGTCTCCTTCCATTTGGGAAAAGGGGAATTTGAGAGAGAGGATCTTGATTACAAGGTCAGACTTCCTCTTGTTTTTAACTTAGCATTTTTGCCTAACTTCAGATTCTCGGATCTGAGGAACAAACTTACTTTACAAACCAAAAAGGCCAATGGCCACCAAAGGGAAAAAGACCCTGATTCCTGGGGTCTCAAAGTCCATGTGGGATGCTGGTGTGCAGCTACCCACACACAAACAGTATTCAGCTTCTGGTTTCCAAGTGTTCTAAAACTTGGATGTTTCTAACCAGTAAGGATTCTACGGCTCACTGGCAGGTTCTCTGGTTTATGGTTCCCAAGTGTTCTAAGACTTGGATTATAGAAGGTTTTAAGGCGTTCCACCCGTGACCAGGAAAACCAACTTAACCCGGGAGAATTTCAGGATATTCCCATCCACTATATAGAAGGTTTTAAGGCATTCCACCCGTGACCAGGAAAACCAACTTAACCCAGGAGAATTTCAGGATATTCCCATCCACTATCCACTAACAAGGAAGAGGGGGGAACTGGTGTGCAGCAGGGCTGCTTTTTTTATTGGGAGCAACGTGGCTCCATTTCAGAATAGGGATCCCCTGATCACGTTGCCTCTCCCCTCTTCTGTTTCTGCTCGCGGGTGAGGTGAGCTTAGCTCTTTAGGCCTCGTGGTCCGTGAGTGACGGTTTTTGAAGGCTAGAATTCACTCCCCTGCCTGGATTACCGAAAACCCTTAGATTTGAGGTTTTTAAGGCTAGACTTATGTCCCCGCCGGGTTTTTCCCTCAATAACCCTTTCCATCTGGTTTTTCTAGGCTAGACCTCTGTCCCCGCCGGGCTTACCATTAACCCTTTTAATTCGGAGTTTTGAGCGTGGGCTTGGCCTGGGCCTCACGTCCCTTGCCGGATTACTCCTTTAAACCGGTCTATTGGGGTTTTTGGATACTCTATCCACCGGGATGACCTCCTACTAACCCGGGAAGGTTTCAGGGCAACCTACAACCTAGGGTCCTCGGAATAATATACTCCAGCGAGCGGACCTCTTTGCTCACTTTAATTCTACGCTCTGCTAGCTAGTCAAAGCTGAAAGGGACAGGGAAGTGGGCTTCCAGAGACTCTGGAGGACGGTTGGAACCTTGCTGCGGCTCCTCTTAGTTTACAGTTATGGCTGCCTGCGCAGTGTGGTGTGGTATAGTGTGGTGCAATTCCTAACACTCTACACTATCGGTCTTGGTTCCCACCCCACCAAATAGACCAGGAGTTGCTGAAGGAGACAAAGGGGAAAAACAGCCTCCCACAACAGAAAATGCTCTCTAGCCAATCACACAGACAGCAACCTTTCACACAGGTCTTTACTGAAACCACACAAACAGCTTCTTCTCCACGTCTGGCCATCTGAAGGACACGTGTCGACTAGCGTGCACGTTCAGACAGTCAGGGTGAATCCCAGCGGTGCCTCCATTTCTGTTAGCCCAATTGCTCTATTTTAAATATAGCAATTGGTTTTATTATTATTATTATTATTATTGGATTCTCGCCTGTATATACAGAGAATGCTGCTAGTCTGTAATGGTTTCCAGTAAAAGACACAGAGACCAGGTATAATTAATAAAATATTATTTTACTGAATATAATCCTTATTTATTCATTCACAAACACACAAACAGTATTCAAGCATTCACACACATAAAATAGAACTAAGAAAGCAGAGGGGATTGATGGCTTATGGAGAGGTGATACTACCTGTCAGATGTGCAGAAGTCCATGAAGAAGGATTGTGGCCTAAACCCAGAGGGTTCAGGGGTGGGCTGCCATTTTGGCTCATGGCAGAGACACACACGGTCTGAGGCCATGTGTATGCTGGGATATACCCACTGTAAGACAATGCAGCCCAATGGGTGGCCCAGGGGGCTGGTCTCAGGTGAGAACAAAAGATTTCCTGGACCAATGATGAGTCCCAGGGGTGTGTGATGTCAGTAGAGGCAGACCTTAGGTTTGACCAATGGGCTTCCAGAGAGGCAGGGTCTGGATTTAACAATAGAAGCCAGGTGTTGGGTGGCTAGTTGAATGGATTATAGGACTTGCTGGCCAGGTAAACAAAAGGTGGGAGACTTCCCTGATTGTCCCTGATTAGCATCAGGAAGGGTCATTAACAATTTGAATGCTTGACTGGGTAATCCCTTCATGCACTGGCAGAGGAAAAGTCCTTTGTCTGCTGTATGGCCCTTAATCCGTGTATGTGACATGCAGCAGGTATGTAATGGAGTCCCTTGTTATCATAAAGTGCTAGTAAATGATCAGGTACTTATAAGAAGAAGAAGAGATTGGATTTATACACCGCCCTTCATTACCCAAAGGTGTCTCAGAGCAGCTTACAAACTCCTTTCCCTTTCCCTCCCCACAACAGACACCCTGTGAGGTAGGTGGGGTTGAGAGAGCTCTAACAGAAATGGCTCTTTTTCGAGGACAGCTCTTATCAGATGCCCAAGGTCATCCAGCCAGATGCAAGTGGAGGAGTGGGGAATCAAACCCAGTTCTCCCAGATTAGAGTCCATGCACTTAATCACTACACCAAACTGGCTATAACAATGCTTACAGAAGGCAGAACTAATCCTAGTGTTGTAATCAGATGATCTATATTGGTGGTCGGCTCATCTGTTCTCTATATTTATGCAACAGCACAGGCTGTTGGTGGTAAGCCAAGGACCAGGGCACTGTCACTTCTCAGTTATTTGATGTTATTTGGTGCAACTCCTTACATGAAGGCAATGTTCCCTCTAAGGTGTGCAGTCTCGTGAACAGAAATTTTACCCTGTGAGCCAAAAGTGGTGCGAGTGTTAAAACTGTGAGCAGACCAATTTTTTTTAAAAAAATGTATTTAAGTGTACAAACATACAAACAACATATAAACTATTATCATTTGTATTACACGCCATATATTTATATTAAAATTATTTATATTTATTTGGAACATATTTGTATTACTTAACCTCCCAGGCTTAAGGACATATAGAGTCACTTTGCAAAGCACCAGAATATACTAGATCACCTCTAACATGCTGCTGAGGCTGGCGCTCCCCCCCATATTCTTCAACTAACCTCCCAGGCTTAAGGGCACATAAAGTCACTTTGCAAAGCACCAGAATATACCAGATCACCTCTAGCACGCTGCTGAGGCCAGAGCTTCCCCCCACCTTCTTCAACTAACCTTCCAGGCTTAAGAGCACATAAAGTCACTTTGCAAAGCACCAGAATATACCAGATTGCCTCTAGCACACTGCTGAGGCCAGCACTTCCCCCCACTTCTTCAACTAACCTCCCAGGCTTAAGGGCACATAGAGTCACTTTCAAAAGCACCAGAATACACCAGATTGCCTCTAGAATGCTGCTGAGGCTGGCGCTCCCCCCCTTCTTCAACTAACCTCCCAGGTTTAAGGGCACATAGAGTCACTTTACAAAACACCAGAACACACCAGATCACCTCTAGCACACTGCTGAGGCCAGCTCCCCACCCCAAGACAAAACAAATATTCAGGCAACTCACCTCAGGAGGGGCAGAAGCTGGGCAACAGAGCAGTCCTCCTTCTGGGCCAGAATATCTTCAGGAGCAAGAGGCAGAGGACTGCCGGGAAGGGTAGCAGTGCCCCCTTTCACAGGACAAGCAAATCCCATCTGAGGGGAGGCGGGGCCAGCCCAGATTAGGAAACACAAAGCATACTGCTGTGTTTCTTTGCTGCCTGAGCAAATGGATCCCGCCCCTGAGCTGTGGTAAAAATTGCTGTACTGGCCAGGGGAAATCGATGCACCAGAACAGCCTGGCACAGTTTAAAGGGAACTTAGGTCAAAGGCCTCGTGGCCATGATCTCTTCTGGAAGCTCATTCCACCAGTACAGAGCTGCCACTGAGAAGGCACTGGCCCTGGTTGTGGCCAGCCTGGTGTCTTTAGAAGCTGGGAGAGCCAATTGATTTTGAGACCCTAAGTACAGTGTCTCTGGGGAACATGTGGGGAAAGGCAGTCCCTCAGGTATGTAGGCCCCTAACCATAAAGGACTTTAAAGGTAAGTCCCAGCACCTTGAAACAAATTCAGTATGCTATTGGCAGCCAGTGCAGTGCTTTCAGCACAGGTTGGATGTGCTCCCACTTAGGGTGCACTAGCTGTAACTTCCAGATTTGGGTCAAGGGCAGCCCCATGTAAGCATTACAGTAGTCCAATCTCAAGGTAACCATCTCATGGATCACTGTCAGCAAGGAAGGGAACCGACTGTCTAATCAGATGGAGGTGGTAAAAGGGTGACTTGGCAGTGGCTGCTATTGGGCCTCCATTGTTAGTGAGGAATCCAAGAGCACTCCCAAGCTCCTAACCTCTGGCACTGGCACCAACAGCACCCTATCGAAGGTCAGAAGTGGGATCCTTACCCTCGGGCCACCCCAGTTCAGGCACAGGACCATTGTCTTCATCGGATTCAGTTTCAGTCAGTTCACTCTGATTCAACCAGCTATGGCTTGCAACACCCCATCCAGATCTTCGAGTTTGGAGTCAGACTGGCTGACCAACAACAGATAGAGCTGGGTGTCATCCACATACCGGTGACATCCCAGCCCATGCCTCCAGGCAATCTGGACAACGGGGCATATGTAGATGTTAAATAACATCAGGGACAGCACCGCCCCTTGGGGCACTCCACAAATCAGTGGATGCCTTTGGGATAGCTGCTCCCCCAGTGCTACCCTTTGTCCCTGACCCTGAAGGAAGGAAGCCAGCCATTGCAAGGCAGGCCCCTGGTCTCCAGTGTAGGCAAGGTGGTGGATCAGTAATTGATGACTGACTGTGTCAAATGCCGCTGACAGATCCAACAGCAACAGCACTGCTGATCCACCCGATCCAGATGCCTCCAGAGGTCATCTGTGAGGGCAACCAGGCCATCTCTGTCCTGTGGCCTGGGCAGCTTTACTGTATGCTCCATTTTTGCCTTACTGTATGCTCCATATCTCAACTTCTTAATCATAATGTGAACTCCTACATAAGAGATAAATAACCCAATCATACTGATTTTAAATATGCAATAATCTATCATCATCATAATTGAGTTATCAGAATATACTTTGTCTTGCTTTATTTACTTCATTTATACCCCTCCTTTCTCCCCAATGGGGACCCAAAGCCAAAGCAGGTTGGGCTGAGAGACAATGGGACTGGTGCAAGGTTACTCATTGAAAGCTTCCATGAGAAAGTGGGGTTTCAAACTTGGATCTTCCTGATCCTTGTACAAAGCTCTAAGCACTACATTACACTGGCTCTATCATCTTCTGAAACAACAGCTACTTTGGGAAGGGTCCCTCCCACCAGCAGGGTTGATTTGCATAAGCTTTCCTTGTCCTCCTGTTCATTCATGCACCCTATTTGTATTATAACGAGAGAGAGAGAGAGAAAGTTCCAAACAGTGGCAGTAAAATACATATAGTTCCGTAAAGTATTTCCCATAGTATCACACTTAATATCCCATATTATCATTTTAATATATCATTTCAATGTATAATTTTAATGTGCCCTAGTAAGTCCTCATGGGTTCCCCACTTGTGCATGCATGTGTTGTGTTTGTATGAAAAGGTAGTGGACCCAAAAAATGGTGCCCAGGGGTACCATGGCACCCCATGGAACCCACCAACACCTTTCTTGGTGTTTGTCAAGTGTTTTTACAAAGTGGGGCTTTTTGCAAGGGCCAGGTGGGGCTTTTTGAGTTTCTAGTGCTTATGGTAAATGCCGTCAGTGGCTTTATGTGAAATATTTCATCTGTGTGAACAGGAGTGCAATATTGTAAAAACACAATGGAACTTCCTTCTGACTAAATATAATAGATCAACACAGCCAAAATATGTTGTCAAAGCAAAAATGCTCAATGCATCTAACTGGAACATCAACTGAAGTAATCAGATCTTTAAATATATTTTTTTATCATTCAGGCAGCAGTTGACGATAACAGCACTACATCAGATTTTGGTAACTTTTCAAAAGCCATTTATGTTTCTTTTGAAATCTGTCCAGAAGCTGTCTCTTACTCTACTGTTGGGGACATTTGGCCTAAAATACTATATAGCCAGGGTGATGGATAATATTTGCAGTCTCAGTAAGTTGCCCCATGGGGCAGAAGAGCCCACAGTCCTTGCAAAAGTGAGTTCACCCCTGGACTGAGATTTGAACCAAAGGCTGACAGTGCAGTCTAAACCATCAGTGGGCATTGTCTGGAGGAACCCAGAATGAGATCGTGCTGTTACTCTGCTAGCTAGTACCCTGGGACAAATATGCTGTAAATCTGCTTTTCTTTGGAATGGATTTGCAATGGAGGTAACTCTTCAGTTCAAAACATCAAATCATAAAGAAATGTAGGTTCCCCCTTCCTAATACAAGAACAGTTCAGAGATTAAAATCTTTTTTAAAAAGGAACTAAACCAGTGCATGACAATACAATTTATTTGGCTCGTGAGCTCACTTGCCTGAGAAACAAATGCTTTATTACACAGCACATTTGTCATTTCATTTCTGCCAGTTTTATTTAAATCATTCCTAGATAATTGCAAAGGCTGCAAAGGAAGTTAATGATGTCTGTTAATTTCAGGAATTAAAACACTAGTTTAGCCCACAATGTACTGGGGCTGATTTGACAGAGCTGAAAAGAATTATGTGAAAAGCCTACACAGTCAGAGATTGCTGCTTTCTGACTTCAATTTCCTACAACATTTAATACAGTTAATACTTTTCTCAGATTGCTGTTTTAAACATGGTAATTTTCACATTCTCAGATTACTGCATTAAACATGGCAATTTTCAAATTCCAATTTTACAATGTTTTTATTTTGAAAATTGCTGCTTAATGATCCATGTAATGATTATCCTCAAATATATGAGTAGTAGCACGGGGATACAAAGTGCTATCAGATAGTAAATGGACTGCAGCCTGCCAAAGACTTTTGCAGAAATCAAATGCGAAGGGGGAAATGAACCAGCAGAGGCCGTTGCTGACACACATTGCTGGGAATCACTTCTGTTTAATTCAGTCTCTCTAAGTGCTATGAGAATCTTAAGGCTCAGTCCAACAAAAATGTTCTAAACTGCCTTTGCAGTTAAACTTGGAATAATTATTGTGCACTCAGCAAACCTTAAGAGAGTACATGTTCACAATTATCCACTGGCTCCTGAAGATAAAGTCCAGATAAACAATATGAAATTGAACCATATGTTTGATCTTCAAAATCTTCCTGGGAATTCACATTCATTCTATCAACACAGAAGATCCTAGGAGTGAAGGTTTGAATGCTGAAATTAGTTTTTGACTGTGACCTTCAGTATTTGGTGACTTTTAATATATATATTTGATACAAAGTATAGTAAGAAGTACTATTATACCAACAGTGTAAAACTACCACTTGACATATAAGATTTAGCATTTTAATTTGGGCTAATGACAAATGAATTGTTTATGGTTGTTTTATTATGAGTATTAAATGTATTTATATATGAAATTTTTATGTAAGCCACCCTGAGCGTGACTTGGAGGGAAAGGTGGGGTATAAATTGAATGAATAAATAAATAATAAAGAAGAATGTATAGTCAGTCCATCAGTACTGCACAAGTATAAGACAGTTAGCTAGTGTTTGGTGTGCTCTAGACATTTGCACACAGTTGTGCAGAAAAGATGATGTGCATGTGATTCTCACACTGTGACTTCTTCACCTCATAATTGCCACAGCCATCCCCCATTTGCTTTTCACTAAATTCTTTCATACACAGAACATTAGCAAGTTACTGTAAAGTAACTTCTGTTATCTATACATTTGAAGCAACTTGACCTTGTTCCCAAATCCTGAAATGAAGGCAAACCAGGTCACAGGTTAAACTAGGTTAATTAATAGTCAATCTGCCTATTATTTAGGAAGCATTTACTTTTTTTACTTTTTTTTTTTTTTTAGCGAGAGTTACTAGAGGCAGCCCTGCTGTCTGCCAGCATTCTTGGGCAGCACCACCCTAGCTCCAAATTCAGTCAGCATTACTTCTGGCTTTGTTTATCCTAACATGAATGGAAAACAGAGCTGAGAGGTGGCAGGCATCAACTCCTCCCTCCATATATACCATAAAATGACTAAGTTCCCTCCCCAAACTCCAATGATTGGCTAACTTGGAAAAATCTCTCTTTATCTCTAGATACCTCAAGATGCTCGTCCATTATCCCTACCATTTATGCTAGTGATCCACAGTCTTCCTGCCCACCAAGCTACAGCCTAATCAGTCTAAACATCAGGCCTATTTCTTGAGACCCTTGCTCTACAAACACCCTTCTGGCCAATTGGCTACCAACTAATCACACAATATAAAGACATTGTGGGCAGAGCTGGTTTACAAAGCCCATATGAATTCTGGCTATTGACTGGACTGCTTGAGACTTTAGCCTAATCTTCATTTGCTATGTAAAGCTGTCCCATGCTGCTGTGGTACTTGCTTCCCATTTGGTTCAGTATAAAGTTCTCCTCTGTCTGCATCATTACTCAAGCTGTTTAGGGAGAGCATGAGAGAGAGGAAGGAGGAGTGGCCTCCCAGGGGTGATGGCAGGGCGCTGCACTCTGGGGAGGAAATGGCACCTGCAACCCCCCCACACACAGAGAAAGTAAATGGGGAGGGAGGTGGGGGGGGGCCGGAAAGACAGAATGAACTGGGTAAAAAACACAAAACACCCAGCAGTTGCCAGGTAAGGGCATTCAGGACACTGCCCCAGGAAATAACAAATGGTTCAGGGGTGGGCGTGCTTCCAATCTCCCCCAATACAATTGCAGAAAAATGTTCCCTGACTGCTTTTAAATGCAGACAACTGGATTTTCAGCTAACTTATTTCCTTTGTGACAATTTGTGTATCTCCTTAGAAAAGATGGGGGAGGGGATTCAGCTCCAGTTGCCTGCTTCTTTCTCACAGTGGCTTGACAGTGGGGAGGAGCAGTTGTACCACCTTAAAACCACATTCAGATAAGGTTGTGAGATGCCATAGTGACCTTGGAGTCACTACTAAATGGCAATAAAATGATGCAGACAGCCAATGCTGAGATGAAACAGTAGGAGAGTAGATGTGGCATGAAATGCAGACAGAAATTTGTGAGATGATGTGAGATCATTGGCAAAATGGTGGGAAATACCAATGCAGATTAGACCTTCAAGCTCATCCCTCCCCCCCACCCCATGAGCCTTATGTGGCTCATGAGAACAAGCAAGCTTTTTCAGCAGGGAACAGCAATATTCACTCTGGTACTGCCTCATGGGAATTATAGAGGGTTAACCCCCTGCTTCTGTAGATCACTTATATGATGCCTCCTAGCCATGAAAGTACAAGGAAGATGCAAACTGCAAGTGATTGATTTTCAAAAAGTAAGTCACCCAATCATGACCCAGGGGGATATATGCCTGTAGTGATCAAGCAGGTTCTGTCCACCATCTGCATAGTTGTAAAAGCTGCAACACATGAATTACAGATGACCTGCCTATGACCCTGTAGCATACGAAGAAACTTATGCAGGAAAGCCTGATGAAGCAACTGCTGTGCAAATAGAAAGCAGCTCTATATGGCATTCAGCCTGAACCAAGCCAAAAAAAAATGAAGTGATTCAATGAATAACTTGTGTAGATGAGTGTTAAGTTTGAATGCTGATCACATGAATAGAATTTCACAACATCTCTGCTCACCACTGGAACAGGCTGACATGGTGGTACCAGTTCTGTGAAGGACAAGGTTACTGATGGTGCCCTGTTTTCAAGCCACTGCACTTGTAAAAGTCAGGTGACAGGGTATGCACCACTTATACAGGATCATAGATCACACAAATGGAGCCTGCCCTGCATGTTCCTGAGGTGACACTGTGACAGCAGATTCAGGCAGGAATCACTAAGCGTGAATTAAACACAGCTTGCTACTCTGTGCTGCTCCATCATGGGGCTGGCAGTGTCTTGTCCTTCTTCAGCTTAATTTCTGATTTATCCACTCTGATTCCTCTTCAGTTTCAAAGCTGTTAATAATGCATTGTTCTGTAATGTTGGACAGGAATGGAGTTCCCTCAAAAAAAGAGCATCCTATGATGCCAAACTCTGTTGAAAACGTCCATTTATTTCTGTCTAATATCTGTCATCCAGCTTCCTGACTTCTAAATGAATGAAACCAACAGCTAGGTCTGTTTCAGCAGTTGCCAACATTATTGGCAAGTGATCTGCAAGTCAAAAGCATGAGACACTACACTAATGCAAAACCTGTTTTGACAAACCTGTTGTACTTTTTGATCTGTCTGCGCCCAAGTTGTGGAGGGTGCAGGGGAGAGAAGAGACAAAATGTAACTGTAAGGTGGTAACATGCTGGGCTTAAGGATATATTAAATTTATTATTATACTGTATTAATACATCTCAGGTTGTTGTTGGATATTTAGCAGAGTACATAAGCACAGCGGAAATAATGCATCACAGAAACGTGTGTGTTCAGCTTTTAAGAAATGTTTACTAGAAAAATTAGGGAAGAGATTACATGGAAAAGAAAATAACAACCGCCTAACTAACTCATCTTTTTAGATGCTACTCCATCTTGTCTCTTTTCTCTGAGTTGTGGAAGATGGCCCATAACCTTTGTTGTTGAATATTTAGCAGAGCACATAATCGCAGCAGAAATAATGCATCTCAGAGACGTGCATGTTTAGCTTTTAAGAATAAGTTTACTGTAAGTAAGAGGAACGGAGCTCCCGCCCACCCGGCAACGCCGCTCCGAGGAACGGGGCTCATTTGCCGCTCTGAGGAACGGAGATGGCAACGGCTGGGACACTATGCGTCCCAACGTGGCAGGGGGCGGAGCCGGCTGCTTCAAAGGGCCAGGCTCCACTCCCACCCTTTGTCAGTCACTCCACGTGCTCTTCAGTCCCGAGCACGCAGAGCGGAGCTCCCCGCAGGCCTTTTTTGGGCCGCTTTCCTCACAGGCTCGGCCAGTGGGGGGATCTGAGGAGAGGGAGCTTGGTTTGGGGCTGGAAGCCCGTTTGTGTGGCTTGTTGGGGGCAGGCACGCAGCACAGAGAGTCGGAACAGCCGACTGAGTGCTTCTGCCCATGGCTCGAGTAGGCAGCAGTCTTTTGGAGTGGCCAGCGACTGCGGCTGTAGCAGTCCGCTGATAAACGCGGCTGCGTGGAAGGGGGGGGGTTCCCTCTGTAGCGGAGGCAACATTGACGGCAGTGGAGCGGCAGAGACGGTCAGCATTCTCCAGTGGCTGCTGCAGTCCCTTGGCCATTAGGCCGCTGGCTTGGGGCCGGATTGGCCTTTTAAGGTATTCTTTATGGTTCAAGCAAGATTTCCCACACACATTTCAAATAATTAATGTTTAGGGTATAACGCCTCTTTAGTAATAGCAGTGGAAAGCAAACAACATAACTAACTTATCTTTCTAGTTGCTACTCCATCTTGTCACTTTGCTCTGAGTTGTGGAATTGTGGGTGAGAACAAAGGAAAGCAAGTTTACCCCCCAAAGCTCCACTTCCTGTGTACGTGCAGAATGGCATGTAGCATCTTCCAATATATTGATGGTCATTCTTAGGGTCACCTCATTAAGAATAATACCTCCCCTTCCTTGGCAGGAAGAATCTACTGCAAGCCTAACTGGCTATATGCTATCTGGCTACTATAAGTTTACAGAGACTGTGGTTTAACCCTTTCATGAGTGAATGTTGACATTTGCAAAACCCAACACAAATGCATCCTCAGGTACATGGGCCCTCTTCTAAAATGCCCAGTACCTCTCACTAGCCTCTCCTTGTCTCTTTTAAACCCTAGTCTCCCACAACCAGGTAAATGGGTGACATAAGCTTAGATGAAAGTGCTGGTATTGTGTAAGCTGTGTGCCTCCACAGTTCCCTTACTTGGAATGTTGCTAGAATGCTGTTGTTACTGTTTGTGCTCTAAGTATGAATCCTTTTTCTGTATGGATTTTTGACTGGGCAGACACAACTCAGATGGTGATAAACATCAAGTTTTTTATGTAATGGAAAATAAAGTATTTAAAAGGGTAAAGGCCTTGTATGAAATACTGAAGTTTATAAATTGAAACTGGATGTCACCTTCTCCTCCAGAGATTATAAATTTTCTCAGTGAGAATGACTACTTTGTAAATGAGCCATAGATAATGTAAGTAGACACTGAGAGCCAGTTTGGTGTAGTGGTTAAGTGCACTGACTCTAATCTGGGAGAACCAGATTCAATTCCCTACTCCTCTGTTTGCAGCTGCTAGATGAGCTTAGGCAAGCCATAGTTCTGTCAGAGGTGTTATCTCAAGGACAGTTCTCTCAGAGGTCTCTCAGCCCCACCTACCTCACAGGGTGTCTATTGTGGGGAGGGGAAGAGAAAGGAGAAAAGAGTTTGTAAGCCGCTCTGAGACTTTGAGTGAAGGGCAGGGTATAAATCCAATCTCTTCTTCTTCATCATCATCATCTTCTTCTTCTTCTTCTTCTTCTTGATTCAGTTCTCCTTTTCCCAAATAATCTACTTCAGTTTACAATAGGGTTGGGCAACTGGCCCACTGTTCCAAGGGGTGGTGGGCAAACATGGCTGCCAGTGGGAGACCATCTGCCATAGCTATAGGCCTGGCTTTTGAACTAGCTTTTGAACGTTCACTGGAATCTGTTACCACAATCAACAAGAGATGGGGAGGAGAGAGCCTCACACTAATGCAAAAGTGTAAGGTTGTTCTTTCAACACACAGTCTGCAGAACCTGCACAAGTCAGTCTGGTATTTCAGGTCTTTAACAGGATGCTTATTTGTGTCAGTATAACAAACTTTCTTCCCTAAACCAATCCCAAATCCTACCTAAAAGCCAAATAAAATTTTATGTGACTCATATATACAAGATAAATAAAATGATGGTTCACAGCTATCTATGCTTACCTTATACATGTTTGAGTTTCCAATTTAAAAAGTTACAGATTTGTTTTTTCTGTCACAACTTATTATAAAATGGGGTTGTGTGACAGGCCCAGAGACATGACAGTTTTCACTGCATGTAACTCCACTTGGAATTCTTCGTGGGTGGGTTTTTTTTAAAAAAAAATCTTAATTGTGTACAGCAGGGATCCCCAACATGGTGCTTCTGGGGACCACAGTGCCCTCCAAATCCTCTCCTGGTGCCCATTCAAGTGATTCTAGAAAGTGGGTTGGGGCCACAAGGGGCTTTTCCCCAGCATGGCTTCTGACTGGCTTCTGACTGCAAATTTTTAAAATGTTGTTCCAGCAGCAGCTTCCACCACAGCATACGGTCTGTCATTGTGTGAGTGAAGGTAAGTTGTATGTATGCAAGAAGATATTTTTAAATTCATTTTTAATGGCATCCAGTTATACAGAACTTCTGCTGGAAATGCTGAAGAGTTACAGTTAGAGATACAGATAACCCCAACATTCTGTGGCTGGCTACACTTCCTCTGGGAGCCGTTTGGTAATTATGCCCACCACCCTGTATCAAAATTCCAAAGGTGACTACAGGCTCAAAAAGGGTGAGGACCCCTGCATTGTTTTTGTTATTTTACCTTAAATGCATCTATGTTACTGACCTGCATGTGTGCATAGATAAAATACTGCAAAAAAGCAATGTTGATGTTATTGTCTGTACAGTTGTCTTAAGATTCTTTCTGTGTTGCATTTTACTAATCATCCAGGATCAACTCCACCATCTCCCTTCATCTCAAAGCTGCCCTACCCAGTGGCTTCACTGCCACAGTGGCTGGAGTTTCTACCTCCACAGGCCAAATCTGGAGCCTATCTGACCACCAATGCTGTTTCCATCAGACTCAGACTGCCCCTCTTCCCTCTGCCACTGCAGTGGTCGATTTTGGAGCTGCCCCAACCAACAACAGGAATAAGAAGGGAGGCAGATGTGCTGGACCTTCCCAGATACCTCAGGTCCCACTACTGCCAGGAAAGGGGAGTTGGTCTGGTATTGGGAATGTCTGCAGCAGCACCAGTTGAAGGTCAGCCTCAGCTTAGTCTCCAGAAGCCAGGGCCCAAAGCAGCCCAGGAGCAGGCCAGAGCAGGTCTACAGACTGTCCCAACATCAGTGACTCAGATTGGCAGACACCTGGGGAGATCTGCTCACTGGACACAAGATGGCTGAGGGCAGACCAGTGGAGCTGGAGAGGGGGAGAGCCTCACACTAATGCATAGGAGTACATGTGTGCATCACTAAAACTCCACACTAAAAAAAATGTTAATGCATCCAAACAGCTTTTCTTGCAGTATTCACAGCAGGGGAAAGGCAAATGAACTGACGGAACTGAAAGCGACAATTAAATGTATGCCCAATCCTGTATTAATTCTCAAGGAGTCTTCTAATTACACTGGAATTAAGAAGGAATCAAAAACAAATAATTTTTTTGCAACAATAAGGTAATGTACCAGGGAAAAGCCCTAAGTAGATTTGATTGGAGAAAATAACCTCATTCTGTAATGGCAGGTTTCTTTAAACAGCAACACAGAAGTTCCCTTTAAAACCAAGATGCCTTTTTGATTAATTTACCTTCAGGACAAAAGCTTTTATATATGTGGATTTAGTACACTATTAGGTACTGCTAAGACTGGTTGCTGTTTCCCCCCTAATTATATGAAGCCTTATTTCTTCAAGAATCAAGGCTTTTTATTAAACTCCTGGGCAATTCTTACAATAGATTTTTACATAGGCATACAAATACACTCATATCATAATGCATTTACGAAGCACACATGTATAAATTGTAGCTTTTCCTTTTAACTACTTATGACTGGCATATGCCCTTCCTAACCTACAGTGAATTCTGTACTATTTAAGAACATAAGAACATAAGAACATAAGAGAAGCCAATGTTGAATCAGGCCAATGGCCCATCTAGTCCAACACTCTGTCACACAGCGGCCAAAATATACCAGGTGCCATCAGGAGGTCCAGCAGTGGGGCCAGGGCACCAGAAGCCCTCCCACTGCTGCCCCCTCCAGCACCAAGAATAGAGTGCATCACCTGCCCCAGACTGAGAGTTCCCATCTATACCCTGTGGCTAATAGCCACTGATGGACTTCTGATCCATATGTTTATCTAATTCCCTCTTGAAACTGTCCATGCTTGCAGCTGCCACGACCTCCTGTGGCAGTGAATTCCATACGTTAATCACTCTTTGGGTGAAGAAGTATTTCCTTTTATCTGTTCTAACCCGACTGCTCAGCAATTTCATAGAGTGCCCACGAGTTCTTGTATTGTGAGAAAGGGAGAAAAGTACTTCTTTCTCAACCTGCTCAATCCCATTCATAATCTTATAAACCTCGATCATGTCACCTCTCAGCCGTCGTTTCTCCAAGCTAAAGAGCCCCAAGCATTTTAACCTTTCTTCATTGGGAAGGTGTTCCAACCCTTTTATCATTCTAGTTGCCCTTCTCTGCACTTTTTCCAATGCTATAATATCCTTTTTGAGATGTGGTGACCAGAACTGTACACAGTATTCCAAATGAGGTCGCACCAATGATTTATACAGGGGCATGATGATACTGGCTGATTTGTTTTCAATTCCCTTCCTAATAATCCCCAGCATAGTGTTGGCCTTCTTTATTGCAGCTACACACTGTCTAGACATTTTCATCGAGTTATCCACTATGACTCCAAGATCTCTCTCTTGGTCCATCTCTGCCAGTTCAGACCCCATCAACGTGTATTTATATTTAGGATTTTTGGCTCCAATGTGCATCACTTTGCATTTGGCCACATTGAACCCCATTTGCCACGTTGACGCCCACTCACCCATCCTCAACAGATCCCTTTGGAGTGCCTCACAATCCTCCCTGGTTTTCACCACCCTGAACAACTTTGTGTCATCTGCAAATTTAGCCACATCACTGCTTACTCCCAATTCCAAATCGTTAATAAACAAGTTAAAAAGCATCGGACCAAGTACTGATCCCTGTGGTACCCCACTGCTTACCACCCTCCACTGAGAAAGTTTCCCATTTATACTCACTCTCTGTTTCCTATTTATAAGCCAGTTTTTGATCCACAAGAGGACTTGTCCTTTTATCCCATGACTATTGAGCTTACTTAGGAGCCTTTGATGAGGAACTGTATCAAAAGCTTTCCGGAAGTCAAGGTAAATAATATCTATTGGGTCCCCCTTGTCCACATGTTTGTTCACTCCCTCAAAAAACACTAACAGGTTAGTGAGACAAGATCTTCCCTTACAGAACCCATGCTGAGTCTGCCTCAATAGTTTTTGTTCATCAATGTGCCTACTAATTCTTTCCTTAATAACAGTTTCCACCAACTTACCCGGTATCGATGTCAGACTGACTGGCCTGTAATTTCCCAGATCTCCCCTGGAGCCCTTTTTAAAGATGGGAGTGACATTAGCTACCTTCCAGTCCTCAGGAATGGAGGCAGATTTTAAAAAAAGATTACATATTTTTGTCAGGAGATCCACAAGTTCACATTTGAGTTCTTTCAGAACTCTCGGATGAATGCCATCCGGGCCTGGTGATTTATTAGTTTTTAAATTGTCCATCAGTCGGAGGACTTCCTCTCTTGTTACTGCAATCTGATTCAGGTCTTTCAAACCCCCTCCCGAAATTTGATATCTTGTACTACGTCATATCTTGGCTAGGGGATGCTTTCTCAGATAAACAGACCATTTCTCACACACATCACATTTCTCACACCTTCAGATAAGAAGTGTTTAGACTGGCAACCAAAATGAAGGAACTTCTTTCTGAGCACTAGAGAGCAGCAGAGTTTCAAAGAAGACACAGGGAGGAAAAAGGAGTACTGGAAAAATCAAAGGGAGGAAGAATTTATGCTTAAATAGCTCACCGTCTATTAACTTCTCTGGGTTACTGTAGCACAGAGGTTCCACAAATTGGCATGAACTGAATCCTGAATCCTGGTAACACCATGATATTGGAAGGTGCAATATAGACTTAAACTAGTGCAGTAATTCTCATTCTCCAGAAATCCTGTAGTTTTATTAGAGGGCAGGGTTAGGGAAAATAGAGAATTCACAGACCTCATTAAGCAAGGCTTCCCAGGAATCATTGGAGTTAAAAGGATAGTATAAACTATGTTGTAATTGTAATTACTATGGTTCAAAACCTTTTCTGTAATAGACATGTCTGACTTTCTTATTATTTCCAGCAATTCCATTTGTTCTGGAAGACATTCCACTTTTACTCATGTATCACTTTCATCCAAGGATGAATAGTAACAAGATTTTGTTACTATTTGGAATAGCTGTATGCTTTCTCATTCCTTTCTATAGTTGTTTGTATTACTGTTGATTATTTCTCTCTTTAGATTTCTAAATTCATTTGCATTATGTAATTAAATTATAGGAGTTATATATGCCATCTATACAGTATTTGAGCATACAGTGAATGTGTTATTGATATGTACAATGTATATCTATATATCTATTTCTCAAGTGTGGCCCTCCTCTGCAGATACCTAAATCCATGGATTGAGGCCACACTGAAACTACATAGATTTTCCTGCAAATGTGTGGGGTCCCCCAGGTTTGCAGAAAAATCTGAAATTATTAAAAAAAATACATTGGGGGTTTAAATCCTCCCCCAATAAAAAAAAAGCTTTGCCTGCACATGCACAGACAGTGCACTTACCACGGCCATGGCATCAGTATCCAGGAGACACTCCAGGCCAGATCAGCTCCCAGATACTGCTGACACTGCTGCTGGGCCTCAAAGCCTGGAGTCACACCTGGTTCAATTACAGCGGAGCCACTCTGGGCCTGGCCTTGAAGCAGCTTCCAGACTCTGCAGCTGCCACAGGCAGGAAGGTAATGTAAAGAGGGGGGAGAAAGAGAGATGAGAGAATATTGAGGAAATGGGGAGGAGGAAAGAAAGGGGGGATTATCTCAAAACACCCAGTTTGGTATAGAAGTTAAGAACAGTGGATTCTAATCTGGAGAACTGGATTGATTCCCCACTACTCCACATGCAGCCACCATGGGTCAGTCACAGTTCTCTCAGAGCTGTTCCCTCAAGAGCATTTCTCTCAGAGTTCTCTCAGCCCCACCTACATCACAGGATGTCTATTGTGGGGACAAGAAGGGAAGGAGATTGTAAACTACTCTGAAACTCTGAGTGAAGGGCAGGGGATAAATCCAACTCTTCTTCTTCTTCTTCTTCAAAAGGGAAGGGGGAAGAAATAGAAAGGGAGTAGGTTAGCAGAGAAGGAGGGAAGGAGATTGATATAGAAGGGGTTGGGACAAAAGAGATAGGAGGCATGTTGACAGATGAGGGGAAGAGGAGCCTGACAGAAGGGATGGAGCAAGAGAAGAGGTAAGTTGATAGAAGGGAAGAGGGAGAAAGAGGGAGGATTGAGCAAAAGGGAGAGTTTTCAAATAAGGGAAGGGGAGGAAAGACTGGGGAGATTGTGAGAGAAGAGGAAGGAGTGAGAACAAGGGGGAAGATTCTTAGATAAGGGAAAAAGGAATGGAAGCAGGAGGGGAAGGGATGCATCTTCCACACAAGTTTCTTGCAGGTCTCCACTTCTCTATATATAAAATAAAGTCCCCTCACCATAAAATCACCATAAAATCAATGCCTAGGCCAAACCCCTGGACCTAAAAACATCAAATTTGGGGAGAGCACTCCTACCATAAATGCTCACTAAGAAGGATTTTTTTAGAAATTCAACCCCTAAGGGGGTCAAAGGGGGGTAGAATGTGCTCCCCCCATTGCTTCCTATGTGGCTGCCAGGCTGCTGCCTCATTGCACCCCCCATCCTCTGAATGGTCAGCTAAAGAGCTCAGTGTTCTGAGGTTAAAAAAAAGTTACAGGAGACTGCAAAGAGCTAATGACAGTTGAGGAAATCAGGAATGGCCGACAACCACTTGTGAGGTGTAGCAATGCTGTTGGCCCAGCCTCCCCAATGGCTTCAAACATGCTCCCCTCACCTCCTACACCTGCCAGGCTGCTGTCTGTCAGGTGCAGCAGTGGATGCAGGGTGCTTAAAGCCATCAGGGAGCCCTCCCCAGCAGTAACACCTTAGTGATCCTGCCAGCCCAGCCTCCACCATGGCTTTAAATACCCATCCCCCCTCCTACACTGAATAGGCAGCTGCCTGTCAGGTGTAGAAGAGGGGGTGGGATGCTTACAGCTGTCGAGGAGACTTGCCCAGCAGGATTTCCTTAGCACTGCTGCTGGCCCGACTTCCCTGATGACTTTAAACACACTCCCCCCAACATCAGACGGGCGGGTGTCTATCAGGTGTAGGAGCAGGGCCAGGGTACTTTAATCCATTAGGGAGGCCACCCAAGCAGAAACACCTTAGCAATGCTGCTGGTCCAGCCTCCCAAATGACATCAGACACACTCCCACCCACTATGGAAATATACCCCAAATTTGTAGAAAAGTGGTTTCCTGTACTAGGTTATTTAACTTCTCACAATGTGAGTTCTAGAAAATTGGTTCACATGAACTTGCTTAATATCTGATTGCTCAGATGTTGTTTTGAATACATAGTTGTGTCCCACTTCTTAAATGTAATGTAAATGAGAAGCATTTTTGTAAAGGAAAAAAAAGGTATGCCCAGAAGCCCCCACAAATTATTTATTATTTTTATTATTTATTAATTATGAATTGCCTCACCCCTGCTAATGCAGGGCTCTGGGCGCTATACAACCAGAGATAAAACAAGATAATAGTAATTTAAAAAAACATTAGTATGTCATTAAAGACAATCAGATGGCAAATAACCAATCCTCATTCCAACTTCCACTGCCCGCTACTTCATGGACAGGGGGGAGGAAGGCAAAATAGATGTAAACAACAGGGAATGGGAAGGGTGCCAGCCAAGATGGAACCATCACTTTCCTCAACCAAAATGCAATGCTCAGGCCAAACCCTTACACCAAGAAACCCAAAATAAGGGGAATGCATTCCTACCATAATGTCAACTCCCACTACGAAGAGATTTCTGAAAAACATGACCCCTAAGGGGGTAAAAAAGGGGCAAAATGTGTTCCCCAATTGTTTTCCATGTGCCTGGCAGGCTGCTGCCTCCTTGCCCCCCCTTTAATTAGTCAACTGTGTAGTTCAGAGTTCTGAGGTAAAACCTGCCTCTTGCACCCACCTCCCTCTGATTGCTCAGCTGTGGATCTCAACGCTGTGAGGTAAAAACACAGTTAAAAGAGACTGCAGACAGTTGAGGACAGTTACAAAAATCAGTGATGCAAGACTCCTGAATAGACATTTATCATAACGACCAGCATGGCAATTGAGTTTATGGACGTTTATGGGGAGATAGTAAAGGACCTTTCTAGGAGCCATTTTGATGTGTGCCTTCCTCATGAACCTGAAGAAATGTCCACCGCATCACCACTCCCTCATACCAACTCCCCCTCACACCTCTCACCCCAAGAAAGCGTCTGACAATGTTGAGCCAGATACAATGCTACAAGGAGGAGGTAATTTAGGAATGTGGCAAAGACATTTGCACTTAGTACTCCTGAGGTACACTGAGCTGCACTGGCCAAGTACCAGCAAGATCACCCTGAGGTACTCAGAACAACACAGTCTCCATATGAGCAAAACAGTGTGGTCTACAGAGAAGTCTTTCAGTAAAGAGAAAAAAGTACATGTGTCTCAATTCATTGTTTACATTACAGTCTTTTCCATTAGAATTTCTACAACAAATGTTACATTTCAGACTTCACATCATCAGTATTATACCTGGATTTATGGAACTTAAATACCATAGTGAAGCACAGGTATTAGGCTAGTATCTTATAGTCTAATAGACAAGTGTAGCCCTATCTGCCATTATTTAAATCGGCAGACTGGGACCACAATAACATAAAATAGATACTTCTGTGAACTTGGAAAAAATCTCCAAATAAAGAGTGATGTCTACACACATGCAGAGAATAGATTTGGGAATCACACTGGCCCAAGACAAGGTTTTGTCCACTGGCAAGACTATTCTCAGTATCTGTAATACACGTCTAACCCCCCTGGGTGTTTGAGAATATTCTGTACGAATGTCAAAAGTGAAGCTCCTATTAATCATGACATTTCAGCTGTATTCATGAAGCACACCTCCAGTAACTCTCTCAGTATGTGAGGGTCAAAGTTCGGGCCTTCACTCTCCAACTCTATAGTCAAGACACTCTTGTTTTATATTAGTAAACGTTTGTGCTTGCCTGAAGCTCTACTATTAAGAACTGCAGTACTGAGATGACCCAGTGGCTGCCTCATATTGTTTCCTGTGTGTTTTGGGATTTAAAAGATCATAGTGCAAGATTTTTCACAAGTTGCATACAAAACTGGTTGGAGCAGACTGCTTCACTTACACGTTCTTTCTCTCTGCCTTTTCTCTTCTACCTTACGTTGTTTTTTTTACCAGAATCAAGAAAGGAAAAAGGAGAAAACATATTACAAGTTATACCTTATGTTAAAGTTTATTTTATTGGGACAGAGTGCTGAATCGCTGTACATTAATAGTGTTTCTGTGGTCATAGGTAATTCAGAAAGAATATGAAGATGTGCCCTAGATGTTTTCAAAACTCTGCATTCGTTTTCTGCTCCCATCACAACCCCAAAAGAAGATATATAGAAGGTCAGGCACAAAAATTTGAAAATGATCATTCCACTGTTATGAAAGATATCCCATGAGTACCCTAAGATAAATTTAGTTTATTCTTTGTTATTGTTAGACGATATTAAAAGTGCAGTGTTCTGCAGCTAAGGCTTGCTAGGGAATAGGATTCTGTTAAGTGTTTATCTCTTTCCTGACCTCCATGAACTTCAGAGTCATTTCCTTTTTATATAAAGTAGACGAAACAGAACAAAAGTAAAAACATTATATTGGCATCAAGGTAATTTGTATGCAAGCACAGTGGAAAAGGGGTTAATTCAATTTCATGTCATTTTAGGTTTTATAATAGTTGTATAAAGTGTCTAGAATAGAATAATAAATTCCATAGGAACAATGTCCCTGCTGTACTCTTTTGCAGCATAGGGAATAGACCTGTTCTTCATTCTCAGGTATGAACCCACTTTCTTTATTGAAAAGGTATTTTTCTTTTAAGGTACAGAATAATAAATAAGATCAAATGCTAACTGCCATTGTCTATTTTGAATAATTAGATTCTCTGCACTGATAACTGGATTGGGGTTTACATTATTTTATTTGCTACTGATTTGTATTTTGTTTGTTTTTTATTGATTGTGTTGCTTGTAGATAATGTATTACTTTGTCCTTTGCCTTGAGAGCCAATTCATGAGAACTGCTGAGGTAAATCAAATAAATAAATAATGAATTCACACTGTTGAGGTAGTGGGCAATGTGAACTGGTTGCTACTTGATGTACTTGGCTCTGATGATGCTACTGAAAATTCTATCCAACAGCAGAATGAGATGTAATGAAATGTCATGATATCAACGATTATTGAGAGCCTGTGTCAAGAATTCATACACCCATGTTTACCACATGCATTTATCATGTGATAGTATGGTTGCATGAAATAAATCTGTGAATACTGCAGAAAACAGTGACACCATGTTGATTCCACTTATCCCAAGCCTGACAACTCTTTACAAATGTGCCTGGACTTTAGGGGCATCAATAAAATTTTATGATTTGATGCCTACCCAATGCCACAAGTTCTGAAGCTGTTAGGGTGTCTAGGTGAAGTTCAATATCTAACTTGACTTGACTAAGGGCTTCTGGAAGTGCCCATCCAAGCCCAACATCTGGAGGTCAGAGTGTATTCCCAAATGCAATCCTATGAGGTAGTTTGGGATGAGGGGTACTGGCGTGGATCGTGCCCTTATCCTACCATTCCACTGACCAAAGTTTGAGGCCTTCCTCCATACCTGGATAAATGGAATAAGTGTTTAGTCTTAAAATTATCACTGGAATTCTGCTTCGACCAGCCTAAGGAGGCTTCCTTCAACTTAAGTGGCTCATCCATTGGAGGAAGAACTAGTCACATTGGAGAAAGGTTCCTTGGAGGATGGTTGGATCTACCCCACTGTGAGGTTCATAGCTAAGTGAAGATTTGTACTTGGGTCTTCCTGGTCTCAATCCAACATTCTGAACATTAATACATTACACTGGTTGAAAGGATCTTAGTTTGTATCTATATCCTGCAGCATTCCACTAAAGGTAAAAGTTGCTCGAAAGCCAGTCAAATCCGACTCTAGGGTGTGGTGCTCATCTCCGTTTCCAAACTGAAGAGCCAGCTGTCTGAAGACATTTCTGTGGTGATGTGGCCGGCATAACTAGATGCCAAGGTGCACAGAACGCTGTTACCTTCCCACCAAAGTGGTACCTATTTATCTACTTGCAATTTCTTGCTTTCGAACTGCTAGGTTGGCTAAAGGATATTAAAAGCATATAAATCACAATGGAATAAAATACCACTTTTAGTTTTACCACACATACAACACATTTAACAAGAACCCTGTCATAAGCCTGCATTTATTGCATGAGTCAATAAAAATCAGTTGGACAGTAATTGATAGCCCTACATCCTTATTGTGTTTAAATTATGCAATTATCAGTCCTGGCCTCTGGGCTGCTATTAAAATGTACATAGTAAATGGAGAAGCTGGATATCATTTTGCTTTGTCTTTTCTTGAAGGAAGAGAAAAATGTTCAAATAAATGAATTCTGTCATTCCAGCTATCCCCCCCTCAAAGAGAAAATAATGGTCTTAGCCAGTCTTTTATTTCCTGTATTAAAAGTCATTCGGTAACACTTCTGCTGATTTGTATGTCTTTGCTCCCTGCCTTTATTAGAAATTAAGAGAATCCATTAATCAAAGAAGTGTAGTCAGCTGGCACAATGCCTCAGCTAAACCAAGCCCAGGTCACCATGTTGGAGCTGAAAAGGGCTAGTCTCTTGGCTGAGGGGATTTTAAGGACTCCTAATTAGGGTATGATGTAGACATTTATTTGCATATATTTAATATTTTATAGGTGTTTTAGTTTTGACCTTGTATAGTATTTTGAAGATATTAGAAAAAGCAGGAATTCAGGGGCACAGAAGCGGGACTGAAATATCAGATATCCATTCCTGGATGATTTGCTGATTTATTGACTAATGAATAATGTTTGAAAAATGTGTACATATGCAAAGAAACAGTAAAAATAATCACATATTCAATACACACAAAGGAGAAGAAAAAAATATTTTTTAAAAAAAAATCCAAACTGCAGAATGAGAAATTCAAAATCATCCCCTGTTAAACAGTGGCAACTGTTTCTTGATCCACCTTGATATTTATGTGTTAGATTTCTGAAGTTTTCTTTGTTCCATGTGAATTACTACAGAATTATGCTCCTGCCGAATTATTTCTCTATTCATCCCCCACCCCCCATTTCTAGCTGCCTGAATATAGGCAAGTATTTATCTGGCATTAACTGTGTGAGAGGAAGTCACATTCAGGACAATGAGATAATCAGGACAAAAAACACTGGGAGCAAACATAGTCATAGTGATTGTTCCATTAACATGGCTTTTGAACAAAAAGGACAAAATACCAACTGGTCAAGCAGAACAGCTACAGTGAAATAGCCACCAGCAGGTAGCTGGTGAAAGTTCCAGGAGAATGAATCCTCTCTCAACATTAACAGTAGCAAGAATTGTCAAGAAGATACTGAATTCTCTACACATATGTACACAAAGATAAAGAAAACACCTGTGCTGTTTTTCTTTCCTATACCATGGGGAGCTCAGGGAACTTTTATGGGGTCCCTGTTTCTTCAGGTGAGAGAAACTTACTGTGCTTTTGCAAAATTCTGTTGATCGGCATAGTGACAGGTTGCAAAGGCTAAGGAATAAGAGTGTGAACTGTCATCATAGATCCCAAAACAGAACTATCAGAGAGCCACAGCTTAAGGAGCTGTTGGGGTGTGGGGACTCTGCATCCAACTGGCAGCAGCTGTGCCTTGAGGGAGATGAAAGCACTGAAGCCCAACTGGTCAGCCACTGCCAGGCCTCTTAGGCTTCATGGCCTGGCACTTTACTAGCCAGTGACCTTGGAGTGGGGGAACAAATGGCCCATGCCCCAGTCCAGGGAAGGAGCCAGAGATGGCTACTCCCAGCCCCTTATAGGCTAGGTTCCTTTCACAAAAGGTGAAGAGTAGGAAGAGGATATGTACAGTCTGTGAGGCTACCTCTCAAACTGGGTTCCCTGCAGGCTGGGAAAGATTCAACAATACTCTCACTTCACATTTTGATGAAAGGCTGATGGAGAGACAAGGAGGGCTGAGGTTACTAAGGATGGGCACAAACTTGTTTGTGATGAATTTTGAGCCCAGCAGCAAACTCCATGAACTTTTAAGGCAGTTCATGGAGGTTCATGGGTTTCTGGGGAGTAAAAAGCAGCAGTTTAACCCCCTGCTTTCTCCTTCCCATGAAAGCTGCCAAAACTTCCCCACGAAAGCCATCAAATGATCACAAACAGCTGAGCCACAGGGACAGTCTGCTCGTGTGGTTCCGCTGTTTAAAGGGGCTTTCTTGGGCAGCCCAAAAAAAACCCATTTATCAGCTGAGTGCAGGAGGTGAGCTGTGCGCAGCTGAGCGCAGGAGGTGAGCATGTGTCAGCTGTTTTCAAGCATAAACAACATGAACCCAGTTTGGTTTGTATGTGGGCCGACTGGGTTTGTGGGGTTTGTGATTCGCCCACAAAATGAAACAAACCACATTTTTGTGGTTGGTGCCCATCCCCAGAGGTTACCTTCTGGACTCCTCCCGCTTCACAATAAGGTCATAGGGAAGAAAAGGAATTCATTGGGAGACCACAAGTATTGGAGAGGGAGGAGGTAAGTCAATTTCCCAAAGTAAGGGTAAGTCGATTTCCCAAACTCCATTATCTTCTGTAGGTTTCCTCTACCTTTGCATTCCTTTCTGACTGCATTCCAATTTAACACAGATAATTGGTTTTGGAAATGGTGTATTCCCAGTCACTCATGCTACTGTTTGTTTGGGTTTTTTTGTTCATGCTAGTTTAATTCTCTTGTAGAACAGTAAAAGAATGGAATTGAGAAAGCAGCTCATCTTTCGTTGTTAAGGATAATGAAGGAGATGGAGCAATGCACAAGGCACAGAAGAGGTGAAGGGCATGTCTGTTACCTTTCTAGGGAGAGTAAGGTGAAATTGACTTTAATTTTGTCATCCACCAGAAGAGCGTTAAGATCTGCTTTGGGGTCATTTGATTTTATATATTGCAATGAGATTGTAAGCAGTTTCCTGTCTAGGTAGTGGAATGAACAAATTAAGCATAAACTCTTAAGGTTTATTATATTTTCCTGTTCCAGGACAACAACAAAGACTGCACCCTCCAAGTATATCATATCCACCACTTATCTACAGTCACTGATAGTTACTAGCTAGACTCAGAGCTACCCTATGGCTACTAGCCACAGAGGCATCTCCTAGGCATCTCGTGGATGTCGTAAAGGTTGCAATGAACAAAACTTGCATATTTGGTTGCCTGCCCTAGTTTGTGACCCGGTACAAGGAAGATGGGCAGTCTTAAACCTGACCCAATTCTTTTCATTGTCGTCTTTTTCTTTTTGTTTTCTTAATTTTACCACAATCACTAAAACTTTGTGTCACAAGAACTTGATACAATTCACTCTTCTGCTGTTTCTTTGCAATGTATGAATATTACAGTTTCTGATGACAGGAGAGGCTTCACAGTCGGAACAAGATGGTGTGATTTTGTGCTGGATGGCTTTTTTGTCCCTTTTTAGGAATCACAACAGGCTGCCATGGGAGGGGGAAGGTGGAGGGAAGATCCACTTCCATGAGCCACTCACACTCATAGTTTGTTGGATATAGCCAATGCGATGCTTTAGAAATCACAGTTGTCATCCCATGTCTTGTTTATGTAAGCAAATGATGTATCTGTTTATTCTGAAAAATTCTTAACTCTCAGAAAAAAATGCTTATAACCCAAACCACCCTTAACTTCTTCCAAAAGAACTCATGAAATGAATCTATTTGTAACTAAAAGGAAAATATGAAATCCTCCCCACACATCAGCCATTACACACACTGCTGTCCAAGAGTAATGTCATAGTAATATTCTTCATGCATCAAAAGGCCAAAGCTGGTATAATAAATGTGTATAATCCTCCAGAGCTAAGGAATTTGCTCAGTCATGACTTGGATGCCTAAAGCAAAAGATATCTCTATAAAAGGAAAATGCTGGAATTATTCACATACCATTAAAATAAATCATTGATGTAGCTCAAGCTTAGGCCCCTGTAGTAGGCTAATGACAAGCTGAACTGAATCTGGGGCACACGTAGAAAAACTTGGCAAAGTTTTCTAATGTTATATTGTACTTTTATTGCAGCAAACATAAAAAGTAGCACTAATGTCAGAAGCTAAAACTACAACAGTTTTTAAAAAAAATCTATTTTAGGCCCCAGTCATACGGGCCAGAAAATGCGGGGGGGAGGTGTGGCAGTTCGCCCCAGAGCAAAATAAGGTGCAGTAGCCCAATCACACGGGCCACCAGGTTGCCACACTCCGGCGCTGAGTGCCAATCACACAGCACTGCTGCAGCATGGCAAAAAAGCAGTGCATTAGAGCACGCAAGCCACGCTGTAGCAAAGGGCGCATGTGCCGTTGGGGGGGCGGGCCACTGTCAGTGTCTTGCTTGTGTGCATGCCTCATTCAGCATTGGTGCACATCCCGTGGAAACTTACAACATCTGGAAACCCCAGGACATGGGCGGGTGTCGGAAGCCGCGGGATACTGACGCTCCTGCAATCAGATGCCGGCCTTTGCCCCAAGGTTTCTGGAAACGAGTGCTTCGACCCTAGTAGTTTTTTAGTCCGCGTTTTCCACAGGAAGCCACGGGTTGGCCACGGGAGTGCTACGCCTCCCAGATGTGCTGGTATGATCCGCAGGGCTACCATGCCTTCAGCAGGGCAAATGCTTCGTGTGAATGGGGCCTTAGTTAGGTATTACTAGCTAAATTAGTTAGGTATTACCTTTGTGATACATTGGTCTCTTAAATCAGCTGACTTGGTCTTGTCTGTGTACAGTCTTGTTTTTTTACCATATGGCTTGATGGAATGTGGAGGTTGATGGAGCACAAGGGTGCTAAGGGATCTGTCTGTGTTTTGCCTGCCACTGAGGTGCATGTGCACTCACTCTAAGTTTGTATGGCAGGGAACTGTCAAACAGCATTCAGTGTTGCGCCCTACATCTGGGGGCATTCCCACACTGAAAATGCTTTGGGAACTGCCTAACTGGTGCCATGCCCCTTGGAATGCCCACATCTACATTGGCAATGTGGTTTGTGCCATTGCTACACCAGTGTGCAGCTGTGTCAGCTTCTGTGCCAGTGGAACTGAGCAGTGCAACACCACTCGTGCCTTGCACCAAAGTAAATGGCCCTTACACCAGTGTAACTTTGGGTTATGCCAGTGTAGGGGACAGTTGGGTCCCTGTTCCAATTCCCCCCAGGGTTGCTCTGTGTGTTAACTAAGTAAATAAATAAAGGCTATACATATATTTTCCCATAATAGATTGTAGATGCCACAGATATGTCAAGTAATATAGGGAACAGCTAATGATCTTGACTAATAAATCATGGAGAATGCTTAGGTCTGGACTTAACTCTCAAATATATATGCCCACAGACTCAGAGTAGAATAGCCTTGTAGAAGGATAAGGAGTACAGGGAACTAATATTACCTTTGGTTGATTAGAAATAGCATAACTATTACCATTAGATATATCAGTGACCAGATGTGAAAAGCATTTGATAATGGCAAAAACACTCAACTAAATATAGTTCAAAGATGTGGTGCATTGGTTGGGTTCTAGCAGATAGTCAAGGGAATAAGAAACTTCAGATATTCTTTATTATGATTAAAAGTCATGAGAATGCACTAACACAGCTTTTATATATTTTAAGAAAATACATTTATTATAGATAACTTTGTATGGCGTTTGAAGTTAAAAGATTATTAGATAGCCAGGAATGTGAGCCCTATCAAGTGGGACAGCTAGCTATTGCTGGAAGATGATTTTGAATATGGGAGTCTGAAATGATCAGGAATCTTTACTTTGAAGATGCTCCTTCTACTTAACTTGCTTATTTTTGGCAAGAAAGAATTAATGGGCTCAAATAATTGGTGTCCCTTAATTATCTAGTAAAATCAATGGAAGGTATTAGATTCTTTAAAGCTGGTCTGTTTTAAAAGCATATATAGTTATGTCTTAACAAAAAGATAAAATGGAGGCAAGATTCGCTAGTAATATTTTTACTTGAGTACTATACCCCAAATGAACCAAAAGCATTCTTGTGGTTACCCTTTCCCAGGAAATTAGTGACCTGATATAAGAAAGCTGACTAGTTGCCTAGGGATTTAATTTTTTTTTAACTGTCCCAAGGGACAGAATTTTATCTTATATTCTAATCCCAGACTTTTTTTTTTCTGTGCGGATACCTATTCCCTCCAACAGGGGCCTCACTGTCCCCCAACAGCTTTTCCTACATAGTCAGTAGACTTCCTGGGTTTGTAGAAAAATCTGAAAAGTAAGGAAATCCCTTCAGGGACGGTTGAATTCCCCCAAAAGCCTTTTGAAATGGCCTCTACAGGGACCTGACTCCAGGCAGCAACGGTGAGAGATTAGAACGTTGGAGGGGAGGGGGAGAGGAGGCTTCTGACTGGCTCTGTCAGTCAAAGGGTGGGGGAAGGGCCCTTTCTTTCCAGGCCTCTTTCGGCCTTGGAGGGAGGGAGGGGGAGGTCGCTTTGGGGTCAGGCTGGGGGATTCCTAGAGGTTTTGGGGTGGAGTGCAAGGAGGGCAGGATTTGGGGAAGGGAGAGGCCTCAGCTGGGCATCATGCCACAGAATCCACCCTCCAAAGCAGCCATTTTCTCCAGGGAGACAGATCTCTGTTGTTCACAGATCTCTGGAGTTCACTCTCCAGGCCCCACTTGGAGGTTGCCAACCCTAGGCCTGGCAGCAGTATAGGGTTGCCAGGCACTGGCAGGGGATGGGGTAGTGGGGTTGCCAGCTCCAGGTCTGGAAACTCCTGGAGATTTGGGGATGGAGCCTGGGGAGGACAGGGACCTCAGTGGGGTACAATGCCCTAGAGTCCACCCTCCAAAGCATCAATTTTCTCCAAGGGAAGTTATCTCAGTAGTCTGGAGCTGAGCAGTAATTCCAGGGGATCCCCAGATCCCACCTGGAGGCTGGCATCCCTAGGCAGCACCCTCTGGGTGACTTGATACCACCTAATTTGCATGACTCAACTTGGCCTGGCTGCTTGCTGCTGTTCAGCAGCCACCCTATGAAAGCCAGCAGTGATGCAGCAGTTAGAGCCTCAGAGTAGGGTCTGCAAGACCCAGGTTCAGATCCCCATATTGCGGTGGAAGCTGACTGGGTGATTTTGGACCAGTCACATACTTTCAGCCTAACCAACCTCACAGGGTTGTTGTGCAGATAAAAAAAGGAGGTGAGAATAATGTAAGCTGCTTTGGTCCCCACTGTGGAGAAAGACTATAATTTTCCTTGGTAGAAGCTGTGGGGGAGGGGGTGGAGACGAAAAGCTGAAGACAGATAAAGGCAGATAAAGGTTAAGTTGGCTGTTGGGTGGGAAGGAAATAGGGTTGCCAACTCTGGATTGGGAAACTCCTGGACATTTAAGGGGTGGATCCTGGGGATGGTGGGGTTTGAGGAGGGGAGGAACTTCAGACCAGTATAATGCCATAGACTCCACCCTCCAAACCAGCCATTTCCTCCATGAGAACTACCATTGCCAGCCTCTGGGTGAGGGCTGGAGACCACCCAGAATTACAACTGTTGTCCGGGTGACAGAGATCAGTCCCCCTGGATAAAATGGCTGCTTTGGAGGGTTGAGTCTATGGCTCCACCCCCAGAAGGGAGAAAGAGTGTGAGATAGGTAAGGGTAGAGGGGAGGAAGCAAAGGTGTGAGGAATGGGATGACCATCCCGCAAGTTTCTCGCGGGTCTCCACTTGTTAATTTTTTAACACAATACATTGACAATACTAACATACAACAACACATACATAAAACATAAATGGGGGTAATAATTTCTCATAATATATGCCTTAATATTGCCAAATAAACAAATCTACACTAACAGTTTTACACCAAGTGAGTAACATTTCTTCTCAATATACTTCTATTGGGGGTACACATAACAATAATCAGTCTTGATAGTCATCTTTCAGTTACAATTGCCTATACATATGTATTATACCATTCATAAAACCTTGACCATGTATGCTGAGATACGGAGTCTAAGAGGCCTTTCATCACCAAAGTCAATTTATCCATTTCTGCTACTTCTAAAACTTTGTTTAGATATTCTTGTTTCGTGGGCGTCTCAGGCCTCTCCCAGTATTTGGCATTGAGAATTCTTGCCGCCGTAGATAAATGTACAACAAGATAACAATAATCTTTGTTTGTATCTTTCAGTAAAATATTCAGTAGTAACACTTCAGGTGTAAAAGGAATAGCGGTACCTAACACCTTCTGGAATATGTCATGAACCCATACCCAGTATTTTTTAGTTATATCACAGTGCCACGACATATGATAAAACGAGCCCACCTTAGTTTCACATTTCCAACACTTATTTGAACATTTGCTATCATACTTAGCTAACCTATCTGGCGTTACATACCATCTATAAAACATGTTACACACATTTTCCTTTTATGCTATCGATTTTGTCATCTTTATATTTTTCTTACATATTTGGTCCCATTGATCTAAACCTATGCAGTGCCCTATATTTTGGGCCCATTGAAACATATTAACTTTCATAGTTTCTTCCAACATCATCGTATTAAGCAACAATGTCTACATTCTTTTCATAAATTTTTAGTCGGTAGCTATCATAATCTTATCCATCTCCACCCAATTCTCATAAAAACCTCTTTTCTTATCTTTAGCATATCTCGATTCTATTTGGGCTCTCCGCCACCGTGATAAGTCCTTAAGTGATCTCAATTCATTCTTAGAGTCCAAGATGTCCTGATATCTTTTTGGTTTCTCTTCCTCATATGTAGTCAGTAACGTGAAGGCTTCCAGAGGAGCCGTCAGTCTTGAATTTCTTGTGTAGAACTGCTTATATACAATTTCCCACACTTTCAACAGAGAGGTCCAGAGCCAATGCTGTTTGAAGTACTTTTGTGATGACACCTTTCCACACCATAGAAATGCATGCCATCCATCATCAGTCATGTCCTTCTAACTTTAGTGTTCTTTTATCCTCTAGCATAATCCATTTCCTAATCCAGGCTAGTACCTCTGCTATATAATATAACACCCAATTTGGTAAACCAAAACTTCCTTTGTCTTTAAATTCTTGTAGCGCCTTCAGTCATATCCTGGGGCGTTTCCCTTGCCAAATAAATTTTGAAACTAGCTGATCCAGCTCAGTAAAGATTTTTGATTTTGCAAAATTGGAATTGTCTGGAACAAGAAGATCCACCTAGGGAGGACATTCGTTTTAATCAAAGCAATTTGCCCCATTAAAGAAATCTGTAAAGCTTTCTATCTCTCCAGGTCTTGTTTAGTTGCCTTCAATAGTTCTTTGTAATTATTCTCTTGTAAGGCACTGCATTTATTCATCATCATAATTCCTAAATATTTTATTTTCTCCTGAACCTGGAAGCCTGAAATTTCTTGTAGTTTTGCCTTCTGTTTTGTGTCTGTGTTCTTAGTTAAAATCTTTGTTTTGTTAATGTTCAACTTCAATCCTGCTACTTGAATATACTATTGAAATTTCTCCTTCAGTTTGGGTATCGAGGGTATCGGATCCTCCATGATGAATACTAGGTCATCTGCAAATACCAATAGTTTATACTTTTCTCCTCACGTCTTAAGTCCAATAATCTGGTTCTCAGTTCTAATTGCCTCGTTAAGAATCTCCAATGCAAAAATAAATAGAAGTGGTGCGAGGAGACAATCCTGTCTCGTCCCTTTTTGAATTTCAAAATTTTGAGTGTGGTCCCCATTAATGACAACTGTTGCATTCTGTTTGGTATAAATAGCCTGGATCATTTTCACAAAGTCGTCTCCCGCATCTGCCATTTTCAATGACTCCATCACAAAGGCCCAATTAACATTGTCGAATGCTTTCTCTGCATCCAAAAAGATCAATGCCAGCTGCTTTTCTGGATGTGCTTCATAATACTCTATGACATATATGATGCCTCTTAAATTGTTCTTTATTTGTCCTTTAGGCAAAAATCCTGCTTGATCCTTATGGATTGTTTGTGATGATATTTTTTTAAACCTTTTGGCTAGTATCAAGGCAAAAATTTTATAATCCGCATTTAATAATGAGATTGGTCTATAGTTATTAATTTCCTTTTCATCTGTATTCTGTTTATGAATCAACGAAATTACTGTTTCCTTCCATGAGTCTGGAATTTCTTCCTTTTCCATAACATTATTGCATATGTCTTTTAAATGTGGCAACAGTTGTTCTTCAAATATAAGGTAGAATTCTATTGGAAGCCCATCCAGGCTTGGAGCTTTGCCCTTGTTTTTCCATCTCAATGCCTCCACCAATTCCATCATCGCAATTGGTTGATTAAGTATTTTTCTTTGGTCTTCTGAAAACATCTTTGAATGATGTTTCTCTAGATAACCTTTTATTTGTTCTATGTTTATATCATTTTTCCTATAAAGATCTTTATAAAAGTTTTCCACTATGGTCTTCATCTCCCACAGTTTATTTGTTTCTGTTCCATCTTGCTTATTTAGAACTCTAATATATGATTTCTCCTTTTGTTGTCAAATTGTATAGGCCAACCATCTCGTTGGTTTATTAGTGTTTTCAAAAAAGTTTTGCTTGGCAAATGCCAATTTCTTAACCAGTTCATGAGTAAGCATACACTTCATCTTGTGCTGCAAGAGTTTAATTTTAGATTTCGCTTCCATGGATGTTGGGTTAGCCATCATTTTCCTTCCTTCAATATGAATTTCCTTTTGAAGTTTGTTGTACTCTTGTTTCCTTTCTCTGTTTATCCTAGCAGATTCTCTTATCAATTGACCTCTAGCATATGTTTTAAATGCAAGCCATACCACTTTCATTGGCATACTGGGTTGGTTATTTTCTTTAAATAGAACTTTGACTCTTCTTTCATTTTTTTTACAAACTTTTCATTTCTCAAAAGAGAGATATTCAATGTCCATCTACTTTTAGGTCTCATTTCTTGAAGTTCTAAGGTGATAGGTCTATGATCTACGTAGGTTCCAGCTTCAGTCTCTTCCAACAAATCTTTAATCGCCGTACTTGAAATCCAGCACATGTCCAGTCTGGCCCACGAATCATGTCTCGCAGAAAAATATGTATATTGTTGTTTGTTAGGGTTTCTTACTTTCCAAGTATCCACTAGTTTCAACTCTTCCATCAACTGACACAAGATGGGTGGGAATTCAGTACTCCTGCTTTTCTTCCTCTGAGTAATTGTCTTTCCATCATCTTTCTTATCAAAAACTGTGTTGTAGTCCCCTATAATGCAAATCTCTTGGAATTCCTGCTGCAAAATCAATCTCTGTAATCTTTCATAAAAATTTTCTTGGTGTTGATTTGGGGCATAAATGTTTACAATAAGTATTTTTCTCATTTGTCTCTGCACTGCAACCATTAAAATTCTTCCATCCTGCGATGCATATATTTGTTTGTGCTGTAGATGGTCTCTTATGAAAGTAACTACTCCTCTTTTCTTTTTCTCCTTGTCTGAAGTTATACATATTTTTCCAAGACCTTTTACTTGTAAATGTCTTTCATTTTTTTTTTCAACATGTGTCTCCTGCTGGCATATTATATCCTGATTTTGTTTTCTAAGTTGGTGAAATATTGTTCTTTTTTGTGGTCCATTTAATCCATTCACATTCACCGAGATATTTTTTTTTGCCTCTATCCATCTTGATTACAGTTCTGTTAGTCCTATTTCTCCTTGTGTTGACTGGGGATTTCCTTGTTGGTACAGTTCTTCTGTGGTTTTACCCTTTCCGTGTCTTGTATAGCTTCTTCTTCCTCCTCTTCTTCTCCCTCATCCTCTCCCTCTTCCTTCTCTTCTTGTCCTGTTACAAGCTCATCTCCATAAGTTTTCAAGATGACTTCTGCTTTAAAAATTGATGTTATTCTAAATCTTTTGCCTTTGAAGGTAAAGATCAAACCTTATGGAAAGAGCCATCTATAGTTTATTGTGTTATTTCTCAATAGAGCTGTTAAGATGGAATACTCTCTCCTCTTTTCTCTAACTCTCCAAGGAATTTCTTTTAGAACATTTATTTCAGTCCCTTCCATCTTCAGCCATGATGCATTTACCTCTCTTAAGATCTTGTCTCTCATTGCTCTCTTGTGGAATCGAATTTGCACTTCTCTTGGTAGTTGAAATCATCTTGCATAGCTGAGTTCACCCTGAAGGCTACATCAATCTCCTGAGTAATCTTATCAACCTCCTTCATATTCATGTGAACCTCTAACAGTTTGGCCATCTTGGTGGTGAGATCTTAATTTTTCTCCTCCGGTACATTTTGAAACCCTAGTATAAATGCTGCCCTTTCCACCTGTAATCTTGTGACATCTTGCTCCAGAGTACTCTGCCTCTCATCCCTTAAACTTCATCTCCATTTCTCTAGTCTTGGTCTCAATTTTCTCCATTGTAGTGTTCAATTCTGCAGTCTTCTGGGTATTATCCATTATTTGCTTCTGAAGAGCTTGCAAACTCAGGGAAAACTGTTCAGTTATCTCTTTCATCGCACTCTTTTTTTATATTTATATAAAACTCTCCTAAAAAGGAGAGCATTTTATTGCTTTTTTATATAGAAAAAGGGTAGGGTATATAGATGGATAAAGAAAAGAGGTGAGTGAATTCTCTGTTAAAATGTTAATTTTTTTGTTAGTACAAATAAAGTTTTTGGCTTCTACCGTGGTTGAAAGATCTTCTTTTCATCTTACCGAAAATCCAAAATACACCTGTTAGATAGATTAGTAAAGTCCTTTGGGGTTAATTATTAATCAGCTCCATTCTGTCATCTCACGAACACCTGTTACATCTTGGGGTGCCTTCTATTTAAGTCTCTCAGATTGTACGATGGGCCCTCTTTTGTTTTTTCGTCTTCCGCTCTTGCACCTCCCTCTTCCGGGCTGCTGTCTTCCTCGCTGCTTACCACTGTCCAATTAGCGAGTTCTGCATCTTCCTCTGAACTGGCGTGTCTCTTCAGGAATTCTTGAGCTTTGAAAACGGAGTCAATCTTCTCTCTTTTGTCATTAAACTTAAACACCAGTCCCTCGGGAATCCACCATTTGTAGCTAATTTGATGTCTTTGTAGAAACAAGGTCAGTCCTTTATATGCTTTCCTTTTCATACAGATTTCATATGGAACATCTTTTAAAATTCTGATGGTCTGCTCACCAATCTTCAGGGGCATTGTTGGTGTCGCTCGTAAAATTTGATCTCTGGTACGCTGCTTGGTTAACTTGACAACCACTTCTGCTGGCAAATTATTTTTCTTTGTAAAGCTGGAGTAGGCTCTATAGGCCACGTCCCTCTCCTCATTTAATTTTTGTGCTTCTCTGCCAGTTAGTGGTGCCAAGGCATTCGCCAAAATACTTCTGAGATCTTCTTTCTCTTCTTCCTTTATGCCCTGAAAATGGAGAGTTAAGTTTGATTTTTCCATCTGAAGCATTACAATTCTTTTTTCTTGCATGTCTTGATGTTTTTCTAATTTATTGACCTTTTTCTTGATTTTCCTGGTGTCTTCCATCGAGATCAAACATTTCTGTGCTATCTCCTCCATTTTCTTAGCTGTGTCTGTTAATTGCTTCTGTTGACTACTGAGCACACTTTCCATGTTGCAAAGGGTTTCACTGATTTTCTGCATTTGATCCAGCAGAGGGTGCAGTGACTCACTTTTCTGTTGATTGACAGCTGGCTCCAGTGGGAGGCTGCTAGAACCGGAAGTCCCTCCCATCTTCTTTACCGGCTTGTCTGGGACCTTCTTCTGCCCCGACATTTTTATTGTTTATTTTTACAAAGTCCATGCCACGACACTCAGGAGACAGGCTAATTTCCTTAGCTTCAGTAAAACTCCCAAAGGTATCTTTGCCAATCCGCTTTTTTGCTTCGCCCCCCTTCTCTCTTTCTTTACCAGTCCCGATTTCTAAGGGGGGTGGGGATTCCTCCCTCCTCCCATGCGCTTATACGATTATAGAGGGGAGCGCATTTATGCCACTTCCAAGTAGATCTCCAACTCACGATTTGCTGCCAATTCTTCCTTTGTTAATTCATTTTCCACTGCTTCACTCCGGGAAGTCGGTGGCATTGCTGCGTCCCATACGGGCACAACACAGCGGGGCTGTTCGGGCAGGGGGAAAGCTTCAATTTCCCGACCGTCAGGCCGGCAAAGAGGCTGTTCCCCAAAGCGCCCCCTGGTTCGGAGCCTTTGACTAAGGCTCACTAGGGTCCCTCGCTTGTGCAAAGACCCCCCCGACTGTGCGTGGGCTGATCGCCTCCAGGAGCGTCCCAAGAGGCGACCGCCATTCACTCCGCCGAAACCGAAAGTGCTTTTTCATCGCACTCTTAATGGGATTGACAGCTTCAGTAATAGAATTTCAAATTTCACCCATAGTTACTTTAATTGGCTCGACTGCTTCGCTTATATAACTCTGGATCATCGCCTGCACCAAGGCCTGCATCTCTTTTTGTGCTGGGGCTGAAAGTTTAGCAAGGGCCCCCCTAGAAGCAGGGGCAGAGGGTGTTTTCAATTTGGCTTGACTGCCTTGACTCGACATCGTGGATGTGCTATAATCCTGCTGATTAAGTCAATATCCTGCTAGTTAAATTAATAAATTTGCCCAATTCTAGCCAAGTAACCAATTCTGGTAAAGTGCCCAATAGTATCAACTGCTTTGAATCAAATAGTTGTTTTCTTTCCTTCCACTTTATTTTGGAACATTCAGAGTCCACTGGCTAACTGCCCAGATTTTGTTTAGAGCAGCCAAGTTGATTGTTTAGGTTTTCCCAGGAACAGTGTTTTGGAGACTAAAACCACAGAAATGTCCTTTCAAGGTCACATCCTCACCTCTCACCATTCATAACTTTCTAAGCCAAATATCTTTGGGGGGGGGCAATTTCAGCCGGAAAAAAGCCTCTAAAGTCTTCACCCTCCCTCCTATTAGGGTAAAAATTGGGTATGCTGCACAGGGGGCTTGTTAATTTTGCTGACCTCCAACAAATAAAATCAACAGAACTTTAAAGTAAAGGTAAAGGTTCCCTTGCTCGAAAGCCAGTCGAATCTGACTCTAGGGTTGCGGTGCTCATCTCCGTTTCAAAGCCGAAGAGCCAGCGCTGTCCGAAGACGTTTCCGTGGTCATGTGGCCGGCATGACTAAACACCAAGGCGCACGGAACGCTGTTACCTTCCCACCGAAGTGGTACCTATTTATCTACTTGCAATTTCTTGCTTTCGAACTGCTAGGTTGGCAGGAGCTGGAACTAGAGACGGGAGCTCACTCCGTCTTGCGGCACCCGGGTCTCGAACTGCTGAACTACTGACCTTCCACAGCCTGCAGTTCAGTGTCTTAACCACTTGAGCCACCGCAGCTCCTCAACAGAACTTTACTTAGTACTTTTTTCTTCCCCTGGGACCCCCACCTGATTCTATAGAGGGTTTCCAAGTACTCCACAACCTGCCCCTATTGGCGTAAAAATTGGGATCGTGGCAAAGGGGTCTCTACAAACTCCACAGTTGCTTTAAATGATAAATTTAACCATTAATTTGAATATACAGTCAAAATAGGTTAGCTCCTTTTCCAAACGCACCCTGTATTAGCAGGTGAAAGTAAAGGTTTTCTCCGTCTATTCTGCTCTCTGGCTGCTTATACCTTGGGAGGGGAGGACCACCAGCCTTAGCTTCTTTCTTTTTAGGGCTAATATAGTGACAGTTCTGTCTTTGAAAGCCCAGAGTAATACTTTTACTCATGGAAAGCACTCATTCAGCAGTGTTTTCTAACTCCCCCTTTGGTGCAGGAAGCGTTGGCTCTGCCCATGCAAATGGGCTCCTCTTCAGATCCAGCATTGGAGGTGATCCTTGGTTCTCCCTGTGAGTAGCCATACACAGGGGACTGGATCAAGCCCCTAGCACCCACACATCCCTTCTCTGGGAGGTGGGGGGTCCCCGGTAAGCCATGGGACCCTTTAAACAAACCTGGAAGTGTCTGTCACAAAAGGAATGCATCCGTCTCGCTGTGCTACAGCCTGCGTCTCACCTAGGGATTATTAAGTGCATGCCTATGCCTGAATCAGGCCTGACCAGAGATTCCTGAAACAACGGTCTTTGATTTTTTTACAGCTATTATTCCAGCAGAAATCATTTTCCCATAGAGCTTTGCATTCATGTGAATATAAAGTTTAAAACACAGCTTTTCTCAAACAAATATTTTATTTGAAATATTTGTTTCTGTAGGAGAATAGCAGTATAGTTGGGAACTTTTAAAATGTGCTTACTAAATGTAAATCAAAATTAACATGCTTGAACAGATCACACTCTATTTGGGGCAGTTTTCAATTTAATTTTTTACCAAAAAAATCACATAATTCCTAGAAATAAATCAACATCAGCTTCATGAGATGCATTGATATACTCAGTGTACAGCTGTACACTAAGCTAATTTCTGTATAAGTACATCAAAGCTGTGAAAATAACAGCAAAGTAAAACATGGCATTTTCCATTACTTTGTTTGTGTCTGTTTTCTCACCAACAAGTTCTATTCTAGAAGGAAGAACTTTTTTTTGCAAACCTCTTCCAAATGCCTATTATAAGAATGGAAATATTTGAAAGTCAGTCTGTGCTTTGAACCATACAAATAAAAAATGCAATGACACACCAGCCATCATGTCTCTGGTTAATGGTGTCAAATGTTTTGGCGGGATTCCTGTGCCAGTCCATCCATTTTTCTCTGTTTAATTTGGTTCAGCTTTACTTGAACAGACAATCATTCATTACAATGTTAGACTGCAAACTGATTCAGTGTAATATCCTACTGAGTGAGAAACTAAGTGAAGAAATTACTTCAGACAGGCAGCCATTTGAACATGCTGGTATTCCTCAGCAGTGGCTAACCCAAAACTGCGAGTGGCCTTTCATGATTCTCTCCCAGCCTTTTCTTGCTTGTTCCAGGTTCAGCATAGGACCTGAACCCAGACTGGTGGCTGTTCATATATTATGCCTGGAGTTGCCGACTTTTTCCTGGCATGACTCTTGTACAGGGCTGCCAGATCCCTCCTGGCAACTGGCAGGAGATGCGGGCCCTAGGCTACATCCCCGGTGACATCATTTCTGGTATGTATTGGAAGTGATGTAATGCTGTACCATTGTGGTGATGCTCTGATATTTGGGCAAAAACTCTATGGCTTCTACTGTAGAGTTTTTGCCCAAATACCAGAGCATCACCATGATGTTGCCAACATCATTTCTAGTACACACAAGGGCTGAGTTTAGACTGGCGATTTGCCCCACTATAGCCACTTTTCAGTTGCGTTTCCCAAGCGGATTAAAGGGGGCATTCACACAGGCACATCTGCCTGGCATTCCCAACCTGTAGGCAACCCGTGCTGTTCCACTTCACTCCCACATTAAAAAGATACCTGTTACAAGTGGTAGCAAATCCTGGAGAGTGCCTTTATCCCACATCAGTCCCCTTCCCGGAAGTGTGAATGCTCAGCCAAAAAGCCAGGAGGAACCCACGTTGCTCCCAGTGCATATGATTGGCGCATATGATTGGCTGTGCTCCGCTCTACCACATAAGGCACATATGAATGGCTGTGCTCTGCTCTACCACCCAATGCACAACAGGATCCTCCCCAAATCAGCTACACACATAGGCATCCAGCCAATTTACCAGGGAAAAGCCATTTACAGCCACACCTCTGGGCCAGCAGTCTGAATGCTCCCGCACACCTCCTCCCAGTGTGCTCCTGCATCTGTCAGCCTTGTGTGACTGGGAAAACCCAGAACAATTTATTCCGGGGCTTTTTTGCCACACCTGGCTCCCGCTGCAAACTGCCAGTCTGAACTCAGCCAAGAAGTAATGTTTCCATGTCAGTGGTGCTGTAGTCTGGGTCTCCCTCCCAATCCTAGTAAGTCCCCCTCCTGGCCAGCTGATTGGGGGGGCATCTGGGATCCCCACCTCCAGCAGGGGGCTGGCAACCTTACTCGTGTGACAGCTGCTAGACAATGAGAAATTTAACAGGCAACACTTTTCCAAGATTACTATCTACACACCTGGAATTTTGCCTTGTCATACAGCCATAAAGGCCCTAGATACTTGCCTGAAAAGAACCTAAATGATGCGCTTTCCCCAAGCACTGGTGTAAACAAATCAGCACAAATGATAGCACCATTTTGTACCTTCCATTCAAGTTGAAATCCTTTTATGAATTATACTGGTTGGAATCAGACAGCTTGCAGAGTCTGTATGGAAAATGAGAAGAGTTTCAGTAGTCTGCAAAAATATTTGCATATCCGTGGTGCAAATAATGAATGGATTAGGAAGGTGCAAATTTCTTCTGAACCATGAAACTCATTGGGTGGCCTTGGGCAAATTGCTATCATTCAGTCTAACCAACCTTGTTATTAGGGCAAAAGGACGCATTGTTAAAAACCCTAAATGGGAAAGAGATTGTAGTAAATGCATCAAAACAACTTTAAGTGGCCAGGGAAAACCTGAAACTCACAATGTCACATAAGACACAAATATTTGCATCTTATAATATCAAAATGCCTGTCTCCCCCCCCAAATAGCAACTAAATAACAGAAAATATAACCACCATAAAACATACAATGGTGACTCTTGTTTCCAGCAGTACATATAAGGAATAGCTTGTTGCACAAGATGTAAAAACATGGTATCTGCTAAGAAACTGGTAGCACCAAGGACAATTACAAAGGGGTCAGCAGCACTTAGCACAGAAAACAGTGACATACACAGGATTGGATCCTGTGGATTTATTCCACTAATGTCAGGGAGAGAGTAACTGTAGTTGAAGGAATATCTTGCCAGCTGCACACAATCTCAGCTGTTTCTCCCCCCCCTCCTATTTGCAAGGGCCAGATTGGCATGAATCAAGGAGCTCTTGGTCCATGGCTCTCAGCCTGTGCTTCCAATGAGCCAGCCTGTGTATCCAAGACCAGCCCAACTCTGAAATATAATTCGTCTTGTTTATTGCTTTATTTCTATATTGTATCTTTTTTCTGTTGTTAGCTGCTTTGGGTCCCTTCAGGGAGAAAAGCAGGCTAGAAATATTTAAACAAACAAACAAATAAATGGTGGTGCTTTCTCTTTATTTTAATATATCAGCTTTCCCCTGATGAAGGAGGCTCTTCCACCAACAGAAGACCTATCATGTCAGTGTCAATATCCTTGCACCAGAGGAAAGCACTGCTGTTGTTGAAACAGATTCAGGCAGTCCAATCCATCAGCAAGTTATTGGGGTTTGAAAATTGGATAAGTAGTAGTAGATTAGTAAGGGATTAAAATGAAGAACTAGGTAAGAAATGGCAAGCTGGTCAAAAGAGAAATGAAGGAAATTCGGTCTTCAGCCCTCAAGTTATGTTGATTTAACATAAATGGGAACAGGGTACCCTGATGCTAAGACCTCAATCAGCATGCCACTTTACAGATCAAGGAATCTTGGCCTTGGAAAAAGAGCAGATCCACTTTTGCAAATAAATGCACCAAAATTCAGTGTCACTTTTTAAAACAACACAAAAATACACAGAGGCATAGGGGGAATACATGAATATATGAAGCAGCCCTGTACCAAATCAGACCCTTGATCCATCAACATTCAGTATTTTCTACTCAGACTGGCAGCAGCTGTCCAGGGTGTCAGGCAGAGATCTTTCACACCACCTGCTACCTGAATCCTTTCAGCTAGAGATGCCAGAGATTCAACCTGAGACTTTCTGCATGCCAAGTATATATTCTCTACTGAGCCATGGCCCTTCCCCTATGTGTCCAGACCCAAACAGAATGAGGGGGGAGCTGGCAATGCCTGGTGCAAGCTCTGGGCTTAGGGCCAAGAGGTCACTGCCTAGGCACTGTATCCAGTGCCCCCTTTCCCCAGAGAAGCCATACACTGCCCCTGGGGCTTAGCTAGAGCAGAGGCAGCCCTACAGCAGAACTACTCTCATTTTGCATATCCCTTAACTGTAAAGATCATCTTGACATGATTCACAAATGATCAGTAATATTCTGTTTCAAGCAATACTAATGGGCTCCTGAACTGGTAATGAGCTCTCACAGCACATGACTCCCAAACTGGTAACTGGTTCTCATAACGCAGCCCTACATAAAAAGTGTTTGAGATCATATTTTACTAGCAAATATAAATTGAGCCATTAAAAATTTATATCCTTTAAGCCAATTTCTACTGTTTTGCTCAGCAGCATACCAAGCTGTGGTACCAGATACAATAGGAGTCAATTTCTACAACAGCATGATGTATGATGTTTACAGTAGTATGAACAGAAAATGAATTAATAAAGGAGTCTAGGGGTTTAGATTTTAAAATTTAACAAAAAGAAAAATCCCTATATAGATTTGCATTGTAAAATAAAGCACAGCAGTTGTTCTAAGAACTATCACTTTTGTTATGGCATATGTAAAAAGTTACACAGCTATCCAGAACCTCATTGACCATTTTGTCTGATTGTAACTGCATGGAAACAAATATAATAGTACATCAACATAAAACCAAATTAGTGCCATAGTAAATCGCAGGCCCTTCCAGGTGCATGCATTGGTGATTAGGCTAAATTTGTTGCCTATAATGGTTGTGTCTTTTTTTAAAAAAAATCTTATTCTTAGAATCCAACTGTGCATAATCTCCCAGCAAGAGCTAAGGTAATAGTCTACAGTCAATTAAAAATTTAAACAACCCTCTTATTTCATGCAGACCATCTGGTACACAATAATGCATGCAATGTGTCTGAAGATACAATGGTTCCAATTCTGCAAAAGCACTGGAACTTCATTTACTTAAGATAAAATTGTATCGTGCATTCTGTGGGAGAACAATAGTCTAAGGCTGCCTTGAATGCTTGATCCAAAAGAGGACATTTTAGAGAGAACTTGAAAGCTACGGCTTCTCCAATGCTCAAGATTTTATATCACTTTCAGCTACATTTGCATATTTAGTGACTTTTTGCACCAGTTTGAAGCATATTTGCAGATCCTAGCTCACTTTTGTCTAGGAACAAGTGATCCATCTGATAATCAATCAAGATTTGGCTACATGATCATTTACTTGATACTAGTGGGGGGGCATTTTTTAAGGTGACAGTGCAACATCTGGTTGGGCTTCAAAGGCTGAGTTCAGACTGGCAGTTTGCCCCGAGATAGGCACATTTCAGCAACATTCACACAGGCACATCTGTCTGGCGTTCCCCACCCATAGTCAACCCGTCATGTACCGCTTCACTCCCATGTTTAAAAGATACCTGGTGAAAGTGGTAGCAAATCCCAGAGACCACATTTATCCCGCTTCGTTCCGCTTCCAGGAAGTGTGAATGCTAACCCAAAAAAATGGGAACAACCCATGGTAATAATGTCCGCCGGGTGTTTCTGTGCAAGGTGCACTTGATTGCCCTGGAGAGGCAGCAGTGATATGATTGGATGTGCTCCACTCTACCACCCAATGTGGTGCCGGTGCAACGGGATCCTTCCCAAATCACCCTGATGCGCTTATGCACATGAGCGCACATGCTCACATAGCCAAATTACCAGGAAAAAGCCATTTACAGCCACGCCTCCGGGCCAGCAGTCTGAATGCTCCCTCACGCCTCCTCCCAGTATGTTCCCGCATCAGTCGGTGCAGTGTGACCAGGAAAACCCAGTACAGTTTGTTCCAAGGCTTTTTTGCCACAACTCACTCCCACTTCAAACTGCAAGTCTAAACTCAACCAAAGAGTTTGTAACCCAAAACACCCAGTATGCTCCTTAAATATTTCATTGAAATGGGAGACAGCTTCTGCACTACTGTCTGTTTCTGTTCCATTTTCTACCCTCTTTCCCCTGCTACTGTGGAGAACAATGCAATGGAAGATGTGTAAGAAATGAGATCTCTTTACTAAAGTGATATTTTAATGAAGAATAAGACCTATCTGGCTTGTATGATGGAAACATATGTATGCCTTTAAAATACTGTAATGTGTTTGTCCCCTGGATAGTGGGTCCTGGTCTGGAAACATTGTCCTCTAGAGGGAGATATTTTCTATACTGCCTGGGTGAGTGGTTGCCTGGCAACAGTATGGAATGGGGGAGCAAAATCTATTAGAAAGAAGAAGCTGAGATTTTCTTTTTTCCTAAAAGAATTAAGATTTTCCTCTAGAAGGAGTTCCTGAGAAGACAGCCTGAGGGGTGGTAAGAAGGACAGTTAGCAGGCCATTTTTTTTTTGCATGGGCCTTTTGTTCTGCAGTGTTTACATGATTTCTGTTGCTGTGAAGAAAAGTTGCTTCACAGAGGTTGTAAAGATCAGTGACCTCACCAAACATCCAGACCTTCCTGGAGTTCACGAGGTAGAGCCAAGACTAAAGAACCTTACTTCTCCCCTTCTCCCTGGATTTGAGACAACTGCCAAGTTAAGTCAACCACTTCCCATTCTCAAGCAGTCTCTGTGGTAGCTCTCACATTGTGGAATGGTATCCCAAAGCATGTTAAGAAAGCCCCCTATTTACTGATGAAAGGCTGTTTCACAGGGCTTTTATCCAAGGGCAAACTCTTTTGGAGAAGGCTGTCAATAAGGACTGTTAGTGTTTGGGGCACACACATGAGGGGCACATTTTGCTGATTCCCTGTCCTGCAGAAAATGCCCCCACTATCCCATCATACAGTTTCTCGGCTTCTACCCCAAAAACATTCCACAGCAGTTTTGGCTGCCTAGTGAGGTGGAGACAAACATTCTTCTGTCAGTGGATATTTCCAATGGGATGCAGTCTTATATTTTTATTTGTGATGTTTTTAATGTTTATATGAGATGGGTTTTCAAAAATTATATTATTGGAAGCCACCTTGCATTTATTGTAGAAGAAAGGTGGGGATGTCTAAATTATGTATATACATAAATAAACATGGATAGGAGATGGAAGACAAGACATGGGCTAGAACAGGCAGGAGGAATCATGTCTATTATTTTATTACAAGTGTGGGTCCATGAGACTTGTAGGGGAGAATCCAATCCCTCCCCAACTTTCTTGCCTGGTCCACTGCAGTTCCCAGGCTTCAGCGCAGATGGCACAACTCTCAGGCTTATGCACAGTCACTGTCTTGGCCTGTAATGAATACTGAGCTCTGATGCAACCACCACTGGGCGCAGTGAAGCCTTGAGGCCTTGCCACAACCACAACTAGGCCCAGAATGGCTCCAGGACTCTGCTGCAGCTGCTACAGAACATAGACTCTGGCACCACCACTGCTGGGCCCACCACAGGTCCCAGGCTCTGCTGCAGTGCCACTGGGTCCAGTGTGGCTCCAGGGTTCAGAAGCAGCTGCAGCCCAGCTCAGCATAGCTTCTGGGCTGCTGGAATTAAGGAACAACCATGCAGGTCGTAGGTGTGTTCTCTGCATTTGTTTATCTAAATGCCCAAATGTATTTTTAATATATCAGTTTTTTCTGAAAACCTGAAGGGTCCCCCAAGTTTGCAGGAAAACTGTTTAGTATCTGTGTGTCCCCAATCCATGGGGGCCACACATGGCTATTAGATATATAGCTGGCTCTTGTGGTCCACAGATGGGGGCCACACATGGCTATTAGCTATATAGCTGGCTCATGTGGCAATTATATTATGAGGCATTGAAATATCCATGATACTCTGAGCTCAGTAACAGCTGTGAAGGGATGGGATGGGGTTTAACCCTTCTGTTACTGTTCAGTTTCACAAACCAAAACTCCCTCCCCTGCCCTGTTATCACTCTTTAAAAAGAAACAGGTGACCATCCTTTTCCCTCTGAAAGTCTAATAGCATACATGCAAGGGTCTAAAGGACAACTTGGTGATCCAGGGGAATCAGCATGGATTTGTCCCCAACTGGTCCTGCCAGACCAACCACATTTCCTTCTTTGATTGAGTGATGAGCTTACTGAATCAATGTTGTTTACCTGGATTTCAGTAAATCTTTTTTTTATATATATATAAAACTCTCCTAAAAAGGAGAGGAGTTTATTCTTTTCATATAAAGAAAGAGGGAGGGTATATAGATGGATTAAGAAAAAGATGTGAGTGAGTATTCTGTTAAAGAGGGTTAGTTTTAGTTAATATAAATGCATTTTTGACATTCACCGCGGTTGAAGAGTCTTTTTTCATTTTAACAAACTTCAAAAAAAAAAGTCTCTGTTAATATGGTTAGTAATGTCCATTGGGGTTAATGATTATTCGGTTCCATTCTGGCGTTCTGTGAACAGTTACTTCTTAGGTAGTCTTTGCTTAGTGTCCCTTAAGTTATATGATGGGCCCACTTTAGCTTTCGCGGCTCCCGCTCCGGCACCTCCATCCTCCGGACCGCTGTCGTCCTCGCTGCTTGAGTCTGTCCAAGTTGCAAGTGCTGCCTCTTCCTCCGTGCTGGCGTGTCTCTTCAGAAATTCTTGTGCTTTGAAGATGGAGTCAATCTCCTCTCTTTTATCCTTATACTTAAATTCCAGTCCTTCAGGAAATCTCCATTTGTAAACCACCTGATTTCTTTGCAGAAAAGTGGTCAGTCCTTTGTATTCTTTCCTTTTCATACGAATTTCATAAGGCACATCTTTGAGTGTTCTTACAGTCTGCTCTCCAATCTTCAAGGGCACCGCTGAAACTGCACGCAAAATCTGATCTCTCGTACGCTGCTTAGTAAACTTGACAACAACTTCTGCTGGCAGATTATTTTTCTTTGTAAAGGTGGAATATGCCCTGTAGGCCAAATCCATCTCTTCTTTTAAATCTCGCTCTTCTCTGCCAGTTACGTGTGCCAAGGCATTCGCTAGTGTCGATCTGAGATCTTCTTTCTCTTCTTCTTTAATGCCCTGGAAGCGGAGGGTCAGATTCGATTTTTCCATCTGCAACCTTAAGATTCTTTTTTCTTGTTCATCCTGATATTTTTCTAGTTTGTTGACCCTTTTCTTTATTTTTCTAGTATCTTCCGTCGAGACCAGACATTTTTGTGCGATCTCCTCCATCTTCTTAGAAGTTTCTGTTAACTGTTTCTGTTGGCTGTTGAGAACACCTTGCATGCTTATTAAAGTTTCATTGATTTTTTGCATTTGATCCAGCAGGGGGTGCAGTAACTCGCCTTTCTGTTGATTGACAGCAGGCTCTGAGGGAGGATTGCCCGGACCGGAAGTCCCTCCTCCCTTCTTTTCCGGTTTAAGTGGGACCTTTTTCATGGCTGACATGTTTCCCGTTTGTTTACTTTTCTCCAGTTCACGTCACGACCCTCAGGAGACACGCTGATTTTCAGTTTCAATAAAACCCCAACGGTACAGTCACTAGCCTTTTTTCCTCTTCGCCCCCTCTACTTTCCCTTTATAAATCTCGCTTCTCGATGGGGGGGGGAGTCGCCCCTCCTCCCTCCGTTTGTTCGCGTATCGGGGGAATCGATTTTGCACTTTAATTCAGACCTCCAACTCACGGTTTGATGTCAGTTCTTCTTTTTATGTTGTTCCATGACGCTTTGCCTCACTCCTGGAAATCGGTGGCGTTGCTAAATCCCATGCGGGACACACTACGCAGCGGGGCTGATTGGGGCAGGGGGAAAGCCTAAGGCTCACTAGGGTCCATCGCATAAGCAAGGACCCCCCCAACCGCGCGCGGGCTAGCCTCCTTCGGGAGCGTCCCGAAAGGTGGCCGCCATTCGCTCCACCGAAACCGAAAGTCGATTTCAGTAAATCTTTTGACAAGGTTCCCCATGATGTACTGATAGGTAAATTAGAGGACTGTGGACTGGACTCTAGGGTAGTTAGGTGGATAGGGAACTGATTGGAGAACCCTACTCAAAGAGTAGTTGTTAATGGCATTTCATCTGAATGGAGGAAGTGTCCAGTGGAATGACACAGGGCTCGGTTCTGGGCCCGGTACTTTCAATATTTTAATAAATGATCTGGATGAGGCTGTGAAGGGGCTACTCATTAAGGCTGCAGATGAGACCAAATTGGGAGGAGCAGCGAAGATAGAGACAGAATTTAACGAGATCTGAACACACAGGAAAAGTGGGCAGATGTGAACAAGATGCAATTTAACAAGGATAAGTGTCGAGTTCTACATCTGGGTAAAAAAAAAAATGAGGAACACATATACTGCATGGGGGATACACTTCTGGATAGCAGTCTGTGTGAACAAGATCTTGTGGGTACGGATGGACCATAAGTTAAATATGAGCAGCTAGTATGATGTAGCGACAAAAAGACTAATGCAATCTTGGGGTGTATCAACAGAGGCATAACATACAAATCACAAGATGTCATAGTCCCTCTATACACTGCATTGGTCAGGCTGCACCTGGAGTACTGCATGCAGTTCTGGAGGCTTCACTTCAAAAAGGATGTGGACAGAAGGGAGCGGGTGCAGAGGAGAGTGACAAGGATGACTGAAGGCCTGGAGACCAGGCCGTATGAGGAAAGGCTGAGGAACCTGGGAATCTTTAGTTTGGAAGAGAGGAGGTTGAGTGGGGACATGATTGCTCTCTAAGTATTTGAAGGGCTGTCACTTAGAGGAGGACAGGGAGCTCTTCCTGTTGGCAGCAGAGGATAGGATTCACAATAATGGGTTTAAATTAAGGGTGGGAAGGTACTGACTGGATCGTAGGGAAAACTTTTTTTACAGTAAGAGTTGTTCAGCAGTGGAATCAGCTGCCTAGGGAGTTGGTGTGCTCCCCCTCACTGGCAGTGGCTGGACAAACACTTGTCAGGGATGCTCTAGGCTGATCCTGCATTAAGCAGGGTGTTGGAATAGATGGCCTGCTCTGTGATTCTATGTGTGTATAAGGGGGCTTGATTAGCAAACCCCTTTTTTCAGAAGTGTAATATTCTACAATCCCCATCTGGTCCCAGTAATAATTGGGATCACAGAGGGCTTAATTAGCCTCTAAATGACAGAGACCCATGAGTTCCTTCACATTCAGCTTGACCATTAAATAGCCAGATTTGAAGGTGGCAATTGTAACCCAGTTTCTCATAGATTAGATAGATAGATAGATAGATAGATAGATAGATAGATAGATAGATAGATAGACAGACAGACAGACAGACAGACAGACAGACAGACAGATATTGATATAGTACAATCATCAATTTCTATACAAAGAACCAGATCATTAGTGAACTAGTTGTAGGTTTCAGGTAGCTTCAGGTTGTTCATTGCTGCATGAGAGAAAAAACTGCTTTATCAGACTAGTTGGTCATGCTTCATCTTATTTATTCATCTTATTTTATTTGTATTCTGCTATTCCTTCTGGGAGCTCAGTGACATATGAGGGCTTGTGGTATTTTATGTTCATAAGAGCCTTACAAGGTAGGGTAGGTTCAGAGGTAGCTGTATAGGAAAAGGGCCAAATGGTCTAGCTGCTAACATGTCCATGTGACTTTTGTCACCTGCAACAGATGGCATGCCAGATGCCAAGCCTGATATCCATATACAAGCCACTTTGACACCTTTGCTGGGAAGAACAGACATTGAGGTGTCTTCCCAAGCTGGGAGACACAGATGTCCCAAACATTAACACATCAATGCTTCTCTGACATGGTTTCTGTCACATCAACCCAAAGATTTTGGGCACACCTCTTCATCCCCTCGTGATTGGATAAATGGCCATATTCAATTATGATGGGAAAGGGAGGGAATTGTGATCACCCTATGGGAAGAGGGGGAGAGTTTTCTTGGAAACAGAGCTACTTTCTGAGAGAGAGTTACCCTTCAGATTACATACCAGCAACATGGAATTCTACTAGTGGGCAGAAAAGCTGGGCTTAACTGCCCAAGCAATCATGTGGTTCATCCTCAAGATCCCCTGGTTCCACAAAGAACTTTGAATTACCTGGTATCTCTGAATGACTGGTAACTATGAATACCTCTATGTGTAGTTAGAGCTGTCTATGCTATAGGCATTATTTGTTTTATTCACCTTCTTGCTAACCTCTTGTTGTATGCATGCTTTTGCACTGAATAAAAGATAATATCTGATCAAATATTATCTGAGTTTGCTTCCTATATTGCAACCTGACTCTAAGCCTCGATTCTGTGCTTAAGCCATTCGCCTAGAAGGCTACCACTGTGTGTTACTTAATTATTTGCAGCTCTGGCACAGAGCTAGTAAATTTCTAAGTCCTCTAGACCAGGTAGGAGTTTAGATCTCTGCTCCAAAGCCTCGGTGAGGGCCTTTCTGATTTAAGAGATCTTGGTGGCAGTAACTACTGGTAAACCAGGAGCGTGTGAAGGCATACTCTTGGGTTTGTTTAAGCATATGGGATTTTGGTATCTTTCATTCCTGGACTGGGATGAGGGAGAAGTAAGATCCTGTACACACTGGCAGAGTATCAGGAATTGTGCCTCTTATCTTTGGACAGGGTTCAGAGGCACAAAGCCTGTACAGTAGCAGCTTGCCAAATTCACACAGTAAGCTTTATGGCTTGGCTGGAATTTTGAATCCAGGTCCATTCAAGAATTGATAAATTATATCAGCCTATTTAAAGACAGCAATATTGCCTAGTTTACCTAGGAATAAAAGTCTGATGGCTAAGTTTTCATGGCACACATTCCCCTTTCCATCTGAAGTCTGCAGATAGGGTATTTGATAAAGGGTAGAAAAGTAGACAGACTCATCTTACACAAAGATCAGGGAGCCCCACATTCAACTCCCCATTCTGGCACAAAGCTCACTGGGTAATCTTGAATCAGTCTCTCTCAGCTTCCCAGATAAGATAAAATGGAGGAGGGGAGAAGTATGTATGCCTGCCTGAACTCCTTAGAAGAAGGGTGGTATTAAAATGTTAGATAAATTTACAAAATCTGAGGAGAAAGTTGAATAAAGTAGGCCAAAATAAGATAATTTTATTCTTATTGGTCAACTAGTATCTGGAACCAAAAGTGATGGGGAGGTTGCAATATAGAGGCCATCTGTCAGATTCAACTGTGGGGATTTATTGTTTAGTGCCATAAATACTTTGATTGCTGTGATGAAGCAAAGGGCTTTTTAGCTCTCCCATTTGTCACTGGATTCATATTGAAATACCCATACAATGCATGAGTATTGTAGCAGTCCAAAAAGGTACACATGACTTATTATTATATACATGTTCATACACTGTATCATTTACCTGGTCACATTTGGAATTGTCTGCAAGGATTGTTCCTTGTAAATGTCACTTTTTACAGTGTTCCATGCTTGTGCCCATTGATACTAGAAGCTACCAGAAGTATTTATTGCTTTAACAGCATTTCCAAACATTCTGCCAGCATGCTAGAAACTAATTGCCTTTCAGAAAGTAAACATGGTAAAGGACAGTTAAGGGACATGATAATAGCTTCACTAAGGGAACAGGCATGTACAAAGAAAATGATCTAGAATACAACAGCAGTAGCAGTTAATCATATTAGCCAGTTGTGTGTGTATATCTGTGTTTAGCTGAAGCTAATCCTAATAAGGAGATCAGTTTCTCGCTTTTGGACAGCTCCATCACTTGTCTACATTAAGATATAACTAGAGTATATATTGTTCTGCCGAATTGGCTTACTATATTGAAGGGCCTGCTAGCATCAGCATATGAATTTTCCATTCAAATACAAATTTAAATTTGATTTGAATTGGTTTTAGAAGTTGTTAATTCCTCAAGTTTATTTCATGGGTAGTATCTGGTAAAATGGGGGCTTTCAAATAAATGTTGATCATCTTGCAATATTCATTTAATTTTAGTATATGGAATATGACCTCATTAACAAAAACTTCTTCAGAATACACCATAAGATCCAAGATATGCCATATCCTGGAGTCCTTTAGCTTTCTTGAAAGTGGACAGATATCCACTTGTGTCTGTATTTTGTCATTGGAATGATTGTGAATGGATTTAGTTTACCCTTTTTGTTGCAGGTATTATTAGGCTATTTTATGCATTTTACACCGTTTATATGCAGTCTATCTACCTTGTATGTCATTTATGCATATATGTATAATGATGTACACATAGTATTGAAAATGCATACTTTTTATGGGAAATTTTAAGTGAGGAAACAGAAAATGGCATGAAAACAACAATTAATGGGGTCAGGTCTCACAACTGAGAAGCAAATTTGAAATAAGGATATTCAGATCACACAAGTTCACTTGCAAAAATTGATAACATCCCTATTTTCAATAAGAGATACACCTCAGGACTAATCAGGCAGTATAACTGGAGCAAATGCTCATTATGTGAATCTGGCATGAAAAGTTACTTTACTACACTAAAAAAATGAATTTGAGTACAGCTGAAGAGCCCCACTCACTCTGTGGGAATTTCCAAGGAAGCTAAAAGAATATTTATGATTGGCAAAATTCATATATATAAATCTAGTCTAAAGATGTAATTTGATGGATTAGAAAAATGAGTTAATTGGGAGAAAGGTTCTATAGGAGCATTCAATTTTGTTTACATACTAGCCAAAGCTCGACATTGCAATAGGCATTTTCTGTGTGTATATGCATGTTGAAAGGAGGACTTGCATATTGCATCAGCCCTGGCATGATGGTGGTGCTGGCTGAAGGCATCAACTTGCACACATACATAGGGATGGACATGAACTACATTTTCGTTATTCACTTTGTGGTTTGTGAGTGAACCATGAACCAAACCATGAACCCATATGAACTGGGAGGTTGGATCATGAAATGACCTGATTTGTATTGGTTCATGAGCCATTTAATGTTTAAAACCCTGCTTTCTGCTCTTTATGGCTTTTCACAGGGAGCAGAAAGCAGGGTTCAAATAGCTCTGAGCCATTTAAACCAAACAGCTGAGTTCAGCTGTTTCAAGAAGAGCAGAAAGCAGGAGTAAACCCCCACTTACTGGTCTTCATGAACCACCATGAACCACCATGAACTGCACCAAAAAACATGGAAGTTTGTGGCAGTTCTTCAGTTTGTGAACGTAACTTCATGACCCACAAACTGGCCAAACTTTAGTTAATTGGCTAGTTCATGCCCATCCCTGCACATATACTCAATCATTATGGGAGTTCTACCAATGAGGGGTGAGACATCAGCTGCAAAGGGCAAGTTTTAACCTCATCACCTTTAACACAGTGCTTTACTCTTTCCCATATGAATTAATGACAGCTATTTATTTCATATGAAAATGTTTGGGAGGGCAAGGTTCTCTGGAGAGGCGGCATGGACATTTCCTAAATAAGATAATAAATACATGTATTCTCAGCTCCTGGTGATGTTAACCATTGAAAATGAAAATCATGCCTTATCTTTGTAGGTTAACCCATTCATCTAAATCCTGAGCCTCTATTTCTCAAACATCTTGAGTCTCACTGAGAAAGGCAAGCTATACGTACAGTAAAGAATTTTTTAAAATCCTCTTTGAAATGACCAGCATGGACCAGAGTGAAGCTTCCTAGCCCCAGCCCCTGAACATGCCAAAGCCTGTGACCAAAAGGTGGGGCATGGATGTCAGCTGAAGACCTTCTCAGTTAAGACCTGCATAGTGGTGCAGCTGCCCCACTAGCCAGTCACAAGGGATGCTACTGTCTAATGGCAATTAACTTTATTTAAATCTAAACACTCTCATTTTGGGTTTTATGTTTTCTTTATGCTACACTGTGATGGAATTTTGCTGATTGGCATATAGATGGGTAAATAGAAGAGTGAATAGATATGTGAACACATAGCAGTAATGTTATACATTTTAAAAGTGTGCAGTCTAAAGAAAGAAAATGAAGTCCGTTCATTTAATATCTCTGACAAAGTTTTGGTCTTTCAAAAAGTTAAAATATACTGTAAACCAATAGTTGATAGATAATAAATCTTTATGGTCTGTCATTTATCTCTGAACAGCAATTCACAGAGCAATCCTAAACAAAATTACACCCCTCCAAGCCAAATTATTTCAATAGTCTTCAAAGTGTATTACTCTGCTAAGGACTGCACATAAGTAAGAATAAAGATACACATCTCTATGACTCAGAAATCTCAGAATGGTTTTTATGTTCATATACTTTGTTTTTTTTCAAGCCTGTTGCATCAAAAATGATGAGAAAGAGGAAACATATATTCTAGACAGTAAACAGCTGATTGGTATGATATCAGACATGCAATTCCTGAGCTATTTCAGCTGGAGATGTGTAAATAAAACACATTTTTGAAACATTTAGAAGTTGTGCATCTTCTCTTGGCAGATGGTGAAAGCTGGTTCAATGAGGCACCAAAGTATGAGCATCTGTGCTCTGGGTAGCTTAATATCCTACCTTTTTTCTTAAAAAAAAATAACTTGAAGAGATGAAAGATCTGAAAATGTTTTAGTGGCTGTGTTTCGATAACTTAATATACTCAAAATCTTAGTCCAGGCATATAATTTGTGAATAACTTATTATGTGGAAAGTTTTGTGTTAGGTATATCAGATGGCTTTGTTCAAGTCATAAGGTGAATATCCATGATGTTATTCATATATGTCTCATAGCTTTGATTCAGGTCAAAACATTATGTCACTTTTGGACTGATTTGCTTATATAGTATCTTACTGGAAAGGTGTTAGCACAAGCCACCAAACATACCTGTTATCACTTGTGTTGAATTAAGAAAGGCTCTTTTTAAAGCAAGCACCAATGGACAGTGCAACCAACAGATTAACCAATAATTTATTTTGTGTAGCAATCATAAATGGGAGGGTAGCATTACAAGTTGTTAAAAAAACAAAGAATATTCAGACTTGTCTGAATCTGGATGAGATCTTCAATGCAAAGTTTCATTAAAATATTGAAAGAATGAGGATGTCCATCAGTTTAATACATATACTAGGTGCAAGAGACTCCAAAATCAGTGATAGTAACAATAGCTGAAATGCTATTATGAAAAGGCTGCAATTACAGAGCCATATTAAAGACTTGGAAATACACACATGAGAAGCTACCATGCACAAAGAAATTTGTTGATGCGTAGCATACTGCAACTGATGAAACACATGGAATTTGGAATAAATGTTTAGTTCGGTGGCACCTTTAAGACCAATAAAGTGCTTGCACACTTCCTCAAATCAAAAGCTCATACCTTGAATAAACTTTTGCTGGTCTTAAAGGTGCCAATGGACCCAAAATTTATTCTACTGGTTCAGATGAACACGGCTGCTCACCTGGGTCTATCTACACTGAATTTAGAGTATATGGAAGCTGATACCAATATAATCTTACCTGGTATCAATGCTATGGAAAGAGATGCTACAAGATTTTTTTTTTTAAAAAAATAAAAAATAAATTTAAATTAAACATTTTCAATAAATGTTTTGTGTTTTGTTGTGAGATGCCACTAAACTCACTTCCTTATTCTTTGTAGGCGTGTGTGTGTGTGTGTACACACACACACACGCACACACAAACACTTCAATATAATGGATTCCATTTGATGACAGATACCTGTGCCTTGGACACAGCTTCTGTGCTCTGTCAGGATGTGATTCTACTATAGTTTGGCAGAAAAGGAAAGTTATCTTACTGGAAGGCAGGTGAAAAGATATGTATTGCCCTTGAGACAAGTAGAGCACATGACACAGTATCTGATGATGTTGTGGATAAATTGGAGCCTATGCAGTGTACCAAATGTATCATGTCAATACCAAGATAACCGTATTTGTAGAGTTATGTGGTGGATAATAGTTTTTTTTTAAATGTGTGGACAAAAAAATCACCTCCAACAAGAGCCTGAGGTACAATTATAACTGTGATGAAAAAGGCAAACTATCATGTACTGATGTGATCTCAGTGTGATATAGCAAAACCAATTCTTCAGTTTCCAGAAAGACACAGGTGGATAACAAATGAGGATAAGCACATCACTTTGGTAATGTCTGATATGCTATGAGCCCCTGCATTGTCCCTGCAGTTATTTCAAGGCTTGTGTGTCAAGAATGCTTTCCACCCTACAGAAGCTTGACATATAACCCACTTGCAGTGAGGTGTGCACATGTAGTGGGAATAATTTTTTTTTGCATTAATGTGTTTTCTAGCCTAAGAAGATAGTGATAAAGGAATTCAGAAATTCAGAGTTCTGACATATGGAACATTATTACTAAGCTATTGCTTTTACAAAACAAAGTTTCAAGTTAAACTGAAGTATTTTGCTGCATTACAGAAGGTTTCTGCCACATTGTTGTATTTTTTCCCTGTCACTGTTATCTATCTTGTTGTGAACACTGGTTTGATTAAACTTGTTCCCTCCCACATGCTATCACACAAAAGCAACACCAAGGGAAGTTTGTCCAATTTACTTGAAATATCTTGTTGGAAATGTAAAAAGCAGGATGCAACAAATGTCCTAAATGCCACTTGCAGAGGTGTTGCCATAAAACACTCAGTTTGACAATATCTGTAAAAATGGTGTTTGCTCTCCAGATTTGTCAGGGATTGTTGGCTCAAAAAGATTTTTATGACATACAAACAGATTTGTAGCTTAGTAAGAACTTAAAAATCCAATGGGTCTAATACATAATATAATAAGATCTATATGTGCTAGACAGGAGGGCCTGGCATGATCTGGTCCATGGGGTCGCGAAGAGTCAGACTCGACTGTGCGACTGAACAACAAATATGTGATAGTGGTCATCTTAATGATATCATCATGACTGTGAGTCACATGAATAAGTGACAACTTGGATATTCTTCAACTATATATGTTTACAAATTGAATACAACCACCCATAAAATTTCCAATTAAGTTACACCTGTTCCCAATCTCCATGCAAATTTAGGAAAATTCTATATCCTAATTAAATATAATGTATGTGCAAAAGTTTGTGTATGTACATGCAAATGAATATCACATAATTGTTTGTTTTAAGAAATTACTGCATTTAATTGTTCATTCACTGTCAGTTGGAAAGAAGCATGAAAGACAATCAAATTTTCATAAGATGTGTCTGTCTGGAAAGAAAGGCCTCATAGCAGTTCATGTTTTTCTTGTCTTTAACATGAACCCCTAAAGATGTCATTGGTGCAGAAGAATTACTTGTTGAAGCAGCTATGATTGAAGACTGTCTTTGTGCAACGAGGAAGATAAGCGATAACATTATAAGCAACATTTTGATATCAAATACACCAAGTGTCTACTAATAGTTTATTTAAAAATCCACCATGTTTCTATAGTTCTATGCAGCACTAAAGACTGTTGTAGCAGTTGCATTAACTTATTTGTATCTGAACTTGTCTATTTTTATCCTTTGACTTTGCACTAGATTCATTCATTTCAGCATGTGTCTTCTATCCTGTGTTTATACTCTCATTAGCTTGTAGGCTTTTTAAGAGAAAATTAAAAGCTCCAAACACTGAAACACAGAAAAATCAGGTGTGTCAAGGAGTCCAAGGCTGAACTCCATAGGTCCCCAGGGTGGTTGCACACAAATGACCAAAACTTTATTTTTTTAAAAAAAGGTTTATAAAGTTTTATTTAATTTCTGTCAACAATAAAGATTTAATCTACAGGCAACAAATCATATAGCAGAAAAACAAGTAAACTACCTTAACTATCAAACACTTTCGAGACTTGCATTAGATGGCACAAACCTTAAGTCCAAGAGTCACAGGCCATAGCTCAAGTGTTCTCTATGTTGCTAGTGATTGCAATATGAGCATAACATAGTTCAGGCATTTAGTCCATCAGAATCCAAGCTAGTTTCTTCTTTTAAGGATCTTAGTTCAATCATAGTTTTTGGTCAAGCAGCATCAGGTGATAATGACATCCAATCAGAACACATTCTTGCTGGAACCCTCTAAAAAATTACCTCATCCCACCTGATTTACCCCCCTCCCATCCTATATGCTGTTAGCCTGATTGCTCTTAGTTCTTATCAAAATTAGGGGATTTATGAGTTATTATCAATATGCAATCAGCTAAGGGAATAATCACCTGTTTATACAGAGCTCCTGCCCTTCCAGAGGTACCAGTAACAGACATGGAGACTATATTAGGTTGGAATTAAAGTCCTTTACTGGAAATCTTCTTCACACACAAACAATACACATACACACACTCAATTAATCAAGACTAGGAAAATAAAGAGAGATATTTGGTATGGTTGCATGAGCAGGAGTTCATTGGTGGGGCAATAATTACCTGTCCTCGTCGAATGAGCCGTTCCAATGGAAGAAGGAGAGGAAGAAATGAAAAAGGGACACGTGGCTTGAACCAGCAAGCAGCACATGGAACTCTGGCTGCAGATCTAGAGTTTAAAGATGGAGGAAGGGTACTGGGATAGCAAGCTGGACTTAAGAGGGATAAGGCTTAGATAGGGGTCATAGAGCAGAAGGGGGGAGCATGTGGTTGGGTTTCCCCTTTTATGAGGGGGTGTGGGGGCTGGCAATATTCCCTGGTCACACCTCCTGGTTAGTCCAGCCCTGAAAACATACTATTGGCTAGGAGGAATAGGGGAGGGGAGCTAAGGAGTGGTCAATATTGAGAGCTAGAAGCTGAACTTGTGGCTAGCACCTGGATGTATGTGAGATGAGTCATCAGGCCAAGGCCATTGTCTTCTTGATGTTCTTAGTCAGGTCCTTGATGGGTGAGGGATTATTTGCTAAGCAACTATAAACAGAGTCTATGAGCTACATGTAGCTTTGCAGGTATGTGGGGGGGAAAGGGATCTGCCTGCATGCGCTGGAGAGGTCTCCTAATGGCGTTTTGGAGTCCTTTGTCCTCATGCTCTGGCATGGCATGGCATTTGGTGCTTTCTGCATACTGTGGAACTGATTCATTCACCATCAGATGAGAGGGCTGGCAACCTTGGATGGACACTGGAACAGCAGTGAGGACAGGAATGTGTCCTTCTCTCAGGGTGCTGTCTCAACTGGCATCATAGTGGGTCACCATGCTTTACAGTTTGAAAAGTACTGAGACTGATGAGTGATTTCAGCTCTCACATACTTTATTAAAACAGGAACAAGACAACTAAGCCGGCTCGCAGGCCGGCTTTTATTCCCAAGTGAACCCACACCCCAAAAACACACAACACCCGTGATTTGCTATTTACAGTTAATTGAGTTACCCCGGGCTCCTTGATTGGAAGAATATGAGGAGCCTACAATCTATTGTCTAAAGGAACGAAGCTCAGGCCCTTTGCCTCACTGCATGGCGGACCGGTCTGAACCGGTCCGAGCACATGGTTGCCCCGAGTCCATGTTTCTCTGTGGATACACTACACCTCTCTCCCCTTGGTCCACGAGGCACCCACAGACAAAGTCCTTTAGATAGGTGGGAGGCTTCCGAACCCTTGTCGAGTGCCGGATAGCCGGAGCAGGTGACAATGCCAGCACCGGGGTGCTGGTTGGGGACCTTACCAGTGTTGGTGACTGTGGAGAGGCCAGTGAGGTGTTCCCGTGACGGTTGGGGCGTCAGGAGATGGGGTGATGGGTGCAGTGGCCGAGCTGTCCACCTGGCTGGACTCTTGTGGCGTTTGCGGCGGCTGTGGGTATATTACCTCGGATGGTTCGGGGTCCTCGTAGTCGTACGGCTCCCATGGCACCACCCATCAGCATAGCTGGTCGATGTGGTGGTGTAGCATGTGCCATCCTCGCAGAAGACCTCATACGAGCGGGGTCCCCTGACCCTTACTATCCTGGCCAGGAGCCATGGCAGGCCCGAGGTGTAGCTTCTGGTGTAGACGGGATCCTCCGGGAAGAACCCTCTGCTTGCTTCCTGGTCCTCTGTGTCCGGCTCGCGCTCCGGGGCCCGATCCAAGTGTAGCTTGTCTAAGCATAACGTGAGGCGGCGACCCAGGAGAAGTTCTGCTGGGCTGTGTCCGGTGGTGGCGTGTGGAGTTATGCACTGCCCAAACAGAAATGAAGCCAGTTTGTACTCCCAGTCCGAGGAGTCGATCCACCATAGTGCTTCCTTTGTGGTGCGGACAATCCACTCGGCTTGCCCATTCATGGCGGGGTGGAACGGCGCAGAACACACATGCCGGATGCCGTAGTACGCGGTGAAGTCCTGGAACTCCCGGGAGGTAAAAGCAGTGCCATTGTCGGTGACCAATGCGTCTGGGAGGCCCTGAGCATTGAAGTTCCAACACATGGCCCTGATGGCGGATTTTGAGGAGGTGGATGATACCGGGACAACCTCTAGCCATTTGCTGTAGGTGTCGACTAGTATAAAGAAAATCTGCCCCTGGAACAGCCCCGCGAAATCCAGGTGAAGCCGGGACCAGGGATGATGGGAGGACTCCCAGGCTTTCTCCGGAGCACGTGGTGGGTCGGGGCGTGAGACCTGGCAGGGCTGGCATCTTTTTACTTTGTCCTTGTTGTCCTTGTCGAGGCCCGGCCACCAGACATAGCTTCATGCTAACACCTTCATTCGGACCAGCCCCGGGTGATGTTCGTGTAGCGCCTCTAGAACACATTGTTGTAGCGGCGCTGGAATCACCACCTGGCCTCCCCACATTAAGCACCCCTTGTAAAGGGACAGTTTGTTTTTACGGGTACTGAATGGGGCAAACTTGGGGCCCTCCTTGGCCACTGGCCACCCCCTCCCCACCCAGTCCACTACTCAACAGAGGACAGGATCCCGAGCCGTGCGGCAGGCCACCTCCCGCACATGGACTGGACTGTCAGGGAGTGCCTCGACGAGGGCGATCAGATGCTTGGGTGCGGGGTCAGGGTCCGTGGCTAAGGGCGTCTGCATGCCCCATCACCTTCCCGGGTCTGTGGATGAGGGAGTAAGAGTACCCCACCAGGAAAATGGACCATCGCAGGACCCGGGGGGATACCATTTGCGGGGTCTGGCGATCCGCAGCAAGGAGTCCCAGCAGCAGTTTGTGGTCCGTGATGATTTTGAAGGGCCGGCCATAGAGGTAGTGATGAAACTTCCGGACCCCCGCCACAATAGCCAGCGCCTCTTTATCAATTTGCACATAGTTGTGCTCTGCTGACAACAAGGTCCGCGAGTAGTACGCAATTGGGACCTCCTGGCCGTCCGGCAACTGGTGGCCCAGGACTGCCCCGACCTTGTAGGGGGAGGCGTCACAGGTGAGGACCACCAGAAGCAACTCTGAGAAGTGGTGAAGGACCGCGTTCAAGACCAGCAAGTCCTTGACACTTTGGAATGCCATCGCATGCTTAGGTCCCCAGACACCAGGGTGCATCTTTGTTGAGGAGGCAGTGGAGCGGCTCCGCCACGGCTGCCTTGAAGGGCAGGAATGCATGATAAAAATTGAGCAGGCCAAGGAAAGCCTGCAATTCAGCCTTGGGGGAGGGCGGGGGGGCATGCGTGATGGCTTTCACATTGTTGTCTGTGGGGTGGATTCCTTGCGCGTCCACAGCAAACCCCAGGAACTCGATGTGGGGCACACCCAGGAGGCATTTCTCCTTCTTTACTTTCAGCTCGGTGGTGTCGAATCTCTGTAGGACCTGACGGAGGCGATCCGCGAAGGAAGAGGTGTCTGGCGCAGCGACGATGACATCGTCTAGAAAGGGTTGTACTCTGGGGATGCCTTTTAGGAGAGAGTCCATAAAAGATTGAAAAATCCTGGGAGCTACACAGACCCCGAACTGAAGCCTCATGACCCAGAAGGCCCCCTTGTGCATGGCAATTGTCTGGGCCTCTGCTGCAGCAGCGTCAATGGGCAGCTGTTGGTAAGCCTGTGCCAGGTCGAGCCTACCAAAGACCTTATCCCCCGCCAGCGAAGTGAGGACATGGCTTACCACCAGGACCATGTACGCGTGGTCCTGCAAGACCTTGTTTATTGTGCACTTGTAGTCGGCACAAATGTGCACGTCCCCATTAGGTTTGACGGGCGTTACTATGGGGGTCTCCCAGCATGCAGATGCGACTGGCTCCAGCACCCCTTGCACCACCAGGTGATCGAGCTCTGCCTCAATTTTCACTCGCATCGCAATGGGGGGAACCCTAGCCTTTATCTGAATAGGCTGTACCACCGGGTCCAGATCCAGCAAAATGGGGTCCCCGGTGTATTGTCCTAGAGTCCCGTCAAACACCTTGGAGAATTCCCGGCACACCGCTTCCCAGTCTGCCATTCGGATCTGGTTCAACCCCATTATCTGGAGACCCAGGGGTTTGAACCACGAGAGTCCCAATAGGCTGGAGAGCCGTCCCTCCACCACCAACAGGTCCAGGGTGCCCAAGAACCCTTTGAATTGAACCTTGAACTTGCCCCAGCCCCGGACGGCCACAGGGTTCTTATTAAAGTCCCGCAAAACCAGACCCTGTGGCTTGTGCAACTGGGGTCCCCCATTCGGGCATAGGGCATGGAGGGTCTCCATCGATATGATTGAAAACGAAGACCCCAAATCAATCTCCATATCACAGGGGGACCCTTCAATTCAGACAGTCACATGCACTTTGTCCGGGCTGTTAGGGGGCAAGTTACATATCGTTTGTTGGTGGTGGACCGAAACGGTGTGCAGATCATCAGCTTCGAGGTGTGCTGTGAGGGTTGTCCATTGGCCTTTGGAGTGGCAGACCTTCTCTTTTTTTTTTTAATATAGTTTTTATATAGTTTTTGGTAAGTATTACATATTATCTTTTATCCCGTACATTTCGTAACTGTTTTTATCCCTTCTCCCTCCCTCCTCCCCCCTCTGCTTTTCCAATGCTTTAGTCCTTTGTTCCCAGCCACGGGCACAAGGTCTGAATCTTGCACTGAATGTCCTTTCTTCCTTCTGTTGGTAGCCACTCCAGGTAGGTCTTCCATTTCGTGCTGATTGCTGTAGTCCTGTCTGCCCATTTGGTCTTCCAGTTCAGTTTCTCAATTATGTCTGACTGTATGAAATCAAACAAATAATTATGCCAGATTTCTACTGTCCACTTACTCTTGTCCTCCCAACCCAGAGCAATCACTGCTTTTCCTGCTAGTATCATTGCTTTGAATATAGCTTGGTTCTCTTTACTTACTACTGGGTTTCCTATTATGCCCATTAACATTAAATTAAAGTTAATGGACAGTGAAACTTTGCATGTTCTCCTTATAATTTGCAATATTTTTGTCCAAAAAACACTGACCTCTGGGCATTCCCACCACATATGGGAAAACCATCCTTTAGCCTGTTTACAATGCCAGCACCTGGGGCTCATTCCTGGGATCATGTTTGCTATTTGCGCTGGTGTTTTGTACCATTTTGTAAAGAATTTATGCTCCATTTCGTTAAATTTGATCACTTTAATTCCCTCTATTCCTTCCATTATTTTGCTTGCCAAGTTTTCTGATACCTGACCTTCTTTGGTCCAAGTGTTCTGTAGGTAAGATATTGTCGTGTCTATATTTGATATCATTTTCCTATAGATTTTCCCTGCTAATCCTTGTTTTGATTTTTGCATCCCTTTGTATAGTTCTTCTATCGGTTCCTCTATCCATATTTTCTCTTTTTCCTTGATCTTATTAACCATACTATATAGGCCTGTTATTTTTAACCAGTGTTGGTTACCTACCTCTTCCACTATCTTGTGTACCGGTTTTAAGTTACGTCCTCTAAACATGTCTTCCAACCTATAATACCCTTTAGTTTTAAGATATTTCCACCATTTATTCTCTTTTATTTCGCTGTATATTAATTCTAGTGGTGTCCACCTTGAGTTTCTTCTCGGCCATTTCGCTTGCCACTTGCTCCAAGATTCTAATGCTGAATGTCTGGAGCCTTTAATCAATTTGAGATCTTTTTTTGTGGCTTTAGAGAAAATTCAGAATCTTCCTATATTGTTGTTTATCTCATTTTCAAATCTAACCCATTTTTGCTCCTCCCCTTCACCTATCTCTAATAGCGACTTTATTTGAAAGGCTTCATAATATCTATTCAGCTCTGGGACTCCCCAACCCAACTCCTCCTTGAGACCGTGCATCAACCTTTTTGAATTCTACACTTTTTACTGCCAAATATCCACTTTCTAATTGCCCTATTCCATTGTTCTAACCTTTTGTTATGGGCCTCTAATGGTATCGTCTGGAATAAGTATGTTAGTTTAGGTAGCCAGAACATTTTAACACTCCTAATTCTAGTAGATATACCAAGAGTTTTATTTTTCCACTTTCTCATTTCATTCTTTATTTTCTTCCATATCGTGCTATAATTCACCTCCGATATTCTATCGATCTTCTTTTGTAACACTATACCTAAGTATTTGAACTTTTTGGTGCCCATTCCAATATTTGTAATTTTGTTTATTTCTTTTCTTTCCTCTTTGTTCACATTGAGGTACATGATTTCTGATTTAGCCATATTAACCTTTAACCCTGAACAGCATTCGAAGTCCTCTAAGATAATTTTTACTTCTTTTATCGCTTCTTTGGGATTTGTCATAACTACTATAATATCATCTGCAAATAAATTAATTTTTATTTCTTCCTTCTTTACCTTATAACCTTCTATCCTTACACAGTTTCTTATCCTTTCAGCTAGTTGTTCTATTGCTATAATGAATAAGACCGGTGAGAGCGGGCACCCCTGTCGGACCCCTCTCTGGATCTGAAAAGTTTGTGATTTGGCATTATTGACCTTTACCACTGCTGTTCCCTCTCTATATATCTCCTTAATTGCTCTTATATAATTATCTCCTATCTCATGCTTTTTCATAATCTGCCACAAGTATTCCTGAGATAGGGTGTCAAAGGCTTTATAGACATCCAATTTTAAAAGACCTAACTTTTTTTTTTTGACCGTGTTGTAATACGTTTATTATATTCCTAATAGGGTGGGCTATGTTCCTATCCTTTACAAATCCATGTTGGTCTTCTTTTATTATTTTGGGACTAAACTTCTTTAATCTATTTGCCAGCATTTTTGCGAAGATCTTGTAGTCTTGGTTAAGGAGGCTTATAGGTCTGTATGAACCTACCTCTTCAGGGTCTTTATTTGGTTTCAAAATTACTATTATTTCTGTTTGTCTCCATGAATCTGGGGCCCTTCCCCCCTCAAGATTTCGTTGAAGATCATTTGGAGTTCTGGGGCAAGAATGTCTATCATTTCCTTATAAAATTCACTTGTGAACCCATCTAGCCCAGGGGATTTTCCCTTTCTCAATTCTTTAATTACATCCTTTACCTCTTGTATTGTAATTTCCTCTTGTAATTTGGCTTGCTCATCCTCCTTCAGTGTTATGTTAACTTCCTCTACAAAGTCTGTTGTGTCCCTTTTCTTATATAATTTTTTATAGAAAGACTCGAACGCCTCCCTTATTTCAATGGGATGTTGAGATTTTTGACCATTTACCTTTATACTTTTTACCCTTTGTCTTTCCTTCCTATTTTTCAGGTAATTTGCTAGTCTTTTTGCTGAATTTATGCTATTTCTTTGAAATTCGTTTCTCACCATGGCTTCCCTTTTCCATATTGTTGCTGAGTCTAAGGCCTCCAATTGTTTTTTAATTGTTAATATTTGGTTCTGTATCATAGGATTGTATTTTTGCATTAGTTTACTTTGTAGCCTCTCCATTTCTTGGATTTTGGCCTGTCTTCCTAGATGCCACTCCTTTTTATATTCTTCTCTTTCTTTATACAGTGCCTCCTTATGACTGCCTTTGCAGCATCCCATAGAATATTGGTGGGTACTGTTCCTCTATTTTCCTCAAAATATAGCTTTATCTGCTCAGACATGTATTGTCTATCCCTTTCTGTGGCCATTATTAAGTTATTATATCTCCATTTTCTGGTTGTTGGTTGCTGAGTGAATTCTATTTCAACGCTTATTGGAGCATGGTCAAATATCCATATTGGATGGGTTGTATTTCCTTTGATAATCATATTACTATTCTTTTCTAAAATTATGTAGTCTATACATGATACTGTTTTATGTCTACTAGATATATGTGTGGGTTTAGGCCGGTTCCCCACAGACTCATGTGCCTCTATCAGGCCCCAATTTCCCAACTTGATTGATTTATCTTTTGTTATGTCTATATTTAGGTCACCTGTTATAATCACTTCTCCTTCGGAGAATTGTTTTGTTTTTTTAAATATTTTACCCAGGAATTTCTTTTGTCCTTTATTTGGGGCATATATATTTACTATGGTATACTTCTTATCATCCATTTTAAACTTTACTAACAGATATCTACCATTCCTATTCTCTTTTTTTCCCATAATCCCATAAGTCGGATCGTTTAGCAACGGCTTGCTATCTTTTTTTTTCTTATGTGTTTCCTGGAGGCATAAAACATCAATCTTTTGATCTTTTGCCAGCTTAGCTATCCTGTACCTTTTAAGGTTTTACGTTAACCCATTGACATTCAATGTAAGTAATCTTATTGTTCTATCCATATTCTTTATGATTCTGGACTTTGAGTTCCCATGGCCCTGGGATTTTTAAGCATATTCTTAAACTACCCCTTCCCCTTCCCTCCCATCCCTGTGGTAGAGTAGACTTGTGGGGATAAAAAACCTTCCCCCTCTCCACTTCATGAGGTGCACACATCCCCTCCTCCCCCTTATACTTGTAATATTAACATTAGCTCAACTTATACTTGGATACTTCCCTTTAGGTGTCTTCTTCTAGTGAGTCTGTCCTGAGGCGCTTTTCTCCTCTCTCTGCAGTTCCTTCTTCTGGGTCTGCTTCCCCCTCTGGCTCTTCTTCCATTCCCTCTTCCCTTATGTCTTCAGCATTTATTCCGAGTTGTTTAAGGAGTTCTTTGGCCTCAAGGGCGTTCCGTGCCATGAGCCTCTTCCCTTCTTGGAATATTATGATTGAAGCAGGATAGCCCCAGGTAAATTTTACATTGTTTACATATAGTTTTTGGGCATAGGGGCGCATTAAGTTCTTTTGCCTAAGTGTCTCCTGGCAAAAATCCTGTCTCACCCAAACTTTCCTGCCTCTGAAGCTCAAGTCCTTCCTCTTTTTTAGCACCTTATATATTTGTTGTTGTATTTTTTCTCTGGAGAACTTGATAATAACGTCACGAGGGGCTTCTCCCTTGCCTTTTCTTTGCAGGCGGTGAGCTCTTTCAACGTCTTCTGACTGAATCCTGATTCCATTAGTTGTCAGCCATTCTGTTACTACTCCTTCCAGGTTCCTGGTAGAAACCTCTTCAGAGATTCCTGTCAAAATCAAGTTTGCTCTCCTATTCCTGTCTGAGAGGTCATTTATCTGCTTTGTTAGGGAGCCAATCCTCTGTTCATTAGCCAGAGCCTTTTCTCTGGCAAAATTTGCTGTTTGCTTTATGTCGGCAATTTCTTTCCCTATCTTAGCCATATCTACTCGTACAGCCTTAATTTCTTCGCTAATTTTTTCCTGAGATGCTAGGAATATCTTCTGGAGGTTTGCTATCTGTTCTGACAGTTCCTTGATATTTTTTGCCATCCTTAGCTGTTTAATTAAGGCTTAATGAGCTAGGCTCTTGCTGTGTGAGCGTTATCTCACTGAGTGGTTGTAAATAAAGGGTTTTTTTACTTGCCGTTTCTAGACTCTGCTGCTCTTTGGTTCCTTCTTATCTTCCCACCTGGTTATATGCCAGTATTTGGCTGTTTACAATCCTTTGAGCTGTAAATTCCTTAGTTTATGGGGGAGCTCGGAGTTTCAGCGTCCGACTTGGTTTAGCGCATGCATGCCTCCGAGCGGCAGACCTTCTCAATGTGCCCCGTTTTGTTGCACGCCTGGCAGATCGCAGTGCGAAATTGACAGGTCCATCGCTCGTGAGCGTTGCCGCAGTTCGTGCAAGCTACAGATGGTTGGGACTTGGCCTCTCGGGTCTGCTGAGGGCACTGGGACAGTCAGTGGTGTACCTGGAGTACCTCCTCGTCGTCCGATACGTCAGACCCGTGCGTCACTTGTGTGCGGTGGACCGCCGAGCTGAGGCAGCCTTGGTGGGCCTTTTCATAAGCCGTGGTCTCCTGGATGGCCTTATCCAAGGTGAGGTCGTTGTTGCTGGCCAGTTTCCGCTGCAGTTTGGGCTTGCGGAGGCCTACGAGGAACAGTGTGTCCGTGAGGCTTGGGAACTCGCATCTCATGGCTGCTCGCCGAAGGCCCACCAGGAAATCTGTCGTGGACTCGTCTGGCCCCTGGACCCTTGCGAAGAACCCCAGCCACTCCATGAACTTGGTGGGCTTGGGGGAGAAGTTTTCTGTTAGAGCCTTCACTAGCACTGCATAAGACTCTCCCTTGGTGGTCTTGGGGTTGATGAGATCCCGCAGGAAAAGGAGGATGTCTGTGCCGCAGACGCTGAGGAATAGGGCCTTCTTCTTTGCCACATCCACCACATCGTGGTAACTGAAATGGTTCTCCAGGGTCTCCAACCAGGCGTCCCATTTCTGAGGCTGGGAGATGCCGAAGGCTTGGAGGTGAACTGGAGGCGCAGCCATCTTACCATGGGTAGGTGAGTTGTAGTGGCCGGGTATGAACGTCGAAGCCGGGCGGGAGGTGTGCTGCTCTCGGGGTCAGCGGCGAGGCTCGGGAGCAGTGCGGTGAGCGGCTGGCTTGGTGCAAAGCTCGGGAGCGTTGGCAGCTTTGGGTGTGGTGAGCAGTGCATTGCTGCTCTCGGGGCCAGTGGTGCGATGCTCAGGAGCGGTGCGATGAGCGGCAGGGCTCAATGCGATGCCAGTTTGGTGTAGTGGTTAAGTGCGCGGACTCTTATCTGGGAGAACCGGGTTTGATTCCCCACTCCTCCACTTGCACCTGCTGATGTGACCTTGGGTCAGTCACAAGCTTTGGCACAGCTGTTCTCTCAAGGACTGTGTTAGAGTTCTCTCAGCCCCACCTACCTCACAGGGTGTCTGTTGTGGGGAGAGGAAGGGAAAGGAGTTTGTAAGCCGCTCTGAGACGCCTTTGGGCAGTGAAGGGCGGGGTATAAATCCAAACTCCTCCTCCTCCTCTTCCTCCTCTTCTTCGTGGTCGTTGTTCATGGAGGGAGTTGGCATCCCACCTTTGTCGCCAGTGAAAAGTACTGAGACTGATGAGTGATTTCAGCTCTCACATACTTTATTAGAACAGGAACAAGACAACTAAGCCGGCTCGCAGGCCGGCTTTTATTCCCAAGTGAACCCACACCCCAAACACACACAACACCCGTGATTTGCTATTTACAGTTAATTGAGTTACCCGGGCTCCTTGATTGGAAGAATGCGAGGAGCCTACAATCTATTGTCTAAAGGAACGAAGCTCAGGCCCTTTGCCTGACCACATGGCGGACCAGTCTGAACCGGTCCGAGCACATGGTTGCCCCAAGTCCATGTTTCTCCATGGATACACTGCACAGTTCCTTAAGCATACTTTGCACAGTCCATGCTTTATTACAGTTCATAAAAGGCATGAAAAAGCCATGCAGGGCAACATTGCTGCAGGTTCTTATGAGCTCTGGTCTTGAAGATAGGTAGGTAGACTGAGAGTACAGTTCACTCTAACCTGCACTAGGGGATGCTGGTGCACAATATTTCAGAGGCGACTTGGTGGGCTTGGGGGAGAAGTTTTCTGTTAGAGCCTTCTGTTAGAGCCTTCGGCTCACAACCAAGCTTCCATAGGAAACAATGGAGGATGGTGGCACTTGCTTCTGGGGCCCATAGAATTGGACCCCCTGGTTCAATCTTTTTGAAACTTTATTTTTTTTTGAAGAGCACCATCAGCAGCTCTGCTGCAAATTTGGTGCATCTAACTCAAAAAACAACCCCCCCCCCAAGCCCCAGAAAACCCTGAATTGATTCTCCATTATAGCCTATAGGCCCCATTAACTATAATGGTCCCCATAGGCTATAATTGAGCCAGAAGAAAAAATTGTATTTTTTTTACACAGCCCTATTACACTTTTCAGTATGATTAGTAACCTGCCTTGAGTCACAGGAAAAAGTGGGATATAAATATCTGAATAAATAAGTAGTTTGGATAGGTTGATAACATTTAAGGACCTTCCTGTTTCTTAGGTTAGGCAGCGTTCTGACAGTGATCATTCCACCTCTGTTATATTTGAGTTGTAATGCTGGTTGTCATATTTCACTAAAAAAAAAGTAGACTGCAAGAAGTCCCCCACAAATGCTGGTATGTTTTCTAAGGCTCGTTGCAGGGCAGGGCGACACTCCAAGGCCAGGTCTACCAATATAGTAGACTGGGGTGGATAGATCCATTCTCCAGAGGTCAGGTCTACCAATACAGTGGACCAGGGCTCTTTTTGTAGCAGGAACTCATTTGCATATTAGGCAACACACCCCTAATGTAGCCAATCCTCCAAGAGCTAACAGAGCTCTTCTTACAGGGGCTACTGTAAGCTCTTGGAGGATTGGCTACATTAGAGGTTTGTCGCCTAATATGCAAAGGAGTTCCTGCTACAAAAAGAGCCCTGCAGTGGACTGGTGAGGGTAGACCTGTTGTCCAGAGGCCAGATCTACCAATGTAGTGGAAAGGGGTGGGTAGACCTATTCTCCAGAGGTCAGGTCTACCAATATAGTGGCAAGGGGTAGGTAGACCCATTCTCTGGAGGCCAGGTCTACAAATACAGTGGACTGGGGTGGGTAGACCTGTTCTCTGAAGGCCATGTCCACCAATATAGCGGAAAGGGGCATGTAGACTTGTTCTTCAGGGGTCTGGTCTACCCCTGTAGAGGACAACATTTTGTGTAATGAAATTGGACTTTTATTTTGTTTTCTCATATAATGTTTAAATTATTCTTAAAATATAGTTTAAATATAGTTTAAAAGAATTCATTCTGAGATTCTAACAAGGTTATAGAAATACTCTAAATAAATAATTTACAAAATAGACTCATTCCCAATTTAATGCTACTAGCTTTTTTCACTCACAAAATAGAATTCCTGTTCACAAGACTGTGTAGCTTAGAGGGAACATTGGCCGAGAGACCAATTTGTAACACCTGTAGAATGGAACAAGCCCATTACCATTCACATTAATCCTTGGGGGGGAGGTCAGAGATACGTTGCCTCACAAGGTGCAAGAGAGCACAAGCTTTACATCCTTTGCCTATATGTCCCATTAAAAAAAAAAAAACCTCACTACCCCAATTTTATACATGAATGAGCAGGCTTGTACACAAGAAGTCAGAGTTCTTCCATAAGCCAGTGAACCAGCAAAGTGACTGGGAGAAATGCTGTGCATAAAAATGCCAACCAGGGATGATGCTGTGAGGTTTAAAAACAAACTAGGTTTTCTGGTTGAACAAAGTGCTTATTATTTTTTTTATTTATTTGGGAATTTGCTGCATATCCAGAGAATCTGCTCAAGGCAGCTTACAATTTTTTTAAAAAAAAAATGACAAGATCATGTGATGGGAAGTGCCAGCGATCTGCAGCTGACCTACGGTGACTGTAGGGTTTTCAAGGCAGGAGATGTTGAGTGGTGGTTTGCCATTACCTGCCTCTGCATAGGAATCCTGGGCTTCCTTGGTGGTCTCCCATTCAAGTACTAACCAGGGCTGATCCTGCTTGGCTTCCAAAATCTGATCAGATTCAGCTAGCCTGGGCCATCCAGGTCAGGGTGATGAAATCATAGCATAGCATAAAATTGTTACTTAAGCTCATAAAATTTAACAGCCATTAAAATGATCAACAAAAGCATAAAACACCATAAAAACAGAGTATAAAGCATTTAGCAGATGTTCTCTGAATGTCTCTTGCCTTGAAAACCCTATGGGGTTACCATAAGTCAGCTGTGACTTAACAGCACTTTCCACCACCACCATAATAGACTTTATTTCTTGCCATGATGGAGATGTGAAAGTTCTATGTGATGGAGAAGCACAAAGATAGGGAATGTGAGTTATACTGTTTATGTTGTCCTTCAACCTATCTCTGGGAGTCCAGGTAGCTAAAAATACAAAAAAAGAGAGATGTAATAGGTCAACAGTTGTGGTAGCAGCTGGGAAAATTCTAGTAGGTTAAACTTCTATGATGGGGAAACTGGAAATTTCTTTCTACATTGTAACTCTTAAAATACAAGTATGCTCTCAAGGTGTGTATGTAGAAAACATAAGGGAATATAAAGTCTCAAAAGATTGTGCTGGGGGATGTGGAGGTTTGCAAGGTGGTGGCAGTAGCATTTTAAAAAAGAATAAAAAATGATTTTAACTAAATTATGCTACCTGACACATAGGGAAGCTAAACAAATTTGGTGTACAATTGCTCGAGCACAATTTCTGAGAATTTTATTCCAGCTGGATTAAAAAAAACACAGATGTTGTACTGGAATTGTGTTTTGCCTTTAATTGCTTAAGAGCCAGTTTGGTGTAGTGGTTAGGAGCACAGACTCTACTCCGGGAGAACTGGGTTTGATTCCCCACTCCTCCACATGCAGCTGCTGGTGTGACCTTGGGTCAGTTATAAGTTAATTTAGAGCTGTTCTCTCAAAGCTCTGTCAGCCCCACCTACCTCACAGGGTGTCTATTATGGGGAGGTGAAGGGAAATGCCAGTGGTAGACCACAGTAAATAGGCACAAAATGCACATCCAGGTGTAACTACCTTACAAGCAAAAGTGAGGTGATCCAAGAGAGCATGAATCTCCTTAAATGTGCATTTTTCTTCTTCTTGATGACCTGGAGCAGTAAGGCCCTGAGTGCTCAGTATAATCAGGAAGGTGGGAAATGCCTTGAACGGTATCAAGTATAATGCTCAAATAAGTGGGCTGGGTGGTAGGGCTCTCCGTTTTATTTGGGGCCAATGCAAACCCAAGTTCAGATTCTAGATTCTGGGATGTGGACAAGTGGTTTACACAGCCGGGAGACCTGGCGAGCCTCACAAACAGGTAGTGGGTAATATGGAGACTGCCTGACCAACACTTGACCATCCATTCAAAAATGTGCTGAAGGTCTCGGAAGCAGCACAGGTGACCTAACAATCCATGGGCATGGCCTTTTCAACAAACCAATGATTGTTGAGTTTAAAGCCTAAAAGACAAAAGTCATCTGGGTGAACAGGCAGAAAGCAGACTGGATATCACATTTGGCCATAATGTCACCTGAGCTACATGATTTTACAAGGTGAACTGATTGGTCAAAAGATATGCATCTCACACAACAAAATTCAGGGGTGATAGCGCCTTCTCACACATGGGAAGAGCTAGGCCCAAGACATCAACACATCAAAGCATTCTCTAACATGATACAGAGCACGTAGGCAATGGCTAGTAACTAGAGATTTGGACACGCCCCTCCATTCCCTCACGATTGGATAATGGCCACATCTGATAGTGATGGAGGAGGGGGGGGTTAATTGTAAGAAACCTATGGGAAAAGTTACCTCTTTTTGAGTTCTGACTTGATGTTTTTGTTTCTCTCTGGAAACAAAGAGTTTCTTTTGGGACTGGTTACTTGCTTGCCATGGACTTTGACTAATAGGCAGCCAAGCTGGTCTCAGCTGCTAACAGCAATATGTGGTTTCTTTACAAGATTCCTTGGTGAGACTTTTGGACTATTTGCACACTGGACCATCTGATACATCTGAAAGCTTGGTAACTATGGAATACCTCTGTGTGTTTAGTTAGAACTAAAGAAGCAATAGATGTCTTTTGTTTTATCATCTTCTACTAGTCTCTTTATATGCATGCTTTTGCACTGAATAAAAGATAGTATATATATAACCAATATTATCTGGACTTGTTTTCCTCTGTTGCAACTTGATCTCTAAGACTGAGTCTTGTGCCTAAGCCGTTCACCTAAGAAGGCTACCTCTGTGTGTTAATTAATTGTTTGCAGCCCTGGCACAGAGTTGATAAGTTATTAATTCCCAGAGACTAGACAGGAGTTGGGACCTCTGCTCCTGAGCACTGGTGGGGAACCTTTTGTCAAGAGATCCTGGTGGCAGTACTACTGGTAAGTCCTAGAGAGTGTACAGAAATTCTCCTGGGGTGTGTTTAGGAGTTATTGAAGTCAGAAGGATTTGGTATCTCTCATCACTGGACAGGGGAGAGAGAGAAGAAATCCATGACAATAGCATCATTCACTGAGGAACCCTTAGGGTAAGATAGGTGATGAATCAACATGTATTCAGCTTGGGCTTTCTTAGGGACAATTGCTAAAGGGGAAACCCAAAGATTAGGGATGGGAGGGGACATGAAGGGGCCCAAAACCTGACCCCGGTACATTCCTTGTCTACTTTCACATGACAACATTGGGTAAGTAAGTCCCTAGCTAATTTGAGGTTTCCATAATCTGTGGCAACTTGGGGACCGGTGAAAGGGATATGAAACCCATGAGTAAAACCTTCTTGAAGTAATCTAGCCATGGCCCTATTAGGATATGGAGCTAACAATTGGGCCAACACTTGAGGGTAGATGGGTGTACAGGCTAGACCCAGGTCCAGGCACCCTGAAATAGCCAAACTATTTTGTGGTGCTGGAGGTAGAAGCAGTGCCCAATCCTCCCTCTTTTTTGATGTCAGCATTAGAGGAGGATTGGGTGACCCAAAATGGCTGCCTGCCACTGTGCAAACAAGACAGACTGTGGTGAGGGCCAAAACACTCATCATAATTATGGTCAAATTTACATTTAAAGTGATTGCATCTACCCTGATTCTACTCCCAGCAAACCCAGTGGTGAGGATCACATCCAAAGACTGCCTTGCTCTTGGGTGAGCTGGGCTTGGACCACATATGAAGTCCAATGGTTATACGCCAGATTTTGTCATTAATGAATGGAAATATCATTATGAGAGGCCCTCTTGTGAAAGGCCTCATCATATTCAATTGCAGTGGATTCACCAACCAGAGTATGAGCCCTTACATAAGAACATAAGAGAAGCCAATGTTGAATCAGGCCAATGGCCCATCTAGTCCAACACTCTGTCACACAGTGGCCAAAAATACCAGGTGCCATCAGGAGGTCCACCAGTGGGGCCAGGACACTAGAAGCCCTCCCACTGCTGCCCCCTCCAGCACCAAGAATAGAGTGCATCACCTGCCCCAGACTGAGAGTTCCCATCTATACCCTGTGGCTAATAGCCACTGATGGACTTCTGCTCCATATGTTTATCTAATTCCCTCTTGAAACTGTCCATGCTTGTAGCTGCCACCACCTCCTGTGGCAGTGAATTCCATATGTTAATCACTCTTTGGGTGAAGAAGTACTTCCTTTTATCTCTTCTAACCTGACTGCTCAGCAATTTCATGGACTGCCCACGAGTTCTTGTATTGTGAGAAAGGGAGAAAAGTACTTCTTTCTCAACCTGCTCAATCCCATTCATAATCTTATAAACCTTGATCATGTCACCTCTCAGCCGTCGTTTCTCCAAGCTAAAGAGCCCCAAGCATTTTAACCTTTCTTCACAGGGAAGGTGTTCCAACCCTTTTATCATTCTAGTTGCCCTTCTCTGCACTTTTTCCAATGCTATAATATCCTTTTTGAGATGTGGCGACCAGAACTGTACACAGTATTCCAAATAAGGTTGCACCAATGATTTATATAGGGGCATTATGATACTGGCTGATTTGTTTTCAATTCCCTTCCTAATAATCCCCAGAATAGCACTGGCCTTCTTTATTGCAGTTACACACTGTCTAGACATTTGCATTGAGTTATCTACTACGACTCCAAGATCTCTCTCTTTGTCAGTCTCTGCCAGTTCAGACCCCATCAACGTGTATTTATATTTAAGATTGTTGGCTCCAATGTGCATCACTTTGCACTTGGCCACATTGAACCCCATTTGCCACGTTGACGCCCACTCACCCATCCTCGACAGATCCCTTTGGAGTGCCTCACAATCCTCCCTGGTTTTCACCACCCTGAACAACTTCATGTCATCTGCAAATTTAGCCACTTCACTGCTTACTCCCAATTCCAAATCGTTAATAAACAAGTTAAAAAACATCGGACTGAGTACTGATCCCTGTGGTACCCCACTGCTTACCACCCTCCACTGAGAAAGTTTCCCATTTATATTCACTCTCTGTTTCCTATTTATAAGCCAGTTTTTGATCCACAAGAGGACTTGTCCTTTTATCCCATGACTATTGAGCTTACTGAGGAGCCTTTGATGAAGAACTGTATCAAAAGCTTTCTGGAAGTCAAGGTAAATAATATCTATTGGGTCCCCCTTGTCCACATGTTTGTTCACTCCCTCAAAAAACACTAACAGGTTAGTGAGACAAGATCTTCCCTTACAGAACCCATGCTGAGTCTGCCTCAATAGGGTTTGTTCATCAATGTGCCTACTAATTCTTTCCTTAATAACAGTTTCCACCAACTTACCCGGTATTGATGTCAGACTGACTGGCCTGTAATTTCCCGGATCTCCCATGGAGCCCTTTTTAAAGATGGGAGTGACATTAGCTACCTTCCAGTCCTCAGGAATGGAGGCAGATTTTAAAGAAAGATTACATATTTTTGTCAGGAGATCCACAAGTTCACATTTGAGTTCTTTCAGAACTCTCGGATGAATGCCATCCGGGCCTGGTGATTTATTAGTTTTTAAATTGTCCATCAGTCGGAGGACTTCCTCTCTTGTCACCACAATCTGATTCAGGTCTTTCAAATCCCCTCCCGAAATCGGTGCTTCTGGAGTGGGCAAGCGCTTCTCCTCTTCCACAGTGAAGACAGAGGCAAAAAATGCATTCAGCTTCTCAGGCATTTCCCTATCATCCTTCACTACTCCTTTTACCCCTTGGTCATCCAAGGGCCCCACTGCCTCCCTGGCTGGCTTCCTACTTCTAATGTATTTGAAGAAAGTTTTATTGCTGGCCTTTTTTTTTTTATGCGATATGCTCCTCATATTCCCTTTTTGCTTGCCTGATCACAGACTTGCATTTTATTTGCCACAGTCTGTGTTGCCTTTTATCAACCTCACTGAGACTAGCCTTCCACCGCTTAAAGGAATCCTTCTTACCTTTTACAGCTTCCATTACTTTATTAGTTAACCATGCAGGCTTTTTTCTATACCTATTTGTGCCTTTCCTAACCTGCGGTATATATTTTTCCTGAGCTTCTAGGATTGTATTTTTAAATAGTCTCCAAGCTTCCCCAATGGTTTTGACCTTCTCCACTCTTCCTTTCAATTTCTTCTTCACATGTCCCCTTATATCAGAGAAGTTACCCCTTTTAAAGTTAAAAGTGGTTGCGTCAGTCTTTTTGGGCAACTCCCTATCTGTACAAATGTTAAACTCAATGACATCATGGTCACTGTTCCCAAGCGGTGCAATTATTTTTACATCTCTCACCAGGTCTTGGGTGTTACTTAGGACCAAATTCAGGATCGCCTCTCCCCTGGTAGGATCTGTGACCATCTGTTCCATAGCACAGTCATTGAAAGTGTCTAAAAACTCAATCTCTTTTTCCCGACTAGAACTCATTTTTTTTAAAGAAAATTTATTAACAGGATATAGTAGCATGTTACATATTCCACAACCCATTCATAACATATCCTTTTCTGAAAAAAGAAAATCCCCCCCCCTCCCCTGGCTTCCAACGATGCTCCGCCCCCATTAACATTTCTAACAATATTCTCTTATATTCAGTTCATAATTTTCAATATTTTCCTTTTCTATTTTTTACTATTAGGTAACTTTTCTATTACAATCCCTTTTCTTACAACACCTCTATTATTAATAACTATCAAAACATAGTCTATTTTTCACATCCCAGTTAAGTTCTAAATAGTCTTTAAAGTCTTTCTAATCTGCTAAGAATTCTTCGTCTTCTTTTCCATGAAGTTTTCTTGTCAACTTGTCCATTTCAATCATAAAAATCATTTTTTTTATCCATTCCCATTTGTCAGGTACCTGCTCCTGCTTCCAAAACTGAGTAGAAGTCATTCTTGCAGTTGAAATTAAGCACCATAACAAAGTTCTCTTTGCCATCTTGATGTCTTCTAATTTAAGTCCTAAAAGTAACATTTCTGGCTCTTTTTTCAAAGTATATTTCAGAATTTTCTGAATTTCATTATGAATCTCAGTCCAAAAAGCACTTGCTTTTTCACATGTCCACCACATATGGTAAAACGAGCCCTCTTTTTTCTTACATTTCCAACTTTTGTTAGACATATTCTCATTTATATTAGCAATTTTTTTTGGTGTCATGTACATCTATACATCATTTTATAACAATTTTCATTCACATTAACACATGTTGAAATTCTGATCGATTTTTTCCACAAATATTCCCATGATGACATTTCAATATCTCTATTTATATTTGTAGCCCATTTCACCATTTGCTCTTTTACAATCTCATCCTCTGTATACCATTTTAACAAAATCTTATAAATTCTAGAAATCATTTTTTTACCTTTTTCTATCCAAACCTTTTCAATTTCATTATTTTCCTTTCTAAAATCATATCTCGTTTTGTCAGTCTTAAATAAATCATAAATCTGTCTGTAATTGAGCCAGTCATACTCAAAGTCCAGTTCTTCTCTAGGTCTCATCGCGAAACTTCTCCCCTCAGTTTTCAGAATGTTTTCAGAATGTCTCTATAGGGTAACCAGTCTTTCCCTTTATGTCTTGAGAGTAGTTTAATTACTTCTGCCGGAACAATCCACAATGGTCTTGCTTCGAAAAAGAATCTCTTGTATCTCATCCATGTCATGAATAATGATCTCCATATGAAATGGTGTTTGAAAAGATTATCGACTTTGGACTTCTCATACCATAAATAGGCGTGCCAACCAAATTTCCGATCATGTCCTTCTAGTGCCAACAGCTTTCTAGTCTCCAAATTAATCCATTTTTCCCGCCATGCCAGACACACCGCATCATGATATAGTTAAAATTAGGGAGTTGAAAACCTCCCCTTTCTTTAGCATCACAGAGAATTTTCATTTTAATCCTTGGTTTCTTTCCCGCCCACACAAACTTTGAGATTTCTTTTTGCCATAGATTCAACACTTTACAGTCCTTCACAATTGGGATCGTCTGAAATAAGAATAACAGACGAGATAGAATGTTCATTTTGACTACTGAGACTCTGCCCAAAAGTGATAAATTCAAAGTATTCCATTTTTTAATATCTTGTTGGATTATTTTCATAATTGTTCTTAAACAAGTCTATATTTTTTGCTGTAACCTCTATTGCCAAGTATCTAGTTTTCTTCACCACTTCACATTGGATTTTTTCTTGTAAGTCCAGTTGAGGTTTTTTTCTCATCTTTTTACAAAGTAACTTTGTTTTGTTCTTATTCACATAAAATCCAGCCACATCTCCAAATTCTTTAATCCTTTCCATCAATAACGGTACGTTCATTACTGGATCTTCAATTATAAACATTACATCGTCTGCAAAAACTCTATATTTATACTCAAAACTTCCAATTGTAAGTCCTTTCATATCTTTGTCTTCTTTTATTTTATTTAGCATCACTTCCAAAATCAAAATAAATAGTAAAGGAGATAACGGACATCCTTGTCTTGTCCCTTTTTGAACTTTAAAGTATTCCGTCAACTCTTTATTCACATTCAGCGACACTTTTTGTTCAGAATATACAGCCCTAATCATGTTTGAAAAGGGCTGCCCAATGTCCATTCTATCAAACACTTGAAGCATAAATTCCCAGTTTAAATTGTCAAAGGCTTTTTCCACATCCAAGAATAGAAAGGCAACTTCTTTTTCTGGATGTTTATCATAGTATTCTATTGCATCAATCACAATCCTTAAGTTGTCTCTAATTTGTCTGTTTGGTAAAAAAACCGGCTTGTTCTTCTCTAATGACATCTTTTAAATAAGTCTTCAATCTCTCCGAAATAACTTTGGCAAACAATTTATAATCATTATTGAGTAGTGAAATTGGTCTGTAATTTTTTATGTCTGTCGAATCTTGTCCTTCCTTGGGTATGAGTGATATGTTGGCTTCTTTCCAAGATTCTGGTATTGATTTAGTCCTCTGAATTTCATTAATTAGAAGTTCCATAATCGGGGTCAGCTCCTCCTTTAATTTTTTATAAAATTTTACGGTAAATCCATCTGGTCCTGGAGCTTTCCCTAATTTGGCATCTTCTATTGCTTTATATATTTCTTCTTTCTGTATTGGACCATTCAGCATTTCTTTAGTATTACTATCCATCTCAGGTAAAGTTACTTTGTCCAAATACTTTTTAATTTTCGCTGGATCAATATTCTTTTTTTGAAATAATTTTGCATAATATTTGAAGAAGGCTCTTTTTATTCCATTCATATCAACAATTTCTTTACCTTCTTCCCTTATCTTGGTTATTGTCCTTCTCTCCCTTCGGTTTTTCAATTGTCACGCCAAATACTTCCCTGGCTTATTCGCTGCTTCAAAAGATTTTTGCTGCAATTTCTTTAAGTTCCAATAAAGTTCTCTATTTAATATCACCTTTAATTGTACTTGTAAGATTTGAATTTCCTTAAGAAGTTTCTTTTTGCCTGGTCTCCGTTTCAACTCATTTTCTTTTTGTTCAATTTTTTCCTGCAACTCTTTCTGTTGTTTCGAATTATTTTTCTTGTTGGCTGCATTCATTGAAATCAATACTCCTCTCATCACCGATTTGTAAGCATCCCAAACTGTCTGTATATTAACCTCTTGGTTTAAGTTCATTTGAAAAAAAAATTGAGTTTCTTTCCGCAATGTCTCCACTAATTTCGTCTTATCCAATAAATCTTCATTAATTCTCCAATGATATTGTTTAGCCTTTTCTTTTAATATCCAAATTAACAGGTTGTGATCTGAATTAGTCTTTGGCAAAATTTCCACCTTCTGAGTTTTTAATGCAATTTCACTCAACATCCAAATCATATCAATTCTTGAGAAGGATCTGTGTCGGTTGGAATAAAAAGTAAAGTCTTTAATTTTTGGATTCCATTTTCTCCATACATCTTCCAACTTTTCTTGTTCAATCAGTTTAAAGAAAATTTGGGGTAGCTTTCCAATTGTCTCATCACCCTTTTGTGATTGTCTGTTCAATTTGTTATTAACTGTACCATTTGAACTAGTGTGATCTCAACAGCCACATATCTCCCTTCTTTATCTGTGAAAACTTGTTTGGGTTCCAATTTTTTATTTACATAAGTCACAACTCCTTTATTTTTTTTCTCTGCCAAAGAATAAAATTCTTCTCCCAATTTTTTGTTAATCAAATATTTATTATCCCGACTTTTTATATGGGTTTCTTGTAGACAGATGATATTAGATTTCTGCTTTTGTAGCCAATAATTCACTACTTTTCTTTTGTTGGGTGAATTAAGTCCGTTTACATTCCATGATAACAATTTGTAATCCATCATAGAGTCTTTTTAAATATCTCCGAAATCTTCAGAATTTTCGGCTTTGAACCTATACATATCCCCCGGTGATTTGATCGTATATCTTTTCAAATTATACATAAAGGACAGTCCTTGTGGTATCTCCCATCTGAATCTGATATTCAACTGTTTCAGCTTATCCACCAACTTCTTATATTTCTTTCTGTCCTGCAAAATGGACCTTGGGAGTTCCTTCATTATTATTATCTTTTTACCATCAATTTCCAGTGGCTGAGTAAACTGCTTCTTGAATACATCTTCTTTCATTTTCCTTGTCACAAATTGAACGATTATATCTCTTGGTAGATTTTTCTTTGTGCATAAGCAGAATTCACTCTGCATACAAGATCAAAATTCTGATCTAACTCCCCCTGATCTTCTCCCAGGTATTCAGTCAAAGTTGCCATCACTTCAGTACATATATCTTTTCCCACTTTTTCTTCTATTCCTCTCAGTCTCAGATGGTTTGACATTGCTTTATATTCCACAACTGCCTCAAGATTTCGGTTGCTTTGTGAATTCACTTCAATTTTCTTTTCCAAGTCTTATGTCTTTTCCACCATTTCAGTTGATTTTGTAGCCAAAGCTTTAACTTGGTTACTTGTATTTTCCACTTCTTTTTTAAACTCTGCCACTTCCGCAAGTACTAGCTCTCTCAAGGCTGCCACATTTTTTTCCTGAACTTCTTCCAACTGCTCCAGCTGTTTTTCCATTTTCTCCTCAAACTGCTTGTCCATTTGTTTCATCATACCTTGGATTGCTTCGAGCATGCACTTCTCCATTGCTTCCATTGCTGCCTGCCATTCTTTCTTGTCTTTAGATGACATACCTGGACTTGCAGCTGACGCCGCTCTCTGCCTAAGTTTTGATTCCGTTTTGAAAATTTGTCAGTACACTTCAATTGTTTTCTCACTTCCCTTCAAATTCCACTTTTTTTTGCTCTTATTGACAGTCTATTTCGTCTTGAAAATATGTTTTAAAATTCAGTCCTCCACAAAATGGCGGGCGCAATTTCTCTATGGTTTTCTTGGCTAGAGTAGGCTCTCTCTAAACTTCCTGTTTCCAGTCCCACGTTAACAATGTCCTACCGGAAACACATCCGGTCTGCCTCTCTTTCGGTCTTCCAACACACTCTCTAGCCAAATTCAGGTTTCAGCCGGACACAGTTAAATGTTACACCTTCGTCTCGCGATCTTTCCAGTCGCATTCGCTCATACGCTTATCACTCAGTCTCTGACCACAGGAATGTTAAACAAAGTCAATTTAATCCATTTTTAGCGCTTTAACAAACTCTTCTGATTTTAACGATGGATCGATTATACAGCTTAAAACCTTATGTGCTTAACCGCCTTGTTCAAATCTCGTTATATCTTCTCCACGGTAAGCAAATCGTTTCGGTTACCTTAAATGTTTATCTTGGGACTTCACATCGTTTTCTTTGTTTCCAACGGTAGATCGTTTCTTAAGAGATCAGGAAATGGCGAATTTATGCTGATTCTTCAGCTCGGCTAGCTTCTTTAGTGCTGTCTTGCAAACGCCCGCTTCTGAGAGGAGTTCAAAGCGTAAACAAGCCCCCTTTGGGACTTGTGGATGCCGATCTCAACTCTCACTTGGACCTTGTTGCTTGCCTGTCACCCCCCTGCCTGGGGGATGCTGCGTTGGACAGTAAAACTGCCCAAACTGTCAGAAGAAGCCGCCATCCACCCCGCTCATTCGCAGGGGTGCGTCAATTTACCATTTTACTCTGACCGGAAGCTCCCGACTAGAACTCATATTGACCCAATCAATGTGGGGGTAGTTAAAGTCACCTGTTATGACACAGTTATTCCATCTAGCCGCTATCTTTAATTCAGTCATCATTAATCAGTTAGCCTTAATACATTAGACATGTGGTTTGTTAAATGCCAGCCCTGCTCCGGGTAGTCAGATAATATCTCATACCCAGACATCCAATTCAAAAAGTACAGTCAGTTGAGCCTTTGGTGCTACCTTTCATATCAGGGTGATGCCTCTGTTTGCCTTCATCCCCCTTTGGACTAAGTGGGGGAAAAACATCTATGTAATAACCATCCAGGATACACTCCCAGACCTTATGGGGGAGACAGATGCCTGGGGGATCCTTGAAATTGCTGCAGGCTGCAGAATCCTACCAGCACCCAGTTGCTCTGGACCCCAGACCATGCCAACATCAGCCCCTTGTGCCTTAACATCCATACAGGCAGGGCTATTTTGGGGCAGGAACACACAGCAACGCAGTTCCGGCTGGCTCACGAGTTGGCCATGCCCAGCAGGAACTCATTAGCATAATAGGCCACACCCAACAGCAGAAACTCATTAGGATTGGCTACAGTAGGGCTGTGTGGCCTAACATGCAAAGGAGTTCCTGCTACAAAAAAGCCCTGGGTTTTGACAACAAACAAGGTAAACAGTATAAGAAGCAAAAGTTGAGTGTGTCTGGATGACCACACTTCTGGTAACACGGGGATGTGGCCTAATATGCTAATAAGCTGTGCTGTCAGGGGTGTGGCCTAATATGCTAATGAGTTCCTGCTGGGTTTTTTCTACAAAAAAAGCCCTGCATACAGGTAAACTCAGAATATGCACACCCTTAACCCAATAACTCCTAGTGCATACACATATTCCTCCTCAGAGGATGAATCACCAGACCCCATGTCACTGCATGAAGAGTTGTGCTCTATCACCGTCCTTCAGGACTTACAATGCTTAGTGCATCTCTTCTTGCATGGTAGCTGGCTCTGTGAAGTACCTTCCCTGGAGTCACAAGATGAGCAGGTTTCTGCCAGGGAGCAAGGTCTCCTACCCTTACACCTAGATCTGATAGGAGTGGAAGGCTCAGGGGCTGTAGTACCTGAGCACAGCTGAAAATGCTGTGATAGCCACTCTAGTGTCTGAGCAATCCCCAAGAGAATGCGGGAGCTGGGCCATTGTTAGATGCTGCCCTGGCAGGAACCTGTACAGATTTGGGTCACTGAGCTGGACCTTGGCATTGACCAGCTTTGCAGATGGGGTGCCCCAGGAAGCATTTTTAGGAAGTTTAGAAGCAGCAGAACTCATGCTGCACTGGGTCCTGGCTTATCGGAGAATTTAGAGCCTGTGGAGCTTTTCCCCTTGTTCACAGAGCGCTTGGGAGGCATGTTATGCTGCTATGAAAAGCTGCCTTAAATGAGGTTCCAATCTGTAACCATATTGCAATTAGTTTAACCAAGATTAGCCAACTGCTACAGCATAGCCTATTTATTATACAGCTGCTAATTTGTGTAACTTTATTTTTAATCATTTATTTATATATATAATTAATATTTATTTATTTTGTGCTGCAAATAAAACCTCCTTTGGCTATAAGGTATGCATCATGAAATACAAATGGCGAGAAATCACTGTTGCTCTCAGTCACACACTAAAGAGAGTAAAAGGGAAACTATCACAGTATGATGGATAAGGAGGCACATGAACTAGCTAACAAACTAAAGTTTGTCATGAATTTTGGCTGGTTCATGAAGTGATGTTCGTGGAAGGGCGACCGGCATGAATATTTCACAAATATAGTGCTGTTTGTGGTGGTTTGCAGCAATTTGAGAATGGATACATTTCCAGACAGTCTCGGCTTAATTAAACTGTTACTCCCTCACCAACACTTCTGCCAAATCCTCTGCCATTACACATCTGGCATTCCCACCACTGTTTATGTTCCAGTTCACTACTGACAACCAATAGTGAGACTTCTCCCTAGCTGGGCTCTTTGAGACAGAGGTGCTGGGTTGCAGCTCCTCCCCAGCCTCTACCTCCTGCTGTTCCCTCTGACATCTGTTGGCCTGTTATTGTAGAGCTCACAATTCCATTGCAAAAGCTCTGCATTCAGGAGAACGATGCTGCCTTCTATCTGGGGGGTCACGGCCGATACAGGACAGCTTTATTCCAGAGAGGATGCAACTTGCTGATGATGTCCCTCCGCAACCTCTCTGCCAAGGCCCTGACCCATAGGAGAACAGCTGGCTCCAGTGCAGAGGCCAGCACCTGGTCCAGTCCTCAAATCAGGAGGATGACTTGCCCCAGGCTGGCTGTATGGGCACACAGTACATCAGTGGTATCCTGGAAGGGCTTGAGGATATGCACCATTTGGAGAGGGTCAGCCAGTCATTGGAGCTGATGCTGAGTTCCTCTTCCCTGTGCAGGATAGTCATAGAGAAGATGACATCCTATGTGACACCCTTTTGCTCCACCAAATGCATAATCATGGCATAGGTGTTACTCCCCCCTCTCCAACTGCATATCATGCAGCAGATGGGCAGACTTTATACTGCACATGAAGTCTTGAACAAGGATCACATCTCAAGGGGGGCAGCATCCCAAGTGGCATTGACAGTGCTCCCCAGCCCCAGAGCATCCTTCACCACCAGCTGAAATGCATGCACAGAGAAATGGGAAGAGAGTCCAAAGCTCTATAATTTCTCCATTTCCTCTTGTAGACATTATAGCACATTAGGAAAGAATACATGGTAATTAAAAGTGAGAAACCAGTTTTTTTTTAATTATTCTTTCTTGTGCCTCAGAAAGAATTTTGTTGCTTCCTTTGTGACAAAAGAATAATAACCTAGACAGATGGGTTGCTATAAAGCTATAAGAAAAGCTCCAGTGGAGTAAGGAAGAGAAAGCCATCTGGGCAGAACAGGAAGTACTATGGTGGCAATCATTTTTAAAAGGTGTCCTGTTTTAGCTCAACTATTTCTAAATAGTCAGGAGTTCCAAATGCTTCATAATTTCATGAGCAAATATCAGTTGGGCTAATTTATTCATGGCGGTCTACATTTCATAGGAATGGTTTCTTGTTATGAATACCTCCATCTAAACCATTAGAATGTAAAGTCCTTTTTAATCAAACATTGTAATAATATGCTAGGATAAAAAGAGGACAATTTCCAGTTCCCAGGTTTTTCTTCTCATAAGATAAGTTTTAACACTTCCACTGAACTAAGCTCCATTTCCAGTGATGTATGCTCATTACGGATGGGCACAAACTGGCTCACGAGCCAAAACTGGGGCTGAACTTGGGCTGGTATGGCTGAGGAAGGTGTTCAGTCTCCTTCTGCAGGCTCAGCTGTCTTGGGCTCCCTTGTGGCACTCCTTTAAATGGGCTGTAGGATGGAGCCCAAAACAGCTGTGCCAGCAGAAAGGAGGGAGTTAAATGCCCCCAGGAGGCACTTCACCCTCTGGTTTTGCTTCCCCCTCCCCTTAGAAGCTGAAGGGTTAAATGGCAGGCAGCCCCTTTCCAGGCAATCCCCTCTTTCTCCTGGCCACAGCTTACCATGGCCAGGAGAAAGCAAGAAGAGAAGCCCCCCCCCCCTCTCCTGGCTGTGGCTTGCCCCTAAGTGCTTACATCACTTCCAACATCACTTCTGGAAGTGATATAGGTATATGAGGGGGGTTATATCGAGCTTCCCTTGCTGAGCCAGGCTTTCCTTCCTCTCCATCTGGAGGTTAGCAACCCTTAGGAACAACAGCAGGGAAATGCTGTTTTGTATGTATCTCTCACACATTCCTACTAGTTCCTCTCAAATGTACCTAACTGTTTTGTATTGAAAACAAAACCCAAGCAACACTTTTTACTGAGATCAAGTCTGACCAACTAAACTAACATAAGCACAGTGTGCAATTTTTTGTAGTTCTTCATAACGATTTGTCTTCTCAAAATAATTCAAAATAAAACAAAAGGTGTCAGGGGAGGGAGAAGGTCCTTTTGCCCCTCCCCTGATGGCAGGCTCTTGCAATGTGCCCCAAGTGGCCACATCTGTGGCACTTGGTGTTCCAGGACCGGCAGGTTTTCCAGTCATGCTTATCCCCACAATTCGTGCATTCCTGGTGACCCAGCTCATGGAGGGGAATGGAGTGAGTTGCTGGTGCTGGATCCTGGTGTCTGGTGGATTGCTGAGTGTGGTGGACTTCCTCCCAGTCTGGGTCAACCTGGTCGAAGTGCGCCTGGTGTGTGGTGGTCGTGGTTGAGGGATGGTTCCTCTCCCAGGTGGTGGTGGAGAGGGCGGATGCGAGGGAGCATTTTTCATCCTCAAGGATCCGCCATCAGAGCTTCTCATCGCTCAGCCCGCAAACAAGTCTGTCACAGAGGGCCGTGTTGAGTTGGGACCTGAAGGTGCAGTCCGAGGCGAGCTGGCAGAGCTCATCCAGGTATGCGGTGACCAACAACCGTGGTTGTGGTGCCAGGAGTGGAAAGCCACATGGCATGCGATCTCTGATGGCCGGGGAATGAAGTGGGCCTGGAGCTTCTCGATTATGTCCTTGAACAAGGCATCGGCCAGCTTGGTTGGGGAAAGCAGGTTGCGAGCTAGCTTCACTGTGGCGGGACTGCAGGAGCCAATGAGGAGACCTCTTTTTCTTTCCTCGCTGGTGACCTCATAAAAGATCAAGATGAACTGTAGTTCCTTGACCCAGGCTTCCCAGTGCTGCGGGCGAGTAGGGTCAAATGGAGGGACCAGTCCCGCATGGAGTGGGAGGAGGTGAAGAGGGAGGTGAGGAAGGTGCGGAGCTTGCTCGGTCTTCTTCAGTGCTCATGGATCCTCAGGTTCCAATCTTCCTCCGCAGTTTCCATGGCCCAGCCACTCAGTGGAATCCCATCCTCATTGCCATTGTTGTGTAGTGGGTTTGACATATGAAGAACCAGGACGCAGTGTGATTGTTAGCTCATAGTTTACTAGCACACACAGCAGAACAAAGAATACCGGCAAGGTGGCCAATTATATACAATCCCTGTGGACCACCCACAGGTCCCATTGGAGGGTTTAAACTTCCCGCCAAGGTTCCTATTGGTGCCCATGTGAGGTTTCAGGATCCTAGTCCTTATGGTTCACTGAGAGTCAAGCTCTACTGTAAGTCGCTGGTGCCTAGTGATGGTCAACAGACATAACATAGCTGTTTGTTCGTCTTCCTAAAAACCTGTTGCACTTTCTCGCTGACTGCTTGGCCTGATGGCATTGTCTACTCCCTTCCCTCTCTAATGACCTCGTCCCCTCATCCCCCTCCCCCATCCCAATGCTGCTCTCTCATTGGCTACACCAGTCAAACAGGACTTCGTACTCACCTAGTTTCTTTCTCTCCACCCAGAAGTGGCAGTCACTGCCTCAGTTCAGGCAGCTGTAAATAGTTTGGGGCAGGAAGCAGCTCAGTCATTACAGGCTCCAACTTGAGCTTTGTGAGGAAGGGACAAAGGAAAAAACAAGGAAGTGTTGCCCTTTGCCTGAGGCAGTGGGAAGGGAACCGTGAACCATCACCACCATCCAAAAGGTCAGGAAAGATTCAGGGGCAGGAGAGATTAGGGAGGGGGCATCCCAAGGGCCCCATGGTCATTACAGGCCTGGAGACAGGAAGGTCCTTTCCAGACAATCTCCCCCCTTTCTCCTGGCCATGGCTCACCACAGCCTGGAGAAAGGGGGAAGAGAAGTCTTTTCCTGGGTGATCCTCCCACCACAGCCAGGGAAAAGGGAGAAGGGAAGTTTCTTCCCGGCTGACCCCCCATTCTGCCGTGTCCTGAACTTGCTGGACTGGTTTGGTCCATTTATTTATTTATTAGATTTATACCCCACCATCCCTAGTGAGGCAAGCTCAGGGTGGCTTACATAACAATTTGTAAAACAATTTTTAAGAAAATTTAAAGCCATATAAAATCTAAAGTGCAGTACATAAATCTTGTATATACAACAGTGAGCGATAGTACAATATTCTCCTAGCAGGTAGCATTCAGTGCTAACAAGCCGATGGTACAATCCCAGGGAGGCTCTGAAGTTATATCCAGATGTTAAATGTGGCTTCTCAATCAAATGCCTGGTGGAAGAGCTCCATCTTACAGGTCCTGCTGAATTGTAGTAAGTTTCGCAGGGCCCTGACATCCCTGGGGAGCTCCTTCCACCAGTGTGGGACTACCACAGAAAAGGTCCTAGCCCTGGTACTGGCCAGTCTGGCCTCTTTAGGGCCAGGGAGAACTAGGAGGTGTTGTGTCCCAGGATGTAGTGCTTTCTGGGGAACATGTGGGGAAAGACGGTCCCTCAGGTATTCTGGCCCCTGACCATAAAGGGCTTTATAGGTAAGAACCATCACCTTGAAGCAAATTTGGTATGCTATAGGCAGCTAGTCAGCCAGTGCAGTACTTTTAGCGCAGGCTGGATGTGCTATCGCAAAGAGAGACCCAACAACAGCCTGGCTGCCACATTCTGCACCAGCGGCAGCCTCCGAATTTGGGACAAAGGCAGCCACATGTAGAGAGCATTACAGTAGTCTAATCTCAAGGTGACCATTGCATGGATTACCATTGCCAAGTTGCCATGTTCAAGGAAGGGAACCAACTGCTGAAGGCTGGTTGTTTCGTTTTGGGGTTCAGTCCATGGGCTGCCATGGAGCCCAAGCCGAACTGCCTTTTTTCAATCCATTCCCATCCCTAATGCTCATCTTCTGGGGAGGAATAAGGACTTTTCAGGAAGGCCTGACAATTTAAATGTGCCCTATTCTGCCAGAAAGAGTCAATGGAAAGAAGTTTACAGACTTGCAGAGAGGGAAGGGGCATTTTCATGTCACATGAAGTTGATCTAGGCTAGGCTAAATTTTGATACTATGTACACTGAACGTATGATGTAGACAAGGTATCAAGAAGGGAAGTATATGAGAACATTTTTAAAAAGTGCACCTCCAGACTCCCAGGGAAAGGGATCTTTGGTCTGTCCTTGAAATGGTGCAGTATCCTGGACAGGAACTCTGAAATAGCAAACAGTGAAGGAGACTGTATTGAGTTTTTAATCTTTATTGAATGTGTAAAAATAACAGGAAGAAGAGAAAGAAAATGCAGGTAGAAATGAAACAGCCATGTAAAATATGACATTTTAGTGAATTGCTAAGTGAGTAACTAGGCCTATAGAATCACACAAACACTTGATGAACAAGCAACATAGATGATTCCTAGTAAAAACTATCCCAGTTATGCTATATATGCCTTCCCTCAGGCTAGTTGTCAGAGTCCACCAGGGCCGGCTCACCCACTAGGTGAGCTAGGCGCTCGCCTAGGGTGCCGGCCCTGCAGGGGCGCCAAAATGCCCCCCACCCCCCGTGAAAAGCCCCCCCTTCCCACCCAGCACCAGCAGCGCTGGCTTTCCTGGGTGCCTCACAGCTGCGAGGCGCCCAGAAAAGTGGGTGCTGCCAGCGCTGGGAGGGAAGGGGTGGGCGTTCTAACCCACCCCTTCCCTGGCTTTTGGGTGCCTTGCAGCTGCGAGGCACCCAGAAAAGCCAGTGCTGGGAGGGAAGGGGCAGGCGTTCTAACCCGCCCCTTCCCTGGCTTTTCTGGGTGCCTCGCAGTTGTGAGGCGCCCAGAAAAGTGGGCGCTGCCAGCACTGGGAGGAAGGGGTGGGCATTCTAACCCACCACTTCCCTGGCTTTTCTGGGCGCCTTGCAGCTGCGAGGCGCCCAGAAAAGCTGGTGCTGCCATCTCCAGGACCCACTGGGAGGTTGGCATCCCCGGTGGAGTGGGCGCCCCAGGCTGTCCTGCCTAGGGCGCCCAGACACCTGGGGCCGGCCCTGGAGTCCACTCTCAGTGATCTTTACAAATATGTAGTCCTCCTGAGAGAGAGGAAATAGATGAGAGAGAGAGGGTTGAGAATTTTCCCTCTGAGTGGCACTCAGAGCAGAGGAAGGGAAGGAATAAGTTCAGGAAGTAAAGAGGCTAGGACTGGGAAGGAAAGGGAAACAGGTTAAAGAAGGAGAGCAGAAAGTTTCATACATTGCCTAACCCAGCAAGTTCAACACAGTTGAAGAAGTTCTGGAGTAGTGAGGGAATAGATCCAGCTTTAAAGAGTGGCATTTCCATCCAGTGATTTCAGCAGTGGAGGAGTGAACCATCTTGGGGATTAGATTGAACTTTTATACGACTAAATGTCATCCTGTAGTGGCAAAGGATAAGTCTGGGATGGAACTAAGCCCAGTTTGTTCACGCCAGGAAGCCATCCTTATCCTATATTCCCTGGGGATTTACTATTGGGGCCAAACCCTACTGGTGGCATTTTTTGATCCTTTCTGTCACTGGGCCAAATTTCCAGACTTCTGCCTGTGTCTGGGGGGATTTGGAATGCTCTGTGATTGAAGAGATTGTAGAAAACTTGTTCCCATTGTGGAAAGGTCAGAATCCTGGTTCCTATTGCAGATTTTTATATATATATATATATATATTTAAAAGGTCATGATGAAGAAAAATGAGTACAAGGTAAGAAAATGGGAAGATGTGATGGTTAGATTTCTTCAGTTGCATATTTGATTGTTAACAAAGGCCAGGAGATGGGTGATGCCTCTGCCTTTGCTTATGATTAATTAAGTCTGCACTGTAAGGCAGATTCATGGATGGACTTGGAAGGCTGTTTATTGTCCTGCAAACCTCAGTTGTTGATCATAGCCAGAATTTTGATGGATCCTCAGGAAGCCAAAGAACAGGAAGATTGTTACGGTATGCCTAAGCTCCCAGGGGATCTGATTACTCCCTAGTGAGTCAGTTTCTTGAATGCCTATTGCCTGTTCTTACATTCTCAAAAGTCTTTCCTGCTGTTTTGGCATTGGAAAGGGGGGGACAAGAGCCTCTGATGCTACCACAACATGCACACAATCTGGATTGGGGCCTTGTGGCAATTTTTCATTAACTACAAAATGCTTCTAAATTGCTGTCTGCAACCACAGGATGGACATGTAGCCACTGTCACTAGTAGTTTGGCCCTTAAACAGCACAGGATCTGGGAAGTACTGGAGGGTGGTATTGTCCGTGTCAGAAAGTTGTCTCCCTGCTCAGGGCTGCTTTAGGGTTAACAAAGGGTAGGATGAGAAGAACACTTCTGATGCCGGAAGATTAGCAAAGGAATTTATAAACTCAATAGCTCTCCACTCAAAAAAGTAGAGTTTGATTCAAAATGCTTCATGATGGATGTGTTGTTCTTTAGTCACAAAAATGCCTTGTTTAGGTAACATAATCCTGATTCCTCTCCTTCTAAGAACACTAGCACCTGAGCTAGAACAAGCCCTAGGTAGAAATGGAACCCAGATACTTAAAACTCTGACACTGATGTTGCTTATTCCTAATTTGAAGGTTTTACAGCTAGTCAGAGAAGTTCATGGCCTGGAATAGGACAGAATCATCAGAAGTTTCATGACCTGGGAGCTACATAGTACCGCTCTCCCATTTTCATGTTGGTGTGCACAAGTCTGTTTACATGAATGAGTGTGCAGTGCAATGGAGAACATTTATGGATCAGCTGTGATTTTATATGGAACATTGTCTAGACTAGTAGATTTCCCTTAACTATGTATTAAGTATTGGTCAATAGCCAGGCATTTTATTTTGGATTCAGAATATGAGACACTGCTGTATTAAAACTGTAAAAAAATGGCATTTTACCTCCCTGTCTCTGCATTTCCTGTATTGCTTCTTTATTTACTTTTGCCCAAAATAAATTTGCTTTGAGACTTTCCAGCAGGTTGCAGGTATTTTGTATGTTTAATCACGTCTAGGAAGAGCAATTATTCCTAAATATGGTAATAGGCTCTTGAAATTGAGGAATTGTGCTTTTTTTGCTGGTTTCACACAAAAGGGGCTAGGAAGAAGAAAAATTACATTTCACACACTATAATTTAGTATATGTTGCTAAAACCAAAAGCCCTTTAGCAGTGCAAAGTTCCTTTATTTTGTTTTGTTTTTTGCCCCCTGAAGGGGATTTTTATTGATTTTTTGCTTATACACTACAAACTACAAAAGAAAAATAGGGGGGGAACTACAACTGAGGATAAAGAAAAGAAACCCACACTAAACTAAAAAACCAAGAGAAGGAGATCTTATCCCTGTTAATCTAAATGTTAGTACTCTAGTGTTAGTAAACAATGCAAACTGTAAGTTCCTATCTAGCTCAGCTACTGTATTAATTTGTTACTTGTTATGAGGGAATTCCAGAGCATCCCCATCAGCTTGCTTCATAAAGGCAATTATCAGAGTCCTTCTGCCTTTATCTAGACTTTCTATCTCTTAAATCATAAGATGCTTTAATGGCTGCAGCGCCCTCTTCCTCAGCCAGGTCTTCGTCCATCTCTGAGGGAGTAGAGCCACTCAACCTGATTTCTTCTTCTTCTTTTGTTCCCAGGTGGCATTTTAGAAAGTCTTTAGCTTTAAAGATGGAGTCAATCTTCTCTCTTTTATCTTTAAATTTAAAAAATTACCCCTTCTGGCACCACCCATTTATATGAGATTTGATTTGTTTGAATCAAGTCCTTGTAGTTCTTTCTTTTTTGACGAATTTCAAATGGAGTGTCCTTTAGAGTTTTAATGATTGTGCTTCCCAGTTTCAGTGGAGTTGCTGATGTTGCTTTCACACACTATAATTTAGCACATGTTGCTAAAACCAAAAGCCCTTTAGCAGTGTAAAGCTCCTTTGTAATGAACAAAAATTAACCTCATTTATGATAGTTTAAGAATAAGGGGGTTCAATTTGAAAATTCATATACCATCTTTTAAATACCCTGTAGCTTAAACCAGTGCATAGAATATTGTCTTGTTTTGAATTTTAGGTCAAAAATGGTGCTTTCAAGGGTTCAGGAAAATATACTTTAAAAATTCCTATGTTGTACAAAAAACAACGGCCCAGTCTGCATCTAGCATTCACTCCATGTTGGAACAGAAATTCACCTCTACATTGCATGTCACTTTCACTTTCTTTGATTGTGGGATTTTATGGAAGCCTCCACACTGCATGCCAGTTTCACTTCCTTTGATCTCTCAGTTTTATGGTACTGTCTGCATAGATTTATGGCTGTTCAGGGGTGACTCTGCAGTCAGTATGGCATTGGCCCAGGGTATTTGAATGCAGTTTTGAGCTGCATCTTTTTCTTTTCCAGTGTGTGTTTGGCATCTAGATTTGCTCTACATTTTCTCAAATGGGAGGAAAGGCTGCAGAAGGCTGCATGAATGGATGTAAGCAAACTGAAAAAAGTAACTTTCACACACAAAAAAACAAAACAAACCAACCTCATTCTGGCTTGGATCCTAAGGTGCTGTTCAGACAGCAAAGCAGCAGCAGCTCATCCAATAAAACAGTTGCTTCATCTATGGAGAAAAGGTGAGAGATTTTTTTTTTTTTTACCAGGTCACACCTCCTGCAACAGGCTCACAGTTTGCTCCTCACGGTAGCCCTGTTCACATGTTACAGTGAACACCCATACATCTTCCATTTACATGCATACATGTTTTCACTTTACAAATTAACTGTGCCAGATAACTGTGGTGTTTTGCATCATTCATCCAGCTGTAGAGGTATTGAGAATATAACATGAAAGTTACTCAATATACATACTTTAAAAAAAACGAAGTATACATTGTATATAGACCGTACTTATGTTTATACAGATATCTATATAGATATATCTATCTATCTATCTATATAGATATATCTATCTATCTATCTATCTCTTAATGACTGTGGATTGTTTTAAACTGGTTTTATTTATGTTTACAATTGTCTATTTATGTTTTATCCTTTTGTAAGCTGCCCTGAACCTGCCTCAGTGGGGAGCGCAGGGTGTAAATTGAACTAATAAATAAATACTGTAGCTTGCAAACAGGGCTATTGTTCCTTTGTGGCCAGTGACCTTCAGGAATACAATTTTAGGGAGCACAGAAAGCTGCAGTGGGGAAGGGGTAGCAGGAAAGCTCCCTTCCCTTCAGGCAATTCTGCTCATGCTGCAAAAGAGCAGAGCCATTTTGTTTGAATGAGATGAAATTACTGAAGGAATGAAGTGGATAGCCTTCTATGCAAAATACAGAACTTCTGTAAAATCCTCATCCATTTTTTCCCAGGGTTTGACATTTTAGGATTGACACCAAAAATCTTAATTAAAAAACTCCAATTTATATATTCATCATTTCCAGAACCTTTGGAGTTCCTCTACAAAATCATAGAATCACAGAATGTTAGTGTTGGAAGGGACCTTGCAGGTCATCTAGTCCAACCCCCTGCACTCTGCAGGAACATAGTCAAAAGATAGCCCTACCTACCTACAACATACCCCAAAGATGGTTGTCCAGCCTCCTCTTGAAAACGTCCAGGGAAGGAACATCCACCACCTCCTAAGGCAGACTGTTCCACTGCTCAACCACTCTTACAGTTAGGAAGTTTCTCCTGATATCTAACTGGTAACAACTCCCTTGTAATTTCCACCCATTAGATCTAGTCTTGCAATCCAGAGCAAGGGAGATAGATCTGCTCCATCTTTTACATGACAGCCCTTCAAATACTTGAAGACTGCAATCATGTCCCCTCTAAGTCCAACCCTTTCAGTTTTTCTTCATATGACTTGGATTCAAACCTTTTCACCATCCTGGTTGCCCTCTTCTGGACACACTTGAGCTTGTCAACATCCTTCCTAAAGTGTGGTGCCCAAAACTGGACACAGTACTCTAGGTGAGGCCTGACCATAGCAGAATAGAATGGAACTCATCCTAAGATTGCATTAGCTTTCTTCACAGCCGCATCACACTGCAGGCTCATGTGGAGCTTGTGATCAACTAGAACACCTAGATTCCTTTCACATGTGCTGCTGCCAAGCCAAGTCCAGACATTCTATATCTGTGCCTTTGATTTTTGTGCCCAGGTGTAGGACTTTGCACTTATCTCTATTGAAATTCATTTTATTTGCCTCAGTCCACTGTTCCAGCCTATCAAGATCATTTTGAATTCTGACTCTGTCTTCTTCAGAATTAGCAATCCCACCCAGCTTCGTGTCATCTGCAAATTTGATAAGCATCCCCTCTATGTCTTCCTCCAGGTCATTTATAAAAACATTGAACAACACCAGGCCCAGGACTGAGCCCTGTGGCACTCCACTCGAGACTTCCCTCCATGTAGATGCAGAGCCATTTACGAGCACTCGTTGGGTATGATTTTTCAACCAACCAAGAATCCATCCAACAGTTGCACCATCCAGCCCACACTTAACCAGCTTATCCTCAAGAATATCATGATAAACTTTGTCAAATGCTTTACTGAAATCTAGATACACTATATCCACAGCATTACCAGAGTCAACCATTTTAGTAACTCTGTCAAAAAAGGAGATAAGGTTGGTCTAGCATGACTTATTCTTGATAAACCCATGCTGGCTACTACCAATTAACTCATTCCATTCAAAGTGCTCATAGACAGAGCATTTGATAATCTGCTCTAGAATTTTTCCAAGTATTGATGTCAAGCTGACAGGCCTGTAATTACCCGGGTCTGTCTTTTTTCCCTTCTTGAAGATTGGGACAACATTCGCTCTTCTCCAGTCTTCCGGCACAACACCAGTACTCCAGGACATCTCAAAGATTAGAGCCAGAGGCTCTGAAATAACATCTACAATTTCTTTTAGCACCCTGGAATGCAAGCCATCTGGCCCTGGAGATTTGAAAGTATTTAAGGCAGCCAGATGCTCTCTAACCATTTCCTTATTTACTCTGGACTGGCAGTTCCTCCTTCCTTTATATGTCCTGCATTCTTCAGTGTGTATACAGCTCGTCTTATGGTTAAAAACTGATGGGAAGTGAGAGATGAGTAATTTCACTTTGTCTTCATCCCTTGTTAAAACTTGACCGTCTTCCCCTAGCAATGAGCTTGCCCCATCCCTGTTCTTCTTTTTGCTTGTTTGGTCATAATGTTTGGTCATAACTTTTCCCTCTTATGCCCAGCCACATGGCTGACTCAGACATACAAGCATCAATGCTCCCTCTAAGCTGTGCAGTCTTATGAGCAAAAGTTCTGCTTTATGAGTGTTGTATAGTGGGTTAGACGCATAATGAAACCACGGACAACTTCCGGATCCGGTCTCAATGACAGAGGGTGTGTGTGGAGCTTGCTCTCTCACCCTTTGATCCATTCATTCTCTTTAAGGCTTTTTCATCGCCTCAAATCTCCTCCCGTAGAGAGGGGTTTGGTAGGGGAGTTGCTAGTATTAAGTGTGAGAGGGTGGCGATTCTCTCTACTTAACTAGGTCTCCTGAAACAAAGAGGTAAATTGGAGCCTGGTCGAGACTTCACTGTCACGGCGAGCACAAGGGGAGCCCAGAGGATTCCAAAGAGTTGGAAGAGGAACAACACTTCGATAAGCAGCCTATAACACAAGCTAAGTATCAGTAAAAGGAATTTATCTTAACCAACTCAGAAGGAGGGGGTGTATTTGAGCCAGGGTTGAGTGGGTCCTCCATTACTAAAGGTAATTCATAGTATAGGTGGCTAGCAAAATAACAAGTGGATAAGCTCAGGAGGTAAAAGGGGGAAAAGGGAGGACAGGTAGTAGAATAACAGCACAAGCGCTGGGCACTACATACTTTTCTTTTATTTGTCTCCTTTTCCATACTGGTATTTAGTGCTGTAGCTTTAAGTGGAGTGGCTGATGACGCAGAGATCGAAATTGAGATGGGTGTGGCAGCACGAAGCAAAGCAACGGGCAGGAGAAGGAGACGGAGCTGGAAGCCGAAGCTGACGTGCAGAAAAGGCGACTAGAGCAGCACGGAGAGAGGCGGAGGGAGTTGAGTGCGGGAGACAGCGGCTGGTGACATCGGAGACTTGTAATTGGAGACAACGTGAGCTGAGCAGGGAGTGAAGAGGAAAAACGGCGCAGTGGAATAGTGAAGGCGAACTAGGCTGTTTGGTGCCAGAGGTGGAGGGGCGCAGCAGCATCGGTGATGGGAGGAGCTAAGTGAGTGTCAACAAAGCGTAAAAAACTGAGTAGTGTGGTCGAGTAGTGTGGAGAGACAGAGAGATAAACGTGGAAGTGGTTCAGATATAAAGAAACATAAGTGACTTCAAGGGATATTAGAGGCTCAAATCAATTGTGATAGACATAAGGTGGTACTGAGAGGTTTTAGGGATAATCTATGGCCACAGGGCTTCCTGGTAGCTGAAGGAGCTCGATTCCATCACCTGGTCAGTCAGGAAATATTAACCAATTAAGGCATAGCAACATGAGTTTGTCACAGGCAACTATGAAAGAACTGAATAAAATGATTCAGGAAAGTGTCTCCTTAGCAATTAAGCAAGCAATAGAGACAACTCTGCCTACACTAATCAAGAATGAAATAGAGCCTTTAAGAAATAAAATGGATGAAATAACAACACAAATTAATGCAGAGACGCAGGAAATTAAAAAGCAGATAAGGGACAATAAACAAGAAATACTGAAAATGTTTACTAGACAAGGGAAACTCAAAGAAAAAGTACAAGACCTAGATTTTGAACTGTTAGAATTGAAAGCAAAAAATGAAAGAATAGAGGATACACTTATCAATTTTGAAATGGATAAAGCGGCGGAGATAATAAGATGCCAAAACATTCCAGAGAACATTGAAAAAATTCTTAAAGAGGATTTAGCGCATAATTTAGTGGAGCAACTGCAGATAGGGACAAAAGAAGAAATAATTAACAGTATTGAGGATATTTATAGGAGAAATTCATCATATGCAAAAATGCACAAATTGCCTAGGGAGGTGCATGTTAAATTTTACAGGAAAGATATGGAGAAAATACTTAAGGCCACCTATGAGAATAAAGTTACTATTCAAGGAGAGGAAATTAAATTTTTAAAGGAAGTGCCTTGGAGTGTGAGGGAGAGAAGAATACCATATCTTAAACTGACCAATCTGCTGAAAATAATGGAATTGTTTTCAGGTGGCTGGTCCCAGAAAGGGTACTTTTTTCCTACGATGGTAGAAGACAAAGGATAGATTCAGTCTTCAAAATTGAGTACTTTCTTGAGAAATATGGCAAAGAGTTAGGACTCCAAAAACAGGAGGAAACAGGAGAAGAGGAAAGAGAAGAAGAGGAGGGGAATTACTCAGGGGAGGAGGAGGAAAATATAGAATAAGAAAAAGTAGCTAGTAAAGAAACTAACACCAAAAGGGGGGGGAATCAAATAAGGCGACATATCAGATTCTAACCAGATTTAAGTACAAAAACACAGGAAGAAACAATAAAAAATAAATAGGATGGCGACCAAAAAAATTAGGATTTGGTCTATTAATGTAAATGGGTTGAATAGCCCCCCAAAAAGGAGAAAAATATTTCATCAAATAATCAAAAACAAAGTGGACATCGTATGTTTACAAGAAACACACATAAAAAAATATGATTGTAAATATTTGAACAACAAAAAGTTGGGAAATGCATTTATAGCTGCAGACGTAAAAAAGAAGAGGGGAGTAGTAATTTACGTGAAAGATAAGCTGAATCCTAAATTGTTGTATGCGTCAAATGACGGCAGAATAGTTGCAGTTGTTATAACCAAGAATGGTAAAGAAACATTAGTAGTTAATATGTATGCACCGAACCAGAATCAAGAACCTTTCTATAAAGAGTTGCAAATGGTTCTGTCGTTGCAAGAAATCGAGAATATTTGTTTAGTGGGAGATTTTAATGTGGTACTTGATTCGGCAATAGACAGAAAGAGTAATAGAAAAAACGTTAAAATAGGCTCTCTTACTTCAAAATCGTTCTTTAAATTAGTCGAAGAGTTTAATATGATTGATATTTGGAGGACAAGAGATTTAAGAAAAAACGACTTTACGTACTATTCTTCAAGACATAACTCATGGTCGCGAATTGACATGATCTGGATATCAACTAGTATGATACATGATGTGATGGATTGTGAAATTTTGCCAAATTTTGCAGATAATAATCCTGTCAGTTTAACTTTAAGAGATGAGCAAAAAAAGAGTAGATGGATGATGAATTTAGGTCTGCTCCAGGATCAGAAATTCTTAAAAAGTACCAAAGAAGAGATTGTGGATTTTTTCAAAAGAAATGTCCAACCAGAAGTAAAAATGGAAACTGTTTGGGATGCATTTAAAGCATTTATTAGAGGGTGGTTCATCAGTCAAAGTGCATGGAAAAGCAAACAAACGAAAAAGAAATATGAAACGCTAGTGGAGCAAATTAAAGTAGAAGAATCTAAAATGAAAAATGCTATAAACTCAACAAATTATAAAGTCAAACTATATCTGCTTCAACATAAATTGAGTATACTCCTGAATAATGAGATAGCTAGGAAAATTGAATTCACTAAGCAATACTACTTTGAAAATATAAATAAACCTAACAGATGGTTACCTTACAAACTCCATAAAGAAAGAGGAAAGCATACCATCGTTAAACTTAAAAATGAAAAAGGGGAAGAAAAGTATAGCATTCAAGAAATCAAAAACATAGCAGAAAGATACTATAATGGACTATATAATCAAGAACTACAGGAAGAAGGAAAAATTAAAGAATATCTACAAAATGGAAGTTATACTAAATTTAGTGACCAAAATAAAAAGATCCTGAATGATATAATTACACCATGTGAGATTGTAGAAGCGATCAAAAGGCAAAAAAGAAGAAAATCACCAGGTCCAGATGGCATTCCAGCAGAGTTCCTTCAGATATTTTTGGAACAGCTAGATACTTCGTTAAAAGATTTGTTCCAAAAAATTGGAAAATCAGGAAAGATACCTGATTCATGGAATCATGCCCTTATTACACTAATACCCAAGCTGAACTCAGATGGATCTGAAATAAAAAACTATAGACCTATATCACTTTTAAATTCGAACTATAAGATATTTACTAATATATTAGCCTACAGGCTAAAAAAGGTATTAGCTCAAACAATACATAGAGATCAGATGGGTTTTTTGCCGAAGAGACAAATCAAGAATAACATACGTACATTTATTAATATTTTAGAATATTATGAGTTGCATCTGGAGAAAGAAGCGATATTGATGTTTCTGGATGTGGAGAAAGCGTTTGATAATCTATCGTGGAGCTTTCTATTACAAAAACTTGACATTTCAGACTGTGGAAGTTATTTTTGGTCTATGATAAAGGCAATATATTCTACGCAATATGCTAAAATCCTAGTAAATGGAGAGTTAACAAATAGTATAAAAATTCAGAAAGGCTCAAGACAAGGTTGTCCGTTATCCCCACTACTATTTATCTTTGCGTTAGAGTCATTAAATAATGCAGTAAGAAATAATCAACAGATAAAGAGTTTGAGAGTGAAAGGGGAGGAATATAAGCTCTTGGCTTTTGCGGATGACTTGCTATTTATAGTGGAACATCCGCAAAAATCTATTAAAACATTGATGGATGATATCCAATCTTATGGACAAGTAGTGGGCCTTAAGATAAATCTTCAAAAAATGAAATTGTTATCCAAAAACTGTCAACTGGATACCATACAGGAAATTCAAAAAATAACTTCTATGGAGATAGTAAAAAGAGTGAAATATCTGGGTATTTATGTAACCAATAGAGCAAGCTCCTTGATAAAGGACAACTACCATAAGTTATTGGATGATATTAAGAAGGACCTTTCAAGATGGAAGGATGTACCGTTATCCTTTATGGGCAGAATTGCAGCAATAAAAATGAACATACTGCCAAGATTTTTATTTTTAGCCCAAAATATACCAGTATTAAAGAACCTGAAAATCCTGGAGGAATTAGATAGGGTCACCAGGAAATTTATCTGGCTTCATAAAAGAGCAAGAATTAAATGGAATGTCCTTCAAGACAGAAAGGAAAAGGGTGGGATGGGCGCACCGAATTGGACATTGTATTACCAATCATGTACCTGGATAAGAGAGTGGATTGTGTTAGAGGATGCAAGAACATTGGCGTTAGAGGGTCATGATCTCTATATGGGGTGGCACTCATATGTGTGGTATGAGAAGGCGAAAGTACACTCGATATTTAATCAACACGTAATAAGGGGAGCTTTAAATAAAAACTGGAGTGGAATAAAAGAGAGGTTTTATAGGAAAACACCAAGATGGGTGTCACCTTTGGAAGCCTTTGTAAAATCATCGCTTTTGATGGAAAGTAAGAAAGCCAATTATAACACATTGTTGGAAAAAAATAACACTTTAAAAACAGAAGAAAAACTGGAAAAGGTACACCAAATTAAGCTATCGTGGTGGGAACGTGCACTACTACAAGATAGATATGGTAAAGATAAATTAAACGGTTTTGAAGAGGGGAATATGCAACTTGACAAAATCTGGTTGTCATCCAGCGATAAATTAGTCCAGAAACTTTATAGATTTCTATTAGATGAGTTTGAGCTTGATGTAAATATTAAAACTGTAATGATATCATGGATGCAGGATATGGGAAATGAAATAGAAACAGAGCAGTGGAATACAATTTGGAAAACTGTAAAATTTGTGAGAGCTGTATCATATAAAGAAAATATATATAAAATGTTTTACAGATGGTACTGGTCCCCGGATAAAATTGCTAGGTGCTATGCGCAAGTATCCAACAAATGTTGGAAGTGCAAGGCAAATGTGGGGACCTTTTACCACATGTGGTGGAAGTGTAGTAAAGTATAAGCATATTGGAAAATGATACATAAAATTATATATGAAATATTAAACTTAGACGTTGTGTTAACACCAGAAACATATCTACTGAATATAACTCCCAAAAGCTATGGTAAACAAGATGTATATATATTAGTATATGTAATAACGGCTGCAAGAATACTATTGGCTAAAAATTGGAAAACAGATAGAGTACTCTCCAAAGAAGAATTAATAGTAAAGCTCCTTGAGCTAGCGCAAATGGATAATTTGAGCTTAATACTTCAGGCTAAAGATCAGGATTTACAAGAAAAAAGGTGGTTGAAGGTATACAATTGGTTAAAAAGTGTAAATTAGAATTAGAAAAATGTAACAACCAATGTTCAAATGTTGTAATGACTCTTAAAATGTATGTTATCGTTGATGTTGAAATGTTTGTAAGACGTTGGAAAATGGAATAAATAAACATAAAAAAAAAAGAAAGAAACCACGGACAACGATGTAGTGATCAGCATGGTTCGCTATTATACAACAAGATGAAACAACCTGGCCAGGTGGCCAACTATATACATGTGAAGGGGAACGCCCCCTGTTGCCGTTGGCGGGTTTGAATTCCCGCCACTGTTCCCATTGGTTCCCCTACACTGGAGCCAGGAGCCCCAGTCCCATTGTTCTGTGGGACTCAAGCTCAGGCTCCTTCGCTGACGGCTTGAAGTCGTCTGCAGACACAACACCCCTCTCCCCATAGTCCGAACCCTACCTATGTGACGTAGTCCTTCAAGTACGTGGGGGCTCGGCGTTCCCTAGCGGACCGCCAAGGCGCTGGCGTCGGGGCTTCTCCGTTGATGAGTGGCTGTTGCTCAGTGGGGACTGCCGCTTCGCTTCCTTCCTCTGGGGTTGGGCGCACTGTTGGGCTCTCAGCTGCCAGGGCGTCCGGAGTCATGCTTTGCCTATTGCTGGGGCCCACTTCCCTGGGGTCCCGTTCCCTGTCGGGTTCCCATGTGCCCCACTCCTCCTCCCCGTGATGTTCTGTGTCTCCTACCATCGGAAGCAGGCGCCGCCTCAGCTGGTCTATGTGTCAACGCAGAACCTGCCCATCGTCCGTCGATACTTCGAAGGAGACTGGTCCGGTGGAGCGGATTACTCACCCAGCTAGCCATTCTGGGCCCCAGCTGTAGTTCTTCACAAACACCGGGTCTTCCAGGAAGAAGCCCCTCGGTTCCGCCTGGTCCTTGACCATGTTGCGCGCTGTTGGAGCCCTGTCGGGGTGCAGGTGGTCCAGGAGGATGGCGGGTCTCCAGCCCATAAGGAGCTCAGCGGGGCAGCAGCCACTGACTGGGTTGGGCATTGTCTGTTTCGCCAACAGAAACTGGGCTATGCATGCCTCCCAGTCCCCCTCTGTCAGGTGGCCCATCGCCTTGCCCGGCTGGTGCTGCAGCGTGTAATTGTAGCCCGCCAGGAAGATGGACCACTGCAAAACTCGAGGGGAGAGTACCTGGGACATCCGGCGATCTGCCGCGAAGAGGTCCAGCTGTGGGCGGTGGTCCGTAGTGATGGTGAAGGGACAGCCGTAGACGAAGTCATGGAACTTCTTCACCCCAGCCATGACTGCCAGACCCTCACGGTCTATTTCGGCATAGTTTTGTTTGGCTGCAGATAGAGTCTGCGAGTAGTATGCGACCGGGACCTCCTGGCTGTCTGGGAGATGGTGCGAGGAACTCCACAGCAGTCGCTTTGCTCTGCTGGTTCCGATGCTGGAAGACCACGTGGCAGGTCATCTCCGACGGCTTCAGGGAAAAATGGTTCTGCATGGCCTGGACAATCTCATCGACCATGCACTCCTCCACCTTCTTAGGAGAGAGAAGGTACTGGGCTAGTTCTACGATCATGGGGCCGCAAGAGCAGTGCAGCAGGCCTCTCTTCCAGTCTTCGTTCGTGATCTGATAGAACACAAAGGCTTGCCGCAGACCCGTAACCCAGGCTCCCCATCGCTGGGGCTGGGAGGCGTCGAACGGTGGCAGCAGCCCAGATCCTGGAGCGACGGCCATTGTGCTAGTCGGCGGCAGAGACACGGCTCTTCGTTCACCCTCGGAGGTGCTCATGTACGCAGCACGTGGAGCGGTGGAGTGAGTCTTCGGTTGCATTGTCCGACAGCCCGGCTTGAGTGCTCAACAGGATCCCATCCTCATCACCATTGTTGTATAGTGGGTTAGACGCATAATGAAACCACGGACAACGATGTAGTGATCAGCATGGTTCACTATTATACAACAAGATGAAACAACCTGGCCAGGTGGCCAACTATATACATGCGAAGGGGAACGCCCCCTGGTGCCGTTGGCAGGTTTGAATTCCCACTGCTATTCCCATTGGTTCCCCTACGCTGGAGCCAGGAGCCCCAGTCCCATTGTTCTGTGGGACTCAAGTTCAGGCTCTTTCGCTGATGGCCTGAAGTCGTCTGCGGACACAACAGTGAACTACTGGCATTAAAACTGTGATCGAGTGATTTGGCTACTGCATAAATTAGTTTGCTCTGAAGCCATCCTTCCTGAGCTAAGACAAAAAAGTGTGAGCCAGAGGTTAAAAAACTGTGAGCTAGCTCACCCTAAGGTAGCTTAGAGGGAATACTGGCGAGCATTAGCCTGAAGTGCTTTAATAGATTGGGCCAGAGTGAGTTTGTTTATTATATAACAGAAAGCCCCTCTCATTGTTCAGCACAGCTGCACATTTGCATAACTGGAAAAACCAGATAAGGAAGCAGAGTCAACCTGAAGATGGAAAGAATGGTTGAATTCGCTGGCAAATTATATTGGTGCTTGTCCTATCACAGATGGCAAACCAGAAGCAGAACCAATCTACAGAGCAAACCTGTGTAGAGTGATGAATTGAATTCTGGATTCTTTAGTAGGCAAACTGCAGGAGATTCCTTAGAGGAATTTAAAGGAAAAATCATTTTCAAGGCAAGCTTTCAGGCAGGCAGACAGTTAGATATTGCTGATACTGGCACTTATAAATATGCCTGGGACAAGGGTTTCCAGGATGGACCACTTCCCAGTAATCCCTTACTGTTGCTGCTGCTACTACTGCTATGACTATATGACCACTATTTGTCTATTAACTTTTAAACAACATAGAAGTTCTAGCAGCCATTTCCAGAAGCCTTGCAGTTTATCTTAAAAAGACAAGATAAGGTGGAAAGTCCAAACCAAAAACAGAAAAAGGTGTCCTAGGACTGGAACAGTAGAAATCCTGATAGTAGTGTAGAGACAGGGATGATGAGGACAGTCCAGGACTGAGAAGGATCAAAGGAAGAGAGGGGAATAATTTGATGAACACTGAACAGCAGCTTCTTCCAGGTACAGTTAGCAACATAGCAGAAGCATGAAGACAGGGAGCAAGAGAATGAGGCTGAGGCCGACAATAGATGAGTTTGTGAACAATGGGAAGTGAGACGGAACAGAAAAAGACACAAAGGAGTTGTAGTATGAAGAAAGGAGATAAGAACTCAAAAAGCAAATACTAGAATTTTGGAACGCATGGCAAGCATGTTAGGAAATCAGCACATGGCTTTAGGATAAAGAGGTGACATGGTAATTGCCCCCCTAGTCGGAATAACGAGACAGACAACAGTTTGGAAGTAAACAAGGGCCACTTTATTAACTATTTAACATAACATTGCGGCAAGGGACCAGCTAAGCGAGCACGGAACAGGCAAGGCAGGTGTCACTCTGCTGACCAACCTCCTTGCCCTTTTCTCGGGCGGGTCACCCAGCTCTGGTCTTGAGCCATCGGTCTGGCTCGCGACCAGCAGCCCAGCAAACTGGTCGCCACCTAGGAGCGCCTACCCCTGAAGCCTTCCAACTTGCAGAGAGGAGCATACCCTAAGAGGTTCCCAGAGGAGGTGATCACCGTTCCCCACCCTGGACCATAGAAATCCGAAGGCAGTTCCTGATGACCCCCTGTTCCCTAATGGGGAAAATGCCGTAAGGTGCTCACCGGTTCCGGTTTCTTGCCCGCACCAACCTGCCACAGCCAAGACCAAGCCTCTGCTTTGGTCTTTGCTCCCCACAAAATAGGCCAAGGCTGAGCTGATCCCTGGCTGCAAGTCCTACAGAAGAACCTGTTGCCCTTGTCAGATAGGTGTACCCCATCAGCACTATACGGGTCCCATAACTCCACCACCCTCCATGACTTTCCTCATCTAGCGGGTGGCTGTATGCCTTGCGGGGTCTCCTCCATTGTGCCACACATGGCAGAGGAAAATAACAGACCCCACTCTCCACATTACCAGGTCACCTTGCTCCCATCACTGCAAGGTCAGCCTCCACTTATAACGCCAGGCCTTGCCCTTCATGGTGAGTCAGAATAGTTGTCCAGAGGATCTGCACTCCGGGCCACCTTGCTCCTATCATCACAAGGTTAGCCTCCTGATGTAAGACCAGGGCCTTGCCCTTCATGGCAAAGCAGAGTAGCCTACCAGACTATCTGCACACCTGGCCACCTTGCTCCTATCATCACAAGGTCAGCCACAAGTCATAACGCCATGTCTTTGTCATTCATGGCAAAGCAGAATAGCCTACTCGACTATCTGCACTCCAGGCCACCTTGCTCCTATCATCACAAGGTCAGCCTCCACTCTTAGCACCATGTCTTTGTCCTTCATGGCAAAGCAGAATAGCCAGCCAGCCTATCTGCAGGCCACCTTGCTCCTATCATCACAAGGCCAGACTCCACTTGCAGCACCAAGGCCGTGTCCTTCAAGGTGAAGCAGCATAGCCGATCAGTCCATCTGCACTCTGTCATCTTGCTCGTATTATTGCCAGGTCTGCCTCAGCTCATAGCACAAGGGCCTTCACAGCCAGGGTGTCCTCCTGGCCTGGTAGGTGACCCAAAGGACCATGCTGCGGCCCCAGACAGTGACCCTTTGTCTTGCCCCACGACCAGCAGCACCTGAAAGAAAACCTCATTAATAACTTTAAACTTTGTAATTCCATTGTCTGAACGCTAGGCAAAAACCCACCACTAGCTCACTGAGCCACAATGCCACCCCCCAAACTGGAGGGTAGTGCCAAATAAAAATCTTAATCTAAACAAGGTTCCACTGACACCGCCATACGGCAAGGGAGCCTGTCGCCAGGGCAGCTGCAGTAAAAGCAGCACTGAACTGAGAAAAGTGAGTTCCAAACTCTACCTCAGGAAAGGTTAAACTTGCCCAAAACCTGATTGTTAACCACTGCAAAGGGGATGCCTGATCAGATAAGTTCCATCTGCCGGCCTAAATTAATTAATAACCTGAAGTACCCCAGCACCCCAGCCTGCAAAAAATTGACCCTCCTTTCCCTGCCAGATCAATAGGCTGCCTCTGGTCCTCTAGAGCTCCCTTTCCCCAATACCTTCATAGAATCCTATAAGATTCTCCTACATCGACACAGCAATGTTTGCAGTAGCGCAGCCATTGTGATCTGCAAGACACTGCCCAATGTACATAGAGCTGACGTGTGCCCTGATCAGATGACCTAACTCATCGCCTCCTCCCTATAACGGGTTGTTAATTATGAAGTGATGCTATTCACCTCCAAGCCATGAAACTAAAGCTGTGCAGATTCATGCATTAAGTCTCCGTCAAACAGACAAGACTCTTTTCCTTTGGATCTTCCGGCAAACAGCACCCAGAAATATAGGAAACTGAGGCCGGAAGTGTCACTAGCTAAAGTCTATGCCAGAAGAGAGCATCTCTTATCCAGACCCAGATCCAATGGAGTGTCCAACTATGAAACAACACTGGAAGAGATCTGGCTCAATCGTCTCAGTGCCTTGTCGACCTTAAAGAACCATTGCCACTATTGCAAGCAGACCTGAACAGGGATGCACCCCTCATTGTAAAATCAATGGACCATCCCACTAAAGCATACTGAAATGCTGCTAGGTCTGTGAAATGCTTCTGCAATAACCCTTAGAAACCATCCAGGCCAACCAGTGAGTTCGGCTCTAAAATTACGCTATTGCCAATGTACTATGTGGGACATTTTAAAAGCTATACAATTTAATTGTTTGCTTATTTAATATTTATTTATTCATTCATTTTAAAATTCCTTACCCTGAAAAGTGCACAGTACCAGGTATTTTGCAATAGCAGCAGGGTTCCTATTCTAAAAACTGGGACAAGCACACTGTACCATTCACCGCATGCACATACGTCCAGGCTGTATGCTCACTCACCATACGGTGAATATGGCTCCAGTGTAACCCATTTACCCAATGTAAGTAATGCTGGGCTGCCAGGTATAGAAGTAGCTTCATTCCTCCCAGGTGCATGGGCGGAACAGTCCTCCGACTTCCCAGCCATGTTGGTCCACTAATGGGTTCTGCTTAACCCTTGCACCATTTAAACCTCCCTGGAAGCCATCTGCCTCCTTTGCTATTGCCATGGCTGCATCACTGCATCACCACAGCTTGTCGTAACCAACGTAATCATCTAAGCCCTGGCCACTCGCTGGATTTCCCCCTAAAAACAAATGCCCTATGAAAAATGTGAAGAATGCTCATCGGACCAAACCAGTGACATGTAACGACGTGCCAGCTGACCAATTCCTTGATCATGCATCAGATTGAAAGTCACACCGTATCCCTGCTAAAACAGAAAACATAACATACCAATGATGTATTGCAATGGGTATTATGAATCCTAACACATAACATGTACTAACCCAAGTTGCCCACTCAGCGAGCATTCCCACAGGCAAAGCCACCCATTGCTGATAAGGATTCGTTCACCAAAGAAAAACATTAGAAGTTCAGCTGTTTTCCATTCAGATACCTTGAATTCACCCCCACACAATAAGTGCCCAATTAAGATACCTAATTTCAAGTAACTGTTCCTGTTGGCTGCAATCGAACCCCAAATTCTGTTTTTATCTAAATTAATACCATTAAACGATCTCATAGTATTTAGAGAAGAGGAGACCGGATTTATACCCCACACTTCACTCAGTGTGGCTGACAATCTCCTTCCCCTCCTCTACCCACAAATGACACTCCACAGGTAGGCAGGTAGAGAGAGCCCTGAGTGAAAAATGAGAACAGCTCCAAGAGAACTGTGACTAACCCAAGGTCGCCCAACCGGCCCCACATGGAAGAACAGGGAATCAAACCCGGTCATCCTGGTCAAAGTCCACTGCTCTCAACCACTACACCAGAACTACATACCTTTGCATGAGGGCAAAGTACTATAATCAGAAGATTGGATACAGAAGTCTTTGTCAAGTTAAACAGAAATCCCTTTCTTCAGCTTCCAAATATAATCCCAGCTTCGATAAGTATGGAATCAATTTTTTTTTTAAAAAAAATAAGAAATAGCCCCTTCGATGTCACTGTATGCTTTCAAGTTTGCTAAATGAGCAATGCCCAGTCAAATGCTCACCAGGTTCCAGGCAGAGGTCTATAATATCACCCACTACCAAATCTATTAACTAAGGATGCCAGAGATTGAACCTGGGACTCACTGCACACCAAGCAGATGGTCTCTCTGAGACACATCCCCTCCCAAAATCCCACCAAGTTTGGAATTACAGAGACTAGTTCTCTTTTACATCCTACCTTCAAAACCACACCCGCAACCACGGATGGGAAGGAAGAAAGAAGAAGAGAAGTGATTGGGTTTATACCCTGTCCACCACTCAGAGTCTCAGAGTGACACACAAACTCCCTGTCCTTCCCTACAGCATACACTCTGTGGGGTGTGCAGTGCTGAGCGAGCTCTTTTCCAGAACTGTCCTTGAGAGAGCAGCTCAGGATAACTTGTGACTAATCTAGGGTCACCCAACCAGAACTCGTGGCTGCAGTAGGCCCCAAAAAGCCACCACCACAGAAACTGCTCGTACCCATGTAGAGGGCACCACACTTCCAGAGATTGAAACAATGCCAATGGACGCAGAAGGCATCAAGGCACCAACTATAAAAAACCTGTACTTACAGCTGCCGAAGTGTGCCCTTTTGTGGAGGGGTTGTTATCTTTTTGCCAAGTACTGGCCAGCCTGCTACTTAGCAGACTGTTTACTCTATGATGCCCCCAGGCCCTGTTTTGAGCCCATGCCGGCTATAACTACTAAAATGGCTGCCAAAGGGAAAAGCACTGCATGGCAGCCATTCCAGGGAGCCCTAAGATGGCCACAGATTCCACCCACCATAAAATGGCCGCCACTCACCCAGCCAGAACACAGACTTTTGGCCAGCCAGTCCAATGCGGCTGTTGCTGATGGTGGAGTGGGGGCTAAATTTATTTTAAATAAGTAAGTTACCCACCTGAACTGGGGACAATGGGCCAAATGACAGCCACTCCAGGCAGCCCCAAGATGGCCGGTGATTCCACCCCATGAAATGGCCGCCACTCCCCCAGCAGAACACGGACTGTCAGCAGGCCAGACCAATGAGGCTGCTGATGATGTTGGGGTGGGAGTTAAAAGTTATTTAAATAATTATATATTTACTTTAAAAAGGGAAGAAGGGGCTTATAAACAAACAAAACAAACGAACAAACTGGGGATGAGGCAACCTTACCACGCTGCCCCCACCACAGGATCCCGCCATGCTCAAGCGAAAAGGCTCAGCTCGAAAAAATAGTGAAGTGGCTGCCCAGCAAAGTCCTTTTTTGGGGGGGGGTGATCACGCAACGTGGAGGAGGGAGGCAAATTCAGCACTGAGGTAAAGTAAAATAAATAAATAAATGTGGCCCAGGCAGCCTCACCACACTGCCGCCACCAATGTGATGGGTTTGTTTTTGTTTTTTGTTTTTTTATACAGAGAACTGTGAGGAGGGGGGTCTGCAAGCCGCCCCACCACCTCAGGCCTCGCCGCTGTCCCTCTCCAAGCGCGCCGTCTCCGACCTTCCCAAAAACGCTGAGGCCACTCAGCGGGCCGCCTCAGCGCTGCCGCAGCCGCCGCCTCAGCCCCTGAGCCGAGCCCCCAGACCTAACAGTTGCTGCCTCGCCGAGAGCTGCCCCTAGAGACGCGGGCAAATGCCGCGTCGGCCCGCCGCCCCAGAGAAAGATCGGGCCCAAAATAGCTCTCCCAGCTCTCCTCCGCGTGCTCCGACCTATCCCGAGCACGTCGGAGCAACTGACAACGGGCGGGAGCGGAGCCTGGCCGTCTATCATAGCTGGCTCCGCCCCCTTGCCCACGTCACGACGACAGACGTCGTGATTATGTTGCTGCCCGTCTTCCTGAGGGCGGCAAAGCAGCCCCCGGCGGCCAGCGGCGCTGCCGGGTCGCCGGGAGCTTTGATAACAATTTTTTTATGAATTGGGCTAAACTGACAGAAGCAAAGATGTAACAGGAGGACAGTTGTGCAAGGAATTCATCTAAGTAGACTAGTCCAATATTTAGTGTTTGCTTGATGTTCAGTGTACTGACAACCCAATGAACTGAACATTTTAATTTGGCCCCTTTTTGTCACAGTTATGCAGTGAATACCACAAGTCCTCTACTGTTACTTTATAAAACCTGAACAAAGTTTGAGTCCAGTGTGCAAGCATGAAAACTTACACCTTGAATAAAACTTTGTTGGTCTTAAAGGTGCCACTGGACTCAAACTTTGTTCTGCTGCTTCAGACCAACATGGCTATCCCCCTGAATTTATAAAACTAGTTTCAGTTGAGTCTATCTAGGTTAAATACATTGTTTTATTTATTTATTCTGCTTCTGCCCTGTCACCCAAATCAGTCCCTGTGCCCAGTCTGCCAGGGGAGGGGAATCTCCTTTTCCACACATGTACAGACTAAGCCAATGACATTGGAGTAAATCACAGAAAGTTTGGGTTTCTGTCTACACAGCTGTCAGTTCTGATGCAATCAATGGGGGGGAAGGTGGAGGAGAGGCAGAATACTTAATAAGAAAGTAAACAGTAAAACTTGGCTGATACGGGGGAAAATCATTATAAAAAAACATGAAAACCAGTACAATCTCGTCAATAGTAGCAACTTAAAATCAAGTACCTAAGTGCAATTAGGGTGTGTTTCTCCAAGAGACAACATTAACCCTCGCGAGCTAGGTGAAGCCTAGCTATTGGTCAAATTGGGTGCAAAGCCAGCTGTTGTGGTCACTTTGGAACAAGGATGTAAACTTGGGTGCCTATTAGTGCATGCAGTGAGGGTATGGGATCCTATTGATGCATCCTATTGGTACAGGATCCTATTGGTACAGGATCCAGGCCATGAGTGGCTAACTGATTATTTTATCTTGCAAACCTAGGGCATTGTGCAGGATGAGCCAAAAGGTATGAGGAGCTCACAGGGCTATCAAAGGAGCTTGTGCTGGTGTCTTCCTTCTGCCCTTCAAGTGTCAAATGTCATTCTTGCTGACAATCTTGTTTTCCACTTGATACTTGTAAAACAAAAGGATGTCTTTTTTTTGCTCGTCTACTGCCCATTGACTAGAGATTTTGTTGGTGTCTGGGGGTGCCCCTGTGGTACCCCACCCTCCCCAGCAATGGTGAGGCTGCATCTAAGAAGGCTGATGCTGGGCTGATGACCCACAGTGACAGACAGTGCTGGCAGCCTCTGGGCTCCCCTGCCCCCTTCAGCAATGGTGTGGTTAATGTGCTGGGGCTTGTGGGGGGGGTATGTCAGAAGGTGATGCAGGTGGTCTTCAGCCCCCATCCTCACCTCCGTTCTCCCTGGCCACAGTGCAGGGAACACACCCAGGAGGGGGGGGGCTGAATGGGCAACTCAGAGAGGCAGGCGGGACAAGGAATTGGAAGCAGTGACCCACCACATGGTAGTGCAAAGGAACCCCAGGCTCAGCATCACTGCTGGATGGGCACTGGCTGGTGATGGCAGCCACTCCAGGACCTGGGAATGGGCCGGGACTAGGCGTATAGATGGAGGATGGCGAGTGGGCAACAGTGAGGACCTGTGTGGAAGCTGGCTCCAACAGGGATGGAACTTCAACAAGTGAAGTCCTGAGAATGGAGCAGGAGGGAAGGAAAAACCCTCCCAAGCAAGTTGCAGAGTAGGATGGGAGAAGGGGCATGGCCAGTCAGAAGAGGAGAAGGTTTATACACACTGGTGATGGGGATGCAGATGTTAAATAAATTACCCTCTACCATAGTTGGAGGGAGAGGTGAGATTGAGTGGACAGTGCCAGAAAGGACAGGGGAAGATAAAAGGGAGCTGGAGGAGCCAGCCAAGGAGGAGAGGAAGGATCCTGCATGCTGAGCAAGTGATGGAAGAACAAGGCTACGCAGGGTTCATCCCCAGGTGCCTCCTGACACCTTTCTGAGGCTGGCTGATGCTAAGGGAGGGCCAGATTCAATGGAGTGGGGCAGGGAAACCCCATTGGTGCTACAGGGAGCCCCTACAGTTGGAGTTGTGCATCCTGTCTTTCTGAATTTCTGCCATCTCTTCAGGGGAAAGATATTTTCTGGGGTGCTTTCCCCATTGCCAACTTCCATACAGGGTGTCAGACTCCTGCCGCAATCAGATCCAGCCACTCAGTTCTGGTGAAGTAAGAGCTTTATTGGTACAGCATTGCCAGAATGTCTACATTCAGGTTTCATGTTAAGACTAAGGGGAAAACCGTGGGCCAGGAAGATATACAGAGTTCAAAGGGGGCACCTCAGTGGATAGTGGCCAATCAAGGTGCCAAGATGAACCCGCCAGAAGTAACAGACTCTGGAGGTGGGAAAGTCTCTAAGGAATGCGGCTCAGCTAGGCACACTGGCCTTCAAGATCAGGCACATAAAACATACAGATAGATGAACAGGACAAGAAAATGAGAAATGAAAGTACATACACCAGTCAGTGGTCCATCTCCCCCTCCCCACATAATGGCAGTTAGCTGACACAGGGGTACACACTACAGACTTTAGCCATTACTGCAATTACAATACCCGTTTGATTCAGTTGTAGCAGGTAGAAGCAGAGATACCTTGGATATCAGGGCTAAATATAAAGAATATTGAGACAACCCATATGTTTTAAAATTAAAAGTCTGGATAAACATCTTTCATGGACATCACAACTCAGTGAGGGGCACTACACTAAGTTTATAAGGACAGTGGGAACTTTGAGGGCATTTTTGTTCTTATTACAGTATTAAATGAAGAATTTGCAAGTGCATGAATCATGAACACATTGGTGCATGTAGGATGGACTAGCATGTGGAATGAAATGCAACTGAAATGAATGGGGTTTACTTTAAAGTAAAGCCATGATCTATAAACTTGTTAGGCAAAAGTATGTCATTATACTGACTCAGGGTCTATGAAATCTTTGGTATTCAGCCGACTGAATGCCAGTGCATCTGTATGGCTGTAAGCCTTGCTGATTATGCAGAGGTGTCTCAAAAGCATGATAATTAAGCCAGTGGGACTACTCTAAAGAAGATAATCATAAAACAAAGATATCTGAGCCAGGACATCTATTGCTGAAATCATTGTAGCAGCCTTACAACACCCCTAGCATATGTTTTCTGTTGATGCAGCTGTTGTTCCATCAAACTCTGATTATGTACTGGGGAACCAAACGTTCGTGCTTGGCCATAAGTCTGACCATTTTTATATCATTCTTTGTCCTAAAGCAGGGAGGGGGGAATTAAAAGTAAACACTCATTTATTTTTATTTAAAATGTTTACTGGACACCATTCTACACTGTGGAACTCAAGGCAGCTTACAATATGAATACAGCAAAAGGGGGGGGAATAAAATGCATAAAATACATTTTAAAAATTAAATAAAATAATAATTTACAACTGCCAATAGAACTAAACTAATCAAATGCTATCCTGAATAGAACTATCTTCAGCTGCTTTCTAAAGATCAAAAGTGATGGGGTGAGGTGCACCTCCCTGGGAAGGTTATTCGGTAATTGTGGAGTGCCACCATAAAGGCCCTGTCTTATGTACCCATCAGATAAGCTTATTTGGTCGATGGGAAAGTCAGGAAGGCATCTCTGTCTGATCTTAATGCCTGGTCAATGAAGTATGAGAGAAGACCATCCATCAGCTACTTTGGTCCCAAGCCAGGTAGGGCTTTAAAGGACAATAAAGTGGATCCATAGCCAGCATATATGCTATTATAGTGGGATCACATGCCCCCAGTATCTAGCCCTGATCAGCAATCAGCTTCTGAGTGTTCTTGTAGGATAGAGCTGTTATGTATTGGGTTAATTGTTGCTTTATAAGCGTGAGCTTCGGTCACAAGCTCCATAGACTGTCAGCATTAAACTATGCAACCAGATTGGTCACTGTTGTAAATAGACCAATCCGGAAAGACTCTGATTTGCAGCAGGAACAATTCCCATTGGACCCAAGCAGTCATTGTTGATTGGATGTTATTGCTCCAGGAGGCGTGGTTTCCCTGGTTCAAGCTGTATATAGCTAGGTCATTCAGTGTGTTGTCTATCTGTGTTCTGAGCTAATAAAGAAATCACTTGTTTGAAACGCTGCCTAGATCTCAGTACATAATAAGAGCGAACTGCAATAGTCCAGTCTAGATGTAACTGAAGCATAGATTACTATGGCTACATATGACTGAACTGTTCTAAATATATAGTATTAGTTCCTATAACCTGAGAAGCTTTCAGTCTGGTTGATATATATAAAGACTTAGCTGTAAAACTGTTTTCTAATAACTCAGGATTTATTGGTCACTTTTGTTTTTTATTCTCTTTACTATTATAAGCCTGTACCAAAAAACTTTTGTATCAGTTCAATTAATGCTTTTATTGTCCTTGAAGGGCAAACTAATAACAATTAAACTGTTTTACTTCTAAAAGACAAATTGAAATCTGAAATGTACTACTGAGTCATAAACATGAAGTCTATAGTAATCATTTTAAGCATAGGGAAAGAGAAATACTGGCATGTAGCTATTTTCTGGGCAGCTAGCGTTTCCCTGTGTTAATTGAACCCTCGTACAATGAAATGTATTAATTCAGCAATACATATTGTTCCAGACAGCCTAGATTAACTGTAAAATCCCATGCTGATGATATTAACTCCAGGTCTTTTTCTCCGACAGATGAACTTACAACTTTTAAGATGAATAGGTAGTTTGAGAGATGACTTTGTGTATCTACCCTGGGACCAAAAGCTTGAAACTTTTTTTTTTCCTTGCTCGAAGCTAGCCAATGGCCCAGCTCTGGAGCAAGAGACCACTCTGTCTGACTTTGAAATGACAATACAGAAAATGCCTCTGGACATTTAAAATACTATTTGGACTCAAAAGACATATTCAGTGTCCTAGAGGGGCAAATTTAATTGCTCTCTGTTGAACTAGTAAAAATGTCTTAGTCTGGGAAAATCATATTCTAGCCTCCAAGGCCTCTTTAAAAAAACCTGTGTAATACCAAAGGAAATGCCTATAAGAATACAAATTCTAAGCATGTGTTTTCCAGTATCAGATTTTTCTAGACATGATGCAGAAATTGCCTAGGTGAAGTTAACAGGAGGTCACACAACATGATGGGTTTCTCCAACCTTAACGTCATTATTTATCTAAGATTCTGACTAATTTGTATTCATGGTGAAATCTTCCATGGCCCGTTTTGAGATTCTATGGGACCATTTTAACAGAACTGTACAATTTAGTCATAATAGAGATTGTAAAGCATCACATATTTATTTCAGAAAGAAATATTATGCTACTTCTCACTGTTTCCAGTCTTTTGCAATGTGATCCCATGCATACTTACTTAGAAGTAAGTTCCACTAAGTTTTTCAGTGTGTGCCAAGAATTATAGCCTTACACATATCTGATAGAACAACAGGATTTATGGTTCTCTTTCAACATAAAGAGATGATCTGATCCTTCCTCATAGTTGATCATTCTTCTCTAGTGTGATCATGTGTTTGCTTCAGCTTTTACCTGTTCAGCATATAAATACACCAAATCAATCAATACCTCCCCTACACTGCCTGTAGGATACATAGATTGACAATTACCTGGAAAGGAGAGCCTGGATAACTCCATCTCTGCAGTCCTTCCTGCCAGCAAAAATGAAGAATTTGGTCTCTCCTGTAGCTGTTGTGGACCAGCCAGGAACTAGTGACAGTGAAGACTCCTCAGTGGAGTCAGTGTGGCCAGCTCACAGCAAACAGCAGTAGAGCAATTGGGGGATGAGATTCAGGCATTTCCTGACCTGCAACCTAGAGTGGATGCAGAGCTGCCTCGGCCCTCCAACTCTAATCCAGTCAAAGGCCAGCCAGCTGTTCCCACTTCTCCAGGGTCACCAGCACCCTTGGAATGTTGCAGGAAAAGATTCAGGCAGGACTTACAGGCTAGGCATAGTAGTGCACACTTCACATCCCAATGCCAGCTGCCACTGAAGATGAGTCACTGCAGGAGCTGGCTACAGCTACAAAAACTCACAAAGGGAACACATGAGTGTGGGCACATCTTCCTAAAAGCTGAAGTTGCTGCTACTGACTGGACAATTCCGTCATAATTCTGGCTCCTGGACTGCTTCTTGACAACCTGCTCTCTGAACTCCCTGTCTCTGGCTTAGTTGATCTGGACCCTGTTGCCTGGTAACTCTGACTCCTGAACTGTTATGAAACTAAGTTCTCTACATTCACCCTCTCTGGCCTTGCCCAAGTAGTCTGCTGCAAATGCTGAAATATGACATCAGAGACCTGCAGCCTGACTTAGGACAGTCATGCAGATAGGCTGGCTACTGCCATAATTATCATGAGGAGTTTCTGCATGTTTCTTCCTCCATATATCCTGCCTCTTAGCATTTAAACACCATGTATATGTCAGCATATGAATGCTGCTTGGTAAGACATCAGGCTGGTGATCTATCTGACAGTTCTTGACAGCTACATTATCTAGTTCATACTGGTTCTGACCAGAGCAGGGTGCCTGTACATAATGACTCAGCACTGAATGCCAATTGGTGTTTGTTCACCAGTGATATGTATATAACTGTGAATATGTAATACTGTCTCTCTCTGCTCTCAAATGTGTTGTCTGGTGAAGCACTTTGTAAGTGTATACCAGCTCAGTTATAATTATGTAAATAAATGTAAATAGCTAGCACATGATTATTGGGACTATTGCTTTTGTTGCTGAACCTCACTAACCCAGAGCTTATCAGCCAGTGACACCGACAGGGTTATGGGCCCAGTCTTCGCTGTGCTCTGGAGGTTCTAGCTTGCTGTGGTGACCTGTGCTTGAGGAGCTGTTTGTCGTTGCCGCTTCTGGAATTGAGGTGGAAGACATGCTCAGCCAGGCTTCTGATAACAGTCTGGAGGAGTTAAGTCTGGAGTCTAGCTGCAGAGCAAGGGCATCAGCATGACACAGGTACTGACTGCTCAGTTAGTGGAGAAGCTGACCTCCACAAACTACAATGTGTGGGCTCTTCGCATGAAGCATTATCTTGTGAAGATTTGTGGCTGTATGTTGAGACTCCTCCTCCAGCTGTGCTAGCTGCTGATGACGCCAGCAGGGTGGAGAAGGCCTTAGCAACTATCATTTTGAGCATGGCAGACGATCAGCTTGAACACATGTCCAGTAAGACTACGGCTAAAGAAGCATGGGATAGTCTGAAAGCAGTGTACGTGCAGAATACAGCCAGGTCCTTGATAGCTATCGCTCACCGGCTGTACCAAATGGTAATGAGACTGGGGGAGTCTGTGTGAGATCATCTAAATGCATTGACTGAATTTTTTCAGCAACTAGGAAAAACAGTGCTGGATGAGGATAAGGTATACATTATTCTCAGTTCTTTGTCTGTGGATTACAACATGCTGATAACTTCGCTTGAGTTGACTGAGGCAAACAGGTTGACCTTGGCTTACATCACTGTAACCAGGGAAAGGGAGTCGAGTTTCTCAGAGGCTTGGCAGTGTACCAGACCAGGGGAGATGATTAAAGCCAGCTGTGAGACTACCCAAGATGACAGTAGAAAGCAACATGGTGAGATGTCTCAGGTCGCCCTGAAGGTGCGCAGATGTTTCTATTGCGGCTCCACTACACATCTACAGTGTGCATGTCCAGAATGGAAAAAGAGGGCAAAATCTGGAGGACCGGCTCACAGTTCATCGAACAGTCAGAAGGCTTCGTTGGTAGTCACAGACATGGCTGCTGCACAAGGCGTGTGGATTTTGGATTCAGGAGCGTCTCTGAACTTTTGCCAAGATGAAAGCCTGCTTCATGACAAAAGGCCCTCAACGCTGCAACACATCAATTTAGCTGATGGCAGGAACTCTGAGGTACGGTGTCTGGGGAGTGTTATATTTCCAGCCCTTCAGCATACATTTACGGAGGTGCTGTGTGTGCCTACTCTTGAAATTTTGAAATTTGTGCCTACTCTTGAAATTTTCTCAGCATGCTTGCTTTGGACAAAGCTGATTTTACAGTTTCGTTTGCCAGCAAGTCTTGTAAAATAATGAAGGGTAACAGAGAGTTTGCTGAAGGAAGGTTGCAAAACAATGTTTATGTTCTTGAAAATTTGTCTGTGACCACAAAGGTTGTAACTAACATAAATTCTCATGATAACTGTGTTCATTTGCTCCACCAGAGGCTGAGCCACTTCACACCATTAATAAGACACTTGCTATAACAGGACAGGAGGGAATAAAAGCGTGTCAAACATTTCTTGATTGTGAAGGGTGCAAATGCACAAAATCAAAAGCATTTCCAGTTGCCAGGAAAAGTGAGAGAGTGTCTATTAAACCATTGACTTTGGTGCACGCAGATGTAATAGGACCTTACCCTAAGAGCCACTCAAATAATAGGTTTGCATTAATTCTGACTAATGATTTTTCCAGATTCTCATGGGTGTATGTGCTCAAATGCAAGTCTGATGTGTTTGCAACAGTTAAATATTGGTCCCGCAGAGTACAAAAACAACTGGGTGACATATGTGCTTTGCAAACTGACATGGGAGGTGAATTTATGTCTTCTGAATTTAGCAAGTGGCTCCAGGCACAGGGTATAACTCACAGAATGGCAAATGTGGCAACACCACAAGAAAATGGTGTGGCTGAAAGAAAAGGAGGGGTTTTGCAAGACATGATGCAGTCTCTGCTTACAGATGCTGCATTACCTATCACTTATTGGGCTGAAACAGTAAAGCTGTATGTTATATAAGTAACACGATTTGATCTAAATCCATAGATAACATTCCCTACAAGGTGCTGTACAATCGAAACCCCAGTTTGGAATACCTGAGAATATTTGGCACCAAGGCTTGGGTGAATGTTCCTTTGAATCAAAGGAGGAAAGGGTGAGCTTGTTCCAAAAAGTTTCTGTTCCTCGGTTATCAGGCAGGAATGAAGGCATACAGATTTGCAAACGAGCATCAAAGTATAAGTTTTAGCAGATCTGCAAATTTTTGTGAAAACCAAGATTGGCATAAAATACATGCTAATGAGTTGCCTTCGCACGTTGCGTTACCAATATCAGAGGAAATTTCAAACATAAAACAGCAGATAGGTTCTCCCCAACGATCCTCTGAGAGTGAACAAAATGAGCAACAAGTACCAAGAATATCTACCAGAAGTACAAAAGGTATACCACCTGTTAGGTTCGGGTATGGAAACATTGCTGTAAACCATGTATATGTGAAAGAACCAAAGAATTTTCAGGAGATATTGAACTTCCCTGAGCCAGAAAAGCAAGCTTGGCTGGCTGCCATGCAAGCGGAACATAATTCTCTTTCTGATAATAATGTGTTTACTCTAACTATGTTACCTGCTAACAAAAATGTTATTGGTTGCCGCTGGTTATTCAAACTGAAATCCTTGCTGGATGGTGGGATACAGAGAAAAGCCAGGCTTGTAGCAAGAGTTTTTTCTCAAGTTGAGGGGCAGGATTATGATGAAGTGTTTGCTCCTACAGTCAAAGCTGATACGCTAAAAGCAGCATCGTGCAAAGCCAGGCTTGATAAAATGCAGGTACACCATTTTGATTTTACAACTGCTTATTTAAACACAAATTTAGATGAAGAATTATACATGAAACAAACTCCAAGGTTTGAAAGCACTAACAAGGATCTTGTGTTAAGGCTTAATAAAGCCCTGTATGGTTTAAGGCAAAGTGCAAGAGCATGGAACCAATGTTTAAGCAAAGTTTTAACCAATATTGGGTTCGCACAGGGAATTGCTGACCCATGCATGTTCAGCAAAACTGTTGGAGAAACTAAATGCTATTTGTTTGTATTTGTGCATGATTTATGCTTTCTCTTTCATGATAATATGCAGCTGTAGTGGCTCTTAGAGACATCCCAAAGCCTATTTAAGGTTAAGCATCTGGGCAGCATTAGTCATTACTTAGGTGTAGACATTACCAGAAATGCAGATGGATGTTTTGAACTCAATCAAGAGAGCAAAATAACAAAACTGCTTGATGAATATAGTATGCAAAATGCAAATTGTGTTATCACACCAATGACTACAAATTATGCAAAAGAGCCTGACAACTAACTATTTGAGAACAAAACATTGTTTCAATCACTGGTTGGATCCCTACTGTATATAGCATGTTGGTCAAGACCCGATATCTGCATTGCTGTTCATATGCTGTGTCAGAATTGTTCATGTCCTTTCATGAGAGATTGGACTGCTGCAAAAAGAGTGTTGAGGTATCTAAAGGGTACCGCTGCAAGCACATTAGTGATGAACACTACTTCAGCACAACAGGTGACAGCTTACAGTGATTCAAGCTGGGGAGAGAGAAAAGATGGAAGGTCAACAACGGGTTATGTTGTGTATGTAAATGGGGCTCTGTTGCTGTGGAAATCTTTGAAACAATCGTATCTTTCTACAATCACTTGTGAAGCTGAATATGCTGCATTAAATGACTGTGTGATACAATTGGAATGGTTATACCAGATACTAATTGACCTAGATATACCATGTAACTTACCCATGCATGTATTTTGTGACAACACGGCTGTTCAACAGTTGGCGGACACACAAGGTGTCAGAACACAAAGTAGACACATTAACATTCGGTATCAGAATGTTAGAGAGACTGTACATACAGGTTTAATTATGTTACAGTACTGTTCTTTAGATATCAGCATAGCAGACATGTTCACTAAATGTTTAAATGTGGACAAGTTTATAGCCCTGAAACAAAGATTGGGTCTAACCACCTGAGTCTTAGGGGGAGTGTCAGCATATGAATGCTGCTTGGTAAGACATCAGGCTGGTGATCTATCTGACAGTTCTTGACAGCTACATTATCTAGTTCATACCAGTTCTGACCAGAGCAGGGTGCCTGTACATAATGACTCGGCACTTAATGCTGATTGGTGTTTGTTCACCACTGATATGTATATAACTGTGAACATGTAATACTGTCTCTCTCTGCTCTCAAACGTGTTGTCTGGTGAAGCACTTTGTAAGTGTATACCAGCTCAGTTATAATTATGTAAATAAACGTAAATAGCTAGCACAAGACTATTAGGACTGTTGCTTTTGTTGCTGAACCTCACTAACCCAGAGCTTATCAGCCAGAGACACCGACAGTATAACCTCTGCCTGGGTGAAAGGTAGTAACAGCTGCTCTAAGTTTCGTGTTTGATGGTTTAAATGTCACTGCCTGTTTAAGCTCTAACCTTGGATATGGATAGGCAAGAACTGACTCAGAACTAAAGTTCATCATGAATTTTGGCTGGTTTGTGAAGCCATGTTCATGAACTGAGGAGCAGCCACAAACTTCCATAAATTTTGATGCAGTTTGTGGTGGTTCACAAACAGCAGAAAGCAGTGGTTTAAATGGCTCCTGCTCTTCACAAAAAACAGCTGAGCATTCAGCTGTTTGGTTTAAATGGCTTGGAGCCATTTAAACCACTGGTTTCTGCTCCTGTAAAAAGCTGCAGGGAGCAGAAAGTGGGGGTTTAAATGGCTCTGAGCCATTTCATCCCCAGCTTTCTGCTGTCTGCAGAAGGCTGTGGGGAGCAGAAAGCTGGAGTTGAAATGACTCAGAGCCATTTAACTCCCTACTCTCTGCTGGCTTCAAAAAGCCATGGCCAGCAGAAATCTGGGGGTGAAATGCCTGGGATGTCATTTACTCACAGACAAAAGCCTCAGTGAGCAGAAAGTTGGGGATAAAATGGCTCAGAACCATTTAAACCTCTACTTTCTGCTCCCTGTGGGTTTAAATGGCTCTGGAAGCAGGGGTTTATATGGCTCTGAGCCATTTAAACCAAACAGCTAAGTGGCTGGGAGCTCCCTGCTGCTCAACTGTTTGGTGTAAATGGCTCTGAGCCATTTAAACCCCTGCTTTCTGCTTCCCACTGCTTTTCTTGGGGAGCAAAAAACAGGGATTTAAACTTTAAATGGCTCATGAATCCATACGAACCTGTTCGGTTCACAAACAAACCTCCTGGTTTGTATGGGTCTGTGTTTCAGTTTGTGGTTCAGCCATGAACTGAACTGCAAAAATGTTTGTGCCCATTCCTAGTGTGGGAAAAGGAAGGGAAGAAGCAGACTCCACTACTGAAGCATTTTTGTTTCTGCCTCTAGTATGGAAGTGATTTTAGTTCTAAAAGTGTTGTAGTTCATGTTTGGTGTGTTTTTAAGAAACAAAACTTAATACTGACTACATTTTGTGTCTTTCCCCCTGACTGAAGTGTAACACTTGCATGTCGACTTACCAGGTTGTCCACTTCTGCTACTTGGGCCCTCCTTGCTCAATGAAGCAGCAGGAGCAAAATCTGGAGAGGGATGACATTGTGCATCATCATTAACAATGAGTTTGGATTGCCTGTAAAAATTAAAGAAAAAATATTTAATGTAATGTTTTCTTTCAATTTATGAAACCTGTAATAGTTTCTTGTGCTTGTAAAATAACAACAAAAAGAAAATTTAAAATAAAAAAATTATTAAATAAGTCACAACGTGACATGAGCATAGGAGAGCTTCTTTCTGAGTTACAAATTAATGGAGTTCTTCAGCATCAACAGCATAACTGCAGTTCCCAAATCACTCCCTGGTGTAGGACTGCTGGTGCTACTCACCCACGTCACACCTTCTCCCATACTCTGCTGCCAAAACAAGCTTCAAACAGACTAGAAAAGGTCAGAAATAGAGGTTACAAGTAGAAACCTTGCTGGAGTGGCTGTTTCATTCCCCCCAACTTTGCTTCCTCCCCTCTCCCCTACTTCTCTCAGTCTCTCACTCTTTTTTCTCTCCTGCCACCCCTTCACTTACTTTCTCTCCTCCATGCCTGTTACTTTCTTGCCTTTTCTGCCCCAACCCCTTCTTTCTCTGTCTACCTCCCCACATCATCAGTTTTTCACTCTCTTTTAGCCCTGATATGGCTTAGGTGGGGTGTCATCTGACGCTGCCACCACTCTGGATTTAGGATCCCTTGAGAAGGCCCGGAGTACCCTCCCAAGACCTTCAAACCTCCCTTTTGGCCGAATAATAGACATGAGGACCAGGCAGAGAAAACAACAAGGAAAAGGTTTATTTTATAGGAGGTCAAACAAACAAGGTGCAGGAATAATAACAGTAAGTGGGTGAAAAGAAAAGAAATCAAATGCCCTAACGTGTCAAAATATATACTGTCCCTAGCTCATTATCTCAAGTGGCCTTAGACTACTCACCCTTCCCTTAGGATGAGGGTTTCTTCCCCACAGCAGCCTCTCTGGCCCTGTTCCCTAGGAAGAAGAACAGCTTCCCTCTTGCATCAGTTCTTTTATTCCCCAGCCCTCTTCTTCCCTATTGGCCAAAATTGGCGCCAAAACTTCCCAAGGCCTTCCCAAGTAGGGGTTTGTAGGCCCAGCCTCCCCTACTGCTAGCCAGACTCTCTGGGCCTACTAGGCCTTCAGTGGCACAGCCCAGATCATGACAAGCCCCCACCCGATCACTCTCTTTCTAGCCGCAGCAGCAGCTCTCCCAGCCACCCAGCCACCCACCCACTTCTTCCTCCTCAAAGCAGCAGTGGTGGCAGGACCCCAGGAGCTGCAGCAGGGCCCTCCAGAGCTGCCATGCCAGCTGTTGTTTCCCCTGGAGCCACTAGATTGGCAGCACAGTCCTCAGGTGTTGGCAGAGTCCTCAGGAGCTGCTATGTTGGTGGAAGGGCCCCAGGAGTCACAGCAGCTTCAGAATGGTTCCAGGGAGCCAACCACACCAGGCTCAGGGCCCCCTTCTGGTAAGTGCTCTGGACATGCATGGAGAGCATTTTTGTTTTGGGGGGATTAACCCCCCAATGTTTTTTATTGTTTTTCAGATTTTTCTACAAACCTGGGTTCCCCACCCCCCCAAGTTTGGAGAAAAAACTTTCTCTCAGTGTGCACCCAATCCACAGATCTAGGTATCCACAAATCTGCCCACACATGAGAAATAGATATATAGATGACCTCAGGATAATATCTGTACATACGTCTGTTGAATATAATTAATGTTAGCTTTAGTTTTCATGAGCTTGAAGGGGATTAAACAATAGTTTATAGACACATTGCTTTCACTCTTTTTCCATTTAGGGTCAAAAACCATGAGCCAGCTCTTTTGAAAAGAAAAAATAATGAGTAGTATCACGGAATTTGGGCTTTGAATGCATTTTCATTTTGAAGCTTATTTTCACAAGCATGGACATTAGAATTTTTTGTAGTTCAAGTTGAGGTGCTTGGAGTTTCAAAAAGCACCCAAAGGAAACCCATAAAGGCAGTCAGCATTTTTGCTGCCTCCACTTGTATTACTATCATTTAATGTTTACCTGTTGAATTCCTTGGAAGTTACTGCTCTAACCCCAACATTCTTTACCTACTCATCAGGCCCAATTTAAAGAATATCATTGTCAGATCAAGAACTTTTTATGATTGGGGTCAATTGCAATGAGTGTGTAAGACTTGCCAGGATTAGGATTGAATTTGTAATTTCTTAATGAAACATAGTTTTGTTGTGTCCAACTTTTACAGTGCAAGTGAGCAAGGAGGATTCATGAAGTGGTTCCAACTTTGAGAAAGGGGAACGTTGAAACGGTTTTCAAGCTGGCTGCCTGTTAGCCAGATCTTGAGGACAATTGAATTAGCTATTTCCTGTGAGGATTTGGAGTTGTGAACAGTTTGCATACTACATGAACAACTTGCACATGACATGAACATTTTATATACTATGGACATGATTTTGACTTCTCTGAGTTTGGACTGTGACTGCTAAATACTGTGAGATTTCGTTAGTTTTTTGTTTACATGGTTAACTATTTATGATACAGGCACAAGTAAAATTTATCTTAGTGATTCATCATGGTTTTGTTTTTCATTTTGGGTACTTAATTTCCATGATTCTCTCATGGTATTTTTATTCAGGGTGGCTTACACCTGCTGCAGGAGAACTTCACACTGTGACGGGATTGTCTAAGGACTTTCATAAATTAAAAACAGAAAGGCATAATTCCTTAAGGATGACCAATAAGACTGAGTCTAAGGTTGCTCCACTATCTGGGGCATCAGGGTACAATGGCTGTATTTTTTTGGATGTGGAAAGGGATCTGGAGGTTATATCACCAATGGAATGACTAGACAGCTCAGCCCCTCATAAGGTGCAGACTTCTCCTACTAGCAGCCAGACTCTTTCTTTTATATCATGGAACTTAAGGGGCTGGCTGTGTAGAATGAAGGAAATAGGTTCAATTGACTTTATCTCTAAATTTGATATCATCTTGGTGCAGGAAACTTGGTGCACAGGGGAGATGTCTCTAAATGGTTATAAATCATTTGCCCTGCCAGCAGAGGCTTCTCAGCATGGCAGAGCTAAAGGAGGTCTCTGTATTCTAATCTCTACTTCCTTGAAAACAAGAATAATGGACCTCCCCTTCGATGAGCAGTTTGCTATGGCCCTGTTATTAAAGTTCCAGGGCATAGACTGCCTAATTGTAAATGTCTATCTGCCCCCTGTTAGAGATAAAGAGCTAACTCAGATAATTTTTTCTGGGCTTGAATCTTTCCTACAGCATTTAACAGCAGCTTACCCTTTGGCCCATTTGATCGTGGGTGGGGATTTTAATGCCCGAATGGGTTCTGATTACCCTAACTCTCCCACAAAGGGCAGCCATCATCTCCATGGGGCAAATAGTAAAATGCAACCCCAGAACAGACTTTCAAAAGATACAAAGGTTAACTTTGTGCGTCAACTTCTAAGCCAGATAACAAAAAGAACTAAACTTCAGGTCCTAAACGGGTCTTTCCCAGGTGATTACTGAGCTGAATTCACATACTGGTCTCTGGACAGAATGAGTGTTATTGATTATATAATGGTTTCTGAAGATACAGCCCAATATATAGAACATTTTGAGGTTGCCTCATATTGTGACAGTGCATCCACCTCTGGTCCTAGATCTAGATATGCAAAGGGTTGATTTGTGGGTCAAAAAACAACATAATTTCCACTCAGGTCCTACAGAAGGGGACCGATATTGCCAACCAAAATGGAAGGCCTCTCCGAGCAGGCCCTTGGCTGAAATGATGTAGTCAGAGCTGATTAATACTGCCTCTGACAGATTGAGGGCAGCAGAGAACATTGAGCTCTGCCTAGGTGAATATATACTAATATTGGGAGAACTCCAAAAGGTTCTGAGAAGTGTTAATTCTGGTCCTCTGAATTTTAAACATGATCCTTCTAGATCCTGATTTGACAAAGATTGCAGAAGCATGAAGAAATCACTTAATGTGAATTATGCCAAATATAGGCTTAATTCAGATGCCATCGCACTGCAGGACTTAAAACATCAAAAAAAACCAGTAGAAGGCTCTTATTAGGAGCAAGAAACAGGAATCTATTAGGCAATCATGGGAAGACCTCAGAAAGGCAGCAAGGGAGAACTGCAAAAGGTTCTGAGAAGTGTTAATTAAGCTCTATTCTGGAGATTGGTTGCTGCCCTCACAGATAGGCCACATATTACCTCGAGTAACTATATCTTACTGAGCACTTGGGAAGCCCATTATAAGAATCTGTATGAGGACATAGTAGTTAGAAATGCAGAACCCGAGGACATTAACAATCTCCCAACCTGGCCCCCAGTGGATTCTCATGAGGCAAAACAGCTTATTGATACCCTGAAACCAGGAAAAAGCCCCAGGCTTAGACCTAATCCCCCAGAGTTGATAAAACAAAATGCAGATTGGTGGGTCCCAGTCTTGGCCTCATTATTCACACAATTAGATCAAACACAAATAGATCAAAATCCCTAAGGACTGGGAAACGGCTGTGATCATCCCCCTCTTTAAAAAGTTAACAAAGATGATCCTAACAACTACAGATCTATTAGCTTGCTCAGTATAGTAAGCAAACTGTATGCAGAACATCTTCTGTGGAAACTCAGGGACTGGATGGAGAACACTTGTTTAGCTAATGAACAGGCTGGATTTAGGGAGGGTTGGTTTACTCTGGATCATTGGGTGGTATTGGACCACTTGATCTCAAAGTACTCCTCTAATTCAAAGGTATTGCTTTTTGCTGCTTTCTTGGACCTGAAATCAGCTTTTGACTCAGTTGCCAGAGACATATTATGGAATAAGTTAAGGGAGGCAAATATCAATAGACAATTACTATTCCTAATTCAGGCTCTTTACAACCTGACTTACATACAGGTCAGGTGTTTCTCGCAGGGGACCTCACAGACCCTATCAGGACTAGCAGGGGGATCAAACAAGGATGCCTCTTAGTGCCTCTACTTTTCAGCTTTTACATCAATGACCTGGTAACATATCTAAATGTCCCCCTAAGTTAAGTAATAAATATACAGAGGTCCTTTTATACGCAGATGATGCTGTTTTACTCTCAAGGACCCCAATAGGCCTGAGGAAAGCTATGAATACTTTTACCCAATACTGCCATGAAAATAAATTAGAGGTCAATTACTCTAAAATGAAAGTAATGGCCTTTGCAAAAAACAAATCACCAAAAATCTATCACTAGTCCTTAAATGCCTGGGAGTCTTCTTCCAGGCAAATGGCTCAAGATTGGTGTATATAAATACTGTTGTTTCAGAGGCCAAAAGGAGTTCTGGGGCAATTCAAAAATTTTACTGGAATAAAGGGGGTAAATGTCCAGTGGCTGCCCTTAGACTATTTAAGGCCAAATCTTTGCCTCAGCTCACATATGGAGCCCCCATCAACATTACAGCAAATCTCAAGAAAGCAGATACAGTTCAGTCGAAATTCTTGAGAGCAATTTTACAAGCTCCCAATGGGGTTCCAAATGCTCTTATTTGTATTTTTTTTACTGTAGTTTTTATATAGTTTTTGGTAAGTATTACATATTATCTTTTATCCCGTACATTTCGTAACGGTTTATATCCCTTCTCCCTCCCTCCTCCCCCCTCTGCTTTTCCAATGCTTTAGTCTTTTATTCCCAGCCACGGGCACAAGGTCCGAATCTTGCACTGAATGTCCTTTCTTCCTTCTGTTGGTAGCCACTCCAGGTAGGTCTTCCATTTCGTGCTGATTGCTGTAGTCCTGTCTGCCCATTTGGTCTTCCAGTTCAGTTTCTCAATTATGTCTGACTGTATGAAATCAAACAAATAATTATGCCAGATTTCTACTGTCCACTTACTCTTGTCCTCCCAACCCAGAGCAATCACTGCTTTTCCTGCTAGTATCATTGCTTTGAATATAGCTTGGTTCTCTTTACTTACTACTGGGTTCCCTATTATGCCCATTAACATTAAATTAAAGTTAATGGTCAGTGAAACTTTGCCTGTTCTCCTTATAATTTGCAATATTTTTGTCCAAAAGACACTGACCTCTGGGCATTCCAGCCACATATGGGAAAACCATCCTTTAGCCTGTTTACAATGCCAGCACCTGGGGCTCATTCCTGGGATCATGTTTGCTATTTGCGCTGGTGTTTTGTACCATTTTGTAAAGAATTTATGCTCCATTTCGTTAAATTTGATCACTTTAATTTCCTCTATTCCTTCCATTATTTTGCTTGCCAAGTTTCCTGATATCTGACCTTCTTTGGTCCAAGTGTTCTGTAGGTAAGATATTGTCGTGTCTATATTTGATATCATTTTCCTATAGATTTTCCCAGCTAGTCCTTGTTTTGATTTTTGCATCCCTTTGTATAGTTCTTCTATTGGTTCCTCTATCCATATTTTCTCTTTTTCCTTGATCTTATTAACCATACTATATAGGCCTGTTATTTTTAACCAATGTTGGTTACCTACCTCTTCCACTATCTCGTGTACCGGTTTTAAGTTAAGTCCTCTAAACATGTCTTCCAACCTATAATAACCTTTAGTTTTAAGATATTCCCACCATTTATTCTCTTTTATTTCGCTGTATATTGATTCTAGTGGTGTCCACCTTGAGTTTCTTCTCGGCCATTTCGCTTGCCACTTGCTCCAAGATTCTAATGCTGAATGTCTGGAGCCTTTAATCAATTTGAGATCTTTTTTTGTGGCTTTAGAGAAAATTCAGAATCTTCCTATATTGTTGTTTATCTCATTTTCAAATCTAACCCATTTTTGCTCCTCCCCTTCACCTATCTCTAATAGCGACTTTATTTGGAAGGCTTCATAATATCTATTCAGCTCTGGGACTCCCCAACCCAACTCCTCTTTGAGACCGTGTATCAACCTTTTTTGAATTCTACACTTTTTACTGCCAAATATCCACTTTCTAATTGCTCTATTCCATTGTTCTAACCTTTTGTTATGGGCCTCTAATGGTATCGACTGGAATAAATATGTTAGTTTAGGTAGCCAGAACATTTTAACACTCCTAATTCTAGTAGATATACCAAGAGTTTTATTTTTCCACTTTCTCATTTCATTCTTTATTTTCTTCCATATCGTGCTATAATTCACCTCCGATATTCTATCGATCTTCTTTTGTAACACTATACCTAAGTATTTGAACTTTTTAGTGCCCATTCCAATATTTGTAATTTTGCTTATTTCTTTTCTTTCCTTTTTGTTCACATTGAGGTACATGATTTCTGATTTAGCCATATTAACCTTTAACCCTGAACAGCATTCGAAGTCCTCTAAGATAATTTTTACTTCTTTTATCACTTCTTTGGGATTTGTCATAACCACTATAATATCATCTGCAAATAAATTAATTTTTATTTCTTCCTTCTTTACCTTATAACCTTCTATCCTTACACAGTTTATTATCCTAACAGCTAGTTGTTCTATTGCTATAATAAATAAGACCGGTGAGAGCGGGCACCCCTGTCGGACCCCTCTCTGGATCTGAAAAGTTTGTGATTTGGCATTATTGACCTTTACCACTGCTGTTCCTTCCCTATATATCTCCTTAATTGCTCTTATATAATTATCTCCTATCTCGTGCTTTTTCATAATCTGCCACAAGTATTCCTGAGATAGGGTGTCAAAGGCTTTATAGACATCCAATTTTAAAAGACCTAACTTTTTTTTTGACCGTGTTGTAATACGTTTATTATATTCCTAATAGGGTGGGCTATGTTCCTATCCTTTACAAATCCATGTTGGTCTTTTATTATTTTGGGACTAAACTTTTTTAATCTATTTGCCAGCATTTTTGCGAAGATCTTGTAGTCTTGGTTAAGGAGGCTTATAGGTCTGTATGAACCTATCTCTTCAGGGTCTTTACTTGGTTTCAAAATTACTATTATTTCTGTTTGTCTCCATGAATCTGGGGCCCTTCCCCCCCTCAAGATTTCGTTGAAGATCATTTGGAGTTCTGGGGCAAGAATATCTATCATTTCCTTATAAAATTCACTTGTGAACCTGTCTAACCCAGGGGATTTTCCCTTTCTCAATTCTTTAATTACATCCTTTATCTCTTGTATTGTAATTTCCTCTTGTAATTTGGCTTACTCATCCTCCTTCAGTGTTATTTTAACTTCCTCTACAAAGTCTGTTGTGTCCCTTTTCTTATATAATTTTTTATAGAAAGACTCGAACGCCTCCCTTATTTCTATGGGATGTTGAGATTTTTGACCATTTACCTTTATACTTTTTACCCTTTGTCTTTCCTTCCTATTTTTCAGGTAATTTGCTAGTCTTTTTGCTGAATCTATGCTATTTCTTTGAAATTCGTTTCTCACCATGGCTTCCCTTTTCCATATTGTTGCTGAGTCTAAGGCCTCCAATTGTTTTTTAATTGTTGATATTTGGTTCTGTATCATAGGATTGTATTTTTGCATTAGTTTACTTTGTAGCCTCTCCATTTCTTGGATTTTGGCCTGTCTTCCTAGATGCCACTCCTTTTTTATATTTTTTTCTTTCTTTATACAGTGCCCCCTTATCACTGCCTTTGCAACATCCCATAGAATATTGGTGGGTACTGTTCCTCTATTTTCCTCAAAATATCGCTTTATCTGCTCAGACATGTATTGTCTATCCCTTTCTGTGGCCATTATTAAGTTATTATATCTCCATTTTCTGGTTGTTGGTTGCTGAGTGAATTCTATTTCAACGCTTATTGGAGCATGGTCAAATATCCATATTGGATGGGTTGTAATTCCTTTGATAATCATATTACTATTCTTTTCTAAAATTATATAGTCTATACAAGATACTGTTTTATGCCTACTAGATACATGTGTGGGTTTAGGCCGGTTCCGCACAGACTCATGTGCCTCTATCAGGCTCCAATTTCCCAACCTGATTGATTTATCTTTTGTTATGTCTATATTTAGGTCACCTGTTATAATCACTTCTCCTTCGGAGAATTGTTTAGTTTTTTAAAATATTTTACCCAGGAATTTCTTTTGCCCTTTATTTGGGGCATATATATTTACTATTGTATACTTCTTATCATCCATTTTAAACTTTACTAACAAATATCTACCATTCCTATCCTCTTTTTTTCCCCATAACCTCTAGTTTAAATTTCTTATGAATCAGTACTGCTACTCCTTTACCCTTGGCATCACCTCTGGCCTCTGCTCGTATCTCCCAAGTCAGATCGTTTAGCAACGGCTTGCTATCTTTTTTTTTTCTTATGTGTTTCCTGGAGGCATAAAACATCAATCTTTTGATCTTTTGCCAGCTTAGCTATCCTGTACCTTTTAAGGTTTGACGTTAACCCATTGACGTTCAGTGTAAGTAATCTTATTGTTCTATCCATATTCTTTATGATTCTGGACTTTGAGTTCCCGTGGCCCTGGGATTTTTAAGCATATTTGTAAACTACCCCTTCCCCTCCCCTCCCATCCCTGTGGTAGAGTAGACTTCTGGGGATAAAAAACCTTCCCCCCTCTCCACTTCATGAGGTGCACACATCCCCTCCTCCCCCTTATACTTATAATATTAACATTAGCTCAACTTATACTTGGATACTTCCCTTTAGGTGTCTTCTTCTAGTGAGTCTGTCCTGAGGCGCTTTTCTCCTCTCTCTGCAGTTCCTTCTTCTGGGTCTGCTTCACCCTCTGGCTCTTCTTCCATTCCCTCTTCCCTTATGTCTTCAACATTTATTCCGAGTTGTTTGAGGAGTTCTTTGGCCTCGAGGGTATTCCGTGCCATGAGCCTCTTCCCTTCTTGGAATATTATGATTGAAGCTGGATAGCCCCAGGTAAATTTTACTTTGTTTACATGTAGTTTTTGGGCATAGGGGCGCATTAAGTTCTTTTGCCTAAGTGTCTCCTGGCAAAAATCCTGTCTCACCCAAACTTTCCTACCCCTGAAGCTCAAGTCCTTCCTCTTTTTTAGCTCCTTATATATTTGTTGTTGTATTTTTTCTCTGGAGAACTTGATAATAACGTCACGAGGGGCTCCTCCCTTGCCTTTTCTTTGCAGACGGTGAGCTCTTTCAGTGTCTTCTGACTGAATCCTGATTCCATTAGTTGTCAGCCATTCTGTTACTACTCCTTCCAGGTTCTTGGTAGAAACCTCTTCAGAGATTCCTGTCAAGATCAAGTTTGCTCTCCTGTTCCTGTCTGAAAGGTCGTTTATCTGCTTTGTTAGGGAGCCAATCCTCTGTTCATTTGCCAGAGCCTTTTCTCTGGCAAAGTTTGCCGTTTGCTTTATGTCAGCAATTTCTTTCCCTATCTTAGCCATATCTACTCATACAGCCTTAATTTCTTCGCTAATTTTTTCCTGAGATGCTAGGAATATCTTCTGAAGGTTTGCTATTTGTTCTGACAGTTCCTTGATATTTTTTGCCATCCTTAGCTGTTTAATTAAGGCTGTGTGAGCGTTATCTTACTGAGTGGTTGTAAATAAAGGGCTTTTTTACTTGCCGTATGTAGACTCTGCTGCTCTTTGCTTTCTTCTTATCTTCCCACCTGGTTATATGCCAGTATTTGGCTGTTTACAATCCTTTGAGCTGTAAATTCCTTAGTTTATGGGGGAGCTCGGAGTTTCAGCGTCCGACTTGGTTTAGCACATGCATGCCTCCCCTGCTCTTATTTGTATTGAGACAGGTATGATCACAACTGAGGCAAAGCTATGGATTGCAGTGACAATGTTTTGGCTAAAGCTAGCTTTCCTATCCACGGGATTGACAAGTCTAATGATGTTAGATCACTTTGAACCACCTTGGTTTAAGGTGCTAGAGAAGAAATTAGCCTCTTACGGCTTGTCTAAACAATATTTGTGCTCTATGGGTTACGAAAAGGCCAAGTCTATGGCAAAACAGAGAATACTGGACATCTCAAGACAACATGATTTAAATATGATAAGGAAATGGCGAGCCCTCTTGGCTCCAGATAACAGAGTAATCCCTATGCCCTAACTCTCCTGTTTACTAAACCAGGACTGCCGAAGAACATTTACTCTAATGCGCTGGGATGTACTCCCATCTGCAGTCCTGGAAGGAAAATTTAATAAAACTCCTTATGAAGAAAGGATATGTCCCTGTTATGTAGACGGTACTGAGTTTATAGAACACGTAATATTTGATTGTAAGGCATATAACAACATCCCGAATCTCTTCCTTTCTCTAAGATACTTCCTCTTTCTCGTAGGCAAAGAATCTGCCTTTTAAGAAGTTTTTTTTATCGGATAGGTGAGCAGAAGTTACTCACCGGGTGGCTAGGTTTGGATGGCTTCCCCTAAGAATTAGAAAAGCTATAGTAGCTCAAAAAGAGAATTAAGGTTCAGTTTTATTAATTGTAATTATTATGGTTTTTATGGAGGTTTTTTTTTTCCTTTTTAAAAACCTGCTTTTAAAATTCTGCTTCTATTTTAATGTCATATGTATCATTTATGTTGCAAGGTATGCCATCAGTGTACTATGTGCTGGTCAATGACCATGAATAAAACTTATTAGTACTACCTCACCTGGGCCTCCATTGTTAAGGCAGCATCCAGGAACATTCCCAAACTCCTGACCCTTGGTGCTGACACCAACAGCGCCCCATTGAAGGCCAGTAGTGGGATCCCTACCCCCAGTCCACTCTGAATCAAGCACAGGACCTCCACCTTCATTGGATTCAATTTCAATCAGCTCAGTCTAAGCCATCCAGCCACGTCCTGTAATGCCCGGTCCAGGTCTTCCAGGGAAGAGTCGGACTGACCACCCAACAAAAGATATAGCTGAGTATCATCTGCATATTGGTGACACCCTAGCCCATGCCTCCAGGCAATCTGGGCAACGGGACGCATGTAGATGTTGAATAGCATCAGAGAAAGCACTGCCCCTTGAGGCACTCCACAGATTAGTGGGTGCCTCTGGGACAGCTGCTTCCTGAGAGCCACCCTTTGTCCCCAACCTTGGAGAAAGGAGACAAGCCATTGCTAGGCAAGCCCTTGAATCCCCATGTCAGCGAGACGGTGGGTCAGTAGCTGGTGGTCGACCATGGCGAATGCTGCCGACAGGTCCAACAACAACAGTACTGCCGAACCGCCCCGATCCAGATGCCTCTGGAGGTCGTCTGTGAGGGCTACCAGTGCCGTCTCCATCCCATGGCCTTTGTGGAAGCCAGACAGGAAGGGATCTAGCATGGATGTGTCATCCATAAAGCTCTGCAACTGTATCACCACCACCCTCTAAATTAATTTGCCCAAATAGGGCAAATTGGAAACCGGCCAATAGTTTGCCAATTCAGCTGGATCCAGAGATGGATTTTTTTAGGAGAAGGTGGACCATCACTTCCTTAAGAGCCCCTGGAAACTGTCGTGAAGCGCGCAACGCTGGCTGGCATGTCAGTGCCCAAAAGGAGTTAGGGTACCCAAAGAAGACTGGAGTCTAGAACTTAGGTGCAAATACACAGTGAATTTATTCACACCCCGCCTCCACCTATATACAGTTCTTAGTGTCAAAGTGCTCCGCTGCGCTCAATCCAAGTGAAGAGTGAGATCCACTGTACACTCTGTACATATATACAGCCTCTGGCCAATCAGCACACAGCTGATGCAATCCAGGTGCAATGTTAAGTGTCAGGCTGGACTGCCTTAGACCGGTTATAGCCAGCCTCCTTGCAGTCACATGCTGTCACTAGCTGTCACTCATTCTGACACTAGATCTAACACATCTAGGCCAGACTTACCAATACAAGGGAATCACAATACTCCCCCTTAAGGCTGAGCCTTGTTGTAGTTTGTCTTTCAATTTACAAAACTGGTTTACATCTAAACATTTATTAAAAGCTTCTGCTAAATTTTTATCAGAGGTACAATGTATTAGTTTTACAAGACCATGTTCAACTGCATCTTTAACATTTCTATATCTGATGTTAATGTGTCTACGTCTGACCTTCATACACTGAGTTTCAGCTAAATGTTGAGCGGCAGCATTGTCACAATGCACATTGATTGGTACATCATATGTCATGTTAAAATCGGTTAATAATTGCAGAAACCATTCTATCTCTACACAGCATTGGCTTAAAGATGCATATTCCGCTTCACACATACTCAATGCGATGAATTTTTGCTTAACAGACTTCTAGTGCATTAAGGCATCATTTAGACACAATATGTAACCTGAAGATGATTTGGCATCCTTTTGCTCTCCCCAACTGGAGTCACAGTACACGGTTACACCATTTGCATTATCAGTTTGTAACACCAGTTTGTCATCAATTGTACCTTTCAGATAGTGCAAAATGCATTTTGCAGCTATCCAATCCTTCTCAAAGGGTTTGTTACATTGCTGGCTTAGCAAGTGCACAGCAATGCTTATGTCTGGCCTGCTCCAATTACAGATATAGGACAATGAACCAATAAGCGATTGAAACAGCTGTTTATCTTCAAACTCTTTGTCCCCTGGCTCTTTGATATACCCAGTGGTCATTGGGGTAGACACAGAATGAGCATCCTCCATTCCAAATTTTGTTAACAGTGTAGCTATTTTTCCCTTTTGACTTAGCATAAAATAACCTCTGCTGTTCCTGGTCACTTCTATCCCTAAGTACTGACCAACTTTTCCCAAATGTTTCACCTTGGACATCTTTTGGACTGTTTCTTTAAACCATTGCAGTTGTTTTTCATTGTGTGCCAAAATACACAAATCATCAACAAACACAATGAGGTAGCAAATATCATTGCCAAGTTTTATGTGGAACAAACATGGATCAGCGATGACTTGTTCAAATCCAACTGCTTTTAGACTTTCACTTAAACAGTCATACCAGTTTCTGGCACCTCTGTTGTCCAGGTCAGTAAAAGTTTTACCTTGTTCCTGTAGTTGCCGGAAATAATCCATTGAAGTGACCAAATGTTTCTTAATGGGCTCATTAGGCAGCTGCACTGTCCTATACAGGCGCCTAGTCAGGGAAATAACTGAGCCCATATCAGCTTGCTGATATACTGCCTTGAGAGCGTCCCAAGCATCCTTGCTGCTCTCCTTACCAATACAAGTGAATCACAACAGAAACAGCCCCTCAGAGAGGGACTTGTTGACAATATCCCTGAGGGCACCTCGAAACCCCTCACGGTGGGCTTTAATAAGCCATGAAGGGCACGGGTCAAGGCTGCACATGGTTGAGCGTACTGTTGATAGAAGAGACCAGGTGCTACTTGGAATAAGAGATGTTGCAAATTGAAAAATTTGTGGGGTGAATTTCAGATGTGCTCTCTGCTGCTTCTGGAATAATGATCCATAGTGACAGATTATCTAATAACCAATGGCAGTAGTTTCCCATGTCTGAACTAAAAAAAACCCTTATGTGAATACTATAACGGGTGAATCATAATTGTTTTTAAGATTGCATGATTTATGGAGAAGACAAAGTGTTTAACAAGAAATATTATTTATTTTACACAGGTTAGATTTAGGAGCTTCATTCTGGTACTCATTTAGAATTGTTACCATAGTAAATGTAAGACATTATAATACCATTTTTGCCAACATTTCATATTTACTTTGTACTTCCACAAATACAGTTTAGCCATGACGATACACAAATGCATCTCTTCTATTCAAAGTTTAATAAACTAACCAATCATTCTTTCATGACATATTCAGTGGAATACATTTTCAGATTATTGCCATTCAAACTAATATTTTCCTTATTACATTTTTCAATGTCCTTATTAAGAATCCCCATCAAAAATATATCATTTCCTGACATTCAAACACAGAGAGACAAAAGAAAACAGTTAAAAATTATTTGTCCTTGAAACCAAGCATAACACAACAAATAATATTCTTTATATATTCAAAGTCATTGCCTCCCAGTAATCTACCAGAACCATCATTCAATAGGTGAATCATTAGATATTGGAAAAATGTTGGAAAGCTCCATATATTAAAAGACAAATGTAGAAACTAGAATTAGAGCACTGGGAAATCTGCAAATGAAATCAGTGTAGTAGATTAATGTTACAGGATGTTACATATTGTTATAAGTAAAAACTTTATTTCTCATTCAAAACAAGCTATTCTTCACCCTGAAGAATGAAGCTGTATGGTATACCTTATCTAAATGGATTTACTCTAATCTTATGGTTTCTTGTGAGCATAGAAAGCTCAATGAAAGCTTCCTTGTTTGATTCAATAGAAATGGCAGCTCCAGTTGTGCAAATGCATTGTGCACATGAAGCATTCCAAAATAAAGAATAACAAGGAAATCTGCTTCCACAAACTCTTTGAGCACTTCAGGGTGCACACAGACCTCTGGAGCAGCTCTGTTATGCAGATGCAGGGCCTCGGGGGGGGGCAGCAGGGCCATTTGGCTTGGGCCTCACATTCTCAGGGGGGGCTCAAGTTTAAACTTTTGACATTAAATGATGTGTTAAATAAAAATGGGAACATTTACTACAAAGTCTTACAATATTCTTTTTCTTATTGTATTAAATATAAACATTTAAAATATAATACTACTAATTTTGTATCATTTTCATACTTCTTCATTTTTTAATTTAAGGGGGGGGGCTCAAAAATGGAAGTGTCTTGGGCCTCTCTTGTCCTCTGTGAGGGCCTGTGCAGATACATGACCTTACTTCATGAACTTTACTTCTACATCAGTGTGCTTAGAAGCTGGGAGTACAACTTTAGGTATTTGCTTAGCTATCAAAAGTACGAATGAAAATTCTAAGTACACTTATACTATGTATTTACAAATTAAACTAAATGTTAGCTGGCATTATATGAATCTTTGAAAAGAATGCCATGGGTTACCCTCCCCTAAAACAATTGTTGAACAGGGAGAGAAAGAGGAAGCCAGATGTTCTACAGTATAAGAACAAGGCTGAATACTTCCTAACTATGTACTCCTAAGAACACTTCCCTGGAGCAATACCCATTGGATAGACATGAACTGGATTTTGAATAGAGTAGCTTAGGAAGGCACTGTCAATCACAGATGTTGCAGGTTCTTGTTTTATATGAAGAAAATGTAGAGACTCCCTTCTGTTGATTCAATATTACATTTGTCTTAAAATTGTCTTAAATTCCAAACACCAAATAAAATCTGGCTTTGCATGTTTCTGTTAAAAAAATCTCTAGTACTCTACTGGCTAATCTTTTCTTGTCAAATGTTAGACAGCTTTCATATATTTAAAGCACTGAGTTATTCTAATTATTTTCCTAATTAATGTCAATTTACACTGCCATGTGTTCATGTTGCAATTACATTGATTAAAAAATGTGTAAGAGTTACAAGTGACTGAGGATGTGATGAGTTGTTCAATGTGTTTGTCCTTAACCTTTGTTCTGACTATGTGTATACAATTATTTATGACAGAAAAGAGCATTATGTGGTGATTTTTTCCCAAATTTCCAGGCTAAAATGTAATAAATACATTTTCTTTGTCACTCTTCTGTAACAAGGTTTCTGTGCATATGCCTTTATCATATTTTTTCATAGTGGTTTTGGAACAGATTTTATAACTATAGATTATTAGCTATGCGTGGCCCCCTACTTGGATAGCTAAATCTGTGGATTGGGGCCACACAGAGGCTAAACAAATTTTTCAGCAAACTTGGGGGACTCCAGCTCTCAGGCAGCCATGGGGTCGGCATTTGGGGGGTGGGATATGGGATCCCTCCCATGAGTCTCTCGGCTCCTCCACTGAGTCCTAAAGAGGGAATTGGCAGTGATGGTGGAGAGGGATTCCACCCTACAAGTATTGTGGGTCTCCAATTAAGAACATAAGAGAAGCCAATGTTGGATCAGGCCAGTGGTTCATCCAGTCCAACACTCTGTCACACAGTGCAATCAGGAGGTCCACCAGTGGGGTCAGGACACTAGAAACCCTCCCACTGTTGCCCCCCCAACATCAAGAATACAATGCATCACTTGCCCCAGACTGAGAGTTCCTAGCCACTGATGGACCTCTGCTTCATATGTTTATCCAATTACTTCTTGAAGCCGTCCATGCCTGTAGCTGCCACCACCTCCTGTGGCAGTGAATTCCATGTGTTAATCACTCTTTGGGTGAAGAAGTGCATCCCTTTATCGGTTCTAACCTGACTACTCAGCAATTTCATTGAGTGCCCATGAGTTCTTGTACTGTGAGAAGGGGAGAAAAGTATTTCTTTCTCTGCCTGCTCTATCCCATGCATAATCTTGTAAATCTCAATAGGGAAAGTGTTCCAACCCTTATATCATTCTAGTTGCCTTTTTCTGCACTTTTTCTAATGCTATAATATCCTTTTTGAGGTGTGGAGACCAGAACTGTACACAGTATTCCAAATAAGGTCACACCATTGATTTATACAGGGGCATTATGATACTAGCTGATTTGCTTTCAATTCCCTTCCTAATAATCCCCAGCATAGTGTTGGCCTTTTTTATTGCAGTTGTTCACTGTTTTGACAGTTTCAGTGAGTTATCTACTATGACTCCAAGATCTCTCTCCTGGTCACTCTCCACCAGTTCAGACTCCATCAACATGCAGGGATCTTTTTTGGGGGGGAGCGCACTGGAGCACAGCTCCGGGAACTCAGGAGCCAAGCCCCACCCCCAGCCGGCATCCTGGGGTGTCTGGAGGTTACCCACCAAGTTTCAAGAACATTGGATCAGTAACTTTTTTCCCACCATAGAGAACAATGGAGGGAATGGGGGCAACCTGTTGGGGGCCCATAGAATTGGACCCCCTGGTCCAATGTTCTTGAAACTTGGTGGGTATCTTGGGGAGAGGCTCCATCAACTACCCTGTGAGTTTGGAGCCTCTCCCTCAAACCCCTCCCCTCCAGTCCCCAGAATATACCCTATGTTTTCACCATTGACTTCAATGGCCCATAGGATATAATGGGGCCGAACTGCCACCAAATTTCTTTCATTCCCTCCTTTCCTTCTCTCTTTTTCCTCTTTCCCTCCTTCTTCCCTTCTCTCTTTTTCCTCTTTCCCACCTTCTTCTCTTCTCTTTTTTACTCCTTTCCCTGTTTCTCTCCTTCTTCCCTCTCTTTCTTTCCCTCCCCTTTCCTTCTCTTTCTTTCCCTCTTTCCTTCCTTCTTTCCTTCTCTCTACTCTGTCTCTTTCCTTCCCTCTTTCCTCCTTCTGTGGCCCAACTCTCATGAGAAGTAGTTTAAACTTTAAACCCCTTCTCTCTTAGCTCCCCCATCCAGACCAGCTGGGGAAGGGAAGGGGAGGCTTTTGAAGATGCCTCCCCCCCTTTTGCTTCCCCTTCTGACATCACTTGTGGTGATGTCAGGGAGCATGGCATATACTAATAGCCTAATAGCTCATTAACATACCATATGCTAATGAGCTCCTGCAGGTGTTTTTCTATGAAAAGACCCCTGTCAACATGTATTTATAGGCCCTGTTCACATGGAGCATTTGCCCCACTGAAGGCACGGTAGCCCTGCAGACTTTCCGTACGGGATCATACCAGCACATCTGGGAGGCGTAGCACTCCCGTGGCCAACCCGTGGCTTCCCGTGGAAAACACGGAGTAAAAAACTACTAGGATCGTACTAGTTTCCGGAAACCCCAGGGCAAAGGCCGGCATCTGATCACAGGAGTGCCAGTAATCCACAGCTTCCGACGCCAGCCCATGTCCCGGGGTTTCCGGATGTTGTAAGTTTTCATGGGATGCGCACCAACGCTGAATGAGGCATGCATATACACTGACAGTGGCCCACCCACCCCCCAATGGCACATGTGTCCTTTCCTACAGCACGGCTTGCTGCTCTGCTGCACTTTTTTGCTGCACTGTAGCAGCGCTGTGTGATCGGCACTGGACATCGGAGTGTGGCAACCCGGTGGCCCATGTGATCAGGCTACCGTGCCTTATTTTGCTCCAGGGCGAACTGCCACGCCTCCCCCCCCGCATTTTCTGGCCCGTATGACCGGGGCCATAGTTAGGATTTTTGGCCCCAGTGTGCATCACTTTGCACTTGGCCACATTGAACCCTGTTTTCTATGTTGATGCCCACTTGACCATCCTCGACAGAACTCTTTGGAGTACCTCATGATCCTCCCTGGTTCTCACCACCCTGAACAATTTTGTGTCATCTGCAAATTTAGCCACTTCACTGCTTACTCACAACTCCAAATCGTTAATGAACAAGTTAAAAAGCATCAGACCCAGTACTGATCCCTGCGGTACCCCACTGCTTACTACCCTCCACCGAGAAAATTGCCCATTTATACTCACTCTCTGTTTCCTATTAATTAGTCAGTTTTTGATCCACAAAAGGACTTGTCCTTTTATCCCATGACTATTGAGCTTACTTAAGAGCCTTTGATGAGGAACTTTATCAAAACTTTCTGGAAGTCAAAATAAGCAATGTCTATTGGGTCCCCCTTGTTCATTTGTCTTAGTCTTTCCATTTTATAAGTCAACCTTCTGTCTTTTAAGAGCTTTGTCTATGTGTATAGTCTATGTTTATTCACATTTTGAAACAGCCTGTTTTTAAAGGTCATTATTTCAATATATATGTTTCTAACATATATATTGTTTGGTGTAGTGGTTAAGTGTGTGGACTCTAATCTGGGAGAACTGGGTTTGATTCCCCACTCCTCCACTTGCAGTTGCTGGATGACCTTGGGCAAGCCATAGTTCTGACAAGAGCTGTCTTTGAAAGGACAGTTCTTGAAAGAGCTCTCTCATCCCCACCTACCTCACAGGGTGTCTGTTGTGGGGAGGGGAAGGGAAAGGAGTTAGTAAGCCACTCTGAGACCCCGAGTGAAGGGCAGGTATAAATCCAATCTCTTCTCTTCTTCTTCTTCTAACATATTTTGATAAGAAGACTTAGCCATTGAAGAATGGTAGGGGAAAAAAATCATCACCTGGTGTCTTTTCTTATATGGAATAATAGTGTGAATTAATTTTAATAAGCTGTAATGCTGTTTTCCAGAACTACAGTCCTGGTGTTCCATGAATGATGGGCAATAATGGCCAGTGATATGTGGGTTGGAGGGTGACCTGTATGTACATGCATACACCTGTGCCCACTCCTCCCAATTCTTTTACCCCTTTTTTGAGTGGGGAGTAGTACATGAATCAGATATGTTTATACGTCTGTGGTCAGCTGGTGATTGGGTAAATGATCTTTTAGTCAACATAAGAAACACCCTGGGTCATACTTCAGGTTAATTTAGTCCAGTATCCTGTTTCCCACAGTAGTCAAGCAAATGGCTAACGAAGCACAGAAGCGGGACATGAAGGTGACAAACCTCCTGTACTGTTGCCACTTCCCTGTAACTGGTACTAAGATGCATACTGCTTTGAACAATTCTATTTAACTACCAATGCTAATAGCTAAATTGACAGACACAGAATTTCTGATTTTAAAGACATCTAACCTGGTGGCCATCACCATACCTTGTGAAACTGAATTACATACAAGTATGCATTGACTGAAGAAGTGCTTGATTTTGTCTGTCTGAATCTACTCCCGGCCAGTTTAGTTAATTGGAAACCCTGAATTATAGCAAAGACAGAAAGTTTTCTCTATTTTTTTTCTGTAGTGTACATTTCATTAATCTCTATGCTGTCCTTACTTGGTCATCTTTTTTTCTAAACTAAAAAGGTTTAGCCTCTCTCTGACCATTTGACCATTTTGGTTGCCCTTTTCTGTACATTTCCCTGTAGTTATGGGGGGATAAAATCTGTAGACAGCATTCCAAAGGCGACCATACCACCTATTTAAGAAGCAATTCTTTTGAGCAAAGGTCTTGCACATTCTTGCCAACAGAAGTCAGCCAAATTAGAGTTTCCAGTGTGCCTACTTTGTCTCACAAGCTGTCCAAAAGATAATTACTTACGATCGCTTTCCCACACAAAGTGACATTTGTCCAGTAAGGCAAGGTGATAGTATAGTTGCACCAGTCACCAAGCTTTATTGATCTTTGGATTCAACTGACTTTTATAATGTATTCCTATCATGTGCTCTGGCTAGAGCCTTTTCAAGGATTTAGCTGTGTCTGTCATTAATATGGACAATTGACTCTAAAAGTTGCTGACCAGTGCAGCATAATAAGGGCTGAGTGGATTTAAGTTCAAATTGATCTCAAAACCTGCCTGCAGGACAGTAGAATTTGTAGAATCACAAATGTGATATTCAACATGCACTGTGCAATTCTTTGTTTCTGCCACTTCCACTGAAGAACTGTATTAAATACAAGAGTGAAATAGGAAGTCCAGAAAGATTTGCTAGTTGCTTTATTTTCTACTATAAATTGATTCCAATGCTGTTGGGAATGATATAGTTCATATATTTTTGACAGGCTTTCTTGCATTAAAGTAAGGATGGGGTGAGTTCTGTCCTGTATTGCCACTTTTATAATGGCTGATTTCACCAAGGAGTCAAATAGCACCACCCAGGACAATTTCAAGCCAAGAAAATGCTGTGGGGAAAAGACCAAAACCTCTTCTTCATGCATGTCTTAGCCACAATTCAATTCAGGCAGCACATGCATGAGAACTAAGAAATTCAAGTGTTACACTTTATACAGGGTGGAGACCTGAGCCCTAACCTGTGTACTCCAAAATCTGGAAATCAGCTTTATTATTTATTATTTATTTATTTCTCAAATTTATACTCTGCCCTCCCAGCCAAGGCCAGCTCAGGGCGTCTTACATAAAATCAGCATATTTACAATAAAACAATTAAAACATTTAAAACATTCTCATGGTCCAGAATTCATTATTTTAGTTTACAGAAACCATGCCAAGATGGGTAACGCAGTACAAGGAACTCATCTTAAGTGTCCTTCTCCTGCTGGTATACTAAATCAGTGGAAATGTAGATATACACAACAAATCTTTGAAGCTTGACCAATGAAAAACAGAACCACACTTCAAACCCAAGTGCAGTTTAATCAGTCTATCAAGGCAGCAAAATCCAGAAGGATAGTTACAGGACCCAGAGTCAAGGCATAGTCCAAAGTTCATAAGGAGGAAGCAGATATAATAAATCACAGGCACAACACAGTCAACAGAAAGCAGAACCAATGAACAGTAACAAGGGTGTCAGCAGATAACAGTCACATCACTTCCACACTCACCTACCTCTCCACTCTTGCTTATAATCCACCACTCCTCAGCCTATGCTGAGTCATTCTACCATAGTTGCAAACCATCACACCATATCAGAGTACCTACCTAACCACACTCTCTCTAGTCTGGATCCTGCAGAGACTCATTTGCATTAGCCAGAATTGAATGCTACTGAGCTGCCAGCTGGGCACTCTGGTGCCCGGCCTGCACATTTCTCCTGACCTGGTTTCTCTGGCATTTTAAAGGTTCAGGCGACAATGGAGGTGATGCCATCTGCCACACCTTTTCTGCTGCCAGTCCCAACCCCCATGACAGCAATACACTAGCTTTGGGATGAAGATCTTCTGAAACTGACAGGATCACCTCCTCTCGTGGAGCACCTGTTGGTAAGTGTAAACTTGGGCCTTCCTCAACCAACCCTTCCTCATCTGAGGAGGCTTCCGCATTCCCCAACTCCACAACTCCTTGTGTTCTTTTTCTATCTGTTTAACAATTTTTATGTAAGCCACTCTGAGCCTGCTTCAGCGAGGAGAGTGGGGTATTAAATAAATAAATTCAATGTATGAAGCAGAGCAAATTGACTCTTAGACCACAAGAAACCTGCCCTGTCCCGTCCTGTCCTACTCCTATGTCTTGCACATATTTGCTTCTGTGGCTCAAAAAGGCCTGCAGGATTCTCTCCAAAAATCATGCACATCTTTCCTTTGCCAAACCCTCCTAGTGGGAACTTTGTGGCATGAGAGCAAGCAACTAGAGCCAGGGCTTTTTATGACCACATGGGAATAAACAGTTTGCTTATATTGGTTCAAAGGTGCATATTCAGATCTTATGAACTGCACGGTCAGTGCTTCAGCTCCTAAAATCAGATTTTGGTCAAATAAAAAACAATAATTTCATACCCTGTTACTTGACAGTATATTATTTAAGCATTAAAATGTATTCTGATCTTGATAAGAAGGAACAGTAAAATCTCCTAAGATCCATTTCTTTCTTTTTTAAAAAATAATTTAATAAAAATCCATGGCAAATGTAGATCTAAGTTTACAAGGCACATTTAAATTCATCTTTAGAGAACAGTCTTCTCTGAAGAATGGAAAATTTCATGGTTTTCCTTTAGAGGCAGAGGGATTAATTTTCACCAGCATGCAGAGGAAACTGTACAGACTACTACTTTGAATGGCATAAAAAGCTGTATTTTCCTCACAATTGCTCTAAACATTATACAGGTGTATCTTATTTGAGAAATGACAATAGCATGAATTACCTTCTGACTGCATTTTTTAAATTTTGGGCTGCAATGATTTTAAAGATCAGAAAAGAGGCTGAAAGTCTTGAAAGAGATTCTCATTCTTTATTCCGCACCAGTCTGCATTAATATAACTTTTTAGAAACTCATTTTAGAATATTAATATATGACATAGGAAATCACTGCAATTCTTCAGATGTAAAGACAGCCATGTTACTACACAGCAGGAACTGAGTACTTAATTCTCCTTATGGAGAACTCACCCCATGAAAGCATGTTAAGAGAAAAAGGAAACATCCAATTGTCTATAGAGCCAGCAAAATGACGTTGTTGCAAACACGATTCAACAGCCCAGGGACGTTCCAGCAGTTGGGCTGGGGGGCGACTTTGCCTCCCAGCCAGAATGAGGCAGGCTGGGATTTAGGTGCTAAGAGCGCCACATACGGGGATCAGGAGGTGGCAGGACCAGGAAAGCTTACAACCTGGCCCCGCCTCTCCTCCTCAGCAGTCCTGTGCAATCGTCGTCCCATTCTCCCACCCTGTTTGTAGTGCAGGCATTTGCTGGCCGTCCAGTTTTCGGAGGCCAGGTAGGAATTTTTCGCCCCTACCTGATTGGTACTTGAGAGGGGTGTTTTCACCTACCCTGTATTACAGCAATGAGGCAGATGTTTATGAGGGTGAGTCAGATAGTTAGGCCGGTCACTTTTGTTCTGGCAGGTTGCTATGAGGTATACAGATTGCGGTCTGGTGAGTATCAGCTGACACTCCTCATTTGGGGTTGAAGGGGTCCTGTGAGTACTGTCTTTGTGCCTTGCGGCATGGGGTAGGGAAAATGGACTGCCTTTGGGACAGCCCTGTTTAGGTCCTCTCTTTGAACCTTGCAGCTTGGGGGATGGGGCTACAGGGTTGTCCTGCAATGGCTAGCCGGTCGGTGGGCTCGCATCCAGGGCAGGGTGGCTCGCCCTATTGAAGAGGTAAGGGAGGGGTCCTCAACCTCTGGCCTTGACCATACTGCAAGCTGTGTTGCCCTTGCCTTTGGTTCCAGTTAAGATTGTCAATTAATAAAGTGGCCCTATAGTTAAACCCAACATTTGTATCTGCCTCATTATTTCCGCTTGGGGGGCAAACAGACTCCTAAGATTTAGAGGCATTCTATGATTCATGAACCTTCAGACACAGGGTCTCCTTGCATGATATGTGAAATGCATCTGATCCAGGACTCACCTTAATAACAGTGAGTACATGGGAGAGGGTGGGGAATAAGCTCCAGTGCCCGGCACATACCAGAAGGTGCTTTACTTCCATCCCTTCTACCCCACATTGCTTTACACAGAAAAAATGGTGCTGGTGGGCTAATTTGTCTCACAGCTGGTTCCATGTGGGCAGACACATGGAATCAGTAGTGGAACAAAGAGTATCCACCAGCCATTTTTTCCTGTCAAAAGCAGCTGGGAGGGGGAAGAAAGCTGAAGTCCCTCTTGCTGTTGCACCGTGCTCCGGAGCTCAATCCCCCATATGCTTAGTCTCTCTCACCTCTCCCCAAATTCTTAATAGTCACATTTTGTCAGATTTTGAAGTTCAAATTACTTTGTCTTATTTCTAAAGTAGTGAAAATGCAATTTTCCAATGTTTTATTTTTCAGTTTCTGAATTGTGCATGCACACTTTGCATAGCTGTCAGTTGATTTTTATCTTTTCTGTCCTCTGCTTTTCTGATACCCATAAATGGATTGATAAAACACTACAAAAACATAATTGTAATTTATCCATATTGATGCATGTGTATGCTTGACTGATCTAATGAAACAGTGCAAAAAGATCAATGTACAGAAGCCAAGTACTGGTAAACAAAAAAAAACCCTTAATATGATTTTGATGCAGTCATAAGTTGTATCAAGCTGCTTTTTTGCAAGTTTTGCCAATGCACATATACACATCAGGAACACAGAAAGGGGGAGGGGAAGAGTCAGATGAACTAGGCCTCCCAGGTCTCCTATCCTGAACCCCCAGTCCCCGGCTGCCACTCAAGATGGTGGCAGGTTAAAAATGGGAGGGAGGCAATTAGTTGCCATACCAGTGCTTGAAACTGGAAGTGACATCATCACTTCAGTGTGACGCTCTAGAATTCACTTCAAATTCTATGATTTAATGCAATGGTGTCTCTTCTGATTTTGCGCCAGAAGTTACATGGTATCTTGGCACAGCAGCACCCTATCACTTGGCACAGCAATCTGCAGCCAGATGACAATGCTGAGTTAGAAAGTAACTGAAAGTGACTGCAAACTGCACACACTCCAGTTGTGAAATTCATTTTAGAAATTCTCCTATTATACCCAAAAGCTGACCAATTCCTTCCCCTGCAAAAGATGAGAGCAAGGATTTATTGGCAGCCCACTGAAGGGACCAGAGGGCACTGGCATGCCCTGGTAGGCACAATAACCATGTGGGAGGCAGCACAGGAGGAAGTTACATAAGGCATGATCATGCTGACCCCTACCTCTTTGACCCAGCTCTAGACCAGGCATCCCTTCTGTCCACTCTTGGCAGACAGCATCCTTGCCAACCAACAATTAAGGAGGAATGGCATGCACTGCAGACTGAAATTCAACAACAGAGGAAATGAGATTAGGAAATGTACATCTTAGCATACAAATCTCCCCCCCCCATATTTATTTATTTATTATTATTCATATTTATAGCCCGCCCATCCTGAAAGTGGGCTCAGGGTGGGTGACATCATATCAAAAATATTACAATAAATTCAGTTAAAATTTAAAACATTTTAATACTATTTTTTTTAGGAGCTGCGGTGGCTCAAGTGGTTAAGACACTGAACTGCAGGCTGTGGAAGGTCAGTAGTTCAGCAGTTCGAGACCTGGGTGCCGCATGACAGGGTGAGCTCCTGTCTCTAGTTCCAGCTCCTGCCAACCTAGCAGTTCGAAAGCAAGAAATTGCAAGTAGATAAATAGGTACCACTTCGGTGGGAAGGTAACAGCATTCCGTGCACCTTGGTGTTTAGTCATGCCGGCCACATGACCACGGAAACGTCTTCAGACAGCGCTGGCTCTTCAGCTTTGAAATGGAGATGAGCACCGCAACCCTAGAGTCGGATTCGACTGGCTTTCGAGCAAGGGAACCTTTACCTTTACCTAATACTATTTTTATATTATTATTCACCAGGAACCACATTTATGGCCCACACTCTGAGTGACTATTGCTGTAATCTCATATTTATTTATTTCAGACACTTCTATTCTGCCTTTATTTCTGTGGGTTCAAGGCTAATAATACAACAACCAAACTGCAAGGACATGAATTAAAAATCAATAATTTAACAAGATCAAAAGTGCATATTAAAATGCACCAATTACCAATATTTTTTTTTAAAAGAATGCTGTTTACTGATGTGTATCAAAAGGAACAAAACTCTTTTTTTAAAAAAAGGTGAGCTATGGCACCCTGTACAAATACTACTAGAAATGCTAAGAGATATAAAAAAGAAATCACCTCAGATGACCATAAAATGTTCTGTTTTTCCATTTAACTTTAAAGATTTGGAAGCAGGCCTAAAAAATGTACTGCTGGCACACACATCCAACCTGCTTGAACTTTTTGCACCTATAGCAAACTGTTTTTTCCCCCAGGTCAGGCTTCATGAAACATCTTGCTTCGATGCTATTGAGGAAAGGACTATACACTATGAATTCCTTTTAAAAATATTGTAGACCAAATAATATAATATATAATATATAATATATTCACAGACAGCTCATCCAATAATGATAATAAACAAACAATCTGGTGATGATGATCAACATATCTATGTAATAATTCTACAGAAAACAATTCCATCTGCATGCGTGAGTGGCGACACACGCACCCCTGACTGGGTCTCAGGGGGAAGACAAGGGAGATGGTTGCACCAACACCCATGGGGACCTACCCAACTGCCTGGTGATAGGCATCAAGGGGCGAGCCAGGAGCCAGCGGCAGGACCCATGGTGGCTGCAAGAGCATGAGCCCAACAGCCAGGACCCACCCCAGCCAGAAGGAGTGAAAGGCGAGGGTGTGCAGGAGGGCAGAGCAGGTGCTAGGGGAAAATAAAGAGAAGGGCATGAGACACGGCTGGCAAGAATTCGGTCAAGAGGAGGTGCTCCAGAAGTAAGCTGTGATTCGGGAGGAAGTCGAGGAAGGAGGCGCTCGGCAGGGATAGAGAGAAAAAAGGCAGGAGCCCAGGAGCTCCAGACTCCGACCCAACACTTGCCCCAAACCTCATGCCTGACAGGGTTCCCCGCACAGAATCCTGGTGCTGGAAACCCAGGAGTCTGAAGCCAGTGTGATGCCGAGGCCTCTGGTTTCCCCCCGATGCCTGCTCCACCTGGGCTGGTGGCCGGGCAGAGCTGGCTCGTAACAATGAGCTTCATGCCTTTTTATCAAAGTCCTTTTTACTTGGACTATGATTAATAGTGCTGTTACATTATGCATTATGAAGACTACATAACAGCATATAAATACACAATAAAGTCATTGTTAAAATACAAATAAACAAGAGTCATCCATAAAACATAGCAATCACAGAACAATGAATCAGCTATAAATTATCAAAACAGCAACAATTATCAAAACAATGAAAACAAACAAAAACAAAACAGACCCAGAGTAATATACAGAACCCAGTTACCAAAAAGGATGGAACAAACTGAACCTCATGAAGATGGCTAATTCATAACCTTGGTGACATCAATAAGACGTTCCTATCTCATTGCAACTCTGATTGAGGGTAAGAAGTAAAGTCTCCTCAGATTACCTAAGTACCTAGATTGGAAAGCCAGCATGGTGTAGTGGTTAAGAGTGGCAGACTCTGATTTCTGGTCTGCAGTGTGGTGATGGCAGTCGCTCTCCCCAATGCTCGGGGGAGTGATTAGCACACCAGCAGGATGGAGGGAGGCTACTAAAGTGCCCCCCCCACGGGATAGGGTTCCTAGCCAGAGGGCTTTGAAGGAGTAGCCTCTTCAGTGGCAGAATGCCGCAGAATTGAGGCGCTCCTTCACCCTAACAGTCCTTCCACTGTGTGGCCAAATGGCTCCAGCTAGGCTGACTGGGACAAGCTGAGGAGATCGGGTGAGTGGCGACAATTACAGCGAGGCTGGAAGTAGCCAACGATTAATGTGAGTTGAAAGTAACCGAGTCATTGAAGAATTGGTGAATTTCCTGCCCCGCTTCCATATCGGCTTGGAGGGATTCCCCCCCCCATGAGCGGCAAAGTAGAAGAAAAAGGGTGGGAGCAGGGAAAAACTGAAAGGCTGTTTTGTTTTGCAAGACTTACCGGAGCAGATTTTACGCATAAGTGATTTTCAGAGGTTGTGAAAGAGCGGTTGGCTTCTGTAAACAATCATCCAAGATGTCGGGCACAGAGGGGAAGGGAACAAAACTTAAACCTCCGGGTGACTAAAGCCCTAGGCCGGAAGAAGAGGGGGCGGAAGTCATGAGACTGCTAGCAGATATGCTCAAGCCTGTTATGGACCAACTCGCTGGGATTAACCAGCAGTTAACCGTTCTCAACCAGACTTTGGCAGTGAAGCAGCTTCAGGTGGCCGAGATGGCTAAGCAGATGGAACAGACGATAGCAGTGGTGAAAGAGATGCGCTCTGAACAAAAGATGTTGAAGAAAAGAGTGGATCAAGTGACAAATAAACAAAATCACTAGGAATATAGGCTGTTGTCCCTGCAAATGGAAAAAGCTAACATGATCCTCAGATTTCAAGGAGTTCCTGAATCCCCGAAGGAAGATTTAAAGAGGCTCCTTAGTGATTTTCTCGCACCAGTTGTAGGCTGTAAAGCGGAAGAATTAATGCACGACATTGAAGCAGCGTACAGGGTATTCAAATTATACCAAAAAGAATAGTCTACCTGGAGAAATATCAGTCCAATTTTCAAGAAGACAAACTAGGGATGCAATTTTGTGAGCAACTTCGGCAACTCCATTGAAAATGGGGAATGACATTATCAAAGTTTTAAAGGGCATTCCATTCGAAATACGTCAAAAATGGAAAAATTACAAGGACTTGACACTCTTCCTCCAAACCAACCGAATTGGATATAAATGGGTAGTCCCAGAAGGAGTGGTCTTTAAGATGAACGATAAGAGAGAGAAGATTGATTCCATGTTCAAAGCCAAAGAATTTCTCAAGCGTCACCTGGGAACCAAAGAAGATGGTGAAACTGGTTTGAGTGGCTCTGCACCCTTGGAGACAGATGAGGACTTGGCTGCAGAAGAAGGTGCTGGTGCCCAAAAACCAACTTATGCATTTAGGGACAGAAAGCCTAAGTAAAGGCAGAAGGACTCTGAAAATGGCCTTTATGAAGCAAGTTTGGGAGATGCTCTGGAATTCTCTCATAACAACTAATCAGCTAATTTCCAATTAGGGAAAGATAGACAGGAACTCATTGTATTCATGGTTTGCTAACTATAAAGTACTAACATAGATATTAACAGGGTTAAAAATCTCCTACTCTTGGGTTTTTAGTGTAGTGTGGGTTTGCTTTTCTTTTTTCCCCCTCTAGTGTTAGTTTCCCCCTCCCTTTCTTGAGTTGTAGTTTTGTAGTCTTATAAAAAAGCAATTAAAAAATCCCCTTCGGGGGCCCAAAAAAAAAAACCAGAGTGGCAGACTCTAATCTGGAGAACCAGGTTTGATTTTGCACTCCTCCACATGAAGCCTGCTGGGTGACCTTCGCCCAATCACAATTCTCTCAGAACTCTTTCAGCCCCACCTACCTCACAAGGTGACTGTTGTGGGGAAACAATGGGAAGGCAATTGCAAGCCACTTTGAGACTCCTTAAGGCAGAGAAAAGTGGGATGTAAAACCAACCTTCCTTCTAGGTTAAAACATACAGAAAAATTGAAAACAATATCACACAATTGATGTAGTGCATTCAAGAAACACTATGCAAGTCATTGTGATTTTGTTTAATGAGAATTGTACAAGTATTTCAAGAGCTAAAGAATCATGGACTGTGTCCATCCAGAATGAAGTGCTCACTGATTTTAATATGAGAGTTAACCATGTACTTAATTGTCTCTAGTTGGAATTAAATAGAAATTAGAAGTGCTTAACTTTGGCTGGATTGAGCATTTGATTCCCCCCCTCCCCAAATAATGTTGCAGTTATTTGCCATACTTTGACACACACATGCATGCATGGAGACCATGACAGTATGACAACTGTCTTGTGCAAGATTGTTATTTATAGCCAGGTATTCCGGAACACTGGGGTTGCGATCACACATGCCAGAAAAAATGGGGGGAGGCTATTTCCTCTGGAGGAATTTGACCTGCAGTTGCATGATCACACCTCCCTTTGAACCTGCAGGCGCAGTCTGTCAGTTCATGATCAAACACAACTGTCAGTGACTCATTTTTTTTTGGTGCCATTTTTTCCCCATGCGCTTAACTGAGGGATCAATGAATCACATCTCCACACCGAGGACTCCTTATGGGGTTTGCAATGATGCAGATACTGCGAAGGGGGGGAAAGCAATGGCATGGAGTCGGGATGGCCTGATCAGACAGTTCTCCTGAGTGCCCCAGATGCAGGGCATGCCAGAGGCTGATGATGCAGGAGCGAAGAAGGAGTGCCAGAGTTCAGCTCCTGCAGAGGCAGAAGGAAGAGCTGTAAGCCTTTGCAGACTCAACCCCAAGGAAGGAAGGACCTGCTCAAAAGCACTCTGTGCATGTGGTTCAATGTGGCAGCAGGTTTGCTCACTCAGACTTGCTCCTGTGTGTGTGTGTGTAGCAGCCGCTTCTTGTCCTTGCAACCTGCAACCTTGACTTGATTTCCTGACTCTTTGACTTTCAGCTCTGTGACTGACCTAGATTCCAGACTGTGATTACAAGCTTCCAGTGTGTAGTCTCTGTGGCAGCCAGGCAAGACAGCACACTATCCATGGCCCATAACAACCTGTTAACTACCAGATTTTCCCCGGTGTCTTTTAACTCCGCTTCTGTGGTGGAGCAGAACGGATTGCCGATGGCTTTGGGGCACTTCCCAGATGTTGTTGTCTGATCACACCTTTTAAATCCACCCGGCATTCGTGCCTATGTCAGGTCTAATTGTGTGTATGATCACAGCCTGGGATGCACTAAAAAGGGCTCATTAACTTAAAGACCATAAGCTCTAGCTCCAAGAACTTAAATTTTTCCTCACCTGATACACAACCATAGTGAGTGTCAATGAAGCTTATTCAGCTTTCTCTCTCTCAGAAATCATGAAACACCCTTTTCACAATCACTGAAATATACAATTTTTAAAAAGGCAATACATCAAACTAGCAGCACACGGCTGGTGACTGCGACTATGCTCTAAATTGCAATTGTTCTGTTGTTGAGCTAGATGAAGACTGGAAAACAGATCTATTTTTGCAAATCAGTCAAGAGACTTTGTGGGGAGGGGGGACACCATAGTCCCTCCACCCAGCCAGTCTCCAAGATGAGTTTCAAAATACTTGAAATCACAAGACACCAAATACTTCAGATATGGGTCCAGATTCTTCCAATCTAAAGGCAATCCAGTAGAGCACCCCTCCAAAAAAACCCCATGGAACTGGTGGCACATAGTTTAGCTTTGTATACCTTTGTTAAAAAATACTTTTTGTTTTCAGTATTTTATGTTTATTTCCTTTAGTATATTTTTCATCTTTCACTCTTTTTTTTAAAGTTACAACTAACATTTCAAAGGAACTCAAGTGCAAAGTTAATTTACTTCAGATTCAAACCTATGCAGAATTGCTACAGTAACTCTCCATAGGATTGCACTGTTAATTAACCTTCTCTAGGCTGGGATGATAGATGGTTGGCTGTGTGACTAATTTGTGTGAATAGTTAAAGCTAAGTACATATTTGTTTAAAGGATGTGAAAAACAAAGGTATTAAAAGGACATCAAACGAACCAGAAGATAAAAGAAAACAGTAGTTCAGAATACTTTTTATCCTGCAGTGGTTATCACATCCTGGACATTTTTCAGCAATCCACAGTGAGAATGCGTTCATCTTAGTTATTTATAGAGTCTTCTGAGACATCCACATTATTGAAGGTTCCACAACAGTAATGGCAGCATGCAACAGGAAAAATGTTAGAAAAGATGTGAAGTTTGCTTTATGGCTTCTAGTTGTTTCTTTCTGGCATGAAAGTCTCTTGATGACAGATCAGAGATCTAACTTCATTCTTTTTTCAGGTCTCTATAAAGAACACAAAAACATTTCCAGTTGGTTGGTTTTACCATGTGTAGGTGTCCATCAACCATTTCAATGCAAATTCTTTGTATTTTAGAAAGACTTGCAATTCCCCAATGTTTGTTTCTTCTTCTTTTTAACTGAGAACGGTCACAGATGATTTTCTACATGCAGTAAAAGGGAAACCTCAAGTTTCAGGCACATAATAAAGGACAAGGCATAGAGGGGATGAAGGAAAGTAAATTCAATGGAGTATAGTAATAAAAATTGGATAGGATCCAGAGCTATCTCAAGCACATTAAAAATGGAACTGCTTTTAATTATTAGTGCATAAAATCCCTGAGGTAGAACAGAAAGAATAGATAATTCTGATTGATAGGAATTCAGGCTACCTACTACAAATATGCTGTGGTGAATCTGTAAATGTTAATAATTGGCCAGCAAGGGCTAAAACATGCAGTATTAGTGCCTGTGAAGGAATATAGAACATAGAAACAGTCTGTTCTTATACTTTTTACCATGATTTTTTGATAGTTATGGGGAGGCTGGAAACAGTGGCTTGAATCCACTGAAGCGTTTCCATGGGAAAAACAATTCCCACACTCAGATATCAATTTTCTCACTTCCCTCCTCCCATTGCTGCTAAAAGTGCTCCCTGAAATGCTGTCCCTAGGAACACTTTGGAGAACACTTAGGCGGGGGGGGGGAGGCACAAGCACAAATTGTTCTGTCCACCAATATAAAGCCTCTATTATGTGGCTGTTGACTGACTAACAAGCCCAGGATGGGTCACTGATATGCCCCCATATAGAATCTCTATATGCTAAGGATCACCGGGTTGTCAGCAGCCACGTACCACATGCCCCAGCCTGTTCCTACTGCTGTCTCATGATGATACTAGTCCTTGTTTAATAGAGGAAGCCACATACTCAGTGGAGCAGGATATAGAATCAGCTGCATCTCTGCTTCTGCATTTCTATCACATATTACCTCTCCTCTAAGGAGCTAATGTATGTGCGTACATGCATGAAAGTTAGTGTGGTCTAATGGTTAGACTAAGATCTGGGATACCCTGGTTGAAATCCCCAGTTTGTCATGAAAGCTTGCTGGATGACTTTGGGCCAGTCACATACTCTCGAGCCTAATCTACCTCACAGTTTTTTGTGAAAATGGAGGAGAGGAGGAAGATACCAGCTACTGTGGGTCCCCATTGGGGAGGAAGGCAGGGAACAAATGAAGCAAATGAAATAAATGTATGGTACTCTTCTCCTCCATTTTATCCTCAGAACAGGCCCGAGAAGGAGGCTGAGATGAGAATGGCTGGCCCAGGACTTCAGTGGACTTGAAGGAGTGTAACTCTGTTTAGGACTGGCCTGTCTGTGTGTTCCATGGTTGAGTGGGTCTTTGAACATGGGTTTCCCTAGTTTCAGGTCTGATACTAATCCTCAGACAGAACTGGCTATTTATGGGTCCTGCACTGCATGCTATGGTGGTGGTACCCCATGTTTTGGACTCAGCACACTTGCCACAAAGGTTAGCCAACTTGTTGTGGACCAAAAATCTAAAATCCTTGCTACATTGCAAACGTTGCAACAGGAACACACAAGCAGCCTTTCTATTGAACAGCTAGAAATGCAGTTCCCCATATATTTATCAAGCATTTATATGTTTATTAATAATACATTCAGATTTATTGGGCTCAGTCTCCCCATATGTATAAATGTTCAACCAAAACAACTATAAGTTTAGCATCAGCTTGTACAAACAAAGTGTGGTTTACTACGTTGGAAAACAGATAGAAGGTATTTACTTCTTTTTTTTGAAAAAAACAATTTAACAGGCTGGTTTCAGATAAGAATCTCTAAATGCAATACATTTGCAGCTTTTGAAATTTTTATTCCTCAGCAGCATTGTATTTCCAAAGTCATTCATTTGCTTTACTTTGATGGCACCATTTCTAAATATCATCAGGATTTAGTATTTTAAAACTGTGTCTTCTAATCATGCCTCATCTTTCCTGTATTGTAATAGATGTTACATGCTGATCTTCCTGCTCTCTGCAAATAAAGATTTCCATCTTTGGAGCTCTCTAGATTTTGTTTGTGGCATGTTGATTGGCTCATCTGTATTCTCAAGATTCTTTCCTTCCTTCCTTCCTTCCTTCCTTCCTTCCTTCCTTCCTTCCTTCCTTCCTTCCTTCCTTCCTTCCTTCCTTCCTTCCTTCCTTCCTTTCTTTCTTTCTTTCTTTCTTTCTTTCTTTCTTTCTTTCTTTCTTTCTTTCTTTCTTTCTTTCTTTCTTTCTTTCTTTCTTTCTTTCTTTCTTTCCTGTTAAGGCTTTCCTGTGAGGAGCAAAACAACCATTGTGGCTGTCTCCCCCCATCTATTTACCCTGAAGTCTATTACAATAGCACTGCTGCATACAAAACAAATAAAAGGATTTTCTTTGGCCATCTCACTTCATTTAGGGGCATCTAGATCTTGCAGGGATTCTCACTTTAGGCAACTGTGTTCAGAGTGCACTGATATATTGTCCAAATTGGGAAGGTAATGGAGGCAGTGATGGGGGTCAGTTGTTTCATCATATCAGAGCCACTGCTTAAAGTAATATTCTTGGAATGCTCCCTCAAAACATTTGGTATCTCACTTTAGTGCATGACTGCTAACCTATTTTATTCAACATATTGTGTGATAGTTGAAGAGCATTCTCAGTGTACATGACACACTGTTGGGCACTGCATTTCTATTTGGATGATGAATAATTAATGCCCATGCATCCCCTGTTTGTCCCAAAGCAATATTCCCGCAGTACAAAACACACATTAAATATCATAAAAGGATTGATTTTATCAGAAATCAAAACAAAGGGTTGGAATAGCAAATAAATTAAAACCTGAAAGTAGCAAAATGCAATAAACATGAAATTAAGCAAACTCTGGAGGCCCACAAAAGATAGGAGGGCCTGGCATGATGTGGTCCATGGGGTCACAAAGAGTCGGACCTGACTGTGAGACTGAACAACAACAAGAAGAAAGTAGCAACTTGGAAGGTACATGAATGTTAGAAAAGTGAAGAGGTGCTAATCAATGCTTCCTATTGGAAGAAACATTTGGATCAAACCTTCTTGTTCTTTATTCAAGACCTAAGTGACCAGATGTCAGTGAAGCTGTTATCTTAGCTATCATGATTTTTCTGAACTCTTATGGCCCAGACACTAATGCCAGTTCACTAATGGTGAATTGCTAATCAAAATGTTTTAGCTCATCTGCCGAATACTGGAAGAGCAAATGAATAACAGTGAGATTACAGCCATGTATTGTGCTGGGCTGATGCTCCAGCTTACTGAAATGTTATCATCAGAGCCGGCCCCAGGTGTCTGGGTGCCCTAGGCAGGACAGCTGGGGGCGCCCACCCCACCGGGGATGCCAATCTCCCGATGGGGCCTGGAGATGGCCCAGCGCCGTTTTCCTGGGCACCTTGCAGCTGTGAGGCACCCAGGAGAGCAGGGGAAGGGGCGGGGTTAGAACCCTCGCCCCTTCCCTCCCAATGGTGGCGCCGGCTCTCCTGGGCACCTCACAGCTGCGAGGCACCCAGGAGAGCTGGGGAAGAGGTGGGGTTAGAACACCCGCCCCTTCCCTCCCAGCGGCAGTGCCGGCTTTCTGGGCACCTCGCAGCCGTGACTCGGCCCGCAAGGTGCCCAGGAAAGCTGGGGCTGCCGGCGCTGGGCGGGAAGGGGGGCTTTTCATGGGGGGGCGGGGGCATTTTGGTGCCCCTGCAGGGCTGGCACCCTAGGCAAGCGCCTAGTTCGCCTAGTGGGCAAGCCGGCCCTGGTTATCATTCTGAAAGAGAAAAGAAACTGTGGTAACATAGTACTTTATCACCAAGAAACATGGCTACACCTAAGAGCTAAGAAAAGCCAGAGTAGCTAGATTCAAGCTGCTTGACACCCTGACCTGGAACACAAACACACATTCCTTTAGATAGAAAGTACATATAAGGAATTTTCCTTTCTTCCTGCAATGCTGCTTCCTGCTGGTTAGCCTGGGGAGTGTAGATCTTGCTTCCATTAGAAATGCAGCATGAGGCACTTGATGACAGGGTTGGGACAAATGCCTCATGATGAAGCCCAGCCAGATGCTTGAGGTAAAAGGGTCACTATTTACGTCAGATTTGTCACCAATGGCCATGTTTTTGAAGCTGCTGCTCCACACATCCTTGATAGGCATGGGTTATAAAATGTACTGGAAGCGGCAGCTCAGCATAGCGATTCAATCAGCTCTTTATTAGGTTACCTCAGAATAAGCCTGCAGAGGCTGGCTGCAAGCCGCCTTTTATTCCTGAACTCACTACACCCAAACCACACCCAGCACACACCCCAAACACCATGATAGGTTCTATTTACAAGTCCATAGTCCTGATTGGGCTACTTTAGGATCCAGGCAAGCCCATTGGTGCTCCCTTGGATCCTTGGTCTCGATTGTTCTCTTGAATGAAGCTCTGGCCCTTTTTGGACTGCAGGGACAGCCATGTGGCAGTAGCCATCTTTGCTCAATACATTACAGGTTAATGGGTCATCATTTAGAGCTGAACAGGAATTTCTTGTAGCTTGGTTGAAAGGATTCCCCCCTCCTTTTCTATCAGGTTTACATTATCTGGAGAGATGGGTCTTAAGCAGGCCTGATCATTGGATTGATTAGGCTCTGACTAGCTTGACAATAATAGTATGGGTTACTAGCATATAGGTAGGAATAATGGATGAGCACTCTGAGACATCTGAAGATTGCTGGTTGTGAGGTCAGGGGGTTAGAGAGGGGATTCCCTTGGTGCTAAGCAGCATAAATCATGTGGTAGGAGAATATGAGGTTTGGCACCTCTTGGCACAGATCTCTATACAGTTTAGGATAAACAAAGCCAGAAGCAATGCAGAGGCAGTTTGGAGATTCTAGGACCCTGGGCAAAAGTCCAGTATGGGGCACCAGAATCACTCCACCCCCAGGTTGGGACCATCCTGGCCATGATATTGCCCTGTGCTAGGCTGGTGGGAGCTGCTGTGAGTTGACAGCCCAAGTTCCACGTGGGTAGGTGCAAGAAGTTAAAGAAGGTTCATAAATTGGGAGGGAAATGCATCTCATCTAACACACATACACTTGAACTGCACACTGTTTAACCAAGGACACTGTTGCTGATCTAAAAATTGCTACTGTACGGTGAACAAACTTCAGAGGAAAGCTCCAGCTCAAAACTCATCAAGAAGGTTGATATCACTTAACCAGGATCTGAGATTCTTTCTATCATTACATGTGCTAACCAACTTAGAATAATACTTGAGACTGCATTATCATCTATTTCTGCCACTTTCTTGATGATGAATAGATTACATCTCATTTTCTGTTTCCTGCATTTCACAGACTTTGGACCCTGCTGTTTCTACTCCACCCTTCATTAGCCCAGATATGTAGTAGTAGCAAAGACCCACCACACACTTCAGAAAAAGTGGGCTGTAACTAGGAACCTGGCAACCCTAGCTGTAACTCTCAAAGTTGTGCTACATTAAACACTTGCTAGTCTTTGAAGTGCCACAAAACTCCCATTTATTTTGTCATCAGCTTTAAGACCATATTGTGCCATTTTCACACTGGTGAAATTCAATCTTAATCACCAATAGGACCTTTTGGGGAGCTAACAAATGTTTCACCAATCTGGCCCTACCAGCAGGTGGCGCAGCATACTGCTGGGGGCCGCCTTTGCCTCCATTGAAGGATGAATAGGTCGATACGTAGGCCTGGATGGCTACGTGATGTACAAGGGGGCAGAGCCTGCATTTAACTGCCGGCTTTGTCCCTCAGGGATCAGTTCTTTTGAAGAGCTTGGCTTGGAAGGAGGCATCTCTCCGTCCCCTGAGCTCCCTGGGCCTGCCAGATCTTAGCTGAGACAAAAGGACCAGTGAGGACCAGCGAGGAGAGCTGGGCAGCTGAGCCCGTCGGGGCTATACGATGACCTGGGGCTTATTTGGCGGTGGCAGGTGTTTGTTTTTCAGGCTGTGGGAAAGGCTTTAAGCAGGGGCAGGTTCTTTGCAAAACCTCCCCCCCGTTATCCCCCCCCAATTTGGTTGAGTGCAGGGAACACGAGCTTATTCCTTGCTTGTCTTTCTTTCTCAGCTGCTGGCAGAGTGATTTCTCTCCCTGGGAGGATTTCACTGTACACTTCTGATGGTTTTCACTTCTGGGTGCAGGTGGTCTGAGGTGGATGCTAGCAGGGAGAGGGGTGTGGGTTCCCATGGCTTTAGTGCCGATAAGCCGCTCTTTGGATTGAGGGAAGGGTGGTTGGGTGCACACCTCTTCCACTTTTTGCTATGCAATCACACAATTTGGCCTTGATCCCATGGATCCCAAGGAGGGAGGGATGGGGGACGAGAGCAAGGATTTGCCTCTGACGCCCCCCCCACAAAGCCTCCTGCTGGGCCCTCTACCAAACAGGTGGCCCCACACACTAAGCCCCCCATTAAAAGGGCAGCCAGGAGGGGTGTGGTTTAGCAGGCCATCCTTGATAGGCTTTAGGCTGTGGAACGGGTGATAGGGTTGCACATGCCTGCTGGATCTGATGGCCTGGGGGAGGGGAATGGGAACCAGATGGTGTTGGATTCCAGTACCCAGTTTCAAGCTTCCATATTGACCCATTTGTCCCTTGTCAAAGGTCAAATAGCTAAGTCATCTGGTGCTGGAGGGACATTGGATCCTTGCAGCAGGAAAGATGTTGTGCCTTCAGGCTTGGTGTCTAGGAAGGAAACTTCTGCATTTAATAGCAGTGCGACTACAATAATGGCTCCAGATGCTGCAGGTGGGTTGGTTACTGCATCACATCCAGGTCCACTTTGGCCCTGGAGCCCCTGGGGTCAGTCATCAGCATCAGGTGCAACAGTCAGTTCTCAGGGGGCAGGTTCTTCTACTAGCCTCTGCTCCCCTCTGCCTTGGGCTTGGGCCGCGGGTCCATTCACACCACTGTTGCAGTGGGGCCCTGCTGGACACTCAGCACCTTTGGGGGACTTGGGGCTCTCAGGCCCCGTGGGGTATGACTTTAAGCCAAGTGCCAGCCAAGGACCTGCCTTCAGGTGATATGGCCTTGCCATTAGGGGACCACTTGCTGCCGGCCATGAGAAAATTTTTTTTGAAAGGCGAATACATCGATGTCTTCTCCCTTCTCTATCAGGAATTGGAGAAGAAGGACAAGGAAGACCTGGATGATAAGGATAAGGAGAAGCTAAAGAGACGGACGGTAGGTAGGACATGGGCCAATTGGCTGGCGGGGTTTTTTGTATATGCAGGTGTTATAGCTCATGCGCAACTCTACCGTGCTGCCTCCTTAATTCAATACATGGACATAATTTACAAGGGGTACTTGGGGTTTGTGGGCCCTGCTTGGATGCAGTATGATGAAGAGTTCCGCATGCGGGCAGCACGCTACCCCTCTCTCCCCTGTGATCAGATTCAGCCTTTCTTGTGGATTCAGATTCTGTACCCAGCACACCCAGTGACAGGGGAGAGGTTGCATAGTGGTCACTTAGTACAGTGTGCACAGTCAACTCACAGTTCCCATGAGGCTGCGGGTCAGGTGGTTCAACCCCGCCTGCTATGCTGGGAGTTCGGCTCACATGGGGTTTGTAGCAGGAAGGCATGCCAATGGCGGACTGCACTCCTTTGGCAACTGCTCAAAAGCCCGACCTCGGAGGGGACAAAAGAGGCAGGGGGCTGGTGGACCTAGCCAAGCTCCTAGTAAAGGGACCCAGCCCCATTAGCTTGAGGGTTCTTGAGGTGTGGCTGATGGAGTACCCCCATAGAGATGATGCCACGTATCTGTAAAATGGATTTAGGCTTGGTTTCCATACCATATGTGGGCCTACGAGGCCCTGTTATGGCCAGTAATCTTTATTCTGTTTGGGGGTTGGAAGCGGTTGTAAAAGAAAAAATCAATAAGGAAAGGGTGGAAGGCAGGGTCTTGGGTCCCTTTGCTACGCCCTCTGTTCCCAATCTCTGGGTTTCTCCTCTTGGAATAGTGCCCAAGAAAGCACCCAGTGAATTTAGACTCATCCATCGTCTTTCATTTCCCAAAAGAGGCTCAGTTAACGATGGGATCCCAGATGACTTATGCTCAGTGCGTCCTTTGACCAGGCTGTCTGGGTTGTACGGCAATGTGGCCCAGGCGCGGAGTTGGCCAAATGTGACATCAAGTCTGCATTTCGTCTCCTCCCTGTACATCCACAGGATTTTGAACTGCTAGGTTTTTCATTTGAGGGACAATTCTACATGGACCGCGCACTGCCTATGGGCTGCTCGGTGTCATGTGCAGCCTTTGAGTGCTTTAGCTCTTTTTTAGAGTGAGCAGTCCAAAAGAAGTCTGGTCTTAGAGGGGTGGCGCATTATCTTGACCATTTCCTTTTTGTAGGGCCTGTGGAGTCTGGCCAATGCAGGTCACTGCTAGATAGTTTCATGGAGTTAACCACTGAATTGGGGGTGCCACTTGCTCATGAGAAAACAGAGGGGCCAGTCTCACACTTGACTTTTCTTGGTATTGAGCTTGATATGGCTGCCCAGCTGTCACACTTGCTGGAGAGCAAAGTACGAGAGTTGTTAAGTCGGGTTTCCAGTTTTCTGAATAAGCGGAAAGTATCGCTGTTAGAGCTTCAGCAGCTAGTGGGTTACCTTAATTTCACTTGTAAAATGGTGGCTCTGGGTTGTGCATTTCTGCAACAGCTTTGTGATGCTATGTCTGGCCTACGCCTCCCACACCGTAGGACTCGTATTACTTCCAGCATGCGAGCTGACATGCAGGTCTGGCATGAGTTCCTAAGTGACTTCAATGGGGTGTCTTTTTGGAGGACAGACCTGCGGCTTTGGGCAGAGCTGCAGGTGCACTCAGATGCAGCGGGTTCCCTTGGCTTTTTCCAAGGGCATTGGTGCGCAGAGAGCTGGCCCCCTGATTGGGTTGTGGCTGGTCTCAGCTGGGACCTCACCTTCCTGGAATTTTTTCCCATACTGGTCGCCATATGGCTTTGGGGCAAGGTCTTCACTAATCACAGGGTTTATTTTTGGTGTGATAATTTAGCAGTGGTCCACATTATTAACTCGCTGTCGTCCAGGTCCCCTCATGTTATGGCCTTGGTTAGAGCCTTCATGCTGTGCTGTCTGAGGTTTAATATTTTGTTTTGGCCAGGCATGACCCAGGGGTGGATAACGGGGTCGCTGACACTCTCTCTTGCAAACAGATGGAGAGATTTCATCAGCTAGCCCTTGGAGCCGATCTTTGTCTGACATGGATCCCCCTGGAGTTGTGGCAGCTTGGAAGGTAGAGGCCTGTAGGGCAATAGGCCTGGCCATAGCCCCCAGTACCAGAAAATCTTATGAGTGGGCAACATAACAGTTTGAGGAGTTTAGGTCAGGAGTTTAGGTATTGCGCACTTTGGCCCCTGGGAGGGGAGGAGGGCTGGATGGTCTGTAACTTTTCATCTCTGGAATGTGGGAAGGTGTGCAGGTTGCCAGGGCAACAGAGAAATTCACAGCCTGGGTTATCTGCTGGTGCCCAAATGGCCTTGGTCTCTCAGGATTTGTTTTCTTATTATTTCCTCTGGGAAGACAGCTCAGACCATTGGGTTATTTACCACTTCATGACTTTTGCACCTTTCTTCCCGCGCGTGGGCTTGTAGGCCATTGGTAGACTAAAGGGGGGGCATGAACCAGGGGGTATAATAGTAGAAGCTTGCCTGTAGTTCTTTATCTCTGACAAGGAATTGTTAATGTGCCTTTAGAACTGCTTTCAATAAACGCTATCTTCTTTATGAAGCCTGGCGTTTGACTGACTTTCTGAAGTGCCTGACACACTACTGCGTTGATTTGAAAGGGAAGGGGCTGGCTGTGCATTCCATCAAGGGTCGTCTTTCTGCCCTGGCCTTTGCCAGCAAGGCATTGGAATACCGAGAGGATACCAATGACTTTCAGCTGAGGAAAATGCTTGAAGGTTGGTCCAGGGAGGATGGCCAGCAACTGGACACCAGGCAGCTAATTTCACCAGCTATACTCAAGGGCCTGAGAAGGGTGTGGGGCCAGGTCAGTAGCTCAGACTTTGAGGCACACCTCTTTCATGCAGTGGCTCTCGTGGCCTTCTTTGGGGCCCTCAGGGTCAATGAGCTTGTCGCACAGTCCAAGGGGGTCTCCTCCACTCGTGCCTTGTAGATGATGGACCTTACCATGCATTCCGGTTGGGCTTTCATCAAGGTGCGGCGGTCCAAGACTGACCAACACCAAAGGGGTGCTATGCTCAGTTTGGGCCCATGTGCGGATCCCGAGATATGCCCAGTTTCTTTCCTGGTTAACTACGTGGTGATTCGGGGGGTGGGGGTGGATGGCTGGTTGTTTCACCATGAAGATGGCAGTCCACTTACAAGGCACCAATTTTGGGCAGTGACCACACGGGCCCTATTGAAGTTGGGCTTGTCAGGAGTGAGATTTGGCATCCATTCTTTTTGGATCGGTGTGGCATCTACTGCATCAGCAATGGGTTACTCTTCCCTGGACATTCAGCGCCTGGGTCGGTGGCATTCCACTGCCTATAAAACTTATGTACGCTCCTTTCCTTCCTCTTAGGGTGTACATGGTCGTTTCCCATTATGGGGCTCCGCTTTCCTTTTTCCTGCTTTGCTTTTTCTGTGGATTAACTGTTCTTTTCTTCTTAGGTTTTATTGGGGCCTCTGAGAGGAAGCGGGTTCTCATCTGTGGTCACAGCTTTGTCTTTTGGGCAGCACATCGGGCGAGGAGAACTTCATTTGGATCTCAGCTGGGCCTCAGTCAATGTGCCACAATTGAATGGTGAGGGTGCCGTGGACTTCACAGGGTGGGCCTCCTGTCTTTGTTGTTTCAAGGGCCCACGGGCCTTCCCCCCGACGTGCTGGTGGTGCACCTGGGAGGAAATGACCTGGGGCTAGTTAAGGGCAAAGCCTTGATTCTCCAGGCTATTGAGGATCTGCATTGGCCTGGGGTTATTATAGTATGGTCAGCAATGATTCCCAGGATGGTCTGGTGCGATTTCATGAGCCCAGTGGGGATTGACCAGGCACACTGGAAGGCTAACAGGGATATTAAGAAAGTCCTGGATGTGAGGATGGGCTTTCTGGCCCATCTGCACATTCATCCCGAATACACGGAGCTTTATAGGCCAGACGGGGTACACCTGTCAGAGAAAGGGAATTACATTCTTTTGGAGGATCTACGACAAGGGCTACAGGAGGCGTTATGCCTCTCGGTGGGGGCATCGGCCTAAGCTGAGGCTTGACCTTGGCTGTGGCAGGATTGGGCCTGATAAATGAGCTGCAGCTAACGGGAGCACCAATTAATTACTGCATGTGATAGGAGTTTGGCCAGTTTAGCCTTTGGGTTGGGCAACCCAGGGAAATGAAGGCAAACTGCCTTGGGACTGCATGGATCAATCGGCTGCTTAAGTTCTGTGACTTGGGGCTGGATATCCAGGGCATGTCTTGCATGGTGACTGCCAGCGGAGAGCCACACAGGTTGGCTCAAGCTGGGGTGGGTGGCTCCACGTCCTACGACTGGGGAAGGGTCAACGCTGACCCTTGGCCTGGATTGGGCCACTTACTATTTTGCGCTTGCCATTATTTCAACTGTGAATTTAATAAAGTGGCCCATAGTTCATCCCACTGTTCTGTGTTTGACTCTTTATTCCAAGTATGGGGGCAAAAGAATGCACACTTCCTTAGTTTTTAACTAAGCATAGGCTATTGCATTGTATAGGAACACAGCTGTTTTCCTCAGTCAGCAGTCTTTGGCCTAGGGATGCCAGCCTCCAAGTGGGACCTGGAGACCCCCAAAAATTACAGCCTATCACCAGACTACAGAGATCAGTTCCCTGGGTGAAAATGGATGCTTTGGAGGATGGTCCCTGTTTTCCCCAGGATCCATCACCAAATCTCAAGAAGTTTCCCAACCTAGAGCTGGCAACCCTATCTCTTATCTCCTGCCAGTGGCCGGGGGGACCTGGCAACCCTATGTTTGGTGGGAAAATAGAGCTGTTACAAATCTTCTGTTGTTATGAAATGCCAGAAGATATGCAGACAAACAAGCTTAGTAGTTATAGTGTGGGGAATAAAAAGGGGAAATTCACCAGTTAACTTTGGCCCACTTGTTAGCATCAAAGCTAAACCTAACTCTTAAGGCTGTCATGCCAGTGAGGGCCTTGAAAAGACTGGATTAAAACTACTACCATTCAACAACAGAACACTGTTCTCAGTGAGCACAAACCACACCACACTACCTAAACCTGAAAATTCACAAACCCAAAAGAAGAAAACAAGCCTCCCCACCACAGAGCTTAACAGACCCCCATTTTACCAATGTATGCTTACTGAGAAGCAAGCCCCATTGCAGTCAACAGGACTTTTTCCCAACTAAGCATGTGTAGAAACTTAACAAAAAAGCAGGAATTTGACAGGCACTTGAAAGCCAGTTTTATTAAGCTTTCATAGAACAGTGGCATTTCTGTAACAGCTTAACAGCTCTGACTTAAAGTATTTATTTAATATAAATAAAGTGTTCACAATAAAAAAATGTATTAGCCTTTCAAGCCCCTGAGACTGGTTTGTGTTTGCTTCAGAAGGCTAATGTGGACCCCCCCTCCAGCCTTAACATAGATGCAGGTAAGATCCCCTCCCTTACCTTTACAATATGCCCCACTAGTCCCACTGGAATCCACCCTGATCCTTACAATTCTGCTGCAAAGCAGGTCTTAAGCAACTGAAAAGCAACTGAGACTGACGAGTGATTTCAGCTCTCACATACTTTATTAGTTGCAGAACAAGACAAGAGAAGCCGGCTCACAGACTGGCTTTTATTCCCAAGTGAATCCACACCCCACACACAACACACCCCGTGATTGGATTATTTACAGTGATTGAGTTATCTCCTGCTCCCCGATAGGAGGGAAGCTAGGATCCTCCAGTCCATTGTCTTCGGGAGCGAAGCTCAGGCCCTTCACCTAGCCACATGTTGGACCGGTTGGAACCAGTCCGAGCACATGCCTGTCCTGAGCCCATGTTCCTGAGTGGATACATTACACCCCTCCCCCCTTGGTCCGAGATGCACCCGCAAATGAAGTCCTTCAAATAAGCCGGAGACTTCCTGTCCCTGGTCGAGTGCCGGAGAGCCGGGGTAGATGGAGATGCAGGTGCCTGGGTCCTGGTCGGGGAGCCTACCGGTGCTGATGGAAGGGAAGTGATCATCAAGGCATCGTTCGCGACAGTCGGGGCTTCAGTAGACGGAGCAATGGGTGTTGCAACTGTGCTCTCTGACGGACTGTGTCCCTGTGGAGAAGGTCGTGGCTCCTCTGCCTCTTGGGGTTTGGAGTCCTCGAAGTCATCCAGCTCTCGTGGCACCGCCCTGCGGCAGAGTTGGTCAATGTGGCGGTGGAGCACGGTGCCATCTTCACAGGAGACCTCGTACGAACGGGGCCCCTGGACCCATACCACCCTCGCCGGGACCCATGGTGGGCCCACGGTGTAGCTCCTGGTGTAGACGGGATCCTTGGGGAAGAACCCCCAGCTGCTTCCTGGTCCTTGATTCCTGGCTCGTGCTCGATCTGGGTGTAGCCTGTCCAGGCGTGACGTGAGGCAGCAACCCAGGACAGGAGTTCCACCGGACTGTGTCCTGTGGTGGAGTGTGGGGTGATGTGCTGACTGAAGAGGAAGGAAGCCAGTTTATACTCCCAGTTTGGGGAGTCGATCTGCCGTAGCGTGCCCTTGGCAGTCCGGACCATCCTCTCTGCTTGGCCATTTGTGGCATGGTGGAACAGCCCAGTCACTATCGCCAGCATCTCTTTGTGTATTTGAGTGTAGTTCTGCTCCACCGAAGACAAAGTCCGTGAGTAGTAAGCAACTGGGACCTCCCAGCCATCCAGCAGCTGTTGGCCCAGGACTGCCCCAACCCCATAGGGAGAGGCATCGCAGGCGAGGACCACCGGGAGCGACTCCGTGAAGTGGTGTAGGACCATGTTCGAGACCAGCAAGTTCTTGACACCCTGGAATGCCGCAGCATGCATCGGCCCCCAAACCCAAGGTGCGTCCTTGTCCAGGAGGTGGTGGAGCAGCTCTGCCACAGCTGCCTTGAGGGGCAGAAATGTGTGATAAAAATTGAGCAGGCCTAGGAAAGCCTGCAACTCCACCTTGGATGATGGTGGGAGGCGTGCGTGATGGCCTTGACTTTATCGCCCGTGGGGTGGATCCCTTGGGCGTCCACAGCAAACCCCAGAAACTCGATGCAGGGTACTCCCAGGAGGCATTTCTCCTTTTTTACCTTAAGGCCGGCTGTGTCGAACCGTTGGAGGACCTGGCGGAGACAGTCAGCAAAGGAGGTGGTGTCTGGCACCGCAGTGATCACATTGTCCAGGAACAGCTGAACCCCAGGGATGCCTTTCAGGAGGGCATCCATAAAGGACTGGAAGATGCCAGGAGCCACACAAACCCCGAATTGTAGCCGTGGGACCCGGAAAGCCCCTTTGTGCATCACAATGGTCTGGGCCTCAGCAGCGGCGGCATCCACGAGCAGCTGTGCCAGATCAAGCTTACCAAAAACCTTGGTCCTGCCAGAGAAGCGAGGATGTGGCTCACCACCGGGACCGGGTAAGTGTGGTCCTGCAAGGCCTTGTTCAGTATGCACTTGTAGTCAGCACAAATGCGCACATCCCCATTAGACTTAACGGGCATCACTATGGGGGTCTCCCATCACGCGGATGCAACTGGTTCCAGCACCCCTTGCATGACGAGGCGATCGAGCTCCGCTTTGATCTTAGCTTGCATCGCTATGGGAGGGACCCGGGCCTTGATATGAATGGGCCAAACAGCTGGGTCCAGGTCCAGCGAAATGGGGTCCCCAGTGTACTTCCCCAGAGTCCCATCAAACACCTCGGGGAATTCCTGGCACACCGCCTCCCAGTCCGCCATCTGGATCTAGTTTAGCCCCGTTATCCGGAGACCCAGTGGTTTGAACCAGGACAGTCCCATGAGTCTGGTGAGCCGGCCCTCCACCACCAACAGGTCCAGGATGCCCAAAAATCCTTTGAATTGGACCTTGAACTTGCCCCAGCCCTGGATGGCCACAGGGTTCTTATTAAAGTCCCGTAACACCAGACCCTGTGGCTTGTGCAACTGGGGTCCCCCTTTCAGGCATAAGGAATGAAGAGTCTCTGCCGATATGATAGAGAAAGAAGACCCCAAGTCTATTTCCATTTTGAAGGGGGGCCCTTCAATCTGGACAGTCACATGCATCTTGTCCGGGCTATCTGGGGGCAAGTTACATACCGTTTGGTGGTGGGCTAAAATGGTGTGCAGGTCCTCCACATTGATCTGTGCCATGGTTTTACTCCGCTGTCCCCGGGAACAGCAGACCTTCGCGATGTGCCCTGCCTTGTTGCATGTCCGGCAGATGGCGGAGCGGAATCGGCAGGACCGTCGCTCGTGTGCGTCACCGCAGCTCGTGCAGGCTACGGTCAGCTGCGCTTTGGTTGCAGAACAAGACAAGAGAAGCTGGCTTGCAGGCCGGCTTTTATTCCCAAGTGAACCACACCCCACACACAACACACCCCGTGATTGGATTATTTACAGTGATTGAGTTATCTCCTGCTCCCCGATAGGAGGGAAGCTAGGATCCTCCAGTCCATTGTCTTCGGGAGCGAAGCTCAGGCCCTTCACCTAGCCACATGTTGGACCGGTTGGAACCAGTCCGAGCACATGCCTGTCCTGAGCCCATGTTCCTGAGTGGATACATTACACCCCTCCCCCCTTGGTCCGAGATGCACCCGCAAATGAAGTCCTTCAAATAAGCCGGAGACTTCCTGTCCCTGGTCGAGTGCCAGGGAGCGAATCTCAGGCCCTTTGCCTGGCCACATGTTGGACCAGTTGGAACCAGTCCAAGCACATGGCTATCCTGAGCCCATGTTCCCGAGTGGATACATTACAGCAATTATGAAAATGACTCTATCCCAGCAGGGGAAAAGCCACTCACTATTCTAAGCAGCCAAGCATTTCAAACTGCCACAAGTTTCCTTCCCACGCATGCATCCACTTGGTCCAGGAGGGGCTTTGGTCTGGCCAATCACTGAAAAATCCATGGCTAGAGGTGAATTGAGACTAGACCCAAACTCTGGACAAGGTAGGTCTGTGCTACTGCTGCTGTAAGCAGTTAGCCCAAGCCTCAAGCAGACAGATGTGAATGATCCTCCTTTCCTCTCTCCATTTGGATGTGTGTGAAACTGTGAGCAGGGCTGTTAAATAGTGGGTTCCATGGATGAACAGACCCCAAGTACAGTGATCAGCTCTACTATGGCTGCATTCAGACTGGCAATTTGCAATGGGAGCCAGTCATGGCAAAAAAGCCCAGGAATAAATAAACTGTTCCGGATTTTCCCGGTCACATGGGGCCAACAAATGCAGGAGCATACCGAGAGGAGGCACACAGGAGTGTTCAGACTGCTGGCCCAGAGGTGCGGCTGTAAACGGCTTTTCCCTGGTAAATTGGCTGGATGCCTATGTGTGTATGGGCGCATGGGCACATGAGCGCTTATGTGCCCATACACACATAGGCATCCAGCCAATTTGGGGAGGATCCCATTGCACATTGGGCAGTAGAGCAGAGTACAGCCAATCATATTGCCTTATGCGGTAGAGCGGAGAACAGCCAATCATATGTGCCAGTGCGGGTTGCTCCCAACTTTTTGGCTGAGCGTTCACATTTCTGGGAAGTGGACTGATGCAGGATAAAGGTACTCTCCGGAATTTGCTACCAGTTGTAACAGGTATCTTTTTAACGCGGGAGTGAAGCGGAACAGCACAGGTTGCCTACAGGTGGGGAACGCCAGGCAGATGTGCCTGTGTGAATGTCCCCTTTAATCCGCTTGGGAAATGTAGCTGAAAAGTGGCTATAGCAGGGCAAATTGCCAGTCTGAACTCAGCCTTTATTAGTGATTTCAGCAAGGAGAAGGAAGACAAAATCTCAGGCAGAAGCCTGGTTTTTAAGCATGCAAAAAACCACACTCCAAACACTCCCACTACCAATGATAGGCTATTTACATTACATTGTTTCTCTATTGGTCCATTCTAGGATCCTAGCCAACTATTGTTTGTGGACGCAAGCTCAACCCAACCCCAGGGCTAGTTTAGGGTTGACTCATCCTTAGTACACAACAAGGGCCAAGCCCTTTCTATAGATGTTTTTTGCTTCCCTGTCTGCCCCTGATCATGGGAGACCACCTGGCAGCAACCCCTGACCACTGCTGGTGCTTGGTACAACAGCAAAGGGAAAAAATAGCCCCCCCAGCTTCTAGTGAATGCTAGAGTGTCAAGTCAATGATGTGACTTCAAGGTTTGCCCCAGAAATGATATCAAATTATTGGCGTGATGTTCCCCCATTCCCCATTCCCCATTCCCCTACCCCCAATCTCCTGCTGAATGCCAGTTCTAGTGCAGGGATGGGGTGGCTTTAGAGTGGAGACTAGCAGCAATCTGCTGGAGAGGCCTGATGCCACCACTGCCCAGTATGATTCTAGGGATTGCAGAGAGGCCAGCAGCTAGGTGATTAGGGGCCCACTAGCATGGGGTCTCCCCAGCATAGGGCTAGGGGTAGCTGGCCAGGATGCCCTGAGGCTAAGACTGGTATTGAAGAAACACTGGCTGATTTTGGAGCTAAAGTGGCATTGCCCAGAATACCAGTCATGGCAATACCAAAGTCTGTGGTAATTTAGATTAAAATTAAATGCTTAATAGATGCATAGTAGTCTTTAATAAACCTGCTTTAACCTATATCTGGAGTTTTCTCCCGTCATTTCACACTGTAGGAACAAAAGCCTCTTACACGGTGGTGGAGTTCCATATATGAAGACCTGTTTCTTAATGTAAAATAGGCCTCATTGGATCATAGCAAAATGTAGACAATGATTACTGATCATTGAAACTCTTCATTATGAAGAATCAAATAAATATTTCATTATTGGCAATGCTGTTGATTGTGGAAAAAATGTCTAAAAATAACCAATGTAATCGGGTAAGGCTTTCAGATACAATTCATCTCTTCTAGAACAGCTATCTTAATTTATCCTATTCTACATGTTCAAGGTAATGAAATACTGGGGAAGACACTGACAAATGTTAATGATAAGTGAAAAATAATGGGAACAAGTTAACAGACTGAAATATCTTAAAATACCTCTCATTTCACCTTGGAAAGGGAGGCAATTCAAGGCACATTTATTTTTGAGTCAGAAAGGACTTGGAAAACAGACTACCCATCTTTAAAACTCTTAGTACAATTTCTCAAAGATTTCAGTATTTGTTTTTTTTACTAGAATTGCATGCCCAATCCGAAGAAGGAGAACTGAGCATGAGAGATGGCTTCTGCATGCACATCAGGAACCAGGAGTGTAAATAAGATGCACTTTAAATGCTGGTGGCACTTTAAATGCACTCCACTACTCGTAAACAGCTGTGAATTAAGATTCATTGATTTTACAAAAATTATATCCCACCTTTCTGCCCTCACTAAGGAGGCTAAGAAATTTAAAATACATAATAAAGCCACATTTTAAAACCATTAAAACCATTTCCATCCATATGTATGTTTGAATGCATATGCCATTGAAAGTAATTCAATACAAGTAAATGACTTCCACTTTCAGTTGTGTATCTGATTTATTCATGCAGCGGCCCCTTCTGGCTCTACTTTGAATAACAAAAGCTAGACCATATATCAGGATCTTAGACTTTCTGAAGAATACTCACTATTTACTAACTAACAAACAAGTAAAATGATACAATTTGAAACCAAATAGGGACCTACAACACAAGCAGTAGCTAAACCTGTGTTACATAATCTTCATTAATGAAGAACAAATGCTTATTGTGCTTTCCACAGGAAAACAATCTTACCTCTGTTCATTACATATTTATTAAAACAATGCTTGAAACATAGTAATAATAGGTGTTATAGTATTACTGAGCATGAAAGGGTAAAAATGCTACTTTATCTCTCTAAATAAAAACTAAGGTTAACTCAGGCAACAGGTATATATGATGCCTTATATGTGATCTTGTATGTAGTTAACCAGTTCCAGCTCTTAATAAAAAGAGTCTTGCTTTCCTATGGCGAATCTATGATTAACGTTAATTTGCAGATAATTGGCTAATTATATGTTATGCAACTGGCATGTGAGAAACAAGTAAGCGGAAGGCATTTCTGGTTGTTACCACTTAGAAGTTTTGTAATTTTTAAAGAAAGAAGAGTTGGGTGTAGACCAGAGATACATTTCTGATCATGCAGCACATGGGCATGGTCAGACAGCAAGCTGTGAAGTGGTTCTCTGTAGGACCTGGGAAACATTCTTGTCCCTATCGCTTTTGTACTAGGCACAGGTGTTTCTGTGTGTTCCACTGCATCCCGGTTGTTTACTTCAGGCAGAAATCCTTTCACATTTTACACAGGTTGATCCAGCAATCTGCTTGTCTTCCTGTCCTTCGCAAGGTGACCCCTGCTTATTTTTCAGGTCAGGTTGAGTATGCACAAGAATGAGTGGGCTGTAGGACTGTCCTATGAAAAGTACTAGTGGGCCCATACTGGAAGTAAAATGCCAGGATCAGATGCAGCAAACAATGTTCTACTCAGCTCTTTTGGGGAGCCATGGTGTTGCACATGAATACACACACACAAGCAAAACTGTACCCAAAGAATGTAGCTAACCTAGCAAATACACATACATCCCGGTCTACACATTGAACATATTGCATGGATGTTTTAGTTATTCTCTGGAGTATGCATTATGGGCATCATGTGATCTTTTGAGGATAGAAACAATAATGAGACAATCATCCACTGGGGCATTTGCAATGTAATTCTAAAATACTTTCCTGGGAATATGCAAGCGGTTTCAATCTATTTCCCTCCTGCAGGAAATGAAATGAAGAGAGGAATGTAGACTGGGTTTGAATGGAAGGACATTGCTGAAATTAAGACTGCACTTTTTCAATTTAAAATACTGCACATATGGATATGGTCTTTCATGTGGTATAAAGAAACTACATTCTAGAAAATTTGGAAAAGGGAGCACTTGCCTTACCACCAGGAGAACATCTGGAGTTATGTTAATAAGTACTTCTACCCTTAGATTTCCTTTAGAAGTGAAATTTGACAAGAATTGAGAACGGGGTTTATTCAGTTTCAAGTTCTGTCTTCACTGTGGAAGATGAGAAGTGCTTGCCCACTCCAGAACTGCTGATTTCAGGTGGGGTGTTGAAAGACTTAAGTCAGATTGAGGTGACAAAAGAGGAGGTCCTATGACTGATAGGCAACTTAACATAAGAACGTAAGAGAAGCCAATGTTGGATCAGTCCAATGGCTCATCCAGCCCAACATTCCGTCACACAGTGGCCAAAAATACCAGGTGTCATCAGGAGGTCCATCAGTGGGGCCAGGACACTAGAAACTCTCCCACTGTTGACCCCCCAAGCACCAAGAATACAGTGCATCACTTGCCCCAGACTGAGAGTTCCTCTCTATACCTTGTGGCTAATAACCACTCGTGGACCTCTGCTTCATATGTTTATCCAATTCCCTCTTGAAGCTGTCCGTGCTTGTAGCCACCACCACCAACTCCTGTGGCAGTGAATTCCATTGGCCTGATCCAACATTGGCTTCTCTTGTGCTCTTAAGTTTGCAGCAGGTGTGGTTTATACTTGTGGCCACAATGCCACAAGGCAAAAATCATATGCTAAATGGGTTGGATCTAGACTAAAATTTTCTAATAGCAGAATGGAACTTTCCAGCCTCCCAACCCCCCACTGTAGACCACTGATCTCAAAAAAAAATTGCTATGGGAGGATAGAGGGCCCTGAGGCATGACATGAAAAGGGCTTGCAGCAAGAATGGGGAATCTGTAGAAAATTGACACTTCAGTCTGGATTCAATGCAATGTATTTAGACTAGCTCTTGGTTATGTATTTGACAGGTTATCAGGAAATGATGGAGGATATAGGCAGGCTCTCCTAGGTGACAGAAGTCTGAGGGTTCCTTTATATATGACATTAATCACAATACAGAAAGGGTCCATAAAGTCATCATGTATCTATAAATCCTGAACATGGCTGTTCATGTGCAGCATATTCAGAGGTACTCTGGACACAAAGCTACAGATGCTATGTTGTGGGGAATTCAGCATCATACAAAGTGTGCACAGCAGCATATGAGACCAATGAAAGAGCAGTGCCTTCAATAGCCTAGACTGAATGCTATCAAGCACATTCTCTTCCAATGATTAGACAAGAGTGGCAGAAATCAGGATCCATGTCATGCGGGCTGCAATCTGGACAGAGTGATCAGCACAAACTGGTGCCTAGAAGCCTCTGCCTGGTATATTATTATCTTCAGGCACTGGTGGTGGCAATGAGCCAACGATTAGAAACACAAGCAAATAAATATGCTTCATTATTTATTTATTTATTTATTTATTTATTTATTTATTTATTTATACTTTCGGCTTATATACCACCCTAACCTCAGAGGGTCTCTGGGCGGTTTACATAGTGGTTCTAAGCAACTGAATTTTAACCTAACTAGGGCCACATAGTCTACAGGGTGGTGACTGCCTACAAGCACCCCAGGCTAGTTGTCATCCGGCTTCCTTTCCGCAGCTTCAGATATTGGTGTCCTGGTGCCCTTTTTCTGGAGCCGATCTTCCGGGCAGCTTCCTCTGGCAGGTCTCGTCCTGGTGAGTGGCTCTGTGTTGGCTGCAGTTCTGGCTACTGTCCATAAGTGGCTCCACCACACTGCGCCACACATCACCATGCTCTCCAGGCCTCCACTTCTCCGGGCTCCACCTTCTAACGTTACTCCACCAGGTCACCAGGAACTGCTCGCTGCCCTCACCGCTGCTGCCGCCACCACTGAAACCTCCACATCACAAGGAGGAGGGGGTGCCCCCTGCCACCTAGGGCAGGTACCCATTTATCTACTTGCATTTATGATGATTTCAAACCGCTGGGTGGACAGGAGCTGGGACATGGGCCAGGAGCTCACTCCAGCCGCGGTGAGTTTCAAACAGCCGTAATGGCTGTTCATTGATGTTACTTTGCAGGCGTTCTTACTGCCTGCGCCACCGCTCCCTTGATACATAGCTTGAAAATATGGAAATACTGATGCTTAACTTAAATGTATCACATGAAGGTAAGTCACATTGACTTTGATGAACCTATTTCTATATGAGTTGTTAAGGATAATAAACCCCTGCCAAAAGGAAAACAAAACACTATTTTTCCTTGTATTTATTTTTATTGTTGCTGAAACTATCAATAAATACTGTTTTTTTAAAATAAAAAGATTGAAATTTAAAATTCCTATTTTACACATCCTAAAGCAGTTTTCTAAAATATTGTGACTTTTTTTTCAAACAGCAAACCATAATTTGCAACAATTTAGAACAGAAGACAGGAGGAAAATGTGTGATTTAAATACTTGAACTTTGCTTAATTCAAGATCAATTTTCTAAGTGTTGCCTAGCAATGGTTTAAGAGATTTGGTTAGCATATTAATTAGTGTAGGTTAGTATAGTAGCATCTCCTATGAAAGTAAATATTTTTCAGAATTCTTCTATAGCACTTGGAAATAAAGGTAACCTAGAGGTTTACAAATGTGTGTTCTGGGCAACTGGGGCTTCCTCTGAATCAAATCATAGTTCTGTTTTAGACTAATACTTTAATGATCCATTATGATTACTCACTTTTGGAGACCATAGTTAACATGCAGGGAAAGATAGAGGAAATATGCTACAGAATCTTACATTCATACATGTAGGAGTTCTGTAATTAGTGCCTGATCTGGAAACATTTCACTGAACGTAGTAACATTTGAAGACTACTATTCTAAATGGCTACTTCTTTGCAGAAACCACTAAATCATGGTATGATGCCCCTGTCCATTTTCATCCCTCAGGGACAAGATTTTCCCTCTGTTTTTCTTTCCCTTTTTTTTGACTGAGCCACCCTAGTCGTCTGTTTTCTTCTTTCCTGAAGAATTCTGGCTGTCCCACCCTGTCACAGTATAATATTTTGACTGTTGCTCAGCCCAGGAACCTGATGGAATGAATGACTTAAATGGCACTCAGGAAATTTTTATATTCCAAATTAACAAAATATTTTATTCTACATAGAGGGGAAAGGTCAGGTGAAATCAGGGGTAAAGTTTTTGTGGTAATTCAATGAAGGCTGCTGTCACACACACCAAATAATCCACTTTCAATCCACTTCCAAACTGGATTTTTAATGTGAACTGGCAAAATCCAGTTGGAAAGTGCATTGAAAGTGAATTGAAAGTGGATTATTTAGTGTGTGTGACCGCAACCACAGATAAGTCTGAGGTAAAATCAGTACATGCACAGACTTTAGTTCTTATGTTTCAGGCTAATGGGAGTTTCTTAACCTGTTTGGAGTTACTTAAAATCTTTATGTAGAGAGGCTTTTGTTCCAGTGTTTTTCCAAACAATCCAGTACACTTTCTTTGAGTATTCACTGACTCCTTTGGTTTCCAGAAGACTGGTGCACACTTTCCAGTACCCAAACCTCTTCTCTTATCTAACTATCTTAATGGGGCTGGAACCTCCTAACAGTAAACTGCTTATCATGTGTTTTAAGTTATATTGTGTTAAGTATGAGACTTAAGGCAGCAGCTCATAACAAGTGATTCAGCTTTATTTACAAGATAGGAATGAACACAAAACAGGAGAGCAACAGGCTATCTTTTAAAATATCCGGGCTTGGTAGACCATGCCCTTTGTTGAGATAAGAACCAATCAGAATATGAAAATAACAACCAATCAAGTCATCTCCCTCCAGAACCTTTCCTGTATCCTGATTGGGCTGCTGCACAGAGTATCCAATCAGCTTGCATGAATTACAATACCAGACTTAAATAGAAGTGAATCTCAAGCTCAGGCATTATGTATACCAATACATAACATATTGTATATGTTTATAATGTGTTTTAAATTTTATTGTATCCATTGAAATTGATGTAACCCACCCTGAGCCCCTTGTGGGATGGGCAAGGTATAAATGCGAAAACAAACAAACAAACACTGGTACTTGTCTTGAGTTTTTAACTGACTCTTAGGCTGTGGTCACACACACTAAATAATCCACGTTCAATCCACTTTCAGTGCACTTTCCAACTGGATTTTTACTGTGTGGACTGGCAAAATCCAGTTGGAAAGTGGATTGAAAGTGGATGTTTTATTGTTTGTGACCATAGCCTATAGGTCTCTAAAAAAGCAGTTTCTAACCACACCAGATCAGGGATCTCTTCAGTCTTCAGAGCTAAATCCCTGTTTTACTGGGAAATTCCCCTCTCACTAGAAGATCTATCTCCTTTTGTTTGGCCAGAATGGGAGTCTCCATCTAACTACCCACTTGTCCTTAGCAACTCTCCCCAGTTCTCCAGTCTGTGTTAAATTGCTCTCAGTCAGGACTGAATTCCAAATTAATTCTCCTCCTCAGCATTAAGTTCTAGTGTCTCCCTCTGCGCAACTGATGCTAACTGAGCAGATTGCTTGGAGCAGCCTGTCAGGCTCTCAGTTTCTGTGAAGTCCTTCAGCACTTCTAAGCTCTAAAAAAAGTACAGTCTGCCACATGTCCCACTCTTTGAGTTCACTGCTTCAGGGGATATTCTCACAAGCCTCTCCTGTGCAATGGGTGGAGCATGTGTATGCATTTTGTCTTTTTGTTTACATTAATACCAAAAGTTAAACATCTTATACCAACATATATACAACATTCAAAATGCATCAACAACCTGTTTTAACAACCTCCATCCTTAGGTGGTTCTGGAGAGTGCATCCACAGTGACATTCTCCTTCCATTTTATGTGCACAGTGTCATCAATACAAGCAAGATTAAAACTTTTAACTCCATTAACAGTTTACCTACTAGCCTTTCGAATGTGGTTGGGGCTTTCCTAAGACCAATTGCTAAGACCACTCTAAGAATCCCTCTCTGGTCACCAATGCAGTTTTCGACTGGTCCTTAGGATCCATGGCCACCTGCCAGTATCCTTTTGTTATATCTACAGTGGAAACAAAATGTGCAGCCCCTATGGTTTCCACTAGTTCATCCACCCTTGGCATTGGGTATACATCAGGGACTGTAACTTTGTTCAACACAAAATCTAGCTGTCTGATCCAGTCTTGGGACTAAAATAACTGGTGAGGCCCAAGGACCATACAATAAGTCCTAGGTTTAGCATTTATTTAAACTCCCTCTCAATAAAGTTACTCTATAAGGTGGGAGAGAAATAGGCCTGGTATCTCCAGTATCAATCTTGTGCCAAGCTAACCTGTTTCTCCCTGGGAAATTGGAAAAGATGGTCTGATACTTTTTGTTTGAAGATTGAGTTTTTGCATTGGAATTTGGTCTCAGGAAGTATTGAATCAGAGGTTATGAAAAATCCTTTTCAAATTTGCTCTCTTGGTCAGCAGTCACATGTGCCAGAAAAAATGGGGGGGGGAGTGAGGCTATTTCCTCTGGAGGAAATAGACCTGCAGTTGTGTGATCACACCTCCCTTTGAAGCTGCGGGCACAGCCTGTCACTGTGTGATCAGACGCAACTGCAGATGAGGGTTTTTTTGGTGCTGTTTGTTTCCCATGCACTTAAATGAGGAATTGATGAACCGCAACTCTGCACTGGGGGCTCCCTATGGAGTATGCAATGATGTGCATACAGTCAAGGGGGGGCATGGTGTCAGGATGGCCTGATAAGACCATCTCAATGGCATGAGTGTGTGCTGGAATGATCAGACAGGGGAAAGTCCATCAGTGGACCATTGCAATGCGCTTACTACCAGATTTTCCCCAGTGTCTTTTAACGGTGTCGTCTGTGGTGGAGCAGAACAGGTTGCTGACAGCTGTGGGGCACTTCCCAGATGTTGTCTGATCATGCCCTTTAAATCTGGCCGGCATTTGCATCTATGGTGGGTCTAGTTGTGCACATGATCTCAGCCTTGGAGAAGTTCTTGCATGAATCTGCTTTTTCAAATGGCCATAACATGATGTAGAAGAGAGGCTGCTTCAAGCCCATTTGACCCCCAAGCAGCTTTTAATGGGTTACACAACATTGTTTGCATGTTCCTTCAGTTTTGCTCAGGTACTTCACAGCTTTTACGCCAGGCTCAAGTATGTCCCTTTAGGAGTAGTATAAGAATCTACACAGCATTTAAAGGGAAAATTGCTGAACATCTTCTAGAAGGGTGTTGGGAAAAGTCACTCCAAACAGAGGATTTCAACCCCTATTTGAAAATATAGCTGAAAGTGCTGGTTCTTACCCTTAAGTTTGGAGCTGGGATACTTGAAAGACTACATCTTCCCATGCTGTCCATCCCACCAGTTAAGATCTTCCTTTTAAAGCTTGCTTTCTATGTCCCTGTCAAGACAGAGGGCATCTTAAGAGAATTTTCTAGTCTGTTCCAGCTGAAGCTATACTGTTCCCCAAACTACTTCATTGTTCTACATAGTTCCCTGATTTACTGCAGGTGCTGGGTAACTCCCACACTGGCAGATACTTGGCAAGGCTGTACATCCAGGCCTGCTAATTGAGCTCACTTAGTTCACCTATGGATCTGTTATGGGAGGGGGGAACTCATTTTCTCCTGAAAGATTCCATGGACACTGTACAGTGATTGGTTGAGAAGGTCAGGAGGCTATGGCCTACAGTTGTTGTTTTTTTTAAAAAAAATAAAAGTAGTCAGTGAGAAGAGGTATTATCCTCAGGGCTTTTTTTGTAGAAAAGCCCAGCAGGAACTCATTAGCATAATAGGCCACACCCAACAGTACAAAGTCATTAGCATATTAGGCCACACCCCTGACAGCACAGCTCCCTCTCAGGATCAGCTTCCCCAGGTGCCCCAAAGCTGTGGGGCACCTGGGGAACCCAAGGGAAGGAAGGCATTTTAAACTGCTTTCCCTCCCTGGATTGGCTTGGCTTCCCCAGGCACTCCACGGCTTGCGAGGTGCCTGGGGAACCCGGGGAGGCTGTAGGCGTGGCCAACTCGGAAGCCAGCTGGAATTCCGTTCCTGTGCGTTCCTGCCCAAAAATAGCCCTGGTTATCCTTAGGTCTTACCCTTTCCTCTCTGTGTCTCCATGCTGCCAAAAAGACATCTGAGGTCATGCTCAAGGACTCTTTGCTTCCAGAACCTGCTGTGCTAGGACTCCAAGGTAGCTAGTTAGCTTTCTTGTTTTCTTGTATATTTTACTGCCACAAAGCTATATGCCTTGCTTTAAAAACTTTTCCCCCTTAAATTTCTTCAACAAAGCTTGGGGAGTTTCTGAGACCAAACAAAGGCAGAGTCCTGTCCTAACAGCCCCTGCCTGCAAAAGTGTGGTGAGTGGCAGGCCGAGGCAGGGCTATTTCAGTGGTTTTAACCTCTTCCTTGAAATGCCTTCCCAGTTAAAGCTCTCCTGGTACTACTTTAGTCTGGCTCCTTTAGGCCAAAACATTTCTTATTATTTAAGATTTGAACTGAGGGACTCCATCTTTAAAGCTTTTTTTAATAGTCTGCCTATATACTGAAGATGACTTTATGAATACCATTGTCAGTTGCTGAATCTTGTTTTGTATGCCCTGGCTTATTTTTATGGGTCATTTTTATGCTGTGGTGATTGGTTTTTATGCTTTATGATTTTATTGTGCTGTCTTACTTGTTGAGCTGCCTTGAAAAGGTCTCTGGAAAGGTGGAATATAAAAGCTCTAAAGAAATAAAAAACCCTACATGTAATAAAACTCACATATACATATGGAAAACCCCAACATTCATTGGTAATTTAGAGAAAAATAAAAACCAAGAAACACAACAGAGAAACCCAGCTCTCTGTGCAAGGCAGTAGTTGTGAAAACAAATATCATTCCAGAGGTGTTTATTAGTCTAACAAGATGCAGACTGGCTTTTTAGAATATATAATATCATGATAAAAAGTGGTGCTGGCATGAGTTCATGCAGAGAAGATGAAGTACTGAGCTTTTCATATGGCTGCACTCCCTTCCTTGAAGCCTCTTTCCTGACTGGGGAATACTAGTGGCTATGTGGAGTTTCTGAGGATAGGAAAACACAAGCAAGTACACTGGGAATGTGGAACTCTATCTGCCAACAGACTACTTTAAATTGCCCCTCTCCCAGCTTTATAACAGCACAACTTGTATTCCCTATAGCTCTCCATGAAGGCCTAATAAGGCTGGACCTGTCAGGAACACTGAAGCTCCAGTGAAGGTAATGGCTAAAGGATTGCACAGGATTTGTTCATGAGCTTCATCTTGAGCGCAACAACCAGCAGAAAGTGAAATGATGTAAGGAATTCTACTGACTTCCTGTGCTGATCCTCTCCCATAGAGGGATGTTTTGTGTTCTTATATATCTGGGCTTTGTGTTTATTTAGAAGAAGTTTGAGCCAGGTGGTGAGTAGATTGCCTCACTCAACAAAACAAACCCAAAATTCTGCCTGCTTCATTATAATGAGGTATTCTAGGTCTCTTATAAATTCAGCAGAACTGTTGCAAAGTTCAATCTTTGAATGAAAAAGATGCTTTGAGAAACTGTCCAGTAAGGGACAGAGGTGGGTCCTGAGATGTTTTGTTTTTTTAACCATGTACAGTATAATCCCTGGGAAAGCAATTACATTGTCCTAATAGAGTATTCAAGACAGCAGGAGAAAACAAACAAGAAAGCAGAAGGGGGGGGGAGAGAACATTCAGATTAAAAATAAAATTGGTATGGGAAGGAAGGCAGAGAAAATAAAGGATAGTTAGTCATTGATGGTGAGAAACATTAACATTCCAGTCCAGTGCTGCTGGTTTATTATTATGTGAAAGATAAGTGGAGCAGAGCTGCTCGTAACTACTGCTGGGCAGCATAAAAGAAACATGGCTACTGTGAGGGTCCTTCAGGGAGAGCAGCAAGGAAATTATAGCAGCCTTTGCCCTCCGTATCTTTCATGAACTTTCAGATTCCAATGTTGGGTATGGTGCTCTGTGTAGGGGTGTCTTCAGAATGCTAGATTAGCATCAGTGGCTGCTCTGGTTTCAGCACAGCAGATGGGATCAAGTTAGACTGCCATCTCTGAATCCTTAATACCAACCAAACTATATGCTTCACATTGTCCAATGAAACTAAGAAGCCAAGGTAGTCAGGACTAGACTCCACTCCATTGATTCCAATGGGACTTAACTAACTGGATCTGAGCCAGTTACATCACTTTCCCATTTGCTGGGTGTTTCCTTTGGCCCCTGTGGAGAAATATTCTATGATGTGTGCTTAGCAGTGTGTTCTTAAGCAGAGTGGCACTATTCTAAATGCATTGACTTCCGTGGATTAGAAAGATATAATACTGCTTAAGATTCATTAGGAATCGTTCCCGTTGAAATAAATTGAAGTTTTGATTTATATTGTTTTATTTGTCTTAATAGTTGCTTTGCCAAATTTTAGTCTGATGTTATATAATCAAGTCATCAAGTCTGATGTTATATAATCAAGTCATGTTCTATAATCAACCAAACATTTCCCAGAGCTGTGTTTATTCTCCCAGTGCTGTGTTTCTTGCATTGTTTTCTAATTCTGTAATACTGCTGAATTACATTGTCTACTGCATACACAGCATTGTTCTACAGCTCTGTAACTCCAGCATTGTTCTCTGTATCATACTGTGATTTTAGTGCAACATTATCTGTGTGCAATGTCTATGAAGTAATTGTAGACTGTATATATTGTTAGCCACAACACTGGGTCTCTTTTTAAGTTATGATGGGGGAATTTAGCTGACAGACTGTTTCTTAATAGGTGTGCAAGCTAGGCATCGTCCTCCAACAATACCAGAGTCAGAACCCTCTCAGAGCAACAGACAATAAAAGATCAATGTTACAGAATTTTGGGATATATTCTCTCTTTAAAGAATAAACAAGAACTTCTCTAAAGTTAGCGATAATCTGTTAATGATAAAAGAGATTACATATTTTTAAAATATTAAACTGTTTGTTGAAGATTACAATAAAATACAATGCAGTACTTAGTAAAGCATGAATGAAAAACAATTACAACATGATCATTAAGTTTATGGTGAATCAAGGATTGCCATTACAAGTTATCTGCCACTTTTGAGCTTATCATTCAAATAATTAAAAATAAAAATAAATGGAGTTCAAGCCAGTTTTAAAGATCCTTCAACTACTTAATGGTAAAGATATAAGGTGTGTGAATCAATTAAGGGTGCTTTCTATAAAGTTCCTTCCGGGTCAGAAAAAGCATCTAGCCATGATGACCATTTGGTCATAATACTAGTAGAGGTAACCCATCTATCTTGTTGTACAATCCAGTCTGAGGTCTTGTCCAGTAAAAACTATCCCCATACCTTTTGGTACCACTGATGCATCAGGGGGAGAGTCTGTAGTTTCCAATTTGAAGAAGCACATGTTTTGCTGCTGATAAAAGAGTGGAAATGAGGTCTTTAGTATTTTGAGGAATCCTGATCCTTGGCCATACGTCCAAAAGAATTAATGTTGGGTCTTTAGGGATACAATGATCTATTATCAAATGAATTTGTGACATGATTTCAGTCCAAAATCGATTAACTTTACTACATGACCACCAACAATGGTAAAAAGAGCCTTTTGCTCCACATAGTTTCCAGCATGATAACGACATGTGCGGATTAATATCTGAGAGTTTTGATAGGGTGATATGCCAATGAAGCAAAATTTTTATTGCCTGTCGTTGAATAGGTAAGGAACATAAGGTATAACTTGATGAAGTCTAAATCTTTTCCTATTGATAAGTAGTAAGATTTATACGTAGAACGTTTTGCCATGCCACCTGGTATGATGTTAAAGGAAGTTTTGCATCCAGTAATAAAGGTTTATAAAGTGTTGAAATTAGATCTTTCAAGCAAAGAGATTTAGAGTTCATACCACGTTCCAAACTTGTAAGAGGTCTATTCAAACTTTTCCTTAAAGTAGGAAAGTGAAACAAATTGGAAATTTGAAGGTAGACTGGAATCATATGATTGTTCCTAAGTTGCTTTCTCTGTAAATCATCCATTGGAAGAGATATCTATAAAATGAGTTAGATTAGTGGAGCACCAAAGAGGGTAAGAATGCAGTGACAATCCCGGTGGAAACCATGACTGTCCTAGAAAGGTAGCCAAAGGAGACATTGCAGGAGCCATTTTGTCTTTAGATTTGTCCCATGTTTGAAAGGTTGATTCCAAAAAGGGGTGTATAATATTATTTGAGCATCTGCAATTATGAGGTGTCCATAACGATTGTTGAGAAGAATGAGAGGTTAGATAGTCTTCTTCAATTATTTTTCAGTCTGCTTGAAAGGAAGAATTGTATTGCTTGGTTAAGTTAGCTAGGTTGACTGCCTCATAATACGTCTGTAGATCAGGAATTGCCAGACTACCATTCTTAGCTGGATGACACATGGTCTGAAACCCAGTCCTCGGTTTCTTAAAAGTCCATATAAAGCTGTTTAGGCTTCTTTGCCAGCCTTGTATTAGAGCAGGAGGGAGATACACAGGAAGAGCTCTAAAGCAGAAAATAAATTTTGGAAGTATAAATTATTTTACTGTGTTTATTCTTTCAGGCCATGTTAATAACTTGGTCATCCAATGATTGAGAAGATTTAAAATAGATTTGTTAGCATCCATGTGATTTAATTTAACCAAGTCCGATAAGTTAAGGGGAATCTTTACACTAAGACTACATTTTTAACAACTGAATGAACTTCTATGCTAAAAGTAAATCATTGTAAAAACCTTAATATTGTCTTAATTTTTTTATCTAAATCTAAATCTAAACATGTAAGGGAATTTCATTGTTTCTTTTTTCAATTAATTGATCCTTACTTAATGCTTGAATTCAATTAGAGAAACCATAAATTTATCTTTTATTAAGTAGTAGAAGACAGAATGTTGCAAGATGAGTACTGGACATAAAGAAGTCATTTTGGACTCAAATTACCATGCCAGTTTTAGATGGAATAAAACAAATTTTGAAAACACAGGTTTCAGACTTTGAACATATAACTTTGAAATTGTTGTTCAGTCTGAATCTTCGTGACCTTAACTTATAGATAAGATTCCCCTTAACTTTGAAATTAGATTCAACAAAAAAGGAATTTGATACTAGATTGCGGTTCCAGGTCCTACTTGGGACACCGAGGTCGGCCTGCCTTGTACCCCCACCCCCCGCTAACTTTGAAATGAACTCATACAAACAGTTTCCTTTGGAAATTAAGTGGATAAATTTGGCCACAACTTTTATTGGTTACAGCTGTAGAGCATTGGCACAGCATGGGTCCACCGGATCCGACCTATCGGCTGGCCCGCGTGCCAGCCGAGTTAACCGTTACCCAGCCAGCCGGCATGGGTAGAGAAGGCGGGAGGGCAGGTTATCGGAGTTCACTCGGACGCTTGCCCCTATGTGAGCTCCTCTGCCCTCTGGCTGTGAGGGCAAGCACTGTTATTCCTTGAGCTAGCCATCTCCGTTCCGCCCTCATGCCAAGACCCCTTAAAGGGGGTCCCCAACTCCGGAATTGGCACGCAGGCCGAATTTCGCCAACAGATCCGGCCCCATGCTGTTACCACTGAAAGTTGTGACAAAGTGTGCAAGAAACAATAGGTAAACGCTAACAATATCATAACCTACAAAACCCCTTAAACACCCCTTTTCATACACTCAAATTCAAAATACCAAATCCCAACAGAATAACACACAGGGAGGGATGGATGGGCAAACCGGGCTCGCCTTGTGGTCGAGTGGGGAGGGGGAGCGGCTTCCCTGCTGCTTTTAATGCCTCCCCCTCCCCGACTGCCCTGCTGACCCCCATTGGCTAGGGAAAGGGGGGGAGGCGCATCTTTTCCCACCGCGCCCCCGGCCCCCCCTGGCCCACTTCTGGATGGCCTCTCCGTCCCTGCCCATCCCCGCAAATGGCAGGCCCGGGCTACCCGGGCCCTTTCTGCTTTAAGAAATTAGATCAGCATTTGGTCAGTCTTGAAAATCTGAAAATTGTGCTATCACAATATACAAAAACTGCAGAGCAAATTCAAGAAAATATACTTTAAAATGTAAAAAACATTTTGGTCCAACTGAGAATAGAAAATGCGCAATAAAAAGCAGTTCAAAAGCAGAATCATAATGAGTTAATTGAAATTTGATTCAAAAAATCAGAGAATCATTGTCCTATATATAAAACATTAAAATTCATGTAAAAAGCCAGCTATGGGGCGGTGCTGTGGCTCAGTGATTCAGTATCCAGTATTCTATTTCACATGTAGAAGATCCCAGGTTCAGCCCCCAGGGTACCCAGTTAAAAAAGGATCAGGTAGTCGACTGTGCAACTGAACAGTGACCTGACTCATTATCAGGCAGCTTTATGTGGTCAAGTGTTCTCACGTTTCATCTCTCTATATAATAATTGTGTTTTGGGGTGGCACTTTGCAGCTCTCCCATTTCTTGTGCAATGCGCTCCCTCAGCCATTGGCCTGTCAGCTGCTACTAAAGAGTACTCATGTGCCATTGGCCGGGTTCTGGGTCTGCTCCTCTTCCCCACCCACTCCCTCTTCAGCCACTGTGCCCTGTCAGAATTACTGGCAAACGGTTTTCTCTCTTGACAAAAATGCTTCTCCTGCTTGCCTCCTGTGTGGGATTAACTTTTCCCTCAGTGGCCATTGGTAGGTGTAACGAAATGGCAGTTACCTGTGTTTGTAAGATGGCTGCCATGTGGTTGTTCATTTAAAATGTTTCCCCATAAGGTTTAATTGTGCTGTAGTTCCAGAGAGGAGCCTGCAAGGGGATCACTCACTGGATTGAATGGGGCTTCCTCATCTGCTGGACTACAGTTCCCAGCTGCCTCAAGGCCAAAAAGTGTGAGAAAAGAGGGACTGTCCGAAGAGGCAGGTCAACATCAATATAGGCTCCAGCCCATCCAGGGAGGAGGCAGTCTTTGTCCTACAGGAAGTTAGGAAATGCTCCTGCTGCCTGTGCTGATGAGGCTGTCCAGGCTACAAGCCCCAGACATGGGGGAACCCTAGGAGGCAGCAGAAATTCAGCCACTCCACAGTTGGCTGGACTGGGGAATGAATGGAAGTTTCCCTGCTCTCTTGGGCAAGAGAGAGAGGCTGAAGCAGAGCCAGAGTCTGGTCCAAGGAGAGATCCTATCCTCAGTCCACAACCTCCAGAGGTAGAGAGTATTGTGTGTAGGGAAAGAGGATTGCATTTAACTCCTGTTGATTTATGCCCTGTTGGTTCATAGTGTGTGCTTACTCCTACAGTTCTGCCTTATTCATTTAGTGTGTGTGCTCCATAATTGTGTAAATAGTTAAATAAATTCTTTTATTTGGGCTACTAATCTGTGTTGTGCTCTGACCACATAGTCTCCCCCACTCTGCACAATAACAATGGGAGGGGGTAGCCCAGGGAAGTAAGAAATGGTCAGACCCTTGGGTTGCCAACTTTCCAGGGATTCCCAAAAGATTGGGGATTCCATCTCCAAATAGGGAGATCTGGCCAGAGAGGTCTCACTGTCTCTCTAAAAAGGCAGTGACAATTCAGTGAGTGGTGGCAGCGAACTTAAGGAGTGAGATACGCCCATGGAATGAGGGTGAGAGGTGAACAGCTGAGTTGTAAACTGGAGTCTCTTTCGCCACAGTAGGCAACCAAGCTTGGTTCAGACAAAGGAAGGAAACCCTTTGCAGGCCTTTGTGAACTCATTGGGGCCAGTCCTGACTAGGGTTGCTAGCTCCAGGTAGGGAGATTCCTGGAGATTTCCTGGTAGAGTCTATGGAAGCCAGGGATTCGGGAGGGGAGAGGCCTCAGCTGAACATAATGCCATAAAGCCCACCTTCCAAAGCAGTTATTTTGTCTGGGGGGAGAGATCTGTTGTCTGGAGTTCAGTTGTGATACCTGGTGATCTTCAGGCACCACCTGAAGGTTGGCTACTCTAGGCGCAGCAGTCAGTGCTTCAGAGCAGGGTCTACTAGATCCAAGTTCTTGCTGTAGAAGCTGAGTGGTGTCTTTGGATCAGTCACAGACTTTCATCCTAACCAGGGCCGGCTCACCCACTAGGCAAGCTAGGTGCTTGCCTAGGGTGCCGGCCCTGCAGGGGTGCCAAAATGCCCCCCACCCCCCCGTAAAAAGCCCCCTAAGCCCCCCAACACTGGCAGCCCCGGCTTTCCTGGGTGCCTTGCAGCTGCGAGGCACCCGGGAGAGCCGCGCCGCCGCCCCAGGGAGGGAAGGGGGGGCATTCTAAGCCCGCCCCTTCCCCGGCTTTCCCGGGTGCCTCGCGGCTGCGAGACACCCAGGAGAGCCACGTGCTGCCCCTGGGAGGGAAGGCGGGGCTTCTAAGCCCGACCCTTCCCCGGCTTTCCCGGGTGCCTCGCGAGTGCGAGACACCCGGGAGAGCCATGCACACTGCCCATGGGAGGGAAGGGGGGGCTTCTAACCCCACCCCTTCCCCAGCTCTCCCGGGCGCTGGGCCATCTCCAGGCCCCACCGGGAGGTTGCATCCCCGGTGGGGTGGGTGCCCCAGGCTGTCCTGCCTAGGGCGCCCAGACACCTGGAGCCGGCCCTGATCCTAACCTACCTCACAGGGCTGTTGTGCAAGTCAAAAGGGGGAGCGGAAAATGATGTAAGCTGTTTTGGTCCCCATTGCAGAGAAAGACTGTTTTTCCTCCTGGGTAGAAGCTGCAAGTGGAGGGGGGAGATGGAAAGCTGAAGAGTGAGGGGGAAATAAAGGTAGGTTGATGATTGGCTGGGAAGGAGATAGGGTTGCCAACTCCATGTGGGAAATTTCTGGAGATTTGAGGGATGGAACCTGGAGAGGGTGAGGTTTGAGGATGGGTGGAACTTCAGACAGGTACAATGCCATAGACTCCACCCTCCAAACCAACCATTTTCTCCTGGGTAACAATTGTTGCTAATCTCCAAGTGAGCAGTGGAGATCACTCAGAATTACAACTGATCTCCAGGAAGGAGGGCAGAATTCAGCTGCAGATAACGGTAGGTTGATTGTTAGCTGGGAAGAGGATGGGACTGCCAACTCCAGGTTAGGAAATTCCTGGGGATTTCAGGGTTGGAGCCTGGAGAGGGTGGGGTTTGAGGAGGTCACCACAGCAAATTGATGCTGAATGCCAAAGGCCTTGGCACTCTCCCAGGGCCTCTTTCTAGAGCTCATTGTATTTATTTCCACAATGGGCCTTATTCCTAGTATATTTATAAAAGTGAGGTTTTGTATTTGTGTTTATTGGTTGAGTCAGTGTTTTCATAGAAATCAAATGTGATTCCACAATAATCTCTTGTGTCAGTAATACTGTCTTACTTGGTGTTGTATATCAATACTTTTGTTTTTTACTTTTAAAAGAAAGTTGCACAGAAGCTTGACGATGTTTTATATTCATTCACAACAACCTCTGAATGGTTTCCAACTTTTTCTCCCCATAACAGACCCACAACACCTGTGTCGACTTCAAGCTTGGCAGCTGTAGTAAAGTCTTAAATTGGCTTTTCTGCTCAGGTTATTATAACTAATTAGAGCTAATGAACTGCTTGCAGAATCTGCTAATTTGGTAGAGTCCAATTTTGCTGCTCCTATTAAAGTCAATGGGATTTTTCCCATTGGGCCATTGGGAGTGTGCAATTTCAATACAAGAGTATCTCTTACTGCTGAATACAGGAAAAGACTGCAAAGTTTAAAATATGGTTAATGTTTCTCTGTTTGGTTAGCATGTTATTTTTCTTGCCAAGTGCCATTTTTCTTTGGTTTTCCTTTAATTGTGTGAGTATGGCAGCCAGTTGACAAGATCGATGTCTTTTGACAGTAAAAGATCTTTGCACTGCCATATGGGATCTCAACCAGACCCATCTTATGATTGTAGAAGCTATGAATTAAGAGTACAAGTCTCATCCAATGTCTGATGTGTTGTTTAAAATGTGTCTTTTACCTAAAAGCAGCAGTATCATAGGCAAAGAATTGCAGCTGAGTAAAATGTGGAACACTATCTAAGGAAGGAACATTTCACGATCAGATAATCATTTCCAACAAAGGATGAATGAGCTTTTCAGTAGTACTAGTTTTGGAAATCTCATCTGTTACATGTGGTGTTATACGTGTGTCACAAACTGAATGTGCAGAAAGTAGCTTACTCAGAGATCAGAAGAAATGATGCATCCATTTGGCAGTGGGAATTGTTATAGCAAAACATGAATGTAGAAGCTGCTGTTCGATATGTGGTTCTTCTCTGTGTGCTCAATCACTTTCTTCCATTAGGTACAGGATACTTGGTGTGTGTGTGTGTGTGCATGTGTGTGTTTGTTTGTGGATTTAAACTGATTCATCCAAATCGGGTTGCCATATCTCCTTGGTTTTGAATCTTAGCTTTCTACAAGGGATGCCAGCCTCCAGGTACAGGTCTGTAGCCAGGAATTTTTTTAGGGGCACTAACTTAATTAACAGATGAAGAAAAGGAGTTCAATTTATTAAGTACCTTGCCTTGCCTCACCTGCCCACCAGGCTTTTTTTCTCCCACTCACAGAGGAGAGTTTGTTTTTCAGCAACAGAAAAACAGAAAAGGACCTGGGGATGCCCCAAAATTACAGCTCATCTCCAGACTACAGAGATGACCGGTGCCCTTTGAGTGAAGTGGGTGCTGGCATTTGCTTGCCCTCCCACAACCTCAGGATGAACCATGAGGGTGGGGGGAGCCAAATAAGGCCCAGTGCAGGAACACCAACCAATGGGGAGACTGGCATGCTGGCCAGGCTTGGCAGTGGCTGCCTCCCTCCACAGTTTAACACCACATCAGCTCCCCACTTTCCCTCCCTCTTCAGAGACCATGTGGGATTAGCTGGCTGCTAGTTTCAGGGCTGAGCAGGATTTTTTTGGCCAGTTTGGTGTAGTGGTTAAGTGTGTGGACTCTAATCTGGGAGAACCGGATTTGATTCCCCAGTCCTCCACTTGCAGCTGTTGGATGACCTTGGGCAAGTCATAGTTCTGTCAGAGCTGTTCTCTCAAGGACAGTTCTGGAAAGAGCTCTCTCAGCCCCACCTACCTCACAGGGTGTCTGTTGTGGGGAGGGGAAGGGTGGGGTATACATTCAAGTGAAGGGCAGGGTATAAATCCAATCTTCTTCTTCTTAAATTGGCCAAGAGTGGGGCCTTTTTTTGCATGGTCGGAAGGGGTGAGGTATAAATAGGCCTGGTAAAGCTGGTTAGGCCCTAACTGGGAAGGTGGGAAGAGCATGGGTTGAGGAGATTTAGAGTTGGTATGCACCCCAAGATATCAGCGATGGGAGGTCCCTCAAACTGGTTACCTATCAGCTTGGCAGTTTGGGTGGCTCACTGGGGGCTCTTTCAGAGTTGGGGGGGACATACAATGGGCCTTAAGGCTTAGCAGTCATGGGTGGGACTATGCCCCTTCATCCCCTCTACACACTAGCATGTGGGCAATGAAGAGAAAGGTTTGGAAGGATTCTGGACCTGACTCTGAGCCGGGGTGGTTTTGCCCTGTTAGGAAGCACTTGCCTTGCAAGCCCAATACAACCCATGCTTTAACATGTTAACTGAGTTGTGCAGATCAGCTTGTGTGTAAATAAAGTTCCCAGTTTAACCCATAACTTATGTCATGTTTCACACAAGGGGTGGGCGGGCAACAGTTCACTTGCAGAAAATTGATATTTTGGAGAGTGGATTCTATGGAATTGTACCCCACTGAGGTCCCTGTCCCCCCCCAGGCTCCATCCCCAAATCTCCAGGAGTTTCCCAATCTAGATCTGGCAACCCTATCCCCCATCCCCAGCAAGGGGGGGGGGGCTTGGGAACCCCACTTTGTTGAAGTAACAAATTTTATGTTGGAACCAGTCATAGCTAGAGGGGGTAATGGAAGTGGTCATTTTAGAAATCATCACTCTTGTTCAACTTTTGGGGAATTGTATCAGTTTCCTAGATCCAAGCTACGTTTCCCATTGCCTTTACTTTATTTTCCTCTTATAGGAAAGTTGTTGGTTATCCACATCGCCCCTCGAGCCAAAATAGTGAGACAGACAACTGATTGGATTCAAACAAGGGCCACTTTATTAATTTAACTGCAGAATAAATCAACAGCAAAGGAATTAAATGGGAGCAGAATAGGCCAGGCAGGTGTCAATTCAGCCAACCGCCTTGCCATCAGGTATGGGCAAGTCATTAGCCCCGGCTTAGGGCCAAGCTTTTGGCCCGCAACCGGCAGCCCAGCACACAGGTCTCCCCCCAGGAGCACCTACCCCCGAAGCCCTACAGCCTCAGGAAGGAGCTTACCTGAAAGGCTCCCTGAGGTGGTCATCATTCCCAGGCCTAAGCCTTACAGCCCTGGGGCCGTTCCTGATGACCCCCTGGTCCCAAACCGGAACTGGCTGAAAGTGCTTACCAGTTCTGCTTTCATTTCCCACCCTACTCTGCCACAGGCAAGGCCAAGCCTCTGCTTTGGCTGCCGTGGCCACCTAACAGCCCAAGGCTGCCCTAATCTCTTGCTGTAATTCCTCCAGGAATATGTCATTGCCCTTGTTTGACAAATGTATGCCACCATCCCTGTATAGGTCAAGCTCAACCTGAATGCCAGGATGAGGTAGAAACTGACCTAAACCCCCAACCATGGCCTTTTCCAAATGCCAATTTCTTCCATGCCCTATCCAAACCCCGGGGATCCCCAAGGCCCCGCCAAACCCGGCGCGGCAATATAGCAGACTACACAATCTGTGTACCCGACCACCTGGCTTTAATGGTGGCGAGGTCAGCCTTGGCCTGCAGTGCCAATGCTATGCCCTATAGCAGGCCAAGATCATTACCCCCAAGGTGGATAACCAAGACCTGAGGGGGAGGCCCCAGCCGTTCCCCAAACAAGAATGGGAGGAATCTGGGCCATCTCATGCCTCTCCTCCCCAACCATTCAACACATGCCCACTCACTGAGGCCCAGCTGTGATCCCACAGGTGTCCTCCTGGTCTGGTGGGTGGCCCAAAAAATCATGCTGTGGCCGCAGACCAGAAAGTCTTGTCTCACCAGCCTGGCGACAGCACCTGTAATGAGAGTTCTGTCAACACTTGAACTTAAAACTTGCCCTTTTGAACATAACTTTTATATGCCCGGGAATGCCAATGGCCGATTGTCCGAATATCGTCAGTGGAATACCCCATATCAGCTGCGGTAGATGCTGCCCCAATCCTGAAGGAGTGGGTTCCAAAGCAAAAAGCCCCCAAACCCAGCTCCTTCAGCGCCTTCTGGGTCAGAGACCAAAACTGGAACTTGGTAAGAGGGGAACAATCCTTATGGTAAAATAAGATGCCATCATCTGACCCCCTCCAGGCAAGGTAATGCCGCAGCACCCAAACTGGGCATAGCTCCCGATCAGAGCACTGACCAAGCTCCAGGACTGCGCCCTTTCCCCTCTGGTCAGTCTTAGAATGCCTAATCACAACCCAAACCTTGTCCCCAGAAATGGCAAGGTCACCGAAAGAAAGGGCCTTCCCAGATGTATCCTGACGTGATGCAGCCACTAATTTGCTAACGCGCAGTGCCCCCCCAAAGGCAAATAACACAGCCGCATGAAAAAGAGTAGCCTCATACCCATCAGAACAGATGTACGGCCATAAAGCCCTAAGGCCTTTAAGAATTGCCAGGGACAATGGTTCCCTATTGTCCACTGTGGACCCATTCTCTCTGGACCAACCCTCCAGCGTCTTCCTTTTTTTTTTTTTAAAAAAAAAGAAAATTTATTATCGGATATATAAAAGCATGTGCCACAATTTGTTTACAATTCTTATCATATCCTTTTCAAATTTTTATCTCCCCCCCCCCGGCTTCCCACGATGCTCCGCCCCCGTTAACATTTTCAACCAATATTCTCGTACATTCAACTCGTTCTTAATATTCAAATCTTAAATTTCAATATTTTGCTTTTTAACTTTAACAATTAGGTAACTTTTTGAAATACAGTCTCTCTTGTTACAACACTTCTATTATTAGTAACTATCAAAACAAAGTAATCTGTTTTTCACATCCCAGTTAAGCTCTAAATAGCCTTTAAAATCTTTCCAGTCTGTTAAAAATTCTTTGTCTTCTACTCCATGAAGTTTTCTTGTTAGTTTGTCCATTTCAGCCATAAAAATCATTTTTTTAATCCATTCCCACTTATCAGGTATCTGCTCTTGTTTCCAGAACCAAGCGTAAGTCATTCTTGCAGTTGAAATGAGATACCATAACAAAGTTCTTTTTGTCATTTTGACTTCTTCTAACTTTAGTCCTAAAAGCAACATTTCTGGTTCTTTTTTCAACGTACATTTCAAGATTTTCTGAATTTCACTATGAATCTCTGTCCAAAAAACATTTGCTTTTTCACAAGTCCACCACATATGGTAAAATGAGCCCACTTTCTTTTTACATTTCCAGCATTTGTTAGACATATTCTTACTCATATTAGCAATTTTTTTTGGCGTCATATACCATCTATACATCATTTTGTAACAGTTTTCTTTAACATTAACACATGTTGATATTTTAATCGACTTTTCCCACAAACATTCCCAAGATGACATTTCTCTATCTCTATTTACATTTATAGCCCATTTCACTATTTGTTCTTTTACTATCTCATCTTCTGTATACCACTTTAACAAAGTCTTATAAATTTTAGAAATCATTTTTTTACCTGTTTCACTCCAAATTTTTTCTATTTCATTATTTTCTTTTCTAAAACCATATCTCATTTTGTCAGTCTTAAATAAATCATAAATCTGTCTATAATTTAACCAGTCATATTCAAAACCCAAATCTTCTCTTGATCTCATCGCGAAGCTTTTCCCCTCAATTTTCAGAATATCTCTGTAAGGCAGCCAGTCTTTTCCTTTGTGCCTTGAAAGTGGTTTTATTACTTCCGCCGGAACAATCCACATTGGTCTTGCTTCAAAAAAGAATCTCTTATATCTCATCCATGTCATAAATAGTGATCTCCTTATGAAGTGGTGCTTAAAAGGTTGTCTACTTTGGATTTCTCATATCATAAATAAGCATGCCAACCATATCTTCGATCATGCCCTTCTAATGCCAACAGTTGTCTATTCTCCAAGTTAATCCACTGCTCCAACCAGGCTAGGCACACCGCGCCATGATATAATCTAAAGTTAGGAAGCTGGAAGCCTCCCCTTTCTTTCGCATCGCAAAGTATTTTCATTTTAATCCTTGACTTCCTTCCAGCCCACACGAATTTAGAAATCTCCTTTTGCCATAAGTTCAACACTTTACAATCTTTCACAATTGGAATCGTCTGGAATAAAAAAAGCAAACGGGGTAAAATGTTCATTTTTACTACAGAAACTCTATCCAATAAAGATAAATTCAAAGTATTCCATTTCTTGATATCTTGTTGAATTTTGTTCCAGGCCTTTTCGTAATTGTTCTTAAACAAATCTATATTCTTTGCTGTAACCTCAATTCCCAAATATTTAGCCTTTTTCACCACTCCACATTGAGCTCTTTCTTGTAAATCCAACTGTTTTTCCTTTCTCACATTTTTACAGAGTATTTTTGTCTTGTTCTTATTAACATAAAATCCCGCCAAGTCACCAAATTCTTTAATCCTTTCCATCAATAACAGTACATTTCTTAATGGGTCTTCAATTATAAACATTACATCATCGGCAAAAGTCCTGTATTTATATTCAAAGTTTCCAATTGTAAGTCCTTTTATATCTTTATCTTCCTTTACTTTACTCAGCATCACTTCCAAGATCCAAATAAATAACAAAGGCGATAACGGACACCCTTGTCTTGTACCTTTCTGTACTCTAAAATAATCCGTCAACTCCTTATTCATGTTCAACGATGCTTTTTGTTCACAATATACAGCCCTAATCATATTTGAAAAGGGCAGTCCAATGTCCATTTTGTCAAGAAATTGAAACAAAAACTCCCAATTTAAATTGTCAAAGGCTTTTTCAGCATCCAAAAATAAAAAGGCAACTTCCTTTTCAGGGTGTTTATCATAATACTCTATTGCGTCAATCACAATCCTTAAGTTGTCTCTGATTTTATTTGGTAGAAAGCCAGCTTGTTCTTCTCTGATAGCATTCTTTAAATAAACTTTTAATTTTTCTGAAATAACTTTGGCAAATAATTTGTAGTCATTATTAAGTAGCGAAATTGGTCTATAATTTTTCACATCTGACATATCTTGCCCTTCCTTAGGGATAAGAGATATGTTGGCTTCTTTCCAAGATTCTGGTATTAATTTAGTTCGCTGAATTTCATTAATTAGAAGTTCCAAAATTGGGGTTAGCTCCTCCTTTAGTTTTTTTGTAGAATTTCACTGTAAATCCATCTAGTCCAGGAGCTTTCCCTAATTTGGCCTCTTCTATTGCATTATATAACTCTTCTTTCTGTATTGGACCGTTCAACATATCTTTGGTATCACTATCCATCTCAGGTAAAGTTACCTTATCCAAATACTTTTTAATCTTCATTGGATCAATCTTCTTTTTTTGAAATAATTTTGCATAATATTTGAAGAAGGCTCTCTTAATTCCCTTTATATCAACAATTTCCTTGCCCTCCTCAATTATCTTAGTTATTCTCCTTCTCTCCCTCCTATCTCCTTTTCAGCTCATTCTCTTTTTGTTGTATTTTATCTTGTAAGTCTTGCTGCTGTTTCAAATTCTTTTTCTTATCCGCTGCATTCATCGAGATCAAAACTCCTCTCATCACTGATTTGTAGGCATCCCACACTGTCTGTATATTGACCTCTTGATTCAAATTCATTTGGAAAAAAAAATTGTGTTTCTTTCCGCAAAGTCTCCACTAGTCTCGTCTTGTCCAATAAATCCTCATTAATTCTCCAATGATATTGCTTTGCCTTTTCTTTTAATGTTCAAACTAACGGGTTATGATCTGAGTTGGTCTTTGGCAGTATTTCTACCTTCTGAGTTTTTAATGCGATTTCGCTCGACATCCAAATCATATCTATTCTTGAGAAGGATTTGTGTCTATTTGAATAAAAAGTTAAATCTTTAATTTTTGGATTCCATTTTCTCCATACATCTTCCAACTTTTCTTGCTCAATAACTCTAAAAAAAGTTTGGGGTAACTTTCCAATCTTCTCAACGCCTTTCTGTGATTGTCTATTCAATTTGTTGTTAACAGTACCATTAAAATCACCAGCAACAATTATCTGTTCATAATACACTTGGTCCAATTCGCTCAGCAAGTCCTTAAAAAAATTCTCTTTATCTCCATTAGGAGCATACAGATTCACAACCAATGTCTTTTTTTGTAACATATTGATCTCAACCGCCACATATCTTCCTTCTTTACCTGCAAAAATTTGTTTAGGTTCCAACTTTTTATTTACATAGGTCACCACTCCTTTGTTTTTTTTCTCTGCCAAAGAATAAAATTCTTCTCCCAATTTTTTATTAATCAAATATTTATTGTCCCAATTTTTATATGTGTTTCCTGCAAACAGATGATGTTAGAATTTTGCTTTTGTAACCAATGATTCACTACTTTTCTTTTGTTAGGTGAATTAAGTCCATTTACATTCCATGATAATAATTTGTAATCCATCATTGAGGCTTTTTAAATATCTCCGAAGTCTTCAGTGTTTTCGGCTTTGATTTTTTTTAATAGGTTTATTTTTTGAACTTTCTATATATTACACAATATATTTTGTCTCCTTACTTTACATAACTCAATAAGTTCCCCCCTCCCTCCCTCCCTCTACCCCTTGTTTGTTGATCCTTTATTCACAGCCACGGGCACAAAGTCTGAATCTTCCACCGAATGTCCTGTCTTCCTTCCACTGTTATCCACTTTAGATAGGTCTTCCATCTCGCTTTAATTTCTTCGGCTTTATCCTCCCATGTGGTCTTCTGGCGCAATTTCTCAATAATGTCCGATTGCACAAAATCAAACAAATAAGTGTGCCAGGTATCTATTGTCCATTTGCTCTTATCTTTCCAGCCCAGAGCTATCACTGCCTTGCCTGCTAACACCATAGCTTTGAGTATAGCCTGGGTTTCCTTATTGACTGCCTTATTTCCTAATATACCCATTAACATTAGTTTAAAGTCTACATTCAATGAGATTCTACATATTTTCTTTATAATTTGTATTATTTTTGACCAAAAGACTCTCACCTCTGGACATTCTCACCACATATGGGAGAACCAACCCTTAAATTGTTTACAGTGCCAACACATAGAACTCGACCCCGGAAACATGTTTGCTATCTGCGCTGGTGTTTTATACCACTTTGTGAAAAATTTATGTTCCAGTTCATTAAATTTAATAATTTTGGTTTCTTCTATTCCCTTCATTATTCTATTTGCATCGTTTTCCGATATCTGGCCTTCCTTACACCATGTTTTCTGTAAATAAAGTATCGCCTTATCTTTATTGGATAACATTTTCTTGTAAATATATCCTGCTAATCCTTGTTTAAATTTTTGCATCCTATTATGTATTTCTTCAATTGGTTCTTCTGTCCAAATATTTCCTTTTTCATTAACTTCCTTAATCATTCTATAAAGGCCTGTAATTTTTAACCAATATTGCTTGCCTATCTCCTCGATTAATTCCTGTGCTGGTTTTAGAGTGCCTCCTCTAAATAAGTCTCTTAGCCTATAATATCCCTTTGATCTCAGGAGTTCGCACCATTTATTTTCTTCTGTTTCATTATAGAGGGACTTTAGTGGTGCCCACTTTGAGGTTCTTTTAAGCCATGAGGGCTGCCACTTGTTCCACACTGTTAGTGTTGAATACCTAGGTCCCTTAACTTGTATAAGATCTTTATTTGTCATTTTGGAGAATACCCCAAAACTCCCTATGTTATTATTGATTTCGTTCTCAAAACTCACCCATTTTAGTCCCTCTCCATCGCCTATCTCCAGTATCGATTTTATTTGGAAGGCTTCGTAATAGCTAATCAGGTCAGGGACTCCCCATCCCAACTCTGATCTGTGGCTATAAATTATCTTTCTCTGTATTCTGCATTTTTTACTACCGAAAATCCATTCCTTAATCACTCTGTTCCATTGGTCTAGTTTTTTGGTATACATTCCTAGAGGTATTGTCTGAAAGAGGTATATTAATCTTGGCAGCCAAAACATTTTAACACTTTTTATTCTAGTAGATATATTCATTATTTTATTTTTCCATTTTTTCATATCTTTTTCTATTTTCTTCCAGACCTTGTTATAATTGTTCTCTGCTATTTTATCGATATTCTTCTGTAGTACAATGCCTAAATATCTGAATTTTTTGGTGCCCATTCCAATATTAGTAATCCCATGTATTTGTTCCCTTTCCTCTTTAGTCACATTAAGGTACATAATTTCTGATTTAGCCATGTTCACCTTCAGTCCTGAACATTTTTCGAAGTCCTCTAATATAACTTTTATTTCTTTTACTGCCTCTTTGGGGTTTGTCATAGCGATTATGATGTCGTCGGCAAATAAATTGATTTTCATTTCTTCCTTCTTTACCCTGTATCCTTCCACCCTTGCAGAATTTCTTATTCTTTCAGCTAGCTGTTCTATTGCTAGTATAAATAGGAGGGGCGAGAGCGGGCATCCTTGCCGAACTCCTCTTTGAATCTTGAGGGGTTGTGAGTGTTCTTCATTAACTCTCACCACTGCTGTCCCTTCTCTGTACATTTCTTGGATCGCTTTTATATATGGCTCCCCCATCTCGTATTTAGTCATTACCTGCCACAGAAAATCCTGGGAGAGTGTATCGAATGCTTTGTAGACATCTAATTTCAAGAGGCCTAGCTTTTTTTGTGGCCATGTTGTAATACATTTATAATATTCCTTATGGGGTGGGCTATATTCCTGTCTTTTACAAATCCATATTGGTCTTCCTTTATTATGTTAGGTATGATCTTCTCTAATCTATTTGCCAATATTTTTGCAAAGATTTTATAATCCTGATTTAGTAAACTAATAGGTCTATATGAGCCCACTTCCTCTGGGTCTTTATGTGGTTTAGGGATTACCACTATTTCTGATTGCCTCCATGAATCTGGGGCTTTTTTCCCTTTCAATATTCCATTAAATACCTCTTGGAGCTCTGGGGCCAATATGTCTACCATCTCCTTATAGAATTCACTTGTGAAACCGTCTAGGCCTGCGGATTTGCCCTTTTTCAATTCTTTAATTACATCCTTTATCTCCTGTAGTGTTATTTCCTCCCTTAACATAATTTTATCATTTTCTTTAAGTGTTGTTCTTATATCTTCCTCATATATGACTATGTCCTTTTTTTTATACAGCTCTTTATAAAAGGTCTCGAAGGCTTTTACTATATCTTTTGAGTTGCCAGTTCTTTGGCCATTCACTTTAATATTTTCTATCTTTTGCCTTACCTTCCTGTTTTTCAAATAGTTAGTTAACCTTCTGGCCGAATTAATACTATTTCTATGGAAGTCATTTCTTACCATTGCTTCTCTCTTCCATAATGTAACTGAGTCCAACTCATCTAATTGTTTTTTAATTGTTGTTATCTGACTCTGATTTGTTCTTTTTGCAACCTCTCCAGTTCCTGAATTTTAGATTGTCTTTTTAGATAGCGTTCTCTTTTGATGTACTTTCCCTTATTTATGCAGTGTCCCCTTATCACCACCTTCGTGGCATCCCACAGGGTATTAGTTGGGACAGTCCCTCTATTCTCCTCAAAATATAATCTTATCTGCTCCATCATATAGCTCCTATCTTCCTCTTTAGCCATTATTAAATTATTGTACCTCCAAGTTCTACTTTTTGTTTTTTGATTACCTTCTATTTCTATAGTGATTGGTGCATGATCCGATATCCAGATTGGGTGCGTTGTAATTTTTTTATAGTCAGATTGCTGCTTTTTTCTACAATTATGTAATCTATGCATGATGGGGTTTTGTGCCGGCTGGATACATGGGTGGGTTTTGGCTGCTGTCCTATCAATTCATGTGCTTCCCTCAAGCCCCAATCTCCTATTTTAATTGCCTTATTTTTGGTCAGATCCATGTTCAAATCTCCTGTCATAATTAATTCTCCCTCTGCAAATTGCTTAGTTTTTTTAACTAGCCTGGCTAAAAATTTCTTTGTCCTTTATTGGGTGCATATATATTTACCAATGTAAATTTCTTCCCCTCTAATCTGAATTTAGCCATCACATATCTCCCTTCCCTGTCTGTCTTTCTTTCTAGTACCTCTACTCTAAGTTTCTTATGAGTCATTATTGCCACTCCTCTGGCCTTGGTGTGGCTCCTAGCTTCCGCTAACATCATCCAGGTCGAGTCTTTTAGCAAAGGCTTGTTGTCATTTCTTTTCTTATGTGTAAACACAGAACATCAGTTTTTTGCTCTCTTGCCAACTTGGCTATCCTATATCGTTTAATTTCTGATGTTAAACCATTGACATTCAGTGATAAAAATTTTATTGTTTTATCCATATCCCACATGAATTAAGGCTTTGACATCTCGTGGCTGTGAAAAATTTGAATGGTTAATTAGTTTACCTTTCCCCTTCCCCCCCCCCGTGGTTGAGAGTAAAGGTGGAAAGAAAATCTCTTCCCCTCTCTCCACTGCATGGGGTGCACGCATCCCCCCTCCTCCTCCTTCTTGATACTGTAAAAAATGATAATACTATTAATAGTCATTAGCTCAATCAATAAAGGTATACTTCCCTTAATTGGTTATCGGGAGCTGGTCCTGAGGCGTTTCCCTCCTCTCTCTGAAGTTCCTTCGTCGCCATCTTCAGGAACCCCCGATTCCTCTTCCATTTCTTGCTCTCCCATATCGTCTGTGTTGATACCTAATTGTTTAAGTAGTTCCTTTGCCTCTGTAGTGTTCCTTGCCATAAGTCGCTTTCCTTCCCGAAATATAATTATCGAGGATGGATAGCTCCATGAAAATTTAACGTTATTTGCATAAAGCTTTTGGGCAAAGGGGCGCATGAAGTTTTTTTTTCCTTAAGGTCTCTTGACAAAAGTCTTGTTTCACCCAGACTTTTCTTCCTCTAAAAGTCAGGTCTTTCCTCTTCTTTAGTGCCGTATATATTTGCTGTTGAATTTTCTCTCTGGTAAATTTAATTATTACATCTCTAGGGGCCCCTCCCCTCCCATTCCTTTGTAGTCGATGCACTCTCTCAACATCCTCTGTTTTTATTTCTACTTTGTTTTTCTGCATCCACTGTATCAGAGATTCCTCCAGTTTATTTACGGAAATTTCTTCAGATATCCCTGATAAAATAAGGTTAGCTCTCCTGTTTCTGTCTGACAAGTCATTTATTTGGCGGTTCAGAGCGGTTATTTTTTGCTCATTAGCTTCAGCAAGCTCTTTGGCTGTTGTAGCTGTCTGCTTTATAAAAGCTATTTCTGTGCCTATTTTGCTAATTTCTCCACGTAGTGAGTTTAACTCACTACTAATTTTTTCTTGAAAGGCAAGGACTGTATTTTGGAGTCCTGCAATTTGTTCAGATAGGTCCTTAATTGTCTTCGCCATATCTGGTTCAAAGCTTTGGGAGTGGCCTTAAGAATCTCAAGGCTTTCCTTTCTAGCACAGCAATAAATTAGTTTCTTACCACTCTGAAGTTGCTCTAGCCAGCTGCTTCCTGGTTATCAGCCTCTTATCTGGGTTTGCGTAGTATTTACAAACTTTGAGCTATAAATTCTTTAGTTCGAAGGAGGAGCTCGGAGGAAACACAGCCGGCTTGGTTTAACGCATGCATGCAACCCTAATCTACTTGTGTTTTCGGCTTTGAATCTATACATATCCCCTGGTGTTTTAATCACATGCCTTTTTGAGTTGTACATAAAGGACAGTCCTTGTGGTATTTCCCATCTGAATCTGATATTCAATTGTTTCAGCTTATCCACCAACTTCTTATATTTCTTTCTGTCCTGCAAGATGGACCTTGGGAGTTCTTTCATTATTATCTTTTTACCATCAATTTCCAATGGCTGAGAAAACTGCTTCTTAAATATGTCCTCTTTCATTTTCTTTGTCACAAATTGAACAATGACATATCTTGGTAATTTTTTCCTTTGAACATAAGCAGAATTCACTCTGTATATAAGATCAAAATTGTAATCCAACTCCCCTTTGTCTTCTCCCATGTATTCAGTCAAAGTTTCCATCACTTCAGACTTCCGGTCGGAGAAAATGGCGAATTGACACACTTTGCGAGTTGTGCAGAGTGTACTGCGGCATCTGACGACAGTCTGGGCTCTATCTGGCCCAGCGCAGCACTCTCCAGGCGGGGGAGTGGCAAGCAAGCAGCGAAGCCTGAGGGGGGTTGAGATCGGTGTGGATAAGCTTCGGAGGAAGCTTGTTTACACTTTGATCTCCCTCCGTGAAGAGGGCAGTTGCAAATCAACTCTACAGATGCCAGCCGGGCTGAGAATTCAGCATAAATTCGCCATCTACCGATCTCTTTATCATCTGATTAACATCGTTTACAGAAGAAGCACCGCGAAACCCCGAGACTACAAGCAAGGTAACAAACAAACGATTAAGCGCTTACCGGTTTAAAGGAGACTGTGACATTGAAACGTACGGATAAGCGTTGAAACCTTTAAGGAACTATTTCGCTTGAATTAAAAGTAAAAAGAAAGCTTTCCGTTAGAGAAAAAGGCTGAAAAGAGACTTTGTTTTGCATTCCTGTGGTCAGCTAAGTCTAAACGCTACGTAGTAGAAACGAAACTAACTGTGACTCTGTGATACAGGAAGTGGGCTAGAGTGGAGGTTTTTAGAGGCTGCTGTGTTTGAAGCGGATGGACATTTTATTGTGTGACACCACCTTTACCGGAAGTTGGATTACAGAGACGGACAGGTGAACAGGAAGTTTGAAAGGAGCCTACTCTAGCCGGAAAACCATAGAGAAATTGCGCCCGACATTTTGGGGAGGACTAAAATTTAAAATGTTATTTTCAAGCCGAAAAAGTGTTTAAACAAGTTCTAAAGGTGGCGATTTGGCTTGAAGACTGCTAACATAAAGTCTGACTAATATTGAAGTGACCTCCAAGACGGATTTGAGAACAAGACCTAGAGCTGCTTCATCACCTAGCCCAAGAATGACTGCAAAGGAAAAAAAGAGTGGCAAGCAGCTATGGAAGCGATGGAAAAACGGATGACTGAGAATCTTGGAAAACAAATAGAATCACAGTTGCAACAACAATTGGAGCAAATAGAGCAAGTGCAAATCCAAGTACAGAAAAAAATATGGAAGAATTGAAAGAGCTGGTACTTACAGAAGTGTCAGGGATTAAAAAAGATACAGCAGAACTTAAAAAGGAAGTCAAAAGTCTGGTGACAAAATCTGAAGATATGGAACAAAAGGTTAAAAAAACCTTGTCAGAAAATGTAAGGCTGGAGACCATGATGGATTACAGGGCTACTCAGAATCACTTGAGATTGAGAGGGATTGAAGAGGAGGAAGATCAAGATCTACGGGCTCTAGTAATTAAGACATTGACAACTTATATAGGGGAAGATGAAGGAGATCTGGATGCAGACTTTGACTTGATCTACAGAGTAAATTCAGCTTATGCCAAAAGAAAGCAATTACCTAGAGATGTAATTGTTCAATTTGTGACAACAAAGATGAAGGAAGACGTTTTCAAGAAACAATTTACACAACCGTTGGAAATTAATGGAAAGAAAATAATAATTCTGAGAGAAATTCCGAGATCGATTCTACAAGATAGAAAGAAATTCAAGAAATTGACAGACAGGCTAAAAGAAATGAATATTAGGTTCAGATGGGAGATTCCATATGGACTTACATTTATGTACAACTCGGTGAGATCAACTCTTAAATCTGAAGGAGACTTATATAGATTTAAAGCGAACAATCTGGACGATTTTAAAGATATTTAACTTAATACCATTATGGATTACAAATTTTTATCTTGGAACGTAAATGGACTAAATTCACCAGGTAAAAGAAGACTGGTGAATCATTGGCTGGAAAAACAAAAATGTAATATAATTTGTTTACAAGAAACACACATAAGAAAACAAGACGACAAATATCTGATTAATAAAAAATTGGGAGAAGAATTTCATTCTTCAGCAGTTAACAAGAAAAAAGGAACAGTGATTTATATTTCAAAAGATTTGGATCCTAAACAAATTTTTTCCGACAAAGAAGGAAGGTATGTTGGCGTGGAAATCTGTATGGATAGAAAAAAGACATTGCTTGTTAATATATATGCACCCAATGGTGCAAAAGAGACTTTTTTAATGATTTGACTAAAGAGTTGGAATGTTTAAATTATGACCAAATTGTTCTTGCGGGAGACTTTAATGGTACAGTGAACAACACATTGGATAGAAAGTCCAAAGCAAGTGGAGAGACAGTTGGAAAGTTACCAAAAAATTTCTTTCAACTGATGAAGCAAGAGAAATTAGAAGATGTTTGGAGGAAGTGGAATCCTAAGACTAAGGATTACACGTTTTATTCGAATAGACATAATTCCTTTTCTCGAATTGACATGATTTGGATGTCAGAGGAGATGGCGCAAAAAACTTATAAAATACAAATTTTACCGAAAACTAACTCTGATCATAATCCCCTACTTTGGATATCTAAAGCAAAACCTAAACAGTTATTTTGGAGAATTAATGAAGATTTACTGGATCAAAAACAAATTAATGAAATCTTAAAAAAGGAAACGAAAAGTTTTTTTGAACTGAATTTGAATAAAGGCACGGATATACAAGTTGTATGGGATACATATAAAGCAGTAATGAGAGGTATGCTTATCTCTCTGAACTCCAAAGATAAAAAGCAAAAGATCCAGCAACAGAAAGACCTTTATGAAAAAATTCGACAAAAAGAAAAGGAATTAAAAAAAAGACCAGGGAAGAAGAAAATTATTAAAGAGATCCACTTCCTGCAAGATCAGCTGAATGTTCTTTTAAACAGAGAATTATATTGGAATTTAAAAAAATTACAGCAAAAAGCATTTGAGGGTGCAAATAAACCAGGAAAGTTTTTGGCATGGCAATTGAAAAATAGAAAAGATAGGAATTTTATATCTAAGATTGTTGAAGATGGAAAGGAGGTGATGAGCCTGAATGGTATAAAAAGAGCTTTTTTAAAATACTACGCCAAACTATTTCAAAAGAAAGGAATTGACCAACAGAAAATCAAGAAATATTTGGAGACGATAGAAGTTCCAGAGCTGGGAAAACAAATTAAAGAACTATTAAATGGTTTAGTAACGAAAGAAGAAGTGACAATGGCGATAGAAGACGCAAAGTTGGGCAAAGCTCCAGGACCAGATGGCTTTACAGCAAAATTTTATAAGAAATTTAAAGAGGAGCTAACCCCTATTTTAGTACTTCTGTCAAATGAGATAAGACAGACCAAGCGGATCCCAGATTCATGGAAGGAAGCAAACATTTCATTGATACCTAAAGAAGGTTTGGATTTGACTCAAGTAAAGAATTATAGACCAATATCGCTATTAAATAATGACTATAAATTATTTGCAAAAATAATTTCAGAGAGATTGAAAAAATATTTGAAAGATACAATAGCGGAAGAACAAGCGGGATTTTTACCAAATAGACAAATTAGAGACAATCTAAGAGTGGTGATAGATGCAATTGAATATTATGACAAGCATCCTGAAAAAGAAGTTGGATTCCTCTTCTTAGATGCGGAAAAAGCTTTTGATAATTTAAATTGGGAGTTTATGCTACAAGTTATTGAAAAAATGAATATTGGACAGTCCTTTTTAAACATGATTGTGGCAATATATTCAGAACAAAAAGCAGCTTTGAATATAAACAAAGAAAAGACGGACTTTTTCCGAGTCCAAAAGGGAACACGTCAAGGCTGCCCGTTATCCCCGTTGTTATTTATTTGGATATTGGAAATATTATTGACAGCGATAAGAAAAGATGACAGTATTGAAGGACTTATAGTGAAAGGTTTCGCCTATAAATATAGGGCATTTGCAGATGATGTAATGTTTATGATTCAAGACCCAATTGAGAAAATACCACAATTGATGGAAAAAATTGAAGAATTTGGTTCAGTTGCGGGATTTTATGTCAATAAAAATAAAACTAAAGTGATGTGCAAAAATATGACGAAACAAAGACAAACAGAACTTCAAGAGAAAATACAATGTGAAGTAGTCACAAAGACTAAATATCTTGGAATTGATTTAACCATGAAAAATATTGACTTGTTTAAAAACAATTATGAAAAGGTGTGGCATAAGATTCAGCAAGATATGAAGAAATGGGATACTTTGAATTTATCATTGATGGGAAGAATCGCGACTGTAAAAATGAATATCTTGCCGCGTTTGATGTTTTTGTTTCAGACTATTCCAATACTAAAACAAAGGAAAATACTGGATTCGTGGCAGAAAGAATTATCCAAATTTGTATGGGCAGGAAGAAAGCCAAGGATTAAAATGAAAATCTTATGTGATGCAAGAGAGAGAGGAGGCTTACAATTACCAAATTTAAGACTGTATTATGATGCCGTCTGTTTAACATGGTTGCAACAGTGGATTAATTTGGAGAATAAGAAGTTATTGGCTCTTGAAGGACATGATAATAAATTCGGATGGCATGCATATTTATGGTATGGAAAAGTAAAAATGGATAAATTTTTTAAACACCACTTTGTAAGACAATCACTGTTCGAGACATGGACGAGATATAGAAAATTCTTCTCAGAAGAAAGACCACTTTGGATTGTACCAGCTGAAGTGATTAATCCATATTCAAGAAACCAAGGACTAGACTGGCTACCTTATAAAAATCTTTTAAAATCTGAAGGGAAAAATTTTGTGTTAAAAGACAGATTTGATGTTGAATTTGAATATGATTGGTTGAAGTATAGACAGATTTATGATTTATTTAAGACCGATAAAAGAGAACATGGTTTTAGAGAAAAGAATATTGAAATTGAAACTGTATGGCTTGAGAAAGATAAAAAAATGATTTCTAAACTGTACAAGGTGTTATTGAAATGGTATACTGAGGATGAAGTTGTAAAGGAGCAAATGATAAAATGGGCAGTAAATGTTAATAATGAGATATTAATGACATCTTGGGAATACTTGTGGAAAAAATCAATGAAAATTTCAACGTGTGTAAATGTTAAAGAGAATTGTTATAAAATGATGTATAGATGGTATATGACGCCTAAAAAAATTGCTATTATAAATGAAAGTATGTCCAACAAATGTTGGAAATGTAAAAAACATGAGGGGTCTTTTTACCATATGTGGTGGACATGTGATAAAGCAGTAAAGTATTGGACAGAGATCCACAATGAGATACAAAAAATTTTGAATTGTACTTTTAAGAAAGACCCACAGATGTTATTGTTAGGTCTTAAAATGGAAGAAATAAATGTAGCCAAGAGAACATTACTATGGTACTTGACTACAGCAGCAAGACTGACTTTTGCTCAATGTTGGAAACAAGATAAAGTACCTGAAACATGGGAATGGATTAAAAAGACGTTGTTCTTAGCAGAAATGGATAAATTAACAAGAAAATTAAACAACGAAGAAGATGAAACTTTTTTTGAAGACTGGAAAGACTTTCAAAAATACTTATTGAAAAATTGGGACATTAAATGTGGTTTGATTTGTTTTGATAGTTATTAAGTGGAAAATGAAATAGAATTAGATTTCTGAATTGTTACCGTTTGATAGAGAAAATAAGTTTAGAAATAATTGTAACAGAATAAGAGAGATATTAATGGGGTTGGAGCGGTGCGGGAAGTCTTGTTTGGGGGGGGAGAAGGGAAATTTGAAAAATGGGTATGTAGGTTGGTTGAAAATGTTTGAACATGTGATATATCCAATAATAAATTGTATTTACCAAAAAAAAAAAAAAAAAAAAAAGTTTCCATCACTTCAGTACGTATATCCTCTCCCACTTTTTCTTCAATGCCTCTCAATCTCAGCTGATTTGACATTGCTTTATATTCCACAACTGCCTCAAGGTTCTGATTACTCTGTCCATTCACTTCAATTTCCCCCCCCCCAAATCTTGTGTCTTTTGCTCTATTTCCGTTGATTTAGTCGCCAAAGCTTTAACTTGACTACTTGTATTTTCCACTTCTTTTTTAAATTCTGCCACTTCTGCAAGTACTAACTCTCTCAAGGCTGCCAGATTTTTCTCCTGAACTTCTTCTAAGTGTTCCAGCTGTTTTTCCATCTTCTCATCAAATTGCTTTTCCAGTTCTTTGATCATACTGTGAATTGCTCCTAGCATACGCTTCTCCATTTGATCTATTGCTGCCTGCCATTCTTTCTTATCTTTGCCAGCCATACCTGGACTTGCAGCTGACGCCGCTCTTTGCCAGAGTTTTGGATCCGTTTTGGGAATTTATCGATACAGTTCAACCAGCTTAACACTTCTCTTCCAATTCCTCTTTGTTTCGCTGTTTCTAACAGTCTTTTTTCTCTTAAAAACACTTTTTAAATTTAGTCCTCTACAAAATGGCAGGTGCAATTTCTCTATGGTTTTCTTGGCTAGAGTAGGTTCGTTTTACACTTCCTGTTTCCGGTCCCCCATTTAAAATGTCCTACCGGATACACTTCCGGTCCACTTCAATTTCAGTCCTATCGGATACACTTCCGGTCCACTTAAAATCCGGTCCTCCAACACAGTCTCTAGCCAGATTCTGTTTTCAGCCGGACACAGTTAGCTGTTACACCTCAGTCTCGCGATCTTCCCTGTTACTTTCGCTCATTCACTGATCTCCGCCTCTGACCGCAGGAATGTTCAACAAAGTTAATTTAGTCCGTTTTTAGCGCTTTAACCAGCTCTTCACTTTTTATCAATGTTTAAAGTCTTATGCGCTTAACCGCCTTGCTCAAAACTCACTAGATTTTCTCCCCAGTAAGCAAATCGTTACGGTTACCTTAGATGTTTATCTTGGGACTTCGCACCGTTCCTTTTTACTTCCACTGTTAGATCATTTCTCAAGAGATCAGGAAATGGCGAATTTAAGCTGATTTGTCAGCTCGGCTAGCTTCTTTAGTGCTGATTAGCAAAAGCCCACTCCTGAGAGGAGATCAAGGCGTAAACAAGCCCCCTCCGGGACTTTGCGGATGCCGATCTCAACTCTCATTTGGACCTCGATACTTGCTTGGTGACCCCCTGCCTGGGGGTTGCTGCGTTGGGTAGTAAAACTGCCCAAACTGTCAGAAGAAGCTGCCGTCCACTCCGCACGGTTGCAGGAGTGCGTCAGTTCACCATTTTAGTCTGACCAGAAAGCGTTTTCCTAACTTTAAAATCCCCTGTATAATCAGCAAAACCTGATGATCTGCTGGCATAGGCCAAGGAAGACAGCTGACCCTTGATAGTCCTTACTGCCAAACCCCTCTTCATAGAATACACACAAAACTGAATTAACTGAGGCACTGGGATGGGCCAAACCTGAGGCAGACCCATCAACTGCCTGAAGGTTATAAATTCCTGACCAGCCCTCTTATATGATTTCCTAATCTATGGTGCCAAGGTTAGTCCAATTGCCTGATTGGACTCAGCCCTCCAATCTCCCAAAAACTCACGGGCATCCTTATGGGGGACTGATCTGCTTCCGGGGCCAACCGATGGAACCTCTTGATCTATTTTCGGGAGAGAGCATCATCATATTAGCCCCTGGTACATGCTGCACTTTAAACAAAATATTGTTTTTGAGGCAGATTAAAGTGAAGGCCCTGACCAATGTCATGACCTGGGTCGACTTAGAGGTCAGTGAATTAATAACATGAATTGTGCCAAGATTGTTGCACCAGAAATGGACTATATGTCCAGCAAACTCTGCTGCCCACAGCCCTACTGCTACCACAATTGGGAAGAATTCCAGAAAGGTTAAGTCTTTTACCCAACCCGCCCAAAACCAATCCCGTGGCCACTCCTCAGTGCACCACTACCCTCTAAAATAAACTCCAAAACCAGTAGAACCCGCAGCATCCAAAGCTACTTGTAGCTCCGCCTCAACTAAGAGATCCTCCTGTCAGAAGGAAACCCCATTGAAGGATTCCAAGAAATTGTGCCAAACTAGGAGGTCCTCCCTCATTCCCTTTGTGACCCTAGTCCTATGGTGGGGAAGGTATAAGCCTGCCATGGCATCACAAAGGCGACACACAAACGCCCTGCCTGGGGCCACAACTTTACAAGCAAAGTTCAGGTGACCAGCAAGGCTCTGGAGCTCCAACAAAGTTATTTTTTTGAGCTTAGCAGCTTGACCGATTAACTTTTTTAACTCCTGAAGCTTATCCCAACTGACCTCTAGTATCCAATTCAATCCCTAAGTATGTTAGTACCTTGGTGGGACCCTCTGTCTTCTCATGGGCCAGCGGGACTCCCAGCTCTGTGGACAAAGAATTAAAGGAGTCCAGCAAGAACTGACAGTGCCCAGTACCTGTACCATCCACAAAGAGGAAGTCATCTAGGTAGTGCACAGTGCTGTTCAGCCCTGTCCTAAAATGCAGAGCCCATTCTAAAAACGTACTAAATTTCTCAAAAACCGCACATGACACGGAACAACCCATAAGAAGAGCCTGGTCCATGTAAAACTTGTAGTCAAAAACAAAACCCAACAATTCAAAATCCCCAGGGTGAACAGGAAGAAGCCGGAAGGTGGATTTAATATCACACTTGACAAGATCTGCATCCATCCCACAGCTACATACAACTTGTATCACCTGGTCAAATGATGTGTACCTTACAGAACAAAGCTCATCAGGTATGGCATCATTGACTGACCCACCCTGAGGGTAGGATAGGTGATGGATGAGCCTATACTCACCCAGAGCCTTTTTAGGCACCACCCCTAAAGGTGACACCCTCAAGTTGGGACATGGGGGAGCCACAAAGGGGCCCAACACCCTACCTTCCTTACATTCCTTAGCAATTTTTTGCCACACCATGTCTTCCATCCCCCTGATAGATTTAAGATTGGGAGCACGAAATGGCCTCCTGTCCCCCTGGTAAGGTATTCTAAAACCAAACATAAACCCTTCTAACAAATACTTACCCACCTGTCGACAGGCAGGCCAACCTTGAAAGCCTAATGGGAATAGGACTTTCCCCCCCCAGCCCCTTGCTGGCCTCCGCCACCAATGTTACACTTCCCACCCCTGTTGCATGACTTAGATCTTGGCCTGCAGCAACTAGAAAGTGGGTGGGGGCCTGCACATAGTGGGCACTCGTGCTGAAAGGAACAAACCTTTCTACTGCATGTGCCCTGTGAAGTAAACTCCCAACAAAGCGGGTGCCTTTGAGGTGCCTGCCCGCTAGGTGCTCTAGCTGAAACCTGACCTTGCAAATGATGGGCCACATGACCGCTGTCCAAACGGTTCCCAACCGCTGGCCTAGCGGACGCCATAGTCTCAAACCACAGGTGGGGTTGAATCTGATCCCATCTCCAGGTCGGATTCATGGCGGCCTGCATTCTGAAGCCCTCATGATATTCGAGCCATGCCATCCCAGTAAAGCAGTTATATACTTTATAAATTATGTCCATGTACTTGAGCATCTGCAATGCCCTCCAGGATTGTTGATAGACAATGATCCCTGTATATATAAGGAACCCTGGATGCCAGCTGGCCCACATCCTATCTGCCCTCCTTTTTTTAATGCGCTCCTTTTCACGCTCATCTAAATCCTCCTTATCTTTTTTGTCCAGTTCTCTAAAAAGGAGGGTAAAAACGTTGACAAAATCTCCTTTAAGGATCTTGTCTTGTGTGGCAGCGGACAGGTGGTCACCCAGGGGAAGCTCCAGCTCACCACTAGGCAAAGCTTTCACCAGCGCATGCTCGTACTCTAGTTCCGCACCGCATGTGCAGCCTTGCTGCGGGCCCCGCCACCCCTGTGATGACTGTGACCTGCATCCTCCTGAACCAAAGGCACTTCCACTGTGAAGGTGAAGGCCCAGAGCCACCTTGGGCCCCCGAGCCCCAGGGCCACCTTTTTGGCTCCTTGCTTTGCTTACCGTCCTTGGAATGGGGGCCCTTATAGACCTCCAGCTGGCACCCATCATCAGTGTCATCCACCTGTTGACCACTCCCCTGCCAGTCACTGGAGGGCCCCTGGCCGTCCTCCATCATGTCCAAACGTGCTAGGATCCTAGCCTGAAATGCAGGAGACTTAGTTTTTGCCATTTTGGTGCCCACCGGTGCCGGGTCAGACTTCCCCCGTTGTCTTTCCAAAGCATCCAGGCAAGCCAGGATAGCAACATTAATGGGATCTGATTCCTCATCTGTCGAGTCGTGCCTAGCCCTTGCCTTTCCAGGCACCATGCCGCTTATGGTATGGCAAAGTCACACTTAAGATGAAGGTCCAGGAGCCTATGCCAAAAGCATCAAAGCCTTGCACTGCAGGAGGAAGGTTATAAGTATCAACCACTAGGGGGAGTCTTAACAAAAACTGTAACCTCAGGAAAAATTCAACCAACTATGCAGAACTCAAGTTGCCCAGCAACAGCCTCCAGGGGGCAACATGAAGGGCCTTACTATGTTAACCTTACCAACTGCCCTGTAAATGTAATATTCAAAAAAGAGATGTGGGAGCCTGTGGAAGTCTGGTGCATGAATTGGCCACCACTAACTACCAAAAAGGGGGCCGACAGGTTTCCCCCCGTGGATCTTGTTTGAACTCATTGGGGCAGGCCTGCACAGATGCCTCCTGCCTGGGGCAGTTCTCTAAGCAGGCAGAAGCATGCTGCAGCCACAGAGTTCTACTGCTGCCTAGAGAACAATGGAGGGAATAGGGGCAACCTGTTTGGGGACCCATAGAATTGGACCCCCTGGTCCAATGTTCTTGAAACTTGGTGGGTATCTTGGGGAGAGGCTCCATCATCTGCCCTATACGTTTGGAGCCTATCCGTCAAACCCCCTCCCCTCCAGCCCCCAGAATATACCCTATGTTTTCACCATTGACTTCAATGCCCCATAGGATATAATGGAGCTGAAATTGACATTCGGCTGCCTGAAAGACTCCCCGGGACGCCGTTTGGGGGCGGGGCTTGGCTCCTGACCTCCCGGAGCTGGGCTCTGGTGCGCTCCCCCCCAAAAGACCCCTGCCCCCACCAATCAGTGGACTGCTGAGTCACAGTGACTGCACACTGTTCAGTGCCAGGCAGAACAAATTGGGACTTGTCCTCTGAGTACATCAGCTGACAGGTAGCTGTCAATTTAGATTCTAATGATCTAGCTACTGGAGATTAACATACAACACTCCCCCTTAAGCTTCAGTAGGTAGGATCATGTTGAGTTTCCCCCTAAGGTTCAAGAACTGTACTTCATTCAAGCCCTTAGTAAACATGTCTGCAACATTTTCACTAGACATACAGTGTTGTAATGACACTATTTTTCTTTGGACAGTGTCCCTAACATTTTGGTATCTTATGTTAATGTGCCTAGATTTAGGCCTTATACCTTGGGCATCTGCTAACATTTCAGCTGCAGTATTGTCACATTTTACAATCACAGGCATATCATGTTTTACATCAAAATCTGTTAACAGTTGTAGCCATTCCATTTGTACAGTACATTCATTCAAGGCCGCAAATTCGGACTCACACGTACTGGTAGAAACAAAACTCTGTTTTACAGATTTCCATATCACCAATGATCCATGCACAAAGATTACATAGCCACTTATAGATTTTGCATCATGATTGGAGCCCCAATTTGAATCACTATAACCCAAAACCTGTTGTGCATTGTTTGAACCCAATACAAGTTTGCATTTCCTGGTTCCCTTTAAGTACCTTAAAAGCCTTTTTGCTGCATTCCAGTCCCGTTTGTATGGTTTAGCACTTTTTTGGCTAAGTGCATGAACAGCATAACAAATATCTGGCCGAGACCATGTAGCTAAATAGTTTAAAGAACCTATCAATGACTGGTACAATTGTTTCTGTTCAAAAACTTCATCTTCAGGTTCTCTAGCATAGCTAGTAGAGATTGGTGTGGACACTGGTTTTGCATCAAGCATATTATATCTTTCCAACAATTTTACAATCTTGTTTTCTTGGCATATTTCAAAATAACCATCAGAGTTTCTGCTGATATCCATTCCCAGATAATGACTGATTGTACCAAGGTTTTTCATTTTGAAATATTGTTTTGTTGTACATTCAAACCATGTCAGTTCATCTGCTTGCCCATAGATAAAACACACATCATCTATGAAAAGTACCAAATAACATTTGTTTCCATTGATCACTTTACTGAACATACATGGGTCAGCAAGACTCAGTTTGAACCCCATATCAGTTAAAGTATTTGTTAAACATTGGGTCCAGAGATGACCTGATTGATGCAAACCATAAAGACCTTTCTTTAGTTTCAATACCAAGTTTGGATTTTCATTTACAAAACCAGGGATTTGTTGCATGTACAATGCTTCTTTCAAGTCTGCATTCAAACATGCTGTAGTGAAATCAAAGTGTTGAACGTGCATTCCCTCTATACCTGCCTTATTCAGGGCTACATTTAGAGTATGACTTTTTATTGTGGGCGCAAAAGTTTAATTGAAATCTTCGCCATCGATTTGAGAATAGTCTTGAGTGACTAACCTAGCTTTCTTTTGCGGTTGACCACCCTGTACAGGTTTTAATTTATACACCCATTTGCAACCTATGATTCTACTACCCTCTGGTGCTTCAGCCAGTTCAAACACATCATTTGAACACAATGAATCATATTCAGTTTGCATCGCCTGCATCCAGGCTTGTTTTTCACCTTCAGGCATTACAGAAACATCATAATAACATGTAGGCTCTTTTACACAGACCATATTCACAACTTGTGTTTCAAAACCATACCTCTGAGGAGGAATACCCTTGTTGCTCCTTTCAGACCTTCTAAGAGTACTGGCTTCAGCCTGTACATCACCTGAAACAGTAGACTGAGAAGATGAGCCAGGTTGAGACTCCTCAGAATTTGACACAGTTTGTTGATCACCTGAGAGTGGCAACATTGCCTTTTCACATAGTGTGTTACCATGAATCTTGTGCAAATTCCTTCCCTCAGTGAAGTTGGCAGACCTACTAAAACTGAGTTGGTTATGATCATTGACAAACCTATAGGCCTTCATACCAGACTGGCATCCCATGAAAGTCAAGAGTTTGGATCTATGATCACCCTTCCTGCGCTGGTTCAATGGTATATTTACCCGTGCTTGGGAACCAAACACACGCAGAAAATCTAACTTTGGCATTTTTTGATACAACATTGCATATGGTATGGAATTTGTTACTCTTGTCCATAGCCTATTTGTAACAAAAGTGGCATATTTCAAGGCTTCAGCCCAATACTGTTTAGGCAATTGTGCATCAGCGAGCATGGCATACATAACTGTCTGCAAAGTAGCATTTTTTCTTTCAACAACCCCATTCTCAGCTGGCGTGCTAACATTTGCCACACGATGCTTCACCCCTAGATTGCTTAACCATTGTTTCATTTTGTTTGACATAAACTCTGAACCCATGTCAGTTTGTATAGCTTTTAGATCTCCTAATTGGTTTTTTACCTTCTTGTACCAATATTTCAGTGACTCAAAAGCATCAGACTTATGTTTTAAAATATAAGTCCAAACATATCTTGAATAATCGTCAACCATCGTTAAGGCAAAGCGATTACCAGACACACTGGGTGCAAAAGGACCTATGATATCAACATGTACTAGTTGCAAAGGATAAGTTGACTCCCTTTCGCTTTTGCGAGCCACAGGATAAGCATGAGATTTAACTTGTTTACATATTTGGCAATCAAGAAAAGTATTACAAGCCTTAACACCTTCTCTACCTGTTAAAGCAAGGGTTTGATTAATTGCTTGGAAGGAGGCGTGGACTAACCGGCGATGGAGGAGATGTAGGCACTCATGATGTGGATCCTTATTTCCAGGAACACTTGCTGTAGCTGCAAGAACAGAGCTATTCAATACATACACCTCATTTACAAGGTTAGCTTTTGCAATTTCCCTTCCACCTTTCTTAATAAGACATTGCTCCCCCCAAAAAGTGATTTCAAAGTTGGCACGATCCAGTGCCAGAACACTAAGCAAATTACTTTCAAGGGTTGGTACACAAATTATGTTCTGGAAGGTGTGGTTTAAACCCGGCAGAGTCAGTTCTCCAGAACAAGTCACTTGAGCAACGTGACCATCTGCAAGACTTACGTGTTGCAGTTGAGCGTCCCATACATTCATCAGCATGTCAGGACTGTTCACATTTGTGACAGTTGCTCCACTGTCAAGAACCCATTTACACTTGTCTTCCTCTTTGGTAGTGACAAGAGACACAGTAGGACGACTCGAAAATGTGTCAGAGCGACCACCAAGGTTGTTCCTTTTATTTGAAGGACAGAATTTTTTCAAATGTTTTGTTGAGCCACACAGATAACAACGTTTCACTCGCAGGGCTTTAGCTGGCTCTATCTGTTCCTCCTTTACACTCCTGCTGCAGCTTTTACTCCCACTGGCAACTCCCACAGGCACAGGGTCAGGAGGGTCTTCAACATACAGCCAAATCCCCTCTCTAATGAGGTAATGCTTCATTTTAAAAGCCCAAACGTCATAGTTTGTAGAGGTTAATTTGTCCACCACTTGCATAGCTGGCATGAGAGCCATAATTCACTCCCGACTCACCAACACTCACAAGCTGGAACTGCCATCTGTTCCCCGACATGGCTCTTGCTGCACACAGGCTTGTCCGGGCAGGTCACTCCCCCCACTCCTGGAGAATGCAGTAACCATCCACCTCAGATCCTGGACTCACAGCTGCACACACCGCCTTTCAGCACGGCTCACCGGCGTTCCTTGGAAAGCAGAGCTGGTTGTTCGCACCAAGCTGGCTCTCCTTCAGACTAGGCCGAGTCCTTAGCAGGCTGGGTTCGAACCCGTTAAGGCTGGGCCCATAACCCTGTTGGGGAGTGTGTGTCTTAATGGTTCAAGCCCCCAAACCTTTCCTAGGACTTCCCAGCCACCAGTCTCTCACCTGCTTGCACTGCAGATCCAGCAGAGGAACCTCTTATAGTAACCACACACAGGCAGTCCAGTGGTACACTATATACAAGAGTTTTATTCACAGTATTCACAAGCAAAGTGCTACGCCAGGCATCCAATATACAGAAGGAGAAAATATGACAGTAACACAAAGACTTATATACAAACCCCCACCAATCAGTGGACTGCTGAGTCACAGTGACTGCACACTGTTCAGTGCCAGGCAGAACAAGTTGGGACTTGTCCTCTGAGTACATCAGCTGACACTAGCTGACAGGTAGCTGTCAATTTAGATCCTAATGATCTAGCTACTGGAGATTAACATACAACATGGCCCCACCCACCCAGCTCTGCGACAGTCAGTGTCGCAGTGCAGTTGTCTATCTCCCCTTTCTCTGGGTGGCAAAGCCGCCCATGTGCTCCAGCAGCGCTGCCATGAGCGCACGAACCTCAGTGTCTTTCTTTGCATCAACTGAACCTGATATCTTCAGTATCTTGCAATGCTTTTCTTATTTATTTACTTTTTATCCTGCCCTTTCTCTAAAGAGTTCAGAGGCCTTTTTGTCCTCACAATACTCTTGCTAGGTATGTTAGGCTGAAAGACAGTAACTGATAACCAAGCAGTTTACAGGGCTGTGATGCAGACTTGATCTTGTGCCTCATCAATCCTAAACTAAGATTACAATGACCTAGCAGATTGGCTGTTATACAAGTAGGAAACAAGACAGTCTCATATGAACAGGAGTCAAGGGAGAAGTCAAGGAAAATTAGTGTCTTATTATTAAGCAGATACCTTGCACACTAGACTTTAAAGGACTATGCAAAAGAGGTAGGGGACACTGACAATTAACAGCAAGTGAGTGATGCAGGTGGACTGAATAGCTGAAAAGACATCCCTGGTTCAGCCATTTCTAGTTGCAGTTCCCACCTATTCAAGACTCTTACTGCAGTGGGGAGAGTCTCCTAATTTGTTGGTTGATGGAGTACAAAGAAGTCCCACTGGATTGCTATCTGGACACATTGGGCAGCTGTAGGCTTTGGCTCAGAAAATAGCCTGTACCTTTAAGAAGAATTGGGGAAAAGCTCTCCAATTTCAGTGTAGGAGGATCTTGGCTGAAGTCCAGAAAGAGAAGTAGTCATGAAGACTAAGATTAATAAGGAGGGAGCTGACAGCCTGCAAGACCGATAGTAAGTTCAGTAAGGCTTTTGGTTTACTTCTGCTATAAAGGAAGCAAGCACCCCTTCAGCCTTGTGCACCCCAGGCAAGCACCTTACTTGTCTTGCCCTTGTTATGGCTCTGCACCTTGCCCTGACTCCAGCCTCTTTCTTCCAGTCTTCAGTCCTTTCATTCACTGCTGAAACATTGCCCCATATGGCCCACATGGAACATGGAAGTATGGTGGGACCTGGAGCTCCCTTGGTATTGCAACTGATCTCCAGACTACAGATATCAGTTTCCCTGGAAGAAACTGTAGCTTCAACAGATGAATGCTATGACTGAGCTCCTTCACTTCCCCAGACTCTTCCATCCCTCTCTTCCCCAGACCTTACCACCCCCAGCCTTCACCCCCAAATCTCCAGGAATTTCCCAGCCCAGGATTGGCAACTCTAGAGGAAAGTGTCACACAGCTGCAGCATCTGTGGCACCCCCCATAATATTACAAACGTTGATAATTCCTGTTTTGTAAAATGCAATCTGACGTTTCCACATCCTCAGCATTAGAACTCGAAATTGCTAAAGCATCAGCTGGTGATAAATACATTATTTAATCTGCAGACAAGGATGTTTTTACTGTCACCATGAATGATAAATGGCTGTGATGCACCACAGCTGCTGAAGGATGTGAATCACTGTCAAAGATTAAGCCTAGATCTCATATTTAGTAGGATCAAAAGGGATTAGAAGCATTTGGAATATGGAATTATACCATAATTGGGTAAATGGAAACACATATTTCCTGTGCAAATATTATCCATGTTATAATGCTTAAAATGCACAAGAGAAATGCATCTCTTTGGCAGATTAATTTGTTCTGGTTCAATTACAGTGTTTTGTTGATGTTATTTATATTCCTCTAATACGTGCATATCTTAAAAATTTAAATCCTTCTTTCAGTACCACCCCGTTCTGCTCCAAACTCTTTGCTATTTTCCAGCAACCTCCCCCCTTTACTTCCTACTCCAAACATCTGCTCTAGCCCACATCCTTTGCCTACTCTGAACTGATTCATTTTAACATGCCAGTCAGAGTTTAGTTGTTGTAGAGCCCAGAGTACGTATGACTACAAGGATGTATCTGAATCACAGCTCTTCTGTGTTGTGATTAATGGTGGCTTGGCATTAGTACTGGAGTTGATCTGGGAATCTCTTGATCAATATGGTTCCAACGTTTAAAGCAGGGGTGGCCAAACCTGCTTAATGTAACAGCCACACAGAATAAACGTCATATGTTTCAGAGCCACAAAACATAGGGCTGCCAGCCTCCAGGTGTAGCCTGGAGATCTCCTGCAATTACAACTGATCTCCAGGCAACAGAGATCAGCTCCCCTGGAGAAAATGGCTGCTTTGAAGGGTGCAGTCTATGGCATTGTACCCTGCTGGAGTCCCTCCCCTCCCCAAAGCCCACCTTCTCCCAGATCCACCCCCAAAGTCCCCAGGTATTTTCCAACCTAGACCTGGTAACCCTAGCAAGACATGAACAAATATCACACAAATGTTTTTATTGAAAAATATGCAGATTTGCTTTTTATAAACATTAAATTGGACTGTGTAAAACAGCCACATGTGGCTCCCAAGCTGCAGTCTGGCCCTGGTTTAACGGGTGTTTAATTCTTAGAACTGAATCCAGTTATTGTCCTTCCACCTAACTCCTCAGTGGGCTGGAAAGGAAGGCACTATGGGATGGGGGGGGAATCATTTCCTTTCATGGTAAGTTAGTGATCAAATGAAAATTCTTACCTGGCTGCTAATTGGGACATGTTGGTGGATAGAGAGAACTATCTCTCCAACTTAGAACTGTAATTCTCACATGGAGGAGGTACGCCCAGTGTGTACGGAGACTTGGAATCTTGATGTAGCATAAACTGAGTGTGCCAGCTTCATTGGCATCGTTTTTCTCTTGCCTTCTTTCCCAGTGTGCATATAGGATTGCCAAGTTTGGATTTCAAAAAATTCTGGTACTGGATAGGACCTGGTGCTGGTCATGAATTGACACCACTCAGGAAAGTGGGTGTGGACAATCCATACAAGCTGTCATTGTTGCATTGCCCTATTGCTGTGCTGTACCACCCATTCTTCCTTTCTTTTCCCAGTTTAACAGACTGGGTGGCCAAAGCTGTGAGAGGTAGTTATAGAAAAACTGTATTTGTGTTCAGAAATCTGTCACGCAGCAGCAGAGCTCAAGAACCTGACACCATAGTGTATATGTTAGCTATGCCACTTAAGAATGTGCAGGTCCTGATTTAGAAACTTTCTATGCTGCCTTCCCATAGAAGAGGCTGCCCAAAGTAGACTTAAATCCTCCCCATTCATTATCAACTATCAACTTTTATTTATTTACTTATTTTATCTATAATTATATCCGTGTTTCCCTCCAATGGGAACCCAAAGTGACTTACACTGTTTTTCACTGTTCTATTTTAGGCTTTTATATAGATTTCAACAACCAACCCTGATAAGAGTTGCCAACTTCCAGGAATTACAACTAATCTCTAGAATACAGAAATCAATTACCCTGGAGAAAATGGCAGCTTCAAACCAAGAGTTGTCAGGTTGCCAACTCCAGACTGGAAAATGTCTAGAGATTTTTGGGATGGAGCCTAGAGAGGGTGGGGTTTAAGGAGGGAAGGGACCTCAGCAGGGTACAATCCCATCTTCCAAAGAGATCAGTTGTAATTTTGAGAGATCTCCAGGCCACATCTGAAGGATGGCAACCCTAGTTGGAACCCTAGGCTCAGAGGTCAAACTTGGTCATTCCTACTCTTTTTCTCTCCCCCTTACCAACCTCCAGGTAGGGCCTCCAGTTCTCCCAGTATTACAGCTGAGCTCCCAACTACAGAGATCAGTTCCCTTGGAAGAAATGGAGGTTTTGGAAGGTGGTCCCCGCTGAACTTCCTCCCCTCCCCAAACTCTATCCGCCTCCGTCAGAAGAGACAAGGTTTCCTGTGAGGATGTGATACAAATTCTTTCCTCAAATGCAGCAAAATTGTGAAAGCACAACTGGGTGACAACATGCCAGATATGGAGCGTCGGTAGGCAAGTCATCCTATTAAAGACAACAGGATTAAAATTATACATACGACGAACAGTAAAAAAAATAGTTCGCAAGACTGGAACGGCTTAAAGAGAGAACTAGGCCCAAGAAGAGCCACGAACTTCCTTGTTTTTTCTCAGCCATGGCTATTCTGCATACTATCCAGCAGGTGGCGCTAGATTTCGATTATTCCCGCCGAGCCCGAGACGCAAGCGCCACACAGCTCTAGACTTACACAGGCACACACAAAGCGGCTGGGCGAAGCTTTATCGGGGCTGCTGGTGTCTTGCTCCAACCCCAAGCCAGAAGCGATACACGCCGCAGCAGCACAAAAGAGGCTGAAGCGAGTGGCGTGCTCAGAGAGCAGCAAAACCCTCTGGCCGAAGGTAAGCAGAGCTGGAGCATCCTGGCAGGCAAACTTAAGAGGCTGGTCGCATTCTTCCCTGACTGAAGGGACTGGTGGCATCCGCGTCTTCTTTATATGCTCAGCTGGAGGGGCGGAGGTGGAAGACTTCTCTTTGGGGAGGAGGGGAGGGAGGGGAGGCAGGGGCCCCGGAGCTCCCAGGCAGGTCAGGTCGGGAAGAGAAATCCTACTTATTCCAGTCAAACTTTCCTGGGAATCTAGCCTGCCTTCTTCGTACCACTGCTGCCTTGGCAGTTTTCTTTCGATCGCTAGATTGCTTTCAGTACAATGGAAACCTTTGGGAGGCGATTGGAAGCTGACACAGGAGCAGGTGGGAAGAAGCTCAGCTTCGTCTCCACCAAATAGGTGGCTGTCTACCATACTTTGCCCCTCCTAGTGGTATGGAGCTAGTTGTGTGTTCTATTGTGACTAAGGCAGGTATTCTCTCCCCCCCCACCTCCCGCTTTCCCTTTGCCTCTCCCTTTGCAGATGCATAGGATATTGGCAATAGTTGTTTGGTGTTTCCTGCGAGTGGAAGGCAGGCATCCAGAAATCATCACTGGTAGCAGCAACAATGGCAATTTCTTGGACAATGATAAATGGCTGACCACTGTTTCCCAATATGACAAAGATAAATATTGGAACAAGTTCAGAGATGTAAGTACTCCCATATGTTCTCTGCTTGGAAATTGTGTGTGTGTGTGCTGATGCCTGTGTTTGGTAGGATGCTGCTGTAGTTTAGGAGCCCACTGAACCTTTGAAATTAGCTGTGTTTGTGATATTAGTCCTCTGGGTATGGTTAGCTAGATGTTGGTTTTCTGTTTTCCCACAGGGACTAACTTTCAGAGAACTTTCTGTGCCTGTTGTTTAAGAGATTAGTGACTGTGAAATGCAACCTGCAGGGGAAAATATTGTTTACCCACTTGAGCCACAAGGAGGTAAACAGTGAAGATTTCTCCCAGGTACATGTTACTGAAGACCAAAGTAGTAACGTTTTGGGGAGTGTTTGTTATGGTCTTCATATTTCTGTTACTTGAAATATAAAAACTCAGGACTATTTTGACATATACTTAGATTACAGTCTACATATTATATTGCAATTCTGCGGTCTCTCCTGAATGGAAGGAAGAAAAAAAATCACAAGTTATGATGACAGTTCATAAGTAAACTTTGAGAGACATGAATACTTCAGAATTGTTCCTTGAGGTGGCCAACCAGACCAGGATCAACAGTTAATAGGATGCAATGGACTTGGAGGATGGAGTGGGTCAGCATTACATACCTGAGGCCTAAATGAGCTGATTTAGAATTTTTTTTTTTTGGGGGGGGGATATTGTGATGTCATTCCTAGACTTTCTAAATGTGTCTGGCTTATGTAGTAGGTGTAGATCAAGGCAACAAATGAAGTAAGCCAGTTCTACTATGTGGATTGTAAGAAGATGGTTGGGAAACTTTTTGCCAACACGTATTATTTTAAAAACCAATCATGGTGATACCTGTTACATGTTGTTACTTTGCTGGGCCCTTTTCTTAAAGGCAGGATATTGAAATGAAGATGGCTCATATTCATTTACAGTTTCTGTAAATAAGCTGAAAGCTAGTTTTTTGAAATGGATCACATTCAAGTAAAGGACTTAAATATATTCATGTTTGACGTGTTACGTTCCAGTGGGCAATTCAGTCTGACAAATGATTGATCTGTGTGGTCAGAAATCGATAGGAGTCTTAGAGCTGAATCCAGGTGGTTCTGATTTGTAGCCTTAATTATTCAGCAAAAAAACCCAGCTTAAAATCTATTGCACACTGTGTCTGTGAGCTAAAACACTCTTAATGATTTTGTTTATTAAATTTAGGCATGCAAATGTCAGTGACTAGATAATGAAAATGAAGTTTTTTAATGTAGATGGGCTGTTGCTGCTGTAGTTGAAAATCCTATCCAAGAGGTTACAAAAGATTTATTTTCACCAGTTCAAATTCATGCTCTTCAAATACCACCTCTGTGCTTGGCTGGTGAAGAATGCATGACCTTGCTTAGAAAAGAACAGGGGGCCACATACTCACTGGGTGAAGTATACATGCTCTGAGAATGGAGATCAACAAAACCCTTCTACAGTTGTTTTCGCTTAACAGGAATACTTTCATTATTGTTGAAAATGTATGAGTCTTACATCTAAATCCATTGCACTTAGTACCCCACAAAATTTTCATTAGTCCACATTTTCTTAATGACAAGCAATTTATGGCAAATCCTTAGCTAGAAAACCTCCCCTACCTGCTTTCTTGGAGGGCAAGTACTATAGATGAGTGGCTATGCTCTGCTGAAATATTTTATTGTATTTTATACACATCTACTGCAGATTTAGCAGGCCAGAATACAAACTTTCATTTTGGTTTGCTTTGGTTTTGCTCATTTTTGAGCAAAAACTAGCAAAAGAATGAGAGACCTTGAGCCAGCTGAGTATTTTTTTTAAAAAAATAAATACTGTATCAGATATTTTTAGAAATTCAGTGGATAACTAACAGATAATTGTTAGAGAATCTTCTATTTTCAATGGTAATACTTTTGCAAAAAATGATCTGGTGTCAACTACTTCATCATGCAATTGCCTAATCTAGGTTACAAGAAGCAGATGACTATTGATTTAGCTGCTTAATATAACCCATTCTACTTCTAGATAAGGAAAGATATTATGTGTAATCTACGAGGAATTTGAATAGCATGAGAGCTATTGACATCAGCAGGAGTTATGCAAGATCAGCTTCTGTTCATTTCAATGGGCCGCACATAGGAAAACATTTTAGGGATCATGTCCCAGAATTGTTGCCGATTGCTCAGCAGTTGTCATTCTTCTGCATGAAGAGCACGAAAGTGCACCTTATTCAAACGTGCAATTTGAATTTCAAATAATGTGTCTTTTAAAGAGTGGCTTGATTCTTGCTGCGTGAATGCTGTTGACAGATTATTTTTTAAATACATCACAAGAAACTGTTAATGCTGGGATTCAGTATATGTAATTGCCCTAAACCTTGACATCTAATCCTTGATAATATTTGAATGGCATACACTTGCTTTCTTTTTAATGACTGCTGATAGAATCCATATATTGAGATGTTTCTTGAGATGTCTATACTTTCTCATTCCCAGATCTAAACTAGACTAGATGAAGCAGCTGTGCTTCTCTGTTCACTTGTCTGGCCCATTTGTGTAAAATAGGTGTGTTGTAAGTGTCTTACTTTACGTGTGGTGAGAGGTAATTTTTGCTGATTCTTCCTTCCTACTGCAGGCCCCCACACCACATCCCATGCCGTCCTGAGGGTTTCTTGAGCTCTCAAGAGTGACTTTTTTTGAGGGTATAAGAGGCTGTAGTGGGAAGAGGGATGCAGAAAAGGGCAGGACTGTGCTTTGCAGTCTTATGGATCCAATCCCATGTATGATTAGGCTTGTAACCATTGTCTCTGTGCTGATAAGGGCTGTGAATCTGATTGTATGGAAAGAGTTCTCATTATCCGATCATGATCTCACTATTGTAAATAATTCCACAGTCCATAAAATATAATGGTATCTGAATTTCACAGAGAGTTTCCTTAATCAAATTCTCTCAAGTGCGGAGGAATACCTACCTAATGGAGAGTGAGAGAGGGAAGGGGAGGATATAAGGAAGGGAACAATGCATGTAACCTGGGCTGGGAAAGGTGCTGAGTTCCTGGGACTCGTATGACTCCTGCCCGCTTAATTGAAGTTACAAAAGCAGTACCCCTTGGAATGAGGAGTTTGGCTAGATCAGGGGCTTCCAACTATTTCTGAGCTTGTGAGCACCTTTAGAATTTTGAGGGGGTGACCACAGGAAGCATAGCCAAACCAAAATGGCTGAAATACCTCCATCCTCACTTTGCAAAAGAACAACACAACAGGAATAAAAAAAAATGAAGGAAAGCCTAATGTCAGAGGGAGACTAAAAAGAAACTAAGGGAAGGAAGGAGAAAGGGAAGGGGGAATAAAACATGAGAGCCTGAGGAGGCATTGGAACTATACGTTGATTAAGGAACGCTCGGGTGCTTACCAGTTCTCCTGCTCCTCCAGTGCAGCTGCTATTGTAGCTGTGGAAAACCCCTACATTTGAATCAGGTCAGCTGATAACAGGTCCTGTCTTATAATGGCCCAGCCCACTTCCTGAATATTCAGTTGGGTGCCATGGAAAGTATTGGCAGGTTCCATGGTAGGAAACCCTGGGATAGATTTTGCTGTGGTTTAGGCACACAAACCGAATCTATCTGAGAACATTCAAGAACAAAATATGTGTGCGGTGCAACCTCACATGGTTTATATTTTTGTCTTTTGACGAGATCTGTGCTTTAATTTGAATGAAAGAATATTATATTTTGAATCAAATGTTTGCTTTAGCAGTACTTAAAGGGATATAGACAGAGGAAATAGTCTTGCTTCTGTTCTAAGTTGTGTATTAAATACATTTATTTTAAAAGCAGTAAATGTGAAATGTTTTATACAAATAAAACTGCCATACTTCTTTAATTTATACACAGTAATATCTGTACTACATGTTTCCTTTGAGCTTTCTCAGTGGTGCCTTTCAGAGTAATAACGTTTCCGCTTCAAGTTGGGATGGGGCAGAATTATACTTCTGCAAGCATTAATGTGCTTGACTTGACTTGAATTCGTGTGATGTCACCAAAATTCACTATTGCCTGGTTCAGTTTATGGATTTGTCCATCTCATAATTCTTATCTCTACTATGAAGTAAGCATCCATTCTAGCTGCTCTCTAGGTGCAAGTACAGAACCTGTTTAACATTGACCCCTTCCTCTTCATGAAATTTCACTGATTTGCTATGAGACAGTCTGAACCAGTAGCCTTTCATATGTTGCAGAAATATCGTCTTAGGTCAATCTTTTTTTACTATTTTGTGCAGGTTTTTTGTATGTGGGTTGCCCTTCTCTCTGCACCCAAAACCTTGTCTGTACCTGCACATGGGAAGGAGATTGGGTTTCCAAGCAGCTGTCTACCATGGCAAGTACTGGGGAATAGCTTTAGGGCACATGAAACAAACTGTTAATTCCCAGGGGACAATACTATTGGTATGTAGAATGCATGTGCTGCTGTTATAAGTTACAAGAACTTTCAGAAACGTGAGGAGCTTGCCTTTTTTTTTTTTTGAACATTCACTGAGAAAGCTCATAGAACATAAGAACATAAGAGAAGCCAATGTTGGATCAGGCCAATGGCCCATCTAGTCCCACACTCTGTCACACAATGGCCAAAAATACCAGGTGCCATCAGGAGGTCCAGCACTGGGGCCAGGACACTAGAAGTCCTCCAAGCACCAAGAATGCATTGCATCACTTGCCCCAGCCTAAGAGTTCCTATCTATATCTTGTGGCTAATAGCCACTGATGGACCTCTACTCCATATGCTTATCTAATTCCCTCTTGAAGCTGTCCATGCTTATAGCCACCACCACCTCCTGTGGCAGTGAATTCCATGTGTTAATCACTCTTTGGGTGAAGAAGTACTTCCTTTTATCTGTTCTAACCCGACCGCTCAGCAATTTCATTGCATGCCCATGAGTTCTTGTATTGTGAGAAAGGGAGAAAAGTACTTCTTTCTCTACCTGCTCTATCCCATGTATAATCTTATAACCTCGATCATGTCACCCCTCAGCCGTCATTTCTCCAAGCTAAAGAGCCCCAAACGCTTTAACCTTTCTTCATAGGGAAAGTGTCCCAACCCTTTGATCATTCTAGTTGCCCTTTTCTGAACTTTTTCTAATGCTATAATATCCTTTTTGAGGTGTGGTGACCAGAACTGTCCACAGTACTCCAAATGAGGTCACACCATTGATTTATACAGGGGCATTATGTACTGGCTGATTTGCTTTCAAGTCCCTTCCTAATAATCCCAAGCATAGTGTTGGCCTTTTTTATTGCCGTCATACACTGTTTCAACATTTTCAGTGAGTTATCTACTACGACTCCAAGATCTCTCTCCTGGTCAGTCTCTGCCAGTTTGGACCCCATCAATGTATATTTATATTTATGATTTTTGGCTCCAGTATGCATCACTTTGCACTTGGCCACATTAAACCCCATTTGCCATGTTGACGCCCACTCGCCCATCCTTGACAGATCCCTATGGAGTGCCTCGCAGTCCTCCCTGGTTCTCACCACCCTGAACACCTTCATGTCATCTGCAAATTTAGCCACTACACTGCTTACTCCCAACTCCAAATCTTTAATAAACAAGTTAAAAAGCATCGGACCAAGTACTGATCCCTGTGATACCCCACTGCTTACCACCCTCCTCTGAGAAAATTTCCAATTTGTACTCACTTTTTGTTTCCTATTAATTAGCCAGTTTTTGATCCACAAAAGGACTTGTCCTTTTATCCTGTGACTATTGAGCTTACTTAGGAGCCTTTGATGAGGAACTTTATCAAAAGCTTTCTGAAAGTCAAGGTAAACAACATCTATTGGGTCCCCCTTATCCACATTTTTTTCACTCCCTCAAAAAACACTAATTCTTTCCTTAATAACAGTTTCTACCAACTTACCCAGTATCGATGTCAGACTGACTGGCCTGTAATTTCCCGGATCTCCTCTGGAACCCTTTTTAAAGATGGGAGTGACATTAGCTCGGGAATGGAGGCAGATTTTAATGAAAGATTACATATTTTTGTCAGGAGATCCACAAGTTCACATTTGAGTTCTTTCAGAACTCTCGGATGTATGCCATCCAGGCTTGGTGATTTATTAGTTTTTAAGTTGTCTATAAGTCGTAGGACCTCCTCTCTTGTTGCCTCAATCTGATTCAGGTCTTTCAACACCCTTCCCAAAATCAGCGGTTCTGGAGTGGGTTCCAGATGGGTTCCAGATGGTTCCAAATTCAGCTTTGAGAGGGTGTTTGTCTGTCACTTACAGGAATCTGTGCTTGAACCACAGCTTCTAACAGGTATGAAAGCATTTCTATAGTGAGGCAGGTATCTGCTTTTTTTCTTGCAAGTTTTTAGCCTTCTGTGAGGTCTCTAAGGAGAGATTTAGGTGATTGTTTTTCTTCCTTCAACCTTCAGTGGAGGAAAAATAGTGGGAATTCATCGTAGCTCTTAGTTGTGCAAGATTCCCACTTCACATCCGCATCCCAGAATGACTACACAGATCAAGCAACAGGGTTAATTTTACTTGATACTTTTGGAGGGGAATGACACTCAAATTGGGCCTTTATGATCCGTTTCAGGGCTACTGAGGTCAGTGACTTAAACTCTTGAACTGAAGTAAGCAGAAGATATAGCTTTATTGACCAGAGAGCAGTGTTGGTTCCTAAAATTTTTACCAGGCTTGGTCAGTCAGAGGCTTACTGTTTTTTTTCCAGTTTCAGGAGCCAGTGTTGCATATCCTTTTGTCACCTGAAGTGAGAACAGAGCTCTGAACATGTGCTCTCTAGGCTAGATCCAGTGTCAGCATCAGACTGGCTTAGAAGCTGATTGGATCACCGACTTTTCAGCTCTGGGGTAAAAAGCACTATGGTGGCAGGGAAGGGTATGAGGAAAAGGGGTAAATGTTCCCACCACTGATACCTCCTTCTGATCTGATTTCTTGTCCCCCCCATGGCTCCTACATTTTCAAAACCACAGGAGAGCTGATATTTATGTATATAGAAAATGTATATGCTGCCTCTCTAGGAACCTGTTTCAGATGGCTAAAATAATACAACAAGATAAAACAAGAAACACTGAACAGTTTAAAATGCTGTTAATAAAACAGTCCTTGACTAGAAGCAGAACATAAAGTTGCTAAAAAGATTGGAATATCTTATGTAAATCCTGAATATAAATTAATGTTCTGGTCTGGCATCTAAAGGGATGTAACACAGGCACTAGGTGAGTCTTAAGGATGATGGTATTCTTTCTCATCTAGTTGGGCCCTGGAGTGCTTAATTTAAGCTTTGAGGCACTAAACATTTTATTACCATTTTTTGCCATATTTGAAGAAACTCATGCAAACCGTTTCAGATAATGCAAACACTCTAGTTTCAAGTACTTGTACAGTTCATTAAATTGGGATTGAATTAATTTTTTTTCAATTTACAGACATACAAACATAAAATCTAAACTATATTCATTGAACTTTTTAATCTACTTTGCATCATGGGGTATGTAATAAAGTGTAAAAATTAAAACAGGATGGGAAAGCTTGGGTGACATCATTGCTGTGGCCTTGCAAATGTGACAGTCTAGCTAAAGGCACTGAAGACATCTGAAGAGGAAAAAATGGTATTTTGTTTCCTAATACGGATCCACAGCAAAATGTCTGTTTTGGCACAATGGGTTATGATGTGGCTTTTAACCCAGAAGCCATTAGCTCTGAAGATATAAGTGGTGTGTTCCTGTGCCAACTAAGTTGAATAGAAAAGCTCCCATTGATTTCAAGGCAGCAGGGTTACATCTGCAGAATTCTGGAGTGTCAAATGATCAGAGTTTATCTAGTTTTGTACATAGCCTTCAGTCCTGCTGCTAAGCTATTAAGCAAAAAAAATTGTTTGGAAATAGAAAATAATTGAATGCAAGGACTTTTAGAGCTCTCTTTTTAGTGTACAGAAAAAGAAATGCAGAATTGAATTTGAACAAATTGACCAAATAAATATGGAATCAGACAAGGGTTTTTTTTATGAGTGTGCGTTTGTCATACTTTTCAGGGCAACTTCTGTCGATCTCATTGCTTTCATTCCTCGTAAGCATTGTCCATAGCAGGCTTGTTTTCTATTATCTTTTGTCTGGATTTTTCTTAGAAAAAGCAACCATCATTTGCTCTCTGGATGTGGATTTGTAGGATTTGAAAACAGGCAAGCTGCAGGAAAATATAATAATGCTGAGATCATGCTGTCTCTTCATGATAAGGGGCAAAGAAAAATACTTCTGCTGTTGCTGAATTGTTAGGCTGAATAAAATGAAGGAAACTCAACAATCTTTATATGGAAGACAGATGCCTTCAAGGATGGAAATGGGTGAATGGGCAAATTAAACCTTAGCAAGATGCACTTGAGCTGTGAGTTGTTTTTAGATTGATGAAATCCCCAAACATAATCAAATAAGCAGGCTGTGGGCAAAATTATCTGTCAGCAATATTGTTGAAATCCTAAAGAGAGATGGAACCAAATAGCCAAGAGCATTTTTCTGTAACTCCTAATTAAAAAGTTAGTAAAATACAAACAGATTTGTAAAATAGACTATAGTCTACTATATTAAAATATAGTTGTATTATTATTATTATTATTATTATTATTATTATTATTATTATTATTATTATTATTATTATTATTATTATTATTATTATTATTATTATTATTTTATGTTGTCGAAGGCTTTCATGGCCAGAGTTCATTAGTTGCTGTAGTTTTTATGGGTCGTGTTGCCGTGGTCTTGGCATTGTAGGACCTGACATTTCGCTAGTAACTGACTGGAATCCTCAGAGGTATAACACAGAAAGATAGAGTACTCTCTGTGTCACCGTGACGCAGAGAGTACTCCATCTTTCTGTGTTATAGCTCTGAGGATGCCAGTGACAGCTACTGGTGAAACATCAGGTCCTACAGTGCCAAGACCATGACCACACAACCTGGAAAATCTACAGCAACTAATTATTACTATTATTTAAGTTTGATTTTTAAACCACCCTACCCTGTAGGACAGGGCTCAGGGTGGTGTACATCAAGAAAACTTTACATAATTATAGTAAAAAGCTTTTAAAAATGTTAAAAATACAGGAATAAATAACCAATTAGATGATGATGAAACTGACAGAGTTTGCCACTGTCTTATGGTGAGGAGACAGGAGAAACAGGAGTGCAAGCCAGATGGAAGACTGTCACTGTCCTCGACCAAATGCCTGGCAGAACATCTCTGCCTTACATGCCCTGCAGAACTGCATTAAGTCCTTCAGGGCACAGATGTTGCTTGACTGAGAGTTCCACCAGGTTGGGGCCAGGGCCAAGAATGCCCTGGCCCTGGTCAAGGACAGCCAGATGGCTCTCAGGCTGGGGGCCACCAGCAAATTCTTATCTGCCAAACGTAACAGCCTTTGGGAGGTATTATACCAGAAGAGGCGGTCTTGAAGATATGTGGGTCCCTCACCATTTGCTGGGGCAGTATCCCTCTGGCCGCCCATCAACAGATACAGGTTTTATATAGCTAACAGGCTTAAAAAATATGAGTCTATTGGGACTTCTTCCATCCCTCTGAGAATGTAAAGTATATTTGGCTACAGTGGTAAGGTGAAAGCAAACCTGCTCAGCAGTAAAAGCTCACCTGGTGATCTCAACAGCTTGCTGCTATATCAGTGAACGAGGTTGTTATGGTTATTGGGAAGTGGTGGGGGAGGAAGAGAAAGTTCACAGAACAAGTGTCCTGTTCACATGTAACTACAAACAAGGGCTTGCTGTTATGGACATAAAACTTTGGAAATTCTTGAGCTCATGGGTTCCCTTTCTTCTCTCAAAAGCTTGTCACCAAATTCTAAGGGTATTCATAGCCTGGATAGATTCCTTTTTCATATGTGCCAATAGGTATTTCCCTTGACAATCACCAGAGAGAGTTGGTATTCAGATAACAGAAAATTAACACCAGGAAGGACCTGAGCAATTAGTAAACATACATCCTGTAAAAGGCATCTGGCATTATCTGTATACAGTGACAGCAGTAAATGATAGAATCTCAAAACCAAGCATTGCATCTGCTGAAGAACTGAAAATACAGTTACGATATAGTTACAAAACAAAAGGAATACAGATGCTGCTGTTGGAAACATATAAAAGAAGTGGCCACCATGTATGGTATTCCATAGTGTACCTTTTTCATGGACTGCAAGCAATGTATGAAGTGTATTTAGTATATTTATTACATAAATATAAAATAACTGCACTTATTAAGAACATTCTTCTGGAAGTTCTGTATCTCTTGTAGTTAGAACTTTGATTTCAGTTTAACTCCCTTCAAATTCCAGAATATGTCACTTCCTTGCTTATCTTGTCAATGGCAGTATTGTGTCAGCCTGACATATAAAAAAATGAATTGCTCACTTGAACAGCATAACTATTCTGTAATGAGATTGAAGGACAATGGTTCAAAAGGCTTATGGTTAAAATAATGCTCTAAGTTGCCTGGCAGAGGCTTTATAAAGGAGCCTGTGTGGTTCAGTAGATCAGTCATCTATTTGTCACCTCTGCTGTTTGGTTTGTAGTCCATTGTAACAGAAAATCATTCTCATTAAATAGACGCAAGTGACTTAAATGAGTTTTGTGAACTTGGCTGCCTTCTTAATGAAGTAAGTATCATAAATCCACTTAACAACTCCCCTTCCTCCTGTTCAAACCTGTCAGAACAGAATTGTTTTCAGAAGACAATTGCTTTAAAAAGTTTCTATCCTAGTTTTCTAAAGGGTGACCTTCACATTTATCCTGTGAGGCTGCTTAGTTACGGTCTCATGTCCTCTACTTATTGAGAGCAGGTGGGAGGAGATAGAATGACCTATAAGTGTTACTTGGTAAACTTCATCAATTTCTTTCCTCACTTCTCCATTTTAGATGTAAATTTGGAAATGTTTCTTTTTCGACTGCTTCAGGGGAAAATGTGCAATTTGTTTTGATAGGTAGAGATTTACAAACATTGTCATCTAGTACTTTGTTTTGTTTTCAGACAGATGTTGTTTTCCCCTTACCCTGCAGCATATTATTTACCCTGCAAATAGTGTGCTTCATTTAGATTGTGATATTAATTTATTTTAGTTATCTCTAGTGTATCCTGTCTAACCTTCAAGGAGATCTTAGGGTCATAAATGGGGTTTTCCAACCATCTTCACAAAAATACTCATGTGAAGTAAGTTTAGGCTGTGAAATTCTGTCATATCCATGGCCACCTGATGCACTTTATAGTGAGATGGGTGTAGAAATCATTAATTTCACTGTTGACACTTGTAAATGTACCATAGTGTGCATTTAACCCTCAGGGAAGCCAGTCATCTGTAAGGTTTGACCATGTTGTGAGATATTTTTATAACATATTTACGCGCAATCAGAGAAACTAGTGTATGATGAAATTCTTCACACCAAATGTCTGGATCTTACAGATGACAGGCTTCCTGTGCAGATAGGGTAGGTACAGATGACCATTAATGAGTATACCTCCCTATGCAGGACTCTGAACGGGAATTCAGTTAGTAAACCCAACAATATTTGCATGTTTGAAGTATAAGAATAGGTTTCAAGTGTTTTGTCAGTATTCTTTGAATGTTTAAAAAGCACATTAAAGTGGTAAAATTGGCAATCTATACAGTAAACTGTTTTAATGTGTAGTTTTCTATGATGCATTATTTAAATGTAATAATAGATTATTCTTGCCATTATTCCTTCCTATTTTTCATGATAAATCATATGTTTATTTTAGTGATATAACTCATTCACTAATTGTGATGTCCCATACTCATTTTCTCATAATATATATTGTCTAGGATATCTAAGCACTTTGTTTTTGTTTTTTATGATCTTTTTTAGGATATTAGGATTTTATAGTCATTCTTTTTTAGGATATTAAGACTGAAAACACTTCACCTATGTGTAACAATGTCTTTGGTGCTGAATGACTGTATTTTTACATTTATGAAATAAAGTGTTTTTATACCCAAGCCAGCCTTTTGTTTGGGAGACAATAACTCACTCAGGCACCCCTTTCTTTGCATTTATAAGGACATTTTCCCTCTCTCCAACAACGCACCATAAGAATGGCAGGATTTTGTGCAGATGTAATGGCTTGCTTCAGTTTGTGAGATCAACTGATCAGGTGACTCACTAATTATGGTAGGCATGCCAACCAGGTATGTGTACATCGGGTTGGCAGGGTCGTTGGGGCGGAGCGTGCCAGAGCACTGCTCCAGCAGCCCAGGTGGTGGCAATCCCCACCCCCAGTGCCCCGCCCCACACTCCTGCCTTCTCCCCTGAGCCTCTCTACTTTTGCTAAGAGACCAGTTTTTTTAAAATCCCTGGCTTCCCTGTCCAAGCTCCTTCAGATGCCCCACAGTCTAGAGAAGCTGGGGCAGGGAATCCAGGCATGACTGCCTCTGTGCCCTCCCCCTTTCCAGCCAGCCCCATACTGCGGGTTGGCTGGAGACAGGGAGCACACAGAGGTAGACATGCCTGCCTTCCCGCTGAACCTCTCTGCTTTTGCAGAGAGACTGGGGGATGTTAAATCCCTGGCTTCCCTGCTGGAGCTCCTCCAGGTACCCTGCAGCCACCAGGCATCTGGAGGAGACCCAGCAGGCAAGCCAGGCATGAATCCCCATCTCCTCTTCCTTCTCCAATGAACCTGCTGTGGTGGGCTCAGTGGAGAAGGAAGAGGAGGCAGGGAGACATGTCCTCCTTTCCCCCTGAGCCTCTCCACTTTTGCGGGGCGGGGGTTAAATCCCTGGCTTCCCTGGCTGAGCTCCTCCAGGTGCCCTGCAGCCTAGCCAGGCATGTCTCCCCACCTCCTCTTCAATCCAAGATCCAAGCCCCTTTCAGCCTTGTCTCTCCCTCCACAAGCCTGCGGGAGCCCAGAGCAAGGCTGAAAGGGGCTTGAGTCTAAGACATCTAAGCCCCTTTCAGCCTTTCCCCCCCAAGCCCATGGGAGCCCAGGGCAAGGCTGAAAGGGCTTGATCTAAGACATCCAAGCCCCTTTCAGCCTCCCCCAAGCCTGCAGGAGCTGATGGCAAAGCTGAAAGGGGCTTGAATCTAAAAGATCCAAGTCCTTTTCAGCCTTGTCTCTCCCCCCCCAAGCCCGTGGGAGCTGATGGCAAAGCTATAGTCTGCTCTTCCCTTAATATCTGTGTTATTTAGTTTGGTCCTCTTGGAGCTCTTGTTTCACTCATTTTTATATGCTGAATGGACCTGAGAATGGGTGGCTGAGTGAGTACTCTAGTCTGGGAACTCACAGCCGAAGGGGGACATTTCAAATGTAAGCCTTCAAGCTCCTTTTTAACTTTTGGTGGGGGGATTTAGAACTTGGGGAAAGCAAACATACACAGAGGCTTTCATTTTCTTTCCCTTTCTTTTCATTTTTTTCTTCCCCTTTCTTTCCATTTCTTTACTCCCTTTCTTTTCTTTTCCATTTCTTTCCCTTTCTGTCCCTTTCTATCTTTCTTTCCTTCCTCCCCTTTCCCCCTTTCTTTTCCCCATTGCTTTCCCTTTCTTTGTTTCCTTCCCTTTCTTTCTGTCCCTTTTCATTTTTTCTTTTTCTTTTCCTTCCTTCCCTCCCTCCCTCCTTCTCTCTCTCTTTCAGCTAATGAGTTAGGCTATAACCAACTTAAATAAAGGTTAACAGTCAAGAAACACAAAATGTGCCAAACAAAGCTTGAGTCCAGTGGCACCTTTAAGACCAACAGAGTTTAATTCTGGGTCTAAGCTTTCATGTGAATAAACTTTGTTGGTCTTAAAGGTGCCACTTAACTCAGACTTTGTTCTGTTGCACTGGAACAGATATTCTTAAGTACCACTGCTAATGAAACATTGAGCTGCTATCCTACCGTAAGCATGTGTGGACAGAAGGTGTTGAGTGTACCCTAATAATTTGTTCAAGTAACTTTGTGAAGTCTTTTGTACAGTGTAACCCTATTGCCTGTGTAGAAGAGCCCTCTTGAATAATTCTGGTTTGCATAGTCAGGTGGATAGTCGTGTTGGTCTGAAGCAATAGAACAAAGTTTGGGTCCAGTGGCACCTTTAAGACCAACAAAGTTTAATTCTGGGTATAAGCTTCCGTGTTCATGAACTCTTTTTCAGATACATTGAAACAGAGTAATCAACCATTACATGTAGGTAGCAAGTGAGGAGGATGTTGCCCATATCTGTAGACTTCTGCAAATGCAGGAACTGTAGCCTCTGTTCATAACTGGGTCACTGGTCACTTCTTCAGCTATGAAGTATCTGTAGAGGAGAGCAGTGGCTTACAAAAGCTGATCCCCTGCCACAAATTTTCATTGTGCTTTTGTGGTTTTGAAGCAGTTTTTCTCCAGGTAGGCTCACCAGCTCTGAGCTGGGAAATACCTGGAGATTTTTGGGTGGAGCCTGAGCGGTGGGTGTTGCCTTCTGACACACTTCTGGTGATGTCAGGGGGTGTGGCATATGCAAATAAGTTATGCTAATAAGTTATGCTAATGAGCTCCTGCACCTCTTTTTCTATGAAATGACCCCTGAGTGTTTGTCTTAATTATGGTTTCAAATGCTATACAAACAAAGTTACCCTTTCTGAATCCTGGCTTGCTCCCTGACACCTCCTCCATAAAAATGCAGGCCATGATACCATCTGGGTCTTTGCAAGGGAAAGAGCAGAGTCATGAAACCAGCATTTATTAAGGTAAACCAACAGCTGAATGATCTGTGAGCCAAATTCTGGTTTTACAACCATTGTTAAAATAACCATGGTTATTTTATATCTTATATCTGTTTTGAAAGTGTTCTTCTGTGGGTCATCTGTAAATATATTTTTCTGAAGGTATCATTACATTCTTTGTTATCATTATAAGTACTGATGTACAGTAATTGTGAACACTTTGCCATTTGTTTGGATGTGTTCATGCAAACGTTTCCAAAACAAGCTCTAGTAACACTTTTTTGCCAGTAGAAGGATATCAGTCATTGCTGTGCAACTAGAAATTTATTACTTGGATACCCCAAAGTGATAGCTAGCTTTTTCCAAATGTATTAAATTTTGAACATCTTGACCTGTAGAAGAATTCTATTACTTTTCTAGTGCTCTCATATGTACCAAGTTGCAATATACTGCCTTTTTGATTTCAGTGAAGCTTTATAAAGCTTATTCATTGTGCAAACACTTGTTCTGGCTGCGAGCAATAATCACAGAGCACAGTAAAGTTATTGTTTAAGAAAATGCAAGATAATAATGAAATGAAATTCAGAATAACATTTGCAGTGAAGCTTTGATTGCCTTTCTTCAGTAGGTTGTTGTAGACTTTAGAAACTTTGTTTCTTATGTTTATCAAAATCTCTCCAGCATTTTGTTTTTATAGGTAGCCCCAAAGAATGAGGTGTCATACTTTGCCTGTATTATTTAGGCAGCTTATGATGTTACATTATTTATGACACCCTATGAGATGGGACTTTGGTTTGAGCTTGAGTTTATTATTCATATGAAGTTATCTTCCTGAGTATTTATAGTAACTGCTTTCTAAAATATGTTTCCTATTGATGATTTTCTAGACCTGTGTTCCTTGCTAGGGAGAATGTATTATGTTCCCTTAAGTCTGTGGCTTTAGTATACAAGCCTCAGATGATCTGTATTGTTATCCAAAGTTGAATAGTAAAAGAAAAGCACTCTTCTAGACAGTAACATATTAATCTTCCTTATACATCAACTGTAACTCAGAATTATGTACTCAAACATGCTGCAACTGTCATAGCCAGTCCTGATTCCTGGACTCCTTTATTGGTCTGAAGATGCCAGTAGTTAATCTTGCAGTTCTTCTGTTTACAGAGTATGATCCCTGTCCTGAGTTATGTCTCCTGCATGTTGAAGTAATATCCTACATTTAAAAATGATCTGCCAATTGCATCCGCTTGACTCCCCCACCCCCCAAAAAACCCTGGAATCCAGAACTGAGTTAGACTATGAACACATATTTTAACTGCAAGACTGCTTTTTGTTTCTGATCACATGTAAGTTTAACAATCACTGATATATCAGACTGATACCTTACTCATCCTTATTGTTCTGTCCTTGTCTTCTGCTTTTTATTTAATTGGTCACAGAGGACCTTGTGTGAGCTTGCTGTTCTCCATAATGCTTATTATACTACTATTTTGTGGTTTTCCAAGGCAAGTGTAGCAAGATTTTTTCTCCCATCAAAGGGCAGCAATTGATTTAACCTATGGTTCTTATATACTGAATGGAGTAATGTTTGTGTGTATGGGTGTATAGCCTCATCTCTATAATGGTTGTTACTCTGAAGCAAAATTTCATAATCGTGATGGACAAAGTCAAGCCTACTAGCTATTTATGGCACCATGTTGAGAACTCAAACTTTTTGGTTTTGATGGCTACATAGGACTGCAAAAACAAAAAACAAACCCCAGACTGTCAAGCACCTGACAGGCTACAATGTATGAATATTGTGTATCATTTGACTCCATGCTTAACAAGCTGTGCACTGGCTTAATTCAAATTGTCTTGAGATCCACATTGATATTTCTGCTCTGGGATGAAACACTGGATTCTAACTATTTTTAGTCAGAAGGATGAAGGAAACAGCTGCAAAAGATTTTCCAAGGCTGGGTCTATGTGCCTGATTTTTGCAGATATTATTAATGTTTGTACATGTCAGCTCTTCCTGGTGTATTTTAGAAATATTGTCATTTGGCCCAGATTTCATGTGAAATCATAGCTTAATTAAGTTAGTTATAATGAGTGTGAATATCTGGATGTAGACAACCCCCCTCACACCAACTATGGTTGGTTAGGGTATATCAAATCCAGATCTGAAACCATGGTTTGAAGTTGGTTTAGTAATTACAGTCACATCTATGGTTTTGCATGGCTGCGCTGTGACTTGATTTGAGTTTGTTCCCTGGTGTTGCCCTTACTGCAGTGCAGGGCACTCTGAAAGAGATTCAGAGGACAGAGCAAAGGCAATGAAATCAGCACTTGTGAAGACAAACCAGGATTTAAATGACTAGAAGCCAAATCCTGATTTCACAGAGTAACCATATTTGAGATGAGACATGAGGGTTCGTGGTTTTGTGTTACATCTGAACTGAGTTTATAATTTGATTTGATCATAACTTGATATCTTTACACTTCATGATACTTAAAGTGAGCCAGATCTTAGTTCTTTTGACTTCTACAGGAACCTACAGACTTTGTATTTTTCTCTAATTCCATACTGAATGAGCACTAGAAAAGAAATTAGCAATACAATCCCATTAATTTCTTAATCATATGAGTGAAATTGGTTTCCTTTTAAAATGGAACACAATTCAAATAGCCGCACTGAGCAAATATTTGCAAGATATTAAAACTTTCAAAAGTATATGATCCATTTCATATTGCATTCACTCTGTTATATATCACCAGGTCCTTAAGGTATACTTTTTAAAACAAGATTTCTAACTTCTATAAATAAAAAACTTCATTTTACTGTGCATGAGCATCATCTAGTCTTATTCTAATCAGTTCTTAGGTATTCTAAATTACTTTTAAAAGATATGGAATCCTTCTATCAGTACTAATCTTTTTAAGTGTTTACCCTGGAATAATAACAACGAATAAGTTTAGTCTATTTCAGAAAAAGAGATTTAAGGACTCTAGCAGAAATTTGGTCAATGTATCTTACAGATGACATTTTAGCTTGAATCTTTCACTACTTGTTTGTAGCATTTGAAATTCCACTGAGACGGCTTTGCTTATTTCTGTCTGTCCCTTGAGTGAACAGTCTGCAGGTGACACATACAACCATGTTAATCAACACATCCCACTTGCAGTTGTACACTGAACATACTGCCTAGAAAGTGTAGGTACTGTTGGTATAACTAGGTAATACAGTAACCCCAGTGAGAACCCAGGGAAACCACAGTCATTTTACCTCAGAAATTCTTATGCTTTAAAAATGCTGCAAGGGCCTGAGCTTATTGAGACTAATATGCTGAGGGAAGATGGAGTTCTGTCTCCCCCCTGCAGTTTTTTAAGAGGTCAAATGCCCCAGTGGTTTGGGCTCTTGAAAAATGGTGCAGGATGCAGGAGACAGGGGCTCCTTCTGCCTCTTGTGCCATGGTCGCAAGCAGGATCAGCCCCCTGTAGGCAGTATTTTCAAAACAAGAGAATTTCTGAGGGACACTGCCTGCAGAATTCCTGGGTTGGTCACTGGGGGCACTGTATTGTCTAGTTGTGCTCTGAGACTGAGCTGCTGTGTAGATTTGAGTGCTGGTATTCAGCAGATGTTGTATTTAATTACAGTTGCACTTGTTTGCATAGAGGAATAGGGTGAGTGACTGCCTCCACTTTAAGTCTATAGCTGTTGCAAAATAAAATGCTAAAATGTTGAAGGTTGATAGTGGCCACCTGTTCCAGCATTTTAGAGAGGATAGTGAACTCACTAACAAGCAACAGCCCTGACTCACCTCGGGGGCTGGGAGCAGGCAAAGATGGTGGTTCTTGAAAGCTCTGAGCCAGCTACGTGGAACTCAGAGCTTCCTGGGAGAAAGAGGTGGGCCAAATACAGCAGCTTGGCAGCAACCTGGGCTAGCCAATTGGCATCATCAGGCTGGCCTGGAGAAGGGCAGAGTTCCACATGGACCTGGAAAGCAGAGTTTTCACTTTGTTCCGCCCCCTCCGTATTTAAATGAGCTGCTGCCAGGGCCTTGCTCTCAGTCTGTTCCAGATCTCCCACCTCAGTTTCAGTTCTTTGTTTTATGTCTGTCACAGCTTGGTTGGGCAGTTTGGGCATTGCGACAGATCCTTTTTTGGGGGGAAGCTATGCCTGCATGCTTGACTCCCCCACTTTAGGGACTCCCTTAAGGGGTCTTGGGGGTGGAGTCATTCAGCAGCCTGCCCAGCTCAGGGGCTGACCTTTACCAACAGGTGGCATGGGAACCCCACAGCGGCTAATGCCCACAAGAGCCACAGCTTTGCTAATTAATGGTTCTCCCTCCAGCAGGCAGGATGGGGAGACAGTGTATCAGGCAGCACATGAGTTGCCCAATCCAAGATCCATCCCTGCGCTGTGCCAATGCTCCTGCAGTTGTAGTCAATAAAAGCTGTGGCCAATTTCCTATCCAAAAACCATTGGTGTCATTGTGTTTATTTCTTCAGCCATACTCCCCTCCGTGCCCATGGGTCCACAAATTAACCCCCTACTTTTTGTTTTATAGCCTGTCAAAGGTATCTGTTGACTGCTGTTTCAGACATGTTTGCCTTTAATTTCTTTCTATGATCTCTGTATGTATACATACCAAAACTGGAGTGTTAGAATTCTTTTGAATTTTGCATTTGTCAAACATTACTAAAATGATGGTAAAATCCCTAGGTTTTTAAAATTAGTTTTCCTGCCCTGCAATAAAGCTCTCTTCATTTGTGCCCTTTAAAATGTGAGTTCTCGTTTTTTTTGGCCCCTTGTACTACATTTGTGTCTTTCCTCAACTTTTAATTAGTGTCTTTTCTTCATCCCTCATGACATAAGGAGCTGTCCAGTGCTGAATAATTCTGTTATGAACTTCATACTGAATTCTCATGGCAGCTTCAAACTGGAAGAATGTTCTACACAAATTACATTACCATGTAGGGAAAAGTGTGGAACCATTCTCTGTTTTATCTCAGAATATGTATGAAATCATTAGCGGCATCACTTTACCTTTTTGAGAGCTATGTATATGAAGTGGAACCTTCCAGACTCCTTCTGTTAAAGGAGAGCATTTGTCCAACCCACCTCCTTCAGTGTTTCTCTGACATCAGTTCCATTGTGATAACCATTCTAACCATTCTGCCTCTGATTTTGTGATTATTTATTATGTAACATGCCAGCAAGAAGCCATGCTTTTGCACATCCAAGTAGATGCCAGGACATTATCCATGTCAGTACAACATGTATTTATCAGCTCCCACCCTGGATTTTGTTTTCTTTCCTTTACCTTCATAGTGAGTCTCTTCACACAGACAAATAGTGCCACTGGCAATATGTTCCTTGTGATGATAAGACTCTAAAGGTCAGGTCCCTTGGGAATAATGAATTATGTCTTAAATTGATTTTAAACAACAATAACAAGTGCAGATCAAATGTTTATTCCATCCTGTCCCTCACTAAAGGATTGTTGCCAAGATAAGGCTGTAATAGTCACGCTCCCTGTTAAAATAAAGAAGCCAGATTTCCTTATTCCTCCCTCCTGTCCAATACTTCATAGGTTTACTGCTGGATTATGTCCTGATTATGTCCTGATTAGTCTGGCAGCTACCTGTTGATACTGGAATAGGACTGACTCAGGCTACTTTGCAGTTTTCCCTGCAGTCCTGCTGAGGTATACTTCCCATCAGGCAGACTCAGCTACATATCTTCTATCCTCTCTCTAGGCTATCTGTGCCCTTTCTCCTGCTCTCCCCTCAGTGGTGAATCCTCCTTGCCTTCAGCCTGTAACTCACACAGCCCTTAGAAGGCCTTGGATGGTAACCTTCCAACTGCTTCTCTAGTGCCTCTCTCCACCTCTGCTTCTCTCATGTGCAGCTTCTATACCCTCTTGTAAAGGTTCCATCCAATCAGCTGTTGACATTTGGTCAAGCCTGATTGGTTCTGGAATCCAAACTTTGGGTGCCCCCTTAAAGCATTCCTCCTCTTTGAAAACATAGCCTGAACTTGAAAACTCTTCTTTAGTGATCTTTTAATCTCCCCTTATCAACAGTCACTTGCTTCACCAACTGAAAATATATTGTAACAATTTAAAACCTTTCTGCTATCTCCTTATGAAACCCCTTTAACAAACAAAACAACAATAATATATATTCTAACTATTACAAATCATATTAATATTTCTTAATGGAATACTCATTTTTCCACATTTCTTAATTCAGAATTGTGGCTTGGGAAAAGTTTGTTGAAAGAGTATATGGCAGATATCAGCCACAGAAAGACTAACATCCAGCCAGTGAATAGTTATGATGTGTTAACTGAGAAATGTATGGACATATGGTTGTGTGTTGGGAAAAGATTTTCTGTCTAGCTTTTGCTTTATTGCAAATAAAAATCTCTCATAAGTTTGTTCTTTGCTTTTCCCACATGGCCACTGTTGATTGTATAAGATATATCCACTGTTGATCTAGAGGCATTTCTCCATGGAAATCTCTAAACATTAAAAAAAAGAATTCAATAATGGGGTATGAGCTGTTGTGTTCAGTACATATGTTTCTTCCAGTAGCTGATGGAAGAAATGTTCTAAGTGGTATGTGAGTAGGCTGAAAAATGGTCTGCTTGTCTAACCTGATTTCTTTATACCTGTAGTACTATTACTGTATCATAAACCTTGAATTTAAAATTTGCTTAATGTCTCACTTAGCAGCATTACAATTGAATTATGATTAACATAATACTTGTGTAAATAATATACTTAATTATAACTGTATTCAACTGTTCTGTTTGACATAGTCACACGCTGTTTATAGAGTTTCAGGAAAATGAAAAGAAAAAGAAAAGGTACTAGCTTGCAGAATCACCAGACATTCAAAACAAAGCTATTTGCCACATGTGCTATTTTACTGTTAGAGCTGTGCCATGCTTAGTTGAGAGTTGTTGTTTCAAACTAAAGTCTACATAATGGTTCATGTTGCCTAAATAATCATGTAGGTTGTAATTAGCATTTTTTTCTAAAAGGAAGATTTTGAATGAAATCAGGTGCAACTTAGTAAATGCCACCTCATCATTGCACCAGTGAGTCTCACGTATAGCACAAATGCACAATTTGACTGAGAGAAAGCAAATGTGATATAGTTGCAGATAAAAGATTAGCCTTTTGCAAGTGGGGGGGGTCCTTTTAATTCCAGCATTATACTTTTGGCAGATCAAACCTTTAAAAGTTGTTGGGGCAGCAGTTGCTTTAAATGACATCCTTGTTGAACTATTACATACAATTCATGGTGTGTTTAAAGGAACTTTGATGGTAAGGATGCAGTGACTTTGACCTTGACGACTTAATTTGATTACTTTCTTTGGAAAGTTATCAACTCTGTTGTAACACCTATAGGTATGTTATAGTAAAGCACTCACTTTTCAGTATTTCTTTTTTTAGGTCAAGATTTATCTTACCACAAAACCTAAGTACAGTTAGCATTGACAGAGCTCTGATTTATTCCACACTTTATTTTGTATTATGTTTGAAATTTCCAGCAGTTATATGTATCCCTAGGAATATCTTGATAAATGTTTGAATCCTGTTGAAGATCTTTGTTGATTGAAGGGATTTCTATCAGTGGAGTGGACCTTCCTTGTCTCACCCTTCTTGTTGGATTGCAGCTCAAAATGCTGCTCTTGGGGGATAAGGGACCTCTGAGTAACAGAATGAGAAGGTCAGAAGTCTGCAGAAGGATGGGAGAACTGGAAATCATCACTAGGCACAGAAATCTTCTGAAAGATCTAACTCTGTGATAGTCAATGGCTCTGGAGCCACATGTGGCTTTTTGACATGCGATCTGTGGCTCTTCTGAGCATTGTTTCCCATTGTGGCCCCCACAGCATGTTTCATGACAGTGAACTGGCTGCACAGAAGAAAGTAAAACCATCACCACAATTGGAGCAGCAACCCAGAGAGAGCCAGCTGGCTACAGTGATATGGTGGTGGTTTTAATTCTTTTTCAACACAGTCTCCTCTGGGCTCCTTTGCAATTTCACTTTCTTACCTGAGCTTTTGTGCCTTGTGCTGGGAAGAGAATGAGAAGGCAGAGAGGAAAGTAAATGGCTTACATTCTTGCAAAGAGGGGCTTTACAACATTGCTGACTGGTTCAGTGAGTGCCTGAAGAACTATGGATGGAGGTTCGTGGCATTGTACAGAAGGCAGCAATCAGCAACATCCCAAAGAAACAGAAATGCAAGAAAGCAAAGTGGCTGTGTGATGAGGCTTTACAAGGAAAGTGAAGGAAGAAAGTGAGGAAAGAAGGAAAGTGAAAGGCAAAGGTGAAAAGGAAAGATTTACTGAACTGAATACAGATTTCCAGAGAACAGCAAGGAGAGATAAAGAGGCTTTCCTGAATGAACAATGCAAAGTAATAGAGGAAAAGAAAAGAATGGGAAGGACTAAATATCTCTTCAAGAAAATTGGAGAAATCAAGGGAACACTTCATGCAAAGCTGGCCATGATAAAGGACAAAAAAGTAGGAACCTAAGAGAAGCAGAAGAGATTAGGAAGAGATGGCAAGAATACACAGATGAACTATACAAGAAGGATCTCAATGTCCTTGACAAGCATGATGGTGTAATCACTGACCTTGAGCCAGATATCCTGGAGTGCAAAGACAAATGGGCCTTAGAAAGCATTACTAACAACAAAGCTAGTGGAGGTAATGGTGTCCCAGCTGAGCTATCCAAAGTCTTAAAAGATGATGCTGTTAAAGTGCTGCACTCAATATGCCAGCAAATTTGGAAAATGCAACAGTGGTCACAGGGTTTGGGAAAGGTCAGTTTACATTCCAATCCCAAAGAAGGGCAAAGCCAAGAAATGTTCAAACTATTGCACAGTTGCACTCATTTCATATGCTAGCAAGGTCATGTGCAAGATCCTACAAGCTAAGCTTCAGCAGTATGTGGATAGAGAATTGCTGGAAGTACAAGCTTGATTTTGAAAAGGTAGAGGAACTAGAAATCAAATTGCCAACGTTCGCTGGATTATGGAGAAAGCAAGGGAGTACCAGAAAAACATCTACTTCTGCTTCATTGACTACGCGAAAGCCTTTGATTGTGTGGATCACAACAAACTGTGGCAAGAAAGAGATGGGAGTACCAGACCAACTCACATGTCTCCTGAGAAACCTGTATAAGGGTCAAGAAGTGACAGTTACAAGTGGATATGGAACAACTGATTGGTTTAGCATCGGAAAAGGAGTACAACAAGGATGTATATTGTCACCCTGCTTATTTAATTTATATGCAGAGAACATCATGTGAAATGCCAGCCTGGATGAATCACAAGCCAGAATTAAGATTGCCAGGAAAAAACATCAACAACCTCAGATATGCAGATGCTATCAATCTAATGGCAGGAAGTGAAGAGGACGTGAAGAGCCTCTTGCTCAGGGTGAAAGAGGAGACCGCAAAAGTTGGCTTGAAACATCAAAAAAACTAAGATCTTGGCATTCAGTCCCATCACTCCTTTGCAAATAGAAGGGGAAGTCATGGAAGCAGTGACAGACTTCACGTTCCTGGGATCCAAGATCACTGCAGATGGTGACTGCAGCCATGAAATTAAAAGATGCCTGCTCCTTGGGAGGAAAATGATGGCAAACCTAGACAGCATAATAAAAAGTAGAGACATCACCCTGCCAACCAAAGTCCATATAGTCAAAGCAATGGTATTTCCGGTAGTAATGTATGGTTGCGAAAGTTGGACCATAAGGAAGGCCGAGCACCTAAGAATCAATGCTTTCAGATTATGGTGCTGGAGAAGACTCTTGAGAGTCCCTTGGACTGCAAGGAGATCGAATCAGTCAATCCTAAAAGAAATCAACCCTGACTGTTCCCTGGAAGGTCAGATGCTGAAGCTCAAATATTTTGGCCACCAAATGAGAAGGGAGCACTCACTGGAGAAGACCCTCATTCTGGGAAAGATTGAAGGTAAATTAAGAAGGTGATGGCAAAGGTTGAGATGGTTAGACAGTGTTATCGATGCAATGAACATGAAATTAAGCAAATTCCAGAGAACAGTCAAATAAAGGAGGGCTTTAGGTCGTGAAGAGCTGGACTTTACTGTGCAACTGAACAACAAAAATAAGGGGTCTTGGAGGTGAAGCCTTTGGTGCATGCCCATCTCGGGGCCTGCATGCTGGGTTTTAACATTAGGTGGCAAGGGAACCATGTAGCAGCTGGCACCCATGTGGCCCAGGGGGCTTGCCACTCCATGGTTGGACCCCACCAGCAGGTGGGCTGAGAGTGGTGGCTATATCAGATGGCACGTGGGTCACCCAATGCAGAACTCATCTCCATGCTGCACCAATGCTCCTGTGTTGCAGTCAATAAGGCTGTGGCTATTCCTTTCCAAACTTAATGTGTATAGTGTGGTTCCTTCTGCAGACCATGTCCCCCCCCTTTCTTAACACTTGGGCCCGAGAAGGGTATTCAGGTTCAGTAGCGGTGGGAAGAAACAACCTTGCATGCTCAGAGGAGGTAGTTTTGTAGTTAAATATTTGTAATTATATATTTGTAAACACTTGTAGCTAAATATTTGTAGTTAAATACTTAATGTTAATAGCTGTATCTTATTGTATGTGTGTGTTTAGTGGGGTGGTTCATAGGGCATATAGTAACCGTATGGCTCTTTGGGATAGTGGTATGAGCTACAGAGTGCGTACCACTGAACTAACCCAAAGACATTGCAACTTGTGGAAGTTTCATTCTCTCCATGCTTGCCATCTTTTTTGAAGAATAGGAACAAGCCACCATTTTTTCTTTTGGCTGTTATGTATAGGTTATTTAGTAGTACTGACTTCATTTTAAAAACTGCACGTTCATTTACAGAAAGAGCACATGTTAAATTACTTAGCAATTTACTGAAGTGGTGGTAAAGTTTTGTTACTTTCATAATTAGAGATGGAACAGATGGAACAGTCCTAGTTTTAAAGCAGCACATCGACTGAATGACCTAGTAATACTTATTTAGTTTCTTTGCTAGGCTTATGAAGACAAATATACTTTGCAAAACAGAGAACGAAAGTAGCACTATTAAAAAGAAAATCTGTGTTCCTGATCAGAAAGAAGACAGCATCGTGCCTAATGTGTTTCACTTACATAAATTATTTTGCTGATGTTGGAAAAGATATGGGTAGGTGTGCAGGACTATTCTCTGAAAGGCATGGGAAGGGCAGGAAGGAAGGCACAGGGCCTCAGCTGTTGTCAACACCACAAAATTTAGATGACTGGCTTAAATTCTGCAATCCGTGAGAGCTAGAAATGGGATATTTGATTTTATTTTCTCATTTGAAAGTGAGGAGACTTACCAGTTTTTTGGGGCTAGAACTGTATGTCCTTCCATGTTACCAGTACTAATGTTCCTTAAGTGAATTATTCTCTCTGTGTTATGTGCTGTCAGGTCATTTATGGTGACCATATGAATGAATGGCCTCCAAATGTCCCCTTCTTGGACACACACCTTAATGTGTTGAAGGGGTCTAAGTGTGTCAGTGAAGCTGAGAGCAAAACCATCAGGAGTTTAGATTCTGTCAAGAGCAGTGTTCCACCTAAGCTGAGTTAGTGTGAGCTAGCTCACAGTTTTTTAGCCTCTGGCTCACACATTTTTGTCTCAGCTCAGGAAGGATGGCTCTAGAGCAACCTAATTTATGCAGTAGCCAAATTTCTCACTTACAACTTTAATGCCAGTAGCTCACAAAGTTGAATTTTTGCTTACAAGTCTCCACAGCTCAGAGGAAGCATTGGTCAAGAGTCTAAACTCCTAGCTGAGTCACTCAAGATGGAATGGCTGAAACACCAGACCAAAATGCACTCACTCCCTTGAGGAATAAACAGTCTAATCAGCAGAAGAGAACAGACAGTTCCAGTGGTAATGGGGGCAGAGGAATCATTGAAGGGTAACTACTGGGAAGCAGCAGTAGTGGAAGGTGACACTGGTGGAGGATCTTTCATAGACAATGGCATTGATACTTCTTCTAACCCTGGTTGGTACTCCATGTGCAGAGGAAGGCAGTGCTCATCTCATCTCATGCCTTAAAAATCCTAAAATGAAACAACCCAGAATGAATAGTTATTACCGTATTTTTTGCTCCATAAGACGCACTTTCCCCCACAAAAAAGTGTGGGGGGGAAAGTGTGTGTGTCTTATGGAGTGAATACTGGGGTGGGGTGGGGTGGAGTGCTGGTTTTCCTGGGTGCTCCACAGCTGCGGCGCGCCCAGGAGAGCCAGGGAAGGGGCGGACGTTCTAACTCCCACCCCTTCCCTCCCAGCCCCAGCGCCAGCTTTGCTGAGTGCGCCGCAGTAGCGGCACCCCAGGAGAGCCAGGGAAGAGGCGGGTGTTCTAACTCCCGCCCCTTCCCTCCCAGCCCCAGCGCCGGCTTTCCTGGGCTGCTGCTCAGCCCTGAGGCATAGGCGTCATCTTTGGGGGGGCTGAGGAGCTTGCGCCACCCCCAAAGGTACTGAGCCCCCCCCGAGCAAACCTTCCCCCTGCAGCGCCACGTGCCGACCGCCCCCGTGCCCTCTTGCCCCTGGGCTCCGGCTGAGGAGCAGCAGCAGCTGCAGCTGGGCAAAAGGCAAGGAGGCTGCCTCAACTCCAGCCGTGCGCTGCACTTGCAAGCATTGTGAGCGAGGGGCAGGGAGACATGCCCGGCTTCAGGCGCTGCCAGCTCCTCCTCCTCTTCCCACAGCCACTGGCTGCCGCTCCAAAATTGACCCTCCTCCACTATCTCTGCCCCCTCCATCTCCCCCCAAAACATCCCCACCCACCAACTGGAGCAGGGGCGGGCAGCAATCCTGGGACAAATTGTTTGTATTGCGCGCTAAAGAGCAAGGGGGGATGGGACAGGGGGGGAGATCGAGGAGTATAAAAATGTGGTCGCCAGACAAGAGCTTGGAATGTGTCCAGAGGCAGGGAGGGAGGCGGGCCAGAGTGACAAGTTGGCGTGGAAGCTGCCCTCTGAGGCACACTTCCTGGGGAGTGAGTAAATCCCATGGAACTGGACGAGAGAGAGAGAGAGAGAGGCTGGCTGGGATCCACTGGGAGGGAACGCCTGGTGATTTTCAGGGAAGAGGAGCTGGAGGGTCATTTTGCACTTGTAAAAAGAAGAGAAAGTTCACGTGTATGTTGGCCTGTGTGTGTGTGTGATGTGGGGGGAGAGAGAGCAGGGAGAAGCATCGTGTGCTTGCTTGTGTTTGTCAGGGGCAGGAATGTCTTTTTGAGCTGGGGCTTCCCCCTTCCCCCAGAAGGAGTGGGACAGAAGTCAGGGCTAATCCTCACCGCCAGCAGCACTCAGTTCGGCCTCCAGAAGAGCTTGGAGGGCTGCACATGGAGGCTGGCTTTGCTGGTTTCCCACACGCGCGCGCACAGAGAAATCATCTTTATAAAGTTTATAAGCAGAAATCATCTTTATAAAGTTTATAACCAGTACCTTGTGTTACAGTTTATGGCACACATGGCCCAGCCCGACAAAGTGACATTTATGTCAGATCTGACCCTCATAACAAATGAGTTTGATACCTCTGTGCTAGAGAGTCTTTAGGAAAACAGATTTCTAGAGACAGGAAAAGCTGAGTGGGGAAAGAGATTTGATAATATTCCTTGCAACAGGAAGAGGTCTCTTGAAGCTGGATCCATCAGGTTTTTGGTTGTATCTTTGCACGCTCTGGGTTAATAACTAAGGTTTTTGATATCCAGAATGTATCAGTTCTTGAATATGTTTGGTGTCTGTCAGAAAAGAAAGTATAGTTCTTAACCCTGGCTTTCTCCACCCACTTTCAATGTAGCAACAGTCAGACTGCAAAGCATCTGTTGGGCCCAACATACTTGCTGGGCTCCAATTTACATTTTGAGGGAAAGTGTGTCTCTATTTTATTTTACGTGGGTCTATATATCCTTGATTGAGAACAGTTGGGTTTTTTCCAGGGGGGGGGGCTGCTTCAACCACTCCTAAGCTCTTCTTTCAATTTCCATTTCATTTTTAAATGGTAAACCCATCTGCATAAATAAGATTGGGAAGGGGGTATGCCTTTTAAAATTTCTTTTTGTCCTATGTGCAGCCCAGAAAGAACATTGGCAAGAAATGTGCTCTATACATGTTCATGCTGTTCATTTTGCTGTTACTTAAAATGGTTGTGGTACAGTTTCAAAGGGACAGCTAACTGAGATACATAAAGGGAATGACAGGATTGTCCATTGGAAACCATGGGAGAAGCTTGAAGGCCCATTGGAGATAATGGGAGCCAGGAAGGCCAGTTGACTTGCATGGACTCCACTGAAATACATTGCAGGACAAAATAAGTTGCAAAGAAAATGTGGAATGTTTTTTTCTATTAAGGTTTTTGGGCCCAGATAGGCTACTATGGGACTGGAACAACAGCCCCCAGAGTGGAATTAGGGTCCCTGAAATTTAGAACACCCCCTGTATGAAAGCAGCCTGAGTTCATTTTCCTTGAGTTCATATGCCACAGATAAATCATATGAACAGGGAGTTCTGACCCTGGATTTAAGAGTGTTTTAAAAGCATCATTTGGTGTCAAAGTCAATAAGTCCCTTCCTAAATCCCACATGGCTCTGCCTCTATAGATAGTGACAATGGCCTGTGATGTCACTGGTTCCTCCCTATGATGTCACTGGGCCTCAGTTCTTTTAAGGACCTAGCATAGCAATGCCAGTGGCCCAGCCCCAGCCCCCCCCGGGAAATTGGAAAGTCCACGCCCTTGCCCTGAGATATTTAAAAAAGGGGATCAATACCATCCCACATGCTATGTAACATCTCAGAGAAACCACTTGGAGAGATCATTTAGAGATCTGAAATGTTGTGTCACCAGTGTGATACTTGCTTCTGTTTCTCCTTATGGATTGAGTTAGGTGGGTGTGTGGAGGTCCTGAGCAAATGCTTGGAGAAGGCAATGGAATGGATGAAAGTCAGTAAAATGAAGTGTAATCCAGTCAAGACTCAGGCACTGTTTGTCAGTCATAAAACTGCTCAGGGAGGTTGCATTCCTCCTGAAAGTGCAGGTTCACAGCCTGGGAGCAGTGTTCCCTCTAAGCTGAGTTAGTGTGAGCTAGTTCACATTTTTTTAGCCTCCGGCTCACACGTTTCTGTCCTACTTCAGGAAGAATAGCTCCAGAGCAAACTAATTTATGCAGTAGCCAAATCACTCGCTCACAACTTTAATGCCAGTAGCTCACAAAGTAGAATTTTTGCTCACAAGACTCCACAGCTTAGAGGGAGTGTTGCCTGTGAGTACTACTGAATCCTGGAAAATAGTAGGCAGTTCAGGCCTTTTCTGTGACATCAGGTATGATTATTCCTTAAAAGGTGCGCTTTGGCCACAGTGATCCATGTTCTTATCACATCCAGGTTAGATTACTGCAAAGTGCTTTTTGGAGTTACTTTTTAAAAACTGCACAGAAACTTCAGTTAGTTCAAAATGCAGTACTCCAGTTGTTATAGGAAGGTGGATTCAGAAGTCTTAAAATGCATTTATATATTTTATTTATTTCATTTGTACCTCACCTTTCTCCCAAATGGAGATCCAGAGCAGCTTACATTGCTGTTCTCTTCTCCTTCATTTTGTCCTCATGACAACCCTGTAAGGTAGGTTAGGCTGACAGTGGGTGGCTGGCCCAAGGTCACCCAGCCAGCTTCCATGGAAGAGCAGATCTGAACTTGGGTCTCCCTCTGTTGTTCTCACTACACTTTTTTGCTGTTTGCTTTTATATCTGCTTTTATCCTGATGTTAAGCTGCTGGGTTTAGTGATTGTTTTAAAATACTAATGATGCTGCTGTTCTAGTTGATTGAGGTATATTTTTATTCTTGGTTTTAGCTTTATTGTTTTATGTTGTTAGTCACCTGTACTAGATTCTAGGGAAGGTAGGTCCCTTGCTGACCAGGACTGGAAATATTTTAGTGATAGGTCCCTGCCCCTCCCAGACATCTATGGTAATTAGAGGATTATTTGTTATTATTTATTATTGATTGATTAGCTAGTTTGATTCAAAGGCTTGTTTACTATTATTCATTATTTGTTAGAGGGTTTCTGTTAGGATTTGTTACTGTGGGTTATGGGAGGGGATTGGTTGAAATTGTAGAGGAAGAGTTAGGCATTGTAATGGGTTTTACTGTCATAGGTTAGGGTTGTATAGTAGTATACTACATCAGTCTTGTTATTGGACCTGGCACTTGGGGTTATTGAACACTTGGCACTTGGGATTCCCTCCCAGCGACAGCTTTCTTGAGTTTGCCGCAGCAGCAGCGCGCTCAGGAAAGCCAGGGAAGGGTTGGGTGTTCTAACTCCCGCCCCTTCCCTCCCAGCCCCAGCGCTGGCTTTTTGACAAAAGAGGTGGCAAAGGGCTGCATATCTGAAAAGGTTTGCACTGAGACTGTTAAATGTAATCAGTATATATTTTCTACAGGTGATACGTTCAGTTAAGCCAGGAAACATGGTTTCCTTAGCCGGTGACAAAGTGAGAGCTATTATTTTAAGACAGTTTTTGTTGTAATACTGCCAGCTTTTCTGACTGAACTGAAAGGCCTCAGAGAGCATTTAAATGGCATGACCCAATAGAACACAACTAAACTGATGCACTGTTTATTACACAATTCAGAATTCCCAAATTAACCTAGTGGGCGAGCCAGCGCTGCCTGCAGCCAGATCAGAAAGCAGGGACTGCATGGAAGGAGAGCGGGTCCAGGCAGGAAATGTACAATTCCATGGTGGCAGCGTGGAGAAGTGGGTCCCGGTCAAGAAGGAGGAGATCATACAGAGGAGGAGGGAAGGCTGCAAGTGAGGAGTGAGTGCTGTTGCTGGCTGTGTTATCGCCGCGCTGATTGGAGAAGAGTTTGTAGTAGGCGGCATTTCCTAGTAGACAGCAGTGCGCATGCGCATTACTCTCCATTTAATGGCTGGGCTTGTCTGAGGTACTATGAAAGCTGGCTGCAGGGGGCACAATTCATTAAAAAAAAAAACTTTATCACTCATTAAATCTTGATTTACCCCATATATACATGATGATAAAGCAGAAAAGGCTAGCATATAAAATTCCTTTTAAACTAGAGGTAGTAAAATATGCTAAGGAGCATGGAAACAGAGCAGCGGAGAGACATTTTGAGCCTCCTCCAACTGAAAAAATGATTAGAGAGTGGAGGAAACAGGAGGATCAGCTGCAAAAAGCAGATAAAAGTAAGCACACTTTCTGTGGGCATGCTGCAAAGTGGCCACAGTTGGAGGTGGACATGAAAGAATGGATCATATGTCACCGGAATAATGGCTTCTCTGCCTCGACAAAAATTATCATATTTGAAGCGAAACACATTTCTATAGAGAAAGGCATTCAGGATTTTACAGGATCACCATCATGGTGCTACAGATTTATGAGGCGATGTGGTCTTGCTATGCGGGCCAAAACTAGAATTGTGCAAAAAATGCCAAAAGAATATGAATTTAAAATTCTGTCCTTTCATAAATTTGTTATTGATGCTAGGAAAAAAAATGGCTTTGAAATTGGCCAGATTGGAAATATGGATGAAGTCTCGCTAACCTTTGATGTGCCATCTAATAGGACTGTAGATCTGAAGGGTGCCAAAACCATCACTGTGAAAACTTCAGGGCATGAGAAGACCCATTACACAGCTGTGTTGTCCTGCTGTGCCAATGGCACCAAATTGCCACCCATGTTGATTTTCAGAAGGAAAACATTTCCAAAAGAAGTGGTTCCGCAAGGAGTTGTTGTACATGTACATGAGAAAGGATGGATGGATGAAAACGGAATGAGAATATGGGTTGAAAAGGTGTGGTCCAAACGTCCTGGAGGACTTCTGAAAAAACCTGCCTTATTAGTACTTGACCACTTTAGAGCACATATTAGCAAACCAACAAAAAAGTGCTTCAAAGAAGTGAAGACTCATATACCTGTAATTCCTGGAGGTCTTACCAGCCAGTTGCAACCTCTTGATATGTCCATCAACAAGCCATTTAAGATCTTAATGAGAGAAAAGTAGAACAAATGGATGGCTGCTGGTAATCATGATCTGACATCTACTGAACGAATGAAGAGGCCCACCATCACTCAAGTTTGTGAATGGGTGAAAACATCATGGGACTCAGTGAAGGAGGAGATCGTTGTACAGTCATTCAAAAAATGTGGCATTAGCAATGCCTTAGATGGAAGTGAAGACAGCATCTTATATGAAGACAGAGAAGAAAGTGATGTCAGTGATTGTGAGCAAATGAGCTTCATAAATTCTGACTCTAGCGATGATGAGTTCTTGGGGTTTCAAGAAAACTAGAGTACTCAAACCTTTAAGTCTCTCCATTTGTTAATGATAGTGATAATGGTTCTTAATGCCGCTGTTGACTGTTGTTCACTTTATATGGTTCAAATGTTATTCTGTTATAGTTTATTAAATATTTTATTACACTATTTGGTTCAGAATATTTTTTCCTGTTTTCCTCCTCTAAAAACTAGATGCATCTTATGGTCAGGTGCGTCTTATGGAGCAAAAAATACGGTACTTTGATGCAAAGAAGTTGTCAGTGTAGAGGAAACCCAACTAAGTGGGGTTTTTTTGGATTGTGTAATCTATTTATGAAAGATGTTGTATCAGGCACACAATCACTAGAGTCTGTGAGCTACTGTTTAGGGTGATGGGATTTTAAATGCAAAGTCTGCCTGGTGATTAGTTGTTAGGTGGTCCTATCTGTATATTTAAAAGAGAAAACTCTGGAGTCTTCTCCCTGCTTTCTCTCTTAAGTGGATGAGAGAACACCATTCCAATATATAGCTCTAATCTAACAGATATAGTAGTTCTATATCCCAAATACCAGATGGAGTATTGCATCCTATCTTATATTGTCAAGATTGGTTCATTTTATTTTTCCAATTTCTTCCTGGTTCAGTATTGGCTGATTTTAAAAACGAAGATAAAAAACATTTTGGATGCTTATCTCACCAAGATCACTTATATTTATCATGAAGCCATGATGGACTAAGCACTCTATTAGACAGGGAAACCATGTTTTATACTATATTTTCATTTGCTAAACTTTTTAAAGATTATAGAAAAGGGGATCACATTTCTAGATGTATGGAATTGCTACTGCTCTGAAGTATATTGTATGAATTTAGGGCATGATCAGTAACATCCAATGAAATAATCTTTTGTAGCACATATTTTTTTCTCTTTTATATTTCAGACTGTAAATTTTGGTGAGTTATTGCAAACTCTATCTTCTGTATTCTTATAGAAATACCATATATTTCTTTACAATAGGAATAATTTTTTTTTTAGAAATGTAAGGATGCAGAAACATAGGCGATGTAGACTGACTGAGACTAGAAAGTCTCTTTATTCAGAGCCAGAAGAGATAAGACATGACCAGTCATAGGATCTTCTGTTTAGGAGCAAAAGCAGCTGCTTTGAAGATTGGGAAAGGGTTTCCCAAGTGAACCATCAATTTGTGCAAGGGGGGAGGGGGAGTCAGGATCAGCTTTATTTTTCCCCAGTTAGCAAATTCCAGCTTTGCAGGAATTTTATTTATTTATTTGAACATTTGTATCCCACTTTTCCAAGTCTGTTCAAACAAACCACAGTTATAATGGAACAACAGCAACAACAAACCCCCCGCCACAATCAAAAACCAGTTAAGGGTATTTCAGCCAGCATTTGCCACAAAAAGCGCAACTTGTGTTCTTTGTATTCAGCCAAAAGCCTTTTGAGGCAGAACTTCCTGTGGCAAATTGTTCTGTAGCGTGAAGATAATCAGCATAAAAAAAATCAGGCTATCATTTAGGCTAGCTAAATTTTGGATGGAATGATTAGTAGCATTTCATCTGCTGACTTATGCTGGTGACTCTGTATTTATCAGGAAGCCATGGAAGAGGTATTGGGAGGGTATTAAGCATCTTTTCTTGAAGGTGCTCTTCATATATGAAGCATTTTCATCCTGCCCTTACTCTAAACAGCTCAGGACAGTGTACAATGTAGTATGCATATCAGTATTACAAAGTACAAGTACAAATACAGAGTACAAATACTGTAGGCCCATAAGTAGGCCTGATCTGTGCAAGTTTTGATTAATGTTTTCTAGCATGGAAAGTCTCATTCAGTCAGCCTCCAGACCTTTAGAAAAAGTACGAAGTTGCTACTTTTTTCCTTGCTCTTTTCCAGATGTTGGCAGTAATAGGTTTAAGGAAATAAAGACAAATAAGATTGCATTCCTTTGGCTAAAAACCTGTCCTATAAGAAACTTATTAGTCATAGTGACATTATTATTATTATCATCATCAAAAAACTATAATACAAAGACTATAATACTATAATATTATCATACAAAAAACTATAATACATTCAGTAGATATGTGGCTTAGAAAATTAAGCACAATTAATAAGCAATTATGAGGAAAGAAAGATTCCTTACACTTGTTCAGAACTGTCAACTATTTATTTTATTCTGAAAATAAAGCTGAAATGGAAGAAAATGTAAAATTGGAGGTGTTGTCATATGTGTAAATAATGTGTACCTCCAAAACAACAAGAAACTGTAAAAAGATGCTATACATCAAATGGAAATAATACTACAGTGTATTAAACAAAAGCATCGTATAAACATTGCAAAAGAGGTCCAGAATTGATTGCAGTTGATTAAGTTCTCCAGAATATCATTTTGTTTTATGAGGACTTCCTCTGAACAGGACCACAACAACCTTATAATTTTACAAAAGTATATATGAAAATGTGCAATGTACCTTCAAGTCACAAAAAATCTGATTACAATAAAAACATTAAATACATACAATTGTGTCTTCTATTCTTTGTTCATCATGATGTACACTGACAGTAGTAACTTTAGCTTCTCAGAAGTCATATCTACAAAAATAATTGTATCAAAAATAATCATATGCTCAATTAATCAAAAAATTTAAAAATCAATTACAATATACATATAACATATAACATCACTTAATACTGTTTCAAAGACTCACCATCAATTGTCATGCTTAAGCAGGGTATATTCAAAGCGGGCAAGCTGAAAGAAAGCACTCTAGCCTTAAAAGGTGATACCACTTAACGTTCTTTTGCACTGTTTATACAAAGCTTTTGTTTAATACACTGTAATATTATTTCCATTTGATGTATAGCATCTTTTTACAGCTGCTTGGTGTTTTTGGGGTATAGTTTGACCTTCAGTGTATAAATAATATATGACATGTGTAAGGTACCATTTTTCTACATTGAGTGTGTTTATACAAGTACCCTTCTTATTTGTCACTTTGTACATAAATGTAATTTTTTAAAAATAAAATCCTTTCCTAGACCTATTTCTCCTTGCAGCCTAACATAACCCATAAGAACCATCAAAGTTTTGAGTCAAACTAGTGAAACTCTGTAATTCTTCTGCATTTCTATACCCAAGCAAAAGAAATTGTTATTAGGATTAGTGTCCAAGAACTACTTACTTTTCAAACTTGCTATTTTCTTGTACAGCAAGCATCCCACAGTGAAAGCTTATCATTGGCCTGTGTGTGTGAGAGAAACTGAGAGCAAAAGAGACTCTTAATCTTTAGGTACCTGAAAAGAAGCATATTATTTCTCATGTACCAGAACACCAGGGTTTGATTCAGATATTGTTGAAAGTACTTCTGCTTTTGCTTTCCTTACCAAACAAAGAAATGGTTGTGTGAAGCATAATGCTCTACCTCATTTGCTGGTATGGTTAGGCAGAAACAGATTTGGAGGAAACATATGATCCTTTCTAAAATGATAAAACATTCCTATTGTATGAATGTTCAGTACAATAGGAATGTTTTCTCAGTAGCATATAAAAATGCCAGTCCCCATGTGGGGGCGGAGGATCCCCTGATTTTTGGGGGCTCCCCCCAGATGCTGGCCAGCAGGCCAGTGGGGGGAAGCCCTGCTTCCAACAGTCGTTCCTGGCTGCACTTGAAAAGAGCAGGCACTGTGCATGCCTTCCCTGCAAGCCGTGAGTTTGCAGCTTGCAGGGCTGACATGCACTGAACCTGCTTTTTTCAAGTGGGGGCTGTCTGCACCTGCTGTATAAGTGGCGAATTCACCACTTGTAGGGCAGGTGTGCACGGCACCCGCTTTCCCCCCAACCATTTTAAGGGAAGGTTCCTTTTAAATGGTTGGGGAAAAGCGCAAGGGGAGAAAGTGCGTGCGTGGCACTCCATCCCTGATGCAGTGACATCACTCTGAGTGACATCATCACGTTGGGAATGGCCCCTCCCATCTAGCAATCCTAGTAGCATATCGAATATAATATAACTGAAAGGAGCATTGTATTGTACATAACAGGCCTAGAAATCACAATGTTATTTGTTCCATGTGCTTTTGATCAAAGAATGCACTGCTAAGGGCAAAAAATCAAGGTTTTCTTTAGAGTTGCTGATAATGTCATCTTAAAAATGTCTGCCTCATTCAGTTCTTCCTTCTTGTGCTTTTGCTTGGTGCACATTCTCCCTGAGAATACAGTATGGCCATTTGAGTTCAAGTATGGTTGAAGGCTATATTTTAAATTGCCTCATAAATTGAGTATTTTCAAGTTAATTATAGTCCACCTAAATGTTTCCAGCACCATTTACAGGCACAGCACAATAATAATACGATTAACACATTTTTGTTTCTGTAGCTGCCATCTGATGAACAAGAACAATTTCATTCTAATGGTTTCCTTTGCTACCTTTCAGCTTACCCAAGCAAGTACAGTGATAGCTGTTATTCAAAGAATGCTGAAATCTCTTAATCAATATGCAGATAATTGTTTGTGACAATCCTGAAGTGATCTAGAGTAGATTTTGGAAATCTCATGACAACTTATTCCTATACAGCATTTAAGACCTTAAGCATCTGTACAACTTGCAAGAGGTTATTTCTTGGCAATGCCATTCACTATACCTAGTGTTGGTGTGGTTTCTTCAGTCAGTCAGGAGAGGCCTTTTATAAAAGTGTTTTCTGTTCAATCCAGATGGAGATGTGATAGGGTTGTCAGCCTGCAGGTGATGTCTGGAGATCTCCTGGAATTACAACTGATTTCCAAGCAACAAAGACCAGTTCATCTGGAGAAAATGGCCACTTTGGAAGGTGGACTCATTATATCCCATTGAAGTTCCTCCCATCTCCAAACCCTCTTCTTCTCAGGCTCCACCCCCAAAATCTCCAGGTATTTCCCAACCTGGAACTGGCAACCCTAGGATGTGAGTTGTTTTAAAAACTCACTTGGTTAATAAGCTTTTACCCTCAGTGCCATTGCAAGACAGTACAAACTGATAATACAAGACTGGTAGTACAAGATAGAAATAAATTAGGGGCTGGAAAGAAGAAACAGGAATAAACACAAAATGAAAAGATTTGATATTCTTTGGCACAGCAAGGACCAGATTTTCAGTCTGTTTTCTTTGATCATGCCAGAGGTAAAATATACACAGCACCCATATCCTGAAATGAATACATCAGACAAAATGCATAGGTATCATTAGAGTTTATTAAAATCTGAACCATGCAGATAATGAAACTAACCCCCCCTCTCATTATTCCAAATGTGAATAGAGAAAGATCAGCCGCTTTCCCCTATATGGTACAGTGAAAAGTTCAAGAGTTGATGAAAAGCCACCCATGGCTGGTTTGGGTGAGTCTCCCCATCCTTTAATGCCTCAGAGTGCTTGCCAATTTAATAAAGCAACAGTCACCTAATCTGCACCTAATTCGCACAAAACTAATTAAACAACAGGCACCTATTTCTGCCAACTCTAGTCAGTACCTTAGAATCTGGCAAATGTGTATAACACAACCCCACAACAACAAAAGTGAAGCAGGTGAAAAAACTTCCATTATCCCACTCAATTAGATATGGACTCAAAACATTCTTGATGGGCCCCATTAACACTCCCTCTCAGCACAGGAATTTCTTGGGACTGCTCCCAAGCCAGTTTGAGAGCCAGTATGATGTTGTGGTTAAGTGTGCAGACTCTAACCTAGGAGAAAAAGCAGAGGTAATTATCTCTTCAGAGGTCTCTGTTTCTCCTGCCATGAGAAGGATCTGCTGAAGCCATTTATTTAGAGCTGCTTTAAGATTCCCTGCCACACAAAAGTTTGAGGAGACTCCACGAAGTTTAGCTTTCCTTTCTCTTAGCCTGGTCTCCTGAATGATGATTTTATTCTTGGCTCACTTTTCAAACCCATGTAGCTCTGTCAGGTTGTCTGCCGCCTTCCTTGCAATTTGAAATGCGGATTCAGCTTTTTTGCCCATCGCTTATAACGGTGTGGTAAGTTCATCCAGTTTTTGGTTTATTGGGTCGACTGAAAGTTTGAGCAGAGAAAATTCCTTCTTTAATTGCCCAACATCACTGCTCAAGGTTTTTATCTCATTTTTAATTTCTTCCTTTATTTCTGTCAATGCCTGCATAATTTGTGCCTGATAGCTTTGGTCGGAGTTGCTTCCAGCCGCCATCTCTTTGAGTGAAGAAATATCTTGGTCTTCTGAGTCATTAATATCTTTCTTTGGGGGTCTATAAGGTGGGTTTTTGGCTCCCTTCTTCGCTTGGGTCCTTCCCCTGCCTGGCATTGAAGGTTTTTTCAAAGTTATCTTTGTTTTTAAGGAGCAAAATGTTGTTCTTCATTGGGAATAGCAGGAAAGCATAAGGGATGCGGCCAACTGGAAGCTCTGCTGCGACATGCCCCCCTATTCTGCCATTTTTAATGATAATTTCAAGGCAGCATATGTAGGATTCTCAGCAGCTCTTCCAACAAGACATGGATAACCCATGCGTGCTTAGCTTCATTAAAAGTGTTAACATGTAATCACTCTGAGACCCAAAGGAAGCATTTATTTGAAGATGTACTAATAAAGTAACGGTAGCTTTCCAAAAGACCTCTAACTTTGAATCAATCATCTCTGCAAATGTTAGTAATACCTGCAATATGTCAAATAAGATCTTGTTTTTACCTACTGTAGAGAGAAAGTAAGGACTTTTAAATCAGCTCTTGAAATATGTGTTGGTCATTGTTTTATCTCTTGCAGTTCTTTCTCTATTACTGGGACTAAAGAGATGTCTTTATTTTGACAGACTGAAATGTATTTCTGAAAATTGTTCCACAAAATATTGTTTGATTCAACTTTGAGCAGTCATTCAACAGTAAATGTAATTATTGGGGGAGGGAAGGAGATGCCACTGATTCAGATCCCATTCATAGTGAATGGAAAACAAGCAAGAAATTTATCAGGTAAAGTAAGAAAAAAAATTGCAGTGCTGAAGGTTCTGTGAAGCCAGTTTCAGATAATGTGGTGTTAATAGCCAAAGTGGGCAGTTGTGTTATTTGATTAGTGTTGCAGTTGCTGTTCCCATAATAATTTTACATCCTTCAACCTGAGTTGAACTTGTTTTAGGGGATGTATATCAGCATTTTGTTGTTAAGGTACATCCTTTAAAAGGATTAACCAGGAGCAATATGGAAACATTTTTGTTGAGCCTTTGGCTTTTGAAAAGTCAGCTGTGGTTCCAAAAATCCTAGATAAGGTCTGGCACTTTCGTTCCTTTAAGAATTCAGCTTTCTACTTTTTGGGACTAACACACTGTGTTTTCTAAGACTCCTTAATATGTTCCTGTATTTTCACTTAAAACAACAACAGGTAGGCTTTAAAAACAGAATGAACATTCAGTGGATAATGTTCCTGTTTACATACGTGTATTTTAAAAAAGAAATATGTATGTGCATTTTGTTCACTTCAGAATGAGCAGAGATTGATTCAACTGATGTTGCATTCTGTGGTGTCACACAATTGCCTTTTGTTAAGGAAGTTGATTTTTTACCTCTACATTATTGGGTTCAATAGACAAGAGAGAAAATGGCTTTTTATAGCCTATGAACTTCTTATGAAAATATAATAATACTATTAAGACCGGCATAACATCTATTCACTAAAACATTATCCAAGATATTTTGTTCTTAGGCTTCCAGGATTTATATATCAAGTTTTGTGAGGGTATTTGCCACAGACAGAAGACTTGCAGGTGGAACAGCCGATTAGCAGCTAGTGCCTGAGCCTATTTGAATGCTGCTCTAATCACCTTTTAGAGAGCTGATTGAATGTGGGGGGACAGTGGCCTGCCTCAGTGGAAGGTGACTCAGAGTGTAGCTCTGCCTCAGAATGAGCACAGAGTAGGAATAGCTCAACCATAGGAAGAGCATAAGAGACCATTTTAAGCCTGTCTCTGGTGATAGCCAGACCTGTAATAGTTTAGTCTGACACTTGGGGAGAGGACAGACTGATGTGGTTAGAACATCTAGGAGTGAGACAGTCAAATTTTGTGTTTAGGCTGAAGAAACCTGGTTCAGGGGAAACTCCCTGAATGATTATAGGCTAAACAGCTGTCATTCAGTGGTGGTTTAAGGATTAAAGTCTTATATTCCACTCAAAAGCTGTAACTATTGAATAAGTACCAGTGCCTCAGCTAAGCTATTCCTTGCTGAATCTGGAATTCTGTGTCTGCTGAAGTGTTTTTTAAACGTACATAACACAAATAAGTCTTCTGTTTTATATACCCTATTAGGAATAAGGCCTGTTGTGGAAATAAATACAACGAGCTCTAGAAAGAGGCTCTGGGAGAGTGCCAAGGCCTTGGGCACTCAGCGTCAATGTGCTGTGGCGACCTCAGCAGGGTACAATGACACAGAGTCCACCATTTTTTCCAGAGGAACTGATCTCTGCTGCCTGAAGAGCAGCTGTAACTTTGAGTGATCTCCAGTCCTCACCTGGAGATTGGCTGGTTAGGAGGGTGGAGTCTGTGGCATTACACCTGTCTGAGGTTCACCCCTCCTCAAACCTCACCCTCTCCAGGTTCCATCCCTTGAATCTCCATGAATTTCTCACCTGGAGTTGGCAACCCTATCTCCTTCCCAGCCAAGCATCAACCTACCTTTATTTCCCCCTCACTCTTCAGCTTTCCATCTCCCCCCCACCTACAGCCTCTACAGTGCTCTGAAACCCTGATTTCCATGTCACATTGGCTGTCATGGGGGGGCCATCTCAGCAGGGTATAAGGACACCATGTTCTCCAGGGGAACTGGTGTCTGCCATCTAGAGAGCAGTTGTAATTCTGAGTGATCTCCAGTCCCCACCTAGAGATTGGTTTCCCAGGAGGAAAAGTAGTCTTTCTCTGCAATGGGGACCAAAGCAGCTTGCATCATTCTCCTCTCCCCCTTTTGACTTACACAACAACTCTGTGAGTTAAGTTAGGCTGAAAGTCTGTGACTGGTCCAAAATCACCCACTCGGCTTCTACAGCAAGAACCTGGATCTAGCAGACCCTGCTCTGAAACACTGACTGCGACGCCTATGGTAGTCAACCTCCAGGTGGAGCCTGAAGATCACCAGATATCACAACTGAACTCCAGACAACAGATCTTCCCCACCCCCAGAGAAAATAACTGCTTTGGAAGGTGGGCTTTATGGCATTCTGTTCAGTTGAGGCCTCTCCTCTTCCCAAATCCTGTTTTCCATAGACTTTACCAGGAAATCTCCAGGAATCTCCCTACCTGGAGCTGGCAACCCTAGACTCAGGACTGGCCCCAATGAGTTCCTCACAAAGACCTGTGAAGCGTTTCCTTCCTTTGTCTGAACCAAGCTTGGTTGCCTATTATGGCGAAATGGGCTCTAGTTTACATCTGAGCTGTTCACCTCCCACCCTCATCCCATGGGCGTATCTCACTCCTTAAGTTCACTGCCACCACTCACTGAATTGTCACTGCCTTTTTAGAGGGTCAGTGAGACCCCTCTGGCCGAATCTCCGTATTTGGAGATGGAATCCCCAATCTTATGGGATCCCTGGAAAGGTGGCAACCCAAGGGTATGGCCTTTCCTTGCTTCCCTGGGCTACCCCCTCCCTTTGGTATTGTGCAAAGCAGGGGAGACTATGTGGTCAGACCACAATACAGATTATTAGCACAAATAAAATAATTTATTTAACTATTTACACAATTATGGAGCACAGAAATACTAAATAAATCAGGCACAACTGTAGGAGTAAGCACACACCAGGAACCAACAGGGCATAAATCAACAGGGGTTAAATGCAATCCTCTTTTTCTACACACAGTATTCTCTACCTCTGGAGCTTGTGGGCTCAGGATAGGATCTCTCCTTGGACTGGCCTCTGGCTAGTTTGGTGCATTGGTTAAGTGCGTGGACTCTAATCCGGGAGAACTGGGTTTGATTCCTCCACTTGCACCTGCTGGATGACCTTGGGGAAGCAATAGGTATGGCACAGCTGTTCTTGAAAAAAGAGCAGTTTCTGTCAGAGCTCTCTCAGCCCCACCTACCTCAGAGGGTTTCTGTTGTGGGGAGGGGAAGGGAAAGGGGTTTGTAAGCTGCTCTGAGACACCTTTGGGTAGTGAAGGGTGGGGTATAAATCCAATCTTTTCTTCTTCTTCTCTGCTTCAGCCTCTCTCTCCTGCCCAAGAGAACAGGAAACTTCCATTCATTCTCTAGTCCAGCCATCTGTGGAGTGGCTGAATTTCTGCTGCCTCCCAGGGTTCCCCACATCTCTGGCTTGTGGCCTAGCGGGAGTCTATATTGATGCTGCCCCACCCCTTGAGACGGTACCTCTTTTCCTGCATTTTGGCCTTGGGGCATCTGGGAACTGTAGGCCAGCAGATGGGGAAGCCCCATTCAACCCAGTGAGTGATACCCCTGCAAGCCCCTCTCTGGAACTACAGCTCAATTAAGCCTTATAGGGGAACATTGTAAACATACAAATGGCAGTCATCTTACAGGCAGAGGTAACTGCCATTTTGTTACACCTACCAAATGCTACTGAGGGAAAAATTAGTCCCACACAGAAGGCAAGTGTCTTCATCAAAAGAGAAAGCCGTTTGCCAGAAATTCTGACAGGGCACAGGGGCTGAAGGAGTGGGCGGGGAAGAGGAGCAAACCCAGCACCCGGCCAATGGCACGCAAGTACTCTTGAGTGGCGGCTGGGCATGACTCAGGCAATGCAGCCAGTGGTTAGGGATACCCTCTGAGTGACAGATCAGGGAGCCAATTGATTTGGGAGCATGTGGAATGTTCAGGAGAGTCCATGACCAAAACACAATTATATATAAGGAGAGTTGATATATTTTAACTGAGAAGAGGCATGGGAAAGGTTCTATTTAAATGAGCCTGATCTTAGGAGGCTGTGTACCCTTTTGTTTTTTGTCGTTGTGTAGATACAATCCCAAACATGAAGCACCTATCTTTAATAAGAAGTCTGGAACTCCCTTTAATGGATAGATTTTTCTTCCTCTAAGATCTTCCTGAAGCTTACTGTTATTTACTTTATTTATAAAATGTATAAAATGTATTGGGGCCAACAGATCCCCCTTCAATACAAAACATGCAGAGACCTGATTCAGCCAGTTTATTCACATGAATAATTGCTTATGTGAGCACTCTACTAGCATTATAAATAATGCTCTTGAAAACTGTTTATAGAAGAAGTAATAATACCTATGAATTTTGTCTGATGTATTTCCACATCTCCTGTGTGTTACAGAAGTTGTCACTGTGTCATCTTGTGTATCTCATCCCACAATACATAGCTCATGCTACTATACTGTTCATGCCAGCAGTGAAAAAGATAGCAGACAGAATCTATTCTGAGTTGCCCTTTCCTGTTTGGTTTCTGTCTCCTGGCTTCTTCCCTTCAGCTTCTTTCTTTGGCTCTCATTGTCCTGCTGTTGCTTTTTTGTATGTGCCAGGTTCGTTATTCTACTTCTACTGGTACTTGCTGCTTTCTGAGTCTGGTCATCATCTTTGACATCTCCTGAAATTATTCATGCTCTTATCCTGATCTTACAATTCTCCACTTCTGTGGTATGAATATCTTGAGCATCATATGCTGATAAAGGATGCATTTTACGTTAAAAGTAGAAAATAAGTTTAGGTTTCATAAGAAATCAAGTACTGCATATATTTTTCTTTCCCCAAAATCTTCTTATGTTCCTTGGGGGAGATGGGGGAAAACTATTTTCTGCCACCCATGATTTCAAAATTTCCAGAAACATTTACACTCTGCTGTAGAATTATTTGGGAATACGGGGTCAGATTCTGTCATCTGCAAACACAAGAACTATAGATCTTTCCCTTGTTCCCCACTCCCATGTCCTTTCTGACTCCAGAAAAGTTTATTTCCAGGGTAGTGGGACACATATGGTTTAAAAGCTATACAGGTAGTGAGGTTGCAGTGGAGAGGGGGGGTAAAACTTCCACTGCTGTCTCTTCCATTAGCAGAGCTGTGTTGACAGTGCAGGCAGAAAGGGAGATTTTTATCACCTTCCCTGTCTTCACTGCAGCTCACCAATGCACATGACAGAGTCCTGCAACCAATAGGTGGCACATGAACACCCGGAGTGCTGCCCTTACACTAATTTTGTTTGATCTGAGGATATTAGAGGTAAAGTTTATTTTATTTATTTATTTATTTATTTATTTATTCTTTCGGCTTATATACCGCCCTAACCCCAGAGGGTCTCTGGGCGGTTTACATAGCGGTTCTAACCAATCAATTTAACCTAACTAGGGCCACATAGTCTACAGCAGGGGTCCTCAAACTTTTTAAACAGGGGGCCAGTTCAGTGTCCCTCAGACCGTTGGCGGGCCGGACTATAGTAAAAACAAAAACTATGAACAAATTCCTATGCACACTGCATATATCTTATTTTGAAGTGAAGAAACAAAACGGGAACAAATACAATATTTAAAATGAAGTAAAGTTAAATCAACAAACTTACCAGTATTTCAATGGGACTTCCTTAGCCCCCGCCCCCAGGATGACATCCCCCCTCCGGCTGAAAGGGATCAGTCCCCCGGGGGGCCCTTGTGGCACTGGAGGGGGGGCTCGCCGGCATTGCTGTCACGGGGGGTTCTCTCCCCCCCCCAAACAGACCTTTCCCGGAATGCACCTTCCCCCCAAATGTGCAGGAATTCTCCACCCCAGAGTCGGCAACCATGGCCGAGCATGTCCCCCGCCTCCCTCCTTCCCTCCCTCCCAGGACCTCCCGGCAGCTGCCCCCCCCACGAGCGACTCCCTTCCCAGGACCCTTCCCCTTCACCGCTGCTGCCCTGCTCAGCTGCTCCACGCGGCTTCTTCTCTGCAGCCCCCCGTCCCCAGACACTCCGGCTGAACCCCACCTGGGCTGGGGAGGGAGGGGGGAGGTGCCCGCCCCGCCGGGAGGAGCTCCGCCCGGGCTGCTCTCCACCATGCCCTCGAAGGCACCTCTCCCAATGGGGCTACTCGGGTGGGGGCGCTGCTGCTGCGCTCCCCAAGGAGGAGGCTCCGGGCGGGGGGGGCAGGCATAAACACCCGGCGGGCCGTATAAATGTCCTTGGCGGGCCGCATGTGGCCCGCGGGCCATAGTTTGAGGACCCCTGGTCTACAGGGTGGTGACTGTCTACCAGCACCCCGGGCTAGTTGTCATCTGGCTTCCTTCCGCAGCTTCAGATATTGGCGTCCTGGTGCCCTTCTGGAACTGATCTTCCAGGCAACATCCTCCGGCAGGTCTTGTCCCAGTGCGTGGCTCTGTGTTGGCTACAGTTCTGGCTACTGTCCGCAGGTGGCTCTGCTGCGCTGCGCCGCACATCGCCACGCTTTCCAGGCCTCCACTTCTCCAGACTCTGCCTCCATGTTGCTCCACCGGGTCACCAGGAACTACTCGCCGCCATCACCACCGCTGCTGCCGCCGTGTCACAAGGAGGAGGGGGGTGCCCCCTGCCACCTAGGGCAGGTACCCACTTTTATCTACTTGCATTTATGATGCTTTCGAACCGCTGGATGGACGGGAGCTGGGACATGGGCCGGGAGCTCACCTCGGCCATGGTGGGTTTCGAACAGCCATAATGGCTGTTCGTTGATGTTACTTTTGCAGGCATTCTTACTGCCTGCGCCTGGTTGAAAGACTGTCAGGAAAGAACTTGACAAACTGCAGGTGTTGTGATGCAGCTTTAAAATGGCATATCTTCAGTAAAGCTCTATAACTTGTTTTATTTAATTGCCAAGGTTCTGCCCTGAGTTGATTGACATCTAAAAGTGTGTGTGTGCGTGTGTGTGTGTGTGTGTAGGAGAGATGAGGAAAAGAGGGAACGGAAATGTGATTATCAACGAGATCAAATGCAACATTTTCTTTAAAATCTATGAACATTCTGAAGCTAATAGACTATGACCTTATACTTTAATCTCTATTAGCCCCACAGGAATGATTTCTTATCTTTCTAATACGCATGTGCAAAGGTATATATTTTAAATACTAAAAGGGTTATTATTAGTAAGAGTTTCGGTTTCTCTGCTTATTGAAAGCAAGATCAAATGATGAAAGGTCTTCAAACATACTACATTTCAGCTGTCTTCCAAGGATCCTGTATAATTAGTTCAACTAGATAGAAAGACCATTGGCACTTACCATGAAGGGTCCATCTCCTCTGAAGACTGGAGGACATCTTGGGGTGTTTCCCTCCATACAATCAGGGAGGCAGGAATCAAACTTCTTCCTCTTCCTATGGAGTGGAAACACCCAAACCTTAGTTTGGGTACTCCAAGAAGCAGTCTCACCAAAAGGAACTCTCACTCTATAAAACACCCCTCCAAACTAAGAAGTTGAGTGGAAATAGTAATAGTCTAAACATGAAAGGCCACAGCTCGAATAGAACATAAGCACTGAAAAGTCAGTAGGACAAATTCAGAATAGCAGCAGGATAAGACAGAGTGACTAATCAATGGCGATGCCATGGGAGGGGCAAGATGTCCTCCTGCCCTCAGAGGAGAAGGATCCTTCACAGTAAGTGCCAATGGTTGTTCTCCCGCTGAGATGGAGGATATCTTGGGCTCTCCCAGAGCAGTGACCAGCTAGGGTGGGGCATCACCATAATCTTCCATGATATATTGGAGCACTCTACTGCCAAATGCCACTTCTGCTGAATCCTACACATTCAGTTTATAATGACAAACAAAACTGGAAATGAACCACGTGGCCACTCTGCAGACTTCTTCCACTGATGCATGTTTGGCAAATGCTGCATTGGTGGGTGTGCTCCTGACAGATTATGCCATAACACCTTTGCAAACTTAGATATATGTTTCCACAAGTTGGGATGGAGAATGTTGATGAATATGGATTATGATTTCCAAATGTGTTCTGTTTATATCAAGTAAGCCTTGAGTGTTCTCTGTACATCCAAGGTGTGCCAAGATCTCTCTCTGGGAAGTGTAGGATTCAGACAGAAAGATGGAAGGAATACGTCTTGTGCTCTGTGGAACTTGGGGGGAACCTTGGGAAGAAATGTAGGGTCCATTCTGAGGACCATCTTGTCCTTGTGAAAAATACAAAGTTCTGGCTTAGTTGATAAGGCACCAAGCTCTGACTCCCGTCTGGCTGAAGTCAACCAGGCAACCAAGAAGATGGTTTTCATCCTCAGCTACCACAAGGGAATGTCTCTGATGGGTTCGAATGGAGCCTTCATAAGCGCCAAGAAGATGGTGTGAAGTCACCATGTTTGGGAATCTAGGTACTGGTGGTGGAGACCATAAAGTGGCTCCCCTCAAGAATCTCTGAAGATGATAATAGTTGGATAAACTGCTCTCTTCTACGAGCAGAAGGAATGAAGTTATTTGTCATCGAAGAGTGGCTGGTTTCAGGCCAGATTGCAGACCATCCTGAAGGAAGGCCAGTATTGACTGAATAGATGGTTACAATTGGTCAATTGCTTTCCTTTTCAGGACTTATGGAAGGCCTTCCAGGATGCGTTGTAGATCCTGGTGGTCAATTCCCTTCAGGATGTCATCAGGGCCTCCGTGACCTCAGGAGAGTATCTCAGGTTCAAGAAAGTGCTTCATTCAAGTTCCACACAGTCAGCTGCAGCCATTCTGGGTGAGGGTACCACAGCAGCCTTTGAGTCAGCATATCCTGAGACAGTGGGAGTGGGAAAGGCCTTGCTGTTGACATCCTTTGAAAAGTGGATGACGTGACCAATGAGGAGCTATTAAAATTATTTCTGCCTTCTGCTGGATGATCTGTCTCAGGAGCCTCAGGATTACAGGTCTGGGAAGACAGGCACACATGAGGCAGCCATCTGGTCATCAGAGTATCCGTGCTCTCTGCTTGTTGATGGAAGAACCTTGTTTAGAACCTCGGAAGTTGATGATTCTAATGAGACGCGAAGAGGTCTAGAAGAGGCAGTTTGAAGCATCTCACCACCAAGTGGAACAGTTCCCTCTTCATTTATTTATTTATTTATTTGATTTATATCCACATGGGCTCAGGGCAGCGAACAAGAGGCACTCTCCTGGCTGAATACTTTCTCGGGTGAGCCAGTCTGCATGAATGTTGTGATCACCCTTGATATGTTTAGTCCTGATGGATGCCAGATGAATTTACACTCCACTGAAGAGCTTCATGGCTTTCTTGTGTAATGCGTAAGATCTGGAGCACCCTTGATTGTTTAGATATGCCTTCAATGAGATGTTGTCCACGTGTATAAGAACATGTTGACCTGCCAGTTGACCTGAGCCTGCATTGCAGGAAGGGCAGGGTATAAATGAAATAAATAAATAAATAGATTGTTGTAATGGAGCAATGCTAGATGGACAGCCCTCAGTTCCAGCACATTGATTGGAAGATGGGACTTGTCTGGGGACCAGAGCCTCTGAGTTGGCACATTGTTCAGGGTAGCCCCCCAGCTCAAGAGGCTTTTGTCTGTAAACAGTTGGAGCTCTGTGAGGATGTAATACAGCTTTCCCTGATGCAGGTTGTCAATGCTGGCCCACCACTGTAGACTTTCTATGACTGTCAGAGGTACTTTGATGGTAATACTCCATTTTTCCATGATCTGGATTTGATGAGGATGAAGCAGAGTTTAGAGTGACCTTGTATGGAGTCTCCCCCACTGAACTGCATCAAGGTTTGAGATTAATAGGCTCATCATCTTGGCCAGGTCAGCAATGACTTCGAAGGGTTCCTGATGATCAAACCCGCCAGTTGTCTGGTTTTCTGCATTTTCTCATCTGGAAGAAGCAGTGAATTCAGTTTTGTGTCTATCACCATTCCTAGATGTTCTAGCCTCTGAGAGGGGGACAAGGAACTCTTGGCCATGTTGATTATGAAACCATGTTGTTGCAGACAAAGTATGGTCTGTTGGACATCCAACTTAGCTTTTTCTTTGGAACTGGACTGGATGAGGAGATTATCCAGCTAGGAGTGGGCATGAATTCCCTGTGTTCTCAAGAGGGCTACCAAATTGACCAGGACCTTGGTGAATACCCGTGGGGCAGTAGCCAGGCTAAATGATAATGCCCTAAATTGGAAATGTGACTTCCCCATACAGAATCTGAGGTATCTGCGGTGAAGAGGAAGTATTGGCATGTGTAGGTATGCCCCTATTAGGTATAGGAAGGCCAGGAACTCCAGGGGTTGGAGCACCTTGGTGATGGATTTTAGCGTCTCCATGCAGAAGTGGTGGAGCTTGATTGCTTTTGTTCAGATATTTCAAGTCCAGTATTGCCCACCAGTGTCTGTTCTTTTTGGGGACTGTGGAAAAGATGGAGTACACTCCTTGGCCTCTCTCGGATGAGGGAATGGGCTCTGTGGCACAAATGTCTAAGAGGTGCTTGATTGTCTTGGATGTTATTTCTTTCCTGGCAGCGTTTTTGCGCAGAGGGGAGGTGATGAAATGGTCCAGTGGGGTTTTCTGGAAATCTATGTCGTAGCCATAGGTCCAAGAGTCTGCTTGTGATTCTTGCCATGCTGATTGAAAATGGAGTAGATGTCCTCCCACCAGAATGTCGCTCCAGTCATGCCTTATTGGGCTTGAGGTCCTGTTTCTGTTTGCCAGGCGTTCCTGAGGACTGCCTGGAGAATCTGGGGTTGTTGAAGTTCCTCTTGAAGGACTGTCTGGAGTGGCCTCAAGAAAATCTCTATGTGTCCTGTCTGGACTTGGGAAAGCTATTGGGGTTACGAAAGGACTGGTTGCTGTAGCCCCATTTGTCAGGCTGTTGCAAAGACTTGGGCATAGCCTTCTTTTCGACCAATGTCTTGTCCAAGGTCTCCCCAAACAATTTCTTTCCAGGAAATGGGTAGGAAGCCACAATGAGTTTGGACTGGAAGTCAGCCTGCCAGGCCCTTAGCCAGATGCCCCTCCTGGCCACTGCTGCTGAAGACATTACTCTGGAGCAGAAGGTGAAAGTATCCAAGGAAGTGTCAGCAGTGAATTCAGATGCCTTCAGCAATCTGTTGGAGCCTTCTAGCAGCTTCTTGTTGCTGCTTGGGAGCAATTGGGAAGTCTTTGGGCCCAGACTATGGCTGCACATGAGGTGATGGATGCGGTGGCCATGGCCTTGATAGCCATTGTGGTGGCCTCATGGTTTCTCTTTAGGGTGATTTTGATCTTCCTATCCCAGTTGTCATGCACTGACTCCTTTCCATCTTCAGAGAGGAGACCAAAGGACTGGAGGGCAGTGATTGGGGCATCCACCAATGGCACCTGTAACATCTCATTAGTGAAAGCAGGAAGGGCATACAACTTTTTGGAAATGTTAGGAAACTGTTGGCATTGGGTTTGGCCCATTCTGCCTTAAGGTGCTGTTCAAAGAATACTTCGAAGGGAAATACTCTTTCCAAAGTGCCCAGACTGGGGGAAAAAAATTCCTTATTGCCCAATGACTTATTTCTGGGGTTGTTGCCAGAACTGAAGTTATCCTTCCCCCGGTGGGGAGCGTCTCATAGCTCTAAGGCTGCTAGCGCCCTAGTCAGCAAGTATTGGTAGTCTTCAGACTTGAAGAAGCAAAGGGTTTGTTCTGGGACAGAGATGTCCTCTACCTCTTTGTCTGAAATAAACTCCCCCCCCCCGCATCACTATTAGAGGGAACATCCTGTCCAGAAAAATCCTGGCCATACCTGATCACCCTGTTGTCTGTTTCTGGGCTGCTTTGGTTGGTCAGGTCCTCCCCCTGCCGTTAGTATCAGGATGTCAATGAGGTGACAGAGGAGGGGATGGAGAACTGGGTTTGGGTGTGGTAGATCCCATGGCTCCCAGCTGACAGGCATTAAACAAAACATCTCAGCCTTGGCTGTCTGTTTTAGAAATTCTATAAGTTCTAAAGAGACAGAGGTACTCCCAAGGCTGGGTACATTGCCAGGATGAAGATCATACCCAGTGGTGGAAGAGAGGGCCTGCCTCACTAGAGGCTGCCACAGTGTGGCATCTCCCACCTGGAAGTTGGCAACTGGTGATTCAGACGGGGTCTGTGGGTCTTCCCACAGGCCATGGCTGGTTCCCACCAAAACTGCCACTGTTGCTGTCCAAGATAGGCACTGCTCCCAGCCGAGAAACAGGGGCAAGGCGGGGGACCTTCTTCAGTGGAGGAGTGATGCCGCTTTCTCCCTTGCTTAGAAAGCTCATCCCGAAGGACGTCATTGCCGGGAGCCAAGGCAAAGCCACAAAGGCATGTCAGCTCCAGGTTTGTGGTTCTCCATGGCCCTGGACTGGGTGCTGTACTCCTCATTGTCTTCCAGGTGTCTTTGCAAGCTTCCATGCTGAAGGGTCCTCTTCACTGCAGCTGTTTCTGGAAGCCAGTAGCCACCGCGAAGCCAATCTCCCCAGTAGGGGAGGGGGGAAGGAGAGAGAAAGGAGGAACAGCAGAGAAAAGATTTAGAGTGAAAAGGTTTTGTTTTTTTTAAGAGTGTGAGAAGGAAAAGAGAAGAGGATGGGAACTGTTGATGTAAAAAACACTCAGTAGGCAGGAACTAGCCTATGACTATGCTCTCCCTATTGAGGCAGGAAAGGAACTGAGGTTTGGATGTTCCCACTCCACAGGAAGAGGAAGATGTTATGATTCCTGCCTCCCTGATTGGATGGTGGGAAACAACCTAAGACTGTCCTCCACCTCAGAGGGAGAAAGCCTTTAAATGAACTATATGTTATTTTATCCTGGGTAACAGGGTACTATTGCAATTAATGTAAGCATAGCACGATTTTAGCAGCTTATGAAAACAATACATAATGCATTTTATTAGGTAAGAAGCACAATCTAATTGATGTTTATTGCTGGCCTAATAGTAATTGTGATGGCATGGGCCATTTATGTATGGGAGGAGTTGGCAGAGGAAATAAATGTTGCCATTTGTTCCCATTAACAAACTCTTTGCAGTTATTGATTTTACATACTTGCTGTCCCTGATATGGCACTTTGGATTCACAGGGGAGACTAGCTTCTGCAATGATATGTCTTGTATCAAGAACCCACATGGGTAATTTTATATGCATTATCACACAGTCTGATTTCTCTGATTTCTGAGCTGTCTGCTAGAGTCAGGTAATAGTCATTTTCCTCATGGATTGAGGTTAGAGAGAACCATCTGTCAGCATGGGAATAGCCCGCATGTGATACATATGTTTATTAAAATGGCTACCACATGGTTAATAATAATCTCATTCAGTCACTAGGAATATGTGAAATGAAAGGATAACTCTTTAAGTATCTAATATATGTTTGTGTGGAAGATCATGGTACTGGTTTCTTCCTTCCCATACTATTATTCTTTTCTTGTTTTCTTGTCTTTTTTCATTGTTTTCTTTTTATTATATAATATTTTTCAGTACAAATACTTCAATAAATGCATCGAAATTATAAACATCTGTGCAAGTGTTCACGGTAAAAGCCCATTCTGTTGCTAAATATTCCATAATTTTACATGGAATAGTACAAGAAGAACAAAAATCACTTAACTTGCTCTAACAAGGTACTATCGATCTGATATAGTACCAAGTCTCACAGCAATGTTAAATTCTGAACATCTACATTAGCTCTTTGTATAGCCATAAGTTTAATAATGAAGAACGTTTCTCTGCATTTATTAATCCAGTCTTGTATTTCAAGCATACTGTAGCATATGTCTGGCTTGTTATACAACTGTCCTTGGCCACTCAACTGAATAGTGAGCTTTTTTTGCCTGCTTAAATGGATAGCATTTAAACACAAGGAGACCTGAGTGACATTTTCCATTACATGGTCCTAGGATGTCACTTACAAGGAAACACTTGCTTCATTTAAAGAAATCCTCTTATGGATTTTCTTTTACCATAAAGACTACTCTGTGGTGTTTGCTGATATATTACCTTGCATGATAGTGAAAATAACTTACTGTCGGATGTGATTAATATTACACTGCCAAGCTCTATACAATTAAAGGCTGCTACATAATGATAGACAGTTGAAATCTAAAGTCTAAATCCAAAAGCCTTCTTGGAAAGGTTTTGTGAACTACTGTTCTTTTTGTGTTAATATGCATTATATATATAGTAGAAAATTTTAGCCCTAAAGCAGAAAAGTTACACTTCATGGTTATGGCGTCATCTGTAATTTATGGCTGGGATTAGTGTGAGCTAGCTCACAGTTTTTTAGCCTCTGGCTCACACATTTATGTCTTAGCTCAGGAAGGATGGCTCCAGAGCAAACTAATTTATGCAGTAGCCAAATTGCTTGCTCACAAAGTAGAATTTTTGCCCACAAGACTCCACAGCTTAGAGGGAGCATTGGACAGAGGGAATTTATGTCTACAGACCATGACTTCCCCACCTCTTTCCTGCTGCAGCCCAAGATGCCTCCTGAAATGCTGCCTCTGGGAGAGAGTCAGACCTGTAGCCAGGATTTATTTTTTTCAGGGGGCCTTTAAATTTTTCGGAGGGCATAATTTTTTAAAGAACCCTTTTCCTGGGTGCTAGTGAATAAAAGTGGACTTCTAAGTAGACTGAGTAGAAATGTAAGTCAGGGTAGTGTGAGGTGAAGGGAGGGAGCTCAGACTATGGAAAGTGAAAATGAACTCCACAAGAGGGGGAAACGAATGAGGAAGGAGCGGAAGGGGGAAGAAGCGGTGCTCTGATCCCCCAAGCTGCAGCCTGCTGCTGCTGCTGTTTCTGCTGCTCTTTTGGGCACAGAGCACCACAGCACTGAGGGACAGTTGGCACCACTGCAGCAGGGTGCTTCATGATCTGCAAGGTGGGAGGGCAGTGCTCATTGCCTCTCTTTTGCTTGCCTCTTGCCAACTGGCTAAGCAAGCAAGCCCCATTAGATTAGCAGCGTGGGACTGGAGGTGGGGCTCAGCTTTCCTTGCTGAAGAGATACAGAGAGCTGCTGTGGGGGAGAAGGGCGGCATGAGGCTTGCCACTTCACCTGGCAGCGGTGGCAAGCATGGGAAATAAGTTGAGGGGTGTGAACAGGGTGGTAAGTTGGGGGGCTCTGGTGGAAAGTTGGTAAAAATAATTTCTTCCATCCATGACAATATTCCAACAGATCCTGATAGTTATTAATAATAGACGTGTTGTAAAAAAAGGGATTGTAATAGAAAAGTTACTTAACAGTAAATAGAAATAGAAAATAGAAAAGGAAAATATTGAAAATTATGAACTGAATATTGAAAATGAATTGAATGTAAGAGAATATTGTTAGAAATGTTAATGGGAGCGGAGCATCGTTGGAAGCCGGGGGGGAATTTTCTTTTTTCAGAAAAGGATATGTTATGAATTGGTTGCTGAATATGTAACATGCTACTATATCCTGTTAATAAATTTTCTTTAAAAAAAATTCCAACAGATCCAAGCATAGATTTCACTTTTTTTGCAGATACTACTTTTTAAATCAGCTTTAATGAACAGAACTGGAGTGTGCATGAGTCTGATATTGGTTATTGTAGGGTTTTTTTTGGGGGGGGGGTTGTACTTCATATAGCGGCATCTCCCTAGCTAATAATTTGAGCTATTCAGAATTCAGACTATTTCTGTGCACTAGCTACTGTGAATATTTGGAATGAAAAAACCTTGAATTTTGGAATCTATATATTCCTATATTCGATTTTGATCTTAGCCCCAGAGTGCAGGTAAAAAAAATCCTCCACACCATGGGACTAAAGACAGGCATACTTGGGGGGAAATCACAGCTTTGTAGAAAAATCTGCTTTCAGGGGAAGCTGAAGATGGGAGAGAGAGCTGAAGATAGGTAGGTGAAAGGGTGGGAGGGAGGGAGAGAAGGAAACAGTGAAATGAGAGGGACTGTAAGCTGCCTGAAGAGGGGGAAATGGAGATTGTGTGGGGGAAATACAAAGGAAATGAGAACCAGGGTCCCTTGAAACTTGGAAAGTATACCTGGAAGATACTGGTTATGGGCAAGGCACCATGCTTGGGGCAGCAGTTGATGTGCAGGCGGTTGGAAGAGAGAATCCTGTGGTGTATACATTTTACGGGGTAAACGATGATACACAAGAATGCTGAAGGAGTCTGATTCTCTATTCTTATATCAGTGACTGGTTTGCTGGCCAGCCATCTGCTTGCCTGGCTGACCATCCTTACAAACCTGGTGCAATAGAAATAGCTGCTACCACCACCCATAATACAGGAAGAGAGAAATCTCCATTACATCACTCGAGAAATGCGTGGCACTTTCATTTATTGTTCTTCCATTTTGTACAGAAATGAATGAAACATTTTAAGTAACCCCCCACCCAATTCTTTTGAAAATAAATGAACATTCCTACTCTAGAGCTTGGCAGAATTTGTCACAATTGCATGGAATTTCTGTAGATTTTGATTTTTCCAAAATAAATTCTTATTAAAACTGTATCACCTATTACTTATATAAATAACATGCAGATCATGGGCAATGAGAGCCAGTTTGGTTTAGTGGTTAGGAGCGTGGACTCTAATCTGGGAGAACCAGGTTTGATTCCCCACTCCAGATGCAGCTGCTGGTGTGACCTTGGTTCAGTCACAAGTTCTCTTGGAGCTGTTCACTCAAGAGCAGTCCTCAAAAGAGCTATCTCAGCCCCACCTACCTCACAGAGTGTCTGTTGTGGGGAGGGGAAGGGAAAGGAGATTGTAAGCCACTCTGAGACTCCAAGTGAAGGGTGGGGTGTAAATCCAGTCTCCTCCTCCTCCTTCTGTGTATTCTGTGTGGTCATCACTGGTCTTTAATTCTAGTATGTCATTTGCCTACTAGAGGTCATTTAGTTCACTGGTTAGGTTTTATATTTTTCCTTTAGTAAAAAAAGTTACAAAAAGAGTTACAGACTATGTACATTTTCACTAACTTCATTTGCAGTTTTGGTATTGAAATACATTTTTTTGGGTAACATTTTGTGTTTAGATACCAGTACAAAGGAGCTGCGGTGGCTCAAGTGGTTAAGACACTGAACTGCAGGCTGTGGAAGGTCAGTAGTTCAGCAGTTCGAGACCCGGGTGCCGCAAGACGGTGTAAGCTCCCGTCTCTAGTTCCAGCTCCTGCCAACCTAGCAGTTCGAAAGCAAGAAATTGCAAGTAGATAAATAGGTACCACTTCGGTGGGAAGGTAACAGCGTTCCGTGCACCTTGGTGTTTAGTCATGCCGGCCACATGACCACGGAAACATCTTCGGACAGTGCTGGCTCTTCGGCTTTGAAACGGAGATGAGCACCGCAACCCTAGAGTCGGATTCGACTGGCTTTCGAGCAAGGGAACCTTTACCTTTACTTTACAAAGGGCATATGTGAGACTCACATTTTTCTTTGAAGTATGGGAAAGAAGCAGGTATGAAGTAAATACTGAAGTCTAAGAAAGCAGCTTCTTTGTGCAATATGTTTCTTGCTTTTTAAATGTATTTATAGTTCTTTTCTCACTGAGATTCGAGGTGGATTAGACAGTGCAAGTCAATGCAATCAATACCTGCTAAGCAACATAATCAAGCTAGGTTTACAGAACTACATTTACAAAAGATATTAGACATGGTGCATGCTATGTGTATGCATTATGATACCATATATAAAACTAATGTATACTATGGAACCACTCAAAATGAGCAAAATGCATGAAGTGATCTTGGACATGCTAAGAAAGAAAATCTTTCACTGCCACTCTAAACTCACCTGCTGGCAGACCATGAGTTTAAAAAAATAAACATTATCTGGAATGCACAACTAAAACGTAATGATTTCTGTTTTTTATCCATCAAACTAATTTGCTATGCTATACTAATCTGCATTGCCAAACCGTTCCTTAATCTGTCCTCTTCTGTTAATGTTTAGATGGTTTAGAATAAATATTCGGGACACCCATTCCTAACTACCACTCTTAACTGTAGAATTCCGTTTGAATCCACTGGCATTCAAGGTTCTCAGACCCCATTAAAGTCTTAGCCATTTACTATCTGTTACAGAGGCATATATGAGGATTTTTTTTACTATAAAGTCATAAGTAGTTATTGGCATACTTTATTTTTAAACATTAAAAATCTTAAACATTGTATATGACAAATTTTGAGGTGTGTTTATATTGTATATATATTTATATAAAATAGATACTGCCCTTTGTAGGTAAAAAACCCCAATCTGTTGGGAAAAGAAAAAAAAATCTTCCTTGCAGCACAAGGGATAAAAGCATACAGGAAGGTATAAATTAAACCTATTCTGAAATCTAGCATATTCTGAGAATTTAATATGGCTCCCTGTCCTATTTATGTGTTAGATTCCTGAGAAAGGCAGGGTCAGCATGAAGTATTTGGCATGGCCTTACTCAGGCCTGTAGCCAGGATTTTGTAATTTGGGGGGCCTTCAAATAAATCAGGGGGCACTGACATCACAAATAATAATAAAAAAATTAAAATAAAATTTTAAAAACTCACACTGGCCAGTTGGAGCAGGCAGTCGCAGTTGGAGCAGGCAGTCGCTCATCCACAGAGGTCTCCCATGGTAGGGCGAGGGGCGCCAGCAGCAACAGGGCAAGGGGGAGTGAGCGCCAACGTGCCCTGGAAGCCGAGCGCCATGGAGCTGGCCTCCACTGATGCTCTGGCTGGGCACCCAAACACAGGAAGAGACAGAAGAGAAGGAGGAAGAGATGCCCTGGCCCAGATCACACAGAACAACTGCCTCAGCTCCGCGGAAAGTTCCTGTACTGTCAAAGCCCACTGGCCCCACCTTGCCTGCTGGCCCACTTGCCTGGCTGCCTCCTACTGCTTCTTGCAGCGGCAACACTCGAGAAGGGGCGGGGAAGCAAGCTGCGCTTGGGGTAGGGGCAGCAGCGGTGGTGGTTCAGCTTCTGTGGAAAGGGGAAAGTAACGTTCAGCATCACTTGGGGCTAGGGGGCTCCTCATTCTAGCCTCGCAGGAAGAGCAGAGGGGACAAAAGGCTTCCTTTCACAAGATGTGCGATGTTGAACTGCAGTCCCCAAAATACCCCAGTGTAGCTACAGGCCTGGCCTTACTCCTCCTAAAGCTAAAAAGCAAATCTCTCACTAGTTTTAGTGTTGTAGGATGAAACTTTCAAAATTGATTTCCAATAGTACCTGTGATGCTAGGAGTTGTGTTGAAGTTAAACAAGCTATAGTCTTTGGCACATACCCTCTGATTGCAATATCAAACATTTTTGAAACTCTTAAATGAGAACATCTTGTTTGTGTTTGATGACATTCAGAAGAATTCTGCTCTTGGAGAAATGTAAAGAAATCTAAAACAAGGACTGTGGGCATTCTAATCAAGTTTATACTGCATGATAAATAATAGTGTCAAATAGGTATTGGGCTCACCTCTGTAAGCATACATAAGTGGTTCATAAAGGTTTAGTTTGATAATCAACTTGAAGGATCTGGTGAAAGTTCCAGAGTTATGATTCACCAAGTGGACCTTACAGTGCTGCTGTTTGCTAAATCAAGCAGAGGGAAGAATCTCTTTCCAGTCTTCCCACCCACTGGGCCATTTCTGATAAAATTAAGCTCTGCAACTTGTGATGATTTTAAGAGTGTCCAGGTTTAGGCTTCAATATTTCCAGCATATTTAAAAACAGTACAAATAAAAATAATTATCTTGAAACTCTTGACACCATTTTACTACTATGGTTTGGCAATTGCATCTGTGCCTTATTATCCCATTTTTGACCCTTTGTAAGAAATTTTTAAGAGCAAGATAGCTATCATTCTCTGACTCAGAACTGAAGAGAGAATGGTATGGTTGAGATAGAAATCAGGTTATTTTCCAATTTATTTCCTATAATAGAAACCATGCAGTGAAAAAAAAAATCAAGGTGTCTTGTTTTAAATTATCTTGTACAAATTCGCAGATGTCTGAAAGTGAATCATTTTTAATGGAGTTTAGAGAATATGCAGCACTTTCAGTGTACAATTAGAATGAAAGAGGAAATGAATATTCAGTTTAAGGTTTATTTACATACAATTCCACTTGGATGGGATTTGGAATTGCTCAAGGTGACAGTCCTGTCAGCTAGCAGTGAAAACCTGTCAGTCTCAGCTATTTTAATGTGATGCTTCCATTCCGAATCATGATGTGACTGAATAGCAATATATGGAGCTAACTTTCATGTATGGTAACAATGATACAAAATTTGAATGCAACTTCAGATGCAGTACCTGAAATGGATTTGTATCAATATATTGAAACCAATTTTCAAGCGCCTGTACAGGATACTTCAGTCATTTCTTGTAGATAGAACTGTGCTCTATCTAGGGTGGCGGTCACACGCATGAGATATTGCCAGGAAAGTGAGGTTTTTGCTCCTGAGTAATTTGACCCACAGTTGTGCAATCACACAGTCCCTGGGAGCTGCAGGGGCAGCCCACCACTGCATGATCAGATGCAAATCGTGGGTGAATCAGGATTTTTTTTTTGCTGCATGTTTCTGGTGGGCTTCAACAGGGGATTGATAATCTGCATCTCTGCACTGTGCTCCCTATGCAGTGTGCAATGATGCGCATACTGAAACGGGGGAAAAAAACAACAGCATGGAATTGGGGTGGCCCAATCAGACCATCCCGGTGCCATTAGAGTGCACTGGCGCAATCAGATAGGGGAAAGTCCGTTTCTGGCCCATAGCAAACCCGGCTACTGGACTTTCCCTAGTGTTTTTTTACTCCGCTTCTGTGGCGGAGCAAAGCAGGTTGCCCACAGGTGCAGGACACTTCCCAGATGTTTGCGTCTGATCGCACCCTTAAAATCCACCCGGCATTTGCTCCTATGGCAGGGCTAATTCTACATGTGATCGCAGCCTAGGATTAGCAAGTAGGAGAAGGAGGAGGAGGAGATGGAATTTATACCTTGCCCTTCAGTCGGAGTCTCAGAGCAGTTTACAAACTCCTTTCCCTTCCCCTCCTCACAACAGACACCCTATGAGGTAGGTGGGGCTGAGAGAGCTCTTTCCAGAACTGTTCTTGAGAGAACAGCTCTGACAGAACTATGGCTTGCCCAAGATCATCCAGCATCTGCAAGTGGAGAAGTGGGGAATCAAATCCAGTTCTCCCAGATTAGAGTCCGCACACTTAACCGCTACACCTAACTGGCTCTCGGTACCATACATGGACTAAGCAGTACTGTACATGGACTTAGTCAGAGATACATCCAAATTTTAGGAGTGCTGGGAATACACATTACACTAGTATTTTCACTTTGTAATCCAGAGACTGTCTTTAAATGCCCAGGAGGACAATGAAAGAATCTACCATTGTTCCTTATGGCTTTTTGTGCACCAGTACTTTCAGTGTCTCTCTTTCCAACCTGCTGGTATAAATTGAAATCTTGTTTTGTTTGACAGAAAGAGCAAAGAATGGGAGGAGTGGAGGAAAAAGGTGGGAGACACAGCTGGTGCATTCTCTCTCATTGACTCAGGTGTTTAAAGGTGCAAACACAGATTCTAGTTTGTGACTGGACATCCTTACAGTTGGGATTGGCAGTCTGCAATATGGATGATTCTGTGTCTACTATTTTTTAAAATGCTAAGGAAGTAGGAGGTGATGAAACAGTGGCTACTTCTACCTTATTACTCCCCCAGTTCATATGCCCTTTCCGTGGCATGTATAAGCAAGCAGGATTCAAGTTTTTCCCTGTACAAGCTGGAGACAATGGCTGTTGAAGGTGTTATGGAAGCAGGAGGAAATTAATAGCCATGGCCTCCTGTTCTTTGGGCACTTTTTACAGTATATGTAGCATTTCCAGCTTGCATTTGTGGCAACCTGTCCTAACACTCTCCCACTTTAAGATACAAATTTTATTTAACTGGTTTAACACTTTCACTGAGCTATCCAGTATGACTCCAGAATCTTTTCACCTCTCAGTCTCAGCAAGTTTAAAACCCATTACCCTATATGTGAAGCTGGGATTTTTAAAATCTCAATGTGCATCATTTTACACTTACCAATACTGAGCTTTATTTGCTTCATTTCCCCCCCATTTACTTCATTGTTGCCCACTCATCCAATTTGTGGAGGCCCACTTTGGAGCGCTTCACAGTCAGCCTTGGTTTTCACCATCCTGTGAAAGCTTAGAGACACAAAGTGGGGTGGATCATTTCTCTGCCAAAAAAAAATGGGGAGGAGGTAAAATAACTAATCATGTGAAATAATTTTTAGATTGGAAATCTTAAGCCCAAAACACAAGTGTCTTTCCTGCTCTGCTCCAATTTTTGCAAAGTTGCATCTCCTTTTATTTTAGAGGTCATCAGGAATTGGTTTTAAAACCAACACACGGATCAGCAAATTCCCCATTTGCAGCCTTCTGTCTAGGAGTACTATCGGATCTATTTAATTAGATTTCAGAACAGCATCTGTAGTGCCAGTAAATTCCAATAATTAAGCTTCATGATTTCTTCTGTATTATAAATGTCACTAAAATTGCTGTTGCAGAACAGATAATTTCTTTTTATAATTGGAATTTGTCATGAATTGTTTCCTCACTTACAGCTATTAGAAGTTACAAATAATTCTATATAATTGGACCCATTTTATATTTTATTTATTTTTGCTTTTCACTGGTAATACTTTTTTTTTTGCCTATTAATGTACCTTGCCTGCCATCCAGCATTCTGGAAAGTCTCAAGCACTTTAAGGCCTCCGGTGTCTCCCGGTCACTGCCACCTTGTGGTTATTCTTGCACCAATTACTGATAATAAGTGCAAAGTTGCACAGACAGGAATAGAATGATGTTTTTGACTACTATAATCAGTTAATTTGGTGGAAGGTGAGGATTATTTAAAAATCCTGACTGTCGAAGTAGCTCTTCTTGTGAATTTTGCCAATCCCAAATATTTAAAAGTTTAGTTGGAGTCTTCTTTTTAGAAAGCAGATTAAGAAAAAGAGTTTGGAGGTTGATCTTTCTCTTTTTGCCAGCTACAAAGGTTACACAATACTTTTTTAAAGGGATATCTAACATTCTTATGTTTTGTTACAAATTGTGCAGTTTTATGATACAAAGAATCCACTGAATTGGGGCACAGTGTTAGGTTCTTGCTTGTTTCCCCCATCCCCTTCCTAAAGATCCAACAGTACTTTTCTCAAAAATATTACTTGCTCGAGACACTTACCTTTAACATTGTGTTTACAAGTTTTGCTGTGACTGAAGAAAATCACAGATATTCAGGGTATCCCAACTGAGGATTTATATTGGTGCTTCTTTAGTGCAGTATAAGTGATCATGATTGGACTATGTGTGTTCATATGACAGTGCTGGAGCCTTTTAAGAAATGAAGAGACTTGGGGGTGCCAGTGTGTAGATCCGCAAGTAAAACTTTGTTTTGGGTGGGGAATTAAAAAAAAAGGATTAAGGGGGGGAATACAGACATTGTGGTAGGTAACGCTTAATGTGGGAACTGGGAAGGCATTACAAGAGAGAATACACAACCAGGAAGGGGTGTTTAGCCTTTTTTTTTTGGCCCTCTAGTTCTCCACTGCAATTCCACTAGTCAGCCCAATGACTTTTATGTTGATTTTCCCCCTGCATCCACTGTGAACGGGCCTGTCAGGGAGGGAAATGGCCTCTTGGGTGTTTGCAGGGGAGAATAGGCAGGCACTAGAAGTTTAAGCATCCCATTTTCCCACCTGCTGCTCCTCCCTTATGAGTCCTGGCCCTCATATTCCCTGTTATTTCTGCAAATGTGAATTGAGAAAGACCACATTTTGATCTTGTTTGGCTCTTAGTATATAGATGAAATGCTAAGGTGGTATTGTTTTACAGTTGCCAGTCTCCAGATGGGTCTGGGAGGCCACCCAGAAATTACAGCTGATCAGTTCCCCTGGAGAAAATGGGTGCTTTGAAGGGTGAACTCTATGACATTAAATTCCACTGAAATCTCTAAACCGTTGATGATTAATGATCATATCCAGAAGCTTTTAAGTTTTTCACCATGAACAATTAATTGGTTGCCATAGAGGAGTTTTTTCAGTTTTGGGGGGCAAATGCCTTAACCATGCTGCTTGAAGATACAGTTGTACTAAAACCCACAGTTGCCCAAATAAGGTGAGAAATACTCTCCTGAAGCATTAACCTGTGACTCATTTCTGGTCTGAAAAACCATGCCAGAAATGTGCCAAAAGGCCCATATAATTATTTCAGTTGAAGAAAGGCTGCAAGGTGCAGTTAGAAATATCTTGTATATGCCAGTGTGGAGGAATTAGGACCTCAGGTCTGCTGAGAAGTATTGCAAGCTGCAGAGGGGAGAGAAATCAACTACTATGAGAAAACTCTTCTGTTCTCACTGAGGTTAACTTCCTTTCCCACATGTGGATAAAACTAGAATTCTGTGGGTTGCTTTGAACTTTTAAGTGTTCTGCACAGAATCAAAGATAGCCACCCTATTTGGATTCTGGACAAACTATGCAATCTTTGATTGATGACCCTGTAAGTAAACAAGTTAGCCACCCTGTTTGGATTCTGGACAAACCTTGCAGACATGTTTATTCACAGGGTTCAGTTTGGAGGAGAGTAAGAGAGAGTGTTAGCTACAAGATTTGCATATGCTCTGAGGAAGTAGATGAAGTAAACTCTGCTCCTTCCTGCCGCAGAGACTTTTACCTTAGAATTTTTCAATATCATTTATCAGTGTCTACATTTTGCATCCTTGCATGTGCTGTTAATAAGCAATGAGTGGCTTGCATGGCAATGTAAATTTAATATAATAGCAGCCTATGGAACAGACTGTGTAGCCCAGTCCCCTACGGAAATAGTTTATGAACAAAGCCAGAACAAAATGCTAGGGCTAGATTTATATAAATCCAAGGCTGTTAATTCACATTAGTTTTGATGAGTCTAGGGTTTTGTTTTTTTTTGGGGGGGGGGCGTAATCTTAACTAGTTTTTCTTGTTTTGAGAAACACTCCAAAAGTGTTTTCACTCTCAAAATATTTCTTTTGCTAAAATAACTGCAAAATTATTTTGAGTGCTTTCTTATTAGGTGCTTCCATTTTCTGACTAGCTGATTTATACTGTATGGCCAAGATCCAGAGAACTGCTCTACTAGCTCTGTATGCTCAGTGTGGCATTGCGCTTGTATTTCTCAAATAGTGCACATGGCAAATTGCCTTTGAAACATTTTAAAAGGAGCTATACTGGGGTTTTCTGCTCAAAAATATTATATTGGGTATACATAAGTCTTTGAATACATGCCAGAATAATTCTCTCAGTCCTAGTTTTTGCAATGGTGAAAATCAGTGCATCAATTTCTAGTGCATGTGCACCATAAATCTGACCAATTTTAAACCTTTCATTTGTATTGTGACTGCATTTATACTGCTCAAATGTGTAGTAGTCAAAGTATCAAAAAGGAGACTTCACAAATAACAAATATCTATCTTGAATACACTTAATTAGAACGGGGAAGGCAGTTAGCATAATCATTTTAATTGGTGGGGGTTTTTTTTGCTTGTTTTGCTATTCCACTGGCACTTTGGTTGTCTTTTGCAATGTTTAGGACACCATTTGTGCTTGGGTAATTATATTCTAGTCACCTTTCCCACAATAACTTGGCAAAATATGCTTTTGCTAAATATTACTACTTAAAGTCAACATCTGAAAAATCTTAAGAATGCTGTTAGGCCTATGTTTATGTGCATCAAAATAATGATAATCAAGAGATTAATCTTGAATATAATTTATTAAATTGACATTCAGCCACTTCCTGTTCTTGAACAGCTCTATCTATCAACATTGCAGTGCATATAACAGTTGGCTGGAAATTTATGCTTACTGGAGCTGAAATGTTGCAGATGCTGAATCAAGTATGTAAAACTGGGACAATAACTTTTAAATGCAGAGGCCCATAGGAGTTGCCCCCTTTTTCCTGATGATTCTGGACTTGTGTATAGCGTGCTGTATCTTTGCGGAGAATTTTTCAGGACATGGCTAAGTGCATCATGAATGTGTGTTAAAGAATTTCCAGGGTGGATTCGACATGCCTCTATTGAATTCAGAGCATTAGACAGGTGGAGTGATCCAACCCTAACATCAAGTGCATTTAGAGTAGACTATCTTGTGATTCCTTGATATTGAAAGCTTAATGGAACATCTAAAAGTTAAGTTATGCTCTGTTCTAGCAGTGCTGAGACAGTGACACACATTAAAAGAAAATATTGATCAGATTGCTTGACGTGATATGCTACATTTAGACTGATGTTGGATTTTTTTTCCCCCGGCATGTTCATGTCAGTCCATTTCACTGTAGTGTGAACTTATATAGTACTGAGGCAAATAACAAAATCCAGATCAATAAAAGCATTAGTAATAAATGTAACTCTCCTGTGCGAGCTAATTCATTGTGCTGGACCAAAATGAAGTGTGGGATGGAATACATTGGTCAGAGGAAAGCATTAAAGACCAATCAATACATGAGCTTTCTAGATGCATCAGCTTAACATTAAGTGTTATTATTGGCCTTAATAAAATATGTGGTACTCTACAGTAAATACTGGGATAATATGCTAGTAAAGCAGGGTTGAACACTGGAAATTATAGCACCTTAAACTTGCTCTGTAGGAAAGGCAGCTGTGAGAGCTCCTTACCAATGCTGATTGATTGTATTTATGAAACAGAATAACACTCTGTCCAGCTTTCTCAAGCCAGATAAGTTTTTGTTAAGGAACCTACTTCAAAAACCTAGAAGAAGGGAAAACCAGCAGAGCACTGGAAAAAATGGTTAAAAGAATGGTAATAATTCCATGGAAAGATAGTTTTTTGTGTATTTTTAAATCTTACTTTATTAATAGGAAAATGTTACAAAATTTAATTTATCTCATCACAGTGTAATATAAAAGCTATAACAAAAAATAAGCTAAATAATCTCAGAGAATTTTTGTGTGTGTTTTTGCACGTCTTTTACAGAATAAATGATAGGCAAAACAAGAACAGGAGGACCAGGACCACAGTGGTAGAACAAATGCTTGCATGCAGAAGGTCATAGGTTAAGTCCCTGTCAAGTTAACTGGGAAAGACCTTTTTATATCCTAAAAGCTGCTGTCCATTAGAATAAACAATAAGGTAGCTTCATATTTTCCTAAGACATGTATAAAATAAAAAAATCTAGAAGTCTTTAGTAGCTTAGAAAATCCATTTTGTTGATACAGAGCTCTGAACATTGGCCCCCAAGCCTTACTGTGAAGTATTAGCCTATTAATATGAACATTATCCAGACACACACCCCTTCCATGCCTGGAATGTAAAGCTAAAATAGTAGATCTGAAATTAGTTGCAAAGTCTGAAAATTTGAAAGTTGTGCTTGACATCTGCCACTCTAGATGCTTTCGTCCTTGGGGACTGTGATCCCACTGCCCACACATGAGTAGAGTACATTGGCTCCATGTGCAAAGAATAGGGAGCCAGGGTAGAAAGAGGTGGCCAGTAAGTACCTCTGTGCGTGAGAGAGAGAGAGAGGAGAGAGAGAGAGAGAGAGAGAGAGAGAGAGAGAGAGAGAGAGAGAGAGAGAGAGAGAGAGAGAGAGAGAAGGCTATTTGTTTCCCTCCCCCAGGCATTTCCAGGACCCTAGGTCCACACATCAAGCTACTTTTGTGCTTTTTAATAATTTCAGTAGCTTTGGAAAGGAAGTTAGTAAAGACAGTTGTTCTGTCAGCATTGTGATAAGCCTACTTGGCTCAGCCTCAGAGGGTTTAGCCCCCAGGCTGAGCCTTTCAGCCTTCTGGACATACTTGCCCCTCTGAGCCCCTCTAGCTGGCTGCCTCCCAGCTCTTTCATGGCATTCTCACCCTCCCTCCCTGTTCCTTTCTCCTGCTGATGCATGACACATTCTTAAAACTTTGTAAATGTCCTTTTAAATCCACTACTTCATCTTGTTAAAGAGAATATGAAATTGCCCATATTCATTTACTGTCTTTACTGTTGAAATATGTGAAAGAAAATGTCCAAGAATAAAGAGTGTTGGCACCAAAGTATTTTTGCTCTGAAAAGAAAGTTATTTCAGTAAACTGTAGGACTGAACTAAATCAGTTTGCTGAATGCTAGATGTGTTGCTACAGCAGTGCAGTACATAATTTGAAGTGAGTTTACAGAGCATGGTGAGCAAGCCTAACTTGTGTTAATAAGGTAAGTGACGTTATTAGGTGTTTATGCTTGGGTTTCAATTCAGAACCTGCCAGGATGTATTTATGCATTTTGTTTTGACAGCATGGACAAAAAATGTTGTTCTTAAATTGTTTCTCTATTGCCTCAAATATATATAAAAAGTGAGATCATATAACAGCTGTCATATCAAAAGGATTTTTAAGTTTGTCATTTTGTGACTCTGTGGTGGGTTGCTGTTTTCTTAAGGAAAATACAACAGTAATTCTTCCTGTAATTAGTAATCCTGTTATTCCAAACAAGTCTCTACTATGAACTCCATTAGTGGCAACACTGAAATATAAGCTCAATTTTTAATTGTAGCTCTTTGTGTTAAGAGTTGCATGCTATTGTTTGAGCACAGTAATTATTCCCCAGCAGAATATTGATAATGTAACAAATGTAATTTCTTACAACATTCCAGTAGACATAGGGGAATTTCAGACAGATGATATAATCCGGAAGAGGAACGGTTCCCAAACGGTTTCTGGTCTGGCATTTCAGACAGAACCGTTTTAGAACCGGTTCCCTACCGGAATATATTTGTAATTTCACACAGAATCGCTTCTGTCCCGTTCAGGAAACGGGGCTGAAGCGTTTTACCTGTCAACCGCCGCTTCCAAGTAGTCATCAGTTTCTTCTCCCGGATCCGATACGCTTTTTCCCGCCTTTTTCGCCCGCACGGGCGTCTCCGGCTTTTTTTTTTTTTTGAACGTTCGCTTTAGAGCGCTATAACGCTATAGCGCTATAGCGCAATAACATCATAGCAACCCCATTGGAATGCCTGCAGTGTTGTTTTATAGCACTATAGCGCTATAGCGCTCTAAAGCGAACATTTTTTTTAAAAAAAGGCGTGGCGGGAACCGGCGGGAAAACAAAGCGGTGCAATCTGAAATGCCAAACCGCTTCTGATTCGGCTCTTTTCCGGTCAGGGAAAGCCATGTGTGAAATGGCAGCCCTGTACCGGTTTACTTCAAGACGAATCAGAAACGGCTTCAATCCGGCAGAGTCTCAGGAATGTGAAATTCCCTAGAGTCAATATTTCTCAGATCCTTTATGAATTCTGTCTCTACTACTTGAAGAGAATAATCAAATTACTTATGAACACCAAGATTTCTGTTTGTTTACAATGCAGCATTTATAAATGTTGCACACTGTAATGTATCAAATCCTTCATTCCCTTTGATGTCATTGAATTGTAAATTGCATTCAAGAGGCAGTTTCAGTAAACTCACCAGATTGGGAATAGATCATAGGTGTTGCTATGGTGGAAATTTAGCAATGCAAAATGTTTACCAGTGCAAAGCAGAGTTGGTAAAAATGATGAGTGTTGACTATGACAATATTTGGGCCTTGCTCACTAACTCAAAGGGATAGAAAAATGGTTAGGGTATTCCATGGCAAACAGCTAAAATTTTGTGTGCACATAGTCTAGGATTTGCAGAAAAATTGACATTTTAATATCTAATGGTAGAACTGTATTATAGAAAGGCTTCTCTTTTCAGCATTTCTGCAGACAGTAAGCAGCAAATGCACTAAATGAGGTACTTGGATGTTTGCCTTCCACACACATTATACCCCCTTTATATTGAACGGGACAGGATTTATAGTGGAAGCAAGAAATCCAGAATGTGGAAATTTCTTCTTCACACATTTTAACTTTCCTTTGATCAAGGGCAGAATGGGGTTGACAGGAAAGATTGTACCTACGTTTGCAGAGTACCAGCACAGTTTATTTTTGATATTACCTCTTTATGTCACTGTAGTGTACTGTAGCAATTTGAAATATAATTCTGTGCTTCGCTGTGCATTTTTCATTATGCTGTTCTGCACAGTGGAGTCCTGATTTCCACTGAGAGCTTTGAGCACCAGTGAAAGGGACACCTGTCCTTCTTCCTGCTGCTGGAACTGACCCTGTTCCAAAGTAACAGCAAGTACTGCAAGTTCAGTGTAGGAAAGAAGCCACTATATAGCATGAGGAACTGGTGGAGAGGGTGATGCAGTTGGTGCCAGCTCATTGCTCCCCATTGTGAAGGTTCCAGAGCAGTTCATCATTCCTGATACCCATATAGCCTTATGCTGACCAACAGCTATTGCAAGGGGATTGCCCCCTTACTTTGAGGATAGGAACTCTTCAGCTCTGCCCTGCTATTTGGAAAGGATGCCATAGTACTTCTATTTGTCTTGCATCGTTTAGGGGAGCAATTTTCCTGTGAAGACATGCCGAATGTAAGTATCACTTCCTGATAGGGTTGCCAGGTGCCACCTGGCCACCAACGGGGGATGGGGGTAAGGTTGGGAAACTACTGGAGATTTGGGGATGGAGCCTCAGGACGGAGGACAGGGACCTCAGTGGGGTACAATGCTACAGAGCCCACCATCCAAAGCATCCATTTTCTCCATGGGAACTGATCTCTGTAGTCTGGAGAAGAGCTTTAATTTCAGGTCACACCTGGAGACTGGCATCCCTACTTCCCAGTGTAAGCCCAAATCTTCACTAAGAATAGCCTGAGAGTAAGGAAGTGACTTTTGTTCCGTCACATCTCAGTCCTGCTGGTTAAATCTAGGCAGCAGCCACCGAACAGTATTGAGGGATCTTTGACTGAGTTGTGAAGAGCCACAAGAAGCTGGAAGAAATACTGAAATCCAGATAGAATGAAAACCAGATAAGCTATCTATTCAAAGGAATAGTACAAGCACCAGAGTTGGAGAAATAGTGCTCACTAATCACTACCTCACAATAGAAACCAACAAAATAATGAGTTATTCCAGGTGCTAAGGACTATGCAAGGTTCTCCACTGAAGAGGAAACACAAAAGCTAAACAGAATGAGAGATGTCAAAGAGCACTATTCTTAAGGCTTAAGCAGCAGTCAAAGGCCTTGCAACAATGCAAATTCAGATGGTTTGGAGCTAGTCAAAAGCACAGAGCAATGGCATATATGGCAAAAAGAACATGGAGCAACGGCACATCTTCAGGGGAGATTCTGGTTCCAAGTATAGAAAACAGAGTAGTTCAATAACAAAACATTGCTTTTTCTTCTATGGTTGGAAAGAGGGGAGATGAATGGCTAGGACCCAGGCACATTATGCATGCACATCTTACTACATATATTCAGAGCAGTAAGCCCTTAAGCTTGACTTCGGATTCTGTGCCCACCTTATACACCATTCTTTTTCCTGTGGTGTACTTATTCTGCAGCTACAATGTAAAAAAATGCACTTTTCTAAATCAGAGTGGAATGCCACTTGTGTCGTATGGGTGGTGGTGTCCAAAGTGGTTTTTTTTTTTAAATTATACAATTGCCCTATCACAGCTGTGCAGTAGTGTCTAGGGAGTAGAAAATAGTCAATGGCAACTACAATATATTTATGAAGTAAATAGTGTTCAGCAAGCATTTTCCATTTAAATCCTCATGGTTCAGGTTTTAAGCATGCATTTAAGTGTTAGTTCGTTGAATGAAAGGGAACAGAAAGTGTGAGGTTCTTGCTTATAGGGGAAACGGTTTTACCTTTAAACACTCTCTGAGTACATAAACTTGGTAGTTTTATGCTGCCACCAGGAGTTAAAAATTCCAAATCTCTCTCTTTTGGTAGCATGATCTAGGGTCTGGGCACTTCAGAGGACTATGTGGCCCTGAGGAAGTACTGTACTAATATCTGGGATAAGTTTAAACAAAAATGATTAAAGAACAAAATAGGTTTCTGGTTATTTTGAACAGTTGCTAAAGAAAGGAACTTGTGGCTTGGTGCCACAAACAGTCTCTCAAACTTCAAACTCCACTCTGACAGGCTTATACACTCAGCATACTCTCTCTGTCATATATATATATATAGCCGCACAGGCTAGTCTCTTTGTTTTATTCACACTGGATAGAATCAACTCTCTTAGTCACACAGACTAAATTGTTGGTCTTATTCACACAGAATTAGACTCAAAATTCCATAGTCACACAGACTATTTTCTCTCTTCAAACTTCACACACAGAATCTCTCAAAACACACACACAAATTCCTCTCAGAACACCTCCTCCCGCACTCTCAGTCAGCAGCCAATCAAATTACACTTGTCTCCCTCTATCTCTCTTCTCATATTACTGAAATCAAACTAAACATTTAAAGGAACACACACACCAAAACATGGAATCATTACAGAAAGGAACACAGGAAAGGGGGAAAACCCAACGTTGGAAATGACAAGACTGGTTTTTGAAACTGACAAGCAGCTGCAAAGCCCCATTTTCCATATTGCTGAGCACTAGGGGATTCTCTGCTGTGTTATCGGCCACTGTGAAAAAGGGGGCACATGCTAAGTGTACAGAATGCATGGTAGAACCCACTGACATTGCAAGCTGTGATTGTTGGCAATGTGTGTGTACGTTTGTGCAAAGTCAGCTGCAACTCCACCACACTTTGCACAGGGCTGCAGTTTGTATAGGGGAGGAGTCTTTTGGCAGAAGCTCTGGAGAACTTTTTTAGACTTGTGACACTAAATTGAAAAGGGAGGAGTATTTTTGCTGATGCCGTAGTGCAGCTACATAGTAACACTAATTTCCTGCCCTTCCTTACAAATTTGCATGATTTTTTCTTTGTGATTCTCTAATTTGATCCTGCACACCAGTCATGATCTTGGCAGTTTTAAAAAGCTGTGCTGATTGTACTCCGTTCTCCAAATGAATCAATCTCAAGTGATCCTTAGTTTGCAGAAGGTCCATGTGGCTCAGCCACCATTTTAATGTTAGGCTTCCAGAGACTGCCAAAATGGTTTCCCTCAAAACTTTGTTCACTAAAGGATGAAAGGGAAAAAAGTTTTCAAAGTTCTAGGCTTCCCATTCCAATGTCTCTCTCTCTCTCTCTCTCTTTATTTATTTATTTATTTCAACTTCTATCCCGCTCACCCCCTAAGGGCTCTGAGCGGCTTACATATATATTCCAAACATTCCTAACCTAGGGCCACACATGTGTAGGGGAGGTGAATATCCTACCAGGCACCCTTTATCCTTGTTGTAGCAGATCTCTTTTTTCTTGCGGGGGGACAGTCCGGCGGCGTCCTTTTTCCCGGTGCTGGTTCTTTTTGCAGTTCCACCTTCCTGGCCATCGCGACTCTGTCTCTAGGCTGGAACCACTCCGCGCTTCTGCGCATGCTCGCAGCGGCCTCCGTCCACGTCAGGCTCCGGCCTGCTGCATCACTCCACCTCCGTGCCTTGCTGGTGTGGCCTCCTCCAGTCGCCTCCTCGCCTTTCGCCAGCTGCCATGCCTTCCTCCACCGTCGCCGTCCCTTGCTTTCCACCGTCGCTGCTACACAAGGAGCGGGTGCCCCCCTGCTCTAATAGCAGGTACCCCTTGTATCTATTCGCCCTTTAACGGGCATCTCATGTCAATTTCATTTACCATCTCATGTCAATTTCATTCTGCACTGATCACCCCCCCCCCATTTTGTTTGCATGCAGCACTGAAATACTTTTTTTTAATGCACTGGGGCACTGTTATTTGCCTCCTCTCCAATCCCCCTTTCAAGTCAAGCAGGGAACTAAACCTCGTGCATCTCCTTTTAAATTTCCCTGGTTGTTTTATTATTTTTTTAATTTAGTGATCCGAGACTAGTGATAGTCTTATATCGCTAGACTCATGCTGCTTGTCAAAAAAATTAAAAATTTAAAACAAGAGGGAAATGGAGCTTGTACACCAATGAAGAGAGGAGGATGGTGGACGGTGAAGAGTGGGCAGAATGATCTCAGTCGGGGGGGAGTGACTTTTGAAGGAACCCAAAAGGGCAGGGGGAAATCCAAGGAAATCGGTATGCTTTTGAGTTCAGTTTGGAAGCGAAACAAGGGGGAATTGGCACACAAGCACTCTCAGAAAAACCAAGAAAACAGCGACCAGAAAGTGAACTGAGCACTGAAAGGAGGGAAATCAATGCAGAAAGACAAACAAAGCCTGATGGACATGCATGGGTGAAAGCAAGGGAAAACACCAGCACACAATAGGCCTCAGTTTTCTTGCAGGACAAGAGGGGGAAAAAGGATGGTTTTTAAAAACCTATTTTACTTTACTTATATTCCACTCTTCACCCCAGTGGGGACCCAAACAGCTTACCCTGTTTTCCTCTCCTCTATTTTCCCTCACAATAATCCTGGGAGGTAGGTGAGGCTGAGAGTGTGTGACTGGCCCAAGGTCACCCAGGAAGTTTCTGTGGCACGAATGGGGGTTTGAACCTGGGTTTCCCAGATTCTACTCTGATACTTTAACCACTACATTATGCTGGTTGTGAATCAGAGTCCTAACAATAGTTCCATGTAAGGTAAAGGATGGGAGGTTTCCAAGTGGGGAGTCTTATTCGAAGTCAGTCTTGGTTTGATCAGTAAAGTGGGGTTTATGGAGGCTATTCAAATAATCCAAACTGGAATATTAGAACAGTGAGTCCAAAGTGGAAAATGGAAAAGAGACTTTACTATATATGGATTGTGCATTTGGGAAATGTTAATACAATTGGTTCTGTTGTGGTTAAAGACACAAGCCCTCTAATCTCTGTACACATTGGCTGAATGCACAGGGAGTGGGTACAAGCATGCTGGCCTCACCTCTGTGTTATTATTGGTTCATGAACATGACACCTGTGCTTGTAGGAAGTGTCATGTGTACACTTCCCTCCCCATAATTGGGAATTCTGCTTTCGAAATGCTCCTGATCAGGAGGAGGTAATGTACACATGGATACTTTCTCTGTGTGTAGGTGCCATGCTCACAAGCTGGAGAATGTACGGATGTGAGCAACAGTGAGAAAAGAGAAGAGATTGGATTTATACCCCGCCCTTCACTACCCAAAACTGTCTCAGAGCGGCTTACAAATGCCTTTCCCTTCCTATCCCCACAACAGACACCCTGTGAGGTAGGTGGGGCTGAAAGAGCTCTTGACAGAAACTGCTCTTTTTTCAAGAACAGCTCTTATTAGAACTATGGCTTGCCCAAGGTCATCCAGCCAGGTGCAAGTGGAGGAGTGGGGAATCAAACCCGGTTCTCCCAGATTAGAATCCGCGCACTTAACCACTATACCAAACTGGCACTCAAACAGTGGTGGGGACTCATGTCCACTCCCACTATCAACATGTTCAGAAAGTGTGTGGAGGGGTCATGTGTAGAGGGGTACACTGATTAACTCTGGGGGACCCTTGATTGGGGGAACAATCTGATGGCTAGACATGGAATGAGGTTTTTCCTTGGGATAGCTATTCTGTGCCAATTGGCATGATTGGATTAAGTGCCATCCTGCTGCTTCTGCTAGCTCTGTGCCTTTTTTCTTGGTAATGTATGGCCCTGTCACCAAGGTGTTTTTTTTTGGGGGGGGGGACAAAATAGGGTTGCCAGCCTCCAGGTGGGGTCTGGAGAGCTGGAATGACAGCTGATCTCCAAAGCAATTAGTTTCCTTAGAGAAATGGCTGTTTTGAAGGGCGGGCTCTGTGTCTGTGATGGACAGCAAGTAATTGCAGGCTTTTATGTGATGCGGCAGGAAAAAGGGTGAAAAATGACTGACAGCTCATAGAGCTCATTTTGATTGGGTGAAGGCAGCTTACTATGGAATGGAACACAGAGCTGTTTAAAAAAAATCAAGTGAGAAGGAATTGGTGGATCAGTTGGAGTGGAGCTAGGGAGGAGAGTTAACTGAAAACTTCTAGTGAGAGACTCTGAAGAGGAAAGGGTCTGATAAGCCCTGTCTGGAGCACAGCAAGTGTGTTGTGGCTGCTGCAAATAACAGACTTAGGGTGGAGACAGTGAGTCTGGCAAAGAAGTGTCAGAACCTCAGCTATTCAAGGAGTGGAGAGAAATCTCCTTGAGTGTAAAACAGAAACACTACTTGAGTGGAGAATTGGACATTCTCAGTATGGAAGCTGATTAACCAGTTTACACAGACTGTTCTTCTGGAAGATATGGATTTGACCAAAAGGTTTGAGGAGGCGCTGAGGTCCCTCAAGCAAGTCAAAAGAGATTACTGCTCTTAAGGAGAAGAGAATAACCATCTGGCAAGAGGAAGAGGGGACCTGGTTTATAAACATGGGGTTAAAGCATAATAAAAATATCAAGTCTGTGTGACCATCCGGTAACAAGTTCAGAAGAACTAGTAAACTCTGTATCACAGTAAAAGCAGTGAAACATCTTTAACATCATCAAGCCAATTGTTTGATGGAAGTGCCCATCTTGTACAGTGTCATTGTACCAAGCTAAGTTCCCTCTCCTCACCAAACCACATCTTCCTCAGGTCAAAGTTCCAGAAATTTCCCAACCTGGAGCTGACAACCCTATGAGGCACCATCTTGGTCAATGTTGGTAGACTTGGGCTTCCTATGGTATACAAGAAAAGGTGTCATATGAAAGAACATTGCAATGCCTGCAAAAAGTGTGGTTGGTGTAGAAAATAGAATAGAAGAGAAAAACAACATAGTGTTTCCTTGTGTTTTCACTCGCCCTCATTTCCTTTTGCAACTCAAGAAAGTTAACAAAGGTGGGTTCCTGGAACAGGGGAGGTTGCACTCTGAAGTTCTGCAGCCTTCAGGATTATGAAAGGATCTGGCTCATCACATACCCCTGTGGCAAAGACACATGCATGTGTATGGAAACAATGATCTGTCACTACCCTTCATATAGGTGAACAGGTGCTGTTCACTCCTGTGGCAAGTGCAGCATGTAGTAACATGGCTGCTGTAGATGCAAAACCTTCCTACTACCCTGATGTATAGTGTGGCTTCCACTGACAGGGATTATGCAGGACATGCGCATGCTTACAAGGTCTCTGCATTTCATAGAGGGCCCTTGCATTATTCAGGCTTTCCGTTCAGTGCTTACATGCTACCCATCATAATATTGGTAGAAATAAATGTAAGTGCAAATTCTGCAGTGCAGTTGCAGAAGATGCTCTACATGAGCAGATTAGGTTAATTTGCACAGACAAATTGGGATTTCAATTACATTCAACCAAATGTAAAAAATACTTTACTCTCCATGTTTTCTTTATCAGACTGCTACAGGCATCCTAGTCATGATTAAACTAAACTTTCATATGTGGACTCTGCAGGCAGTTTTGTGTTAACTGATGGGAGCGAGAAATTATTTTGGTTTGAATAATCGTATCTGTTGGGATAGGAGAAAATAACCTAGGAGAAATAACCTACAAATCGTATGTAGTTCTGGTTTAGCTATAAACACATTTGCACTAATTTGTGTCTTTTCTGTGAATCAAAGAAATGTATAAATAATCTAGAATCATGTGTGATTCTAGATTAGATATACCATACATAAAGGTTATTTATTTATTGTATGGCAGGATTATAGGAAGCATATAATAATATAAAATATGTAACCAAGTTGATACAGTGGTTATGCAGACAGATTGAACAGTCCCACTGTCCCATCCCGGGACTGCCCCCCCCCTCCGGAGCCGGCGGCAGCGGGACGCAGAGGAGGAAAGAGAGTCACCCCACAAACACCCCAGGGATTCGCGGAACCGCCGTGCCCTACCTTGCCCGCTGGGATCCTCGGCGGTCCTCGGAGGTTGGAGTCAGCTGTTGGGAAGCTCGGCGAGCCCGGGAGAGCCAGGAGTCAGCTGCGCGCGCCCCGGAGCAGCCTGGCCGGGCAAGCGGGAGGAGCAACGCTGCCGATGACAGGGAGGCCCGGGGAGGGAACGGAAGTGCACCCCACCCTCGGCAGATGCCGACAGAGCTTGGGCGAGGGCCCGCCCCAGCTGGCCGCAGGAGGAAAGAGAGCCCAATCAGAAGCTGGAAGATCTGAATGACCAGCGGGAGAACGAGTGGGGAGGGTGGCAGGGAAGGTTTGGGGAGGAGCACAGGCTGTGAAGGGGAATAAAAAGGGGGAAATGAGAGACGGCCAAGGAGGAAGCCAGACAGAGTGAGGAATGGAGAGACACTTCTGAGCGAGAGAGAGAGACAGAGTGTCTGTGTCCGAGCACAAGAGTCTGGAAGAGCCTCTGTTTCTCCTATTAGTGCTGCAACTATGGAGGACAGGCTCTGGTCTGAGGTCTTTCTCCCAAAACCCTTTTGGGTCCCTGGACTATAGGCTGCGCTCCTCTCCTCCTCCCCCCCCTCTCATGGGGGCAGCGGCGTGGCGGCTACCCTTGGGCGCGACACCCACAAAGTACTGTCTAAATTTCCAATCCCCTCAATCACAGCTGGAGAAAATTCAAAGAACTCTATCACATCTCCCTGGAAAGCACAATGCTCACATTCCTGTGACAGATGAAAAAAATAGTTTGGTGGGATGTACCACAATTGTGTTTGGGTCCTGCTATTGTGCACTATTTAAACACCTGGTCAGTGCATCTGCCAAAGCCTGTTTGTATTCTGTTAGCCATCTTCCATGCTTTCCATGGCAAGTCAAATCCTGTGGGCCCTCTCATTGGCGTTTATCAGATTATGGTTGTTGGGTGGAACTGATGCATGCATGATCATGACCATTCATTCCTTAGACTGAAATTTTGTGATTGCAGGGTTTGTGCAGATCTTATTGCAGGGTGTCGGGACCTTAGCCTGGATAGGCCCATGTCAGCCATGTCTTTGTGAATGGGCAGCTCTGTGGTTTTGATGCTCTTTCTGTATTCACAAAGAAGAGTATCTTGTCTTTGGAGATGCAGGGGAGTGACGTGGCACATCATAGGTAGCCAATAGGTCAGAGTAGGTTTAATACATCCACTGATGGTTCTCATTGTTGTATTGAATTTGGCATCAAGTTTGTGGGCATGGCGTCTGTTGAGCCACACTGAAGCACTGTATTCTGCAGTACTATACAACAACCTCGTAGATACAACAGCTCCAATTAAATGGCAGTAATTATGTGTTGGAGGGACCCATCCAAGAAACCTGTCCAAATCTTTACTGAAATCTGTCCAATTCATCCTCTTAAAGTTCCATCATGGTCTTGGAAAAGACCTGATAACTGGTATTTGGATTCCTATCTTGAGGATTACAGGGTGATGCTGACTGTGTGGGAAAGCCTCAAGAACACATCTGGGTATAGCCAAAGGATGACTTCTCCAGTCAGATGAAACAAATGTTAAATCAGGATGTTGCTTATCTGAAGGTACCTCTGTCTTTAGCGTCAAAAACAAGATGCAAGCCATGTTCTTCAGGCCTGTCGACAAGTGCCTCACCATTCTTATAATTAACTATGTATTTCCAATTTCCACTGAGGAGCACCATAGTTGTTTAAGTAAAACTGTCTTCCTCTCTTCCCCAGTTCATAATCCAACATGCAGGAGCCCTGAAGTAAGCAAGGAAGGGTGCAACTTCCCAGCCCCTTCCCCCAGTGAATCTTTTCTTTGCCTATCATGGGACAGTGGCAAAGAACTCCCTGTTCTTTCAAGGCAGCATTGGTCCTAATTCCTTCACTCCTCCAAATTAGATACTCCTGTACATAGCCTAATTTTATACAGATGAAAAACAAGCCATTCTCTTCCAAACCAGTAGTTTAGCTGCCAGAATAGGATCTGGGATACCCATGTTTGAATCCTCACTTTGCCATGAAAACTGACTGGATGACCTTGCCACTTACCCTCTATCAGCCTAATTTACCTTGCAGGATGTTGGTTGTGATGATAAAATGGACAAAGGTAGAATGATCTTGTAAGCCACTTTGCAAAGTAAAATGGGGTTTAAATATCTAAATAAATCTGTGGCTCATCACTGAAACTGAGAAAGGAATGCAGAAGATCTTTGTTCTTCCCTTTTGTAAGATGGCTTCTAATGTTCTGCAGTATAAAATATACATAAATTCTGGGCCTTGGTTTTAGAAAACATCCACCAAATAATGGGTTATGAAATCCCACCTAAACCTGAAATTCTATTTAATTTTTGGCTGGATCTAGTTATCCCAAAGATTAGAAGAGATTTAATTTCAACCCTACTAGTAGCTGCTATACGGCCATTGCCTCAAAATGTAATACTGAGCCCTATGCTATCTCTCTGGTTAGACAAAGTCTGAAATATTTATGCTATCTCTCTGGTTAGACAAAGTCTGGAATATTTATGTATTGGAAAAGATCACAGATCGTTTATTGCAATCTGAACTCTTCCCTAGGCAGTCTGATTTCACTGAGAAATGGTTCCCTGTTCTAGATTTTATGTCATCCCAAAATATAGTTCCAGACAAAATTAAGATTCTCAACTTATTATTTTAATCTTCCTTTGTTAGAAATCACTGAATGGTTATGGTTCTTGATACTTTGTATTACTTTGCATAATGATGTCATGCTATATATTGACTATGATAGTTTGTAAAGTAAGTTATACCTTTTGGGTATCAGTGATATTCCTGTAGGAAACAAAAGGCTTGTCCCACAAAGAAATCAGGCAAAGTCAACAGTGGAGATGATTTTTTTTAAAAAAATCTTTTACTGTCTGTTGCGCAACAGGGAAACTCAACCTGAGTCAAAGCACTCAGGTTAAGGAGTTCCAAGATTCTGTGGTTACATACAGTTTTTATACAATAGCTTCATTAACATATTCAAGCCTTAGTGTCCTATCCTGATCGCGAAAAAGTCCCTGTCTGTTACCTAATTGTCTTCCTCTTCCTCCCAGACTTAACTCGCATGCCTTTGTTTGTTTTAATTAAATCACATCTCTCTTCCTCCCCTTTCCTGTTGTGCTAATTCCATATATGTACGTATGTTCTTTGCCAAATATCCTTATTCTAATTCCCAGACTTTTTTTTTTCTGTGCGGATACCTATTCCCTCCAACAGGGGCCTCACTCTCCCCTAACAGCTTTTCCTACATAGTCAGTAGACTTCCTGGGTTTGTAGAAAAATCTGAAAAGTGAGGAAATCCCTTCAGGGACGGTTGAATTCCCCCAAAAACCCTTTTGAAATGGCCTCTGCAGGGACCTGACTCCAGGCCTCAACGGTGAGAGATTAGAACGTTGGGGGGGGGAGAGGAGGCTTCTGACTGGCTCTGTCAGTCAAAGGGGGGTGGGGGAGAAGGGCCCTTTCTTTCCCGGCCTCTTTCGGCCTTGGAGGGAGGGGGGAGGGAGCCTTGGGTCCAGGCTGGGGGATTCCTAGAGGTTTTGGGGTGGAATGCAAGGAGGGCAGGATTTGAGGAAGGGAGAGGCCTCAGCTGGGCATCATGCCACAGAATCCACCCTCCAAAGCATCCATTTTCTCCAGGGAGACAGATCTCTGTTGTTCACAGATCTCTGGAGTTCACTCTCCAGGCCCCACTTGGAGGTTACCAACCCTAGGCCTTGCAGCAGTCTCGGGTTACCAGGTCCCCCCACGGGCACTGGCAGGGGATGGGGGTAGTGGGGCTGCCAGCTCCAGGTCTGGAAACTCCTGGAGATTTGGGGATGGAGCCTGGGGAGGACAGGGACCTCAGTGGGGTACAATGCCCTAGAGTCCACCCTCCAAAGCATCCATTTTCTCCAGGGGAAGTTATCTCAGTAGTCTGGAGCTGAGCAGTAATTCCAGGGGATCCCCAGATCCCACCTGGAGGCTGGCATCCCTAGGCAGCACCCTCTGGGTGACTTGATACCACCTAATTTGCATGACTCAACTTGGCCTGGCTGCTTGCTGCTGTTCAGCAGCCACCCTATGAAAGCCAGCAGTGATGCAGCAGTTAGAGCCTCAGAGTAGGGTCTGCAAGACCCAGGTTCAGATCCCCATATTGCGGTGGAAGCTGACTGGGTGATTTTGGACCAGTCACATACTTTCAGCCTAACCAACCTCACAGGGTTGTTGTGCAGATAAAAAGGAGGTGAGAATAATGTAAGCTGCTTTGGTCCCCACTGTGGAGAAAGACTATAATTTTCCTTGGTAGAAGCTGTGGGGGAGGCGGGTGGAGACGAAAAGCTGAAGACAGATAAAGGCAGATAAAGGTTAAGTTGGCTATTGGGTGGGAAGGAAATAGGGTTGCCAACTCTGGATTGGAAAACTCCTGGACATTTAAGGGGTGGATCCTGGGGATGGTAGGGTTTGAGGAAGGGAGGAATTTAGACCAGTATAATGCCATAGACTCCACCCTCCAAACCAGCCATTTCCTCCATGAGAACTACCATTGCCAGCCTCTGGGTGAGGGCTGGAGATCACCCAGAATTACAACTGTTGTCCAGGTGACAGAGATCAGTTCCCCTGGATAAAATGGCTGCTTTGGAGGGTTGAGTCTATGGCTCCACCCCCAGAAGGGAGAAAGAGTGTGAGATAGGTAAGGGTAGAGGGGAGGAAGCAAAGGTGTGAGGAATGGGATGACCATCCCGCAAGTTTCTTGCGGGTCTCCACTTGTAATTATATATTGCAGTAAAAGCTAGATGCTTTCTGTTTTTTTTTTTTGAAATAACTCTCCTAAAAAGGAGAGAATTTTATTTTTTATAAGAAAAGGGTAAGGTAGACAGATGGGAAGAGAAAAAAGAGCGGAGTGAGTTTTTTTTTTTCTGTTAGTAAAGGTTAGTTTTATTTCTTCCAGTTGTCGGCATCCATCACGGTTGAAAGATCTTCTTTTCAACTTTACAAAGTCCAAATCAATTCTGTTAGTAAAGTTAGTAAAGTCCACTGGGGTTAAATCAAATCTTTTCAGATGTTACACGAACAAATTCCTTTTTAAGTCTCTCCAATTATCATTAAGTCCTTTGAACTTTAGTGCCTCCCGTTCCGTCACTTCCTTCCCCCGGGCCGCCGTCTTCTTCAAAAATCCAAATTTTGAGTGCTGCTTCCTCCTCTGTGCTGGCATGTCTCTTCAGAAATTTTTTAATCCATCTTCTTTCGCTTCTTTTTTCTTGTTGTTTCTGGCAGTCATTTCTCGTTGGCTCCATTAACACTCAAGTTGAAATTAGATCTCCATTACTTGCTAAGCTCAACACCCCTTTCTACTGGCAGAGTATATCCTTTTTTTAAAGGCGGAATAGGCTTTGGGAGCCTTATCCGTCTCTTCTTTTTATTTATTCGCTCCACTGCCAGATAGAGGTGTCAAGACTTTCGTCAAAATAAATCTGAGATCTTCTTTCCCTTCTTCATCCATAGCTTGGAACTTTAGCATCAAATTAATTTTCTATACATTTTCTGCCATCAACCTTGTTGATTCCAACATTTGTTTTTGTAGTCTGATGAGAACAATTTCCATTTTAAAAGCGTTTCATTGATAATTTACATTTACTCCAGCAGGTGGCGCAGTATCTCAGTCTCTTGTTGATTGACAGCTAGTTCTGGGGGGGTTGACTGGAGCGGAAGTCCCTCCTCTCTTCTCTTCCGTTCTAAGCAGGATTTTCCCCAGCATCGACATTTTATTTTTTATTTACTTTTTCAAAGTTCGTGCCACATCCCCCAGAAAGCAACTAAAGCCGCAATCTTCTGTAAAACCCCAACGGTACTTTCACCAACATTTTTTCTTGTTACCCCCCCTTCGTATTTCCTTTTAAAATTCGCTTCTTCGAAGAGGGTGGAAGCTCCTCCCTCCTCCCATACGCTTATCCGCTTGCGGGGGGGTTTTAATTTTCGCTTCAAAATAGATCTTCAACTCACGATTAGATGCCATTTCTTCTTTTCATGGTAATTCATCCGCTTTTCCTCACTCCTGGAAGTCGGCAGGGCTGCTAAGTCCCATTCGGGACGCACTACGTGGCGGGGCCGATTGGGGCGGGGAGAAAGCCTCAATTTCCCGGCAGTTTGCCGGCAAAGAGGCTACTCCCCTATGCGCCCCCGGTTCGGAGCCTTTGACTAAGGCTCACTAGGGTCTTTCGCAAACGCGAAGACCCCCCCATTCCGCGTGTGGGCTAACCGCCTCCGGGAGCGTCCCGAGAAGCGGCCGCCATTCGCAGCACCGAAACCGAAAGCCAAAGCTAGATGCTTTCTGTGACCAAGATGTGATCTCCTTTCTCTTCGTTTAGTGACATAGCAAATGTATAATTTTGTCATTTATAGTATCTGGCTCTCTGCTTTTATCAGAGTCTGGCTTTTTAAATGTCTGTATTCTGATCTATAGTACCTTGTCTCCTGCTTTTAGCTTGTCAATGAACCTTTTTTTATGGCAGAGCAAGTTTCTGATAATTTTGTTAGAGAATACTAGTAATGGGTCTCAAAAAGTTCCCTATTACTTTCTCCCCTTAGATTCCTGACTTGAAAATGGATATTAATTGTTAAATATTATTCTATATTCTTATAATTTTGTAAACATTTTGAATTCAATAAATGGTTCAAAATTTTTTTAAAAAGAAAAAAAATATTACCCAATTTTCCTCCAAAACTCTTAGCACAGTATACTGGAACATGCATATCATACTAGATCATTGTTCATGACCCTAAGTAAACTGTAGAGTGTTCAAGAAGAATCTTTACACATGGAATAGTATGAAATTTGAGTCCAGTGGCTCCTTTAAGACCAACAAAGTTTAATTCTGAGTATAAACTTCTGTTTGCATGCAGACTTCTTCAGTGTGCATGTACTTGAAAGTTTATGCCCAGAATTAAACTTCATTGGTCTTAGAGTTGCCACTGGTCTCAAACTTTGTTCTGTTGCTTCAGACCAACACAGCTACCTACCTGAATTTATCCACATGGAATAGTGTCAGACACAAAATGGCAGATATTGTAATCATTGGTCTGCATCCCAGTTACTAGAATCCTCCTCTGCATATATATAAGTAATAATTTTGTCAACAACACTTGTCGTGTCAATATGTGGTTCTGGGCTATTGGTGTCTTACAAATATTGTTGAATGCATTTAAGAAAAGCATAAAGGGTTGAGAGGCATAGTGTGAATTTTAATGCATGGCTAAAAAGAGTATTAGTTGCCTTGCACTGTTTTGGTGTTCAGTCTTCCCAACTGTGACCAATACTTGATGACAAGATGCCAAATAATTTTATGTTTTCCAGGCCTCTGAATGGGCAAAACTTGGTGCTTCTGCTAATGTAGAATCATGCTTATTTTAATAATTCCTTTCTTCACTTTACCTTAGATAGTTTTGTAATATATGACTGCTGATTTTGCTTAAAACTCTTTTTCCTGGTTTTTTTAAACTGTTGGGAATTTCTCTTTTCCTGTTCAGAGATTTTATACATAAGTCTGCACAGTTTGAGAATCTCTTGGAGGTGCACATGAAAGCCAAGCTGAAGTCTCCTTAGTCCTTTTTACCACATCAATTGCCATTTTTGACCAGTTATTTCCTGCAGTACAATAGTTATACCCTGGTCCTACCATTTGTTTATTTGATAGTGTTGTAGACAAAAAGGAAGTAGTAGTAGTAATCTGGCTGTGTCTTATCTTCTCACATGATGTATACCAGGCAGGCATTATGGCTAAAATGCAAGATTGGAGAACTTAAATGAGTCAGCAGATAGTCTCAAAATGCAGTCATCAGCATAAAAGCTGTTGCTGACAGATTGCAGTTGTAATACAGGTAGAAACTTAGAAGTGAAGTTAGGATGCTTCAAGTTCAGTTATGATTTTCAGCTTTGAAAATTAAATACTTTCAGTTCATATTCTGACTATTAGTGTAAGCAGAAACAGACAAACCATATTTTATGAGAGTTTATCTAAATTGTTTATCGTTTATAACTGAAGCAGGTCTAGTTAATTTGAGTTGAAACAACTGATAACAGACAGTTTAAGCAGTGCTTGACTTTAAAATTACATTATTGAAATAGAGAGCCAGTTTGGTGTAGTGGTTAAGAGTAATGGACTCTAATCTGGAGAACTGGGTTCAAGTCCACACTTCTCTACTTGAAGCCAGTTGAGTGACCTTGGCTCAGTCACAGCTCTTTCAGAACTCTCTCAGCTTAACAAATAAGTGTAGCTCTCCACCTAGTGGTGCATAATGCTACATGAGCTGGAACTTAAGGGCTGTGAGACAATCTTAGGATCTCCTGGCTATACCACTCATGATGCCATATAATAATAAATTAATTATTATTATTATGTTCTTTAAAAAATAGTTAATGGAGTGACCATAGCACTGCTTAAAATAGTATCTTCAGTAACAAAGCTGGTAAAAATCTCTACTGAAGACCTTGAAAAACTACTGCTAGCCAGAATAGATAATGCCTGCTACCTGGGCCCAATGTCTAGTTCAGTTTAAATTATAGGGTTACCAACTATACTCTGGCAAATGCCAGGAGTTTGGGGGGGGGCAATGCATGGGGAGGGTGGGGTATGGAGAGGTAACATTTTAACCATAGAGATTGGAGGAAATCCTTAGAACTTCACCATTAATGCTACTTCACCCCCTGGTTTTTCTCCTGCCTCTAAAAGTTGCCTGGGCAGGTGGTTGTCTGCTGCCACCAATCAAATGGCAACCACCTCAGACAGCTTTATATGATTATATGTAACCTCTGTCATTTCAAATTAATCTGTTCTTAATTATTATAATTACAATACCAAATGTTATGTTACACTCCCACAGAAGTGGTGTGAGACTCTAAAGTATCAGTTTATTCTATGCCATTCTCATAATGCCAGCTAGAAACTATGTAAAAAATTTGTTATTGAATCTTCCAAAATGTAGTTAAGGTTTTTTTGGGGTTTTTTTTGTTTAAAGGGCAGTATGTGCGTATGATTTAGCTTCAGGCTGTGGCACTGGAATTATAGGTGGAGAGTTAGTGCTGCTTCTTCATACATTTTTTCCCCAAACAAAATTGCTCCTCTGGGATACTGTGAATAGGCCTTATTTTTCACCTACAAGGCCTAATAGCAAGCCACAGGAGCCAGTGAGCACTTTCACTCTTCTCCAACCTGTTGCTCCAGTCCAAATCAGGTTTCCCCATCACTGCTTTTTAAGGCTAAATTACATGTTAGAGGTAGGGTTGCCAGCCTCCAAGTGGGACCTGGAGATATCCCAGAATTTCAACTGATCTAGAGGTCAGTTCCCCTAGAGAAAAGGGCTGCTTTGAAGGGTGGACATTATACTCCACTGAGGTACACCCAGGGCTTTTTTTTTTTTTTTTTTTTGAAAAAAAAGGTGCCAGAACTCTCAAGAGGGAAATGAAGTTTTCAATTTGTATACTGAGAACTCATAAACTTTTAAACATTTTAAAAAGGATTTTGTCAAAGCCATTCCAGAACTCCATTCCGGCACGTTCCCCCAGGAAAAAAAGCCCTGGGTATACCCAATTATAGGATACTATTTATGTTGGCTTGACTGAACACCCCTCTGCAAACTTCTCCCTCCAGAGCTTCCATTCTGAGGTTGCCAGAAGATCTGGGAACCCTGGTCCATCCCCACGATCCCCAGGAATTTTCCAATCCAATCCCCAGGAATTTTCCAATGAAACTTGGCCATCAGATATGTTAAAGAGAGTAATTTTTAAAGTAGAATTCAATTTAGAGCTTTATTTATTTATTTATTTAGTACCCCACCCTCCCTGCAGAAGCAGGCTCGGTTTAAACTTTAGAAGTTTAAAAACTAATCGCTCCAGAACACACATTCATGATGTTCTTCTGGGTGCACTAATATTTGTTTACTGGGATAGCATTCCTGATTTTTGTTATCTGATGCACCTGTATCCTAGAAATCTTTCACTCAGAATGTGTTCTCTCCCTCTGACCTTCTTAACAAAGAAGGCAGAATGATAATCAAGAACTGATAAGCATCTACAATAAAGTAACACTATCTGCCTGCTTCATACTCAGGAGGGAACACTTTACCTTTTCCTTGTAGATGGCGAGACCTATAAGTTTCAAATGCACTTGTCTAGTTAGGAACTATAGAAAGGATCCCTGAAAGTGTAGTCTTATGGCTATGTCCCTACAACTTCCTTTATAGTTGCTAATTATTTGGTTACTATAAAAAATCCCAAACACAGACATTTAATTCTTTTGGCACTCCCAACAGCCGAATACACAGAAAAGCTTATAGGTATTCCATGGATTGAAAAAAAATTGTTCTTGTGCATCTGGAGCAACAGAGACCATCTCATGTGTGCTGTTATACTGTTATTTGTTTATTGAAGCTACCCATGATATATTGGGCTCTCTCGTCAACTCTGACATTCAGTGCTCTAGTAATTATATTATTCTGAAACTGTTGTTTTCAAATCATGTGGCCTGGCTGGAAGCTGTTGCTAGATTTTAAGTGATGTTAGTGCTTATTATTTTATTGTTTGCTCTGTTTTTGTTTTATCCATAATCCCACCAACCTCTGGTTGGAGGGATTGGACATGAAATAAAGAAATCTTTCACAATGATTTTATATAGAAGAGCTCCATCTATTCTTCACCACAGCCTACTCTTTGTGCACTTATTCTTGATGTCCGTGGTTCTTAATAAACAGCCATTCACAGAAGCTTGCTAAGGAAGTTTTCTTACTGTGTGGGAGCTGAGATCTAGTACAAGATGATGTGTCCCTAACTTCTGTATGGCTGAACCTTATAAAAGTGTTCTACAACTGATTCTACTGTAGAGATTTTACTGCTCATAGTTATAGCTCATCCCCTGTGCTGAGTTGTTATTCTGCCTACCATTAATATGAGGGTATGTCACTTGATTCCTCTACTTTTCTATAAGAATCAACTTTTGATTAATTTTATTCCAGCATAGTAGTAGTTCTATAAGCAATGATTGCTGTGTTTCTTCTTATTTATATGGTAATTATATTTTTTACAAATGTGTGAATTTGACACATTTTATTGATTTATTTTAAAAAATGTGGAGCAGCTTAGAAGTTCAATGAATGGATTCTGGTGAAGAATTTAGATGTCAAATATTAATTTGGATTTGCTTTGTCCACCTTGTAAAATGCACAGGACATCTGATACTTTTTTTTTTGCCCCCCGTAAGGGATAAATTAATTGCATTTTCTATAAACTACAAAGAAAACAGGGCAGGGTATCTACATACTACAGGTGAAAGTAAAGAAAAACCTCTAAAAACCCAAGAGATGGTGGTCATACTTATAAAATTAGCTTATAGTTAAATATGATTATACTTTGCTCTGTTACATGAGTATACAGTTCTTAATGCTTAGACTAAAATTGCCAGCAAATCTAACTATATAAAGAACTCTATAGATAAATTATTTAAATTCATTTAAAACAGGATCTAGAGAGAATCACAACTCATTTTTCCCCTTTTTGTTTCTCAGTTGATAGCTTAGTTTAGTTTAGGGGCAGCTGCCCCCTGTTCCGAATCTGAGTGCCAGTACTCCTTCTTCTTCACTTCTCTTGTTGCTGCCATCTTCCTTTGTCCTCTTCTTCTGCTGGACCGACATGTTGATGTAGAAATTCGCGTGCCTTTGTAACAGAGTCAATTTTTTTCTTTCTTATCTTTAAATTTGAAGAGTATACCTTCTGGAACACACCATCTGTAGGGGACATTATTCGTCTGTAAAAACAGCGCCAAGTCTCTAAATTCCTTTCTCTTTTTCCTTATTTCAAATGGAATGTCCTTCAAAACTCTTATTTCTTTGTCTTTGATTTTCAGGGTGGTTCCACTTGTTGCTTTCAATATTTGGTCTCTTACTTGTCTTCTGTTTGGTATAGTGGTTAAATATGTGGACTCTAATTTGGGAGAACTAGATTTGATTCCCCACTTCTCCATTTGCACCTGCTGATATGACTTTGGGTCAATCACAAGCTCTGGCACAGCTGTTCCTGAAAGAGCAGTTTGTGTTAGAGTTCTCTCAGCCCCAGCTACCTCACAGGGTGTCTGTTGTGGGGAAGGGAAGGGAAAGGAGTTTGTAAGCCAGTCTGAGACTCCAAGTGAAGGGCAGGGTATTAATCCAGTCCTCACTCTCTCTCTCTGTTTCTGGAGAATCTCACCACAGTCTCTCCGGGCAGATTATTCTTTCTTACGTAGTCAGAATACAACCTATAGATTGCATCTATTTCATTTTGTAAATAGTCCGCTTTTAAATCTGTCACTGGCCCCAGTGCCTCACACATAATATGCTTCAAGTCTTATCCCATAATATGCTTCAAGTCTTTCAAGGACCCCCTGAAATCTTAAGACATAGCTTGCCTTTTCCATTTGCACCTGTAGAAGTTGAGCCTTATTAGTTGCTCTTTTTTTCCATCACCTGCATTTGTTTTTTAAACTTCTGTGTGTCGGCATCCACTTGTTTTAGCTCTTGCTCCATTTTCTCAGTCTTTTTGGTGGTTTCCTTCAACTGGCTTTGTTGCGCATTGAATTTCTGGTGGAGCGATGTCATTTGTTCCAGCAAGGGAAACAAAGCTTCAGTCAGCATATTTTGGAAGTCTATAGTAGTGTCCTGTCTAGGAACAGAACTCACTGGGCTGGCATTTCCGGCAGGAAACTTCAGTTTCGGTTGCTTGTCCTTCTCCTCCCTCCTCGGAGGTGCCATGTTTGAGAAATTGTTTATTTATTGAACAGAGTTATCAAAGTCTCACGATCCTTTAGTGACGCTTGGTAAGTTCTCAAAATTCCTTATTACAGTATATTTCCACTTTATAGTCTGCCCCCCCTTATAATTTCGATTAAAAGTTCACCTTTTTTTCCCTTTTGAAGGGGAGTTCCCCCCCTCGATTTATTAAGGGGGGTGCTTTCTGCTCATTTTCTGGTATCTTCGCTTAATAGTCACTCACATTTCCGCGTAGAGCTCACCTTTGACAGTTAAGTTGCCCAGCCACCAAGCGCTTGTCCCGGTGTGCGTCTCTGTGTCCATTTCTGGAAATCAGTGGTGGGACCTTTGGGGCAGGGAACAGTCCCCCGTCACCAGCTGTTTGCCGGAGGAAGGGCCCTCCAATCACCCCATGGCTAGGAGCCCAATGCAAGGGCTCTGGGGGGGATGCATATGATCGCACCCCCTCCCATCCGCCGATTCAAAGCACACGTCTCCCTGAGCTCAGGGAGAATGTGGCCACCATTGAGGGAGCCAAAACCAGAAAACCTGGACATCTTGATCCAGCTAAATTGGACTGTACTCTTTATGTATATGTATACTCATATATATGTGCTCATGTTGCTTGCTGGATCAGGAAATACCTGGAGATTTGAGGGGAGGGGGGGTGGAGCTGTGGGAGAGGAGGGATCTTAGCAGGGTATAATGCTATAAAGTCCACCCTGCAGAGCAGCAGTTTACTCTAGGGGAATTGATTTTTGTTGTCAGGAGATCAATCTTAATAGTGGAAGATCTCCAGGTGCTAACTGGAGGTTGGCAACACTAGGGAGCCATGTGTGTAAATGTGATGTGCCTGTGTGTCCATCCATGTCTCAATGCAATCGATGGCTTTCAGTTGATCTGCATTAAAACGGCATCTCCACCTGCATTCTAACATAATTTGTACCACATGGTTTTTAAAGTGTAGAAAGAGCTATATTGGGGATATTATCCATTTATTCTATTACAGGCAACACAGATGTTGAGATGTTAGGCAGTGTTGTGTTGTATTCAAATTGAACAAGCTAAAAATAAGCTAAACATTTCCCTAATATTTGACAATTTTCAACTTAATATTTGAGAAGTTGGTCTGGAGTTTTTAAAAGAAAATAAATAGAGAAACGTCAGGTACCACAATACCAAGACCACGGTCATACAGCCCAGAAAATCTACAACAACTAATGAATTCCAGCTGTGAAAGCCTTCAACAACATAAATAGAGAAGTTTGTTCAGTTTTAATGTAAAACTTGAACTATGGGTTTAGGAAAATTTTCTTAATGTTATGAAGGCATGACACTTGTAAACTACTTTTCAGGAAACATTAACAGATTGCCTCAGCCCTTTTCAAATTTCATCTAGAGATAGCTGATTTTTTTTTTTTTTTTAAAACCTCCTAAAAAGGAGAGGAGTTTATTCTTTTTATGGAAAAAGGTAGGGTATATAGAGGGATAAAGAAAAGAGCGGAGTGAGTATTCTGTTAATAAAGGTTAGTTTAAATCAGTGTAAATACAGTTTTTGGCAATCACCGTGATTAGAGAGTCTTCTTTCCATCTAACAAAGGTTCAAAATAACTCTGTTAATGAGGTTAGTAATGTCCTTTGGGGTTAGTTGTTAATCAACTCCTTCTTGACGCCTCCCGAACAGTTATTTCTTAATTTGTCTTCCTTTGGTGTCCCTCAGGTTGTAGGAAGGGCCTCCTTTGATTTTCACTTCTCCCGCTCCGGCACCTCCCTCCTCTGAGCCGCTGTCATCCTCACTACTCAAATCTGTCCACGTTGCGAGTGCTGCCTCTTCCTCTGAACTGGCGTGTCTCTTCAGAAATTCTTGCGCCTTGAAGATGGAGTCAATCTTTTCTCTTTTATCCTTGTACTTGAACAAAAGGCCTTCAGGGAAGGTCCATCTGTATATGATCTGTTTTCTTTGTAAAAAGGTGGTCAATCCTTTATAGGCTTTCCTTTTCATCCGGATTTCGTAAGGCACATCTTTCAATGTTCTAATAGTCTGCTCCCCAATTTTCAAGGGCACCGCTGAAACTGCACGCAAGATTTGATCTCTGGTACTCTGCTTAACAAACTTGACAACCACCTCAGCTGGCAGATTATTCTTCTTTGTAAATGTGGAGTAGGCCCTATAGACCTTATCCATTTCTTCTTTTAGTTCACGTTGATCTCTGCCAGTCGCAGGTGCCAAGGCATTCGCAAGTATAGATCTGAGATCTTCCTTCTCTTCTTCTTTAATGCCCTGAAATTGGAGGGTCAGATTCGATTTCTCCAATTGCAACATCAAAATTCTTTTTTCTTGTACATCCTGATGTTTTTCTAACTTATTGACCCTTTTCTTCACTTTTCCAATGTCTTCCGACGAGACCAAACATTTCTGTGCGATCTCTTCCATCTTCTTTGACGTTTCTGTTAGTTGCTTCTGTTGACTATTGAGAACACCTTCCATATTAGTTAAGGTTTCGCTGATTTTCTGTATTTGGACCAGCAGAGGGTGCAGTAGCTCGCTTGTCTGTTGACTAACAGTCGGCTCTGGAGGGGGAATACCCGGACCGGAAGTCCCGCCTCCTTTCTTTTCCGTTTTCAAAGGGACCTTCTTCATGGCCGACATTTCTTGTATTTGTTTACTTTATAAAAGTTCGTGACACGTCGCTCAGGAGACCTGCTAACTCTTTCGCTTCACTGGCACCCCAAAGGTAATTTCACCAACCCTTCTTCCCTTTCGTCCCCCTTAGCTTTCTTATACAAGTCCCGCTTCACAATGGGGGGGGGGATTCCCCCTCCTCCCAGACGCTTATTCGCTTACGGGGGAAGGGCTCGGGTTTTTGCTTCAGATTCAGACCTCCAACTCACGGTTCACTGCCGTTTCTTCTTTTTGCTTTAAATCATCGCTGTTCCTCACTCCTGGTGGAAATCGGTGGCGTTGCTAAGTCCCATAGCGGGCACGCCGCAGCGGGGCCGATTGGGGTGGGGAGAAAGCCTCAATTTCCCGGCTGTCTGCCGGCAAAGAGGCTACTCCCCAAGCGCCCCCGGTTCGGAGCCTTTGCCTAAGGCTCACTAGGGTCTTTCGCACATGCGAAGACCCCCCCTAACTGCGCGTGGGCTAACCGCCTCCGGGAGCGCCCCGAGAAGCAGCCGCCATTCACAACACCAAAAACCGAAACCGAGATAGCTGATTTTTAACTGATACAACTTGAATATATTTAAACTAAAGTATGGACATTTTGTTTTAACTAAAGTATGTACATTTTACCTTTTCATTTATATACTCATTGTGCAAGAAGCAGGGTTCTTTTTGTAGCAGGAAATCCTTTGCATATTAGATGACACACCCCTAATGTAGCCAATCCTCCAAGAGCTTACAGAGCTCTTCTTACAGGGGCTACTGTAAGCTCTTGGAGGATTGGCTACATTAGGGGTATGTCGCCTAATATGCAAAGGAGTTCCTGCTACAAAAAGAGCCCTGGCAAGGGTATTCTTCTTCACCTTCTTCCCTGTGTAAAAAAATGCTTAGCCACTAATTATTTATTTTTAGTAGTACGTATGACTGCTAGGCTTATTTTGTTTGCCAAACTGTATCCTGCTTCATAAAAACCATAGAACAGCATTCCTACAACAGGGTTCAGAAAGTGTGAAGAAAGAAAAGATAGTAATAAAAATCCTTCCAGCTAAAGTTTTGTAAGCAGTTTAGTATCTGTTTGCCTCTTGACTGTGTCTGGGTCTCTGTTCTGCCTAACTAACCTGTTCACATTTCTCTCCCCAGATTGTTTCTATTGCTAGAAAACAGCAAGTTGCTAGCATTTTCTTCTTTCTCTTCAGAAAACTCATATCCATGCCGACTTCTCAGAGCTGTCTATCACGTTTGACTTCTACTTGCTCCTTTACTTGGTGAATAGTCACTCTCTGCTGCAGACAGCTCCATACTTTTCCCACCATTGAGCTCCTTTCATGGTTTTCTGTTTTTTTACCTTGACTTTTGGAATATAAACTACAGGGGACCAGTTCACAAAGAACAATGTAGCACAGAGGTTCTCAACTGGCAAATTATTGGAGTTTTATTCATTTATTGTATTAGCTAGGTAATTAACCATTTTCTTTTGCACTCAGGATAGACAGCAATAACCATACCATCAGATTAATACAGTAAAAATAAATTAAAAGCAAAATAATAACCATGCAAAATTTGACTTTGACTTTAATTCAGTAGAATGCTTGCTAGATATGGTTTCCCTCTTCACTTTGGGAAATTTCTGAGTATTTTGGGGCTGGAGCCTTGGAGAGGGTAGGATTTGGGGAAGGGAGGGAGCAATGCAACATATAATGCCATAGAGTCCACTCTCCAAACAACCCATTTCCTCCAGGGGAACTGTTTTCTGTCATCTGGAGATGAGTTGTAGTTCTAGGAGATCTTCAGGAGTTCCCAGGAAGTTGGCAACCTTATTACTAGGACACAAAGTCTGCAGTACTGCACGCTGTGTATACCACAATAGAAAAAGAAAGAATCTAGTATTGTATGAGTGACTGATCCTGTGACTTTAATGTAAGACAAACTGATGTTCAGTCATAGAAAAGCAGTACCGAACTGAACAGCTTCAAAAGTTGTTGGAAGAGCTGCTGTGCAGGTTTGATATTAAATGGTACATGAACAGAGAACTGATTCCCCCCCTCCCCCCGACTTTGTATATAATTTTAGTGACATTATGTGAAATACTTTCAGTAATACATCTGCATGTATTCATATAAGGGGAGATTTTTTCAAGTTAAAAATGTATGAGTGGGAACCTACGTATTTGTTTTTGATGTTTCTTTAAGCAGTCCTTCTCAGTAGGCTTACTATTAATATAAAAGTAGCTCTATATGGTTGATGTGAAAATTCCATAGTTTCTCTCAATATTTTGGGACTTACAGATGAGAAAGAAGTACAAAACACTTTCTACTTTAGAAAGTGCTGTGGATTTTATTATTAACATTACATTATACTTTCCATTCGCAGCAGCCTTGGCTTTAAATTGTTTCCTTTGTTGGTGCTTAATGATAACAAAAACCAAGTAGTCAGATTCTTGGAATGAGTATAGCATAACTGGACTATCATTATGGCCCAGACAATCAGGAACTACATTCATTTCTTACAGGGCTGGCATCTGTGTACCCTTACATGGGGCAGCTGCCAGACTCAGATCTTCTGCCACTGACTCCTACCCAAGCACTTCCTTTGCCATCTGTCTGCATGCATTTCCCCATCTGTTTGCTTTAAGTATGCAGATACCCATGCACCCAGCTGCCTGGTGTCACTGGGGAAGGACTTATGGATGGCACACACTGGTGGCACTCCTTGTGGCCATGGCAGCAGCACTGTCAGGTGTACGCACCAGCCAATGCTGTCAGGGAAAGGATGTGCATGTGCTTTGGGCGACTGAGTGTGGGTAGTGGGAAAGCTTGTAAGTGGGAGATGGACGTACAGATACATGGGGGGCACACAGGTGTGAGTCAAAAAGGAGACATGAGGGGGCTTTGTGGAGCCCTGGGCACTCTCTGCCTGAGCCTCTCCAAAAACCTAGGACTGGTCCTAATCTGTTAGCAATGTTTCTAGTCTTCTGGAAGTATTACTGTGATTTAGAGCAAAAAGTTTTTTTGTGTGACTTTTCTCTGAAACAAGATTGGTGATATCTATAAAATTACTAGCAAAATATTTGTCATTATGCTTCTGTTTCTGATACTGGAGTTCAGTGTGGTAGAAAGTGCCATCAAGACACAGCTGACTTATGACAACCCTATAGGGATTTCTAGGTAAGAGACTAACAGAGATGGCTTGCCATTGCCTGCCTCTGTGTAGCAGCCCCAGAATTCTTGCTTAGCTTCCAAGATTTGATGAGATTCATCTAGCTTGGTCCATCCAGGTCAGGGTGGGGTACAGATTCTGCCCAAAATTACTTTATACCCTCTACTTTGGATATCCCTGCTGGTGAAGTCACTACAGTGACAGGGCTGAAGTGCAGGCTTCACTACAGTTATGTTCCCGAGAGCACTGCTTTTACTTCTTTGCCATAGTGTAGTGGTCAGTTTTGTGGATGATACCAAATTATTCAAGATGGTGACTGTGTAGTGATCCAGGAGGGTGTCTATAAATTGTGTATATGGACAACAGTGTGGCAAATGAAGTTCAGCTTATGTAAGTGTAAAAATGATGTATACTGGAACAAAAAATATATTGACGGGAATAATTAAGACAGGCAATTGCAAATAAAATGACTAATATTGTAATGCCCCTGTATAGATTTATAGTGCTGCTTCATTTGGAATACTGTGTACAGTTCTGATTCAGAAAAGATATTGCAGAGCTGGAAAAAAACGTGCAGAAGAGGGCAACCAGATGACTCAGAGGCTGAGTATTTTTCTGATGAAGAAAAGCTGAGGAATCTGGGGCTTTTCAGGTCAGAAAAAAGACAACTGGAGGGGAACATAATAGAGGTTTATACAATTGGTTATGGGGTTGAGAAAGTGGACAGAGGGAACATTTTCCCTTTCTCATAATATTAGAATTTGGGAGCATCTATTGATGAAGCTCATACCCTCCCACAAATTTTGTTAGTCTTTAAGGTGCTACTGGACTCTTGCTCTTTTCTGTTGATGGACAATATATTCAGGATGGACAGATTAGACACATTCATGGTAGAGATCCATCAGTGCCTACTAGCCAAGGTGACAAATGAGAATCACAACATTCAGAGGCAGCAAACCTTGAAATATCAGGGCCAGGAGGTAACTGTTTGAAGAGCTTGACCTCTGTTTCCTGTTTGCTGGTCCTATAGAGCAGTTGATTGGCCAGTGTGTGTAACAGGATGCTGGACTAGATAAACCAGTGGTCTAATCCAGCAGGGCCCTTCTTATGACATCTTTATGTGAGGTGCGTGCCTTCCAAGACATATTTGTTGGACATCTGCCCCATTTTCAAATTTAAAACACTTTTGTTTACCTATGTCAACATCTAGTTACTTTTTAAAAATTCTTTATACTGTCTGCAAGTTTCTGGTTTATTTTGCTGTGTGTGTTTACTATAGTGGACTGCTTTGGTTTCACACATACACACACACACACACACACACACACACACACACACACACACACACACCCTAGGCCTGGATTAGGTAAACTAGATATACATAAATAAACTGGATAGATAAAAGAAATACCTTTTTTTGCATTTTTTCTTCCATTCCATATATTAAAGGTACGATATTTAGTGCTTTTGTATTGAGTTGATATTTCTTACCTCTTACCTCGTAATGTTCTATTTAAAATTGTGCATGGTAATTGGATAGAAGCGTGACTGGGTTAAAAGAAGTATGTCAGTGGAAAGAAGAGAGTGGTGTAGTGGTTAGGGCATGGGACTAGGATTCGGGAGACACAGGTTCTAATTGCCACTCTCCTTTGGTAGCTTGCTGGGTTACCTGGGGCCAGTCATACATTCTCAGGCTAATCTATTTCATAGTGTAGTGGGGAGAAAGATTTAAGCCACTCTGGATTCCTGTTGGAGAGAAAGATGGGTATAAATGAAGTAAATAAATCAACTCATTTAAGCATTTACAACGGTGTGATTGTTTTTCTCCTCTCAGCTTAAGCACTTGTTAGTTTGCATTATATTTCAATGATTATTGCATAAGAGGTGTTTTGACCAGCTTCAGTGTAGCAGCTGTGGCTATAGCTGATAGTGTTCCAAAGCTGGCTTTGGCAGATTGATCACTGAGGCTGGTGACCATGCTCTTGGACTGGGTAATGACAGCTCTTTGATCCAAAGCTAACCTAATGCACCAGTGACATTTATGGAGCTGGCCTCTATCGGTACAGAAAAGCAATTCAGTGATATTGTTTGACTTCAAAGATTGCTCTCAACTGATTGTGCTGTTTTAACGTACTAGACAGTATATCTTGTCTTGGTTTGCTGTCTCTGTAGAAGCTTTTGTGGCAAGTGTTATTCATAAACAGAGGAAAGCCTTTTTCTGTTTTTTTCTCTAATTCTCTAATGACCCACTAAATAACATTCAAGGACCACGAGTTCTTAAAATACTGGCTGTTTTTATGGGGTTAGTGACTTTCAAGCAATAGCTTCATTCTTATTCCTAAACAATCTGCTTTCCCATCTGTCTGGCCCAGAGCTGTATCATACAATCAGTCTCTGGTTACAGTTGAGCACAACTTGTAGACTCATTCCTTGGACAAAGAGAGGAATTGCAAACCTTTGTAAATCTGGAACTTTTCCTTCTCTCACCTGTTTGTTGGGCCCGCTACTGAACTAAGTCAGTGCTGTGTATGCCCTCATCGTAATCCCTCGTTACAGGACGTCCTTTATCACTTAAAAGTCTGTTTATTCAGTAAGGCCTTCGAGTAGAATTAATGTTAACTGTAGATTTCATCTATATTGGCTTTATGCACTGTGATTTTGTGGTGACTCTAAATTATTATGTTGTTTAGTTATATTGTGAGCCACTTGAGTGTGTTTGTTCACAGAAGTGTGGCATAGAAATGATCTAAAATAAATATTGCTGTAAGTTGTTTGAAGGAGGGGCAAGAACCTAATAAATACATTTAAAAGCCAAGGCCCCTTTTCTGCATTCATTGTCCAGAAGTACAGAGCTAATGAAATCCTCAAAAAGTTGTTAAGATGTTTCAGTCCTGCATTGCTCATTTTGACATATTGATTTGGGAGCCAATTCAGTAACTTTAAATGGAGATTATAGTAAAAGTCTGTGTGAGAGTCTCCACTGATAGTTTAGTAGCCAAACCAGTGACCCCTCTGTTCTCACCACAGATGTGATTGCACTGGAGTTCATTCTTTTCATAAGTTATAACAATCTGTTAGTGCTCCAGAAGTTATATTATTAGTAGAGATTCAGCATATCTCAAGTAATTTGTGTACATTTTCATTCCAGTTTGTAATGTAATGTAATGTATTGAACAGCCTCCTAGTGGTCCTGATCAAATACTTAATCCTTGTCAGTTTACACCCTCAGAGTTAGGATGATATTAGCAGGCGTTGGTGCCAGCTTTAAATGATAGAATGTTTCCAGGCCTTTATGGAGAAATGTTTTAATTCTGAAAAATTTTGTCAATTTAGTGTATGGAGCACTAAGAAGCTTGAATATATCTCAAGACACAGGAGTTTCTCTCCTAAGAAAAACAAGAACATGATATTCTGTTTTGGCCCAGTAACCTTTTCTTATTCAAAGCAGATGTGCTAGTAAAAGGGACTCTATAGTATGTATTTGACATACTCATATCTCCAGCATAGACTTAAAAGGCATTCATAAATGGTTTATAGTACAGTACATGTATTTTATTGGCTGTAAAAGGACTCAAATCAAAACAGTTTGTCACCTGTCAAAAGTACTCTATGTCTGGATTTCTAAGGTGAAGCTTAAGGAATTCTAAGCTGATGGATGGGAAATTTGCTGTAAGGATATAGTCAAGTAAAAGAAAATGAGTAGAATAGTCTTCTTATACCCGTATGTGGCCAATAAGTATGCCATGCATTCTATTTGTTTATCCAGAATTAGTCTCTCTGAATATAAAAGAGCTTAGTGATAAATAAATGTGCATGTAATTGTGTGTGTGTATATAGACATACATGTATGTGGGTGTATGAGAGAGAAGGAGTCATTAATCCTTTTGAGATATGAGCTCATTAGCTAAATATCTAGGTCTTAGAAACCTTTAATAATCTTTCCTTTGGTTTGCCAACAGTACAGGATCAGATTATGACATTTGCATAATAGATGGTACAGCTTCCTCTGCTCAATTGGCAGTTACAAGCATCATTATGTCAAATGCCACTTAGTGGAGTTTAAAACTGATTTAGCACAATTGAGAGCTGAATCTCAATATCAGAGATGTAGATGTTTTTGTAATTTAGCACACAAATATTGCTTGAGCAAAAGGGAGCAAAGTACAATTTTCACTTTCCCAGTTGCTTTCTGCAGTAAGTGGCATGTGACAATATCCTGTTTGATTCACTTTACAAAAATAAGTGCCATTTTATTATTATGCCTGGCATATATTGAGCCACTGTTAATAAAGCATGAAGCATTTTGAAAAACTATTCAAGCTTCTCTCTCTCATTCAGGAGAGTGATCTTCAAATGAGGCAGATCAAAAGACAATGTTGAGAAACAGTGGTAATGTACAGGTTATTTTTTTAGAATGGAAGAGCTATGGCATCACAGACTGATGTATTGTGGACCTGTGAAAATTCTTCACACAAAAGCACTTGACACAAGAAACTGCCTTTAAAAAAAGATTTGTCAGATTTTGGAATGCCTGAGCCTTTAATTCAACAGTTTTTAATAGTCTGAGATTTCTTAGACTTTTAGGTAAAGATGAATCTGTATGTGTTTGATCTGTTTTGTGTCGAAAGAGATTAACATATATTCAAGATAATGAAAATCTCTTCAAATACTTGGTGAATAGTATGTTGAAAGGCTGATATTAGCTCCCTGCTGATACCTACTTTTTTAAAAAAAACAACAGAGCTCTCTTCTATTTAAGACAGTTTTAACACATACATGTTCTCTGACCTTCTGCACTGCTGGCTTAACAACAATGTTTAAGAGTCCTTATGGTTCCTTTAATTAAAGGCATGTAGTATTAAGTGTATGCATTCCATAAAACTGTTTGCTGTTAAATAAATGGTGGACATTATACCTCAAACAAAAATATATAACTGTGAATCAACCTGCTGTAGTGAAGGACCTGTGAAGCCCCTTATCTGTGGTTACTGGGTGGAAGCAAAGGAGTGAAGCCAGACTATTTGCATGATCTGCAATCTGCAGGAATCTTCTAGTAGCCATTGGCACTAGGCAAGCCTGTAGCCAGAAAATTCCCAGTGAGGGAAGCACTGTGGGAAAATTCCCAGTGGGGGAAGCACTGATGGGGCATGACATCACAAAAATAAAAATAAATCAAACAGCCACACACACAAACTGGCTGGCTGGAATCCCCATCAGCTCTTTAGATGATTTTAAAAGCATTGCGAAGAGAGCTTTGACTCTCAAATGAGATCTAACCTGTGGCTGCTGGCACAAAAGAGCATCTCTCACTCGCTCCAATGAATTCCAGCTGGCTCTCCACCATCCTTGACCCTGCCCCCATGCTTCACCACCCCACCGAAAAGACCAGCTCATCTGGGAGGGCCAGCAAGGCAGAGAGCAAGTTGATGAGCTGAAATATACTGGGTTTGACACGTGATAGTGATCAGCTCATACTTTATGGTGCTTTCAGCTCGAAACTAAGGGCAACTCTAGCAGGAGCGGAGCCCTGCTTAAATGCGTGCAAAACACCACACCCAACACACACACACTCCTTGTGATAGGTTATTTACGTAAGAACTGCTGTTCTATAAGTTCCTTCCAGGATCCTGGCTATCTATTGTTTAGTTAACCCCAAGCTAGGTCCTTCACCAAGCCCGTTCAGGCTCAGTACATAACACCCCTCCCCCCATAGTTCAGAGCCGCCTTAACAAAGTCCCTTAAGTAGGCAGGTCTGCATCGCTCACGGTTTGAGTGCTGTGGTTCCAACTGCGGAGTTGTGGTCACTAGAATGGAGTCCACCGGTTCTGTCAAGGGGCTGGTAGCTGGTGGTGGCATAGGCACAACGTCGGGGCTATCTGATGTTGCTGACTCTGGCGGTTCATCTGCTTGTCTCGCTGGCTGTTTGCTGGCGGCAGGCTGCTCGCTGACTGCTGGGGTGTTCCTCTTGGGCTCCAGTTCCTGGGGGCTGGGCAGCTCCTTGTCACTCTCATCTGGGTGTGTGGAGGGCAACCCTGGCTCAGCTGTGAGGAGACAGCAGCGGAGCTGGTTGTGCCTCCAGAGTACCTGGTCATCTTTGGTTGACACCTCATAGAACAGGGTTACCCTGATAACTTTGGCAGGGATCCACACCGGGCCTCTGGAGAAGTTTCGAGTGTAGACGGGGTCACCCGGGGAAGAATCTGTAGCGGCCCATGAACTCCTGGAACTTGCCCAAGGTGAAGGCCGTCCTGTTGTCCATCACAACAGTGTCGGGCATACCATGGGTCCAGAAGGCCCACTGCAGGGCGCAGATTGCTGCTTGGGATGAGGTGGAGCTTACCGGAGCCACTTCCAACCATTTAGTGTAGGAGTCCACTAGAATGAAGAAAATCTGTCCCTGGAAGGATCCCGCAAAGTCAAGGTGAAGCCAGGACCACGGTTTGTGTGTGCATTCCCACTGACACACCAGGGCCCTGGGGGGCTCCGATCAGGTTTCTTGGCATGCCTGGCAGCGCCTTACACATTCCTCTATTTTGCTGTCCATGTCAGGCCACCATATGTAGCGGCGGGCCAGCACCTTCAGACGCACAATCCCAGGGTGCATTTCATGTACCACCACTAGTACTTGTTTGCTCAGTGGGGCGAGCACCACCACCCGGCTTCCCCACAGTAGGCAGCCCTTGCGAGCCAACAGCTCATCCCGGCGAGAGGAGAAAGCCATGAATTCTGGGCCCACCCGGCTGGTGGGCCATCCCCTCCCCACTGAGTCCAAAACGCGCAAAAGCATGCAATCCAGGGTGATGTGGCAGGACACATTGGATACCTGAAGAGGACGGTCAGGCAGGTTCTCAAGGAGCAGGATCTGATGCGCAGGAGCTAGGTCCGTGTTGCAGCAGGGCAGCAGAAGCTGGCTGAGGGCATCGCCATGACTCATTGCCTTCCTGAGGTGGTGGAGGAGTGAATAATGGTAGCTGGCCAGGAAGATAGACCAGTGCAGCACCCTGGGAGACAGCATCTGTGGTGTCTGGCGATCTGGGGCCAACAGACCCAACAGGGGTTTGTGATCAGTCACGATTGTGAAGGGCCGCTCACAGAGATAGTCATGGAATTTCTTGACTCCCGCCACTATTGCCAGTGCCTCTTTGTCAATCTGTGCATAGTTGCGCTCGGCCGAGGACAAGGTGCAGTAGTAATAGGCTACAGGAATCTTCCAGCCGTCAGGCAGCTGGTGTCCAAGGATGGCCCCAACCCCGTATGGTGAAGTGTCGCAGGTGAGGATGACAGGGAGCGTCCCATCGAAGTGCACTAGGACTGCATTCTATGTGAGCAGATCCTTGATGGTCCTGAACACGGCGGCTTGCTTTTGGCCCCAGACCCAGGGAGCCCTTTTATCTAGAAGACGATGCAGGGGCTCAGCGATTGCAGCTTTGTGGGGCAGGAAGGAATGGTAAAGGTTCAGCAGCCCCAAGAAGGCCTGGAGTTCCAACTTGGATGTGGGTGTCGGGGCATTGATGATGGTGTGGACCTTGTCTGCAGTCACATGGATACCCTGAGCATCGACCAAAAAACCCAGGAACTCGACTCGTGGGACCCCCAGAAGACACTTTTCCTGCTTCACCTTGAGGCCGGCGGCAACATTGCAAGGTGGCGCGCAGTCTCTTGGCAAAGGCCTTAGCAGTGGGTGCAGTGATTAAAATGTCATCGAAGAATGGCTGGACCCTGGGAATTCCTTTAAGGAGAGAGTCCATTAAATTCTAGAAAATTCCCGGGGCTGCACTGACCCCAAATTGCAGCTGCTGCACCCGGAACGTGCCCCTGTGCGTCACAAACGTTTGGGCCTCTGCGGTGGCATTGTCTACAAGAAGTTGCTGGTACGCCTGGGCCAAGTCCAACTTCCTGAAAATCTTCACTCCCGCCAATAAAGCCAATACGTGGCTAACCACCGGGATCGAATAGGCGTGGTCCTGTAAGGCCTTGTTTATGGCGCATTTGTAATCCGTGCAGATGTGGACATCATCATTGGGCTTAATGGGGGTCACAATAGGGGTCTCCTAGAGAGCATGCAGGATGGGCTCCAGAACCCCTTGGGCTACCAGGCCTTCCAGCTCCCCATCTATATTGGGCTTTAGGGTGAACGAGACATGGCTGGCCTTCATACGGATGGGCCACGCTGCCGGGTCAAGGTTTAGGGAGACTGGACCCGTGTAACAACCAAGAGTTCTATTGAAGACAGCAGGGAACTTGTTGCACATGGTATGAAAATCAGTAGACCGCACATGTTGCCCTCCCGTCACTCCGAATCCCAAGGGTGTGAACCATGACAGTCCCAGTAAGCTGGTGAGCTGCCCTTCCACCACCACCAAGTCTAAAAGTCCCTTAAAGTTCTTGTATTGCACATGGAATTTGCCACCACCCTTTAATGGCCACCAGGTTCTTTTGAAAGTCTCTGAGGGTGAAGCCAGCAGGTCTCAGATGGGGACTCCCCTGTGGGCAGAGCATCCTGAGAATCTCTTCAGAGATGATGGAGATGGAGGACCCAGTGTTCAACTCAATCTTGAAGGGTGTTCCCTCAATTAACACAGTCACTTTAATCTTATCAGGGGTGTCCCAGGGCAAATTCAATACCTGGTGTGGGTGGATTGCAGTTGTGTGAAGTTCTGCTGATTCCTAGTTGGTGGCAGAGCATCTCTGGGTTCCTGTGGAGTGGCAGGCAAGAGCAATGTGGCCGGTCTTGCTGCAGGTCCTGCAAGTCTCATCACAGAAATGGCAGGATCGGCATTTGTGGTTGTCTCCACAGCTGGCGTATGGAGCCTGTGCAATGGTTTTTGTGGGGTGTGTGGCAGTAGTTGATGGTTGTGAGTTGCGGAGAGCTGGCCAATGAACCTGGTGCGTCTCTTCCTCGTCTGAGGCCTCATAAGCCAGTGAGGTGGAGGCCTGGTGTGCTGAGTGGGCCTGGTGGTTATGCTAGGACTTCTCAAAAGTGGTGGCCTCCTGTAGCACCTTCTCCAGGGTGAGCTCCTTGTGGCCAATGAGTTTGTGGTGGAGTTTCTGTTTTTGGATGCCCATGATGAACTGGTTGATCAGGGATTCTTCGAGATCCAAGAATGCGCAGTTGAGGGCCAGCCAGCTAAGGTCAGCTACGAAGTCAGTGGCTGCTTCACTAGACTTTTGTTGGTGTGTGAAGAAATCCATGCAGCGCGCCATCAGGCTCACTCATCGGGATCCCATCCTCGTTGCCAGTGAAATATAGTTAACCCCAAGCTAGGTCCTTCACTGAGTCCCTTCAGGCTCAGTACATAACATGAGCCCTTGAACTTCTTTCTCTCTCTCCAATAGCCAAGAAGAGGAAAACTTGGAGAGGGGAGGGAGGGAGGGAGGTAGCTTGGGGAGAAGGAAGGGAGCAGTGGGGGGGAAGAGGCCCCCTTCCCAAAAACTTGTTTTCTATTACGCAGCTTGAGCAAGCACATCTTTTTAAAAAGTAAAAAAAAAAAGAAAGAAAGCTGGGCAAACTACCACCAAGTCGAACTGCTCAAGAAGGCACCCAGCTAGTGTGGGAAAGGAATAGCCAGGGATGGTGGAGGGTGGACCTGGCAAGAGCATGTGTTGTTGCAGGACTTCCTGCCTGCCTGGGGTCTGGTCTTGGTGCGGCTAGTAGTGACACACCATAGGCACGCACATCTTTTAAAAAGGTTTTTCAAAGCTTTTTTTTGAGTGAAACTTGTGACGCTGTGTTTTTAAGAAAGGGGGCAGAGCCCCCAAATGCCCCACCATAGCTATGGGCCAGACACTAGGCAAGACAACATGCCTGTGCCTGTAAAGTATACACATTGATGTCATCCCTCATTTTTCATTGAAGAGTAATGGAGAGTCAATGATATGTATAAATTCTTTAAAACACATTCCAAAGGACAGTACTTATATTCACAATCCAGAGAGTCAGTCAGGTACTGTATACAGTCTGCCTCCCAATCAAAAAGACTCAAAAGCTACTGGGAGGGTTGCACAGCATTAATTCTAAAGACACTGCCCTGACCTGAATAGCCCAGACAAGCTCGATCTCATCATATCTCGGAAGCTAAACAGGGTCAACTTTGGCAAGTACTTGAATGGGAGACCTCCTTGAAATACCAGAGGCAGGAGGTGGAGGCAGGCTTTATTCAGCCCCCAATAGGGGTCAGTCACCAGAGGTTGCCATGACTTCCAGGTGCACACACAGCCAGTCACCAGAGGTCACCAACACGCACCCCCCCCAGAGGTTGCCATGACACACACACTCACACACACATATCTAAAAAAATACAAAAAAGCTCCCTAAAGAAACGGTAAGATTGAATTATTGGTCTAAAATAGGCCAATAGGCACAGTAAAGGAATGTCCTTCCAAAAGATCACATATTTTCTGTAATTTTAAGAGGCTTGATCAATCATAACTCAGAGGCATGTTTACTGTGTATTCTCAGTCTCATGAATTGTGTAATTTACCCTAGATGAAAATGCAGGGACCCATTTAATGGTATAAAACTACATGATAATGCTCAGCCAAGGCTGAAGAAGACCAGCTGCTCCACTGGGATCTGTCCTGTGTGAGATGTATTATATCTGAGATTTTGTTGTTGTTGTTTCTGTTGTGTAGTACTTTGGTGTAACTTAAATTTATGCTGCCTTGGGTCCTGTTTGGCAGAAAAAAGATGTGATAGAAGCATTTTAAAATGAAAAAAATGGACAAGCCTCTTGGGAGGCACATAGATTAAATTATGATTCCTTCTTCAAAAGTTATTTTAGTGAGAAGGAAAAAAGAAATCAATGACCTTGTTATGCCACCTTGTCAGCCTACATTTCATCTTGAGCTAAGATCCTTATTGTGCTTGACTTGATTCATTACTGCTTTAGCCATTGCATCAGAGATATCCATGCATATGCCAAGTGTGAAGCTCAGTGTGATCACTGGCAACCTTCCATTTTGTTAAAGGAAAAGTGCCTATTAAAATGAGTGCCAAGCTGTTCTGTGTCCATTTTAATTGATCAGGTGCAATCTGATGGTGTGAAATAATGATGTCATTTGATATGAAACCTAGACAAAATTTCCCATCATACCAAAGAACAAATGCAGCTGTTCTCACTACAAAATGGTTGTGGAGTCAGGAAACCGAAAGAATGAATAGGAGAACATAATAATTTTTCAATCTTATCTTTATCAAAGAACCTACTTGCTGCCTCACTCAGAAGAAGCTCATGTTGCAACAAGTGTACTAATATTTAAAATACCACAGGATTCTCATTTTTTATTATTGATTGATTTTATACTAGGGATGTTTGACTACCTACCTGTTCAGCTCTCTTAGTAAAAAGTACAAAATAAGTGGTAGTTTGTGGCTACTTTTTTCACTTGCATTATCTGTGGACCAAGGGCCAAGCTACACTATATGGCCAACATGTGCAAGGTCAAGGATGCATGACCAGACTCACCATCAGATGTACACTGGTGGAACTCATAATAAAAAGTGCTTGTTCACTTGGCACTGCAAGGGAGGCACGCAAGGAGGGAGTAAGGAGCTTCTGCTTTCCCTCCCTTCACTTATGCCAGCAGAAAGGGTGGGTTGGGGAGACTTTTAAGCCCTGCTCTTTGGCTCCACATGGGGCCATTTCACCCCCCGTTACCCTCATGGCTCATGCAAAATCTTACGGAGGACAAGGGCAAGAAGAACATCCTCATAACTGTAGCAGGTAGCAGCACTAATTAGGCTGAAGTTAATTCCTCCATGCATTTGAGAGTCATTTGGGTTCAGGCTGTCGGTTGATGGTTGGAATAGAGACAACACTGGTCAAACTACACATCCTGCTTCCTGTATTCTAGTGTCGTTTAAAACCTGATATTCACAATGGCTGATTTCGCACTAGAGCTGCCTTGATGTTGTGCTGCCGTTTGCCTCGATACTATTGGTCAATTTCACACCCGGAGCCGCGGAGCTGCATTTTGACCTGCGGCTTCACCTGATTTCCCCCGCAGTTTCGTGATCCTGTTTTTTGAGGATCACAAAACTGCGGAGGAAATTGGGCGAAGCCACGGGTCAAATGCAGCCCCGTGACTTCGGGTGTGAAATTGACCAATAGTATCGGGGCAAATGGCAGCGCAACATCGAGGCAGCTCTAATGCGAAATCAGCCAACAATTCAGCTAGGAAGCGGGGGGGGGACACCCTTTAAAGGACTGTGGGTGGAGGGAGGAGGGAAAGTAGTGCTTAACTTCATGGTTTGGGAGGCAAAGTTTAGCTCTGCTCCCCTTGCCATAGTGACTGTGGGTGGAATGCCCAGATGAATAATTCTGCTTTAAGCTGAGTCACAGAGATTTGTTTTGATCCAGTTTGAAGGGGAAAGTACTCTGACTGGGCATGATGTTTTCTGGATGTGCCCAGATATTCAGTGGTTTTCCTGCTAGACATGCAGGGCAAAAATACTTTTGTGGAAGCAGTCTCAGTGAGGCTGCAAAACAGCTCTTGAGGAAAGAGCTTTCTCTGTCTCTTAATCAGGGCTTTTTTTGTGGCAGAACTCACTTGTACTGAGTACTGGCACTGGGGAGGGGGGGCTATCTCAAATCCTGAGGGAGAAATTGGTGGGAATCAATGCAACCATTTATATATGAGTACCAGTACCTTTTTAATATATAAAAAGAGCACTGCTCTTAACAGTTTATAAGCTTGGAAGACTTATATGGATATCGCTCTTCAGCGGACTGTTTTTGAACACCGTTATTTGTATTTTCCTTTTGTTGACTGATAGGGTGAATTTTTGTTTTAGTGGTTGGTTTTATTCCATTATATTTTTATTTGTGATTCTATACTGTACTTTATTTTTGGTATCTGTCTTTTGTTACATATCTTACTTTTACAAAGATGGTCTTATAAAATGTGAACAAATAGATATGAACTTGGACACATCCAATCTTCTTGGGTACCTGACCACAACCTGCAGGTGGCACAAAACCTTAAACTGATCAAGCATCCCTGCTTCCAACCCCAGGCTTCATCACTGATTGACAGATGGGAAGAGGGAAGAATTTGTAACACCCTGTGATTACGTGTTCTCTGAAATCAGCAACTTTTATTGCATATAAATTCAGTGAAACAAGGTGTTTCCAAATGTGAGCAATAAAAGCTCCTTAATGGCCTAGAGCTCTTCATACCTGAAGAGTTGCATAGCTGAAGGGAGGGTTCTCAGAGCCTCCTAGTGATGCCAAAGCAGCCTTTGAGATAGTGGGCAGAGGGACTGAGAGAAAGTGAGATTCTCCTTTCCACCCGCCACACTGCTACTGCAGAAACTCATTGTGTAATTGAGAGTTCTGTGTGGTTTCTGAACATCAGAGTTAGTCTTAGAAATTTATTTTGAATATTTAGGCAAAATAGTTCAGTAACCTTGCTCAGTTCTTAATTGCACCTCAGAGTGTTTATCCATGCGTAGTACTGGTACACACAAAACAATAAACCATGGCTGAGGAAAATGCAAAGAGACAGAGAGGGGCACTTCTCACTAGAGAAAGATGGAAGGAATGTGTAGTCGAAGGGCAGGCTCCCAGTTTTCAATCCCTGGTTATTTCTTAGACATTGCATATAGTTTTATTATTTACTTATCTTAGGAACATTTGAAGACCGTGTTCACTTTTAGAATAAACTTTGTTACAATAGAACAAGAGTGGCATCTCCAGAAGAATTAGTGGATTGGCAGGGAATCTGGTAGTATGAATAGTACATTAGTAGAGGAGGTTCCAGTTCCGGCCAACTCTCTGAAGGATATGCTGGAAGAGAGCTCTGGCATCAATTAAGGCTTATCTAAGTTTTATAAAGTTTATCTGCCTCTTCCTAGTCATAACATCCATCGCATAACTTTAGAGCTACCGGCCCATAGTAAACTGACTTTCTTACTGCTGCCAGGAAGATAAGAAGACTCCAAACTATCTCTCAGCAACGGCTGTAATTTCTCACTGGAAGAAAGAACACAACGGTGAAGCTTCAGGAGGAAAGCTCTCAGTAAACTGTGAGAAAATATTTCCTTCTAATTCCATTCGTCTGTACTTCTAGGATACAACCTGTGTATTATCTGAATTGCTTTCTTTGCGTATGGTTGTGTTAATGGTAACAATTTAACGAATTTACTCACAGATTGGAAAGGGTAAACAGTCCACCTACTCTGCCAACCCCTTCTCTTCTCTGCCTTGTAAAACCTGGCCTCTCCAGGCAATGTAACTTAACCTGGCACCTGCAAAACCTAGAGGCTTCTCTGCCAGAGGGATTGATAGCCTAGCCAGAATAGCCTCATTTAAAAGACCAAGGAGCGGTGAGGAAGAAAATTTAAATATACCATTCTGTATATATACCAGCCTGTAAACCAGTGAAAATCTTAGAATACTTTCCTGAGAGAGATAAGACAATTTACAACCTCCCAGTAACCAATCGGTTTGCACCATTAGAAGAGGAGGAGGAGGAGGTGGAAACAAAAAAATACAAAAAATGTGAATGATTAAAAGAAGCAGCTAGAAATAATAGAGAAGGGAGGGAGGAAGTAACCATCAAAGAAATGGAGATAAAGGAAACCAATGACAATACTACAATTGAGATGATAAATTTGGTAGCTCGAACTGTGCAATACATATTTAACAAGCTGCTGAAAATAGAAATCTGTCTTGAGACCCTTGAGACCCTGAGCAGAGTAAATTTAGGACCTGGGGAGAGAAGCCAATTAGACCTCAAGCCAAATAAATATAATGAAACCATATTTGGACAGAATAATAATATGATGAGGTTGAACAGAGAGAAGAGCTCCCCCAACAGCTATGACCCAATGACAGAAAAGCAGAAACAACTGATTCTACAACCTAACAAAATTGCCTTGACAGCATGCAAGTACCGTGGAAGAGTGCACCGTTGGAATTCTAAGTATACAGCAGTAGGTCACTTACTGCTTACTTACTGAGAACCAGGGTAATAGATATAGATTTGAAGGAGGTTGAGGACATCTCTAATGACAATCAAATGCAAAGAGTTATCCTGACATTTAAAAGCCCAAGAATCCCCTCCTTACCTATATCAATGAACTGAGGTATAAGGGCATTTTTCCTACGTGTGTGTTTGTCAATACCAACAAGAGATCTTTAACTGATAGACACTTAAATAAACAAAGAAAAGACGAGGAAGAGACTCAGGGTACATTGATGGACATTGATGAGTCTAAAGAGCAGGAACAAGAAACCTTATTTAAAGGAGATGCTGATTTAGTTGCATGGACTGAACCCAAGACACCAAATCCTGAAGGGTAAAATGACTGGCTCGAGAATTCAGAAGAAGAAGAGTTACTACAAAGAACATGAGAACATAAGAACATAAGAGAAGCCAATGTTGAATCAGGCCAATGGCCCATCTAGTCCAACATTCTGTCACACAGTGGCCAAAAATACCAGGTGCCATCAGGAGGTCCAGCAGCGGGGCCAGGACACCAGAAGCCCTCCCACTGCTGCCCCCTCCAGCACCAAGAATACAGTGCATCACCTGCCCCAGACTGAGAGTTCCTAGCTATACCTTGTGGCTAATAGCCACTGATGGACTTCTGCTCAATATGTTTATCTAATTCCCTCTTGAAACTGTCTATGCTTGTAGCTGCCACCACCTCCTGTGGCAGTGAATTCCATATGTTAATCACTCTTTGGGTGAAGAAGTATTTCCTTTTATCTGTCCTAACCCGACTGTTCAGCAATTTCATGGAGTGCCCACAAGTTCTTTCATTGTGAGAAAGGGGAAAAAGTACTGCTTTCTCAACCTGCTCTATCCCATGCATAATCTTAAAAACCTCGATCATGTCACCCCTCAGCCATCATTTCTCCAAGCTAAAGAGCCCCAAGTGTTTTAACCTTTCTTCATAGGGAAAGTGTTCCAACCCTTTTATCATTCTAGTTGCCCTTCTCTGCACTTTGTCCAATGTTATAATATCCTTTTTGAGGTGTGGCAACAAGAACTGTACACAGTATTCCAAATGAGGTCGCACCAATGATTTATACAGGGGCATTATGATACTGGCTGATTTGTTTTCAGTTCCCTTCCTAATAATCCCCAGCATAGCATTGGCCTTCTTTATTGCAGTTACACACTAGACATTTTCATTGAGTTATCTACTACGACTCCAAGATCTCTCTCCTGGTCAGTCTCTGCCAGTTCAGACCTCATCAACATGTATTTATATTTAGGATTTTTGGCTCCAATGTGCATCACTTTGCACTTGGCCACATTGAACCCCATTTGAAGAAGAAGAAGAAGAAGAAGAAGAAGAAGAAAAGTTTGGATTTATACCCCGCCCTTCACTGCCCAAAGGCGTCTCAGAGCAGCTTACAAACTCCTTTCCCTTCCCCTCCCCACAACAGACACCCTGTGAGGTAGGTGGGGCTGAGAGAACTCTAACACAAACTGTCCTTGAGAGAACAGCTGTGCCAGAGCTTGTGACTGACCCAAGGTCACATCAGCAGGTGCAAGTGGAGGAGTGGGGAATCAAACCCGGTTCTCCCAGATAAGAGTCCACGCACTTAACCACTACACCAAACTGGCACCAAACTGCCATGTTGACGCCCACTCACCCACTCACCCATCCTCGACAGATCCCTTTGGAGTGCCTCAGAATCCTCCCTGGTTGTCACCACTTTGAACAACTTCGTGTCATCTGCAAATTTAGCCAGTAGCTTTGCGTTCCTCCCGGCAGGAGACCAATCGGCTATAATTACCAGATTGGGAGTGGTACAGAAGAGACTGGGAGTGGTACAGAAGTTAACCAAATATGTCCATTGGAAGGGAGCAAAGGGACAATGGATATCAGAAAGAATAAGGAACCTGTTCCCCTCAGAGGCTACAATGAAGGACCACCAACAAGAAAAGAATCAAAAGAATTAGAGGGAATCAATAGCACCATGGGAAATAACCTCTATATTAGTAACCTTGATATCAAAAAAGATACTTGTGAGAATGTTAGCCATGATGATTTTATCACCCAGAAGCATAATGGGTGCGTTATTCACAACTCTGCTAAAATATTGGATGTAATAGATAGAGACTGACTAAAAGATGGCCAGTCTTTATTTCAGCCAGTTAAGATAATATCATGTTATGCCATGGGCTGGGCGGCCAGATCAAAAGAACTAGATGTTAAAAATTTTCTGAGGAAGTCTGATATTATACTAATGCAGGAGTCATGGTGTAAGAACCCCCCGGTATTAGAGGGATATGATGTATATGACCTACAGGCCGAGCTGTCCCGGTGGGGCAGAACCAAGGGAGGATTAGCTATATTAATATCCACGGCCTTGAAGGTTAAAATTACCCAACTCCCCTCACATGAACAAATAGCTATGACCTTGATCTTAAAATTTAAAGCATTAGACTGTTTATTAATGAATGTGTATATTCCCCCTCTTTAAAACCAAAGGCCAAATAGGACAGGTCTGTTAAGGGTTGGAAACTTATATTTGGCAACTGATCAGAGAAAATCCAACTACATATGTGATAGTGGGAAGAGATTTCAATGCTAGATTGGATAGGGTTGATGACTCCTTGTATGGGGGCTATGATTTTTGCCCACTTGATATAGAATGTTCACATTTGCCTTGTACAAGACTATCCAATGATTTGAAAAGCAACTATGCAGAATTCAGGATGGCATGTATGGCCAATGCCCTAAACCTGAATATCCTCAATGGCTCCCATGCGAGTGACCACCTGGGAGAGTTTACCTACTGGTCAGGAGCTAAATTAAGCATAATTGATTATATCCTGGTTTCAGGGAATTTAATACAATTCATTGAATCTTTCGAAGTTGCTACATACTATGGTAGTGATCATATCCCACTTACGATGATTATATCAATCCCTGACTGTATTCCGTGACTCAAAGATCATTATAAAGGAGAAATTGAATATGGGAAAAGCATGTTAAGATAAGATGGGATGATAAAACCAAAAAAGCCATGCAAGAACTTATTAGTCAGGAAAACATTACTAGCAGAGTAAGAAATATTATGTATTTAGACGATGGATATGAAATTGTTAAGATATATGATGAACTTAGCTTTCATTAGAAAATCTGCTTCTCCACACTATCAAAGGGAAACATAGGAAAAAGAACAATGGATGGTTTGATAAGAATTGTGAACAGGCCAAAATGGATCTCAGCGCTACCTATTTGAGTTACAGAACTGCCTCTGAGATAGTTAATGAAGAACAACTGAAAATGCAGAAGCAAAAATACCATAAGCTACTCAACAGAAAAAAAAGAGGCAAGGGATCTAGCCTGGCTGCAACTCAGTCAAGCAGTAAAAGTAAAAAACCCTTCACTTTTTTGGAAATTAGTGACATTTAATACTAACAGAGTCTTTCCTCAGCTCCCTAATGCTGTTTTACCAGAAGTTTGGGTGAGGCATTATAAAGAATTATATGGAACCACTGAGGATATAACACCCTCATTGGATGATCTGAGTGATACCCCAGACTGGCCACCTGTTGAAACCTCCGAAGTGAGGCCCCTGGTAGATGCTTTGAAACCAAACAAAGCACCAGGGTTGGATTTAATACCTGCAGAATTAATTAAGAAAAATATAGATTGGTGGGCCCCTCTACTTGCTAAACTATTTACAGCAATAGACAGAACAGCGAGGATTCCAAAGGGGTGGGAGATTGGAGTTATTGTACCTATCCATAAAAAGGCAATAATAAGGATCCAAATAATTATAGACTGATTAGCCTTCTAAGTACGTTAAGTAAATTATATGCTAGTCATCTGAAAGGAAAACTGAGTGAATGGATTGAGCATAATAAGATCTTGAAAGAAGAACAGGCTGGGTTTTGGTCAGGATGCTCTACTCTGGACCATTGTGTAGTTTTAGACTATCTCGTTGCTAAATATTCCACTAACAATATATCTTCCCTGTACACAGCCTTTATTGACTTCAAAACAGCTTTTGACATGGTCCATCGAGATCTGTTAATGGGGCTGGGAATTGACAGGAGACTGCTGACCTTGATAAAGGCTTTATGTAGAGATACTAAGATCTAGGTAAGAACAAGCCCACAAGTTCATCTGACAGAAGTAATAAAGGCAGAGAAAGGAGTTAAGCAAGGGTGCATATTGGCACCATCTTTATTCAATTTATATATTAATGATTTAGGGGAATATTTATCCTGTCCCGAAGTGCACGCACCAAAGATTGCTGACAGACATGTACCACTCTTATTGTATGCAGATGATGCAGTGATAATTGCTAGGACGCCTATTGGCCTGAAGAAAGCCTTGAACATTCTTGCCCAATATTGCCAGGTTAATCATATTAAAATTAATTATCAAAAATCAAAAGTCCTTGTTTTGCAAACAGACCTAGATTGCACCAGTGGAGTAGCTATTGAGCTAGTATGATGCTTTAAATACCTAGGAGTCATCTTTCAGGCCTCAGGGCATAGAAAAGCACATGTGGAACACGTCACGTCAAATGCTTCCAAAACCTCTGGTGCTATAGAGAAGTTTTTTTGGTCCTCGGGAGGCTGGAATGTAATGGCAGCTGTCAGAATTTTCAAGGCCAAACCACTTGCCCAATTATTATATGGAACTCCCTTAAGTATTAGTTCATCTCAATCCCATATGCAGTCTATGGAAAAAACTCAATCCAAATTCTTAAACTATATATTACAGGTCAATTCATGTGTTCCCAATACAGTTATTCGAATAGAAACAGGTATGGTCACTGTAAAAGCACACCTTTGGATTGCTGCCATTTTGTATTGGTTTAAATTACTTACAAATCCCACTGGATTAACAGGTTTAATATTAAGAGATTCTATAGTACCACACTGGATTAACGAAATAGAATTTAAATTGGGCCATTATGGACTTTCTGAGCAATTTCTGATGAATATGGATTATCATCAAGTAAAAATTTTTGTTAAGCAAAGAATTATGGATGTTGAAAGGCAACATGATTTGAACTTGACAAAGCAATATCTGCCAGAAACGGTGGGATTAAATAAGGTAATACCAATGGTCTATTTGCAAAATTCAGATAAACCTGACTACAGAAGAGCATTCACGCTACTCAGAACCAATATGTTTCCATCTGCAGTTTTAGAAGGTAAATACAAAAGACAACCTTACAAGGAAAGATTGTGTATCTGTGGAGAGGGGAAGGTAGAAACAAGGGAACATGTGATGTTCGAATGTAAAATGTATCAAAGTATTAGAGACACATAACCCCGATTTGTTCTCGATCGCCTGGGAGAAATGAAAGATTTCACTTAGATAAGTTGCTGGCTGACAAAGAGCAGGAAACTACTTTAAACATGGCAAAATTTGCCATACAGGCTATCAAAATCTGGAGGCAAGCTATTAGTAGTTAGATAGTGAATATTGTACTTAAACAAAGATTTTAATTATTTAATAATATTTTATTCTTATCCTTAACATTTTAATGTTTGATATTCTGGATCATGTCTGTATGTATTTTAATGTTTTATTGGTTGGTCCCTTTTCTGTTCCTTTATGTATTTGGTCAATGACTGTATCAATAAATTGATTGATAGTACATTAGTAAGAACCTTTCCATAACTGAAATCTTACTGCCATTGTCAATTTATAAATATATAGAATATCTCTCTTTATTTCTATCTGCCGGATGTAAAGATATCTTATTATATCTCCATTACAATTCACAAGCCTGTGATTATTAGATTAATCAAAGATGAACTTTCTTAGCACAATAATACAAAAGTAATGCTCCAACGAAGTAACTAAAACAGACATGCTGCTTTGGCTAGGCTGCTCTAGGCATCAAAATTATGTCTTCAGGAGGAAAAAAAACCCACCTGATTATGGGAGGAATTTCATTATTACAAAACTGAGTGTAATAGGTTTATGCATGATGGGAAAATGCATTATCTTCATCTAAAGGTTCATCCAGTGCATGGGTGACTTTAGCTACATTGTCTTAATGCAAAAAAAAAAAAAAAAAGCATGTTATAAACATGTGTGTCTTTATTATCAGAGCAAGTTTAGCAGATATAATTTTTTTAGAATCGGAGTAAAGGCCCCAGAATGTGTATTTTTAGTCTGAATTACTTTTTAAAAAATCTGTTTTAGTTGTTTTGTTTTTTCCTCTTTGGCCCCAGCTGGCTTTGAGCTCCTCTCTTGCTTATGTTACGCTTTATGATGTCTATTAAAATCTTATCATTTTTAACACTCCCTGGTCCAGGTACTTACTAGTCTAGCAAGAGTCTATTTGTGGTAGAAGAAGAGTTATGCTTCTCTTTTCTCTACCACACATATAATGACATGTATGAAACAGGCATAGCGTGCAGCCCCCTGATTGCTGTGCTCAGGCATCTCTACTCTTACAGAATTGAGTATTCATGTCGTATGGCATCTGTGTAGAGTGTCCTCTGTCATATGTTCTGTTCTTTGTGTGACTGATGGGAAAGGTGGGGCCACTGCTTGTCTGCACATACTCTTCCACTCAGAAAATGTCTGAACCAGACCATTGCTGTTTATTATTATGTGACAGGCCAGTAACTATCAAAGGATACAATTCATAAGTGAATAATAAGTTTTGTGATGAGTTATTTGACATAACTGATAAAACATAGTATGTTTAAAAAAGCCTCATCATAAAGGGACAAAATGAGTCACTTGAAAGAAGTGAGAAGGGAAGGCTTGCAACTGGCAGTGCAGATCACTTGGTCACAAGGGGTGGGGTTGTCCCTGTGGCACTGATTTCTGATTGCTAGACCTTTGTCTCAGGTGGGTTAATATTCACAATGGAGCTTCTACCTCTGTTTAAAGTGCTGCTGTTGGGTGCCCAGTCTCTTGGTTCTTCAGATCACCTACTCCCCCACCCTTGTTTCGGTTGTTAACAGATATCATTTTGTCGCTTTGTAATTTTGTCACAGCTGAGGTGGTTTGAGAATAGGGATAGATCCTTTCGGTGGAGGATGGGTTTGCCTGCCCACCTCCCCTGTTTGGTGACTCCCTTAAAGGGTCTTGAGGTGGATCCATTAAGCAGCATATTCAGCTCAGGGGTTTTCAGGTGGCTCTCACCACCAGTGGCAAGAAGAACCTCACAGCGGGCTGTGCCCATGTAGTTCCCATGGCTTTGCCATTTCATGGTCTCTTCCCCCAGGAGGCAGGCGGGGGGGGGGATGAGTTTTATCAGATGGCAGGTGGGTTGTCCAATGTGGGATCTGTCCCCACGCTGTGCCAGTGCTTCTTGTACTATATACAATAAAGCCGTGACCATTTCTTTGCCATGAACTGTTTGTTGAGTCTCGTCTTCCACACACTCATTCCTTAATAGGCCATGGGCCCACAATGACTAAATACTTTGTCCTTAACCAAATATTTATAGTATGCATTTACTAAGGGTCACTAACTGGAAGGATGGATGGATTCAGATGAAACCCCAAATAACTTGATTTGTGCAATTTTAGGTAAATCTTCAAATCAGTTTTGTCTGCTGAGTGATGTCCTTGTGCTTGTAAACCTATGTTATTTCCAAGCTAAATCCATGTTGCAAGAGGGATATTTGGATCTTATTCTGGGAATAACACTTCCAGGAAAAGAAAGAACCTGGACACCAGGTTATACAGTTTCATTGGATTTTATTAGTACATAAATTCTAACAAGGATTTTCTCTCTTTTAATCATATTAAGGACTTCCAGAACATACCCAAACACAGAAAAATACTGAGAGAATATAGCTTAGCTCAACCTAAATTAACCCTACACAGAGTGAAGCAGTAGCTTTTCTTTGAGGAGCATAGAGCAATGCCAGCAAACAAGAGGGGGAAAAACCAAGGCAACAATCTCACCAGTCCTTCAGGAAGGAATAGTTAAGCGTGTTCAAACGTGGCCCAAAGATGACTTGGTCAGAAAAGACCTTACCTCCAATGGGTCTTCCTTCAGATGATAAATCCAGGTGATCAGCCATGTTGGTCTGAAGCGGAAGAACAAATTTAGAGTGCAGTGGCACTTTTAAGACCAACAGAGTTTTATTCAAGGCATGAGCTTTCATGTGCATGCACAGTTTTTCAAATACATTGGAATAGAAGTTACAGTCAGGCTGAACAGCCAATTAACATGTAACATGATGGAGATGTTTTAAGATATGCAAAGACAAAAATAAATAACAAGTTAAGGTTATAAGGTCAACAATCTCTCTATATAATAATGCTATTTTAAAATGACAACATTCCATGCGCTCCCATTGGCTGTGCAATGCCCTCCCTCAGCCATTGGCCCATCAGCCACCACTCAAGAGTACTCACGTGCCATTGGCTGGGTGCTGGGTCTACTCCTCTTCCCCGCCCGCTCCCCCTTCAGCCACTCTGCCCTGTCAGAATTCCTGGCATAAATGGCGTTGTCTCTTGATGCAGACACTTTTACTGCTTGCGTTCTGTGTGGGAGTAACTTTCCCCTCAGTGGCTGTTGGTAGGTGTAACGAAATGGCAGTTACCTGTGTTTGTAAGATGGCTGCTGTCTATGGTTGTTTAAAATGTTTAATTGAGCTGTCATTCCAGAGAGGGGTTTGTAGGGGTATCACTCACTGGATTGAATGGGGCTTCCGCATCTGCTGGCCTAAAGTTCCCAGCTGCCTCAAGACCAAAATGTGTGGGAAGAGAGGGACTGTATGAAGGGGCAGGGCAACATCAATATAGACTCCAGCCCATCCAGGGAGGAGGCTGGCTTCGTCCTACGGGAGGCTAGGAAAGGCTCCTGCTGCCTGTGCTGACCAGGCTGTCCAGGCCACAAGCCACAGACATGGGGGAACCCTGGGAGGCAGCAGAAATTCAGCCACTCCACAGTCAGCTGGACTGGGGAATGAATTGAAATTTCCCTGCTCTCTTGGGCCAGAGAGAGAGAGAGGCTAGAGTAGAGAGCCAGAGGCCAGTGTGTATGGGAAAAGGATGGCATTTAACCCCTGTGTATTTATGCCCTGTTGGTTCATAGAGTGTGCTTACTCCTACAGTGTGTGTGTGTGCCCCATAACTGTGTAAATAGTTAGATAAATTCTTTTATTTTGGCTAATAATCTGTGTTGTGCTCTGACCACATATTCTCCCCCACTCTGCACAATAGCAAAGGGAGGAGGTAGCCCAAGGAGGCAAGGAAAGGACAGACCCTTCGGTTGCCAACTTTCCAGAGATCCCCCAAAAACTGGGGATTCCATCTCCAAATACGGAGATTCAGCCAGAGGGGTTTCAATGTCCCTCTAAAAAGGCAGTGACGATTCAGTGAGTCGTGGCAGTGAATTTAAGGAGTGAGATGGCCCATGGGATGAGGGTGGGAGACAAACAGCTGAGTGCTAAACTGGAGCCTGTTTCGCCACAGTGGGCAACCAAGCTTGGTTCAGACAAAGGAAGGAAACCCTTTGCAGGCCTTTGTGAAGAACTCAGTAGGGCCAGTCCTGAGTCTAGGGTTGTCAGCTCAGGTAGGGAAATTCCTGGAGTTTTCCTGGAAGAGTCTATGGAAGCCAGGGTTTCGGGAAGGGAGAGGCCTCAGCTGAACAGAATGCCATACAGCCCACCTTCTAAAGCAGTTATTTTCTCCGGGGGGGGGAATCTATTGTCTGGAGTTCAGTTCTGATGCCTGGTGATATTCAGGCTCCCCCTGGAGGTTGGTTACCCTAGGCGTCGCAGTCAGTGCTTCAGAGCAGGTTCTACTAGATCCTGGTTCTTTCTGTAGAAACTGAGTGGGTGATTTTGGACCGGCCACAGACTTTCAGCCTAATGTACCTCACAGGGTTGTTGTGCAAGTCAGAAGGGGGAGAGGAGAATGATATAAGCTGCTTTGGTTCCCGTTGCAGAGAAAGACTACTTTTCCTCCTGGGAAACCATTGTTGCCAATCTCTAGGTGGGGGCTGGAGATCACTCAGAATTACAGCTGCTCTCTACATGGCAGAGAAAATGGTTGACTCTTTGGCAGTCACGGCTTCAGAGCATGGAAAATGGTGGGCTCTGGCAGTCAGGGCTTCAGAGCACGGGAGAGGCTGCAGGTGTGTGTGTGGGGGGAAATGGAGAGCTGAAGAGAGAGGGGGAAATAACGGTAGGTTGATGATTGACTGGGAAGGAGATAGGGTTGTCAACTCCAGGTGGGGAATTCCTGGAGATTTGAGGGATCGAAGCTGGAGAGGGTGAGGTTTGAGGAGGGGTGGCACCTCATACAGGTACAATGCCATAGACTCCACCCTCCCAACCAGGCACTCCCTTCTGGGGAACCACTGTTGCCAATCTCAGGAGAGGGATGGAAATCACTCAGAATTACAACTGATCTCCAGGAGGGAGCAGGGAGGAGATGCAAAGCTGAAATCAGAGGGGCGGATCACCAAGCAGGGTGATGCTTGGCTGGGAAGGAGATAGGGTTGCCAACTCCAGGTTGGGAAATTCATGGAGATTTAAGGGGTGGAGCTTGGAGAGGGTGAGGTTTGAGGAGGGGTGGGACTAGGGGTGTGCAAAAAAAAAAAAAAAATTGTCCCGATTCGGATTTGGCCGAATTGGGCAGAATCCATTTCGGCAGGCAGAAAGACTCCTGCATGTCAATTTTGGCAGTAGGAGCCATTGGGGAGTCTTTCAGCCAGCCAAATGTCAATTTCAGCCCCATTATATCCTATGGGCCATTGAAGTCAATGGCAAAAACATAGGATATATTCTGGGGGCTGGAGGGGAGTGGGTTTGAGGGAGAGACTCCAAAATTGCAGAGTAGCTGTAGGGGCCTCTCCCCAAGATACTCACCAAGGTTCAAGAATATTGGGGGTCCAATTCTACGGGCCCCCAAACAGGTTGCCCCCATCCCCTCCGTTGTTCTCTAGGGTGGGAATAAAACTTACTGTTTCCCATGGTGCTGTTAGTGAATGTCGGCGGCAATTTGGCAGCAAGTTGATTCAGATCAGAAAATCTGAACCGGCCCAGAGCAGCCCGAAAGAGGCCCGAATGGGCCATTTTGGGGGGTGCATTCGGTTTGGATGAACCGAATGCACATCCCTAGGTGGGACCTTAGACAGGTACAATGGCATATACTCCACCCTTGAAACCAGCCATTTCCTCCTGGGTAACAATTGTTGCCAATCTCCAGGTGAGGGCTGGAGATCACTGAAAATTACAGGTGCTCTTCAGGTAGCAGAGACCAGTTCCTCTAGAGAAAATGGTGGACTCATTATACCCTGCTGAGGTCGCCAATGTTCCCTCTAAGCTGTGGAGTTTTGTGAGCAAAAATTCTACTTTGTGAGCTACTGGCGTTGAAGTTATGAGCTAGTGATTTGGCTGCTGCATAAATTAATTTGCTCTGGAGCCCTCCTTCCTGAGCTGAGACAAAAATCTGTGAGCTAGAAGCTAAAAAACTGTGAGCTAGCTCACACTAACTCAGCTTAGAGGGAACATTGCTTGGCACTCTCCCAGAGCCTCTTTCTTGAGCTTGTAGTAAAGCAGTATATATGTCAAAATAAGACTGAGACTCTCCATTCATCCCTCTCAGGTGTGGAGGTCACTTAAAAACATTTTTTTTCTTTTTTGAGATGAATGTAGTGTTATGTCAGCCAAATATTCCAATATCTCTCCTTATAATAATTATCTTTTGGTTTCGCAAGATTCCATGCACTCCCATTGGCTGCAAAATGCCCTCCCTCAGCCGTTGGCCCATCAACCGCCACTCAAGAGTACTCGCGTGCCATTGGCCGAGTGCTGGGTCTGCTCCTCTTCCCCACCCACTCCCCCTGGCAGACAGCTCTCTCTCCTGAGAAAGACAGTTCTCTTGACTCCTGTGAGGGACTGTCCCCTCAGTGGCTGTTGGTAGGCAGCCAAGCTTGGTTCTGTGAGTAAAAAAACAAAGGACTTTCAGCATAACCTCCATCCCCCACCCATAACCCCCTCCCCAATGGCCACTTTCTTGTCAGAATAAATGGAAAAAGGCTCTTTCTCCTGCTTAGCTTCAGCATGGCTGGCTGGCTAACGAGGTGTGCCAGCGACCATCAAACCATTTTCTTCAACTCCCCGCTGTGCGGCTGACTTTCCCCTAGGGTTGCCAATCTCCAGGTGGGACCTGGAGATCTCCCACTGTTACAATTTACCTCCAGGTGACAGAGATCAGTTCCTCGGGAGAAAATGGTTGCTTTGGGGGGTAAATCCTATGGCATTATACCCTGCTGAGTCCTTCCACACACACCCCAAATGCTGTCCTCCACAGAAGCCACCCCCCAAATCTCCAGGTATTTCCCTAATCAGAGTTGGCACCTGTACTTTCTCCTCTGTCAGTAAAAGGCCCTTTCCACACCTATGTTGGCCTTTGGGAGAAAACTCATTGGGCCCAGTCCTGATCAAGTTGCCAACTCCAGGTGGGCAATTCCTGGAGATTTGAGGGATGGAGCCTGGAGAGGGTGAGGTTTGAAGAGGGGTGGCACCTCAGACAGGTACGATTCCATAGACTCCACCCTCCAATCCAGCCATTCCCTGATGGGGAACCATTGTTGCCAATCTCCAGGTGGGGGCTAGAGATCAGTCAAAATTAAAACTGCTCTCTAGGAGGGAGAGGGGAGGAGATGGAAAACTAAAGGTAGGTTGATGGTTGGCTGGGAGGGAGATAGGGTTGTCAACTCCAGGTTGGGAAATTCCTGGAGATTTGAGGGGTCGAACCTGGAGAGGGTGAGTGTTGAGGAGGGGTGGGACCTCAGACAGGTACAATGCCATAGACTCCACCCTCCAAACCAGCCACTCCCTCCTGGGGAAGCACTGTTACCAATCTTGGGGGTGGGCTGGAGATCACTCAAAATTACTACTGCTTTTCAGATAGCAAAGATCAGTTCCTCTGGAGAAAATGGTGGACTCTGTCATTATACCCTGCTGAGACTGCCACAGCAAATTGTCACTGAGTGCCCAAAGCCAGGGCACTCTCCCAGAGCCTCTTTCTAGAGTCCGTTGTATTTATTTCCACAACGGGCCTTATTCCTAGTTGCTTATATTACATTCAGTATTCTAATTTCCCTTTCCATTACAAAGGAATCCCAGGGACAGAATGGAAAGGGAAATTGCCGAATTACAAGTTATTACCAAACATGGAACAAAAACCTCCCCAGGACTCAACAGAGATATTGGTTTCTTATCTCATTACATATACTAACTCATTCAGTCCTCACATATGTATTCACATACGGAGGGACTATACATCCTCTGTATTTTAGTGTATTTCTTTTTCAGAGAACCCTGACCCCTCAAATTCTGTATATTTGAACTTTGAATATTGAGTAGTGCATATCTGAATTTTGTATATTTGAACTGGAATATTGAGTACCACAGGGTTTTTTTTAGTAATTGTACACTACAGACCTTGGATTATAGATTGCTTTGTTGTACATTTCTTTGTAACATTGTCGTATGTTTTTATCACTAATATATTTTGTTTGCTGTTAATAGTGTCTTTTTTACACAGCTTTTTCCTATTAAGTGCAACAAGAACAGTAGTTGTGATTTCTTCGAGTTTCTAAACTCTAGAATATGTAAACAAATCTTTTAGGTTTGCAAAACAAGTACACATGCTAATCTTTGGGTGCGATCATACGTATCGGAAGCAACGGCAGCCATGCGATTCCCCCACGGATTAAAGGGACGCGATCAGACAGAAACATCTGTCTGGCATCCTGGAGTTGTCGGCGGGGCATCGTCGCGCGCGGCAGTAGTGTGGAAAAAAGCTACTGTCGATAACTCAGTAGTATGGGGAACTGCGGATGCGCGGCGGGAAGTTTGATCACGCAAACGCGCGTCATTGCAGGCAGGGCAAACAGACTTGCTTCCTGCCCACCTCTTCCCCCTTCTGTATGATCTCAGCCTTCATGTATTTTATTTCTACAGACATAAAACAATTGATGCTTTATTTATTTACTTCATTTATACCCAACTTTTATCTCCACTGGGAACCCAAAGTAACTTGCATTTTCTCTCCTCCATTTTATCCTCCAACATTCCTGTGCTGTAGGTGTGAGGTTGGTGAGGAGCATGGCAAAGTGGGAATTTGAAACCTGGGTCTCCCATCTCCTAGTTTGACCTCTACACCACTCTGATTATAATAGATTGCTTATGTGCAGGCTGTAACATATGATGAGCTGTTTTAATATTGAAATGTGAATATACTTGCCTGGGTTGCTCATCATCTGAAGCACCTATCTGGCTCTAGCACAACTGGCCAGGCATATCTGGATGTAATATTCAAATGGTACATACATGTAAAATACCATATACATAGGCTCAGATTGTGCAGCCTAGGCCTCAGTGTTTCAGGTTTTATATGTAGAAGAATTTTTCATAGTTACTGTCAAGTGGATACTCAGTCATGTCTGTTGGTATGGTGGGAAAACATGCTTTCACCTTTTATTCTCTGTGTTGTAGAGTGAAATGGATAAGCCTGTTTTCTAATGTGTCCCATTGTGACTTGTATTGTATAAATCCAGTCTTTGTGGAAATTGTGGATTACTATCAAACAGAAGAATGTAGTTCAATTCCCTGCATGGTGAATTTTTGTTTTATAATGCCTATTCTTTGGAACTGTTTGGGTGGCTAAGCTTACATCACACTGAGACCTGCACAGATGTTTGTTGGAGAACTTTGCCCATGCTGTGATTTTCTCAGCTGCTAAATATGAAGCAATTAACACTGATTCATGCTTTTAAAGATCTGATTGAAAATTCAGTCTAGGAGAATGTGCATTGGGGCGATTTTATGCAAGTGGTGCTACAGCATATTTAATAAGGTCAGCTATAGTGCTTGTTTAGAAGTCTGCATGAATTAATCTAGAAAAATATTTTGATAGTATGCACATAGTTGTTCATACAAAAGCTGCAATAAATTTCATGGTACATTTTGTAAACATTGTTGAACTCTACACAGATGATTTTACACAAATGTACATCTTTCTGAATGAAAGTCAACTCAACCAGGAAGAGAGACATTTCTTTTACTTCTAAGGATAATATAACTACAGAATTCCTGCTTTTCTTTATGTAACTACCAAATCCATGGACATATGTCGTTGCATTTGCATATGTAGTTGCATATATATGAGAGAAGTGCTAAGTGAAGCAGAATCATAATGGCTTGGATCAATCAGAGTATTTTTACATATGGAAAGATTTTCTTCTATAGAGCATGGCTTTCTTTCATCCCCCCTTGCAGCCCCAAGTTCTGTTTCCTTCCCACCAAGAAGGAAATGGCAACCCACTCCAGTATCTTTGTCAAGATCCCATGGACAGTAACAAAAAGCTAAAAGTTATGATGCCGGAAGATGAGTCCCTCAGGTCAGAAGGTATCCAATATGTTACTTGGGAAGAGCAGAGGGCAAGTACAAATAACCCCAGAAAGAGTGAAGCGGCTGGGCCAAAGCCAAAAGGACGCTCAGTTGTGGATGTGTCTGATGATGAAAGGAAAGTCTGATGCTGCAAAAAATAGTATTGCATAGGAACCTGGAATGTAAGATCTATGAATCAAGGTAAGCTTGACGTGGTCAAAAATGAGATGGCAAGACTGAACATTGACATATTGGGAATCAGTGAACTAAAGTGGAAAGGAATGGGTGAATTTAACTCAGAAGACAATCATATCTACTACTGTGGCCAAGAATCCTGTAGAAAAAATGGTGTGGCCTTTATAGTCAACAAGAGAGTGTGAAAGGCAGTAATGGGATACAATCGCAAAAATGACAGAATGATCTCAGTCCAAATTCAAGGCAAATCATTCAACATCACAGTAATCCAAGTCTGTGCCCCAACCACTGATGCAGAAGAGGCTGAAGTGGACCAATTCTATGAAGATCTACAACACCTCCTAGAACTAACACCAAAAAAAGATGTCCTCCTCGTCATAGGGGACTGAAATGCTAAAGTAGGAAGTCAGAAGGTAACTGGGATAATGGACAAGTTTGGCCTTGGAGAACAAAATGAAGTCAGACAAAGGCTCAGGGGTCATTTCCTGCCGGAGTGCCACAGAGTGGCACTCCAGCAGTAAGGAGCCCAGGCCCCGCCTCCCCACCTTACCTGGCCATCAGCAGAGAGGGAATCTCCATTTAAATGCCTGGGTTCCCTGCCCAATCTTCTCCAGGTGCCTTGCAGCCACAGGGCATCTGGAGATGATCAGGCAGGGAAGCCAGGCATGTCTGCCTCCCTGCCCTCCCCTTCTCCAGCCAGCCCACCTCAGCAGGTTGGCTGGAGAGGGGAAGGGGAGGCTGGCAGACATGCCCTCCTTTCCCCCTGAGCCTCTCCACTTTTGCAGAGAGACTTGGGGGAGTGGGGGGGATTTAAATGGCTTTCTTTCACTAGATGGCGATGGGAAAGAAAACCATTCAAAACATGCCTGGGTTCCCTGCTTGATGTTCTCCAGGTGCCTCGCAGCCGTGGGGCACCTGGAGAACATCAGGCAGGTAACCCAGGCATGTCCCTGCCCTGCCCTGCCCTCCTCTTCTCTAGCCAGCCTGCTGCGGCACGGGCTGGCTGGAAGAAGGGAAGGGGAGGCAGGCAGACATGCCCCCCTTCCCCTGAGCCTCTCTACTTTTCCAGAGAGACTCAGGGGAGTGGGGGGGATTTAAATACCTTTCTTTCCCTTCCCCAGATGGGGAAGGGAGAGAAAGGCATTCTAACCATGCCTAGGTTCCCTGCCCGATCTTTTCCAGGTGCTCCGCAACCACAGGGCACATGGAGAAGATCAGACAGGGAACTCAGTCATGCTTGCATGCCTGCTCTTTGTCAGGGGGTGTGGAATATGCAAATAACTTATACAAATGAGCTCCTGCACCTCTTTTTTGTGAAATGACCCCTGCAAAGGCTAGCAGAGTTTTGTCAAGAGAACATGCTGGTCATAGCGAACACCCTCTTCCAACAACCTAAGAGGCAATTCTACACATGGACATCACCAGATGGGCAACGCCGAAATCTGATTGATCATGTTATTTGCAGTCAAAGATGGAGAAGCTCTATACAGTCAGTAAAAACAAGACCTGGAGATGACTGTGGCTCAGATCATGAGCTACTGATTGCAAAATTCAGACTTAAACTGAAGAAAGTTGGGAAAACCATTAGGCCATTCAGGTTTGACTTGGATCACATCCCTGATGAATATACAGTGAAAGTGAAGATTAGGTTTAAGGGACTAGATTTGATAGACAGAGTGCCTGAAGAACTATGGATGGAAGTCCATGTCATTGTACAGGAGGCTGCAATCAGCATCATCCCAAAGAAACAGAAATGCAAGAAAGCAAAGTGGCTGTCTGATGAGGCTTTACAAATAGCAGAAGAAAGAAGGAAAGTGAAAGGCAAAAGTGAAAAGGAAAGATTTACCCAACTAAATGCAGATTTCGAGAGAACAGCAAGGAGAGATAAGGAAGCTATCCTGAATGAACAATGCAAAGTAATAGAGGAAAACAATAGAATAGGAAGGATTAGAGATCTCTTCAAGAAAACTGGAGAAATCAAGGGAACGTTCCATGCAAAGCTGGTCATGAGAAAGGACAAAAATGGTAGGGACCTAACAGAAGCAGAAGAAATTAGGAAAAGATGGCAAGGATAAACAGAAGAACTACACAAGAAGGACCTCAATTGACAACCACAACAGTGTGATCATTAACCTCTAGCCAGACATTTTGGAATGCTAAGTCAAATGGGCCTCAGAAAGCATTACTAACAACAAAGCTAGTGGAGGTGATGGTATCCCAGCTGAGCTATTCAAAGTCTAAAAGATGATGCTGTTGAAATGCTGCACTCCATATGCCAGCAAATTTGGAAAACACAGCAGTGGCCACAGGATTGGAAAAGGTCAGTTTACATTCCAATCCCAAAGAAGGGCAATGCCAAGGAATGTTCAAACTATCACACAGTTGCACTCATAACCACTAGCAAGGTTATGCTCAAGATCCTACAAGTTAGGCTTCAGCAGTACGTGGATAGAGAACTTCCAAAAGTACAAGCTGGGTTTCGAAGAGGTAGAGGAGCTAGAGATCAAATTGCCAACATTCGCTGGATTATGGAGAAAGTAAGGTGAGTACCAGAAAAAACATCTATTTCTGCTTCATTGACTATGCTAAAGCCTTTGATTGTGTGGATCACAACAAACTGTGGCAAGTCCTTAAAGAGATGGGAGTACCAGACCACTTCACATGTCTCTTGAGAAACCTGTATAAGAGTAAAGAAGCGATAATTAGAAACAGATATGGAACAACTGATCAGTTTAGCATAGGAAAAGGAGTACAACAAGGATATACTGTCATCCTGTAGATAATGGGAAATGCTCTATTGGATGCAAGCCTTTGTTTATGTGGACCATTTTGTGATCTTGCTACATAAAATATCTGGATGAAGACCTCCCTTAGATTACAAGACGTTGACATTCACTGGGTATTTTGTGATAGAGTACTGTGCAGTTCCTGCCAACCTAGCAGTTCAAAAGCAAGAAATTGCAAGTAGATAAATAGGTACCGCTTCAACGGAAAGGTAACAGTGCTCTATGTGCTTCGGCATTTAGTCATGGTGGCCACATGACTACGGAAACATCTTCGGACAGCAGTGGCTCTTTGGCTTGGAAATGGAGATGAGCACTGTCCCCTAGGCTCAGAATCAACTAGCTTTCGAGCAAGGGAAAACTTTAACTTTTTACCATGCTGAAATGTAATTTTTAAAAATAATCTATGCTATGTATTCATGAGGGATGAGCACAAACTGCTAGTGATTTCTATCCAGTAAAACTTTACAGACTTTTCAAGAACTTGTGCCAATGTTTGGGACTATTTATGACTTGCAGTAGCTAAAGATTTGTGCCTGTGTACCAAATGGTATTTATATTTTATTTTTGCTGATCAAGAATAATTCCTTTGGCTTCATTGGTATTTCTTCAGATTTATAGCTGCATGCTAGAGTTTCATCCAATATTGATCAAAGCTGTGTCCCAGAACTCGTAAACAAATTAAAATCTATTTGCAACACACCAGGCAAATTTTAAAGGTAAATCATGCAGTCCACACCAAGTAAAGTTTAGATGTACTTCATGCAGTCCAAAAGACAAGAGGTCACTCTGTCTGGCTGGAACATGGGCATTCTTCAGAGAGTTATGCATTTTCTGATACCTCACCTTCTTTCTATTTATAGAAAGCCAGGGATACACATCACTGGTGGATCCTATCACATAGCAGATAGCCCCTTGTAAGGGTGTGCATCTACACGAAGCTAGGAATACTTTCTTCTAGAAAATATCACACACATATATAATTTTCATAGTTTTAGGTAAACAGGGATAACAGCTTCTGTCAGCAACTTTTTGAAAACTATAATATGACATTCAGTAAGTCCATCTGTAAACAGCACGTACTAGCCATAGTAACTTATGAGTTAAATTAGTTATATTGGAAGTGCTGACAAAACAAGCCTTAAAATTGAATTTTTTTTGGTCCTCATATTGGAATTATTTTTTGGTCCTCATATTGGAATTATGAATAAAGCTACTGTTAGGCTAACTGGACACATAAACTGAGAGAGTCTCAGGGTGACTTCTGAGCACCTCTTGGTAGCTTTGGATGCCATCTATCATACTGTTCCAGAAGCTACTTGACACCCTATTCCATTTCAACACTGTCTAAACCAGATGTGGCAGTATCATTTTCAGACATCTTCCTGAAGTCAGGAATGGGCTGGATAAGAACTAGTGAATAATGGCTTGTCCTGAACAATTGTACTGGATAATTGCTTGTACTGAATGGGATTTATAATCTAAAGAATATATTCACAGTTTGGGAGTGTTCTTGAATTTAGGTTTCCTCCTGGATTCTCTTGTTTAAACCAGCTGTGTTCCTGCCTGAAAAAGAGATCTTGTCACTATTGTGTATGCCATAGTAATTTTGACTGGACTGAGAACATAAGAAGAGCCCTGCTGGATCAGACCAGTGGTCCATCTAGTCGGCATCCTGGTTTAGACTGTGGCCAACCAGTTACTCTGGAGGGCCAATAACAGGGCACAGAGGCTGGAGGCCTTCCCCTGTTATTGCCTCCTGGCAGTGGTATTCAGGGGATTACTGCCTCTGAATATGGAAGTTCTCCTTATTAACAATGGCTAGTAGTAACTGATGGATCTATCCTCCATGAATCTAATTCTCCTTTAAAACCATCTATGCCTGTGTCCATCATTACATCCTCTGGCAGTGAATCCAATATTGAGTAAATCTACTCATTGAGTAAAGAACATTTCCTTTTGTCCATTCTGAGTCTACTGACCACCAACTAGATTGGATGCCCCAATTTATTTTTGTTGAGGCTCAAAGGAAAGGTGCTTCAATCCCTTAATCATTATGGCTGCCTGCTTCTGTACTTTTTCCAGCTCTGCCATTTACTTTTTGGGATATGGTAAACAGAAGTGCAAATATTATTCCAAATGAGGCCACACCATACATCTATATACTGACAATTTTATTTTCAGTTTCTTTCCTAAAAATCCCCAGTATAGGGTTTGCCCTTCTTCTTCTCCTCCTTCCTCCTCCTCTGCTGCAGCACACTAGGTTGACATTTTCATTTAGCTATCTGCTATGACTCCAAGGTTTTTTTCCTTCTCAATCTCAGCAAGTTCAGACCCCATTAGTGTGTACTTAAAGATGTATTTTTTTTTGTTAACTACAATGATGCATTATATACTGAGGTGGCCTTGAAGGTTCAGAAACCTCAGATGGTTCAGAAAGTGGGAGCCATATCCATAATGATTGTTAGCTGCTAGCGAACGTAACATAAATACTACAGAAATAACAATGGTTATCAAATTGTTGCTTGCTAGGCTAATTATAAGTTGATGTTTATTCTTAGTAAAGGTAAAGGTTCCCTTGCTCGAAAGCCAGTCGAATCCGACTCTAGGGTTGTGGTGCTCATCTCCGTTTCAAAGCCGAAGAGCCAGCGCTGTCCGAAGACATTTCCGCGGTCATGTGGCCGGCGTGACTAAACACCAAGGTGCACGGAACGCTGTTACCTTCCCAACGAAGTGGTACCTATTTATCTACTTGCAATTTCTTGCTTTCGAACTGCTAGGTTAGCAGGAGCTGGAACTAGAGACGGGCGCTCACTCCGTCATGCGGCACCCGGGTCTTGAACTGCTGAACTACCGACCTTCCACAGCCTGCAGTTCAGCGTCTTAACCACTTGAGCCACCACAGCTCCTTTGTTTATTTTTAAAGCACCTTATATTTCTGTGTCTGTGCCTTTTGAAGGCGAATAACATGTAGCTTGCCCAATCAGTTCCAGTAATGCATATATGTTATAAATACTGCATCCTTCAGCTGTCAAATTATCTTCAACAATCGAGCTGAACATTGTCTTTCTCTTATTTGCTTCGTATGTATAGCATTTATTAGATCCTGAAACTTACTAGGTTTGAGAACTTGCCCTTTTAAAATGGCTGTTAAGACTTTTAACCTCCGAGTGAGATGAATTTGATTGAGTTTTCTTTGTTCTGGCCTGAAGATACTATTGGTGATTTAATTCACATTTTGATGATGTTTTAATTATATGTATGCATGTGAATATTTTCTCTATTTTGAGAAGTAGTTTATGCCAGAAGTAGTTTAATATTAAGGTTTTAGATGCTTTAAAGTCCTCATGAAAGCTCATCTACTTGCAAGGCAACATACAGTAAATAGCCAGCCTCATACCATTGCACCTTTTAGGCTATTAATTATAGCACCAATTTCTTAGATGCTTTTCATAGGAAGAAGGAACAAGGGTTTTGTTTTTTTTATACAGTCTCTCTAGTGCTTGTTATTTTAGGTTTGTTATTCTCTATTCATGGCCTAACCTGGATGGCCCAGACTAACCAGATCTTGAAAGCTAAGCAGGGCTGGCCTTGGTTAGTATCTGGATGGGAGACCACCAAGGAATTCCAGGGATGCTACACAGAGGAAGGCAATGACAAACCACCTCTATTAGTCTCTTGCTTTAAAAACCCTATAGGGTCTCCATATGTCAATTGTGACTTAATGGCACTTCATACACATTCTGCTATCATTGTCCTGAGATTCTCTTTGTAACCTACATAAACTAGGGATGTTTCAACTGTGAGTCCTTCCTGACTGTTTTGAGTGGCTTACTGGACAGTATAGGTCAACATTCACTGCTGCTTCTAGGTTTTCTGTGTGTGTTGTTTTGTCTTTTTTACAAAGAGAGGAGGCAGTGTGTAAATCTCACATGGCAACAAGAGTCACATTCTCCATTTTCCAGGCAGAACACATCTGTTGGTATGAAAGGTGGCTGCATGTGGCATGGCACCAGTAAGGGATGAAACACAAGTCACTCATACTTCCTGTACTGTTACTTCAGGTGAATATACAGGAAGAGAACCCTGCTTGCTAATGTTGTCATAACTATGGTTGGACATGTGCCATTTGTTTTGTGTTTGCTCTGTTCTGCATTATTTTATGAATTTCATTTGTATTGAAGCATAGAAAATACTGATTGGGATTTGTATTTTAAATAATTCAGTAATGTTATAACCCATAGTTCCCCAATGATGATGCCTATCCAGGGCACACCCTATCCTACTCCAGGACAGGCCAATGGAAAATTAGTAAAAGTATATTATGGGAAATGAGTGAAAAGAGTTCATATGCAGTTCTGAATAATGGGCAACTCGGATTAGAATAGCATGCTACAGAAGAATCCCATTAGAGAATATATAGCATATCCTAGAATTGAGAGGAGCATCTTGGCGGTGTTTGATTATTTCAGTTCATTTCAGTATTCAGTTCACCAGAGGAGTACTAACTTTTTTACTACTAGTAAGGCTGCAAACTCTGGGATGGAAGGTTACCGGAGATCGGGGAGGTGTGAAGCCTAGGGACAGTGGGGTTTGGGGAAAGGAAGGACCTCAGAGGGGTGTGGTGCCATACAGTCCACCTTTCAAATTGGCCATTTTCTCTAGGGAAACTGTAGTGTGGAGACTGGTTGAAATTATGACAGATCTCGAGGCCCCACCTGGCAGCAACCCTAATAATCAGAGATAGTAAAAGTGTCCCTGTGAGGCAAAACACCTTAGTTTCACCAAGGATTAACATGAATAATAGTGGGTCTGCTTTGGCTTGCAGGTTTTTGTCATTAGCCTTCTCATAGATACTATCTATATCTCTTTCAAGGCCTGATATCAGGAGGCCGTAATTGGTTAAGTGAAAAAATCTGTGCTCAGTTCAGTAAACTAGATGGAAGGGGGAGCCAAGAGCAAGTTGCATCGTATGTTGGAGGGCTCCAGCCAGTGAACTCTTTGATAGTATTCTGGAAACCACCTGATGTAAGAGAGAGCAGGAAACTATAATTGTGCCTTAGATAAGGGAGACACTATGCTAACTTTTGATCCCATGGGACAGATGTATAAGCTTCTAGCCTGGGCTCTACTATTTTGAATGGTGCACCAGTTATTGCCAGATACAAAAGTGTCAGAAAGAAAAGTTAGTTTTTAATGAGTTTTTTGCTAATTGATTCTAGAGATTGCGTTGCCTAGTAGCATTCTTAATTTTGTTTGTTCAGAAAGCCTGTATTTTTAGAGGTTTTGGTCTTCTTGTGTGCATTTAACCTCAGGGACCCATGAGTCTGAGCACTGCTTGCTGGTCTGTGAGGCAGTGGCTCAGAGGGACCCAGGTTTAAGTTTCTTGACAGTCCCTTTACTGGTAGGTCTACTTCCTACGGTCACCAAATCCCATCTTCTCCCTAGTGGGGGGATTTGGGGGGTGTTTTGGGAGGGGAGGGGACATCCCCAATATGATGACATCATGTAGAGTGATGTCATCATGTCAGGGATGCAGCGCCATGTGCACCCCCCCACACACATGTACTTTTCCCCCTCTCTGCCTTTCCTATGAGAAATTTCCCTCTTCCAGGCAAAAAAACCCCAGTCATACACACACACACACCCAGCAGCCCCTCAGCTCAGCCTCAATCAGCAGTCCTGCCATGCCACAGTCACCAGCCAAACTCTGCCCAGGCAGAAAGGGGGCCAATCCCAGGCACTTCCTGCCGTGTGAACATTTCCACCTGTGTTAAATAGTGGGTTCCATGGATGAGCAGGCTCGAGTCCAGTGATCAGCTCAACTTTATTTGTGACTTCAGCAAGCACAAGACAAGACTTCTGAGCCTCAGCTCTGTTAAATAGAATGCAATTGCCACACCCAAACACACCCCACTCCCAGTGATAAGTATTTACATAACATTACTACTAGATTGGTTACTTTCAGAATCTTGGTAGTCTATTGTTCTTGTGCTCTGGGGTGATTTAATCAGGAATGATTCAATCCCAATACATAACAACCTGCCATCCTCTTGCCCGAGCACCACAGCGGCTCCAGGGTGCTTCAGGGATGCCAAGGTTGCAGGAACCCCTGGCTTCTGAGGAAAACTTACCTGTGGAGAGGGAGAAGGCAGAGGGAAAGAGCGAACTGTGCTTTCAGCCTTGTTTCACTGGAGCCTGCAGAGCGCAGGTGTGATCACTCACTCCCAGCCCTGGCAGCCAGTCAGAGTGCATGCCCTTACTTGCACCAGGGAACCCCACCTCTTCCTCTCTCCCTCTCCTGTGAATGGGATTAGCTGGCGTGCATCCTGGGCTCCAGAACTGCCAAGCCACATTCAGGCATGCTCAGTCGGCTCATCTTCTCACTGTGGAAAGAACTATTGAGAGAGGAGGATGTGGGGGTGGGAAGGAAACAAATGGATGCAGGCATGCACTGGGCCACCGCTGATTGTTGGGGTTAGGGCTACCCCCCTGCTGGCTAGCTGGGTGACATCTGGAGAAGGTAACTTAGAGAAGCTAACTTAGCTGTGAACATAATTGGTGAGCTTTTGAATGCTTTACCACATTGTTTACTATCAGTTCCAAGTGGACCACTGAACTCAGATGGATTTCTGAATTTCTTTAGGTCTAGTAGCTCTTTATTCCTCTACTGATTAGATGACCTAGGAGCACAGTAGCTTGTCACCCATGATTTGAGAAAGAATTGGCATTGCCTGCCAACGTGGACTAGGTTTTGGTAAATATGAACATCTGATACTGAGCATTTGACAGAGATTAATAAAACGAAAGTTTGGAACCCAAACTGTAATGATAACAAATCTTGTCTTTCAAGCTACAAAGTATGGCAAGGATTTTTATGTAGGTCAAAAGAGACGATAGAAAGTATTAGCTCACTGTGATATCATCTGTGGTATTTGCTTAGATTCAATGAGCTAAAGGCAAGAGGAATATTCCTTGCTGGATGAGATGATACATTACTCCTATTAAGGATGGAGTTTTCTGGCTATATGTGGAAGCGTGAAAAAGGCCCCAAGTATTTCTCCTCATATAACATTATGAGTACCTGAGGGTATCATCCTAATACCTTTAAGGGGGGGGGATGCTTTCTAAAGTTAGCACATTCAGGAAATGCTTTGCAGCATGCTAGAATATCAACAGTTCCAGCAAATAAGTATTTTAAAATTTGAGCAGTCTAATTCAATGTGTTGTTCAAAGAAATCAATGTTCTTAATCAAAGTATCAACTTCACTTACCCTGTGTATGTAGAAATACTGCTGAAGGCAGTATTATGAAGATTTTTACAGTAACTGCCTAAAACCTGTTAATTACATACAGAGATGCCCACTCTATAAATGCTGCTGGAACCCATAGCCACTAAAATCCCATTACCCAAAATCTGGGTAATTTGGGTATATAAGGGAAAGGTACTTTCTTAGACTGGGATTAATGCATCCTTAACTTCGCAAACTAGTACTTAGCTAATTCTGGGGTTTTTTTAAAAAATGGAAAAACAGCTTCATTAATTAGTTGTTCAGTTTTAGAAAACCATGTATAGAAATAAATACAGTATATACACATAAGCTGTATTTTCTCTAATAACAGCATTTAGTCATTTTGGAGAAGAAATGTACTTTGGAGAAGAAATGTATGGTCTGGTTTGGTCATGACTTTTGCCCAGATTCTTATCAGAGTTACTATTAGCTTACTATTAGCTTAACTGCAGGGCTATTTTTGGGCAGGAACACACAGGAACAGAGTTCTGGCTGACTTCAGAGTTGGCCACGCCCACTACAGCCAAAACCTCTGCATGCATGGCTACAGAGGGAAGGCCTGAAGAGCGACCCCCCCCCTCAGCGACTCCGAGGCAAGCAGGCCGGGGGGGGCCCTGGAAGGATCAGGGAATGCATCCCCGTGCCTTCCCTGGCCTATCCAAGGGCCAGCTTGCCCAGGCTCCCCACAGCCATGGGGCGCCCAGGCAAACCAAGGGAAGGTATGGGGTGTGATCTAATATGCTAATGAATTGTACTGTCAGGGGTGTGGCCTAATATGCTAATGAGTTTCTGCTGTTGGGTGTGGCCTATTATGCTAATGAGTTCCTGCTGGTAACTGTATTAGTCTGTAGTAACAAAACAAAATTTACTCTGACTTCCAAAAACTTATCCCAATAACATTTTGTTGGTCTTTAGGATGCCATGGGACTCAAATTCTGATGCAAGCTCAACAAAGAAGAAACCAGTTTCTGTTCCAGTTAAGCTGGGATAGGAGAATCCACTGAAGAACTGATTGATGATATTAGCTGCCAAGAGTAGATAAAGCTATATTTCTTGAACAGCCAGTAGACTGCAAAATAGTGTTGGGTACTCTTGGCATGCCTGAGGAAGGTGAACCTGAGCTGCCTTAGGCTGCAATCCTAAGTGGCAATATCATGGACAAGGGAGAAGAATGAACTCAGTCAAAAGCGTTTTGAAAGTTTCTTGATCACCAGGCAGAATGAGGGAGCTGTTTCTGTTCATTTGAAATGTCTTTGGACTACCTTCTGCAATAAAAAAATGTTCTACATATTTCTAGCTGTGCTTCCTCCCTCACATGTCTAGGATTAGGGCTGCCATATGCCTGTTTCCATGAAGAAAGAGGAGGAGGGGGGGGAGAGCTTGAATTTATACCCTGCCCTTCACTCGGAGTCTTAGAGTGGCTTACAAACTCCTTTCCCTTCCCCTTCCCACAACAGACACCCTGTGAGGTAGGTGGAGCTGAGAGAGCGCCTTCCAGAACTGTCGTTGAGAGAACAGCTCTGACAGAACTATGGCTTGCCCAAGGTCATCCAGCAGCTGCAAGTGGAGGAGTGGGAAATCAAACCCGGTTCTCCCAGATTAGAGTCTGCCCACTTAACCACTACATCAAACTGACAAAGAGGTTTGTCCATAATTTCCCCATGTTTAAACATTGTTCCTTATAATACACCATACTCTTCCTTTTCTCCAGTGGCTCCTTGTGGGACATTCCTCACTACTGGGATAAGCTCCTCCCTCATCTTCAGGGTCAGCTCCAAGCTTTGATCCAGGCGGGGAGGGGCTTATCCCCTTGGAGGCACACCAGTTCTCTTGCCGACCTTGCTCTAGCAGGACGTGCTCCAGAGGCACTGCATAGCGCCGGCTGAAGAAGAAACGAAAGTGAACGAATGAGTGAAGATGAAGACACAGGAGCTCAACAGGGCTAATTGCAGGCAGCGCTTGGCATTTACAAGCCCTCCTAGGACATTTTCTCTGCTGGCCTGACCCGTCCTTGGGTGGAGGGCCTGCTCCTAGTCTCAGGAGTGCAGAGAAACTCGGAACACGCCAGCGGAGCAGTGAGTCTTCAACTCTCCTGCTCCAAGGCTTGGAACAGATGGCTGCGGCAGGGACACGGAGCAACAGCGTTGTCTCCCAATGGCCCACCTGAACCTCGGTAAGAACGTGTGCGGACAGTCTCTATCCTCCCCAGGTTGACTGGAGGAGGCTGAGCCCTGTTAAGGGTCCGCAGAAGGCTTCCTCAGCCTGGGAACAAATTGGGGGGGGCAGCTCGGCTTTAACCCCCTGTTCTCTCCATTGTCCCTCTATCCCCATGTCCCATGCTTGGAGGTATTGGGGGGAGGAGAGAGAGAGAGAAGCTTCCCGTCTTTCCCCTTCTCGGACTGTAGTACCTGCGTGGGAAAATTGAGTGGAAAAAGAGGCTGAGTTGGGTTGGCCCTGTTTGGGTTTTGGATGGGAGACCGCCAGGGAGGCCCAGGGTTGCTGTGCAGAGGCACAGGCAATGGAGAGGAGGTAGTTGTACACACAGACTCTAAACCACCTCTGAATGTTTGTGTTAAATGGATAAAGGGACCTGGGGAATATACTCCACAGTCTTATGGCTGGTGGGATGATTATGGGTCTCCTGTGGACCTGATGGTAGATTCATTTCCCATTCCCATACAGGTCTTGGATATGGCTGCAAAGACACCTCAAGACAGGGGCTGTTCCTCCGAGGACAATTTGCAGGTCTCTCAAGTCCCCATGGATACCCAGGGAATCCATTACCTCTGAAATGATAAATTAGTTCAGAGGAGAAATGAGAAGAGAGTTTCAGGAGCTAATTAAAGAGAACCTCCAAGGCTTCACTACAAATGGATCTTCTGTGGAAAGAGGCAGACCTCTCAAAAGAATTCTAGACAGGGTAGCTAGTGTTTCTAGATCCCTTATAAGATCTAAACATACCAAACACATGTCAGCCTCCCGTGAATGGAGCCCTCTGTTGGAATGTGGAGATTCAGAACCAGACTCTTCCTCCTCATCATCAGGAAAGGAGGAAGGGGAACTTTCTGTGGAAGAAGAGGAGGTAGTTGTACCCACAGTACAATCCAGACTCTTCCCACAGGAATTATACTCCCGTCTCTTACCCAAAGTATTGAGAACCCTAGATATCTTATCTAGACCTAAAGAGGAGACTGATCAGGAAACAGAGTTTCAAAAAGGAGCTGGAAAGTTGATGCCTAAGGTTTCACTTTCACAACCCGGACTGCCCCTCCCAGCCTCCTTTTATAACATTATGAAGGCGGAATGGGAACAACCGGCTAAACCCAAGGCCGATCATCATCTCTTTTCCAAATTCTATTCTCTAATGCCAGATGCCACAAAAAAGTTGAAGCTTCCTGTGGTGGATGATCCTGTAACCAGCCTATATTCCAATTCGGTGCTTCCAATGGACGCCGATGGAATGCCTAAGGATCACACTGATAGGAGAGTTGAACAGGCTCTGCGCAAAGATTTTGAAGCCTCATCTGCCACTTTCAAGGCTTCTATAGCGGGCTCTCTGTTTGCCAGAGCAGCTTACGATTGGGCAGACAAGTTGGCTTCAGCTGACAGTGAGGTTCCCAAAGAGTTTAAAGACAAATTAAAGAAAATTTCTCTGGCTATTGCCTTTACGGCAGATGCCACTCTAGATGCCCTTCAGCTGTCAGCTAGAGCATTGGTATGCAGTGTGACAGCGAGGCGAAACAACTGGCTTTGTCACTGGGACGTGGACTCATCTGCACAGGTGAAAGTGGCAGCAGTTCCTTTCAGAGGGGCCTATCTGTTCGGAGATGGTCTGGATAGGTACTTAATAGAGGATAAGGACAAAAAGAAGGTCCTCCCCTCTAAGAAAAGAGATAGCAAACCACAAAAGCGTTTTCAGCCCTTTCGGGATCAGAAAAGAGGTCAGAAACAGTCTTTCTCAAGATCTTTCAAAGGAAAATAGCAACCTAGACATCAAGGTGGAAAGTCCTTCTCCTCTTCCAAAGGTGAACAGTCTTCCACCAAAGGTCCCAAGAAAGGAAATTCAGCATGACTATCTTGCCCTAGAACGTCACAAGATAGGAGGCAGACTTCAGGTTTTTTCAGAGCTGTGGCACAGGACAATCTCAGATCAATGGGCTTTAGAGACGGTGTCCAATGGATACAAACTGGAATTTCTCTCCATTCCCCATCACCGTTTTCTCAGGATGCCAAAGTACAGGAGTCGGATCAAGCATCTCCAGATCAAGGAGGCGATTCTTCACCTTCTGGACATAGGGGTGATAGAGAAGATGCCTTTGCCCCAACAGGGACAAGGCATTTACTCCATATTCTTTGTAGTTCTGAAGAAAAATGGATCCACAAGAGACATTTTGGATCTGAAATGGCTCAACAGTCACATCCGGAACAGAAAATTCAGGATGGAAACATTGAAGTCCATACTCCTATCGGTCCAGGAAGGGGATTTTTTGACAGGGCGCATTCAGGAGACAGGATGGTACAGGGAACTTGGTCTGTCAAGGAAATGTCGGAAAGCATCAATTTGTTAGAATTGAGGGTGATCCACCTGGGCCTCTTGAATCTTGCAGATCTCCTGTCAGGACATCATGTCCTTGTCCAAACGGACAACACTACAGCAAAAGCCTACGTGAACCGACAAGGGGGAACCAAGATACGATCTCTCCATGCAGAAGCATCTCTGTAAATAGCTTGGGCGGAGAATCACTTGCTCTCTCTAAAAGTCACACATGTGGCAGGAAAGGACAACGAACCAGCAGACTGGCTAAATCGAAAACAATTGGATCAGTCAGAGTGGATGCTGAACAAGGAAGTGTTCAAACAGATTAGCAACAAATTCGGAAGAGTAATTCTGGACCTGTTTGCCACGGAGGTGAACCGTCAGGTTCCAGAGTTCATCTTTCGACAAAGAAATGCCCTAGCGATAGGGACAGATGCACTGAGCTGCGTATGGCCCCAGGGTCTTCTATATGCTTTCCCACCAGTTCCAATCATGCACAAGGTCTTACAACAGATTCTTGTACAGAGAGCGGAGGTAGTACTAGTGGCACCATTTTGGCCATGTCAAATGTGGTTTCAGGACTTACAATCCCTGTCAATTGCAAAACCGTGGCATCTGCCTACACGGGAGGATCTACTGACGCAGGGTCCGATGAGGCACCCCCAACCGGACTTGCTCCGCCTCACAACTTGGAGATTGAGCGGAAACTGTTAGTGGGGGCGGGTTATCAAGACACAGTGGTTGAGACCATGCTAGCGGCTAGGAAGGCCTCCACTAATAAGTCATATGATCACACCTGGAGGGTATGCCAATCATGGAGTCTAGAGAGAGGGCAGGAACCCACTAAGGCCTCAGTACAAGTAGTGCTAGCTTTCTTACAGGCCGGGCTTGATAAGGGCCTCAGCATGAGTACCCTTAGAAGGCAAGTGTCCGCCATTTCAGCGATCCAGGGTGCCAGACATGGAAGGTCCCTTCTTAAACACCCTCATATTAAGCGATTCTTAAAAGGGGCATCATAGCTTAACCCTCCACAGATTCCCGACCTGGAATCTCAGCACAGTTCTTAAGGCTCTTTCTAAGCACCCATTTGAGCCCATGGCCTCCTGCCCCTTCAAGGAGTTAACCTTCAAGACCCTTTTTCTAGTGGGTATTACCTCTGCTAGGAGAGTGTCTGAAATCAGAGCATTATCTGTAAATAAGGAGCTCTGTATTTTTCACAGGGACAAGGTGGTCCTTCGCATGGATCCAGCTTTTGTTCCCAAGGTAAATTTGGTCTTCCATAGGGCAGAGGAGGTTGTTTTGCCATCTTTCTGTACTAATCCAGAACATGAAAAAGAACGGGAATGGCATTGTCTAGATATTAGAAGGGCCCTTAGCTTCTACATTGAAAGAACGAAGGGGTGGAGGAAATCTGAGTCACTTTTTGTGTCATTTTGAAAGTCTTCCATGGGAATGCAAGTTTCCACTTCCACGCCCAGTAGATGGATTAAGGGTTGCATCATCCTGGCTTACAAGGCAAAGGGACTCGAAATTCCAGAAGGGATTGTAGCCCATTCCCTGAGGGGAACAGCTACATCTGTAGCTTATAGGTCTTTCCCCTCTCTGGAGACCATTTGTAGGGCGGCTACTTGGAAGTCGGTCCTTTAAGAACATAAGAACATAAGAGAAGCCAATGTTGAATCAGGCCAATGGCCCATCTAGTCCAACACTCTGTCACACAGCGGCCAAAATATACCAGGAGCCATCAGGAGGTCCAGCAGTGGGGCCAGGGCACCAGAAGCCCTCCCACTGCTGCCCCCTCCAGCACCAAGAATAGAGTGCATCACCTGCCCCAGACTGAGAGTTCCCATCTATACCCTGTGGCTAATAGCCACTGATGGACTTCTGCTCCATATGTTTATCTAATTCCCTCTTGAAACTGTCCGTGCTTGTAGCTGCCACCACCTCCTGTGGCAGTGAATTCCATATGTTAATCACTCTTTGGGTGAAGAAGTATTTCCTTTTATCTGTTCTAACCCGACTGCTCAGCAATTTCATGGAGTGCCCACGAGTTCTTGTATTGTGAGAAAGGGAGAAAAGTACTTCTTTTACTAAACACTACAGAGTGGACAAACTGGCATCAGCTGAGGCAGCCTTTGGTCGTAGACTGCTCCAGCAGACTCTTTAAAACGTGGAGGCAGTTCCCTCCCTGTAATGTAGCTCTTGTAAGTCCCAGTAGTGAGGAATGTCCCACAAGGAGCCACTGGAGAATGGAAGGTTTCTTTCACTTACCGTGAATCTTCCTTTCCCAGTGGTTCCAAAGTGGGACATTCCTGCTCACCCGCTTTGGGTGCGCCTCTCCTTTTTACAGAGTTGGGGAGCGGTGACTGTTTCACCGAACTAATTGAGTTTGAGTTCAGACAGGTTTGTTTTCCTGGTCCTCCCGCTTTGGGGGGCAGGTGGTCCCTCTAATTTTTCGGGGGGAGATGTTGTTTTTTCTTCTAGTTCCTTTCCGGTGGGGTCTTATTTACCAGGCTTGATGAGGACTGGTGTGCCTTCAAGGGGATAAGCCCCTCCCCCCCAGATCAAAGCTTGGAGCCGACCCTGAATATGAGGGAGGAGCTTATTCCAGTAGTGAGGAATGTCCCACTTCAGAACCACTGAGAAAGGAAGATTCACGGTAAGTGAAAGAAACCTTCCATTTTGTCTATAGGTTTTCATACCATCTTTTCTTCTGTATGAACTTGAATGACTTATGTCCTTACACATGTGTAAGGAGAAATGGGATTGTGCCTGCTGATTTCACCTCTTAACTCTAGCACTCATATATCAGATGAAAATCTGAATGCATTGTTAATGTGTACTTAGGTACTCTGCAATAACAAAACATCTGAGGTTAGAGAAAGGGCCTTCTTGGTTGTAGAACCAAAACTTTCAAACTACCTCCACAGGGAGATTTGTCTGCCCTCCATCGATTGTTGTCTTCTGCCAGTAGATGAAGACTTTTTTGTTCTGTTTGGTATACCCTCAATAACTTATAGGCCTCCTCCCTGATTTTTAATGTTATGTCATTTTATATGTTTTTATTTAATTATTGTATATATAATTTATTTTAAATATTTTAATGTTGAATGTTATAATGTTTGATGTTTGTCACCTTGGGGAACCTATTTGGGTTGGAAGGTGTCATAGATGTATTTAAAATTTTTAAAAACCAAACATGTATGCTTGTAGGTTCTAAATGAAGATAGGGAGTCTAAGTAGGGAGGCCAATCTGCAGGTAGGACCTGGGGATCTCCCAAAATTACAGCTAATTTCTTGACTGCAGAGATCAGTTTCCCTGGAGAAAAATGGCTGCTTTGGAGGGTAAACTCTATGGCATTGTATCCCACTGAGCTTCCTGTCCTCCCCAGGTTCCATCCCCAAATCTCCAGGAGTTGCCCAACCTGGGTCTGGCAACTCTACCTCCCCCATGCCCTGTCGGTGGCCAGGGAGACCTGGCAACCCTAAGCTGGAGCTTCCCTCCAGGTTACACATTTCATATCCATGCACCTATCACATCAAAAAAGCAAGTCTGAATAAGATTTTGTTTGTTCATCACAATGTTAGTCATGCTTAGTGAAAAGTTCCATTAAGAACAGTAGGCTTTACTCCCAAGTAAGTGTGCAGAGGATTACAGTTTTGCACTAGGAACCCCTCTATTCGGTGCCCTTGAAATTGCTTGTCCTCTACAATGCAGAGAGACATTTTCCTCCAAGGACTGCTTCTAATATAGATTCTATGCTATAAACTCCCTACTATACGAGCTGCAAATAGCCTTCTTTTGAGGCAAACTAGCTCTGATAGACAATTTTTAACTGTCCATTCCCAAAATGATACCTGAAGAAGTAGTTCTCACTTTTGTATGTTTTGTGGACTTTCTGATAAGTTTAGCACAGAGAGAACTGTTACCGAGCATCTAATAAATTGAACTTCAAGGCACAGAGATGATAGTTGATTTAATCCTGCAACTGTTGAAAATTTTTGCCAGGAGAAAAAAAAAAGGGGGGGGACTTCTGAATTCTGAATGTTTAATCTACGTTAGCAAAGTTTCATGAAAGCGACTGGAAAGGTACATCAGAACTTGATGTGTAAGAATATAAAGAGCACCTTACCTCTTACAAGTGCCTATGGCTTCAACATTGGAAATGTTATGATAAAAGTATCAAGCCAGGCTTGTTAATGGTTGAAAGAGTGATTGGTGGGGGGGGAACACTTCTGATCTAAGGAACATGAAATGTACTCTGCAGAAGGGGCTAAACTGGACCATATACTGTTTTTACTTTTCTGCCCTGTCTTCTAAAGGAAGACTAGTATTTTTTTAAAACTAACTTTATGAAGGAACTTAACCACAAAGATAAATATCAGTCTGTGGTGCTGGATGCTGCAAAATCACAGTGATTTAAGGTTTTCATTCTAGTCTTATTGTTAATTTTTTATTATTCTTCAGTGAGAATGTATTGAACATGTATATAAGCTGTTTTAATCATGCAGTGGTGATAATAAAATGAGAGAAAGGATCTAGTCTTTGGCTAACAACAGAATAACTTTTTCAGCCAACATTTAGATCTACTGACTCTGAGGTATTTTTTTCTGATGCACCCTTCCGTTGCTTCCTCTGTCTTAGTAGGAGGGGCTCAACCAGAGCACTCTATCATTTTTATAACTGAGAATTTGTCCTTCAGTATGGGAATGGATGGATTGTGTGTTCAAGACATGAAAACCATGGGCTATACTCGATGTGTGCTGCCGAGCTGCAGACCTCCAAATCGCTGGATAAGAAGCTAAGGTGGCTCTTCCCTTGGCAAGCCTACAGGCACTGCTCCCCATGTAATTTTTGGTGGTTTTCACCTTCCAAGTTTTCACTGAGAGGTGAAACCTTTGTCTGGACTGCATCACTTCAGATTGGAGGTGGAAACTCACATTTATTTGTATTATTTATTTTGTGTGATACTGCTGCTGTTCCCAAGGTGGTTAAATTTCAAAATAAATGCCCACAAGTGGGGTTGCCAGGTCCTACCTTTCTGTCAGCAGGGGGAATGTAGGTCTTGTCTGGGAGGTGCATATGCAATGCGATGATATCGCCCAGAAGTGGTGTTATTGTGCTGCCAACATTGCACGGCGATGCTATAGTTTTTGGACAAAGCTCCGTGGTTTTAGTCAAATTTTAACATAGAGTTGCCCAAAAACTAGAGCATTGCTGTGTGCCATGTTTGGGGGCATTTGCGGGCAGGGTTTCTCCTGCCAGCCAGCTGGCCAGCAGCTGGGAGGAGCCCACAAAAGGGGGGGACCCCCTGCCTGGCAACCCTACCCACAAGGAGAACACAAGCAAATGTGGGGTGTAAAGTTTTAGATGGCTATGGCAGGAGAGAATTCTGGGATGGGAGGAATCAAGTATACGTTGATTCCAGGCAAGCAAGTGGAGAATACTTCCCTATTTCATCTTCTGAAACAACCAGATGAAATTACTGTGGATAGAAGTAGGTATGAAGGATTGAAGCCAAAGGGACCCATTGACATCTAGTTTAATATATGCAGGGTTTTTTGTTTTTGTTTTTTTTGTATAGAGCAACATTCAATCATGTCAGCCTGTTACTTGCAGACTAAAGTAGTACAGCTCAGACAGAGGAATAACAATACAAGCCAACCTAACCCAGTGAACCTAAACATAACTAAGGAGTATATCTTATTGAATCCAGAGAACCTTGAGATAAATGCTTAGAATTAAGCTGTAAGTCAAATACATGAAAGGAAGAGTAATGTGACCACTTCAAAAGGGAAAAGTAAGTGAACCAACCAATTACTGATTGCTAAGGGGAGCTAAAAATCTGTTGTTACAAAATAATAACTGTAGCTAATTAAATCTTCCTTTTTAGAGTACAAGTTAACTGAAGATATTTCTTTGAGTCATGGACTTCCTCTCATGGCAATTTGGCCTGCTTCATTTCCACAGAACATTTTTGTAAAAATGTTTTTGCCTTTTAAAAAATTAATCTATTTGATGTTACTGATGATTAGCAAATATGGTGGTTGTAAAAGTGTGTTCATTAGGGCTGACTACCTTCAGGTGGGGCCAGGACTTTTGCTAGAATTACAATTGATCTCCAGACTATGTAGATCAGTTCCACCAGGAGAAAATAACAGTTTCAGAAGGTGGACTGTGTGGAATCACACCTCTAGAGCTTCCTCCTCTCCCCAAACTCCACCCTTCCCAGGCTAAGTTCCCGAAGCTCCAGGAATTTCCCAAACCAGATTTGGCAACCCTAGTTTCATTCAACAGCAAATTAAAGATTTTAGAGTCATTGTTGAAGCCAAACTTATTAAACAGGAACCCAGCAAAACTTGAACTACTGTGTGGGGACAGGTTGGAATGATGATTTTACTTTGCTGAATGTGGGCTAGTATGTCTGCAGATAAATCCTGCAAAAATACAGCAAAATGTTAGGAAAAAAGGTGCATGTAAAATCAACTAGAAACTGGCAGACACTTGTTGGGGTTTTTGATGAGCTTGTGAGGTATGCCTGTGAGAATCTGGAACAATAAAAGATACTAAAGGTTTGGTGCAAACTTGGGTTTAGAAGAAATGAGGTTTTATACCAGCTCAGACAGGGATTCATTCCTAGTATTGCTTACAACTGAGCAATATAAAATTGGACTCAACAAAGCAGTTCACACAGTCTGTTAAAGTTGTCCTCTCCATGTTGCAAAAGGTAGATTGCCTGAACCTACTTGTTGTTTTAATATTTGTCTCCTCTCTGCATAATTATATATAATCCTATAAATCAACCAGTGAATCTTAAATTGAAACTTTCATGATCTTAGTCATCAATATCATACCCCAAAGAATTCTAGTCCTCAGAAGCAGTTTAACTAAAGCTACTGCCCTTACAGAGATGGCAAGAATGCACAGAAGAACTATACAAGAAGGACCTCGATGTCCTTGACAACCACGATGGTATAATCAGTGACCTCGAGTCAGACATCCTGGAAAGCGAAGTTAAATGGGCCTTAGAAAACATTACTAACAACAAAGCTAGTGGAGGTGATGGTATCCCAGCTGAGTTATTCAAAGTCTTAAAAGAAGATGCTGTTAAAGTGCTGCACTCAGTTTGCCAACAAATTTGGAAAACACAACAGTGGCCACAGGATTGGAAAAGGTCAGTTTACATTCCAATCCCAAAGAAGGGCAATGTCAAGGAATGTTCAAACTATCGCACAATTGCACTCATTTCACACGCTAGCAAGGTCATGCTCAAGATCCTACAAGCTAGGCTCCAACAGTACGTGGATAGAGAACTGCCAGAAGTACAAGCTGAGTTTCGAAGAGGTAGAGGAACTAGAGATCAAATTGCCAACATTTGCTGGATTATGGAGAAAGCAAGAGAGTACCAGAAAAACATCTACTTCTGCTTCATTGACTACGCTAAAGCCTTTGATTGTGTGGATCACAATAAACTATGGCAGGTTCTTAAAGAGATGGGAGTACCAGACCACCTCACATGTCTCCTGAGAAACCTGTATAAGGGTCAGGAAGCAACAGTTAGAACCGGATATGGAACAACTGATTGGTTTAGCATAGGAAAAGGAGTACGACAAGGATGTATATTGTCCCCTTGCTTATTTAATTTATATGCAGAGTACATCATGCGAAATGCTGGCCTGGATGAATCACAAGCTGGAGTTAAGATTGCTGGGGAAAAGATCAATAACCTCAGATATGCAGACGATACCACTCTGATGGCAGAAAGTGAAGAGGACCTAGAGAGCCTCTTGCTCAGATTGAAAGAGGAGAGCACAAAAGTGGGCTTGAAGCTCAACATCAAAAAAACTAAGATCATGGCATCTGGCCCCATGACTCCTTGGCAAATAGAAGGGGAAGTCGTAGAAGTAGTGACAGACTTCACGTTCCTAGGATCCCAGATCACTGCAGATGGTGACTGCAGCCATGAAATTAAAAGATCTTCGTCGTGGTCTCTGTGCAGTCCCACACATGGGTTGGGCGCCTGCGCACGACCTCGATTGGAGAAACTTCTAGAGCTTTACCTCAGAAGAGCTTTTGGCGGGCTCTCCCCCCGCTCTGGGGGAGGAGACATGCACTGCGCATGCCCAGAGCGGGAGAGAGAGCCGCCTCTCACTCAGTTCTTCTTCGACCGCCTTTGTGTTCACACCTCATTCCTGTTGTTCCTCCATTTACCTCAGCTGAGTATATCTTTCTTCGCTTTCGCTTTCTTTTTCCATCTGCTTCTTTCTCTTCTAAAAAATATTTTTTTTTAAAAAAAAATCTTTGTCTATCTCTCTTCCCTCCCCCTCTCCTTTCTTTGGAGGGTGGGTGGGGATTTTTGTATGGGAAAGACTCAATTCTTTAAGGTCTGTCGTCGTTGCCCTGCTAAAATTCCATCCAACGACGGGCACGACCTTTGCTTAGTTTGTTTGGGAGAGGCCCATAGAGTAGATTCTTGCCCTCATTGCGCGAGTTTCACTCGTCAGGCTCGCCGTAATCGAGAGGCTAGGCTCAAAGCTCTTCTTGTTGAATCGGCTCTGCGTCCCACAATGTCTTCGGGAGCTTCCCAGGTCTCGGTAGCCAAGAAATCGGACACCTCCTCGAAGGCACCGAAACAGAAACCTAAGCGGGCTGAAGATAAGACCCCTTCGAGGTCGAAGGCCACGCCCTCTGCTTCGGTTTCGAAAGTGGACCCCATCATCGTGACTGGGTTGTCGACATCGATGCCGGCCCTTGCCTCTACATCTCATCAGTCTGCGGCTCGACAACAGACTCCGCAGCACCCCCACTCGTCACCTACGGGGACGATACCGTTGGGCCAGTTGACCAGATCGCCTCCGCACCTGTCTCCGCGAACAGGCTCCCGGTCTCCACAGAGGCGCTCCACTACCCCGATCCACACTTTGGACGAGGGTCTGGTTGTGCACCGCCATGCTCGGTCCCGATCACGACTTGGTCGTCGATGCCTGGTCCGTAGGCAATCCCCGTCGTCGTCTGATTCCGCCTCTGACCACCAATGCTGGTCCTGCGAAGACCGTCGGGAGCGTCCGGATGCGGCCTACTATTATTCGAGGTCTCCGACACTGGAGAGACACCGCTATGACCGAATCCGGCATTCGGAACGCGGAGATCAGGCCCACGCCCCTGACCGCCCTCGGCGCTCGGCATCTGTGGCCTTGGCTCATTCTGCCTCTCGGGAACAGCCTTCTGACCTTCCCAGAAATCGGGACGCTCCAAGGAGTTCCCCAATGGAACCTCGACACCGTCCTGCCGTCGACCATCCGGTCGTCGACCTTGTCCAACCCCGATCCTCCTCTCCTCTGTCGATCTCGGACGGGTCGGATTCGGCGGAGTTCGATCCCGAGGTCTCTCGAATCGAGGACGAGCACCGACGATTTCCCCAACGGAAGGCCCTAAGGCATTTTTGGAGCTTGTTACCAGGATGGCGACTGCCCTCCAAGTTCAGGGCTTTACGGAGTCCCCAGCAGTGACCGACGTCGTTCACCGGTTGGTCCAGGCTGATCTTCCTCCGTCTCCCGTCTTGCCTTTGCTGCCTGTCCACCTTTCTATGTTGAAAGAGTCATGGGAACACCCGGCTTCGATCCCTCCGGTTTCGAGGCGCTATGATGGGTTGTACAGGATCCAGGATGCTCCTGGCAAATTCCTCCTTTCTCAGCCACCACCGAACTCCATGGTGGTTCACTCTTCTTCGAAATCGAGGCAGCCTGCTCGCCAGTCCACGCCCCCTGACCGTGAGGGTCGTAAACTGGATCTTCTGGCCAAGAAGATGTACTCTCTGGCCTCCATGAATCTCCGGGTCGATACTTATCTGTCGTATTTATCTGCTTACACATTCAACGTTGCCAATGCAATTCGCCCTGTCCTGGAGTTTGTTCCGGAAGAGCACCGTCCCACTCTCTCGGCTGCCTTGTCTGAGGTTTGTGCCATATCAAAGCAACAAATCAATTCCGTTCGTCATGCAGTCAGCTGCTCCTCTAAACTCCTGGTGTCTTCTGTCGCTCTCCGGCGTCATGCCTGGCTGCGGGGCACCTCCCTACAACCGGACGTCAAGTTCCGTGTAGAAGACCTCCCCTTTGACGGAAACGGCCTCTTCCACTCGACCACCGACGAAGTGTTGAAGGCTGTTGATGAGAGTCGTAAGCAGGCCCGAAACCTTGGAGTCTTGGCTGCACCTTACCGTCCCAGAAACTGTTCCTGGAAACCTTCCGCCTCCAGGCGATACCTATCCCCGGCACCTCACTCCCAATGGAGGAGGAAACCGTACGACTCCCGTCCTCCTTCCAAACACCGTTCCCAACCCACCAAAAAGCCGCCGCAGCCTAAGCAGTCTGTTTGACTGTCCCCACCGTCTCTCTCCAATGTTGTTCACTCCTTCCGTCCATACCCACCTCTTCCCCTTTCTACCAGCCTGGGAAGAAATTTCAACCGACTCTTGGGTCCTCACCATCCTGCGGGTCGGGTACGCCATAGAGTTCGTTTCACCTCCGATCCTCCCACACTTTGTCGTCACGCCTCCAGACCCCCTCCTCGATCTCGAGGTTTCTGCTCTCCTTGCCAAGGGGGCCATCGAGGTCGTCCCGGAGGCGCAACGAACTCTCGGCTTCTACTCGAAGTATTTCCTGGTCCCCAAGAGGGACGGCGGCTTCAGACCAATTATGGACCTTCAGGATCTCAACCGTTACATTCGGTATCAAAAATTCAGAATGGTCACTCTGCAGTCTATCCTCCCTCTCATTCCACGGGCAGCGTGGCTCGCGTCAGTCGATCTTCAAGACGCATACTTCCATGTCACGATCCGTCCCCAACATCGGCGGTTTCTCCGCTTCGCCGTTGGAGATGCCCACTACCAGTACAGGGTGCTTCCCTTCGGCCTTTCTACAGCTCCACGGGTGTTCACCAAGCTGATGGCTGTGGTGGTAGCCGAACTCCACCGACGGGGAGTCACTCTTTATCCTTACATCGACGACTGGCTTCTTGTAGCTCCAACGCCAACTCAATTGCTCCACGACACTCGGGAGACTCTCTCCCTCCTCCGTGCTCTTGGCCTTTGCGTCAACCACGCCAAGTCCTCCCTTCAGCCCCTCCAAATCCTTCGATTCCTCGGGGCTCGACTCGACACCAACCTCGAAGCGGCTTTCCTTCCGGAGTCCAGGGCTTCCGACATTCGTGCGATGGTGTCCGCCTTTCAGACGTGTCCCCAACAATCCGCCCGTTCGGTCATGAGGCTTCTGGGTCACTTTGCCTCTACGGTGTTCGTTGTCCGCAACGCCCGGTTGACGATGCGGCCGCTTCAGCTCTGGCTCCTATGAGCCTTCGATCCCCTCCGGAGGCCTTGGCACACGATTCTGTTGATCCCACAAACCATCCTCGCCTCCCTCGAGTGGTGGGCTCAACCTGTCCACCTCCTTTCCGGGATGCCATTTCGTCCTCCTCCTCCCGAGTTGCTGTTGACCACAGACGCTTCCCTCTGGGGTTGGGGAGCCCAGTGTGGAGCGCTTACTGTACAAGGGGCTTGGTCTGCTCGAGATGCAACTCGCCACATAAATTACCTGGAGCTGCAAGCAATTTACCTGGCCCTCCGGTCTTTTCTTCTGACCCTCCGAGGCCGTGTCGTCCCAGTGGCTTCTGACAGCACCACGGCTGTTTATTATGTCAACAAACAGGGCGGCACTGCCTCTGTTCGTCTCTGCACCTTGGCGATAGACCTCTGGTCCTGGTGCCTCCACCACTCCATCACGCTCTCGGCGATCCATATTCCCGGGGATCAGAATGTCGATGCGGACCGGTTGAGTCGTTCTGCCTCATCGGACAACGAATGGTCCATTCCCCTCCGGTATCTTCGGCCTCTGTTTCGGGAGTTCGGTCACCCATCTGTCGATGGCTTCGCGTCCGTCGACAATGCTCGATGTCGCCTGTTTTTCAGCAGGGGTCCCCCGTCTGCTCGGTCGCTCGGGGATGCCTTTCTCCACAAATGGAACAGAACCCTGTTTTATCTGTTTCCTCCGTTCCCTCTCATCTCTCGGGTCGTGCAGAAGATTCGTGCAGACCGCACCTCCTGCATTCTGATCACTCCGTGGTGGCCACGCCAGGTCTGGTTCCCGCACCTGCTTCAACTCTCCTGTCGTTCCTTCCGTCCCCTCCCTGTCGTCCCAGATCTCCTTTCTCGGGCCTGAGGGAGAATCATCCATCCCAATCCGGGATTTTTCAAATTAACGGCCTGGAAGATCCAGCCCTAGACTTCCCGCCTCAGGTCTCTGAAATCCTCCTGAATGCTAGGAAGCCTTCTACTCGACGTTCCTATCGGTTCAAGTGGAACAGATTCCAATCCTATGCTACTGATCACTCCTTCGATCCGATTCGATCATCTCTCTGTGAGATCTTCGCCTACATCGTGCATTTGAAGGATGCGGGCCTGGCATACTCGTCCTTGAGGGTTCATTTGGCGGCGATCTCCACCTACCACCCCCTCATCCAAGGCTCATCAGTGTTCTCCCACCGTCTCACCAAGACGTTCCTCAAGGGTCTTCTTCGCATGTGCCCGCCTAGGAAACCGTTGGTGCCTTCCTGGAGCTTGTCTCTAGTCCTCTCTCAGCTCATGGCTAAACTGTTCGAGCCGATGGCTACCGCCGACCTCAGGTTAGTGTCCTGGAAGACGGCCTTTCTCGTAGCCATTACCACTGCACGCAGAGTAGGGGAACTAGCTGCCTTTAGGGCAGATCCCCCCTACACCGTTTTTCATAGGGAGAAGGTGGTCCTTAGAACAGATCCTTCCTTCCTCCCTAAAGTCATCTCTGCCTTTCACCTCTCTCAGTCATCTGTTCTGCCTACATTCTTCCCGAACCCGACTGATGCCTCTCAGAGAGCCCTGCACTGTCTAGATGTGCGCAGAGCGCTCTCTTTCTATCTACACAGGACGCAGCCCATACGTAAATCTCCTCGGCTGTTCCTGGCTTATGGCCCCCCTCACGCGGGGGAACCCATTTCTTCTCAACGTCTCTCTAAGTGGGTGACTTCCACCATAGCCCTTTGCTATGAGCTGGCGCGTCAACCCATTCCTACCTGTCTCACTGCCCATTCCACACGGGTGGTGTCGACGTCCACCGCTTTCCTGGCCGGTGTCCCGTTGGAGGACGTCTGTGCGGCTGCTACGTGGTCCTCGGCATCGACCTTCGTAACCCACTACGCACTCGACGTCCGAGCTCGGCGGGATGCTGCCTTTGGTCAGACGGTGCTGCGATCTCTCTTTGCTTGATCCTGGTACACCCTCAGGTAGGACCCGTGGGTGATTTGTTTTGATCATGATGCTGTGTCTTAACCAGTATTTTTGTGTCCTTTGCAGCTGCCAGCTCCCTCCTCCAACTGGTTCAGCTCTTGTAATCACCCATGTGTGGGATTGCACAGAGACCACGACGAAGATAAACAGGTTGCTTACCTGTAACTGATGATCTTCGAGTGGTCATCTGTGCAGTACCACAATCCCACCCAGCCTTCCCCGCTGCTGGCATCTCCAGATGTCCTGTTTTGGATTCTTTGGCCTTGACAGTGGCGGTCGAAGGAACTGAGTGGGAGGCGGCTCTCTCTCCCGCTCTGGGCATGCGCAGTGCATGTCTCCTCCCCCAGAGCGGGGGAGAGCCCGCCAAAAGCTCTTCTGAGGTAAAGCTCTAGAAGTTTCTCCGATCGAGGTCGTGCGCAGGCGCCCAACCCATGTGTGGTACTGCACAGATGACCACTTGAAGATCATCAGTTACAGGTAAGCAACCTGTTTACGCCTGCTCCTTGGGAGGAAAGCGATGGCAAACCTAAACAGCATGATAAAAAGCAGAGACATCACCCTGCCAACAAAAGTCCGCATGGTCAAAGCAATGGTATTCCCAGTAGTAATGTATGGCTGTGAGAGTTGGACTATAAGGAAGGCCGAGCGCCGAAGAATAGATTCTTTTGAACTATGGTGCTGGAGAAGACTCTTGAGAGTCCCTTGGACTGCAAGGAGATCAAATCATTCAATCCTAAAAGAAATCAACCCTGACTGTTCCCTGGAAGGCCAGATCCTGAAGCTGAAGCTCAAATACTTTGGCCACCAAATGAGAAGGGAGCATTCACTGGAGAAGACCCTGATGCTGGGAAAGATTGAAGGTCAAAGAAGAAGGGGACGGCAAAGGATGAGATGGTTAGACAGTGTCATCGATGCAACGAACATGAAATTGAGCAAACTTCAGCGGTCAGTGGAAGACAGGAGGGCCTGGCGTGATCTGGTCCATGGGGTCGCGAAGAGTCGGACTCGACTGTGCGACTGAACAACAACAACTGCCTTTACATAAACACAATCTGTCATTGGAACCTATTCAAAGTGGAGCATACAATTTTTCCCCTCAAGACCAAATACTTCTTTTTTCAGATTTACTTAAATCAGTAAAATGAGCTTATTGCAGTGATAAATGCATAGCTGCAAGAAACTTGGCTGTTTAATTGCATTGTACAGTGGCTATCCCTGTGATCTTTCTATGTGGTCAGAAGGCTCTGTATTGATGTCAGAGAAAAATTGTTAAATATTATTACTTATATAGATTTCTTGTGTTAACTGCTTTAGTCATCTTGAATATCTGGAGACAACATAGAGTATTAATGAATTTAAGAGTTTTCTGCACAAGCAGTTAACAACTGGTGATAAAACTATAGATTAGTATATAAGTCCACAACTTCAACCACTTAACTAAAAAAATGTCAGACTCCTTGCTACCAGCAAGCAGTGCTTCTGCTTCACACATACCCTAAGTTTGCAGAAATTCAGTATGCTTTTTATTGACATATCCAATTGTAATATATTCTGAAGGTCAGCATGTGAAATGCAATACTGTTTTGTCAGAATATACAGCTAAAAGGAAGAGTCCTACTATGCAGAAAAGATGGTCTGTACCTCAAAACTGTGAGAAGTGTAAGAAGAAGAAAAAACTGTAAACCATTCACTTTTGTTTAGATAAACTACATCCTTTCAAATCTCTGTGGTTTCCAAAGATAAATATTAGAGAATTTGTAAGGTATCAGTTGCTGCTGCAGGCCTTGACAATCATAGCCAGGGGTCATTTCCAAGAAAAAGAGGTACAGGAGCTCATTTGCATAACTCATTTGCATATGCTACACCCCCTGACAACCGGTAGGCATGTTTAAAATGAGTTATGCAAATGAGTTTAAATCCCCCCCCCCCAGTTTCTCTGAAAAAGCAGAGAGGCTGGGGGGAAAGGGACCATGTCTGCTTCCCTGCGTGCCACGTTGGCAGGCAGCTCTCCATGGCACACTGGCTGGAGACGTGGAGAGCAGGGAAACAGAAATGCTGGGCTTCCCCACCTGACCTTCTCCAATGTCGGGCAGGAAACCCAGTGATTTAAATCCCCCCCCCCAGTTTCTCTGCAAAAGCAGAGATGCTGGGGGGAAAGGGGCCATGTCTGCTTCCCTTCGCTCCACATCTCCAGCCAGCCCAGGCGCTCCAGCAGGAAATGACCCCTGATCATAGCTATGATGTGTCTCATTCCAATGAAGGCGTAACCGGCTTCCTTTCAGTCACAGATGTGACTTCCCTCATTGGAGGTGAAACAGGTCTATTTCCACCACATAAATTAGGCAGAAAACTGTATTCACTTTTCGCCTTCTGTCTCCCAGTCTTGAAGTCGTGGAAACTTGCCTTTTTATTTAAAATGAAGTCTGAGAATATTTGTTAGCTAACTAGCCTGATACCCATGCTTCGCTATGATATTTATGTTCCGTATATCCAGTTATAATACTGATGATGTGAAATATGAAATGTAACATTTGGTGTAGGAATTCTAATGGAGAAGATTGTAATGTAAGAAATGAAATGAGACATATGTACTTTTTTCCCTCTCTACTGAAGGACCTCTCTCTAGACCACATTGGTGGTTCTGCCCTCAGGTGCTAGGACCACCATGCTGCTTGGTGGAGCAGGCCACATAGAACTGTCCATTTAAGAAGCAGTCGTCTGTTAAGTCAACTCCTGCCACCTTCCACGAAAGTGATGGCCTCTCTACTTGTGTTCCTAGATTGTTTTGCTCATATGGAGACTGTGTTGTTCTGAGCACCTCAGGGTGATCTCGCTGGCACTTGGTCTGTGCAGCTCAGTGCACTGCAGGAGTACTATGTGCAAATGTCTTTGCTGCATTCCTAAATTACCTCCTCCTTGTGGCATTGGTGTATCTGGCTTGACGTTTGCCAGGAGCTTTCTTGGCGGCAGTAAGACGTGAGAGGTATGAGGGGGAGTTGGTGTGAGGGAGTGGTGATGTGATGGACATTTCTTCAGGTTCATGAGGGAGGAATGCACTGAAATGGCTCCTAGAAATGTCCTTTACTATCTCCCCATAAACATTCATACCCTGGCCCTGCTTCTACACCTGACAGATACTGGCCTGTCTGGTGTTGGGGGGGATTGTATTTAAAGGCATCGGGGAGGCTGGGCCAGCAGCAGTGCTAAGGCAATCCTGCTGAGCAAACCTCCCCAGCGGCTGTAAGCATCCCATCTCCTCTCCTACACCTGACAGGCAGCTGCCTGTCCAGGGTAGGTCAGGGAGGGGAGGCTGGCAGGATCACTAAGGCATTACTGCTGGAGCAGGCTCCCTCATGGCTTTAAGCACCCTGCAACCACTGCTGTACCTGACAGACAACTGCCTGTTAGGTGTAGGAGGTGGGAGAGTGTGTTGGAAGCCATCAGAGAGACTGGGCCAGCAGCATCACTAAGGTGATCCTGCTGGGGAGGCGTCCCTGTTGGATTAAAGTACCCTGGTCCTGCTCCTACAACTGACAGACACCGGCCTGTCTGGTGTTGGGGGGGATTGTATTTAAAGGCATCAGGGAGGCTGGGCCAGCAGCAGTGCTAAGGCAATCCTGCTGAGCAAACCTCCCTGGTGGCTGTAAGCATCCCACATTCTCTCCTACATCTGACAGGCAGCTGCCTATCTAGTGTAGGAGGGGGAGGGGGAAGAGTATTAGAAGCCATTGTGGAGGTGGGGCTGCACCTGACAGACAACCGCCTGTTAGGTGTAGGAGTTGTGGGAGGGTGTTGGAAGCCATCAGAGAGCCTGGGCCAGGAGCTTTGCTTCACCTCACAGGTGGTTGTTTGCCACTCCTGATTTCCTCAACTGTCATTAGCTCTCTGCAGTCCCCTGTAACTGGTTTGTTTGTTTGTTTTTACCTCAGAACACTGAGCTATGCAGCTGACCAATCAGAGAGTGGGGGGGTGCAGGGAGGCAGCTGTCTGGCAGCCGCATAGGAATCAATGGGGGAGCACATTTTACCCCTTTTGATCCACTTAGGAGTTGAATTTCTAAAAATCCCTTCTTAGTGAGCACCTATGCCATGGTAGGAGCACTCTCCCCGAATTTGGTGTCTCTAGGTCCACCGGTTTGGCCTGGGCGCTGATTTTACGGCAAGGGGGACTTTCTTTTATATATATATATAGGTGGGCCAAATGGATACTGGGTTAAATATGGTCAACTGTAGTATATGGCAACACATATTGCAGTATACCTCTGCTCTGCAGTGCAATATGAGAGGTTGCATAGGCTGCGTATGCTAGGATATTACCCTCTCAGCAGTAAATGTTGTGACTGCAGTGACAGCTCTCCCTGACCCATCTTCCCGGGTATGGGGGAAAAAAAGGATGAGAATGATCTTGAAAACTGAAAGAGCATGCTGATGTGTAAACTACAGGGTATGATTCCTATTATGTATATTCATGTCAGTATCTTGCACTTTTTAAACTTCAGCCTTTAACGTTTCAGATTCAAAAATTTTGTGTAATTAGGTGGTAATCAGGAAATTATTGAAAAGAAAAAATGAAAAATGACATTACATATTGCTCAAATTTCTTTTATTTGAGACTGCTAAAGCTGTTCAACTGTTGCTCATTTACCTCTGAATTTTTGAATGAACTCTCAGTCCAACATAAGATGTATGAGAATTACCATTTGTACCACTTATCATATGTCAGCAATTATAATGCTGTTTCTAAGAGGGATGCAAAATGCCACATATTTATACATTCTGAATTTGGCTTCTGTTATGTTTTTCAGAATATGGTTTTTGCAGAACATTATGTATTCAGATTTGGCTGAGATTCCGGTTTAGTTTGTCAGCCTGTTTGGTGGGTTACTTTCTGCATATTCAAATGTCTCAGTATAATACAATTATATGAAATGATGTGCATGTTTCTATACAGCTCAGCAAGATTCTTAGGGCCAAACTAGCCATTACTGTGGTCATGGATCAGATCAGTGACCATTAACACCATTTTCAAGAGGAATTTAGCCATCACAAAGCTTGCTGCTGCACTGTCTCTAATCTGGGAGAACTGGGTTTGATTCCCTACGTCTCCACTTGCAGCTGCTGGATGACCTTGGGCAAGCCATAGTTCTGTCAGTGGTGTTCTTGAAAAGAGCAGTTTCTGTCAGAGCTCTCTCAGCCCCACTTACCTCACAGGGTGTCTGTTGTGGGGAGGGGAAGAGAAAGGAGTTTGTAAGCTGCCCTGAGACTCCTTTGGGTAGTGAAGGGCAGGGTATACATCCAATCTCCTCCCCCCTCCTCCTCCTCCTCTTCTTTTCCTTCTTCTTCTTCTATTGTGCATGCTACTCCTGAGTATTGCACTCCTTTGTATCCTTATAAACTGTATAGTTATATACTAATTTTTCTCTCATATTTTTAGTTTTAAAGATTTTCCCTTACAGAATCCATGCTGATTCTTCCTCAATAGCTTTTGTTCATCAATATGCCTACTTTCTATCTTTAATAATGGATTCCACCAACTTTCCCAGATCTCCTCTGGAACCCGTTTAAAGATGGAGATTACATTAGGTACCTTCCAGTTCTCTGGAATGGAGGCAGATTTTAGTGATAGATGGCATGTTTTTGTCAGGAGATCCACAAGTTCACATTTGTGTTCTTTCAGAACTCTTGGATGTATGTCATATAGGCCTGGTGATTTGTCATTTTTTAATTTTTCCATCAGTCATAGGACCTTCTCTCTCATCACCTCAATCCAACTCAGGTCTTTCAGCAACCCTCCTGAAGTTGGTGGTTTAAGTTTGCTAGGCACTGGTATGCTTTTTGGAACAAGTAGTAACTGTACAAAAGCGATGACCTTCACTTGTTGTAAAAAGAAACCAGGCTGCTAGTGCTTAAAATAAAAATAGTGGCAGAGCAGTTTTTAAACTGTATTCTTTGGGAAAGCTGACAGGAAATGAAATGTCTCTGATTTGGGATGGATCATCTCTAAGAGATTATTTGGGATGGATCATCTCTAAGAGATGATGTTACTGTTCTAGAAGGAAATGGATTAGGACTGGCCAATGAGAGGATGACAAACAATATTGACTGCCTGGGCATGAACCAGAAAATTCCAGTTCAGTACTGGGTGTGCCTGAACTGAGGAAAAAATGACCAAATGGAACCAGCCAGACTGCCTTTCTAAGAGAAGTGTGTGGGGGGAATGCCGGGGAGAGCAAGAGGGGTCACTGAAATGACTTGCATCCATAACAGTGGGGCTGGTGCACCCATCTGCTGTTAGACTGAAACAGAGGTAAGCCATTTCAACAATCCCTTTGACTTCCCCGGCTTCCAAGTGGGAGGGAGTGAAACACGGGTTTAATGACTCGCAGGCATTTAAGTCTAACAGCTGTGTGGGCCATTAAGCCCCTGTGTTTCACTCCCCCCTGCTTCCAAGCACCTGTCAGCTGTTAGGTGCAAGCCATTTCAGTGATCCCTTTCGCTCCACCCTCACTAAGTTTAAATGGCTCCAAGCCATTAAACTCCTCCATTTTGCTCCCCCCTCACTTGGAAGCAGAGGGGGGTGAAAGGGATCACTGAAATGGCTTGCATCTATTTCAGCCTAACAGCTGATGGGTGCACCAGCCACACTGTTAGTCTGAAGTGGATGGAAGCCATTTCAGTGATCCCTCTTGCTCCCCCCACGAGCCGTAAGAACTTCCAAAAATCCACGTGGAGGGTTGTGGGGGGGGGGGATGCATGAACCTTGGTTAGTAAACCATGACCCCAGTGATTTTGCCAATGAATTTAAAGCTGTGGGCAGGTTCACAGGAGGCCACAGGAAGAAGGTTGCAGGCCTAACATCTCTGGGGAATTATAGATGTTTATATGCAAATGTTAGCAATGTCCGAGGTAGAATGGGGGAGCTGGAATGCTTAGTGTCAGAAGAGAACATAGACTTTGTGGGCATTTCAGAAACTTGGTGGGATGAGGATAATCAGTGGGATATAGTGATTCCTGGATATAAATTATATCAGAAGGATAGGGAAGGAAGGGTTGGAAGTGGAGTGGCTCTGTATGTCAGAGTGGGTATGCAGTCCAATGAAACTAAGAAATCTAGGAGAAATAGATTTGCTTACAGAAACACTGTGAGTGGAAGCTTAACTCTGGGGGTTTGTTACGGCCCACCAGATCAAAGGTTAGAGAATAATTTAAAAACATCAAAATAATTAAGTAAGAACTAATTGATTTTAACTACCTACACATTTTGGGTCAATATATATTCAAGTCAGGACAAAGAGATTGGGTTTCTAAATACTCAGTGCCTGTGCCATGGAGCAGGTGGTCACAGAACCTACTGGGGGGAGATGATCCTGGACTTGGCCCTAAGTAGTGCTCAGGACCTGGTGAGAGATGTAAACATGATGGCACCAGTTGGGAACAGCAGCCATAACACCATTAAATTTAGTATTTATGTAAATAGGGAGGTGCCCCAGAAGACCAATGCAACCACATTTAACTTTAGAAGGAGTTTCTCCTCTCAAAAGAGGGAGTTTGTGAAGAAGAAAATAAAAGAAATGAAAGAGGTAAATAAAAGGGAACACAGGCTTTGGGAAATAAAATGCAAGTCGGTGATCAGACAGGCAAAAAGGGACTATAAGGAACATATTACAAAAGACATAAAGACCCAAAATAATAATAAAAATCTTCAAACATATTAGAAGCAGAAAACTAGTCAGGGAGGATTATAGGGAAATGGCAGAGAAGCTGAATGCATTTTTTTGCCTCTGTCTTCACTGTGGAAGATGGGAGGTGCTTGCCCAATCCAGAACTGTCCATTTCAGGAAGGGTGCTAAAAGACCTGAAATGAGGTGACAAGAGAGGAGGTCCTACAACTGATGGACAGATTTAAAACTGACAAATCACCAAGTCCAGATGGCATACATCCAAGAGTTCTGAAAGAACTCAGATGTAACTAATGTAATCCCTATCTTTTTTTTTTCTTTGCAAAAAAAGGTTCCAGAGGAGATCTGGGAAATTACAGCCAAGTCAGTATAATGTCAATACCAAGTAAGTTGGTGGAATCTGTTATTGAAGATGGAATTAGTAGGCACATCAATGAACAAAAGCTATTGAGGAAGAATCAGCATGGATTCTGTAAGGGAAGATCTTCTCTCACTAGCCTTTATAGTTCTTTGAGGGGGTGAACAAACATGTGGACAAGGGTGACCCAGTAGATCAGGGGTGTCGAACTCATTTGTTATGAGGGCTGGATCTGACATAAATGAGACCTTGTTGGGCTGGGCCATGTGTCATAAAATGTAATGTAGGTAGTGGGGATATAAACTTTATAAAGGACACAGACAAACAATAAAAGATTTTTTAAATTTTAAATAAAATGTGCTTGAAACACTAGTACTCTTGCATATTTTTGTCTATTTAACTGTCTCTGATAACTGACACCTCTTGCTCTGAATTATTGCATCAAAATGTCTGTGCTGTATGCTGTTCAGGTGTGTATCTGTAAGCTGCAAAACTACTTTTGATTTATTGATATTCATTACAGAAATCTCATGCTCAGTGTTCTGAACCAAGGACCCAGGGAAAAACATGAAATGCGAGCTTTTGTACATAAATTGCTTCATGTACTAGTCAATAACATGAAAAGGCATCCTGACACAGACTGAGGGCTGATTTTTTTTGTCTACAAAACTATACCCTTCCCCAGAGAAATAACTACAACTTCCTACAAAGGAAATGTGCTGGGTGAACTTGGTCTGGACATACACTCTCATACTAATCCACCTCGCTGGCTTGTTGTTATTCCTTCTCTAAAACAGCTCACATTGCTTTCTTACTGAGAAAGACTGGATCATTGGGGCATGAATACAGTGAAAACGAGGAGGGAACCCAGTTGCCCCCAGGAGAGCCCTGGCATAAGGAGCCCAACAAAACACACACACACACTGTAGCAAGGCAGACAAAAGCTCATACCTTGAACAAAACTTTGTTGGTCTTAAAGGTGTTTGTTATTTCTCTTGTGTGATTGAGGTAGCCCAGCAAAGCTCCCTTGAGGGAGGAGCCCCAGCCAGTGGAAGGAAAGAAAGGCTTCCCTTTGTCTCCTGTATATGATTGAGGCAGCCTGGCCAGGAAGTGAGCTCTGACTCATTCCCTCCCTCCCCCTGGGAGAAGGGGGAGGAGCCTCAGCCAGTGCTTTACCAGACTCTTTCAATTGCACAGGAGAGGCTTGCCTATCTATCTTTCCTGTGCGATTGAGAAAGTCTGGTAAAGCAAGCTGCAATGTGGTGGCAGCAGCAGAACTAGAGGAGGAAGCAAGAAACAGACAGGACTTTGTGGGCTGGATTGAAGCCCTTGAGTGCCTGATCCAGCCCATGGGTTGCATCTTTGACACCCCTGCAGTAGATGTTGTTTACCTAGACTTCCAGAAAGCTTTTGATAAAGTTCCTCAACAAAGGCTCCCAAGTAAAGTCAAGGGATAAAAGGACAAGCCCTCTTGTGGGTTAAAAATTGTTTAACAGAGAGTGAGTATAGATGGGCAGTTTTCACAGTGGAAGGTGATAAGCAGTGGGTTAATAATAGGTCTGGTGCTTTTTAACTTGTTCCTTAATGATTTGGAGTTGGAAGTAAGCAGTGAAGTGGTTTGTTTGCAGATTACACTAAGTTGTTCAGGGAAGGAGGACCAGGGAGGACTGTGAGATGCTCCAGAGGGATCTGTTGAGGCTGGAAGAGTCGGTGTCAACATGGCAAATGATATTCAACATGGCCAAGTGCAAAGTAATGCACACTGGAGCAAAAAAAATCATAAACATACATTGGTGAGTTCTGAACTGGTGGTAGCTGACCAGGAGAGAGGCCCTGGAGTCATAGCAGATAACTCACTGTGGACTCAGTGTACAACTGCTATAGAAAAGGCAAATGCTATGTTTGGTGTAGTGATTAAGAGCAGTGGACTCTAATCTGAAGAACCAGGTTTGATTCCCAAGTCCTCCACGTGCAGCTGCTGGGTGACCTTGGGTCAGTCAAAGTTCTCTCAGAGCTGTTCTCTCAAGAGCAGTTCTTTCAGAGCTCTCTCAGTCCCACCTACCTCACATGATGTCTGCTGTGGGGTGAGGAAGGGAAGGAGAGTGTAAGCCGCTCTGAGGTATAAATTGATTCTCCTCCTTCTCCTCCTTCTTGGAAGAGGATTGAAAACAAATCAGCCAGTATCCTAATGCCCCTGTATTAATCTATGGTGCGGCTTCATTTGGAATTATGTTCTGGTCAACGTATCTTAAAAAAATATATTATAGCATTGGAAACGGTGCAGGAAAGGGCAACTAAAATGATTACGGGGATGGAACATCTTCCCTATAAAGAAAGGTTAAAGAGGTTTTCAGCGTGTTAGGCTGAAATAAATGCAAGCCAACTGAGGATGCATTTAAGTGCCTCGTCCATTCACTCGTTGAGTTGTGCCACTGCAGCTGCACAACTCAGCAAGTCAACTGAGAAAGCCTTTAACTGCCTTGTCAGTTTGCTTGAGAGTCACGTGGTGCAGCTTGCAAAAGAGTCTCTTTTATATGCCTTCTCCAAGCCCACCTCTGGCACCAGCATGTCTACCAACACAAACCACAGAAACCCAACCGTAAGGTTCATGTGACTCGTGAGAGTGGGATGGCATGAACCAAGGTTCTCAAACTATCAACCAGGGCTGGTTCATCACGGATTTCAGTTCATAAACAGATTTTATTAACGGCCCACAGCCAGTATATAAATAAATATTACAACAATCATGCATAAGAAAGACAATAAAACAATAGCATAATTAAAAATATTCAAAAATTGAATGCACAAATTTAAAACTCTGATAGGACGGTTATGCATATCAAGTTCCCACTATTCCTTTAGTTCCCACTATGTTCCTTTAGAAATAGATGGAACATAATTTTATTGCTTGAGCACAAAATTTTGCTATTTTCTTAGTATTCACCATGTTCTCACCAGAAAGAAACTTACTGACAATCTCTTCCTCGGAGATTTTGGGGCCTTTTGGTAATATCAGCGAAACAAAGGTCAGGTGAATTTCATTGTATATTAAGCAGTGAAGTAAGACATATGTTGTCTCTCTCGCATCAGTGTTACAAGGACATACTCCCTCAGCTTGAAGGATTTTATTATATCTACCCTCAACAACTGCTGATGGCAATACTGCTAGCCTTGCAAGAGAGAAGGATCTTCTTTGGTTAGCATTTTCCAGGCTATGTAAGTAAGAGGCCAGTTGGAGAAGATAATGCCTTTGAGGGGCAACAATGAAATTTGGTGCTTTGGAAATGTCAGACTGGCATTCTGTGTCTTCCACTCTCTGCCTGAGTAGCTGGCTAGCTGTATCATAACCCAGATGAAGAGATTAATCAGGAGAAAATCCAACCTGAGCTAATTTTGTATGGACTGCTTTAAGCCAGCTTGATTGAAAATCGTCCGGCAAAATTAATGAAGCAAGACCACAAGAGTTTTTATTTATCTTAAACCAAAGGTTTAATGAAGATAGAGTTATTCTGGCAGTTATTTTCACCATTCCTGTTTCTAATCAAATCATGGAGTTTGAGACAGAGTTTGGGACCCATAATACTGCTCTTAGAAATTTAGATTGAATCTGTTCTAATGGAAAAAAGTGAGACTCAGAAGGGCCTCAAAAGGTTCCATATAGCAATTGAGGTATAATTTTAAGTTTGAAAAGTTTGAGGGCAGCTGGAACAAAATTCCCCCCCCCCCTTAGACCTAAAGAACTTAGAACTGTCTTTTCTCCTTTGTCCGCCACATAATTACTATGGTCCATCCAAGCACCAGAGCCTTGTACCACCATTCCCAGATACCTAAAGGAAGAGACTTGTGACAGACATTTTCCATTCATTAACCAGTGTCTCAATTTACGGGACTTATTAAAGGACATTACCTTGGTTTTATCATAATTGATTACAAGCTGCTGTTCATTACAATATGTAGCAAAGCTACATAGAGCGCTTTTTAGCCCCACTGAAGTTCTTGAGAGAAGAACGGCATCGTCCAGATAAAGCAGTACTAAAATATGTTTATGAGCCAATATAGGAGGATGATGTCTACTTACATTAAACAGCTTTACCACATCATTTATATAAAGAATGAAGAGTAAAGGGGCAAGGAGACATCCCTGTCTAACCCCCTTCCAGGTGGTAATGGGTTCTGTGAGATGGCCTTGCTTATTATATTTAACTCTTAAGGAGGTATGCTAATATAAAGCTCGAATTAAGAAAAGGAGCCTTTTATCAGTAGAGGATGATTCCAATTTTTCCCACAGCTTGACCCTAGAAATAGAGTCAAAAGCAGCCCTAAGATCCACAAAGGCCGCATATAAGGAGGAGTTCCCTTTGTTACCATACTTTTCAACAAAATGCTGAAGGACCAAAAAATGGTCTAATATGGATATACCCTCCATAAAGCCAGCTTGTTTCAGTGGAATGATATCATTATTGGCTAACCAATTTCGCAATTTGTCTAGGAGATGACTAGCATACAATTTATTGGTTAGAGGCAATGGGCTGATGGGTCTATAATTGGAAGGATCCGCTGGTTTACCTTTCTTATAAAGTGGAACAATCAATGCTGTCTCCCAACTTTTGGGAACACGACCTGTAGCATCAATATAAGTAAAAAAGGGGGCCAAGAAAGAGGCCCACTAGTCCTCATTTTCTTTCAAGAGTTCAGCTGGTATGCCGTCTATTCCAGGAGCTTTATTCCTTTTGAGGCAGTGTATGTGTGACTTAATTTCCTAATCTGAAACCGGAGGCCAAGTCAGCAAAGTAGCTAAAGAAGTAGTATTACAGAGCACGTGGCAGTCATCATAAAGACTCTGAAAATAAGTGATCCAGAAGTCTGGAGGCAATTGTGGATTCAAAGCTACTTTTTTTTATTTTACCTGACATGATTCACCAAAAAGTTGATGTATTTTTCTCTTTAGTGGCTTGGATGAGAAGTGCCCATTGATCTCTAGAATACTCTATTTTGGCTTTCCAAATCTGTGTTTTGTAAAGTCTCTTTTGAGTGAGAAGATACTCATAGTTATTCTTGCACTCATCAGGCCTTGAGCAGATATACCTACTATACGCTGTAGCCAGAAGGGATTTAGTCTTAACACAAGATTTGGTAAATCAGGGTTTAGAAATCTTAGAGTGTTTGAAACCTAGCTTTCTGTGAGAACTTAACAGAGTGCTTCTAAGCTTCTGGAACACTTTATCATACTCCAGCAAAGGGTCTTGTGGAAAGATTGGATTAGACAGAGACGTACAAAGACAAGAAAGAAGCTCAGGTGACAACTGCTCCTTCAGTCTGAGGCTTAGTTGAGTAAACCATTTAGGATGGCGTAACAGCATATCAGAGTTTCAGGGTTCAGCCACTAAAGACAGCGAAGAATAATCTTTTATGGAACGTATTTCAGCCATAAGGGAAATAGGAAAATGATCTGCTTCCAGGTATGGGATCACCTGAAACTTAAAAACCTTTTCCCTGAGCAGAGGGCATGCCATCATATAATCTAAAGTGCTGGCCTTGATTCCGGAAATAAATGTATACATGCCAGGGTAATCCCCAGAGACAGAACCATTTAACACAAAAAGTCCTAACCTATATGCAGCCTTAATCAAACATAGGCCTGCAAAATGAGAGTGTTGATCTTTAAAAACCCTTGGAAAAGAGATCTCATGATTCATTTTAATCTTACCCAAAATATAGTTGTATTCTCTATATGGGCATCATCAGAGCCCAATCTGGCATTTAGATCTCCCAGTAATAAAATCATGGCTTTTGGGTGGTCAGAAATTAGGGAAGCTACATACTATTCAAGCAGGTCCCAAGTTTCCTCAATATCAGATTTTCTAGTTTGAGGCGGTAGATAAGCATTTATAATGATCAAACTGCTGCCCTCCCATGTCATGTACACTGCCATCGCTAGTTGGAATAATGAAGGGTTTTCTACACATTTAATCTTCAGTCCCAATAATATGAATAAAGCCAAGCCCCCTTAAATATCCCAGGACCCTTTGAAGGAGATGCCTCTACTTTGAAGGCAAAGTAACCATCAATGGACAAGACTGAAGCTGATGTTTCTTGTACTGCTATGACATCATATTTCCATTGGGTCAGGGGGATTTCAGTATGATGCGACAGGCACTGAAACCAGCCAGCAATATTCCAAGAGAGGATCTTCAGTTGAGAGGAAGAGTCCATTGGAGTCGTAATGCAGTCAGGGCCTATCCTTGTTTTGACAAGACTGTGGAGGGCTGCCCAGAGCACTGATGAAAGAGGGAATTGCAGGCTGGGAAAAATTTTGATTGACGTATAATGAGGCAGAAGTATCAGACACCTCTATGTCTTCTTTTATTACATTGAATGCTGGATTCTCTGAGGAAATGACAAGGTTTGACTTCATACTGTCTTTCTTTACAATAATTGTAGGTTCAATGGGAATTTTATTATCTGTTAAATTATTTGAAAAGTCCATTAAATCATCCATTGGCATAGAGGTGCCTGAGGAGCACGCAGAATGGGGCAGTTGTTGCATATTTTTAAGTGTACAGACCATTTGTTCTAGTCTGAATATTATTGAAATCTGTTCTTGATCTGGAAGTTTTCCTAAGGAAGCTAGGAGCTTATTCTCAACCTCTTCGTTGGTCCTTTCATCATCAAGTGACTCTTTGCCACTAGCATATAGGCTGTTGGAGGCGCTTGTTTGATCTGTTAAAATTGGTTGGGACTGTTGTTCCTGGAATTGATTAAGCACTGTTCTGGACTCCTTGGTCTGGGATGCTAAAGGGCTGCCTCTTTGTGCCCATCCCTAATCCCTATTTACATAGTTGACTCTGTGGCCTTGGATTTGACACAAATGAAAGAATCCAATGAACTATTTGGATTCAACATCTTTTGTGTTTCTAGATCTTTTAAAAGATCTTCACCATCAGACACTCAGGCAATCAGTCATATGCTGACAATTGCACATATGCAAACCAGCAGTTATCATATCCAGCCGTCTGCTCTCCAGGGAGATATTGATTCTGATTCTGTTTTGAGAGTTTTCCAAAGATACCTTAACAACTTTTCTTTTTTATGCTGCAAGTGATCTGTGTGCATGGGACAAATATGTAGAGCTGGACAGCACAATCCTTTCAATGTTATCGACATGCTTGTAAAACCTCAAGCTCAGGAGGCTAGTTTAAAAGAAGCATTGATTTTTTCCTGGAAGGTTATTGAAGTCTTAAATGCTTAACTACACTCTTTCCATTCAATTATATTGAAATAACCAGGCTTAACAATTAGCCAAGTTGGTATTATTAGCTGTTGAGAAAGATTTACACTGAATTCACTGCACTGCCCTTCACAAAACATCAGTAATGATTTTTGTTGCATATCTATACTGTTAAAGGTATGCTTGTTAATTAGATACCTTAACTAAAACTGCTTTAGAGGATTCTGCCCAATTAATGCAATTGCCAGAATGCACCCTTGGAAGTAACAAACAGGCCCCCCTCCAATACATTTTATTTTCCGGAGGAGTACCAGTAACGGTCCCAGTCACCATGGTTCCCGTTACCATGGTTCCTGTCACAACGGTTCCAGTAACCACGGTACCCGTTACCATGACTCCGGCCACCACGGTTCCCGCTACGATGGAGCCTGTCATGACGGTGGGACCACTAACCCCGCTGTCCTTGATTGTAGGGGCCCCAGCATCGACTGCTTCCCTACTGGTCTACAGCCCGGCGGGGACCACACCAAGGGATAGTGCCACGATCCCACACACCCAGTATTCCTTCATCCCCTCCCAGTGGGACAGATGGGTCACCCAGCGGAAGCCGTGAGACTGGACCAAGAACCTGAGGGACTCGACCCAGACCACTTGGACGTTGCCGGGGAGTCAGAGTCAGGATAGCCTGCTTGATCCCTGCCCGAGCTTTGGAATAACACTGGGCCGGACCCCCCAGGGTCCTGTGCGGCCCAGCCCTAGCAAGGACACTGATACCCGAATTGACACGTTGGAGGAGCTTTGCCGCAGGATTATGCGGGACATGGGACATCTGTTGCAGAATCTACCAAATATGATGGATCAGGCGATCTGGACCCACATGGCAGGACAGCCCGCGCCCCCGGCGCAGGTGCCCATCCCAGCCCCAGCACCTGGGCCGGGTCTGGGACCTGGGCCAATCCAGCTGGGCCAGCCGGTGCTGGGCCTGCCGCCCCTGGGCCAACCACCCCCAGGCCAGCCGGTGCCAGGCCAGCCACCCCTGGGTCAGCTGCAACCAGGGGTACCTCTGCCGAGTGCGCCGCCAGTATTACCATTCCCTTACCGCCGCCGCCCCATCCGGGGCCGGGGCCCCTACCAGCTCCAGGGCTAGCTCCCCCACCGGTGCTACTGCCTCCCCAGATAATGCCCTGGCCAAAAGATCTACTGGATATAACGTTCGATGGAGATCCCAAGAATCTCTCCTTTTTTATCTTGCAAGTTGGGAAGTTCATCCAGCGCTGGGGCCACCTCTTCCAGGATGAAGAGCAGCAGGTGCACTTTATCGCTTCCTGACTGCGGGGAGTAGCTACTAGCCGGTATGTGTCGTTACATAACCTAGAGGCTGTGGAATTAGGGAGTGTGGATTCCTTCATGTGGGCCCTGAGAACCCGTTTTGAAGACCCGACTGCGACACAAAAGGCCGAGGCTTTCCTGCGTACCTTCAAACAAGGGCGGCTCATGGTTAGAGAGTACTCCACAGAACTTCAAAGGCATGCAGCCAAGATCCGAGATTGGACTGACCCTGTTCTAGCGCAGCAATATAGGCTGAGACTCTCGGTGGACATCCGCAACAATGTCCTGAGTTCCAAGGAGCCAAGAACCCTGCAGGGGTGGATGGAAGAAGCGGAAAGGGCTGAAAGCCGACTGCGCACCATGAAGCTGGATATCTCATTGAGTACTGGTCGCCCCCACGTTCCTCCCCACCCGAAGGCCAAGCAAACCCCACCGGGCCCCACCGTTCGGGACCAATGCATGAAGCAGGGGCTCTGCCTCAAATGTGGGGACAAGGGTCATTTCGCCACCTCCTGTCCCAGGGAAGACAGCAGGAAGGTCTCGCCCTGAGACGAGGACAAGCGTCACACGGGAACCTCAGTGAGAAGGGGCATGGCTAAACCACGGAACCCTCAGGCCCTGCACACCCTCCCTCCACACCCCAATTCAGATTGCATGATTGAACTGCTCCCAGGTCACAAAATGCCCAAAGGGAAGATTTATGCCATGAGTCCTGCTGAGAAGGAAGAATTGCGGAAGTTTATTGACAAGAACCTAGCCCGTAATTTCATCCGGCCAGCCTCCTCACCGTTTGCTGCACAAGTGTTCTTTTGTAAAAAGACAGATGGAGGTCTCAGGCTTTGTACGGACTATCGAGGGCTGAATGCAGTTTCAGCAACGAATGCGTACCCCATGCCCCTGATCAAGGATCTCCTTGCGGAGGTAGCACAAGGCAAGGTCTTCTCCAAGCTAGATTTGAGGGATGCTTATTTTCGCGTGCACATTCGGCAGGGAGACAAGTATAAGACTGTGTTTAACACTCCCTTAGGACAATTTGAATACCAGGTGATGCCATTCAGGCTCCAGGGGGCTCCAGGAATGTTCATGAACTTAATCAATGAAGTATTGCACCCCCACCTGTTTAAGGGTGTGGTTGTTTACTTGGATGACATTTTACTGTACTCACCTGATTTAGATTCACATGTTCAGCTGGTAAGGCAGATACTTTCAAAGCTCCTGGAGCATAAATTATTTGTCAAGCTGTCAAAGTGTGAGTTCCACCAAACCTGCATTGACTTTTTGGGGTACCGTATCTCACCCAGGGGTTTAGAGATGGAGCCGAAAAAGGTACAAGATGTACTGGACTGGGAACCCCCCAAAACCCGGTGGCAACTCCAAAGTTTCATTGGTTTTGCAAACTTTTACCACCAATTTTTGCCCCACTTTGCTCAAGTGAGCCTGCCGCTTACTGACCTCTTAAAAACTAAAGGGAAGGGGCCGGGAGCTCTGCAACCCGGAGCGAGGTTGGACTGGACCTCCAAATGTCAGGAGGCATTCGAGCAGCTAAAAAGGCTATTTACCACAGAACCGGTCTTAGCCCACCCTGATGAAACAAAAAAAATTGTGGTACAAGTTGATGCCTCCAACACAGCCATGGGGGGGGGGGCGATCCTGCATGAGGGCTCTGATCGGCAGCTACACCCACTAGCCTATGTCTCCCGTAAATTCAGTGAAATTGAGCGATTTTGGCCCGTGTGGGACAAGGAAGCAGCCGCGATCCGGTTGGCCTTAGCCACTTGGCGGCATTGGTTTGAAGGGGCCTGAGTCCCATTCGAGGTTTGGACTGATCACAAAAACCTCGAGGTCTTAAGAAAGCCCTGCAATCTTAATGCCAAGCAGTTCAGGTGGGCCAAATTCTTTTCAAAATTCCAGTTTACTCTTCACCATTTCCCTGGGCGCTCCAACCCCTAGCGGATGCCCTATCTCGCCTACCCCAACATGAGAGCAAGAGGGTGGAGGTCCACGAATCCTTCTTCACCCCCTCTCAACTAAGTGGAAGAGTGGTAACCCGTAAGCAAAGCCAGCTAGAGGTAACCCTGCCGACCCTGGGAGCCACGTGGGAAGAGTGATTAGCTAAAGCCATAACCGACATAGAAACACAAAGTTTGCAGGCACAGGGATCTTTAGAACGCCGTGCAAACAGGTGCTGGTACAGGGGTGAGAAACTATTCGTTCCAGAAGCGCTAAGGGGGGAGGTGTTACAGTTCATGGATCAAAGCCGGTGGGCCATTTTTGGTTTGTCAAGTCCCTACATCTGCTGCAGAGGAGTTTTTGGTGGCAGCAGATGCGAAAAGACTTGTCCACTTATGTGCAATCCTGCCCAACTTGCAGCCTGTGCAAGCCAAGGGTAGGTAAACCCCCTGAACTTTTACAACCGTTACCGACCCCCCACAGGCCTTGGGAAGTTATTTCAATGGATTTTATTTATTTATTTATTTATTTTATTTATTATGGGATTTATACCCCGCCCTCCCCGCAAAGCGGGCTCAGGGCGGCTCACAATTGATATAGATAACAAAGAACATATTTAAAATACACCAATTAAAACATATTATAATACAAGTCTAAAACCATTACAATACAAATAAAATGCAAGATGCAAGCGGTTGTTAACCATTGGCAATGTTTCGTCATAGTTGGAGAGCTGGTGGTCCCCAATGGCCCCAGCCTGGTAATAGATACTAGGTGTTCCTGCTCAGGCAGCTGCTCTGTTGTAACATTACGGGCTGGGCACTCCAATGGCGGCGGCCCCTAATTGAATGCCTGGCGGAAGAGCTCCGTCTTACAGGCCCTGCAGAACTGAGAGAGGTCCCGCAGGGCCCGGATCTCCTCCGGGAGCTCATTCCACCAGGTAGGGGCCGCCACCGAGAATGCCCCAGCTCTAGTGGCAGCTAGCCTGGACTCCCGTGGGCCAGGGAGAGTCAGACGATTTTGCGACCCCGACCATAGTGCTCTCTGGGGACTGTACGGGGAAAGGCGGTCCCGTAGATATGTTGGACCCCGGCCATATAGGGCTTTAAAGGTGAGAACCAGCACTTTGAAGCGGACTCGGTATGCTATTGGCAGCTAGTGCAGAGACCTTAGCGCGGGCCGAATGTGCTCCCTTCTGGGGAGGCCCAACAACAGCCTGGCTGCGGCGTTCTGCACCAGCTGCAGCTTCCGGATCCGCGACAGAGGCAGCCCCATGTAGAGAGCGTTACAGTAGTCCAGTCTCGAGGTGACCATTGCATGGATCACTGTGGCCAGGTCGGCCCGGTCGAGGAAGGGGACCAACTGCCTAATCAGCCTAAGATGATAGAAGGCCGACTTGGCTGTGGCCGCTACCTGGGCCTCCATAGTAAGAGAAGAATCCAGGAGGACCCCTAGGCTTCGAACCTCTGGCGTCGGGACCAATAAGGCCCCACCAAAGGCCGGGAGCGGAATTTTATTACTGACTTGCCCCCAAGTAGGCAAATTACAGTGATCTGGGTGGTGGAGGATTTGTTTTCCAAACAAGCTCATTTCATCCCGTTCCCGGGACTTCCAACGAGTAAATCACTGGCAAAAGCTTTCCTACAACATATCGTGAGATTGCATATGTTGCCAACTAAGATAGTCTCCAACTGCGGCATGCAATTCGTTTCTAAACTATGGACCAAATTAATGTCCTTAATGGGCATTGAATGGGGTCTGAGCAGCGCCTACCACCCCGAGACTGATGGCCGAACTGAATGCGTTAACCAGACCCTAGAACAATACCTACGCTGCTTCACAAATTTCCAACAGAATGATTGTGTTGATCTTCTCCCCCTGGCAGAGTTTGCATACAACAACTCGTGGCATTCCTCTACAGGGGTCTCCCCATTTAAAGCAGCATTGGGCTACGAGAGTCCCCCTCCACCATTCCTTAAGTCTACAGCAGGAACAGGGGGGGAGGCTGTAGACTGGTGTAAAAAGGTCAGTGCCTCTTGGCCACGCATCTGCGAGGCACTGGAGGCAGCAAAAGCTGCCTACAAAGCCCAGGCTGACAAGAAGAGGGTGGCGGGTTGGGATCTTCAGCCTGGAGATTTGGTCTATTTATCCACGAAAAATTTGCGTCTTCCCCAGCAGTCCAGAAAACTTTCCTGGAAGTACATTGGGCCTTTTAAGGTCTGCAGACGGATTAATAATGTGACTGTGGAACTTGACTTACCTAAGTCTCTTAAACACATTCATCCCACCTTTGGACACCCCCCGAACAGATGGCGCCCTGAGCCTCCAGTGCTGCCCCCCGTCATTGTCAATGGCAGTGAACACTATGAACTTACAGATATCCTTGATTCTAAGCTGGTGCAAGGTCATCTCCATTATTTGGTGGAATGGGTTCATTTTGGACCCCAGCATAGAGAGTGGGTGAAAGTGAATGATATTGATGCTCCCTACCTCCTTTGCAAATTCCATCGCAAGTTCCCGGTGAAACCGGGAGGTCCAAACTATGTCAACCCATGAGAATGTGTGGGGAGGGCTTTTAGGGGGGCAGAATGTCAGAATCCTGTCATGATTTATGTTGCAAGCCACATTGTATTCATTGTTTATTATTTTGTCCCTTGCGTCTGTGCTTGCGCTTAGTGTGCCAGCTGCAACTGTGGGAGAATGCCTCTTTGCTGCCTTTCGTTATCGTGTGGCCTTGGAGAGAAGGCTTGAGAGCGTTTCTCCGTCTGGGAAATTTTCCAGCTCTACGTGACTAGGAGGTGGGGGGGGGTAGTTCTCCTGGGTATTAAGTAACCCTCCCACTGGGAGTTTTCCCGCGTGCATGCTAAGAGTTCATTTGCTAGCCCTGCTTTGCATCATACTATATTACTGCCTAGCTGGCCCCCCTTGGCCATTCCTGACAATAGAAGTATTACTGTGGGCAACATGCTTGTATTCCAATAAAGCATTACTCTTGGAAGAAGAATGTCTGGACTTACTTGCTATTGTGCCTGACACTTGGGTGCATATCAACTGGCCCAGGGGATTTGTGCTCGTTCCATGCAGCCAGGTGCTTCTCAACTCTGTCCCTGTCAACCAGCAGCTGGGATGCTGTGCCTTGCCTACTATCATCTCTAGATGTACCTGTTCTCTTTTCAGGGAAAAAAACTGAGGCAAAATAGATATTAAGCTTTTCTGCTTTCTCTCTGTCCTCTGTCAGAGTTTTCCATTTTCACCGAACACTGGGCCCATTGCGTCTTTTATCTTGCATTGAACCAGGATTGAAGTGTCCCCCCCCCAGCGCTGCCACTGTTTAGAAGCCCTTTGATTTCCCTAAATTCTACACATTGCTGAAGCATTGCTGCAGGAAAAAAAAGACAAGCTGGCCAAACAGTAGGAATAATCCCTGCACCCATTGGACCAGCCTGTCTTGACAGTTTAACAATGCAATAATGTGACAAGTATATATGCAGTGCGTTTGTACCTGAGGCAAAAAAAAGTTGCTTAAATTGGGGAGTCAGACAATGCAGGAAAAGAGGGGGGAAAGTTTGGGTCTGAGCCTGGTAAGGGAATTCCACTGTGGAAAACTTGAAATACTGTGGGAATATAAAGGCATCAATGTGAGGGAAAGCGTGCTGCTGTGCCTAGCATCCCTCAGATACTCTTCTTTAGAGGTACGTCCTTGCCATAATTTCTTGAACTTTTTCTCCCTTAGCACATCACAGAGTTATCTGTTCATCCACATTGGCTTCTTGGATTCCCTACCATGTTTCCTTCTTGTTGGAATAGCAATGGCTTGAGCTTGCAAGAGCTCTTGTTTTAGGAGAACCCACCTTTCACTTGCTCCTTTCCCTTCCAGCAGTCTTGCCCATTGAAATCTAACTTACACATGTGGCTATGAACTTCCTTGGTTCCCCACAGCAAAAGGAATTCTAGTATAGTCACTTCCCCCAAAAGTCTCCACTATCTTTACCCCATCTATTACCTGTTGGTCAATATGAAGTCAAGTATGGCTGAGCCCCTCATGGCTTCCTCCACCATTTGATGAAGGAAACTGTTGTTCAGGCAGATCAGGAATGTGCGTGACTGTGGATGCTTTGCAGAGTTTGTCTCCCAGCACACATCAGGGAAGTTGAAGTCAACTATAACTATCAGGTCATGTTGTTCGGATACCTTGTCAAGCTGTTCAAGGAGCAATCCACCTCCTCATCCTGGTCAAGAGGTCTGTAACAGACTACAGCCACAAGACTGTTTGTCCTTCTTTCCCTTATCCTCACCCAGATACTTTCCACTGGGCTGTCCAGTGTTCCCTCTGAGTTAGTGTGAGCTAGCTCACGTTTTTTTAGTCTCTGGCTCACACATTTTTATCTTCGCTCAGGAAGGATGGCTCCAGAGCAGACTTATTTATGCAATAGCCAAATCGCTTGCTCAGAACTTTAATGCCAGTAGTTTACAAAGTAGAATTTTTGTTCACAAGGCTCCACAGCTTTTTGTCACCCTCCTTCTCCACTATTTCCCGAGAAACAAATCCTCTCCTCACATTCAGCACCACTCCATCTCCTCTTCAACCCTTTTTGTTTTTCTTGAACAACTCATATCTATCCACTACTACATTCCAGTCATGGGAATCATCCCACTGAGTCTCTGTAATGCTTTCTAAGTCATATCCCTCTGTCTGCATTAGAATACTAAATCATATATGTCTGCATTCCACCCAAAAGGACACGTTAATGTGAAAAAATGGAAAAGTTAATGAGAATAAGAAATGATAGAAATAGTAATATTGTTTCCTGACCTTTTTCCATGAAGGTTCAATGGAAAAAAATAACAGCAAGTTTGGTTGTTGAACAGCATGGTTTTGGTTGTTGAACAGACCAAATGAAAATGAAAGTTCCACACATTCCACTATAGTGTAGTGGTTGAACTAGTATCTATAAGACTCAGGTCTAAATCCCCACTCTGTTACTACTTGGTGACCTTTGGCCTCCTAGAGTAGCTGTTAGGATAAAATGGTTAAGGAGAGTACTATGATATACTGAAGGTCTTCATTGGGGAGGAAAGTGGAGTATAAATATCTAATATTCCGCGTCTTGAGTTCCTTCTTCGCAAGACCCCTCTCACCTTCTGACTCTGAGATCTCCATCCCAACTCATAACTGATGACTCAAAAGATTACACACCAAAAATCAGTGCTCCTGGACTCAAATCTATTTTTTACCAAGAACATTTTTTCATGCACCTTAAAATTTACAAAAGGTGAGGAAATGAAAGAAAACTTATTCTGTGGGTTCTTGCTTGGGCTGTGCATATTGTAAGTGCAACTTTTTTGTTTATCTATCAGTTTTTGTATGTGGTGGCATTTTTAAAATGTTTTTCAAATTTGTAGTCATAGATGGGTCATTTTTGGTTCCAAATGTTACATACAAATGTTTGAGCTGAATTGTGAGTGCCGGAGCTATACTGATAAGGCTGGAGTTGCCTTCTATTAGAGGATGATAAATCATTCAGGAGAAATCTCGGTTTAAGTGGGTCATGGAGACATAAGATTTCTTGTCAGGGAGAGTAAGGCTTATCACTAAAAGTGTCTGAAAGCTGAAATTCACCATTCCAGAGTTGCAAAATGAAGCAACAGCTCATACAGAGCAAAACCTTGGGAAGAGATAAAATATATATAATAAAGTTTTTAAGCATGCCCTCAGCCTTTCAGGTTGTGTTGAAGCATGTTATTTTCTCTTTTAATATGATATTCTCTGCAGGACAGCCATAGCCTCAGGGGAACACACCAAACACTTATTAGAACTTGCTTCTTGGAGAGTAGTTCAAGGTGGTGGCACAATTCATTTTGCATTTTCCACTTCAATGGTATATGAAGTTCATGTGCTACTAAAATTCATTCAGAATTGCCATTTTATTTCCTGCACAGTGACTGAAGGCATGATTCTTTAAAATACTTGTGCTTGTAACTCTTACTTATATATGTGTGTCTGTGTATAAAGGAACCATAATGACATGTGTGAAATTAGTCTAAGGAATGAAATTCCATGCTTCACCCAGTGAAATTCCAAAGCTTTAAGAGAACAACTTCTACTTAATATTTTTTATGGATTACATTTGGTTGAACTAGATGATGTGAAGAAACTGAGGTTGCCACAAAAAGCAGCAGCTCTGCACCTTTTCTCTTGTCTAGTAAATCTCAACAAGTGATCTGATGTTATATCATTGAGCTTTTCATTGTCTCAGCAAGTGGCAGTCAATGAAGTGCAGTGGGATTGGGATGCTCTTAATTAACAAATTATCTGATTTCCCCAGCTCAGTCCAAATTAGAATTCACTCTCTCTGCTTCTGGGGATTTGATCTGAAGATCTCAGATCAAATTCCACAGAACTTCAAGGATGAAATCCCTCAAATTAGAAATTGAGTTATCTTCTCTCCCTCCTCCCCTCCCCAATTTGTTTTAAAAGGCCTTTTTTTAATTAGTCCTGCTGTCATCTTAGTTGAGGCTTGTGCATGTGAAGGGTGACAGTGTGACAATGTGCATGTGAACGTCTCCTAATAGTCAGCAACACCATCACAAGGGCATCTACATCACAATTTGGGGGGCCTATATCTCACTTATTTCTATCTGGATGGACAAGAGTTTTTGTTCGCTTGTTTGTTTTTAAACTATTTTTGCTTAGATTGAAAAGTAAAAGAGTCAATGGGAAAATGGCTGAAGGCACTAAACTATATCTTCAGTGGAAGGGATGCAGTGAGCTCTATGCTGTGCAGTACATGCACATCTAAATGAAAATTTCCCTTAATACTTCTTTCTTTCCTGCAGATTTGGTCTTTAGGGAAACATTCACTTTTAGATGTAAGTAAGAATCCACTATCTTTGTGAGCCACTAGTTCTACATAGTCAAATAGAAAACTTGAGCTTAGTTTTGTGTGTGTGTGTGTGTGGGGGGGGGCGGGGGGTTCCCAATCAGGAGTCCAATGTTCCCTCTAAACTGTGAAGTGTTATGAGCAAAAATTCAACCTTGTGAGCCAAAGGAGCTACTAGCATTAAGATTGTGAGCCACCCTACATTTGACTATTGTACAAAATCTTTTATCACTATAATAACGTTATAAAAATCTCAGAATGAATTCTTTTAAACTATATTTTAAGAATGATTTAAACATTATAAGTAAAAACAGAATCAAGTCAAATTTCATTTATAATTCTGGGAGAATTTCAGGATCTACCTTGAGACTGGTAGCCATAGGCCACTGAGCTCTCCAGTGCTGCATCCACATGGCTGCCCACACCTTTATTCAGGTGCACCAGCATGGGAGTGGGGGTGGCACTCAGCCTTTCTGTGGAATGAGATCTTACAAAAGCAACAGTATTTCCAGTGAAATCCAGTTTAAGAGGTGCTAATTCACTTCATTTTGTTTCCCAGAACACAGCAGAGCAGATGGGATTTCTTGGGAGATGCCCATACAACAAATTGCTTCTCTTCAGTTTGGCACAACACTGCTAGGCACAAATTGCTACACACTGATAGCCACTTGCCTGCTGCTTTTGGAATTAACATGACCTGGAAGTGATGGCACTTTGCTCTTGGAATCAGTGGAAACTCTATTGTTTTAACATAGTTTGCAGTGTTTCCTAGAGCAACTTCATGGCATACACACCCTTGTCGCTGCTTCCTTAAGCTCCTGGCAGTTGCCAGGCAACCTAATGCCACCACTGAAAAAGAATGCCCAGTCCAACAGACTTTTAATACTGTTCCATAAGCCCCTATCAGCTGATTTAATTTTTTGCCAATTTATTCTATTAATCTGCTTTAATTTTGCAGGTATATTTTAATGGTTAATTTGACTGCTGTTAATCTTTACAAATGGAATGTTGATATCACTGCTACAATTTTTATCAGTTTTATATGGCTTTGTTTTTTAATTACAATTATTTTTTTGAAACTTTTCATCAGCCCCTTTGAATATTTTAATATCAAGGGATGATATCAATTGAGTAAATAAAACAAAACATTTTTTAAAGCAGAAGATATGCAAAAGCCTGGCTTTATAGAGTTCTATAGAAAGGAACTTCTGTGATTCCTCCAAGGGAATGACATAATCATTTATCTTTTGTCAGATGTCTAAGCTTATGGCTACCATTTTGCATTTAATTAAATTGTGACAAAGGAGACATTCCCTTCACACCTTCCTTTACACAACTCTTGTTAAAGACAGATAAAGCTAACATGTCTCTTTGTATCGGTGAGAACATGAAAATCTCAGCTGGCAAGAATCCTTGGATTCCACCCTTTAGTTTGTTTTGAAGTGGAGAGTTAAGAGATCTGGGCCAGGATTCAATTTCCAGTTTCGCAGGCTGATGGCAGCCATTTCTCCAGGCTCCTGGGGACACGGACTGCAAACCAGTGGGTAGAGAGAGAGTGTTATTGTATGCATCCCCCCAGGGCTCGTAGGATGAGCCCTGAGTCAGGGGGTGCTGAGGTTCACCCCCCCGGCTTTTAGTCTGGGGGTGGGGGGGATGGTCTCTCAGCTGTGTTCCAGTACTGGCCGAGGCTTCATATACCGGATCAAGCAAGCGGTGATCAAGTTCTAATTAAGCGAGTGGCTGAATCAATGAAATAACAGAAGAAGAGTGAGTAAAAGATATGAAGCATTAGAGGGAGGCGAAGTTTATCCCTGTAAGCATGGGGGGAGGTAACTGCAGACCCCCCCTGCATGACCAGATAAAGGAAATTAATTACTACTGAATAAATGGAGCTTGAAGGGACTGTGATGGTGGAGTGCTGAGATCTAAGAACTGAGTAACAGATAAGCAAACATTTGGGACTTTAAAAACAGTATCTGAAAATGTACACCATCTGGCTGGCTAGAAATGGCTAGAAGGAAGAATCAGAAGTTTTCTATTTAAAGACTGTTAACATCACAGTAAGAGTCAGAGTGAAGCAAAGTCTACCCCCCAAAAAAAAGAGAAGCGGGGGGAAAGGGAACTCCCTCCCCCCGTATAACAATGTAAGAATAAAGCTCTTAAGGGGGTAGACGACTGAAAAGAGAGAAAGGATTGAATGGGAAAACTTACAAGTGTTGAAGTGCTCTGATGAATGGCGGCTGTAAATGCAGCAGAACTTTCCTCTAGCAGACAGAGGGTGGGAAACTCCCCTTGAAAGACAAAGTAACTATGTAAACAGTTGAAAACAACCTCTATAGGCATTGGAAATCATCCTCTCTTTTTTTTCTTTAAAGAGACTTTAAACATCTCCGTGAGTGGTGGCTGTGAAGTGTGGCAAAACTGTTTTTATATAGCGGGGGGGGGGGACCTCCCCTTTAAAAATAAAATACTTTGGAATCAACTTGAAATACTCTGGATAGACCTAGAGAAACCCTAGAGGTAGCAGAATGATCTAACGGATTTATGGGCCCCTGGCAATTTGGTAATAAAAAGAAGATAAACAGACCCCTCTGAAAATGGTGCCTGTTGTGTCGAAAGAATTAAAACGAACTGAATCTTCAGGAAGTCGAAAGCTTAACTGAACAATAAACTCTACTGAGAAAGACTGGCAGGGCAGCGAGGCAGCTATGTACTCCTTCGACAAGTGGGGGGGGAGAGGAAATTCTCTTCCCCAAAATAAAGTTACTATGTACTTTGATGGGGGGGACGGAGCTAATGAAATGCTGGGTGAAAGGTGGCTATGTGGGTTAATTGTTCAGGAGATAGTGGTTACTAGAAGATGTCAACAATATGGTCTGTGAGCTGAAGAAGATTGAGAGAAGAAGATTCTCCAGTGAAGATTTTTTGGAGATAAGGATTTTGGTTAAGGGGGGGATGTATGGATAAAATAAGGGTGAAGGGCTCACATAGAAAAAATAGAAGTTTGATGATTGTTTAAATGAAATTTAAATGTATTTTATCAACCTAGATTAGGATTATAAATGGAAGAGGTGAATGAGATGTTATTCGATGCCTATTTAGGTTCTTTTTGTGTGTGTGTTTTTCAGTAAGAGTGTAAATGGAGTGAGCTTTTAGAAGAAGTATATTCAAGCCCAATTTTGATGTATTTAGTAATTTTTAATTAATTTTAGATGTTGGGAGGATTGCAGCTAATGGTCGGTTAAAACATTTTGAACAGGCAGATGGACAGAATGTAATAGCCAGATGGGCAGAAATTATTGTTATTAGATGATGACGATGCCTGATATCTGCATAAAAGAAATGTAAGTGTATTTTAGAAGTATACTCCAAACAGTCAGTATGAGATAGAGCTTCTATACGCGATTTATTCAACTGTCACCTTCAAGGTTAACAACTGAGAGTTTTTCTTATTGCCATATTTCTCCCCTTCTTGTAGTATGTATTAGTACCCCTCCCCTTTTCTGTAGTTTTTTTAGAAAATACAATAAAAAATCCCCTTCGAGGGGCCAAAAAAAAAAAAGATGTCTGGGCTAATAAGATCCACCTCCTCTTCTGATAATGTTTACTCAGGACTTTCCCATATCATTCTGCCACATTCACTACTACCTGCGTAAGCCAATGCAATAGGGAAATGTCACTGGTTGCTGGCAGTTATTGCAAAAACTTCACACAGAGCTGCCGTTTTCAGCAAGGAGGAGCCACCCGTGCAGCCCTAGTCCCTGGCTTTGGAATTATCCGGGGGGGGGAGGCAGTGGAAATTTGGAGAGGTAGTTTCAAGGATGCCCCTCTCCTCCCTGTCCTGATCTGGGATGGTTGATCAAAAGGAGGCTTGGGACAGAAATCTGGAAATCTCCTATATTACTTACTAAGTCAACAACCATGAAGTTGCAACAATTTAAGTTACCTTACCCCAGAGATTTTGTTTAAATGTAAATATAAACCTACCCCTCTTTGTTGGAAAGGTTGTGGCTCGCTTATTCATTGTTGGTGAGCATGCCCTAGAGTTAATGGTTTTTGGGAAAAGGTTTTGGAAGAGATAAGAAAAATCACAGGCCATAAACTGCCAAACTCTTTTGAATCCCTTTTGTTAAATTATTGGCCTGAATTGACTTTGACCAAACAGGAAACTGAACTTTTATCTTTATTAATAATGGCAGCTAAATATCTTATAGCACAACAATGGAAAACAAATAGAATACCTTCAATGATACAATGGAGGGAGAGAGTTTGGGACATTGTCGTCTCTGACAAACTGGCATCACAACTCTTAGCCTTTGATAATCCAACAACAGTAAATAATTTCATGGAGAAATGGTTTTTATTTTTTGAATATATTTCCTCATATTCAACTGGTAATTATAAAATACCTCAAAAATATAAGGATTTTGCATTTTATTAATAAGCCGTATTTTATTCCTCTGGAATGTATTAAAACATAGGATGAGTTAATAGTAAAGTTTGATGTTAATTGTTGGTTATTTATGAATGTGTTAATATTGGATGGTTATTAAGTTTATTAAGTTTGATTATTATTTCTTTTTCTGTAATGTTAACTATTTTGTTAAGAAAAATAATAAAAAGTTAATTGCAAAAAAAAAAAAAGGAGGCTTGAAAGTGCAATTTGCTTCTTTGCATTCTCCCTCTATTTAGGGGAGATGGGGGGTGCAGATCCAGACTCCCCTCCTACCACCCCCCTTTTCTTCTCCTCCTTGCTACCGTCCCTGGGAACCTTTCCAGAGCAGTTTGGTGCACTGTCAAGTTTGTGGGTGGGATTACTCGGAAATAAACTGCATTGATGTCAGGGCACCAAGGGTTTGGGGTTTCTTTGCAAGCCTTGAAGTGTGGGTAGACTAGCTTGAGGGAGAAGCTGCAGAGCTTACTCATGAATCAGCCATGTGTCTGGGCTCTTGGAGGTATACTAAGTGGCACACAGGAGGAGCAAGGCTGAAGTTTGCAAGCCTCCATGCACTTATCCAGGAGTAATCACCATGCAGCCTTGTGGAACTTTGTGATATATAAAGCCTCCCTTCTCCCCACAGCAATTGCAGCAAGAGGAACCAAGCATGGGAATTGAGGCCTCAAAGCCATGGGGCTTTTGCTTTCAAGCAAGCATGTCTAGATCAGGGTTGCAGAGGGGAAGTTTTCACAGAGAGATTCCATCGCACACTGGAAAAAAAATGCTTGTAAATGGCATTGGGGTGGAGGGGAAGAATTGTATTTTGCAAATGAGATGGGAGTTTGGAAGGCTGCAAATTCCCAAATGGGGAGGGGGGTGCTGGAAATTGAATTGCTGCCTGGCCTCAGCAGCTGGGAGGGAAGCCAGCTGCTGCCCAGGGCCACACGAAGCAGCTGGGCAAGACATGCCCTGCACTGGGCCCAGAATCCCTGTGTTACAGCCTAAAAATTAGTGTTCCAGGGCAGGCTAACACACCTTAGTGGGTGCACTGGTCAGGACCACAAAATGGACCCCATGGACGATAGCCATTGTTCTATCAAGTTTTTTGTCTGACGTATTTCCTAATGTTGTCTTCTGTTCTCAGTGGTTAAAATGAGCAAGGTAACTGAAATTGACCTCCTCTATGCCACGTATTGTTTTATAGAATTATGCTATGTCTCTTCTTATTCACCTTCTCTCTAAATTGTCTTAACCTTTTAAATCTTTCCTCATGTGGAACAGTTTCCATGCCTGCAGTTATTTTTGTTATCCTTGTCTGAACTTTCTCCAATTTGCCTCTATCCTCTCAGAAATGGTGTGACCAGAATTCAGTGTAGTACATTAATGTCAAGACTTATTAGTGTAGTATTTGCGCTTCCACTCCCTGTAGCAGAACACTGTGGCTTATTTCTGAGATAATTTCCCCTATTTGAAATCAGGAGGAACTCCACTGAAGTCAGTTGACTTCGTTTGGGGCAAAGGGGTTCATATCTACTTTTTTGAAAACACAAAAGCGTACCTTAACTCTATCCACTGTTAATTTGGAAGGGATGAAAGGTAACTTTATTTAAAACATTTATTAGCAACTTTTCTTCCTTACAGAGCTCAAGGTGACTTACAACATAGATAAAACACATAAAATAAAATACATTAAAACATTAAAAAAATTAAAATCACAACTCAGGGCTGCTAGTAAACTTAACTAAATGTAGTCCTAAATAAAACCGTTATTCAGCTGTCTCCTAAAGATTGAAAGTGAGGGATCCAGGCACACCTCCTTGGGGAGGTTGTTGCATAATCATGGGACTGCCACTGAAAAGGGCCTCCTTTGTGTGACTAAGGTCCCGATCAGACAGCTCTTTACATCCACGCCAGGCACCCGTGCCTGGCAGATTTAAAGGTAATGACTAGACAGCAACATCTGGGAAACATGCCTCTTCCGTGAGCATCCCGTTTTGCCGCACTTCGGAGCTGTATTTGAAAAAAACTAGTTAAAATCTGGAGTTTTTGGTTCCCAACAGGCCAATTGAGGACTTTTCCCTGTCTGATCATTCCAGCGCACAATCCTCCCGTCAGGATGGTCTGATGTCAGACCATCCTGATCAGCCGCCATTTAAAAAAATTCTAAGCGATATGCGCATAAATGCGTAAACACACAACTGCCGCAGAGCTCCGCTCAAACATTCCGGACAATTTCATGTTTCTGAACGGTCCGTGAATTTGATGAACTGCATTAATTAAAAAGGTACTTAGAGGGAGTACCACTGGCAGTGTTTTAACCATTCAGTTCTGCGCATGCATGGAAAAACAAGCACACATTGAGACGCAGATGTGCATGCGCAGACAGAATTAAAAACAAAACAAAACCCTGACCACATGGGCCCTTCAGGTGGATGCTGTCTGGACAATCCACTGCAGAGTATGCATGTGGTAAGGGGAGCTGTCTGGTCGTGCAACGCTGGATAAAAAAGATCTGGATCAAATTACAGCCGGGCCAGTGGCAGATTTAGCTGCTCATCTGAACGCACCCTAAGTAAGTAAATTGAACATCAATCCTTTTGGAATGGGGTACTTAATTAATGTGGTTGGATAATATTCTTTAGTTAAGGAAAATACAGTTTAGGTATTAATGGCGAATTTCTGTTTTAATCCCAGAGGAATTGGTGGAAAAAGGCAGAGACATGGTCCATGATCAAAAATTAGAATGCATTCTTATTCTTACAAATGAAGGTCTTTTGAATTGACCCCTCTAACTGTAGTTATTTATATCACATCTCATGCTATTCCAGAGGATAACCTGACCCTCAGTTTTTCCAGGATTCAAGATGCTGCTGTGGAACCTAGGAGGCAGGAACTCTGTTCACGGTTGTCTGGATTCAAACCCTGGTGCAGTGGAATGTAGTAGATAGATTACCAGACTTGGAACACAGATTCCCAATTTCCAGTCCTAGTGAGCCATAGAGTTTACTGAATGGGTTTTGGCTAGCATATCTCTCATCTTGCATTACCTTGCAGGGCTTGATAATGAGACAATCTCATGTATTTGCTGTGAGCTCCTTAGGAGAATAGTGGAATAAAATGGCAAGTAGTGCTATAGTTTGAAGGAAAAGCTGGATGATAGATTTCCTTCCTTCAGTGTTTCCCATGCACAACTGTTGCAGGTACCTTACAGTATGAAGTGTTTTAACAGGATAGGATTCCCTCCTTGTAGCAAACTTTTTTGTTGTTGTTGTTCTCTGAACATCAGATGCAAGGAACAATGGGCTGTGGTGTATCCTTAAGGTGGAAAATGTAGAATATATGGGAGAAAATAAAAAGGAGGAAGTCTTCATCTTCTACTTGATTGGTTTCTGTTCACTGTTTAGGAGTGTGCAGACAGTGCCTCTTTTATGAATACAGAAGTACTGTAAAAATTGTTTCAAACAACGATCATTCTTTATAACCATGAGTCCATCTTCCATCTACAATGATACTAATCACACATAATCAAAAAGAAAAACAGGAGAAAAGACTAGGAAAGATAAAGGGTTGGATCCAGTCTCCTCTCTGATAATGAAAAAAGTAGTTACAGTCATGCAAGGAGGGGAGCAGTTGCCCCCAATTTTCCACTGAAAATATCTGCATTGTATCTCATTATATTCCTGAGAGTCTTCTGAGTTAGTGACTTCGTGAAGTATGAGAAGTACTAGGAGCCAGAAGGGGAATGAGGGAGTGATCTATCCAAAATGCAGGGCTCTGCTCGCAGTTAATTGTATTCACTTTATAGTGTTCATAAAACTACATGTGTATTTATAGGAACATAAAATCCGAACATTCTAATTCATTTACACAGACCAATCAAAAACTGGTCTCTATGCTATCTTGTATTCATTTTATTTATTTTATGTCCAATTATAGTCCATCTTAGTTACTGAGATTCAAAGATGAAAAGCAACTCAATCAGCAAGAAAAGACCTCCAGTAAACTATGCAGTGTGACTAGGGATTACATAACTAGGAAACAATGTGAATACCATACCATAATGAAGAAATGAGGGGTTGAATTTACAGAACTGGAAGACAATGCAAAAAAAAAAAAGTCTAGGACAACAAAAACTGTCTAAGGCATGACGTACCCTAATGAAGAAAGAGGGTGATAAAGGTAGATGATACTGCAGTAAAGAAAGGGAGGTAAGGCATACAAAATTATCTTGTTTTCTTGGACCAGCTTAGCAATTAAAAAGCAACACCGTAAGATCATATTTATATAATGATGTTGAGTTTGGTATTGTTATTATTATTATTATTATTATTATTGAAATTTATAGCATCTCCCAGGAAACCAGACTTAGAGTGGGTAACATCATTTGTAGAAACATTCAGTTTATAAGACTGACAAATAATTTCAATAAATATAAAATACCATAAAATACCTAATAAATAAATACATCCCACTATACAGCTAAAAGATGGTGCAAAATCTCAGGGGGAGTAAGGCATAGTTGTCTGATGAGGAGGAAAGGCGGCAGGGAGAGGGGAGAGAAGGAGAAAGGGAGGAGGAGGCCAATCCAAGATGGAAATCATCAAAATAGAGCTCATCACTACCCTCAACCATAAGCCCGATGGAATAACTCTGTTTTGCAGGCCCTGCAGAACTGTAACAAGTCCCATGGGGCTCTGATCTCTCCCAGAAGAGTGTTCCACCAAGTTGGAGCCAGGGCTAAAAGGGCCCTGGCCCTGGTTGAGGATAGCCAGATGCTCTTTGGGCCAGGGATCACCAGCAGATTTTGGTCACTAGAACATAACATTGTTTGGGGTATATACCAGGAAAGGTGGTTCCGACGAAAAAGCTGGATGATAGACTTCCTTCCTTCCTTTAGGTTCAGTAGTTCTTAAAGTAGGGCTGGGAACACTTGTATCTGTAGGATGCTGGTGAATTCTGTATTTATTTAAGACAGTTTTATGCTGCCTTTCCACCCTATCAGGGTCCACAAGCAGTGAACATTTTTAAAAGTCAAATAATTAAAAATACAGTTAAAATTATAAAACAATTCTGTTAAGTATGAGACTCAACAACTGAATAAGCTCAACAAGTGATTTCAGCTTTATTCAACGGCAAACACCAACTCAGGAACACACAACACAAACAGTGGAGCACAGCTCCTTTTTAAATTCTCCCGGGCTGTCAAAGCCACACCCAGAAATAGTTAAGGACCAACAGAAATACCGAGATAAGGTCCAATCACAACTGTTCCCGCTTTGATACATTATCACACAATGATTGGCTATTTACACTGGTTTCGCAGAAACCGACCAATACGAATGCGACAGCTTAGAATCCACATTCCAGAATCAAGCTTAACATAGAAAAGAATAGGCTTGATTCACAGCTCAATACATAACAAATTCAATTAAAATACATTTAAAAAATACTAGAAGAATGGCCAGTAACCACTGTTGGTTTTAGCTAATTCTGCAGGTTATAAAGGTAATACATCACTGCCACTGTTGTGGTGCCAGCACAGCTAGTCAGTTTCCTATGCTCTCCCAACAATTATTACAAAAGTCTGAAATAGACCTAAATCCAATAAACTAACATTGCTCCTGGAGTACACAGTGACACCGCAGATACTCACCAGTCATGGAGCAGCACACTGATAACACTCCCATGTCAGCCATAGATGGGAGCATTCAACCAATGCTGGCATGCGTTCCTGATGTAACCTGCCATTTTTACATCCATAACAGAAACTTGGAGTGAACAAAGGAAATGCAGTACCTTCCAATGTAGACTGTGGCATGCCCAATAACGAGCCTTCTCTGTAGCCGTAACCCCCAAGTAGCGCTTCAGTTCCCTCTTACAAACGTCATTTATTTTCAGCAGGCAGACATATATATGGAATTGTGGCTATATACTATATCCATATCACCTGGACTGTTCCATATCTGTCTTGGCAAGGGAAACCTCCACAGAAAACCCACAGGATTTTCCCATTCAGGTCCCAGGAGAGGAAGGACACATGTGACCCAAAACACACAGGGCAAGAGACACATCAGGACAGCAACAAGAGAACATAAAACAGAATATACTCAGTAAACATCCTTATTACTTACCTATTCATTCAATAGGGAAAAGCATTCAGGTGAGCAATACGATGGAGGAAGTTCAAATAAAACAAAGTTCACTTTTTGATCAGGAGCAAGACAGTTAGCAGCAAATATACGAGAGAAATGGGGCACACAGGGCATTTGGTAGCATTTGGAGGAGGATTTCTTTTTCTGAAATTCACTTTTTTTAGATATAGCCATTGATTCCTTTTAGTCTCTTGTTTTTTTTTTTTTAAAGAGTGATTTCTCTTTATTTTCTCTTTGAAGAGAAGTCAACACACCCTTTTGTCACTACAGACCTTGCAGTTGTTTTATATTACACACCACAGAAGTATGCTCTGCTAGAATGATAACAAGGTCTGGGAAGGCACTGCTCACATCTGAGCATCTGCAGAGTAAAATCCTGAAATATTGCAGAACTTCCATTCTGCCTCTCCTTTCTTCAGATTTCTTTTTGATCAAAACAAAATTAATTAGAAACAGATTCCAAATTCCTGAAAAGAGGAAAATAAATGGATTTTGGGGTTTCAGGAAGCAATTGAGTAAAGGGAAAGTAAGATAATTTTTTCTTGGTAATGCTAACATTTGCTAAGCTTACCACTTAACTGGTGTCCTAAGCAGTTTACTTAGGACTGTCCTGTTAAAATTGTCCATTCAAATCAAAGTGAAATGCAGGCTGTTGTAGAAAACAGTTTGCTTTTTTAAAGTAGTAAACTTCAGGGATGGAAAGTTTTTTAAGTTTCTTCAAATAAGATATTGGTTTTTATCCAGTGGTATTGCAGAAGGATAAGAATACTGTGATCATTCTAGTAGGTAATAGAGTCTATCATTACTGGAAGCCAGTTCTTTATAAATTCATTTATCAATTTTCTACACCTTCAGAGCTTTTCCTTTCTTATTTCTCTGGGTATTAAATTTAGTTATAGCTGTGGTAATATTGCTTTCCTCTGTACATCGTTTTCTCATGGTGAGGAAGATGTTTATTCAGTCAAATAAAAGAGCAGTTTTCTGGCAATGCACTCAAAATGCAATCACCAAAAATAACTTTGTGTGATTGATGTGGATTCCATTTCTAATATCTAAGAGACAATAAAGGCATCTAGTCAGGACAGGCACAAAGCTCACAGTTCCTTTTATCTTTAAGAAGGTCTGACCTTTTAGGTTTCAGCCCCACATTCACATATCAAAAAGTCAATTGCCGGTCATATTTATTTATTTTAATATGTCTGCCTATTGAAATTTGTGTAATCCCTTTCAGTTTACAATGGATCAGGACTTGACAATAGAATCTGTGCCAGGATCAGACCACAGTAGCATTGGCACTCTGCACTGTTAATATTCTTTTTTTTTTTTTTTTTAAGAAAATTTATTAACAGGATATAATAGCATGTTCCATATTCGACAACCAATTCTTAACGTATCCTTTTCTAAAAAATTTTTATCTCCCCCTCCCCTGGCTTCCAATGATGCTCCGCCCCCATTAACATTTCTAACAATATTTTCTTACATTCAATTCATTTTCAATATTCAGTTCATAATTTTCAATATTTTCCTTTTCTATTTTTCGCTGTTAGGTAACTTTTCTATTACAATCCCTTTTCTTACAACACCTCTATTATTAATAACTATCAAAACATAGCAGTCTATTTTTCACATCCCAGTTAAGTTCTAAATAGTCTTTAAAGTCTTTCCAATCTGCTAAAAATTCTTCATCTTCTTTTCCATGAAGTTTCTTGTCAGCTTGTCCATTTCAATCATAAAAATAATTTTTTTATCCATTCCCATTTGTCAGGTACCTGCTCCTGCTTCCAAAACTGAGCATAAGTCATTCTTGCAGTTGAAATTAAGTACCATAACAAAGTTCTCTTTGCCATTTTGACTTCTTCTAATTTAAGTCCTAAGAGTAACATTTCTAGCTCTATTTTCAAAGTACATTTCAGAATTTTCTGAATTTCATTATGAATCTCAGTCCAAAAAGCACTTGCTTTTTCACATGTCCACCACATATGGTAAAATGAGCCCTCTTTTTTCTTACATTTCCAACATTTGTTAGACATATTCTCATTTATATTAGCAATTTTTTTTGGTGTCATGTACCATCTATTGCACTGTTAGTATTCTGTCCAAAAACCCAAAGCATAAAACATTCAGCAATCAACATGATGTTCATAACAGTCCTCAGGCTAGAAGCAGATTGTAAAAATAGAAATAAAACTTCCACTTAAAAGCCAAAGGAAAAAACATTGTGGCATGGCACCTAAAAGAGAGTAATCACCATGTGAGCCTCATAGGGGAGGGCATTCCACAGTCAAGGAGCAACTTTTAAAAAACCATCTCTAGGTGCCATCCAGGTCAACTTGCAAACAGACGTCCATACCAGTTCTTTACGTATACCAGAGATATAAATTTATCACTCGATGGTACTCCACACTTCCTGAATAAGTGGCACTCGGTAATGGAGAAACTTTTAAAGAATGTAGATTCCCCGTATTCCTTTAGCAATCATCATTATTTTAAATTTATTTCATTAATGTAACAATTAAGTTCTATATAAGATAATATTGAGGTCTGCCTTGTACAGGCATCTCAATTCTGTTGTTGATGTTTTGTGGCTGCTCTGTTACTGGTTGATGTTTTGTTATTGATTGATGTTATCTTTGAATATTTTCTTAATAATTTTTTTAAACTTGCAAACAGAGCACAGAAAGCAGGGGTTATTGGAAGGTCATAACTTGTGGACTGGACAGTACAACAGGCAGTGATTCTTTAAATACCCTACCTCCGAGAACCTGGACTTTGAATTGTACCTGGAAACAGATGAGTAACCAGTGTAGATCTTTCAGCTCAGTGATATGATCCTTGTATCCAGCCCCCACCTGGCTGCCACATTTTGGGCCAACTGAAGTGGTCAGACAGTTTTCAAAGGCATCCCCATGTAGAGCACATAACAGTAATATAACCTGGATGTGATCAGGGAGTGGAGTACTGTGGTCAGACCACACTTTTTGAGGAATGGTTATACCTGACAAAAGTCACTACATGCCATGGAGAAGCCCTGGTCTCCAAACATAGGCCAGGATCTAGCAGTTCTCTGTACTATGAACACGCACTATCAGGAGAAGTACCACTTTATCCAGAACCCCTGACTCAGTCCTTGAGCAATTTTTTCATTGACCAGCAGTACCCCAGTTTTGTCTGGACTGAACTTTAGTTTACTGGCCTTCATCCCATTATCTTGCCAAAGAATGGAATATTGTCCACTAGGCAGTGGAGGATTAGGGCATTGGTCTTCATGGATGCCTTCTTCATTATAGGTCTCATGACCACCTCTTTCAAAATGGTCAGAAAGCATTTTATTCCAGATCTACTTAACCAACCCAATGTGGTTTGACTACAAAGGGAAGAAGCCAGTCTAGATGTGATGGGCCAGTCACTTTTAACAAGTTTGTCTATACCATTAGGCCTCACCAACTGAAAGTATCCATTCAGCTAGGACATTTCCTATGGGATCAGTACATTAAAAAATCAAGGCTTCACAGTTTGAGGTTGTCAAGCATTGACAGACTCAGCCCAGATCTTGCTAATCCACTGCTGGCAAAATGTTCCCCACCTTCTTCCCTTGCTAATTATATTCTTTATGCATTGTGTGTGTGTGTGTGGGGGGAGGCATTTTGGTTTGCCCTAGAAATTGCTACCATTCGTTTTGTACCTTCTGTTTTCATGGTGCCAGCTTGCCATACTTTCCATGTGGCCCAACACTTTAAAACATACATACAAATCTCCTGTAGAGATGTGCCCTTGAAGTGTTTATAGGAATCGAAACCTTCCTAAATATCCCAGGCATGCTAATAACTTTTTTGTGTTGTTTAAGCCTAGTTTTATAGTTCATTTGGTTTTGAATATTTCCTGAACAAATAGGTGTGGGATTTTTTTTGGCAGAGAGATAATAGAAATTCTGCTCATATACCTAAAGCAGGACAGTTTTTAAATCACATCTCAAATTGACACTAAAGGAAATAAATTATTTTCATACCTTTTTGTCATGACTTATCACTTTAGAATTGAGTCAGCCACCTATAAGCATTCAATGAATTGATACAATATTGTCAAGCTATTCCTGTCAGCCACTGTTTTCTGTTGCAGCTGCATATATGAAGATAGATTGGTGATTAAAATAACTCTGCTGCTGCATTTGTGTTCTTGTGAAATGTAAATTATTCTAGATTATTAAACCTGTGGGATATTCATTCTCAAAGGTTCTTCTGGATGTTGTTTCCTTTCACATGAGACACTTCGTACTGTTAACTCTAATAATTAGGTCTTTGTTTTCTTCCCCATCTATCTTTGGTTGACAGAGTACAGTGTAATGGCAATGAGAGTGAGCCTGGAGCAGACTGCCCATATAACTTAAAGGGAAATTTCCTGGAGGACTACTGCTGTAGAGGGCTAAAGGCAGCCAGGAGCAAGTACAGCCAATATTCACACCTCTTCTCATATCTCAGGGATCATTTGGCATAGACCTTTCAGTGGCAGTAGTGACTGGCTGCTCCTGCACTGCTGTCAATCTGAGGAGATGAGACAAAGGGTGACCTGGCACTCATAGTTCATCCCATTGTGCTGAGTGGTCCTGAGGGCTCACTTGCAGCTAGGCTTGCCAGTCCCCAGGTGGAGGCAGGGAATACCCCATTTTTGTGGCCTCTGGATCACCACCAGCCAGCTGGGCTGTGAGGAAATCCCGCCCCCAAACAGATCTCCTCATGCAATGCTGGCAACACGCTGATGTCTCTTCCAGAAGTGACATCATCACATTGGTGATGTTGGGGGTGAAACTCTGCTTTTTGGGCAAAACTCTATGGTTTGTAGCCATTTTACCATAGAGTTTTGCCCTCAGAGTAGAATGGAGTGTCACCTCGACTTTGCTGACATGATGAGCACCCAGGCAAGCCGGCACTGGGAGGGAAGGGGTGGGGCGGGGGTTAAAACCCCTGCCTCTTCCCTGGCTTGCTTGAGCACCCTGCAGCTGTGGAGCACCCAGGCAAGCTGGCACTGGGAGGGAAGGGGCGGGGGTTAAAACCCCTGCCTCTTCCCTGGCTTGCTTGGGCACCGCGCAGCTGTGGAGCACCTAGAGCCGGTGCTGGGAGGGAAGGGGCGGGGGTTAAACCTCCCGCCTCTTCCCTGGCTTGCTTGGGTGCCCCGCAGCCGCGGAGCACCCAGGCAAGCCGGCACTGGGAGGGAAGGGGTGGGGGTTAAAACCTCCACCCCTTCCCTGGGGGGAGAGGAGGCAGGGGTGGCATGGTGGGTGTCTCCAGGCCCCACTCGGAGGTTGGCATCTGCGCCCGCCTATGGCTTAGAGCCACCTCGAGCCGGTCCTGTCTGTATCAACTGTAGCTTCTGGAGTCTTCGGGGCAGCCCCAAGTTGAGTGCATTGAAATAATTTAATCTGGATATTATCAGGGCATGCACCATAGTGGCAAGAACTTCACTGCCCAGGAATGGCCACAGCAGGCTCACCAAAGCTGATGAAATCCATCCCTAGCCACCACTGTGACCTGTTTATCCAGAAACACCCCCAAGCTATAAACCTGCTTTTTTAGGGGGCGTGAATGGAACGGAAGACAGAATATCCAGAAGACAAGACATCCCAGATCCTGGATCAGATCTTTCCCCAAGCAGTAGTATCTTAGTTTTGCCAGAATTAAGTTTCAGTTTGTTAGCCCATGTCCATCCTAAAGCTGCCTCTAGGCACAATTCATAGTTTATATGGCCTCCCTGGGATCTGCTAGAAACATGAGATGGGGTTGACTGTCATGTGCATATTGGTGGCAACTCAGCCCAGATTTCCAGATGACCTCTCACACATAGATGTTAAAAGCTTAGGAAACAAGACTCTATAGGCCAGACAGCATGGGAAAGAGCAGCAGTCCCCCAACACCACACTCTGAAACCCACCTTCAAAATTGGACTGAATCCACCACAAAATAGTGCCTGCTAGACAGTCCCAAATTCCTACATTTGTCAAGGTGCAAACTTTCTAGATATTTTGAAGCCATGGGGGGAGGGTATCCCTTTTTAAGAAGAACAGACATTTGGGGAAAAGTTGAAATAGATTTCCTATTGAAACTAAATTTCTTTTCAGATTTAACAACATAAAATGCATCTGTGATGGACAATAAATGGTTAATGCTTTAACCCAGTCTGAGAACCTTGAGTAGCAGGGAATTAAAACTGAATTCTATAGTTGAGAGTGTCAGGAGTGGCAGTTAAAAACTGACAGTTGACTTGGGAAGGAAAGTTAAAAGAGTGAGAGGATGAAGAAGAATCCCCATTCAAGCCTGAAGGAAATAGCTCCTAGTAAAGCGCTGGTTAAGAAAGGATACTAGAACTTGTGTGAATGCGCCTGCCTTCACCCACGTGTTTTTGAGACAAAGGCCACATCCATACTGTCATTTTTGTCACTCATTTTTCCCTATTGCTTTGGTTCCCTCCCCCTTTCCACATGTGTTTTGCTCCCTGTGGGGCTACTAGAGCAAAACTCATGGGGGGGGGGGAACCCTGAAACAATAGGGACAAATGAGTGAAAAAATGGCAATGCGGAGGTGGCCAAAGAAGCTTATGCTTGTGTATTTAAGCAGAGACTGCCAAGAAATCTCTCTCCTCAGTTTTTAAAGACCTATCTGTATAATTAAACTGCTATGTGTTTGTGACAAACCATTCTATTGTTTATTTATTCTGTTTATATGTAAGTTATATGTACATTTATATGTAAGTCTTAAATCCTGATACCTACCTGACCATTTCCCCTAATAAGTAAAATATAATAATCTGTTAATTTTGAATTATTATCAGCCTGTCATATGCCATTCTCATACAAAGACAAAAGAAGGATTTTAGGCGGTCCCTGAGATTCCTAAACTGGGTCAGCACATCTCCACGTACATGTAAACAATTGGGTGGGACAGATAGGGAAACAAAGAAAGAAAAAGGGGATGCCCAGCCAAGAAGAAGAAGAAGAAGAAGAAGAAGAAGAAGAAGAAGAAGAAGAAGAAGAGGAGGGGGAGGAGGAGGAGGAGGAGGAGGAGGAGATTGGATTTATACCCTGCCCTTCACTGCCCAAAGGCATCTCAGAGCAGCTTACAAACTCCTTTCCCTTCCCCTCCCCACAACAGACACCCTGTGCGATAGGTGGGGCTGAGAGAACTTCTGACAGAAACCGTCCTTGAGAGAACAGCTGTGCCAGAGCTTGTGACTGACCCAAGGTCACATCAGCAGGTGCAAGTGGAGGAGTGGGGAATCAAACCCGGTTCTCCCAGATAAGAGTTTGCGCACTTAACCACTACACCAAACTGGCAAAGAAGATTAAGGGATCCTCGGGAAATCATTGTAGCATCGTTTATAACATAGTTGCCATATAAAATTTAAAACTATGAGTATCTGGATTCTTAATAAGAAAAATTGCAAGTATACTCACTACTTGAGAAAAAGTTGCAAACTGTTGCACCCTTTGCTACCAAAGGACATGTAGTGTAATTTTGCCATCTTAGGAAGCAGGGAAAATAAAAATGTTGAAGGTAGGAAACAAATTCTGGGGTAAACAAAAGAAAGTGTAGTATTTGCACAGAAATGCTCACATATAGTCACAATAGTTAATACTACCAGAATGCATGGACATTAATCTAAACTTTTATATTTATTTGATTTTTACCCTGCCCTCCCCACCAAGGCAAGCTCAGGGAGGCTTCCATAAAACTAATAAAAAAATATACATCTTATAAAATTACAGGTACATTAATTAAAAGCATTAGAGTCGATGGCGCTACAAAACAGTAAAGTGCAATTAATATCGATGGCAATATGAACAGTAAAGTGCAATTTGAGATGCATTCAGAGGTGCCAACACACTAGGTCACCCCGCGCTGGGTCTGAGTCCCCACGGGCACAGCTGGTAAGGTGCCGCTCCTATTGGAATGCCTGTCTAAAAAGCTCTGTTTTCACAGCCCTGCAGAACTGTGGCAGGTCTCGCAGGGCCCTGATCTCGCTAGGGAGCTGATTCCAATAGGACAGAGCTGCCAGAGAGAATGCCCTGGTCCTTGTTGATGTCAGCCTAGCAGCCTTCAGACCAGGGAGAGCCAAATGGTTTTGAGATCCTAATCACAGTGCTTTCTGGGGAATATGTGGGGAAAGGCGGTCCCTCAGGTAGGCCGGTCCCTGACCATAAAGGGCTTTAAAGGTCAAAAGCAGCACCTTGAAGTGAATCCGGTATGCTATTGGCAGCCAGTGCAATGTCTTTAGCACAGGCTGGATGCGCTCCCACCTAGGGAGACCCATCAACAGCCTGGCTGCTGCCTTTTGCACCAGCTGTAGCTTCCAGAGTTGCACCAAGGGCAGCCCCATGTAGAGAGCATTACAGTAGTCCAACCTCGAGGTGACCATTGCATGGATCACTGCAGCCAGATCATTGTGTTTGAGGAGGGGAACCAACTGCCTAATCAGCCAAAGGTGGTAGAAGGCTGCCTTGGCAGTGGCTGCTACCTGGGCCTCCATTGTTAGGGAAGCATTTAGGAGCACTCCCAAACTGCTGACCCTCGGTGCTGGCACCAATGGTGCCCCATCAAAGGCTGAGATCCCTACCCCTGTACCACTCCGACTCTGGCACAGAACCTCTGTCTTTATCGGATTCAATTTTAGTCAACTCAGTCTAAGCCATCCAGCCTTGTCCAGTAATGCCTGGTCCAGGTCTTCCGGGGTAGAGTCAGACTGACCGGCCAACATCAGATAGAGCTGGGTGTCATCCGCATACTGGTGACATCCCAGCCCATGCCTCTGGGCAATCTGGGCAAGGGGGCGCATATAGATGTTAAATAGCATTGGGGAGAGCACAGCCCCTTGAGGCACTCCGCATACTAGTGGATGCCTTTGGGACTGCTGCTCCCCAATAGCCACCCTTTGTCCCCGACCTTGGAGAAAGGAGACAAGCCACTGCATGGCAAGCCCCTGAATTTCCCATATCGGTGAGGCTGTGGGCAAACAGCTGGTGGTCGACTGTGTCAAACGCCGCTGACAGGTCTAACAACAGCAGCACCGCTGTCCCGCCCCGATCCCACCCCGATCCAGGTGCCTCTGGAGGTCATTTGTGAGGGCGACCAGTGCTGTTTCCACCCCATGACCTGGGCGAAAGCCAGACTGGAAAGGATCTAGCATGGAAGTGTCATCCATAAAGCTGCAATTGTATCGCCACTGCCCTCTCAGGTAATTTGCCCAAATAAGGCAAATTGGAAACGGCCGGTAATTAGCCAATTCGGCCGGATCCAGGGATGGTTTTTTAAGGAGTGGATGGACCATCATTTCCTTGAGAGCCCCCAGGAACAGCCCCTCAGAGAGGGACTTGTTGATAATATCCCTGAGAGCACCTCGAAATCCCTCGCGGCCAGCTTTAATTAGCCAGGAGGGGCATGGGTCAAGGTTGCTTGTGGTTGGGAGTACAGTTGAGATCAATCTATCAACTTCCTCTAGGGTGAGTGGACTGAAATAATCCAGAATGGGACCAGAAGACGCACTTGGAGCCATGAGTTCACTCACTGTCTCAACTGTGGCAGGGAGGTTGCAGAGGAGTGACAAGACTTTATCTGCAAAATAGCTTGCAAAAGCCTCACCGCTGATATCCAGTTCCCTAGTGTTTTGTCTGCCTTGCGGCAGAACTGTTAAAGACCAAATAGTTCTATACAATTGTGCTGGGTGCAAGCTTGCAGATGCAATCGTGGCTGCATAGAACTCCCTCTTTGCAGCTTTGACTGCCACCTCATAGGATCTCATAAACATGCTATAAGATGCTCTTGTTGCTTCATCATGAACGTGCCACCATTGTCTCTTTAGCCGTCTAAGCCTTCGCTTCATCAGCCTCAGCTCCTGGGTATACCCAGCCTAGTGCGCGGGCTCAGAGGGCATCTGGGAGTGATCTTGTCAATGGCTGTCGAGAGTTGGCCTTGCCAGTCCTCAGCTAGCTCATCTAATGAGCTGCCAGGGGGCATAGGATCCCGAAGAGCCATCTGAAGCCGCACTGGGTCCATTTGGCTCCACGGGCGAGCTAAAATACGTTTGCCGCTCAAACAGGGTTCAGGTGACACATTCACTCGGGCCCTCAGGACATGGTGGTCCAACTATGGAACTGCCATAGCAGTGATCCAGGCCACTGTAACCGCCACCGCGAAGATCAAATCAAGTGTGTTACCAGCTCGGTGAGTGGGGGCCGTTATATATTGGGAGAGTCCCAGCGCCACCATGGACGCCATCAGGTCCACCGCCTGTAAGGAAGCCTCATAGTCGGCATGGACATTAAAGTCTCCCAGGACTATCAGTCTAGGGTGTTCCAATGCCCAGCCCAACATGGCCTCCACCAGGGATGACAGGCTGTTGGGCGGTGTGTTGGGCAGTCGGTACACCAACCAGACAGCCAAACTCTCCCCGTCTTCCCACACGAAGCTGGCACACTTCAACGGCAGGAGCGCCCTGAAGGAGTAAGCCTCCCGAATGAATGGAGCCACTCCGCCCCCCCACTCCATAGTCCGAGATTGGTGAAGGACCAAGAACCCGGGTGGAGCCAACTGGGAGAGAGTTACTGTCTCCCCATCTCGCACCCAGGTCTCGGTCATGCATGCCAGGTCCTCATCCTGCTCCATCAGGAAGTCACGGAGGACTGTGGTCTTATTATTTATGGACCTAGCGTTGCACAATCCAATGTCGGAATGGTGTTTTTAGTCCTCGCCCCACTGCCTGCCACCTTTGGGATGGGATGCAGGCTGGAAGGTGGCCGAGCTTCTCTATTTCTCTGCCCCTTTCCCTTCCATTTCTGCCTGGTCCCACCACTGTACTTTCCCCTCCCCAGGAGCACTGGTATACCATGACCCACCATATCCAGCTGCTAATGATCTTCGCTACCTTGAGCCTCAAATCATTAATCATTAAATAGATGGTATATCAAAGTGTGGTGCTCCTAATGGAAGTTCCCAAAATCTCGTAGAGCTGTTAACCTTAGAACCTACTCTATCCTAACAGATCTTCCAACCAACTACCTACCCCCCGCCAGCCAGCATTTGCATAGCAATCCCCCCTCTTTCCAAACCAGTAATATTTATAAAGGATCCTCATAGCTATACAATTCCATTATGAGCTAATCGGTTCCCACTTTAGGATAGCTAAATCATAATTATTACTTAATTAAATAATTTAATCCCATTCTCTAATCAATTGATTTAGTAGTTTCCTTGTTGTCTACTCTATAGATCGACCCCCAATTCATTCAATTTAATCAAGCCCAAGATTAATCACCTACCCCCCAAAAGACAATAACAATCAATTATCCCACTACTTAATTAAGGCTAACTCCCTTTGGTTAACAGAACTATCATGCTATTAAAATCTGCCTGCTCACTGTAGTCCGTTGGTCTTCTCCAGCCCTGTCAGTAGCTTCCACAGAGAACTTCCCAATTCTCAGATATTGAGTCTGCCCAGTTGTTTTATTGGATCCCAGATTGGTCTTCACTTCAGTGCCCTCCACTTCTGTGTTTTCAGTTCTCACATCTGCTCCCCAAAGAGCCAAGGCAGCTGTTGCAACGTTGATTACAGGCGCTGCTGCAAGAGGGTCTGTTGCTGGCCCAGTCGTATCGCTCATGGCCCACCGGTCTTGGGCACTGCCAAGCATCCCTAGCTCAGAGGCTCCCCTAGGAGCCAAGGTAGCTGTTACAGTGTTAGTCACAGGTGCTGCTGCAAGAGGGTCTGTTGCTGGAACAATCATGCTGCTTGTGGCCCACCGATATTGAGCACAGCCAGGCAATCCCAGGGAGAGCAAAGACCCCCCCGGCTCCCCCCCCAAGCTCCCAGACCTTCAGTTCCTACGAAAATGGCCGCTGCAAAGCTCCTGCGATGTGTGTCACCACATTACCTCGCCTCTCAACTGACGGTCAAGTCCAGGAAGCAAGCTCCCAGGGGACTGGTCTGGCACTAGTCTGCCACCGTGCATGTTGCTGCCGCCACTGCCGCGATCCTCCGGTAAGGTCACGGCCTTGCCCGACGCTCACCAATTGACTGGGAAAGTACTGAACTCTTTAAAGTATTATCGTTAAATACATTATTATTAATTGTTTAGTGTACTGATTGTTGTCAAAACTATGTATTTAAGAAATCTTGAAAATGTTGTATGTGCAGTATATGGAGAAAGTATCTAATTATGTTTGTCTTTAAAATCATACTATACATTTTCAGTAAAATCTTGTTTTTCATTCCACTCATTCAAAAAAGGGGGAGGGATTCAGTTCTCACCCAATTTTTTTCTGTACATTTTGAGCATGAAAAACCTTGCCGTAAGAAATGTCTCACCTATTCTGGAAGAGAAAATATTCCATACAAGGGTTTTCAGTGCCCCCACATTTTCCAGTTTTTCCATTGAAAAAAAACCTGGGGCTTTCGGTTTTGGTGGAGCGAATGGTGGTCGCCTCTCGGGATGCTCCCGGAGGTGATCAGCCCACACACAGTCGGGGGGGTCTTCGCACAAGTGAAGGACCCTAGTGAGCCTTAGATAAAGGCTCTGAACCAGGGGGCGCTTTGGGGAACAGCCTCTTTGCCGGCCTGATGGTCGGGAAATTGAGGCTTTCCCTCTTGCCCCAACGGCCCCGCTGTGTTGTGCCCATATGGGACGCAGCAACGCCACTGACTTCCCGGAGTGAAGCAGCGGATGATGAATTAACAAAAGAAGAACCAGCAGCAAATCGTGAGTTGGAGATCTGATTGGAAGCAACATAAATGTGCTCCCCCCTATAATCGTATAAGCGTATGGGAGGAGGGAGGAATCCCCACCCCCACTAGAAACCGGGACTGATAAAGTAAGAGAGAAGGGGGGCAAAGTGAAAAAGCAGATTGGAAAAGATACCTTTGGGGGTTCTACTGAAGCCAAAGAAACTAGTTTGTCTCCTGAGGGTCGTGGCATGAACTTTGTTAAAATAAACAATAAAAATGTTGGGGCAGAAAAAGGTCCCAGACAAGCCGGTTAAGAAGATGGGAGGGACTTCCAGTCCTGGCAGCCTCCGCTGGAGCCAGCTGTTAATCAGCAGAAAAGTGAGTCACTGCGCCCTCTGCTGGATCAAATGCAGAAAATCAGCGAAACCCTATGTAACATAGAAAGTGTGCTCAGTAGTCAACAGAAACAATTAACAGAAACAGCAAAGAAAATGGAGGAGATCGCACAGAAGTGTTTGGTCTCGATGGAAGACACCAAGAAAATTAAGAAAAAGGTCAACAAATTAGAAAAACATCAAGACATGCAAAAAAAAGAATTTTAATGCTTCAAATGGAAAAATCAAACTTAACTCTCCGTTTTCAGGGCATAAAGGAAAAAGAGAAAGACGATCTCAGAAGTATTTTGGCGAATGCCTTGGCACCACTATCTGGCAGAGAAGCACAAAAATTAAATGAGGAGATGGATGTGGCCTGTAGAGCCTACTCCAGCTTTACAAAGAAAAACCATTTGCCATCAGAAGTGGTTGTCAAGTTTATTAAGCAGCGTACTAGAGATCAAATTTTATGAGCGACGTCAGCAATGCCTTTGAAGATTGGTGAGCAGACTATCAGAATTTTAAAAGATGTTCCATATGAAATCCGTATGAAAAGGAAAGCATATAAAGGATTGACCTTATTTCTACAAAGACATCAAATTAGCTACAAATGGTGGATCCCCGAGGGACTGGTGTTTAAGTTTAAGGACAAAAGAGAGAAGACTGACTCCGTTTTCAAAGTTCAAGAGTTCCTGAAGAGACACGCCAGTTCAGAGGAAGATGCAGAACTCGCCAATTGGACAGTGCTAAGTAGCGAGGAGGACAGCGGCCCAGAAGAGGGAGGCGCAGGAGTGGAAGATGCAAAGGCAAAGGAGGGCCCATCGTATAACCTAAGAGTCTTAAAAAGAAGACACCCCAAGATGTAGCAGCTGTTCGTGAGACGACAGAATGGAGCTGATTAACAATTAACCCCAAAGGACTTTACTAATCTATCTAACAGGTGTATTTTGGACTTTCGGTAAGATGAAAAGAAGATTCTTCAACCACGGTAGAAGCCAAAACTTTATTTGTACTAACTAAAAAACTAATACTTTAACAGAGAATTCACTCACCTCTTTTCTTTATCCATCTATATACCTTACCCCCTTTCTATATAAAAAAAGCAATAAAATTCTCTCCTTTTCAGGAGAGCTTTTAAAAAAGAAAAAGAAAAAAAACCTGGGGAAAATGTTACCCCCCTCCTGCTCTTCACACCTCTAGTTACATGTCTAGTATCTCTTATAGTAGATCTCATTTTTCAATATTACTTTGCATTATCAATATACGTAGTTATTTTCCTTCCTTTTTTAAAAATAACATGTGATATTGGAACTTTAATTTGCAATTTCCTACCCAACTAACATAATCACAGTGTGATTAAGAAGAAGACATTAGAAGTGATGATGCTTTATTTATCCCAGTTATGTATTTGCCAACATATATTAGTGTCTAGTGTCTATTCATGTGGTTTTATCTGATCGAACTTTTTAAATAAAAAGAAGCATTTTAGGGGGCATAAAAGTGCAAAAGAATGCCACTTGGAACAACTATATTAAGAAGAGATGATTAAGCAATGTAACTCAAGCTCCATACAAATGCATTTCCAAAATATCTAAGCTATGAAAGATGGATGTCTTTGCTTAAATGTTTTCAAAAGTTGTATATATTTTTATTCCCAAATCCAAAGTGATACAGTTTGGAATATTTCAGTTTTACTGACACATTGATTTATGACTGTATTGCTGGTATGAAAAGGAAATGAATGATCAAAAACAATGCACACAGTTATCATGAGTGTTCCTCACATACTGTGTAAATCATTGAGATTATAGTCTAAATTTGTGGCCTTAATATACACACAACAGTATGAAACAGTAATCTTAGTGACTTATATTTTCTATGTACTTGGTACCTGAGTAAAAATCTGTTCAGGGTTTAGGATTATCAACCTCCAGGTGGTAGCTGGAGATCTCCCACTATTACAACAGATCCCCAGGCAACAGAGATCAGTTCCTCTGGAGAAAATGGCCTCTTGGAAGATGGACTGTATATCATTATATCCAATTGAAGTTCTTCCCTTCACCCAAACCCACCTTCTTCAGGCTCCACTTCCAAAATCTCCATGTATTTCACTACCCAGAGCCAGCAACCCTATCAGGGCTGCTAAGAGCTACCATAGGTTCCCAGACATATGGTCCTGATTCAAAGCAAATATAATTACAAAACAGATCACTTAGCTGACTGATATTATGAACAGAATAGTAAGTATCCATTAAATAAGAAACAGTAAGTGGGAAAGGACAGGATTATTAAAGAATAGATTTTACTTATGATTTACACTATATAGATTGTGATAGTGTATGAGAGAGAAAAAAATCAGAACCCCACCCAGCCTAGGAATCTAATGAGAAACTATAAATTGCACTATAAATTAAATACAGGTGAGACAAATTACTTGAGAATAATCCCCCTTTAGTAAGAAATTACTGGGGATCATTAACTGAGGTTGCTTTGTGAGAGGACAGAGTTTGAGGGTGAGTGGGTATTTGTAGCCTGCTGAAGAGGGGTGTTTTTGCTGGGTCTGTTGTTTAATGAGCAAGGTCTGTTTCCTGGGGCTGATTGCAAGCCCCGCCTTCTGCTGTTGCTCCTGGGAGTTGGAGGCTGTGGGCCTCTGAATTATAAGGCTTCTCCTAGGCAGAGGCCTCCTAGCATTTTGTTCTCAATGTCTGTGAGTCGCTATGCATGGCTCTTGTCTCAGCTCCACCATGGAGGCGCTGGCATGACAGGCGCCGTGGTTCTTCGCAGCTGGCAGAGCAGCCCGAGCCAGGCAGCCATGGCAGGAGCCTTCTCCACCTCTTCCTCCAATGGGCACGACATGGGTGCGAAAGCTCCAGACACTTCCTTGTTCATGCTGCTCCCCATGTCCCCAGAGGCGCCTGGCCCTGTGGGGGATGTTGGTGCCGAGCTCACATGCCTGCTCAACAGTGGAGAAGGAAGCACATGAGGTGACAAATGCGTGGTCCAGATCCATGCTCATCTCCCCCTCCCCACGGGTCTGGCAATTGGAGCACAGACAGAGAAGTCACAGCATCAGAGAGCCAGGGGAGGGGAGAGGTTTCAGTTTCATTGGAGCGAATGGTGGTCAGGCTCTCAGGACACTCCTGGAGATGACCAGCCCACGCACGGTTGGGGGGGTCTTCGCACAAGTGAGGACCCTAGTGAGCCTTAGTTAAAGGCTCCGAACCAGGGGGCGCTTTGGGGAGCAGCCTCTTTGCCGGCCTGACAGCTGGGAAATTGAGGCTTTCCCCCTGCCCCAGTGGCCCTGCTGTGTAGTGCCCTGATGGGACTTAGCAACGCCACCAACTCCCCGGAGTGAAGTAGTGGAAGATGAATTAAAAAAGAAAGAACTGGCAGCAAACCGTGAGTTGAAGATCTGTGCAAAAGTGGTGTAAACGCGCTCCCCCCCCCAATCGTATAAGCACGTGGGAGGAGGGAGGGATCCCCCCCCTGAGAAGATGGAGTTTAGAAAAGAGAAAAGAAAGGGGGCGGAGTGAAAAAGCGGATTAATGAAGCTACCTTTTGGGGACTTGTTGAAGGTGAAGAAAATAGTTTGCCTCCTGAGTTGCGCAGCACGAACTTTTTAAAAGTAAACAATAAAAATGTCAGGGCAGAAGAAGGTCCCAGACAAGCCGACAAAGAAGCTGGGAGGAACTTCTGGTTCTGGAACCCTCCCCTTGGAGCCAACTGTCAATCAACAGAAAAGTGAGATGCTGCGCCCTCTGCTGGATCAAATGCAAAAAATCAGCGAAACTCTTTGTAACATGGAAAGTGTGCTCAAGAACCAGCAGACACAGTTAATAGATACAGCTAAGAAGATGGAGAAGATCACAAAGAAATGTCTAATCTCGATGGAAGACACCAAAAAAATTAAGAAAAAGGTCAGCAAAATAGAAAAACATCAAGAGATGCAAGAAAAAAAATATTAATGCTTCAGATGGAAAAATCAAACCTGACTTTCCGCTTTCAGGGCATAAAGGAAGAAGAGAAAGAAGATCTCAGATGTATTTTGGCAAACGTCTTGGCACCAATAACTGGCATAGAAGCACAAAAATTAAGCGAAGAGATGGATATGGCCTATAGAGCCTATTCCAACTTTACAAAGAAAAATAATTTGCCAGCAGAAGTGGTTGTCAAGTTTACTAAGCAACGTACCCGAGATCAAATTCTAAGAGCGACTTCAGCAACGCCCTTGAAGATTGGAGAGCAGAATATAAGGATTCTAAAAGATGTTCCATACAAAATTTGTATGAAAAGGAAAGCATATAAAGGACTGACCTTGTTTTTGCAAAAGTACCAAATCAGCTACAAATGGTGGATCCCCGAAAGACTGGTTTTTAAATTTAAGGATAAAAGAGAGAAGATTGACTCCATCTTCAAAGTTCAAGAATTTCTGAAGAGACATGCCAGTTCAGAGGAAGATGCAGAACTCGCTAAATGGACAATGCTAAGCAGCAAAGAAGACAGTGGCCCAGAGGAAGGAGAGGAAGAAACAGAAGATGGAAAAGCAAAGAAGGGCCCAACATATAACCTGAGAGATCTGAAAGGAAGATATCCCAAAATATGAACATTTGTTCGTGGAGCGAAAAGATAGAGTATACTAACAACTAACCCCAAAAGACTTTACTAATTTACTTAACAGGTTTGTTTTGGACTTACAGCAAGATGAAAAGAAGATCGGTCAACCACGGTAGAAGCCAAGAACTTTACATATACTAATAAAAAGTTTAATATGCTAATTACTCTTCACTCACCTCTTTTCTTTGTCCCACTGTATACCCTCCCTCTTTCTATATAAAAAGCAATAAAATCTCTCCTTTTTAGGAGAGTTTTACAAAAAAAAAAGAAGAGAGAGCCAGGGGAGGGGAGAATAGTGGTGCCTAGACAGGGAGGGGCTCTGCTTTCAGTTGCCCCCCCCCCGAGGGCCTCAGCTTTGCTGGCTTACCAAGTGAACCAAAGGGCATGGAAGCTATCAGGAAAGGAGCAGGGTGAGGGTGACGATCGCCCTTCCTTGACTCCCAAACCATCTAGGAGCAGAGACCTGCCCCTCCCTGGGATGGGGGGGCTCCAGTCCTTCCTCTTCAGTGGAAAGGAAGCACCCACAACTTTCAAGGTGAGGCCAGCTATGGAGTGCCACGGCTCAAATGACGCCTTGGAGCGGGGGAAGTTCAGGGAAGCATGCCGCCTCCTCCTCCCTTCCCTATCTGAGTTTCTTCACTACTGTGGAGAAACTCGGAGAGGGGAGGGAGGGGGGGATGTTTCAATGCTTTTCTTTCCCTTCCCAGATCAGGGAGGGAAAGAAAGGCATTTTAAACATGCTTGGGTTCCCTGCCCGATATTCTCCAGAAGACTGGGCAGGGAACCCAGGCGTGCTTGCATGTCTGCAGTTTGCTTCCCGTATGCCTCCTCTTCCTCCTCACTTCCCTATCTGAGCTTCTCCACAGCTGCAGAGAAACTTGGACAGGGGAGGGAAAGTGTGGGGGGATGTTTCAATGTCTTTGTAAAGGCATTGAAATAGAGTCTTGCAAAGGCTACCTGCCCTTTAGAGCAAACAGCCTGGCAGGTCTGCCTGTTTTGCTCTTTGCTCTAAAGCGCAGGAAGCCAGTTCAGGGTTCCCTTTCGCTCCTCCCTGCCTAAAAAGTGGGAGGTAGCAAAATGAAGTCTTGCAAAGGCTTCCTGCCCCTTAGAGCAAACAGCCAGGCAGGTCCACCAGTCAACTGTTCGCTCTAAAATGTGGCAAGCGAGTTCAGGGCTCCCTTTCACTCCCTTCTGCCTAAAAGAGAGAGGGGGTGAAAGGGAGGTTTCTAATGACTGCCTGTCTTTCTGACTTACTTCATTCTTATTGTCTTTCTTTCTGTCTTCCTATCTTTTTTTCTGTCTGTCTTTCTGTCTTCCTTCTTTTTGTTTTTCTTTCTCTCTTTCCCTCCTCCCCATCTTTTTTCTACTTCTTCCTTCTTTCCTTTCTCTCTTTCTGTCTTTCTCTCTTTGTCATTCTTTCTCTCCCTGTGTCTTTTTCTTTTCCTTTGTCTTTTCTCTCTTTCTTTCTGTCACTCTTTCTCTCTATGTCTCTCCTACTCTTTCTTTCTATCTTTCTGTCTTTCTTTTTCTGTGTTTCTCTCTCTTTCTCAGACCATATTTTTTTTCCTTTGGTGCATAATGTCCCAGACTTATCTGGTAATCTTTCAACTGGATGGGAGTTTTGTTATTGATTTCAGTAGGTCAAGAATTCCCCCCCTCCCTTTTGTGCAAACCTTGCACTTGGCTCAACTGCCAATGTTAGGCAGTTTTAATCAGTGTTAATCAGTTTAGGAACAGCATCAATCACAAGCCTCTGCCTGCCTTAATGCAGCTCTTCTAGGGCTAGCATTGCCAAGTGAGGTTGTCAACTCTAGGTTGAGAAATGCCTGGAAATCCGGCTCCACCCCCAAATCTCCAGGAGTTTCACAACCTGGATCTGGCAACACTACCCCCCCATGCCCTGCTGGTGGGCAGGGGGGACCCTAACCCTAACCCTAGGGTATATTCTGTGGCACTCAATAAGAGTAAGCGACAGTGCTTCGGTGGGAGACAGATGCCATCCTGTTTCAGCTTTTGATGTTTGGCTGTAAACTCTGATTATTTCTGGCAAACGACCGTATGGGCAATTAGACTCATCTTGTAGTCGTTAGAACAGGCCTGGGGAATCCAGGGTCCTCATCCCCACTGAATGCACTCCTGTGGGTTTAGGCCAGTCGTTCTCATTCATCCTGCTCTACCTCACCAGGTTATTGTGCGGATGAAATGGAAAAGGAGAGACTGCCTACATACACAACACAGTAGATGTGTTGGCTTTAAGGCACTGTGGTGACTATATTGTTTTTTGTAGGTTCACTCAGAGTGGTTTGTATTTTCCTGTAAAGAAGGCATAGCCAGCTGGCAATTTGGTGGCCACATATTTATTATGTGCTTTATTTATTTTGACTTTTCCCTAGTGGGGGCCAAAGCATCCTATATTGTTTTCTGCTTCTCCACTTTATTCTCACAATAAAACTGTGAGGTAGGTTGTAGTGAATGTGTGTGACTACCCAAGCTTCCATGGCAGTTCTTGTTCACATGCACTGTTCTGCAGTGGAGTAGGAGACGTAGAAATGTGTATTAATGAGCAGCTCTTCTTTAGCCATTGTTCTTGCTGTTAGAGTTGATACTTTTTCTCTTTATTGGAGGTAGTGTGTTGTGAGGGCAGAACAGACAATCGATAGTACTGTATTTAAATCAGGGACTGTTTTTATCTTTTTTAAAAACCTATCTGGAGAATCCAGAAAGAAACTTAAAATATGCAAAGATACAACAAAGATGCTATTTCAAGCTTTGCTTTGTGCCTGGTTCACTCCTAAGTACTCAAGAGGAAACAGCACCTTGTTGCCCAGTGTGTGACAATAAGAAGCAAAAGGTGGGTGTGGTTGGATGGCCACACTTCTGGTAACATGGGGATGTGGCCTAATATGCTAATGAGCTGTGCTGTTGGGGTGTGGCCTAATATGCTAATGGGTTTCTGTTGTTGGGTGTGGCCTATTATGTTAATGAGTTCCTGCTGGGCTTTTTCTACAAAAAGAGCCCTGGAATTATGAATAATTAAACTGCAATAGGCATTAACAATAGGACCATAACCCGTGTATACCAGAGTTTGAATTCCCAGTCCCCAGGAATAGATGCTGATGCTAGATTACTAAAGCAGAGATTTCTTTACTAGAGGATTATCACACATACAAATAGAAAATCAAGCATACACACAAACAATACAGAGCTAGGAATTCAGATAGAAAAGTACAGAGCATTAGCAGGAAGTATCGTTGGTTGGGGTGATACTTTATCTGTCTGGTGAGGTGAATTGACTCTGTAGCAAAAAAGGGATAAAATATGGGAAGGGGCTGTGAGTTGACCAGCAACACACCTAGGAAGTTCCAACCTGCACGAGGAATGGAACCAGTAAGATAGGGTGGGCTTAGGAGAAATAAAAACAAGAGAGAGTGTGTGAGCATTGGCTAGATGCTCTCTTTTTATACTTAAAATGTGACCTGAGGCAGATATCTGTAATCACATGGTCCCCAGGAAATATCAACCAAAAACTTAAACTATGAATGTGGCAGAAAAAGGATTAATGGTTGGGCAATTGCAGGTAATGGCTTGGTTACGAGTGACACCTCTTAGGAGAATAGGATAGACAAAGGAGGAAAGGGAAAGAACCAATCAGGTTGCAGGACTGGTACTTTGAATTAATGACCAGATGTTTGACAGCTGTGTTATCTTAATGGGTGGCAGGAAGACTTGATAGTTCGCTTTTGTTGTCATCGCGCACATCCTTTTGTTTTAGACTTGAAAGGAATGAGTGCTACTTTCAATGATGTTAATACATGGAGGTGGGGAGGGAATGCCTGTGTGATGAAGAAAGGGTTTGTGTATGGCATCTGTGCAGGAACATCTTGTCCTTTTTGCAGAGCAAGGCTTCCCTCTGTGATCTGCTGCTGTTTCTGCATGTATGGAGGTCAGGTCTGCTGGTCTGCATTCTGGTGCTGGAGATGCAGGAGCAAGAGGCTTCTTGTAGTCCAGGAGTCCATGTCTAGCTTGGCATGCTGCTTAGGCACAAGGCTCCCCTTGGCCAAAACACATTCCATTAGTCCAGTAGAAAGGAACTGCTTTTGGGCTACAGCATTGTCCATTGCCCTGACACACTCTTTTCAGAGTTTAGCAAGGCAGTCATATTTAAGAGTCTTTAGTAATGCCATCTAAAGGCTTCCCTTGAACCAAAAGGGGACCAGGCTGTTGGCAACTAATATCAAAAAAGTGTCAGAGCAACTTTTAAAGTAATCTCTGCTCTATAGTTTTAACATCTGATAGGCCATGTATACTGAGAGGGACAGAGGATTTGTGTTTTACCCATTTCTTTTGAATCTTTTGCAAAATCTGGTGCTGTGCTAAAAGTAAGTTTATGAACGTTTTCTTTTTAATAAATACTTTATAACTTTTGATGCTGGTAGTAGTTCTCTGTACCACATAGACTTCCATCCTCCTGGACACACTATTTTAAAAGGAGTGCCAGGGGGAAGGCAGGAAGTTGGCAAGTGGCTATTCATCCAAGGGTGTACAAGGCAGTAAACTGCCCCTGTGGTGACCAAGTGCTGGGCAGTGGGAGATACAGAGGCAAGGTCTCAGAACTAGGAAGGGAAGATGGGAGGCCTGACTCTCCCATCTGGTAGACTTGCCAGCCCCCAGGTCTGGGCAGGAGATCTCCCCATTTTTCAGCCCCCTCCCTGCCGCCAGCCAAGCTGGCCAGTAGGGAGAAGCCCTGCCCCAACAGTCATGATGTGACTTTAAATCTTAACAGAGCATTTTAGAATAAACTTTCAAATGGTTTGTGTTTGGGAATGTCTTTACATCTCAGTAGAACGAAAGCTGTATGGGGGGTGAGCGAGAAGGCATGAGTCGTGTAGTAGCAAAGGGCAGCCTGTCAGGCGCTTCAGAAAAGTCAGTCAAACACCAGGCCTCATGTAAAAGGATAGTGTTTATTATACTGCAGTTCTAAAGATGCGTTAACATTCTCCTTGTCAGGAATAACCCACACAAAAGGAATATCTCTGGTTATACCCCTCGGGGCTATAGCCCCCCCCCCGGCATTCTACCAATAGCTACAGAGCCCACGCACGGGAAGGAAAGGTGCTACATTTCTAAAAGCTGTAAATTTCCATAGCCTAGCTGTTCTCATAAGAAAAAGGGAAGAAGAGAAACAGCCTGACACTTCAAGGATATTTGGCCATCTGTAGATAACTCGGGATGTGAATTGCTGCGTTACCCGGACAACCCCGTCACCTCCCCACATACCAGACAATACACAGGCAGAACCACTGACACCTCCACCCCTCCCTTCACCCTTATGGCAGGGTTACCTGACACAGCCTTACCCCCTCACACCTCCTCCCTGTGGCCAAGGAGGACCTGGCAACCCTAGCAGTAGCAATTTCCTCCGTCCACAAGAGGACTCTTTAATTTTTTTTTAAATGGCACTAGAATATCATTAAATCAATATAATTCTATAATAAATACATTTATCACATTCTCTGAATCCTCAGCTTTCATCTTTTTTAAAAGTGAGTCTTTAGCCCCTTTCATTGCAGAGATAATAAGGGGAAAGGCATATCTTTGTAGTGGAAAGTACTATAGACATTAACAAATGAAAGAGGAGAATTCAGAGAACCTGATTCACATTGGCCGCTGGAATTTTGTCTCCATTGGCCTCAAACGGCAGCCCTGGATCTATTACATTATCAGATAATGAAGAGGTCCAGTGAAATGGTATTTTCAGTAGAGGTAGGGGGGTTACATAAGAGTGACTGACTTCAATATTTCTAAGCATGCATAAAAACCATTCCTTATTACTTATTATTCATTAGCAGTTAGGGAGCTTCCTCGAACATGATTGCTCCTATGGTATTGCCATGTGTTTAAAAAAACTGTCTCTTATGTGGGTAAGTAAATTTGCAGGAAAGTATTTCTTAAGCCTTGTGGGAGTAACCATGGTAATAATGGCTGATGGGTAGCTGTGTTGGTCTGAAGCAGCAGAACAAAGTGTGAGTCCAGTGGCACCTTTAAGACCAACAAAGTTTTATTAAAGGTATAAGCTTTTGTGTGCTTGCACACTGAAGAAGTGCACATGCACAAGAATGCTTATACCAAGGGTGTCAAACATGCGGCCCTGGAAGGCTTCCATCAGGCCCACAGTGGAACTGGCCATCTCCTGCTTCCAGTTCTGCTATTGCTGCTGCATCATAGCTTGCTTCGGCAGACTCTCTTAATCGCTCAGCCATTTCATGTTTTAACCTGGGTCGTAGACTCTGAGCATGAGATTTCTGTGGTAAATGTCAATAAATCAAAAGTAGGTTTGCAGCTTACAGAGCTAATGTTTTAAGCATGTTTTTATTTTAAATAATAATTAAAAAATCTTTGTGTTTGTGTCCTTTATAAAGTTTATATCTCCGCGACCTAGCATTACATTTTATGACACACATGGCCCGGCCCAAAAAGGTCTCATTTATGTCAGATCCAGCCCTCATAACAAATGAGTTCGACACCCCGGCTTATACCTGGAATAAAACTTTGCTGGTCTTAAGGTGCCACTGGACTCAAAAACCCTAAGGGGTCACTGAAATTTGACCAGCAGTCCCTTTGCTAAGTGATAGTCAGGGTAGAGCTAGTGGGTGCATTGTTTAACCCAACTGTGTTCACTCCAGGTAGAATTTTTCAAAAACCATCTTTTAAATTGTGACATATGACAGATTCCCTTTCAAACAGTAAATACCTTGGGTGGTTTTTTAAAAATTTAGAATTTCTAAAACATAGTGGTTTATGTTTCCCAAAGAAAGTACAGTTCTGAAATTTGCTCATGTGTCTCACACAGTTCTGCCCCTCCCAAGATTCTCTCTGGCTCAGTATGGATTTTTCAAGGCAACTAGCATCCTTTTTTTTTTGAGGTTTTTATTCTTTTATTGATCTTTGAGAGAGAAGACATTAAAAAAATCTATCAAGATAAGCAAGAATCATAATATTTCAATAACAACCACTCCTCTTCCATTACAGAATTAATATCCTTTCCTTAGTAAATATATATTACATTTCTAGTATCTACATGTTGAGGACATTTATCTTCCAATTTGTGATTTTCTCTGTACAATGTGACACAATTAGTATTACTTATGCACATTTTTTTCACAAATGGAAGCTTAGACATATGTAAATAGATATATACACAAAAAGGGGGGGGACAGAAGAGCAGATAGATTAGCATCCTAATGTTTGCTGAAAACATTCTCAAATGGATTTCTTTCTTTATTCAAATGTTTGCCTTCATTTTCAAGTGATTTGCACCTTGGTAGCCAAATTTACCTGTTCTGTATTTCATTGAGTTATGTGACTTTCCAAGTTTAAAGTACAATTGGGGTAGATTGGCCATTTGGCCACTGGGGCTTGGGATGGCATGCCCCCATCTGACCACTGGGATGGTCTGCCCCCCCCACACACACACCTGGACCACCTGTGCATTTGGCACCAGTTGAGCCCAGGCTGGCTCTTTCCTCCCTCCCTCAGGGGATTGAAGTGCCAGGGGTTGTGACCCTTTCCTAGGGCTTTTTCTCCCTCCCTTTGGCATGTATTTGGCAGCATGTATAGTATGTCAAAACCAAAATTACTGAATGCCAGTCAGTGTGCATGCTTGTGGAATACTGCCTATTATTTATTGTATGAATTCCAAAGAAAAATAAACATTCATAGTAAAACTAATTTACTTTTTATTTTTTGATCAAAAGTATGTTCTAGAATCTTCTAGATGTGAATACAATACACTTCTAGATGTGAATACAATACACTTCTACAATGCCCTTCTCTTTCACCCCATTTCCATTCTGAACAAACATAAGAGTTTAGCTAACAAGGGGACTAGTGGATATGTAGGAGATTTTATTGTAGCAGTCTTAAATTTGGTGCTTCCTCTTTCATTAAGCAATAGTTGTTTTTTCATGCTCTCTTCAGCAGCACATATACTAAAATGGAAAGCAATTGCTGTTTTTGAAGTGTTTTCACTTTTTTGTACAATGATGATGATGGATTCCTTTTTTAAAATATATTTTTATTTCAATTATGTAAGACAAACAAAAAACCCCAAACATACATAAATACACATAAAAGGAACATTCTATCTGTATCATTTTACCCTTTGTCTTTAATATCTTATTATAGTCTGTAAATTTTTTGTCACTTTTTTCTACCATACAATTATATTTTATCAGTAATTACATCTATAATTCTTAGTTCTTTTTGTTTCAGTTAAGGGTTAGAGTTCCGGGAATTTTAATTATTATTTCCTTTTATCCAGTTGTAAAATCTTGACCATGTGTTGTCAAGGTCTTCTTTGTTGTTTCGTCTTAATATCATAGGCAATTTGTCCATCTCAGCAGTTTCCAATATTTTGGCTATAACTTCTTCTTTTGAAGTTACTTCTGTTCTTCTCCAGTATTTCGCATATAAAATCCTTGCTGCTGTTAGAATATGTATAGGAAGATAAAAGTCTTGCCTCTTGTAATTTTCTGGTGTTATTTTCTGATATATAAGGCACAGTGATTTTCAACATTTTTTGTAACATTTCATGTATCCAAGACCAATACCTCTTACTTTTCTCACATGTCCACCACATATGAAAAAATGAGCCAACATTATTAGGACATTTCCAACAATCACTTGATAACTCAGGATAGATCTTAGCTAATTTATCTGGAGTCATATACCATCTATAGAACATTTTATACATATTTCCTTTATAAGAAGTTGCTTTAGTAATCTTTATATTAGTTTTCCAAACTCTTAACCATTGGTCTAATTTGATATTATGTTCCAGGTTTTGTGCCCATTTAACCATACAATTCTTTACTGTTTCATCCTGTGTTTTATCTTCTAACATTAATATATACAATTTCTTAATCAGTTTATCCTCAACCTGTAACAATATTTTATCCATTTCTGTTTTTAAAAATAAAAACCCAATGGTTTATCTTTAGCAATTCTCGACTCTATTTGTAGCCTTTCCCACCAACCTAGTCTTATTTCGTGTTCTTTAAGCTTTTCTGTTGATTTTAGTACATTTTTGTTATCTAATAAATCTTCATATCTCAACAACATGCTTTTTTGGAAAAGGTTAGGATTTGTAAAAGCTTCAAGTAGTTATACCCATTTAGGTGTCTTGGTATAAAATGATTTTTTTACATTTTCCCATACTTTCAACAAGGATTTTCTAATCGTGTGTTTTTTAAAATACTTATGTGAGTTTGATTTTCCATACCACATGTAAGTGTGCCAACCCAGTAAAAGGTCATGTCCCTCCAAAGTTAAAAGTCCAGTATTTTCTAAGCAGATCCAGTCTTTTATCCAAACTAGTGCTGCCACTTTATGATATAAAAGCCAGTTTAAGGCAAAACCAGCTCTTTCTTTGGCATCCTGTAGATTTTTTCATCTTTATTCTTGGTTTTTTATTTTGCCATACAAATTGTGATGAGACTTTCTCCAGTTCTGTGAAGTAGTTTTGATTTTGGAGTATCGGTATTGTTTAGAATAAGAAAATCAGCCTGGGAAGAATATTCATCTTTATTGCGGCTACTCTGCCCATCAAAAATATTTTTAGATTTTTCCACTTTTCTGAGAAGGTTTTAATTTCTGTCATAAATTCTATATAATTATCTTTCATCATCATTGATCTGTTTATTGTTTTTACTCCCAAATATTTCACTTTTTAAAATTCAAATCCTGATTCTTCTTGCAATCATTTCACTTGATCTTCAGTCATATTTTTTGTTATTTTTTTTGTCTTGTTTAGATTACTCTTCAATCCAGCCACTCTACCATAGCTTCAAATCCTGTTGTAATCTCTGGGTGTGGATATGCCCCCAGTTTCTTGATGATCAGATCAAGTATTCACTAAGCTATTAGTCAGAGATCACTGGGTGATGCACACTTAATACAACAGCATACACATGCACAACAGGCTTTCACATATGTGCACAGTGTAACACATGTATTTTTTTTTTAGCAAAGAGGAAGGGAATTTAAATTTTTTCCCCATGCAAGTATTTAGTAGAATCTTCTCCACCTCCACCCCACTCACTTAGATTCCACATTATTAACAAATCCCTACAGCACAGCCACATCAGCACAGTGGATACTTTTTATAAAAATAAAGAACTAATACATGTGTGGGTTTTTTTAGAGAATTCACACACTCAATCATTTCTCATGCATGACACTGTGTCCTGCAGGGCAGGTATGTAGTTCACCTTCCCACTTACCTCCTGTCAGTATAGCAGGACACAGAGTCCATCAAGGCCTGGAGATTAACCAACTAGTGTGCTTATTAGCAAAAAAAAGCTACTGTGCAGCCAGTTAGTAGGAAGTGAACTAATACCAGGATTTGCTCACCTAGAATTGCTGCCATCAAATATACTAAGTTTGTCTGACAGTTTATAATAAAGGACCCAATAAAAACTGAGCAAGCATCTCACACAAAGGTGGCTCTTTATAAAAGGTAAAAAAATGAGTATATATCCAAATGTAATCAGTAGAGAGTTCACATTCTGACTATATTTTTCTGATAATAGACATTCTGACAGTTCAGTAAATGAAACAAAATAGTTATATCTTGTTCAGTTCAGTTAAATCTTGTCCATTTTAATTCCTATTATTATTTAACTAGGGAGCAAAGCCCGTTGTGTTGGAAGACAACGGGCCTAGAAAGGTAGGAAGGGTGGGAGGATGGATGGGTAGAAAGAAGGGAGGGAGGGAGGCAGGAAGGCAGGAAGAGAGAGAGAGAGAAAGAAAGAGGGGGAGAGAGAGAAAGAAAGAGAGAGAGAGAGAATGGAAGGAAGGTAGAGGGGGAAGAGTGAGAAGAAAGAGAGAGAGAGAGAGAGAGAGAGGAAGAGAGAAAGAGAGAAGAAGAGAGAGGAGAGAGAGAGAGAGAGAGAGAGAAAGAGAGAAGAGAGAGAGAGCAAAAGAATGGAAGGAAGGAAGACAGGAAGGAGGGGGAGAGAATGGATGGTAGGAAGGAAGGTAGAGGGGGAGAGTGAGAGAATGAAAGACGGGGGAGAGAGACCAAAAGGGGGGGAGCGGCGGAAACGGGGCTGTGGTAGCTGGGCCTGCGGTGCTGCCACCCTTCACCGGCCCCCCTTGCAATTGCCTCTTAAGGGGAGGGGCAGCAGAAACAGACCCACGGTGGCCAGCTCAGCGCTGCCGCCGGCCTTCACCTCCCCCTCCCATGGTTGCCCCTGAAGGGGGGGGAGTGGCAAGTGCAGCCGCTGGCCTTCACCTTCCCCCCCCCAATTACCTGTGAAGGCCGGGGGGGGAGTGGCGAGAACAGGGCAGTGGCGGCAGCTGTGTGGCGGCCTTCACCTTCCCCCCCTTTGCAATTGCCCCTAATGTCGGGGAGGAATGCCGAAGGCGGTCCCGCGGCGGGTGGCACAGCGCCGCCGGCGGCCTTCACCTCCCCCCCACCTGCGGTTGTTTGTGAAGGGCGGGTGGGGAGTGGGGAGAACAGGCCGGTGGGAGAAGGGGGGGGCCTGCGGGAGCTTCTCCCATCTGCCCGGATTTGCGGGGAGAAGGAGAAGCGAATGGGAAGGCTGGCGCGCTGCAGCTTCCTCGCTGCCAGCGCTGGCTGGGCCGTTTCCTGGGCGGTTGGGGGGGAGGAGGGCCTGATCCCAGAGCGCGGTGGCTCCCTGGCCGGCTTTCTCCTGGGCAGGACCGAGGCCGGTGCAGCGGCTCCCTGGCCGGCGCCGTTGGCTTTCTCCAGGGCGGGTGGGGGGCGGGAGTGAGGGAGGCCTGATCGACAGTTCGAGCTGCCAAACACTGTTGGCGCGCATCGAACGTTGCGAAACCAAAAGATAAATATATTATAAGGAGAGATAATTTATTTCTATGTAGAGATGCTCAGCTACCTGCCCAGTCTGCTCACTTCCTGCCCATCAGTGGTGATGGGCTGTTTGGCTGTTTGCATGTGTATTCACAAGAACAAAAGCTACTTGCAAGCATCAGGAGCTGATGAAGCACCACCTGGGAGTTTGTATTTGATCTCTTGCTGTGGAAATTTTGTTCTATACCCAGTAAAGATTTTTTTGAGGTGGGGGAATCAGGAGCCACATCCCAGCTGATCAGATGGATGCCACGTTGTGATATCCCATCAGCAAATTGGGGGAGGGGCATAATCAGAAGTCCTTTCTCCCCATCCCGAATGATTGGCTTGGGCTGCATAGAGAAGGAGAGAAGTGCAGACACTAAAAGCAATGTATCTCTTACGGTGTAGCTTGCAGGGGAGAGAAGAGCTCACTTTTGCAACTTCACTGTGTTGCTATTTTGCTGAGGAGGCATAGTGGATAAGAACCTGACTCCCAGCTGATCCTGTGTCAATGTTCCCTCTAAATCCCCCCCCTTACTGAGTGGAACAGTTTGCATCCTGAGCAGAATATAACTGCTGCAATCTTAAAATGGGCAAAAGGCAGTGCAAGACCTTGCATGGCTGCAGATTGTTGCTGAGCAGGGCTTCCAGTGTTAATGGATGCACACAGCTTAGATGGAATACTGCCCCTGAAGTGAGTCAACTTTTGTCAAACAAACAACTGCAAACTTCTTTTGACGCTATTTCAGTTAGTTGATGCAATCTGGATGTATCCCAGATCAGCTTGCAGTCTGATTGTGTCGCTTAAGGTCAGTGTATCTGATGGACCTGTTCACTGAGAAATTTACAGCATTCCTATTTCTACTTCACAAATAATAACATATATATTCTGTACAAACCAAGAGCCAACTAAAGTCCTCAGGTTGCCACCTACTGGCTGTTTCCCCAAATAATGTACCTTGCCTGGCATCAACTTGCTCCATCATAGCTCCCACCTCATGCAATGGATTCCCTATTGGTGAGGGGGGCACTACAAGACCTTTCAGGAAGCTCTGCAAGACCATCTTATTTGCAAGGACTTTTAATGTGATACAGACTGCAAGCATCTTTTTGGAGGTATTTGGGCCTTTATTTTTTCTGTTTTAAATGGTAATTTTGCCTTGAGCTATAAGGAAATGTGGGATATGAATATTTTAATAATAAATATAAATAACATTACATAAGTAAATCAACAAAGTCACTATAGCATTCTCCATATAAAGAACTATATATTTTACCAGCCGAGATGGTAATCTGACATGTTCTGAACACCTCAAGACTTACTATGCCTGCCCCAAGTACCCACCTATCCTGTCATTATATATAAATGTGTTTTTGCATGGCAACATTCTATGCTTGTCAAAATCAGTTGGCTCTGTGATATATCAATCACAAGGTGTCTCTATCCACTGGCTGCATTGCCTGAGTTCTCTCACACCCACTGCAGCCTAGGCCACTCTTCTCTGATTGGGCCAGCGTTTCAAGGTCATTTGCATATGGAAGCTGATTGGACTTCACTCCATTCTGCACCTCAAGCTCCCCCCCCCCAGTGAAACAGTTGGAACTGTCAGTTGCATATGTGACCTGGTGTATTCTGAGGTAAAATATGTCCTTACCCACAACACATCACTTCCCCTTCAAAAGAAACAAACCCAATAACACAACCATGCCACATCACAAAACAGACAGATCACACCACCAGCAGAATACCACAAGGCAAAAAATGACAGGAAAAGGTGCCAGCAGACACCCCATTACTGCCACAGATATGTACCTGAGAGCGCTTCAGAGAATGGTGTGCAGGCTCCAGGTTCATGTTATAAAAGCTGCCTGGGGGATTATGGACCATTCACAGACTTTCTACCTTAACAAACCTCACAGGATTGTTGTGTGGATCATATGGGGGAGAGGAGAATGATGTCAGCTGTTTTGGTTCCCACTGTAGGGAAAGACTGCCCTTTCCCTAGGCAGAGGCTGAAGGTGGGAGGGAGATGTCAACTTGAAGACAGACAGGCAGATGAAGATAGGCTGATGGTTGCCTGGAAAGGACATAGGGTTGCCAGCTCCAGGTTGGAAACTTCCAGGATATTTTAGGGATGAAGCCTGCTGAGGGTGGGGTCGGAGGAGGAGGAAGAGGGGAATCTCAGACAGATACAGTGCCACAGACCCTGCCTCCAAACAAGCTGTTGCCAATCTCCAGGTGACAGCAGGAGAGCTCTTAAAGCTCTGGTGCTAATTCAAAGTGCTGGGGATGTGTTGTGTTCTGGCAGGGGATGCTGTGAGTGTAGAAAATGAATGTGGATAGAGTAGTGTTTTGGAAAATCTTTAGAAATTGTTTGGTCCACTTACCCATAGGTGTCAACTTCAGGGGGGCTTGAGGGCTGAGGCTATCCCCAAAATTTTCCAGGGGTTACTGAGCCCCCCCCACGCAACTAGGCTCACAAGCCTTGCCACCACCACCCCACGCCACCCCCAACCCATTTTGAAAGTGGAGGGTTTTTCCACTTCGTTTTCTGAGACTTTGGGTGGGGTGGCAGGAAACAGGGCTTGCTTCCTGAAAGCTAAGCCCCACCCCCAGCTCCCAGAACCCCTCAGTTAGGCCTGGTGGAGCTGGGGACTGCACATGTTTTCCGTACTTTCAGCTTTCCCACACAGAAAGGTAAGGAGCTGTCCTGGGGCTCCAGCGAGGGTGGGAGAGATGTTTTCAGGGGTGGGGTGGTGGGCACTAGGCAGAGAGTGCCCAGGCTGGCTGGCTGAGGCCAACCTTGGGGTGGCTGGATGCCTGAGCACCTTTCCTGTGGCCTTGTGCCGCTGCTATTGTTTTCCCACTCCCTGCAAGGCTTGCCTTTCAGAGAGCCATGCAAGGAGGTTGGGGGGGAGGCCGGTATCCTTGGAGGATTGCCGGCCTCAAGGAGGCTGGGCACCCTGCGCCCTTGTTCTTCTAGGGTTTTTTTCCCCCTCTCTCCCTGCAGGGCTTGCCTGCAAGGCTTGCCTTGCAGAGCCATGCAGGGAGGTCAGGAAGTGGGGGAAGTGGGGAGGAGGCTGGCATCCATGGAAAATTGCCTGCCTTGGGGCGGCTGGATACTTGGGCACCTGTCCTGCAACCTCGTGCTGCTGCTGTTGTTTTCCCACTCCCTGCAAGTCTTGCCTTTCAGAGAGCCATGCAAGGAGGTTGGGGGGGAGGCTGGCATCCATGGCGGATTGTCAGCCTTGGGACAGCTAGGCGCTTTGCGCCCTTGTTCTTCTGTTTCCCCACACACACAAGGCTTGCCTTGCTGAGCCATGCAGGGAGGTCAGGAGGGGTGAAGGCCGGCATCCATGGACGATCTCTGGGCAGCTGGGTGCCTGGGCACCGTTCCTGCGGCCTCGTGCTGCTGCTGTTGTTTTCCCGCTCCCAAGTTCGCTACTTAACCAGAGCCCTTTATTTCCTCTGAGAGGAGACTCTTCTGAGTTCTTTGATGAGCTCCACCCCTTCCCTTGACAGAGAGAGGATATTAGGAAAGCCAGGAATCAGCAGTTAAAATCACTGAAATCGCACACACAGCCCGTGCAGGGGGAGGGGGGAGGAGGGCAGGTGAAACCTTGAAGAGTTTAAATGCCTACATTCAAGACCAATTCTCCTCTGAACTCCTGGATAAATTACGGAGAGGGATTTCTATTTGCTTTCTTTTCATTTCTCCCCCTCCCTCCCCCTTCTTTCCTTCCTTCCTTCCTCTCTTCCCATCTATTTGCTTTCTTTCCACCTCTTGCCTCCCTCCCTCCCTTGTTAAAACATCTCTAGTTAGGGTTGCCAGGTCCCCTCTGTTCACCTCTGGGGGATGGGGGGAGGGGTGGCCCAATACAGGTTGAGTAACTCCTGGAGATTTGGGGATGGAGCCTGGGGAGGACTGGGACCTCAGTAGGGTACAATGCCATAGAGTCCACCCTCCAGAACATCCATTTTCTTCAGGGAAACTAATTTTTGTAGTCTGAAAATGAGCTGTAATTCCAGGGGATCCCCAGGTCCCACCTGGAGGCTGGCACCCCTAGCTACAGTGCTGAAACTGGAAGCTCTGGTTCTTCTGTGTAAGATGGTGAATGCAGACCACTGACATTGGCTTGCATCTGCTGAATCACCCCGCTTCATGTAGGATGCACAACAGCCAGGTGGAGGAGGGGAGGGGTGTATTTTACTTAGATCTATATATCCTTGACTGAGAACAGTTCTTGTTTTTTTCATGGTAGTGGGGGGTGGGCTGCTTCAGCCACTCCTAAGCTCTTCTTTCAATCTCTGTTTCATTTTTAAATTGTAAGCCCATCTGCATGAACACGATGGGGGGGCATACAGATCAGAGGCCTTTTAAAATTTCCTTTTGATCTGTGTGCAGCCCAGAAAGAACATTGGTAAGGGATGTGCACTCTATGTTCATGCTCTTCGTTTTGCTGTTACTTAAAATGGTGTGGTAGTTTCAAAGGGGCAACCAACTGGGATGTACTAAAAGGAATGACAAGATTGCCCATTGGAAATAATGGGAGAGGCTTGAAAGCCCATTGGAGATAATGGGAGCAAGGAATGCCAATTGACTTACATGGGCTCTGCTGAAATACACTGCAGCCCAAAAAAAGTTGCAAAGAAAATGCAGAATGGTTTTTCCAATAAGGTTTTTGGGCCCATATAGGCTACTCTAGGACTGTAATGACAGTTCTCAGAGTGGAAAAAACAGTCCCCAGCAATAGAATCTGTGCTGCATTTTAAGGTGGAGTTTCTAAGCATTGTGCTAAGAAGGCACCTGTTCCTGGGGTTAACCCAGGGGCATTGCTAGGGGGGTTCCCAGGCCACCCTAATTTTCTGGGGAGCCCCTCACTAAATGCCACATAGTTCCATCTGAATAGATAGTGACAATGGCCTGTGATGTCATTGGCTCCTCCCTATGATGTCATTGGGTCCCAGCTCTTTTAATGACTTAGCAATGCCTCTGGCCCAGCCCCAGCCCCCCCCGGGAAACTGCAAAGTCTACACCCTTGCACTTACCATGGGGCACCTATCCAGAGCATTTTCTCACTTCACTGGCATCAAAACCAATTTAAGGCAAAATAGAGATATGGAGACTTTCCCATCCTCCTTTGTATCAATCTGTCTTTGTTGGCAACCCTAGGCACCACTCTCAGGGTGACTTCATGCCTCCTGACTGGCATTACTTCACTAGCCCTGGCTGCTTGCTCCTATTCAGCAGGAGCTTCCCTATGGAAGCTGCCTGGGTAATTTTGGACCAGCCACAAGACTTTCTGCCTAACCTACCTTGCAGGGTTGCTGTACAGATCACAAAGCAGAAGAGGAGAATGAAGTAAGCTGCTTTGCTCTCCACTAATGAGAAAGACAGAACTTTCCTAGGAAGAGGCTGCTGAGAGGGGAGAAGATAAAGTTGCCATCTTTAGGTATGGAAATTCCTGGAGATTTGAGGGGTGAAGCCTGGACAGGGTGAGGCTTGAGAGGAGTGGGACCTCAGACAGGTACAGTGCCATAGACTCCACCCTCCAAACCAGCCATTTCCTCCTGGGGAACCATTGTTGCCAATCTCCAGGGGAGGGCTGGAGATCACATAGAAATACAACTGGTCTCCAGGAGGGAGGGGGGAGGAGATGGAAAGCTGAATTCAGAGGGGCACGTAAAGGTAGGTTGATTGTTGGCTGGGAAGGAGATAGGGTTGTCAACTCCAGGCTGGGGAATTCCTGGAGATTTAAGGAGAGGATGGGGTTTGAGGAGGGGTGGAACCTCAGGTACAATGCCATAGACTCCACCCTCCAAACCAGCCATTTCCTCCCGGGGACCAATTGTTGCCAATCTTCAAGGGAGGGCTGGAGATCACGCAGAATTACAACTGCTCTTCAGATGGCAGAGATCAGTTCTCCTGAAGAAAATGGTAAGCTCTGTTTCATTATACCCTGCTGAGGTCATCATAGCAAACTGATGCTGAGTGCCCAAAGCCAGGGCACCCACCCAGAGCTCTTTCTAGAGCTTGTTGTATGTATTTCCACAACGGGCCTTATTCCTAGTATAATAGAATATTTATTTTTTATTTATTTATTTATTTATTTATTTCAATTTCTATCCTGCTCTTTCCACAAGTGGGCTTATGGTGGGTTACAACAATAAATACAATAAATAGACAATTAAAATTGAATATTAAACAATAAAAGCAGTTAAAACAGTTAAAAGATAGGCATACAAGACTGTAGGATTTCTGAAATGACACCATTTCCCCCCCTGATCTAGGAGGGTAGAGGGTGTGACTGTGAAGTGGCTGATCATACCCTAACAAAGTCAGGGGTGGCAAGAAGATCCTGTTCGGAAAAATGAATTTACCAAGCAGGAAGAGGCAGTCCTTCAAGTATGTGGGTCACTGGTCTTGAATGGCTTTAAAGAAAACACCATGCAGAGCAAGAACAAATAGGAACTTAGTATGGGTAGAATGTGCTCCCTGCAGTTAATTTCCAAAACCTGATGGGCTGCCACATTTTGCATCTGCTGAAGTTTCCAGTTACCTTTTAAAAGGATATGGAAAAAAGATATGTCTGACTGATAAGTGCTGGAACCTTTGCTCATATGGAGATTGCGGCCCCTAAATAAACCTTGTTCAACATACAGAAGGAGTTAGGTAGGACTACTATAAGGAGCAAAGCTGAGGCTCTGAACTATGTTTGCACTCATTTTTGTTCCCTCCTAGAAAAGGTCCCTTTGTGGATGTCCCGCCGCGCCCTTCGGGGGCGGGCGGGGATCTCCCAGGCGAGGGAGGAGGCCAAGGAAGCGAAGGCCGTTGCCCGGGCCCCGACCCGAGGACGGAGCGGAGGCGCGGAGAGGCCACGCCGCCGGGGGCCCCCCCTGAAGGAACCCTGCGGCCGCAGCAGTGGCCCGGCAGCCCCGTGGGCTCCCGGACGGTCCGGCGTCGCCCCAGGATGCCGGGATGCCAGGCGACTCGGCTGCACGCCGGGGAGGTCCCAGCCCACGCTCCTGGCTCCAGGGGACTCAGGCCAAGCCCGAGAAGAAGGAGGCGGGAGCAGGACGAACACGAAGGCCCTGCCCACCCTGCCGCCAAGCGGCCACACCCCCCGGCAACTCCGCTGCCCGAGGCTCGGATGTGGGAACAAGCCCGGGCCACGGAGGAGGGGGGGAGAGCGCCTGGGACGGCCAGAGAAGCGGGGCTCTCCAAGACCTGGGAGGAAAACCGGGAGGAAAGGCAGACCGGAACAGCTGCACTGGAGAGAGCCCGCAAGCGCCCCCGCAAGCCCCGTTACTCACAGCAGGAGAAGCTCCACAGGAGAAACATTCTACCCAGCCACGCTGAGCTGCAGCCGACGCCCAGCCCTGAGTCCCAGGAGGGGCGGGCCTTAAGTGTGCGGACTCTAATCTGGGAGAACTGGGTTTGATTCCCCATTCCTCCACTTGCATCTGCTGGATGACCTTGTGCAAGCCATAGTTCTGGCACAGATGTTCTTGAAAAAGAGCAGATTCTGTCAGAGCTCTCTCAGCCCCACCTACCTCACAGGTGTCTGTTGTGGGGAGGGGAAGGGAAAGGCGTTTTAAGCCACTCTGAGACTCCTTTGGGTAGCGAAGGGTGGGGTATAAATCCAATCTCCTCTTCTTCTTCTTCTTCTTCTTCTTCTTCTTCTTCTTCTTCTTCTTCTTCTTCTTCTTCTTCTTCTTCTTCTTCTTCTTCTTCATAAAGCACAATAATAACAAATACACAGATAAAAGGGGAAAAAGTAATGTCTTCTTGTAAAAAAAAATCCAAAATGAATCCAATTGCTCAGAATGTAAAAGATGTGAAGAATGTGAATCACAAAGCAGTCAGCAGTTAGATACGTCTCAGTGATAAGAAAAGACTCAGCACCAAGTGTAATACCATACTAAATTGCCTGCTTTTTGTGGAGATAATATGTTAACTTATCCAAATATCTGAACTAAACCATTAAGAAAACTATATACTTATAATAACTGCATATTCACTTTTCCTGTTTAATGTCCCAAACATGCAGCATCACTTGTGGGCAAGTTGGAAAATACTATAGAAAGGACAGGGATAGTTTCACACATCCCTGCTATGTCTTCATTTGATTATGGCTAGTGAGTGAAGGTTACATTATAAATATTTAATGGAAAGCAATATGGCCGGCCTTCCCACAGGGCCAGCAGATCACGTCAAGGAAATGGCAGGAACAGTGCTCATGATCCTCACTGCAACTGGCACATGCAGGTGTTGCGCTGGACTGATGATGTGCTCGTCCAGATGAACGGAAAGTCATGGTGCTTGCTTTTTGGTCATCAGCCCTAGCCAGCTGCCTCAACTGGTGGATGTCCTTGATGTCTGAGCCATCGGAGTCCTGGTAAGGGATGGCTTGGTGCACTGTGGCAGTCTGGTGGTCCCACTGGGCCTTCTCGAACGCTGTGGCTGTCTGTAGGGCCATTTCGAGTTTGCGCTTGCCAAGGCCGACCAGCTTCCGCCTGAGCTTCTGTTCCCAGACTCCACGCACAAAGTGGTTCAGCAGAGCGTCCTCCATGTCGGGGAACTCACAATTGATGGCTATTCTTCTTATGTCAGCTAGAAATTCAGGGGTGGCCTCGCTGGATTTCTGGATTCGCGCAAAGAAATCCATGTGTATGGCCATGACTGAGGGCTTGGGAGCATAGGCCTGTTTAGTACCTGTTTAGATCAGCTCGTCATAGGAGGCTTTTTCCATTGTCTTTGAGGTGATGAGACTTCTTGCCAGGTGTATTGTGGCAATGCTGCACATGCTCAAGAGCCATGATTTCTTCAGGTCCTTGTCTGTGATCCATTGGATTTTGAAAAAATGCTTCAGTTGCTTGACCCAGGATTCCCAGAGCTCAGGATGTGCTGGGTCAAACGTGGGGATTTGTCCTGGAGTGGCAGCCATGACTCAGTTTGGTGGTGCTGGAGCTGGTTGCAGAGATGCGTCAGCCAAGGTCAGCAATTTGCCGGGGATGGGGTGACCAGAAAAAGCCCACAGGAAAAAAGCTCACGGAAAAAGCCCCACGGACATAAATGCTCACAGGAAAAAAGCCCACATAGAAAAATGTCCACACAGAAATAAGCCCACATGGAAAAAACGCACACGGGAAAAAACCCATAGACATAAAAGCCCACACAGAAAAAAGTCCACACAGAAAAAAGCCCACATGAAAAAATACCATGTAAAGAGCCATAGCAAAAATTTGTGCAGTGAGTTTATCAAGTATAATCCTATATATATAATTGTCTTACATCTTGACCATTTCCACCTCTCCCGTTGGCTGAAGGAAACCCTTTCCAGGCTGTTGTGAGGAACTCATAGGGGCCAGGCCTGACTAGGGTTGCCAGCTCCAGGTTGGGAAATTCCTGGATATTTTGTGATGGAGTCTACAGAAGCCAGAGTTTGGGGAGGGGAGAGGCCTCAGCTGAATAGAATGCTATAAAGCCCACCCTACAAAGCAGTTATTTTCTCCAGGGGGGGTGAGATCTGTTGTCTGGAGTTCAGTTATGATACCTGACGTTCTTCAGGCTCCACCTGTAGGTTGGCTATCCTGGGCGTGGCAGCTAGCGCTTCAGAGCAGGGTCTACTAGACACAGGTTCTTGCTGTAGAAGTTGAGAAGTTGATTTCGGTCCAGTCACAGACTTTCAGCCTCACCTACCTCACAGGGTTGTTGTGCAGATCAAAAGGGGGAGAGGAAAATGATGTAATCTGCTTTGGTCTCCACTGTGGAGAAAGACTGTACTTTTCCTCCTGGGGAATCACTGCTGCCAGTCTCCAGGTGAGGGCTGGAGATCACACAGTATTAAAACTGCTCTCCAGATGGTAGAGATCAGGGGCAGATAAAGGTAGGTTGAAGGATGGCTGGGAAGGAGATAGGGTTGACAACTCCATGTTGGAAAATTCCGGGAGATGTGAGGGGTGGAGCCTGGAGAGGGTGAGGTTTGAGGAGGGGTGGGACCTCAGACAGGTGCAATGTCATAGACTCCACCCTACAAACCAGCCATTCCCTCATGGGGAACCATTGTTGCCAATCTCCAGGGGAGGGATGGAGATCATGCAGAATTACAACTGCTCTTCAGATGGCAGAGATCAGTTCCCCTGGAGAAAATGGTGGACTCTGTGTCATTATACCCTGCTGAGGTCACCACAGCAAATTGACGCTGAGTGCCCAAGGGCAGGGCACTCTCCCAGAGCCTCTTTCTAGATATCGTTGTATTTATTTCCACAACGGGCCTTGTGCCTGGTTAAATAATAATTTTTCTATGTTATTAGTAAATTACTTCATTACTATATAACAGTGGCCTTATGAAGAGGGCTTTAATTCTCTTGAGTGTAAAGGCTTAGAAGGGAAAATAAAGGAAATAAAAGTGACCATTTTGTTATCAACAAACTTTATTAAGAAGGAAAAACAATAACAACGGAAATGTAAATTAAACTCTATATAGAAATATTTTTTAAATTTATTAATTTACCATTCATCAACCTTTGTAATGTTGGGATAAAGTAATTTCTAAAGTAAAGACAGAAAGGCATTAAATTAAATTATGTATAGACTGTCTAGTATACATAGCTTTTGAACAACTATATGGCTTAAATTCTTTAAATGATTAATATTATTTACTTATTTTGTTATTAAAATCATAACATAAAGCCATAAGATAATATTGTCCCTATTGCTTTGGATCCCCCCCTTTTTCCATATGTGTTTTGCTACCCCTGGGTCTACTAGAGACAGCAAGGCACATGGGGGGGCGGGGGATCCTGAAGCAATAGGGACAAACAAGTGACAAAAATGACAGTATAGAAGTGGCCCATCTGACCCATTGGCCTTGTCTTGTTCTCACACAAAGCTTTAAAAGCAGCATCAGAACCAGTAATGTCAATTTTCTGTTTCTTAGAGGGTGGTGTGAAATGAACCCCCTTCTGTTTCCATTTACAGTCATTTTTTTTTGGGGGGGGGGTTCCTTTGGATTTACCACATGGGATTGGTGGGTTTGATGATCCTGTAATACAGGTCTGTTGCTTGGGCTGCTGTGCCATGGCTTTGCAGACAGATTCACAGGCAGAGGAGGTGGGCTTTTCAGATTGGTGGCCCAAACTGGGACCTTGCAGTACCCAGCTCTGGTTGTGCTCTGTTAGTAGAGAAAAATGAAATGAAATTCCTTGGAACTGTAATTGTTAACACACATCACCCCCACAAAACTGTTAAAACCCACCACAAAACTCTCTGTAAATTCAAATATTTTTGCCAGTCTGAGTGCGTTTGTGTCTCATAGCTTCCCATAAGCTTTGAAGAGTTGCCTTTCCTTCTTTAGATTTGTGACCCTGGGGCTTGGGAATATCCAGTTTATCACCACCATTTTGGGTGCTGCCACCCTGACCTAAATAGGAAGACAGCCATCAGCAGAAACTTTTTTTTTCTAAATAGGTAGTCAGTTTAAAAATAAAGACCCACCACCCATAAAGAAAGAGTGAAATAACGATCTGTTTTTAAAATAATAACAGCATTGGCTAACACTGAGTTTGGGGGGGGAATCCCCCACAAAAATGTGATCTGCCGGAAATTCACCAGCTATTTCCTTACTGAAAGCATGGCCTAAAAAAAGTTTTTAAAAATACATGGTATTTTTCCCTGCGGGCTTTTTTCCGTGTGGGCTTTTATGTCTATGGGCTTTTTTCCGTGTGGGCTTATTTCCGTGTGGGCATTTTCCCACATGGGCTTTTTTCCTGTGAGCATTTATGTCTGTGGTTTTTTTCCCATGGGCTTTTTTCATGTGGGTTTTTTTCCTAGAACCACCGGGGGGAGCATTGCAGGGCAGAGAGCACTGGAGCTCTTTGGAGGTCGCCATCGCGGTGCTCGGGGCTGCAGGGGAGTCAGGCTCGCTCATCAGGATCCCACTTTCGTCACCAGTATAAAGTACTAAGACTGATGCATCATGGAGTGATTTCAGCTCATACTTTATTTAGTGATTCAGACTAAGAGAGATGTTTTTGCCAGCTCGCAGACTGGCTTATATTCCTAAATTACACCACACCCAAACACACACCCACACCCATGATTGGTTATTTACAGTGCATAGGTTAAACCCATAGGTTCCTTCTGGGATCCTAGCTTCCTGATGGGTGCGTGCTAGGATCCATGAGGGCTATTGTCTTTGGAGGCAAACCTTGGGTCCTTTGCTTGACCACGTGTTGATCTGACCGTGTGCATGGCCATCCCTGGGTACACAACACCCTCCTACCTCACAGGTGTCTGTTGTGGGGAGGGGAAGGGAAAGGAGCTTGTAAGCCGCTTTGAGACTTCGATTGAAGGGCGGGGTATAAATCCAATCTCTTCTTCTCTTCTAATCAAGATCATGCTAATTTTTCATGGTTTTCTATCATGTTATCACTAAAATATTTTTTTTTCCAGCCCAGCACTTCAAAATGTATGGGCATATGGTAAGTTTAAACAAGCAAATTGACAGCAGGTACAGTCAGCCTTTTGGGAAATTGACATTTTTAGCATTTTCTTAAAAAGCATGATTGCTTACATGTTGATGCTGTCTGGAGATAAAATGCACTGTAGCAGTAAACTGATCAAAGAAAATTTCTGGGTAAAAGACCTATGATGAAAAGGTGAGGGAAACCCTAAGAAGTCCTATTAGTATTAAAACAAGTGTTATGGAAGAACTGCATTCTGCAAGAAGAGACTTTATTAGAGTTACAAAACTTGTTTTGATAGTTTTTACCCTGTAGCAAAAACCTTCCACCAAAAATTTGTTACACTTCTTTGAACAAGTACATTTGAATTTGAATGTATTGTGACTAAATTATATGTGAAGTACTTTTACCTTCTAGTAAACACTTAACCTCTCACACCGTTCATTTTAGGAACAGTAGAAAGCAATGCCAGTAGCTTTGTTTTTAGTAAGCTTTATTGTCAAGTTTGAATTGTCGTCTGCTTAAGCATAGAGAGATCCTGCTATTTGTACCACACAGAGCCAGGGATTAAAGAAAATTAAAATGCAAATTGCAATGTGCAAATGTTTCTTATCAGATGTGTCTGACAAATCCATTTTCTAACAACTGAATTCTGAGCATTCTTGAGTATTCTGGACATGCAATGGCTGGTGCATATGAACCAGTAATTGTACAAAAGTTCCTTAAATTGCTGTCCATGATTGCCATAGGTGGAGTCATAAGATTTCATTTTTAGTCCATTTATAGAACCTTAAAAAGAAGGAATGCAGAAGGCTCTGTTTCAGAGTTAAAGTGCTGCTCCCAGCTAGTCACAGCATGAAGAACTGAGCTAAGTGAACCAATGATGTGAGCTGATACCGGAAAACTTCATGTTTCCAAGCTGTTTGTATAATACTTCACAACACTGTGTGGCCATTTGCCAGCCTGTCTCCAGAAAACATCACAGTCACAATCTCATGGTTTAAGGCATTGCTTCTGAAATCTGAATTTCTTCCCAATTTTTGATTATCAAAATTAACTGCCTTGTTTCTGAAGTGGAACTACTGTACTTGGGATTTTCCACAATGTGTGCAGTTTATTTCTAGCTTCCAGTTCCTTTGATTTCCTGTGCCTCTCCCCTTGTATCCAGGTACATTAATGAAACACTGCAAAAAGGTTATCTTGTTATAAGTGTATATATAATTACCAAATTTCTTTCCATGTGGCATTTTACCAATGCACAAGGGCACAATATGCAAAAATAACTCCACCAAGTTCTCTTTCTTTCTGGAAGACAGCTGGAGTAGAAACCAAATAATAAAAGAACCATATAATATTGAAGACCACACAGAAAGAGTCTTGATGCAATCGTATCATATGTACGACCCTATCAACACTGATTTTTACAATAATAATAATAATAATAATAATAATATACTTTATTGTCATTGTACATAGTACAACGAAATTAAAAGTGCAAACATTTCAGTGATCTACAACAATAATCATGCGCGCTCACACAGCCATTCACAACTGCTTCATAGCTCCCCTAAAGTTCACATAGCAACTAAACCACTGATGTCCCCAATTCCAATCTCATGCAGCATTTAGGGCAATAATGGCTCTTGGATAAAAACTGTTTTTTAATCTATTTGTCCTTGTTTTAATTGTCCTGTATCTTCTGCCCGAAGACAGCAATTCAAACAAGGAGTGTTCAGGGTGTGATGAGTCCTGCAAAATGTTCTTTGCCTTTTTCATCGAGAACTGTACAGTTGTTCCAGGGATGGGAAAGGGCAGCCAATGATCTTCTGAGCTGTGGTGGTAACTCTCTGGAGTGCCTTCCTATCCGCAGCCGTACAGCTGGCAAACCAGGCACAGACACAGTATGATAAAATGCTTTCTATTGAGCAACGATAGAAAGACATCAGTGTTTTCTCACTCAAGTTGTTTTTCTTTAAGAGTCTGAGAAAATAAAGCCTCTGCTGGGCCTTCTTCACCAGAGCAGTGGTGTTAGCGCTCCAAGTCAGATTTTGCTCGATAGTCACTCCCAAAAACTTAAAAGTAGCCACCCTCTCCACACATTCTCCACCAATAAACAGTGGCTTAATTTCCGTTTTGTTCTTCCTGTAGTCCACCACCAATTCCTTGGTCTTGGTAGTATTGAGAATCAGATTGTTTTCCCCACACCAAACACAAAGCCGTTCCACCTCATCCCGATAAGCAGACTCGCCATTCCCAGAGATGAGCCCCACCACAGTGGTGTCATCAGCAAACTTGATGATAGTGTTGCTGGGGTGAGTGGGGGTACAGTCCTGTGTGTAGAGGGTATAGAGCAGGGGGCTCAACACACAGCCTTGTGGAGAGCCAGTATTAAGGGTAAGGACTGTGGACATATGAGACCCTACTCTAACCCTCTGTGGGCGGGCTGTCAAAAAATCCAAGATCCAGGGACATATGGAACTGGAGAGTCCAAGGCCCTCCAATTTGTGCACTAATCTATGTGGGAGGATGGTGTTAAAGGCAGAACTGAAGTCCACAAACAACAGCCTCACATAATTATTATTTATTAAATTAGTTAGGCCACACTTCCCTGTGAGCAGGGCTCAGGATAAGTATCAGTATAAAATCAGTATAAAATACAATAATATTAAACTTAAAGCATTATTAAAATTAAACAGCCACAATAAAACAATATAATCCAAGATGGAAATAAATTCCTAATACCCACTTGCTCCCTGGGTTAAGATACAGAACAGAGGGGGGAGGGGGTGACAGTGCCAGGCCATCGCTGTCCTCAACCAAATGGCAGAACATCTCTGCCTTGCAAGCCCTACAGAATGGTAACAAATCCTGTAGGGCGCAGTTGTCCTCAGGCAGACAGTTCCACCAGGTAGGGGCCAGGGACCACCAGGAGGTTCTTATTTCCAGATTGTAATGCTCTTCCTGGGACATATGGAGAGAGGCAGTCTTTTCCAGTTTCACATTGTTTTTGTTGTCCTTTTCTAGGTAAAATCAAATGAATAGACAATGAAGGTTATGGGGCTTTGAGGTAGATAGATAGATGATTGATAGATTGATAAATAGATCTGAAAGAGCCATATAGAAGCAGCACCAATGATGAATCATGTATACATTTAATATTTTTTTATTTGTCCCTTTCTCCAAGGATGTCAGAATGGTGTGTATAATTCTTCTCTCCATTTTATCCTTTCAACAATGCTGTGGGTATGTTAGAATGAGAGCGAATGGCCTGGCCCATGGTCACCCAGCAAGTTTCATGGAAGAGTGGGGATTTGAACCTGAGTCTCTAAACAGATCCTGACCAACACCTGAACCTGTATACCACACTGGCTCTCAAATTGGAAAAAATTGGAAAAGGAAATAAAATTATACATGATCAAACAAAATTTAATTCAAAGGATTATGAAAGAGCAAGTATCAAAAATCCATTCTCTAATGATGATTTAATTGCATGGGTTCAATATGAAATATAGATTTCAAGAACAGTGTCATTACTGAAATTCTTATATTATTAGAATGGAAATAAGTCTTTATGATTTTCACCATAATGTATTTTTTGCAATTTTGATGTGTGTCCACTTCTTGATGTGTCATAATTTTATTTATTTATTTAATTCCATTTATATTCCACCCTCCCCACAAGTGGGCTCAGGGCGGATCACAGTAGGATTCTAAAACACATAAATAGAGTTTACAGACTAATTAAAAACAATTTAAAATCACATTGATTTAAATAGAGAAAACACAAAACAGGTCATACTATTTCATTATGTACATTATTTCAAGCTGGCACCATTGGGTCTGTAAGATTTGATTGGTCCAGGCCATGTTGAGGTGATAGGCTTAAATTTTAGCAGGGGAGACCAAGGTTTGGTTGTTTTTTTTAAGTGGACACATGCCACTTCAGCCAAAGTCCTCCTGGAACAACTCCATTTTACAGGCCTCACAGAATGGTAATAAATCTCACAGGGCCCTGATCTCAGATGTTCCACCAGGCTGGGGCCAGGGCAGAAAAAGCTCTGGCCCTGGTCGAGGCTAAGTGGATGAGCCTTGGGCCAGGGACAACCAGCAGTTCTTGACCAGCAGAGCTCAAGGCTCTCCAGAGCACATATGGGGAGAGGCAGTCCCTCAGGTATGTCAGTCCCAGGCCACGCAAGGCTTTAAGGGTCAATACGAAATCCTTGAAATGGATCTGGTACTCAGTCGGTAGCCAGTGCAATTGGTGCAACACCAGCTGAATGTACGCCACACAGGCAACACAGTAATCAAGCATGCTGCAACATTTTACACTAGCTGCAATTTCCAGATCAGTCACAAGGGCAAGCCCATATAGAAGGAGTTACAGTAAGCAAGCCTGTAAGTGACTATTGCATGGTTCACTGTAGCCAAGTCCTGGGGAGATAGGTAGGGAACCATCTGCCTAATCTGTTGAAGATGATAGAAGGCAGATCTGGCAATTGTGGCAACCTGGGACTCCATAGAAAGCGAGGCATCCAGAACCACCTGCAGACTCTTCACCTTCTTGGCTGGCAGAAGTGATGAACCATCCAAGGTGGGTAGCCTGATTCCTGACTCAACTCCCCCACGGCTCAGGTACAGGACCTCCATCTTTGTTGGATTAATTTTCAACCGGCTCTGTTATAACCATCCAGCCATGGCATCCCAACGCCCTGGTCAAATTCTTTAGGGTGGAATCTGGGCAGCCATCCATCAGCAGATAGAGCTGGGTGTTGTCCAAATATTGGTGACAACCCAGCCCAAACTCCGAGACCAGCTGGGTGAAGGGACGCATGTAGATGTTAAACAACACTGCTGAGAGAATTGCTCCCTGCAACACCCCACATTCAAGTGGGTATTGTGGGTAGACTCTCTTGCCAAGTGCTACCCTCTGTCCCCAGTCATGGAGAAAGGACAATAATTTGGCATTCAGCAAAGAGAAATGTCAATAAATCTGAACTGCAACTGCATTTTTTTCATGGTACTATAACAGAAACATATTCTTAAAACAGACAGGTTTTTTTTTTTGTTGCTTGTATATGTGCCCTTTTCCAGTAATGTTGATTTGGCTTATATAAATCAGGTTTAGATAATTTACCAGGTTGTTGTTGTTCAGTCGCAGTCGAGTCCGACTCTTTGCGACCCCATGGACCAGATCACGCCAGGCCCTCCTGTCTTCCGCTGTCCGCTGAAGTTTGCTCAATTTCATGTTCGTTGCATCGATGACACTGTCTAACCATCTCATCCTTTGCCGTCCCCTTCTTCTTTGACCTTCAATCTTTCCCAGCATCAGGGTCTTCTCCAGTGAACGCTCCCTTCTCATTTGGTGGCCAAAGTATTTGAGCTTCAGCTTCAGGATCTGGCCTTCCAGGGAACAATCAGGGTTGATTTCTTTTAGGATTGACTGATTTGATCTCCTGGCAGTCCAAGGGACTCTCAAGAGTCTTCTCCAGCACCATAGTTCAAAAGAATCTATTCTTCGGCGCTCGGCCTTCCTTATAGTCCAACTCTCACAGCCATACATTACTACGGGGAATACCATTGCTTTGACCATGCGGACTTTTGTTGGCAAGGTGATGTCTCTGCTTTTTATCATGCTGTTTAGGTTTGCCATCGCTTTCCTCCCAAGGAGCAGGCGTCTTTTAATTTCATGGCTGCAGTCACCATCTGCAGTGATCTGGGATCCTAGGAATGTGAAGTCTGTCACTACTTCTACGACTTCCCCTTCTATTTGCCAAGGAGTGATGGGGCCAGATGCCATGATCTTAGTTTTTTTGATGTTGAGCTTCAAGCCCACTTTTGCGCTATGATGGCAAAACTTTCTGTGATAGCATTGCTCCATGTTCCCCTTAAAATGGACTAAAATGCTGATGGTGGTGGTTTGTGTTGAAAGGTTTTAAAGTGCTTTGTACAATCTAAATGTTATATAGATCAAGCCAGCACAATTTGTTTTCTACTATATTGAATGGTGTTTTCCAGCTAAATAATGCTGCCAACATATTGTAACATAATAGCCACATGCTCAAATAAATGGGGAACAAAAAATGGGCAGAATGAAATGTCTCACAAGACAACATACGAGAGCCAGTACACTTACTGGGATCCAGGTCCATTCTGCCATGAAGCTCACTGGGTGATCCTGGGCCAGTCACTCACACTCAGCCTCAGCTATCTCACAGCAGGGGTCTTTTTTTTTGGGGGGGGAGCGCACCGGAGCGCAGCCCCGCCCCCAGCCGGGGTCCCGGGGAGTCTTTCAGGCAGTCGCATGTCAATTTCAGCTCCATTATATCCTATGGGCCATTGAGGTCAATGGTGAAAGCATAGGGTATATTCTGGGGGCTGGAGGGGAGGAGGTTTGAGGGAGAGGCTCCAAACTCACAGGGTAGCTGATGGCGCCTCTCCCCAAGATACCCACCAAGTTTCAAGAACATTGGATTAGGGGGTCCAATTCTATGGGCCCCCAAAGAGGTTGCCCCTATTCCTTCCATTGTTCTCTATGGTGGGAAAAAAGTAAGTTTTTTTCCCACCAGAGAGAACAATGGAGGGAATAGGGGCAACCTGTTTGGGGGCCCATAGAATTGGACCCCCCTGGTCCAATGTTCTTGAAACTTGGTGGGTATCTAGGGGAGAGGCTCCATCAGCTACCCTGTGAGTTTGGAACCTCTCCCTCAAACCTCCTCCCCTCCAGCCCCCAGAATATACCCTATGCTTTCACCATTGACCTCAATGGCCCATAGGATATAATGGGGCCAAATTGCCACCCAATTTCTTTCATTCCCTCCTTTCCTTCTCTCTTTTTCCTCTTTCCCTCCTTCTTCTCTTCTCTCTTTCTTTCTTTCCCACCTTCTTCTCTTCTCTTTTTTCCTCCTTTCCCTGTTTCCCTCCATCTTCCCTCTCTTTCTTTCCCTCCCCTTTCCATCTCTTTCTTTCCTTCTTTCTACTCTCTCTCTTTCCTTCCCTCTTTCCTCCTTCTGTGGCCCAACTCTAGTGAGAAGGAGTTTAAACTTTAAACCCCTTCTCTCTTAGCTCCCCCACCCAGGCCAGCTAGGGAAGGGGAGGCTTTTGAAGATGCCTCTTCCCCTTTTGCTTCCCCTTCTGACATCACTTCCGGTGATGTCAGGGGGCGTGACATATGCTAATAGCCTAATGGCTCATTAGCATACCATATGCTAATGAGCGCCTGCAGCTGTTTTTCTACAAAAAGACCCCTGTCTCACAGTATTGTTGTAAGGATGAAACAGAGAAGAGGAGTATGATGTATGCCATCCTGAGTGCCTTACAGATGGGGTGGGGTTAAAAAGATAATGATGGTGGTGGTGATGATGATACTTATCTACATTATCAACTAATGGAGAATGGGGGAATAAGGTGCCATAGTGAAGACACGGTAGACAGGACTATGTCACTTTAAACTGCACATAAGGGCACAGTTTTTAAAAGGGAGGCTCATTTACCTTTCATTTCAGTTGGTATCCTGTTTGCAAAACAAAATATTTAATGGGCCATTTCTCTGCACCTGAGCAGTATAACTGCAGGGGAAAAAAGGATGACTGTGCATGTGTGATTACAAGCTGCTTTCCCATCGGTGCTGTGCCCTTCGCTCACTTCTATGTATGGCATAATGGGCTGTATGAAATGTCTCCCTTCAATTTTCAAGAGACATTGTTAAATGCTTTGAAGGGGGGGTTATTATGTTCATTAATGGTGATTAATGAATACTAATCTGTCTAGAGCACAGCCAATTTGTGCATCCATACTCATTCTTGTCCTCATGGGAGTTATAGTTTATTTCCACACCTCCCCCATGTTTGCAAACAACTTTTTAAAAATACTTTTAAAACTACTGAAAGGGATGCATTACTTTGTTTGTTGCTATGCAGTGTTCCTGGTACACAGCAAGCATTTTGACAGGCAAAAGACAAAGCTGCAGGACTGACCCAGTCAGGGATAAATACATACAAAGAGGAGGCAAACTGCAGTGAGAGATCTGTGCTAGAGAGGTATATCACTTTGAGTATCTGATTGTGATCCTGCAGGATATGCACAATCTTCTTTGAACATGGGGAATGTTATGTTTGCTGACTGCACAGGTGCAAAAGCAGCTACAACAGTAAAGTAACTGATACTTACCTGGAAGGCTTAACTGAGCTAGGCAGCTCCCCTGCAGATACAAAGTTGGTCTGGTTGGTGTTTGATTCAGACATCAAACAGCAACATTAAGGTGATCCGGTGTGTAAGCAAGGAGTCCTTCTAGGAAGTTCTGAGCATTACTAAGTTTTAATGCTCCTTTAAATTTAAAAATCTTTGTCTTGAGAGAGAAATAATCTACCTCAGCCTGCTAATTTCTTTTATTCAGTTATTTTCTAAACATACAGTGCCATTTCAAAGTGTGATCCCCTCCCTGTAGTATTTACTGATGCACAATCCATTCTATTACATCGACTTGTTCCTCTCCCACTTCATTCAGTAGAGTAAGACCAGGGCTTATCTCCATTCCATAGTGCACATGATACTGACCCCCAATTTCTTATTTATTAATTAAAATATTAGTGAACCCCCCTCCCCCTTCTTTCTTGGCTCGAGGCACTTTACAGAATTTAAACATTACAGATTAAAACTAGATAACATATATCTCCCAAATACCCTTTCCCTTAAAAGAAGCGTTTCCCTTAAAATCTCCCTTCCCCTTAAAAGATACCTGTGATTTATACCCCTTCAAAAGGCTTGGCAAACAAATAACAGTGCCTCCTGAACATCTCCAATGAGGGCGCTCCCCGTACCTCTTCAGAGTGGGAGCTGTGATGGAAAATGCTCAGGAACAGCCAGCAAGTGGCAGCCTCAAGACTGTAGAGCATGGGAACATATGGGAGGAGACAGTCCTCCAGATTTGTGGGTCCTAGGGGGTGGAAAGCTTTAAAGGTCTCATTAGAGAACAGTCATCAAGCATGTTTTGAGGTCATGGATATTAGAAAAACTCACCTGTCTGCTGTCTTTATGACAGTTCAGCTACAAGATTTGAAATGAACTTCATTATACAGAATATATGTGACTTATACCTGCTGTTTATGAAATACCATGTCATTTGTTTCTTTTATGACATTTATTAATCCAGCATTTATTTTGATGAATGCTCAATAGAGATTTTTTATTTTACTGTGAATAACTTCATTTTAGTCAAAGTGCATTCTTGTTAGGTGTGGACACATTGGTTCCTACAAACAAGGTGCACAAAAGGTTGAGGAAGGAATATACACTGCCAGTACAGTAAATTATACTATGCTTCTATCTCCTACTGGGACTGTTCAGAAATGATTAATGTTGTATGGATTTTGTACAGAAGGCCAGAGGGCAAAGAAAATGACCCCCTCATTCTCACTAGGACTCTAGCTCTTCTATTCAGTATGTTCATCCATGCTCTGTCTGTCCAAAAGATACAAAACAAATGTAGAAAATGGTATTGATCTTGATTATGTTTAACAAAAAGGAGACTGGACAGATTGGAAAGAAAGTTACATAATGAAAAGGACTAGAAAAAATAGCTGCAGTCCCATGCACAGTCCATCCAATTATTTCAAGATGATTCACAAGTAACAATGTGCAGAATGTGCAATTCACTTTTACCTAGTAAGCTACTGTAGCTGAAATTATACTTTAAAAAAAACTTCCATGTGATTCTGTGGATTCTGTCTGAGCTATATAGATATAATTTTGTGTCAAGTTTGGCTTGATTTGTCTAACTGTGGAAATATACAGCATACATTTAAGTAACAAATAGTTCATATTTAATAGAAAAAGGTTTCTTTTGTTCTCTTGAGGGGAAATAAAAGTGTGTACCATTGCCTTGCACCAACTAAATTTGAACAAATATCATTAGGTGCTTTAGTCTGAACTAAAAACAGTGGGCATACTTTCCTACAATCATCATGCTCATATTCACAACTTGAAGATGGATTACAAACTTTTTGAGTATCCTGCCGGTTGAGGTCCTGAGGACAAGTTAGATGAATGGAAGGTTACAGGTTACAAATCAGTCAATGTGTCAACATAGGTCAGAATAGACTTGATAGCACTTAACACGCACACACACAAATGAGCAGTGGCTGGCATATATGCACACAGCCGAGGATAAGGAGAAGGGTAAGTTGATCTCTTTTGAACTCTACCCCAGTCACCTCCCATTTGCACAGCTATGCTTGCAGGTGATGCTTGGGCCCCAAACTTTTTACACTTTACAGATATTTGCATGCATTTAGCACTTTACAGATATTTGCATGCATTTAGATCTCCTGATGTATTTCATTGTTATGTTTTTCCAACAAGAATTGAAAAGAAAATTGTAATGGTGATACATGAAGAAAAGCATGTAAAGAACAGCCAATGGAATGTCCAAATATATATGCAAAGTGCAGATTTTCTCATTCCCTGTTTCTGGAATCCAAGCACTACTGTTTTATTGATGTTTTTAGACTAATTTTCACTTTCACTTTCCCCCTTCAACAATTATGGAAACTAGTAATCCAGGGATTCCTTATAAACTACTGTGACAGACAGGGTAGGTTCCACCTCTACCTAAGAGCAACCAATGAGTGCTGTCAAACTGTTCTGGAGAGAAAACTGGAAAACAGCAGTTAAGAGCGGCAGTTATGAGTTAGTAGCAGAAGAACTGGTAGCTAACGATCTGATGGAGATAAGAGGAGGATGCTGGACAAAGTAGTACTGTGCAGAAGAGCTGCTTAGAGTAACCAAAGGATCCTGTTTGCAGGAAAAAGATCTCAGTTCAAAAGCTCAATGGAAGTGAAATGTTGTTACAGTACTTCTACAGTTACTTATACCTTACTTTCCTCAGTGTTATTGAAAAGTACTGAGACTGATGAGTGATTTCAGCTCTCACATACTTTATTAGTTGCAGAACAAGACGAAGAGAAGCCGGCTCACAGGCCGGCTTTTATCCCCAGTGAAACCCACACCCCAACTCAAACAACACCCCGTGATTCGCTATTTACATTGATTGCGTTATCCCCAGCTCCCCGATTGGAAGGGAGCTAGAAGCCTCCAGTCCATTGTCTTATGGAGCGAAGCTCACGCCCTTAGCCTGGCCACATGGCGGACCGGTTAGAACCAGTCCGAGCACATGGCTGTCCCGAACCTATGTTTTCCTGTGGATACATTACACCCCTCCCCCCTTGGTCCACAATGCACCCACAAACAAAGTCCTTCAAATAAGCCAGAGGCTTCCTATCTCTTGTTGAGCTCCGGGAAGCCGGTGCAGATGAAGATGCCAGTGCCTGGGTCCTGGTCGGGGAGCCTACCGGTTCTGGTGAACGGGGAGCGGCCGTCGAGGCGCCCTCTGCGGCGGTCGGGGCATCAGGCGATGGGTGCTGTGGCTGCGCTCTCTGCCGGGCTGGGCCCCCACAGTGACGGTCATGGCTTTTCTACCTCCTGGGATTCAGTGTCCTCAAAGTCATCTGGCTCTTGCGGCGCCATCCTGCGGCGGAGCTGGTCGATGTGGCGGTGAAGCACGGTACCGTCTTCACAGGAGACCTCGTACGACCAGGGCCACCAGACTCGCACCACCCATGCTGGAACCCATGGCACTCCCGCTGAATAGTTCCAGGCATACATGGGGTCCTCGGGGAAGAACCCTCAGGCGGCCTCCTGATCCTCCATCCCCAGTTCCCTCTCCGGGGCCCAGTCTGGGTGCAGCCTGTCCATTCGTGTTGTGAGGCAGTGCCCCAGGAGAAGTTCCGCTGGGCTTCATCCCGTAGTGGAGTGCAGGGTGATGCACTGCCCGAAAAGGAAGGATGGTAGCTTGTACTCCCAGTCTGGGGAGTCAAGCCGTCGTAGCGCATCCTTGGCGGTCCGGACCATCCTTTCTGCTTGGCCGTTTGTGGCAGGATGGAATGGTGCCGAACGCACATGCCGGATTCCGTAATATGTGGTGAAGTCCTGGAACTCCCGGGAGGTAAAGGCGGTGCCATTGTCTGTGACCAGCGTGTCCAGAAGTCCCTGGACGCTGAAGATCCACCACATGGTCCTGATGGTGGATTTCGAGGAGGTGGATGGTACTGGGACGACTTCTAGCCACTTGCTGTAGGCGTCCACTAGAATGAAGAAAAGCTGTCCCTGAAACGGGCCCACAAACTCCAAGTGGAGCCGAGCAGGGACGGTGGGAGAATTCCCAGGCTCTTTCTGGAGCCCGTGGTGGTTTGGGGCATGAGGCCTGGCAGGGCTGGCACCTTTTCACCTTGTCCTCAATGTCCCTGTCAAGGCCCGGCCACCAGACGTAGCTTCGTGCCAATGCCTTCATTCGTGCCACTCCCGGGTGATGTTCGTGTAGTGCCTCCAGCACATGTTGCTGGAGAGGGGCTGGAATCACCAACATGCCTCCCCACATCAAGCACCCCTTATATGTAGACAGTTCATGTTTGCGGATAGCAAATGGGGTGAACTCGGGGCCCTCCTTGGCTACTGGCCACCCCCTCCCCACCCAGTCCAGGACTCAGCAGAGCATGGAGTCCCAAGCCGAGAGGCAAGCCACTTCCCTCACATGGACTGGCTGGTCGGGAAGTGTCTCCACGAGGGCAACCATGTGCTCAGGGGCCGGGTCAGGAACCAAGGTGGCCAGGGGTAGGTGGCTAAGGGCGTCTGTGTGCCTCATAGCCTTCCCGGGGTGATGGGTGGGGGAGTAAGCGTACCCCGACAAGAAAATGGACCACCGCAGGACCTGGGGGGAGACCATCTGCGGGGTCTGGTGGTCCGTGGTGAGGAGCCCCAGGAGCGGCTTGTGGTCTGTCATGATCTCAAAGGGCCAGCCATAGAGGTAGTGGTGGAATTTCTTCACCCCATCCACTATCGCCAACGCCTCCTTGTCAATTTGAGCGCAGTTCCACTCCTCAGAAGACAGGGTATGGGAGTAATATGTGACTGGAACCTCCCGGCCGTCCAGCAACCGGTGGCCCAGGATCACTCCCACCCCATAGGGGGAGGCGTCACAGGCGAGGACCACTGGGAGGGATGCTGTGAAGTGGTGGAGGACCACGTTCAACACCAGCAAGTCCTTGATGCCCTGGAACCGGCATGCATCGGCTCCCAAGCCAAAGGCGTGTCCTTGCCGAGGAGGCGGTGGAGCGGTTCCGCCATGGCTGCCTTGAGTGGCAGAAACGAATGATAGAAGTTGAGCAGGCCCAGGAAAGCCTGCAACTCCACCTTGGAGGTGGGAGGGGGGAATGGGTGATAGCCTTGACCTTATCCTCTGTGGGGTGGATCCCTTGGGCGTCCACGGCAACCCCCAGGAACTCGATGTGGGGTACTTCTAGGAGGCATTTTCTCCACTTCACCTTGAGCCCAGCGTCATCAAAACATTGGAAGACCTGGCGGAGACAGTCAGTGAAGGAAACCGAGTCCAGCGCGGCGACGATCATGTCATCTAAAAAGGGTTGTACTCCGGGGATGCTTTTAAGAAGAGAGTCCATGAAAGACTGGAATATCCTGGGAGCCACACAAACCCTGAACTGTAGCTGTGTGACCCGAGAAGCCCTTTTGTGGGTTACGATGGTCTGGGCCTCGGCGGCAGTGTCAATGGGCAGCTACTGGTAAGCCTGTGCTAAATCGAGCTTACTGAAGACCTTGGCCCCCGCTAGGGAAGCGAGGATGTGGTTCGCCACTCGGACTGTGTAAGCGTGGTCCTGCAAGGCTTTGTTCAGGGTGCACTTATAATCTGCACAGATGCGCACCTCCCCATTTGGCTTAACCGGTGTGACAATGGGGGTTTCCCAGCATGTGGATGCAACGGGCTCTAACACCCCCCTGCTTGACAAGGTGATCGAGCTTGGCCTCGATTTTAGCTCGCATCGCAATGGGAGGGACCCGGGCCTTGATGCGGATGGGGTAAACGGCCGGGTCCAGATCCAGCGAGATGGGGTCTCCAGTGTACCGCCCCAGGGTCCCATCAAATACCTTAGGAAATTCCCTGCAGACCGCCTCCCAATCGGCCGTCCGGATCTGATTCAGCCCCGATAACTGGAGTCCCAGGGGCTTGAACCAAGAGAGTCCCAGCAAACTAGTGAGGTGCCCTTCCACCACCAACAGGTCCAGCAGACCCGAGAATCCCTTAAACTGGACCCGGAACTTGCCCCAGCCACGGACCGCCACAGGGTTTTTATTAAAGTCCCGTAACAGTAGGCCCTGTGGTTTGTGCAACTGGGGTCCCCCCTTCGGACACAGTTTGCGGAGGGTCTTGACAGAGATTATGGAAAAAGACGAGCTGGAGTCAATTTCCATCCGGCAGGGAGACCCCTCAATCTGGACAGTCACGTGCACCTTGTCCGGGCCGTCAGGGGGCAAGTTACATACCATTTGGTGGTGGTGGACCGAAACGGTGTGTAGATCCTCTGCGTCGATCTGCGCCATGAGGTTCGTCTGTTGTCCCTTGGAGCGGCAGACCTTCTCGATGTGCCCCTACTTGTTGCACAACTGGCAGACCACTATGCGGAACCGGCAGGTCCGACACTCGTGTGCATTGCTGCAGCTCGCACAGGCTACGGTCGGCTGCGTTTTGGCCTCTCAGGTTTGTTGAGGTCACTGGGATGGGCGTCAGTGGACCTGAAGTACCTTCTCTCTCTTTTTTTTTAAAATAACTTTATTTATGAATTTTCACTACAAAAAGACAAAACAATAAGCTATAGAAATTATTCGAGGTTACAATGGGTAGTTATTCATATACTCTTTTCCATCCATTTATAAAAAAAATTCCATCGGTTTACAAATAATGACTCATCTTTCCCTGCGAGGATTAGGTTAAGCTTATCTGATTCTGCTATTTCAAGTAGATTGCCTATGATTTCCTCTCTGTTTGGGACAGATACTTTTTTCCAGCATTTTGCCACTGCTATTCTTGATGCCATAACTACATAAAGAATAATTCTTGCATCCGCTTTTTTCACTCCTGCCGGAAGGATGTTAAGCAAAAAAGTTTCTGGCACAAATCGTATTTTAACATTTGTTATTTCCTCCAGTAGCTTACCAATCCTTTTCCAAAAGGGTCTAATTTTCCCACAGTTCCACCAAACATGAAAATAGGATCCTTTTTGCATCTCCAACAAATATCAGAGCTTTCTTTAAAACATTTAGCTACCTTTTCGGGTGTCCAGTGCCACCTGTAGAACATTTTGTAAATGTTCTCTTTATAATTTGTTGCTCTGAGAAGTCTAAGGGATTTCCATAACCCCGACCATTGATCCAGAGTAATATTATATCCTATGTCCCGCATCCAAGAGATCATGTTTGGTTTAACCACTTCATCTAACAAGTCCTCAGTGAGCAGAAAGGTGTACAACTTCTGTATCAATTTATCTGCTGAGGAGAGCTAAATCTTATCTAAATGTATGGTAGTATTCTGAAAGCCGTTATTTTTATCCTTGGCGTATCTAGAGTTTATTTGAATTTTTTCCCAGACCGTTAGATTCGCCTTTTGAAAGACTTGGGAGTCCAAAGGCTTAAGATCATTATTCTTAGTTAAAAGCATTTCATAGGTTAGTTTTTTTTTTCTTTTGCCCATAAAGGGGGCAAAATAAACGCTTCAGTTGGGGATAGCCATTTAGGGATTTTATTATAAAACCTATTTTTAATTTCCTTCCAGATTTTAATCAAGGGACCTCTAAATACATGGTTTTGAAAAATTTGCTGTCTTTTATCTAGGTTATACCAAATGTGCGCGTGCCATCCCATGGGTAGATCATGACCTTCTATGTGCAAGGTCCTTTCTTCTTCTAGAAGAATCCAGTCTCTGATCCAACCCATCGCTGCCGCTTGATAGTATAGGTTCCAATTTGGTAAACCCAGTCCACCATTTTCTTTTCTATCGGTAAGTAATTTCCTATTAATTCTCGGTTTTTTAGCACTCCATATAAATCTCCTCACCAAGCGGTTTAAGTCCTCAAAAAATATTCTATTTGTTATTATAGGTAAACATTGGGCTAAAAATAGAAATCGTGGCAGGATGTTCATCTTAACCGTGGCAATTCTGCCCAAAAAGGAGATATACAAGTCCTGCCATCTATTTAGATCTTTTTTAATTTCTTCCAAAAGTTTTATATAATTATTCTCATATAAATCTTTATTATTATTTGTCATAATTATTCCTAGATATTTAACTTTATCGACTATCTGAATGTGTGAGGAATTTTGGATGTTAGAACATTGTTCCTTTGAGCAATTTTTGACAATAATTTTTGTCTTTTCTAAATTTATTTTTAAACCAGCCACGCGTCCATATTCCTGTAATACTTTCAATAAATGATGCAATGAATTTATGGGATCCTCCAAAATAAAAACTAATTCGTCAGCAAAGGCTTGAATCTGTTCTTTCATTATTTTAGCTCCTTGGATATTTTTATTATTTCTTACCAGAACATTTAATGACTCCAGGCCAAAAATAAATAATAAAGGGGATAGAGGACACCCCTGCCTGGTACCTTTTTGTATGGGGATATTACCGGTTAATTCTCCATTGACAATAACTCTTGCATACTGCTCTTCATATATGACATTGATTGAATTTAGAAATTCATCTCCACAATTCCATAACTTCAATTTTTCTTTCAGGAATTCCCAGCTTACATTATCAAAGGCCTTTTCTGCGTCTAAAAAGAAAAAGACCACCTGTTTCCCAGGGTTATTATCATAGTACTCTAATAAATTAACTATGTTTCTTATGTTATTTTTAATTTGTCTTTTGGGCAAAAAGCCTGATTGGTCTTTGTGTATAATTTCTAACATAATCTTTTTAAACCTATTTGTTAAGATTGTGGCAAATATTTTGTAATCTACGTTTAGTAACGAAATAGGTCTATAATTTTTAATATCAATAGCTTCTAGATCTTGTTTGTGAATAAGGGTTATTAATGCTTCCTTCCAGGATTGCGGAATTTTACTTGTTACCATCACATTGTTAATTAAATCTTTAAAAAACAATAAGATTTCGTCTTCTAGTGTTTTGTATATTTCGGCCGTAATTGCATCAGGGCCTGGGGATTTCATTGGTTTTTGTTTTTTTATAGCCTCTGATAGTTCAGAAGCAGACACTTTCCCGTTCAATAGCTGTCTTTGCTCTTCTGTAAATTCACCTAACTCATGTTTCATTAAGAAGGCTTTAATATCATGACTATTTTGTGTCGTTTGTTTATATAAGTTCGTGTAAAAGTCCTCCACAATTTTTTTTAAATCTTGAGCCTTATACTGTATTTTTTGATTTTCGTTCTTCAACGCTAAAATAATTTTCTTTGCTCTCTCCTTTTTAAGTTTGTAGGCCAGCTAATGTGATGGCTTATTAGCATTTTCAAACAAGTATGCCTTAGCATATTCGATTCTGCTTGCTATTTCCTCAGAAAGCCATTGGTGTTGTAGTAGATTTATTTTTACTCTCATTTCCTTTTGGTCCTTTCTATTCTGGCTACTTTTTTCTAAGTTTCTTAATTCCATGGTTAATTTCTTAAATTTATCCCTTTTACATTTATTTTTCCATGCCTCCTGATTAATAAAGATGCCTCTAATGTATGCTTTCAAAGTATCCCAGATGGTATTCAGCCCCATATCTTCCTTCCTATTTAATATAATAAATTCTTTCACCTCCTGTTTGAGTTTCTTAACAAACCTTTTATCTCTCAAAAGACTTGCATTAATCCTCCACCTATTAGTCCTTGAGGTCCCCTGGAAGAGTATCTGAATTGGGTTGTGGCAAGTTACATACCATTTGGTGGTGGTGGACCGAAACGGTTTGTAGATCCTCTGCGTCGATCTGCACCATGAGGTTCGTCTGTTGTCCCTTGGAGCGGCAGACCTTCTCGATGTGCCCCTACTTGTTGCACGACTGGCAGATCACTGTGCGGAACCGGCAGGTCCGACACTCGTGTGCATTGCTGCAGCTCGCACAGTCTACGGTCAGCTGCGTTTTGGCCTCTCAAGTTTGTTGAGGTCACTGGGATGGGCGTCAGTGGACCTGAAGTACCTTCTCATCTTCCGAGATGTCGGAACTCCGGGTGGCTAGCGTGCGGTGGACCACCTTGCTGGGGCAGTCTTCGTGGGCCTTTTCGTAGGTGGTCACTTCCTGGATAGCCTTCTCGAGGTCGAGCTCATTGTTGCTGGCCAGTTTCTGCTGTAGCTTGGGTTCATGGAGGCCCACGAGGAACTGGTTTAGTAAAGTGTCTGTCAGACTAGGGAACGTGCACCTTGTGGCCGCCCGCTGGAGGCCCGCCAGAAATTCGGAGGTCGACTCATCAGGACCTTGGACCCTGGCGAAGAACCCCAAATGCTCCACGAATTTGGTGGGTTTGGGTGAAAAGTGAGGTGGTGGGTTTGGGTGAGGGCCTTCACCAGCACTGCGTATGACTTCTCCTTGGTGGTCCTCGGGTTTATGAGGTCCCACAGGAACAATAGAGTGTCTACACCGCAGACACTGAGGAACAGGGACTTCTTTTTTCTGGCATCCACCACATTATGGTAACTGAAGTGGTTCTCCAGGGTATCCAACCATGCGTCTCACTGCTGGGGCTGGGAGATATCAAACACCTGGAGATTGCCTTGAGGTGCAGCCATCCTACCACATGTCGGAGAGCAGTGGTGAGGGTGGCAGAGGCCGGGCATGAGCGGCGAAGCCAAGTGGTGCGAGAGCGGCAGGCTCGATGCGATGCTCGGGAGCATTGGCGGCTTTGGTTGCGGTGAGCGGTGTGGTGCTGCTCTCGGGGTCAGCGATGCGATGCTTGGGAGCGGTGCGTTGAGTGTCGGGACTCGATGCGATGCTCTTCCTCGTGATCGTTGTTCATGGAGGGAGTTGGCATCACATCCTCGTCGCCAGTGAAAAGTACTGAGACTGACGAGTGATTTCAGCTCTCACATACTTTATTAGTTGCAGAACAAGACGAAGAGAAGCCGGCTTGCAGGCCGGTTTTTATCCCCAGTGAAACCTACACCCCAACTCACACAACCCCCCGTGATTTGCTATTTACATTGATTGAGTTATCCCCAGCTTCCTGATTGGAAGGGAGCTAGGAGCCTCCAGTCCATTGTCTTATGGAGCAAAGCTCAGGCCCTTCGCCTGGCCGCATGGTGGACCGGTTAGAACCAGTCCGAGCACATGGCTGTCCCGAACCCATGTTTTCCTGTGGATACATTACAGTTATGTTCATACCATAAATAAAAGTTAACTTCTTGTTTGGTTTTAACATTCTAGTCTGGGTGTCTAAGGAAAGAAACAAACACACACTGTTTAATATCGTGTATGTGGGTATACATACATACATACATACATACATACATATATATATGTGTGTGTGTGTGGTGGTAGCATGTGAATGGAACAGTGTTTGAGCTGGGCTACCCTGTCTGTAAATGCCTCTGGTAGTTAAAGAGAGGATCTGAGGTGTAAAATGGTCATAGCTCTTACAAGAAGGATGGTGAGTGTGACATCCTGACCCACTTGTAACCCCATAACCTAAGTAAGAGAGTTTGTAGAGGGTGGTAAGCACTCTGTGTGAGTGGAGAAGAGGTGACACAACTACCAAATATCAGATATATGTGAATGTGATACAGTTGTCCTTGTTAAGCACATGATGAGGGTGGAAGAAGAATACAAGATCTGATGGAAGTCTCTGTGTCCAAAATGGTACTGAGTTCAGTCTACTACTAGTAGTGAAACAGATTTGAGTCCAGTAGCACCTTAGAGATCAACAAGATTTTCAGGGTATAACCTTTTGAGAGTCAACGCTCGCCACGTCAGTCACAAGTAGGAATGGAGATCTCTGAGTCTTTACATCCCAGTCAGAAAATGGGAGGAGTGTTTTAAAGAATGCTTGTAAAGGATGTAAAACTACAGTGCATATTGCTATTAGCTTGATTAGGGTGTAGAAAATTGGCATCTGGAGTGAGATAAGAATCCTATGTTCCTGTTCAGCCTGAGGGTGTGTGTGTTCCATTGTTCTGAACCTGTGAACGAACTCAAGTTCAGCAATCTTGTGTTGTAATTTCTCCTTAAGTTTCTTTGTTTGAAGACTACCACTCTTAGGTTGGCAGTGGAATATCCTGAAAGATTAAAATGTTCTCCCACTGTTTATTGAGTGTTGGGTTTTTTAATGAATGAAAGAAAAGGTTTGCTTTCCAATGCCTGTCAGAGGGGGTATCATTGTCCAGTACAGGTTGTAGGTCATTAATGATACATCAAACTGCTTTGAGCTATGAGCTGCATGTGACCACCAGTGGTGTTCTGTTGTTGTTTTGTTTGGGTGTATTTTGTAGTGGGTTATCCCTTGGTATCATTCTGTCTTTGTTGATCTGTTTTCTTACTACATCAGGTGGGTGTTGTAATTCTAATAATGTCTGTTGTTGATCTCTGTCTGAGGGATTGGAACAAATGCAACTGTAGCATAAAGCTTGGCTGTAGACAATAGATGATTTGATGTTTTTAGGGTGGTGAGTGGTGACTGGCGGCATGTAGATATGTTTGATGATCTGTAGGTTTCTGGTATAAGGTGGTTTTTATGCTTCCATTTAGTATTTGTACAGTAGCATCTAGAAAGTATATTTCTTGTGTGAATTGGTTCATGGTCAGGTTGATGGTGGGGGGAAGTTGCTGAAGGCCTTGTGAAATTTCTTCAGAACTTCAGAACTTCTTTCCCATTTGTGTAAATGATGAAAATGCCATCAGTAACTTTCAGGGGGTATTGTCAGAGACAGCGTACCTAGTAGCTTGTTGTCCATCTTTGTAGGGGATATTGGTATATAAAGACCCAACATATAGTATATATGGTATATAGAGACCCAGCATCCACAATGGCTAAAATAGTGTTTCTTAAAAGTTTGTCAACAGATTGTACTTTTTTCAGGAAGTCTGTGGTGGCTCACACATAACTGAAGGCTTTTATGGAATAAGGTCTGAGAATATCATCCATGTATCCAGACACCACTACAGTGATGGTGCCTCTGCCTGAGACAACAGGATTTCCTGGGCTTGTGTATTTGGGGCAAAAAATAAAAAATATGTTGTCAAGGTTCTTGTGATGTGTCCATATAGATCTGTCCCTGTATGTTTGTGGGTAATTCCTTTAAAATCCTGTTTAATTCTTTTTTGGTATTCCTGTGTGGGGTCTGAGGATAGTCATTTGTAGAAAGTGGTATTGGTATCTTTCAGCTTTCTGAATGTAGTCTGACTTGTTCACGATGACAACTGTTCCTCCTTTGTCAATTACTTTAATAATGAAGTCTGGATTGTTTCTGAGGCTGATTATTTTATTTCTTTCAAAATGGGTGACGTTGTGTTGTGAGATATGATGTTTCTTGATCACGTCAGTTTATAGTACTGAAAGTGAGAGATACTTTTCAAGGAGCTTTCCCTGCAGTGAAGTTGGCTTCAAGGTGCCATGAAGGCGTACTAGATTAATCTCTTTTCAGTGGACAGCAAATGTACCAATTGTCAAAGACTTTAAAAAAAACAGTGTACATGTTGCCTATCTATTTAGGGCACAATTCCCAAGTAAAGCTAAGAGGTATAGATTGGTGTAGTCATTAAGTGCGTGGACTCTAATCTGGGAGAACCAGGTTTGATTCCCCACTCCTCCACTTGCATCTACTGGATGACCTTGGGCAAGCCATAGTTCTGTCAGAGGTGTTCTTGAAAAAGAGCAGTTTCTGTCAGAGCTCTCTCAGCCCCACCTGCCTCACAGGGTGTCTGTTGTGGGGAGGGGAAGGGGAAGCTCTGAGACTCCCTTGGGTAGTGGAGGGTGGGGTATAAATCCAATCTCTTCTCTTCTCTTTCTTCTTCTCTTAACGCTGTAGGGCCCACATTCAGTGCTAGATTCCCTATTAGGCTGTTTCATATCTGCAATTGATACTATATCCCAACAGGTGCTACTGGTGACTAGAAGGACTAACCCAAGATCTGAGTGTCTCCTGTTCTGGACGGGGTTGCACTCTCTCTAAAACAGCAGGTTTGCACTCTGAGGTTCTGCTGTACCCAGGCCAGCTGTTGGATAAACAGATGGCAGTGGTGGCTAGGGGTGCCTTTTACAAGCTTTGGTTGGTGAGTCAACTGTGGCCTTTCCTGAGTTAAAAAGATCTTGCTACTGTGGCACATGCCTTGGTAACATCTAGAATAGATTACTGCATTGCACTCTATGTGGGGCTGCTCTTGAATAGTGTCTAGAAACTACCATATCACTCCAGTCTTGTTCCATCTGCAGTGGATGCCAATTCAAGGTGCTGGAATTGACTTGGGACTTGCATACCTCGAGGACTGCTATGATGAACTCTCCCTCTTCCCTCCCTCACATGCAGGATTTCCCCTCCATTGTTCCTTCCTTTCTGGCTAAGCAGCTCCTTTTATCTATTTTCTTCCTATTTGAAGGTTTATTGCTGTCCCTCCTTGTCATGTTATTATATTTTGATGCTGGCTTAGCCCAGGAACTTGAGGGAAGAGTCAAGATCACCTCCTTAACTTGTACTTCTGAAAATGGCACATGAGAGGTTTTTGAAGGTTAAAAAATAAAGTATTTTATTCAACATAGAGGGGAAAAGGTCAGGTGGAATCAGAGGTAAAATGTCTGAGGTGAATCAATAATAACTTTGAGGTAACTTAGTAGTTTTACAAATTCCAGTTAATATGTCTCCAGCAGGTAAGAGTTTTAAGTTTTTCACAAGGTCTTGGAATCTTTGAGATGAGAGGCTTTATTTTCTGTGTGTGCTAAACACCCCAGTATACGTTCTTGAGTTTAACTGTCTCCTCAAATTTCAGAAGGCAGGAATACACTACCAAGTACCCAAATTCCTTCTCTAAACACATCAGAGATCTCTCCACTCTTTAGAACAATCTCCCTTTTCAACTGAGCAGAGAATTACTTCTCTAAATTAGAAGCTCTGTCAGCTTTTCTGGCTTGAATGGGTGTCTTCAGTGATCCTCCCGCTCCTCCTTGCCACCTTCCCAGTCCTCAGTCAGTGCTGAACTGAATTATCTTCAGCAGTCAGTTCCCTACAGTTTCTTCTCAACTGAAGATATCCGTTTGAACAGCCTGCCACTCAAAGGCTCTCTGGTTCTGTGAGGCATTAACCCTTTACAGTCTGTCACATGTTTACACTTATGAGTTTTCAAAGCACAGTCCATCACAACTGCCTACTCCCATATGAAACTACTGGACTGTTACTATCATCTTAAGACATCCTGCTTCAGGTACCCCTGCTGTCTGATGCTAGATGGGTAGGAACCCAACAAAGGGTTTCTTGTCATGGCACTAAAATTATGAAATTTTCTTCCCAAGGATATATGTGTACCCACCTCAGTCACTGTCTTCCAATAGCCAGTGAAGACTTTTCTGTTTTCTGGCATACCCTGACTCACTTTTTGGGTTTTGTTTTTTTTTAGTTGCTGAAATTATATATGTACTGTTTATAGAAGTTGATTTTAATGTACTTTATTTGTTTGCTGCCTAGAGGGCCCTAATTGGATAGAAATGTGATATACAGATGTTTTAAATAAAAATAAATAAATAAGAATAGAGTAGGCTATCTCCATAGGGAGTTGTTGAGTTGGAAATTGTTTACTTTAGGGAAATACTGTCCAACAAAATTTCAGTATATATGCAGATATGTGAATGCTGATTTTTGATGTAGTGAATTTTTGAAGGTGGAGTAGTCTAGTTCAGCAAGACTTCAGTCATTGCAGAGCCCCACTAGTATATACCATTGATTGTATATGCTGATATTTTGTTTTTCTGTGCTTACCAGTAAAATCTATTAAATGGTACTGTTCAGCAGGGTCAGTACCATATGTAGGCCCAGTGAAATAATGTTATTGGTCTAAAGAGGAATGTGATGGAGAACAGCCGCACACTGGGTATACAAACATGCACCTAGCATGCATGTAGCCAGTGGAGGGGCTCACGGTGCTCTACCCCTTTCAAATTTGCCCTGCCTCCACTCCCCCTCCCCCATCTCTCCTGAAGGTCCCCCTCTTCCCTCCCCGATCCCTACTTGGGAGCCTGGGAAATGGGACAACAAGCCTGCCAGCAGCCCTCCTCCCCTGCCACCCTTGCTGTACACCTCATGTTTGTTAAAGAGGCACAGGGGGGAGGTCTTCCTCTTTCCATAGCCGACTTTGGCTGCAGGACCAGAAAGACTACCTATAAGGTAAAGGGTTTCCCTTGCTTGAAAGCCAGTCGAATCTGACTCTAGGGATGCGGTGCTCATCTCCGTTTCCAAGCCAAAGAGCCAGTGCTGTCCAAAGACATTTCCATGGTCATGTGGCTGGCATGACTAGATGCCGAGGTGCATGGAACACTGTTACTTTCCCACTGAAGTGGTATTTATGTACTTGCAATCTCTTGCTTTCAAACTGCTAGGTTGGCAGGAACTGGGACCAGATACAGGAGCTCACTCCATCATGTGGCACTTGGGTCTCGAACTGCTGAACTACTGACCTTCCAGTCCACAGTTCAGCATCTTAACCACTTGAGCCACAGCAGCCTATACCAGCAGGCATCTCCGACTGTCAGAGAGGCATGGGGGGGGAGGTAAACATCTGCCTGCAAGCGGAGAGCTCTAGGTAGGGAACAGTCACCTTCCTCAATCTCCAGAGGCTGAAAAAGTTTAATTTATTTATTCAATTACTTGATTTTATTAATTATTCTAATTTTCTATAATTGGGGTGGCCCAGTGCCCCAGAGCCCCCCATGGAAAAAAACCCTGGCTACAGACCTGGTACCTAGAATATGCCTTCCCACCACTACCTTAGAGTAGTAAATACTTCGTAGGGATCTGCAGCAAAACAACTCTGTGGTAAATCCTAGAAGAGATTTTACTGAGAACTCAGAATATATAAAAGTGGTTGTCAGATCCCTCAAACATGCAATCTCATGACAGTGGTATTATAGCACTGGCACAAAACTCCATTCACCAGGGTCCTATAAGTCTTGTGTCTTGGCTGGCTATATATTTGTATCCAGTTCCTTATCATCACTGTAAAGAAATTGACATTGGACTTGAAGAACTGTGTTTATCTTGGGTTTAATCCTTTTTATTAGTTCTGGCCATTGCCCTTGTTGAACTGACCCTTTGAAGATTTTTTACCTCCTTTATATATTTAATCCTAATATTTGCATGCTCAAAATGACTTATTTTAACCTAAAATTACTTGGACACGTATTTCCAGTCTGTATTCTTTCTCAATCTTTTTACAAATCATCAACCATTAAAAGTCATTCGCGCTTTGCTGATTATTTAAAAAGTGCACAAAAGGAACGAAATCCTGATTGTGTTATATTATCTCAGTTCATTGTTCATATTACTGGGAAACAAGCAACAAATAAAAACATACACCTGAATCCTAATCAAAAGTGAAATCTGAGTGGATTTTCATTTTCAGTGTTTATGTTTAGCATTCCAGTTGATGGAAATAAATGCTTATGGGCGGGCATGAGGACTCCCCCATCCTCCTCCAGAATCAGATTGCAGTGTAAAATGAATTGGGTTTATGGATGGCTGCATAAAGTGTGTTGATTCATACTCTGTCTACATCCATCAGATATTCTGCAGAATTTTACTGCAGCAGCAGGGGAAGAGCTAATCAAAATCACCCAATGGAATGTTATGATAGGAGAAAGCGGAGAATAGATTACATATTTATGTCATCTGTGAGAATGTATTTGGACAGGAAGAGTGCTTATAATGTAGGTATTTCCATTATAGTGCCAGGAATCCTAAGCAGTGGTTTTGAGAACATACACTGGCCAACAGATGTGGGACCTATTCTCAGATGCATTTAAGACTGATGCAATTACTGTTAAAATTAACTATGTGGGCCACCATATAAAATGAGTTGACTTAAACATATTGAAATATTAATGACTTCTATCTGTTTAAAAGCAGAACTTTAAGATAGTAAGATTTGATATTAACAAAGTATATTTTAAACTAATGCAAAAATTCCAGATGGCAGACCTTACATGCAGAGAAGGGAAAGGGGGCAACACTGTGTTAAATCCTGAGCACCTCTGTAGACTTGGAACTGTTTCACACCTGTGGTAATGCTGCTGGAAGTTATTTTCCCTAGAGTAAGACTTGTCCATGACACATGGAATCAAGTAAGGTGTGAATATGAAAGACATGCTGTCAGTCTTCCCAGTCAAGACTCCCAACAATGTTCCTTCAGAAGTTTCAGTTTATTGAAAGCTAGTACTTAGGATACCATGAACTCTTGTGTCAGGAATGGCAGGCTCAAATACGGAAACAAAAGATATACCTCCTTCAAACATGACCCCCTGATACATTGAGGCCAATAGGAAGGCAGCTGAGGACGCGGGTAAAAATGCAGCAGTTAAATTCCCAGTGGGAAGATGAGTGGGAAGCTAGGAGCAGGCAAAGCACAGCTTCAAGGACACTTTGTAGATAACATGAGTCAGCGGCCGAGATGAAAGGGAGTGAGGGAGGAGAGTGAAGAAGCTACCCACACATTCCAGACCATGGCAGCATTAGCTGACACATGTACAAGATTATAATTACCTTACTTTTCTATAGCCCTTTATAAAACTACCACAATAGAGGGAATTGCTACAGTGAGGTATAATGTAGTATAATGTGGCATGCATATACAACAGCTATTTTTTCTCTCTGACTGTGATCAAGCATGTGTCTTAGAACATTTGTGTAAAAGAAATTTAGCTGTTGGGTGACATAGACCTGCCAGCTCCAGGTTGTGAAATTTCAGGGGATTTGGGAGCTGAGCCTGAAGTGGGTAGGGTTTAGGGAGAGGAGGGACCTTCAGCAGGGCATAATGCTATACAGTCTACTCTCCAAAGCAGCCATTTTCTCCAGGGGAACAGATCGCTGTCATCTGATGATCAGTTGTAGTAGCAGATTTCCCACCTGGAACCTGGCATCTCTAGCCACAGGAAAATGGGCTCTCTGAGAGAACAATATTTTTTTTTGTAGAATGCCAAACAAAGAGGATTAAAAAGACACTGTCTGAAAAGGCATAACAAAGAAATTTAAGATAGATGCATTGCTTTTAGAAATGAAATGAGAGGAATGATTGATATTATGAATGCTTCCAAAATTATGATCCTCTACATTTTCAATCTTTCCATTGTGATTTGTTTTGAAGAAGAGTAGTTCTTAAGGCATGTATAATTTATCAGCTATATTGTTGGGAAAATTGTCACTTTTTTGTTTTTGACATTAAATAAATATTAAAGCCAGCAAACTTCAAAAGAATCTTTTGACAATATTCAGTTCTCAAAGGTAAGCTGCTGTATTCCTCTGTGATTCTTTCTGGTACTAAGTTGTTTAAGAACCTTTGGTAATGTTTGCATCTTTAACAATTATAGACAATCTAAAATGTTAAAGGCATGTTTTAGTTTTGCTATATTGCCATTTACTTTTTGGATGAGCCTGATTAGACAGATAACTTGCTAATAAATAAATATTGGTCTCATGATTGACCTCATTTGAGGCTGTATTCCATGTTACACTTTGCTGTGCATAAATTAACTTTTCTGGACAATGTGCAGCTTAGGTCAGATGCTAATATGAAGCTGAGTTGCCCTTTGATTGCCACATCAAGCCAGTTTGGCTTAACTAGTCCTTTTAGCAATGTAAACTGAAGTAGCAAGCATACTATATCAGAATAACACTGAAAAATACATTGCAATATTGTGCTAGCTAGCTGCCGTTGAGAATCTAGTGGAGCAAAGAGGACTATAATTAGGATTTGGAGCTGAATCTTGTGTTATGATAATGCATACATGTAGCTGGGTGCCTAACTTGGGTATAGAAACTAACCACATTGTCACACACACTCACATTGTGATATCTTTTATTCTTATATTACCAGAATAGTATGGTCAAGAGTCATTTAGGAGAATGGCAACTATACCACATTTGTAATGTAAAAATTACACTTATCTGTTTCCATTGTGAAAGAAGAGAGAGGCAAAAGAGAGACTGAAATAGTGGTTAAAAATACAGAAATAATCCACTTATCAGATTCAGTTGCCTGGAAATGTTGCACTAGTCTTGCAACTGAGACTCAGTGAACCCGTTATCATGGTGTGGATAAAGAGACTAGTAATTCTACCTATATCCTATAAATCTTCAAAGTTATGTGGTAGTTCAATATTTGTTGTCTATCAGTGTAAGTTAATCAGATAGACTGTATGGTGTTAGATTTTGGAATCCTAGAAGAATGACACTTCCATACCTTTTACAGAACAGCATGTGGGGGGATCAGGTCCATCTTCTGTATTCTCCTCTCTCTTTTTAAAGTGTTATTTTCTGGTTTTGGGGACCCAAAATGACTTACAATACAGAAAAAATACAGCAGAAACAAGTAGGGAAAGAGGGACAGCTTCTGAGTGCTAAGCAGGTCTTCTCTGTTTCTGCAAACTAGTCTGTCCTGCTGCAGGCTATGCCACTCAGGCTCTTTGGCACATATCTCTGGGCACACCCAGGCCCAAAATACCTGAGAGCCAAGGAGAACAAACTCAGATGTTATTCCCTTATGGATTTAAAATGTATGATTGGACAGCAACATCTATCTGTCGTGCTCCAGTCATCTGAGTTCCGTTCCCCCCCACTGTGTGTTTCTTTGATACATATCAAAGTCTGGTCCTGTTGGTCTGAGCTGGTTCCAAAACAGATTTCCTGTTGTCTGACCACTCTGTTGTGCACCCAAGCCATCAAGCATGTCTGACTGGTCTCTTGTTTTCCAGCCACTGGGGTTTTTTATGAGTTAGCAATGTGTGCATAACTGCATATTTGCACCTCTCTCTCTTTCTCCCTCTCCCACAGGGGTTACTTGAAACTTTGTTTTCTTTATTAAAAAAACTTTCAAAGGAAGACACCTCTGTACTTCAGCTTTTTTCTGTGCTTTGGGGAAGGGGTTGAAAAGTTTAGAGAGGGAGGATGACAATGAACTACACATCCCAGCAGGCTCATCAACACTTGTGCACATGCTCAGAGGAGAAACTTTTTTTAAAAAAAAAGGCTGATGGCCCCATGAACTACATATCCCAGCAGGCTCATCAGCACTTGTGGGCATGCTCAAAGGACAAACAAACCAACAAAAATGGCCAACAGACTCACTCCCTGGCTGCTGGTCTGATCACTCAAGGATGGGGTAAAGGTGCTTTGAAGAGTGCTAAAAGGGGTGAGTCTGATCATGATTCTCCATTACTAAATAACCTGGATCAATTAGAGGCGGGGCAAGAGCAGATTGAACTGCACGTCTGACCACAGCCAGTATCTGGTAACACCATTTCACTTAGTTGATACCTTTTTAATAGGCACACAGATGTAACCTAAGTGTTACCCATATTTTGCTACAGGAACATCATTAATTAGTGCTAAATCTGATGCTGATCTTGCAATGTTTTTGTTTCTATTACTTCCATTTATTTGAATTCCCATTCTCAAACTACGATAGTTTACATTAAAGCTACTCACACATCAAAATATATTGACAAGGAAATATGTTGTTCAGCTTGCTTTACTTTCCAGAAACACAAGTTGTGTAAACTGAAATCTGACAGTTGTTTTCTATTTTTGTGCATTTAATTTTCCAGGGTTTGCACTGCTCCATGAATATTCCATTTGAGGGCCAAACTAGATTTGACTGCATCCTTTTGCAGGCCACAGGTACACTGTTGCCATTTTAAGGTGATTTAAATATTGTGATGGCTTGTTTCTAACTAGGCCCACAGCATGGCACTCCCCCCCATGCCTTTTCAAGTGACAACACAGCTCAGGGATGGGCAGCCGTTTCTCCACTTGATAAGTCATGGGGTGGCTGTAAACAAGAGCACCTCAGCCTGCTTATGCTGTGGACTGGATCAGGATCAGGCCCTTGTGGCTTTTTAAAAACACTTTAAAATGGTGGTGGTGTCTCTGACAGTAATGAGGATGCTATCATGTCTACATTGGCCCTAAGCTGAAAGCTTTATTGCACAAGATGCCTGAGACAATTTGTGATTATCTAATGGAAACACCTCACTCTTGCCAGGTTAACACCAGAATGTTCTTGATAGGTAATATGCTGTTGTCACTGTACAAATCAAAGGGACAGAGCATATCTCTTGTGCAAGTTCAAGCTAGCTGAAGACTTTGGCTCCCCAGACTAGTGGTGCTGGCAGACTCCTCCCCCCATAAAAGTAAGTAATAGAGTAGTTTCTCAGTTTTCAGTTGTGGTGATAGTTACATCAGATCACTGGCACTTTAGACTTTCATTGTTGTTTTGTCAGATCAAGATTCCCTTTTGTTTTTGCCAAACATGTTTCACCCTGCATTATTCTAGATATTACAGAACACAGTATGCACCAGTAGTATCACAGTGATGGTTCAAAAGCTCATATTTTTTCATAAATAATACCAATGAATATTATTCCCAGTGTAGCAATGTACAACTGTCAAAACTCATGGCTTTAATGCATTATGGCATTCCTTGTTATGCATATGGAGAATATGGATCCAAAGGTTATGCTACCCTAGTGGCAGAGAGTTCCTCTAGTGAAAGAAGCCTTCCACTGTGGAACATACATCTTCCTGTGGAAGAAGGGTCCTTGTGTTGGGGGAAAATTTCACCATTCAAGCTTTCTTTTTGATTCCCCAGTCCTCCACATGAAGCTAGCTGGGTGACCTTAGGTCAGTCACAGTTCTTTCAGGAGCAGTCCTCAAAAGAGCTCTCTCAGCCCCACCTACCTAGCAAATCTGAAACCCCGTGTTTGTCACGCGGTTCTCCGCTTCTGGGGAGTCTGAATGCGCAGCCGAAAAGCCGGGAGCAACCCGCGTTGGGCAGAAGGCAGCAGCGGTGTGATTGGCTGTGCTCTGCTCCACTGCCCAATGTGGTGCCAGCGCTGCGGGGTCCTCCCCCTATCGGCAAAATGCGCTTATGCACATGAGCACATGAGCGCATGGGTGCTCATGTGCACATACATCCGTACACCCACAGCCGAATTAATGGGGAAACGGCAAATATAGCATGCCTCTGGCACGGCAGTCGGAACACTCCCGCGCGCCTCCGTCCCGTATCTTCTGGCAGCGGCCCCTGCTGTGTGAACGGGAAAACCCGGTATAGTTTATTCCGGGGCTTTTTTGCTACGACTGGCTACTGGAGCAAACTGCCAGTCTGTACTCAGCCAGAGTGTCTGTTATGAGGAGAGGCAGGGAAGGAGATTTTAAGCTGCTTTGAGACTCCAATTGAAGGGCAGGGTATAAATCCAACTCTTCTGCCCTTCCAAATGAGTTCAGAGCAGCTTCCAAATATAATAAGACCACATTAATACAACAAGCCACTCAAACGACAATCAGTCATAAAAAAATATTAATTCAAAAAGCCTTATCTACTACCTCATCCTTTAAAGGACATTTCAGTTCCCAATCTCAAACTATTTCAGAGCCATTCCTCCATACTAATAGAGATGTCTTTTTTCCCAAATAAAATAGTTTTGTATACCCTTCAGAACCCTGAAATCAAAGGAGCCTTCTATACTATAGAAACCCATTTCACAGGGTAGAGGCACCAACAAAGAAGGTCATTCCATGGGATTTAGCCAACCTAAATTTCTAACATCAGCTGTTGAACTGAATGCAGTTGATGCACAGGATCATTGAAACAGAGGCAGTTTATCAGATATGCACCAGGCCACTAATGGTTTTAAAGGTGAAAAATAGCACTTTGAATTGAGCCCATAAACGTACTTGTAGTCAAATGTATTGTCTGAATGTTGGCATAAAATTCTGATAACAAGATCATCTTCAAGGACAGCTCCACGTGGATCACATGAAGCTAGTCCAGACTAGAGTTTACAGACTCTTGGAGCAACATAGCTATGCCAGCTATGTTGAAAAGGGATTACAGTATTTATAAGAAAAAGATGAAAGAAGATGGCCTTAGTGACTGCTTCAACCAGGTATCTCAATAGCAACATTCTTTATGTGGCTGGTCAAAGACAGCTGGGCTTGTTTTTAAAACTAGCAAATCGTTATCTTTGGAACATTAGTATTTCTAACAGATATCATACCCATCATTGTCTGGATTCTATCAGACACTGGCCCAAACACAAGAGAACAACTTCTGGTGGATTCATTCATACAACGGTATAGCTGGGTGTCATCAGCATATTAATGATGCCCAGTTGATTAGCCAATGCAATGATTCCATAGAACGTAGCTTCATGTGGTGTCTTTGAGCTGCAGGTTCCAGAGTATGTCTGTTTGTCTGCGTGTAACATTTTCAATAAAGTGAGGTACAGTCCAGGATGGGGTAGGGATAGGGTAGAATAGGGGTTCTTTGATTGTGGTTTCTGTTTATAGCCAATCATACCAATCTTGAAGTGACTTAAGTTATTTAAGAATTCAGGAGAACACTGAATCATTTATGCAGTGCTAGGGGGATAAGCGCTATTACTGAAAGTGAAACAAAAAAGAGTACTACAATAAAATCTTTGTCACAATAAATGTAGGTAGAATGAATCTCCCTGCAGTCTTTAAGGAAACTGCCATGTTCCTTTGTTGTGAGTCATCTTTTCACATTGTGAAAACTTGATAACAATACTGAGGACAGCTCTTATCCATTGTCACCTATTGTGTGATACTGTGGCACAGATTTCTGGACATTTTCCCAAGAGTCCATGCATTTGGTTTTGTAAGCCATTTTCTGTCTGAACATTACAACACCAGTTTCAAAGGTACCATGTAATGGGCATTATTCTTCATCTCTGACAGCTGGCATGTTCTCGCTAACTTAACACTTTAAACTTTACTAAACTTTAGTAAAATATAACTTCAAAGGTAACACCACTTGCCATCTAGTACATTCTTATTTTAAGCTGCTCATGTTAGGACAGGGGAATGCTCCAGCAAGCAAGGGAAGGGTTTAAAAGAGACCTATGCCTCTTTAAATCCCTTCTCTTTTCTTTGAGGGAGCATGCCGCCACTGTGGCATGACCCAAGGAGAGAAGGTATTTAAACTTTAAATATCCTCCCTGGGTCACTCTGCAGCTGCAGCATGTGCCCCGAAGAGAAGGGAAGAGATTTAAAGAGACACAGGTCTCTTTAAAAATCTTCCCGTTCTTGCTGGTGCTTGTCGCAGCAAGCAAAGGAAGCAAGAAGGCCAGGGATCAGACGCAAGGAGGGATCTAGCCAGAGAAGGCTCCACTGGAGGTGCCTGGAAAGCAATGCTTCCTCTAAGCTCTGGAGTCTTGTGAGCAAAAATTCTACTTTGTGAGCTACTGGCATTAAAGTTGGGAGTAACTGATTTGGCCACTGCATAAATTGGCCACTGCTCTGGAGCCATCCTTCCTGAGCTAAGACAAAAATATGTGAGTTGGAGGCTAAAAAGCTGTGAGCTAGCTCACACTAAGAGGGAACACTGCTGGGGAGGTGGGGGGGGTCCTTCTTTGTGCTTCTCCAGCTGTTTGGCTGCAGAAGCACAAAGCCCAGCGAGCCCATGTGGCACGGGCTCGCTGGGTCTTCTTTTCTATTTTTATTTATTTATTACATTATGTGACATCAGAGCCCCCCCGCCCCCTTTTTTGCTAGGGGCTGGTGCAAGATGCCTTGAGTTACTGGCTTAGAAGAAATAGGTTTCCTGCCTGGAAGTAATCAAATGTCCAACTGCCAGAAAGAACCCAGTTGCATGGTTGTTGGGATAACCAGTATTGAGCCATAGAGGATTGAGATGTCTGTCCTTAACATCTCAAAATCTGTTTCTGTGTTCATATTTGCTGGCTGGTGAACATAGTGGCTATCTTTTCCATCAGTAAATGCAGAGTTGGAAATGGTAAAATACAAAGTGAATTGGATTACTTCCCATTCAATTACTGAGGTTTTATCTAGTTGCACAGTAGCAATGTTAACATATTTAAAATGGTAACGCTGGTTTCATTCAAAAGTTAAAATTCCTTTTATTTCTCTGTACACTGGATGAAATTGTGGTTATTTTTTTCTTCTAACCATATTATGTGATTTGGTAGAAATGCTGCCTAAAATTTATTAATTTTTTTACACTTACAGTGTAAAAGGGAGCAAACAAAAATAGGAATTTGCTGTAGAAATTAGGCAGGATGAAAACAGTCTTCCCAACCCTATGCAGGAAAATTAAAAGAAATGAAAAAAAGTGGTCATTCTTATTCTATTTCTCAGACTTTTTTTTTGTGCGGATACCTATTCCCACCAACAGGGGCCTCACTGTCCCCCAACAGCTTTTCCTTCATAGTCAGTAGACTTCCTGGGTTTGTAGAAAAATCCAAAAACTGAGAAAATCCCTTCAGGGACGGTTGAATTCCCCCAAAACCTTTTGAAATGGCCTCTGCAGGGACCTAACTCCAGGCATCAACAGTGAGAGATTAGAACGTTGGGGGGGGGGGAGGGAGAGGCTTCTGACTGGCTCTGTCAGTAAAAGGGTGGGGGAAGGGCCCTTTCTTTCCAGGCCTCTTTCGGCCTTGGAGGGAGGGAGGGAGGGAGCCTTGGGGCCAGGCTGGGGGATTCCTAGAGGTTTTGGGGTGGAGTGTATGGAGGGCAGGATTTGGGGAAGGGAGAGGCCTCAGTTGGGTATCATACCACAGAATCCACCCTCCAAAGAAGCCATTTTATCCAGGGAGACAGATCTCTGTTGTTCACATATCTCCAGAGTTCACTCTCCAGGCCCCACTTGGAGGTTGCCAACCCTAGGCCTGGCAGCAGTCTAGGGTTGCCAGGTCCCCCCACGGGGAATGGCAGGGGATGGGGGTAGTGAGGTTGCCAGCTCCAGGTCTGGAAACTCCTGGAGATTTGGGGATGGAGCCTGGGGAGGACAGGGACCTCAGTGGGGTACAATGCCCTAGAGTCCACCCTCCAAAGCATTCATTTTCTCCAGGGGAAGTTATCTCAGTAGTCTGGAGCTGAGCAGTAATTCCAGGGGATCCCCAGATCCCACCTGGAGGCTGGCATCCCTAGGCAGCACCCTCTGGGTGACTTGATACCACCTAATTTGCATGACTCAACTTGGCCTGGCTGCTTGCTGCTGTTCAGCAGCCACCCTATGAAAGCCAACAGTGGTGCAGCAGTTAGAGCTTCAGAGTAGGGTCTGCAAGACCCAGGTTCAGATCCCCATACTGCAGTGGAAGCTGACTGGGTGATTTTGGACCAGTCACATACTTTCAGCCTAACCAACCTCACAGGGTTGTTGTGCAGATAAAAAGGAGGTGAGAATAATGTAAGCTGCTTTGGTCCCCACTGTGGAGAAAGACTATAATTTTCGTTGGTAGAAGCTGTGGGGGAGGGGGTGGAGACGAAAAGCTGAAGACAGATAAAGGTTAAGTTGGCTGTTGGGTGGGAAGGAAATAGGGTTGCCAACTCTGGATTGGGAAACTCCTGGACATTTAAGGGGTGGATCCTGGGGATGGTGGGGTTTGAGGAGGGGAGGAACTTCAGACCGGTATAATGCCATAGACTCCACCCTCCAAACCAGCCGTTTCCTCCATGAGAACTACCATTGCCAGCCTCTGGGTGAGGGCTGGAGATCACCCAGAATTACAACTGTTGTCTGGGTGACAGAGATCAGTTCCCCTGGATAAAATGGCTGCCTTGGAGGGTTGAGTGTATGGCTCCATCCCCAGAAGGGAGAAAGAGTGTGAGATAGGTAAGGGTAGAGGGGAGGAAGCAAAGGTGTGAGGACTGGGATGACCATCCCACAAGTTTCTTGCGGGTCTCCACTTGTATATTTCTATTTAGGGTATCTGTTGTTTGCTAAGAATATGCACAGTTTCTTAACCTACAATCTCTTACCTATCATGAACACCATTTTTCTTCTTTGGTACTATAATTTGATTTTGGACTCTTTTTCCTGATAGCAGTCTTTCCAAGACACTTTGTTAGCCGCTGTGAGAAATAGGGTGCTGGTCCAGATAGACAATTGGTATTATCTAGCAGGACATTTATAGTGAATGTAATAAACAAAATATAGATAGACATATTTGGACTCTTTATTTTGAAGTACTTTATAGAAGTTTTTTTTCTTCTAAAATAATGCTTCTTAAAAGATCACTTCTCTTATCCATTGAAAAAGTCACTGAGATAAAGTTCTTTATCAGCATTGTCAGACTCAGTTTGCCCAATCTGCTTTGTTAGTCTTAGTATTCTTTAAGCATTTTAGATGTTAAATTGAGGCCCTCGCTCTGGTGCTTATCAACATAATCAATTTAACTGGGATTGCAAACAGGTTAAATTATAATTAATTTTCCCCAAAGATTCTTGGGTGCTATAATGACATTTCTAAGAATTTTTGTAAAAAATCTTTGGATCTTTCAAACAAATAATTTCTAAGGAACCCTGGTTGTAAGACATGCAATTAAATAAGCCTGAATTATTTAGATTTGTAGTGCAATCATAGCTTCTCTGATTAAAAGTGCTGAAAAGGCACCACATTTGGTTTTACAGTCTGCAGATAGATGGAAAGTTTTTCTTTGGAAGCTTTTGTTTTTCTTTAGGCTTCTATATGTTTATCCAGAATGTATTTCAAAATAGAGAACACTGTTTGTTGATAGTAAATTACGCAAATGGAGGAGATGTGTGTGTGTGTGCTGTAATAAATCAGTGATTGAAGTTCCTTTTCCTTGCTGGTCCATCTGAAAGGCCCTAGCCTAGGCATTTGCCCATTCTTTCTTCTAATGAGCTTGTTGCCATCTGGCTCTGTTCTCTGAGCTGTTTCACAGAATCTAGCAGAATACCTCAGTCCAGGTATTTGGAGATGTAATTAGTAAACTTCGCTGCTTCCTACCAATGCTTCCATAACAAATAGAGGAAGTTTGTTATATTAACAGGTTTGCTGGAATGGGCAATGGATTCTTTTATCCATTTCTTTTATACCTTGATGCATAACAGATTTTACATGATTTTTAAAAACTTTTTTCAAAATTAATCTTCATTGTTACAGGTGACAGAAGGGATTTTCAGCAACTTTCAGCAGCTTTTCTCAGAAATAATTCCTTGAAACTTCTATCTGTTGAGAGAGTATATTTTCCCAAATGATTTGCTCTATTTCTGCTACCCACCCATGAAGCTATATATCTTTTACATCTTCTGTCTTTCAGCTTCATATTATGGCCCAGTACCATACAGGCCTTTGGAAAGAGACACAAACCTCTGCTTGGTCACCCAGTCCACTACAATGATTGTTTGTGGTTGAATTTATATTCTCGTTCATTCCTTGTCACACCAAATCAGCACCAGATTTATGAAAGGTGAAGCTATAAACTCATTTTTATGTACTAGCAAAGGTAGAGTAAAATAGGATACTTAGGAAATAGAATGTCCTCATTGTCACTATCCCAGGTTGATAAATCCCTAGTAGTACAAAGAGGGTGGTTTTAAATGGCCTTTACAGTGCCATCCTAAGAAGAGTTACATCCTTCTAAACTCACTAAATTCAATGCCCTTAGAAGGGTGCAACTCTGCTTAGGGCTAAACTGTTAACAGTTTTGCAGTGGAAGATGAGAAAAAGCAAGGGATAACATTGGGGGGTGGGGTGACATTAAAAGAAGCGGTCAAATTTCACTGCTGTTTCTCCCAGATTAGAGTCCACACACTTAACCACTACAGCAAACTGGCTCTTCAAACATGTATAAGATATTGTATCTTTTTTTTTTTTTATAGGTTTATTTTTTGAATTTTCTATATATTACACAATATCTTTTGTCTCCTTACTTTACTTAACTCAATAAGTTCCCCCCTCCCTCCCTCTACCCCTTGTTTATTGATCTTTTATTCACAGCCACGGGCACAAAGTCTGAATCTTCCACCGAATGTCCTGTCTTCCTTCCACTGTTATCCACTTTAGATAGGTCTTCCATCTCGCTTTAATTTCTTCGGCTTTATCCTCCCATGTGGTCTTCTGGCGCAATTTCTCAATGATGTCCGACTGCACAAAATCAAACAAATAAGTGTGCCAGGTATCTATTGTCCATTTGCTCTTATCTTTCCAGCCCAGAGCTATCACTGCCTTGCCTGCTAACACCATAGCTTTGAGTATAGCCTGGGTTTCCTTATTGACTGCCTTATTTCCTAATATACCCATTAACATTAGTTTAAAGTCTACATTCAATGAAATTCTACATATTTTCTTTATAATTTGTATTACTTTTGACCAAAAGACTCTCACCTCTGGACATTCCCACCACATATGAGAGAACCAGCCCTTAAATTGTTTACAGTGCCAACACATAGAACTCGATCCCGGAAACATGTTTGCTATCTGCGCTGGTGTTTTATACCACTTTGTGAAAAATTTATGTTCCAATTCATTAAATTTAATAATTTTGGTTTCTTCTATTCCCTTCATTATTCTATTTGCATCATTTTCCGATATCTGGCCTTCCTTACACCATGTTTTCTGTAAATAAAGTATTGCCTTATCTTTATTGGATAACATTTTCTTGTAAATATATCCTGCTAATCCTTGTTTAAATTTTTGCATCCTATTATATATTTCTTCAATTGGTTCTTCTGTCCAAATATTTCCTTTTTCATTAACTTCCTTAGTCATTCTATAAAGGCCTGTAATTTTTAACCAATATTGCTTGCCTATCTCCTCGATTAATTCCTGTGCTGGTTTTAGAGTGCCTCCTCTAAATAAGTCTCTTAGCCTATAATATCCCTTTGATCTCAGGAGTTTGCACCATTTATTGTCTTCTGTTTCGTTATAGAGGGACTTTAGTGGTGCCCATTTTGAGGTTCTTTTAAGCCATGAGGGCTGCCACTTGTTCCACACTGTTAGTGTTGAATACCTAGGTCCCTTAACTTGTATAAGATCTTTATTTGTCGTTTTGGAGAATACCCCAAAACTCCCTATGTTGTTATTGATTTCGTTCTCAAAACTCACCCATTTTAGTCCCTCTCCATCGCCTATCTCCAGTATCGATTTTATTTGGAAGGCTTCATAATAGCTAATCAGGTCAGGGACTCCCCATCCCAACTCTGATCTGTGGCTATAAATTATCTTTCTCTGTATTCTGCCTTTTTTACTACCGAAAATCCATTCCTTAATCACTCTGTTCCATTGGTCTAGTTTTTTGGTATACATTCCTAGAGGTATTGTCTGAAAGAGGTATATTAATCTTGGCAGCCAAAACATTTTAACACTTTTTATTCTAGTAGATATATTCATTATTTTATTTTTCCACTTTTTCATATCTTTTTCTATTTTCTTCCAGACCTTGTTATAATTGTTCTCTGCTATTTTATCAATATTCTTCTGTAGTACAATGCCTAAATATCTGAATTTTTTGGTGCCCATTCCAATATTAGTAATCCCATGTATTTGTTCCCTTTCCTCTTTAGTCACATTAAGGTACATAATTTCTGATTTAGCCATGTTCACCTTCAGTCCTGAACATTTTTCGAAGTCCTCTAATATAACTTTTATTTCTTTTACTGCCTCTTTGGGGTTTGTCATAGCGATTATAATGTCGTCGGCAAATAAATTGATTTTCATTTCTTCCTTCTTTACCCTGTATCCTTCCACCCTTGCAGAATTTCTTATTCTTTCAGCTAGCTGTTCTATTGCTAGTATAAATAGGAGGGGCGAGAGCGGGCATCCTTGCCGGACTCCTCTTTGAATCTTGAGGGGTTGTGAGTGTTCTTCATTAACTCTCACCACTGCTGTCCCTTCTCTGTACATTTCTTGGATCGCTTTTATATATGGCTCCCCCATCTTGTATTTAGTCATTACCTGCCACAGAAAATCCTGGGAGAGTGTATCGAATGCTTTGTAGACATCTAATTTCAAGAGGCCTAGCTTTTTTTTGTGGCCATGTTGTAATACATTTATAATATTCCTTATGGGGTGGGCTATATTCCTGTCTTTTACAAATCCATATTGGTCCTCCTTTATTATGCTAGGTATGATCTTCTTTAATCTATTTGCCAGTATTTTTGCAAAGATTTTATAATCCTGATTTAGTAAACTAATAGGTCTATATGAGCCCACTTCCTCTGGGTCTTTATGTGGTTTAGGGATTACCACTATTTCTGATTGCCTCCACGAATCTGGGGCTTTTTTCCCTTTCAATATTCCATTAAATACCTCTTGGAGCTCTGGGGCCAATATGTCTACCATCTCCTTATAGAATTCACTTGTGAAACCGTCTAGGCCTGGGGATTTGCCCTTTTTCAATTCTTTAATTACCACCTTTATCTCCTGTAGTGTTATTTCTTCCTTTAACATAATTTTATCATTTTCTTTGAGTGTTGTTCTTATATCTTCCTCATATATGACTATGTCCTTTTTTTTATACAGCTCCTTATAAAAGGTCTCGAAGGCTTTTACTATATCTTTTGAGTTGCCAGTTCTTTGGCCATTCACTTTTATATTTTCTATCTTTTGCCTTACCTTCCTGTTTTTCAAATAGTTAGCTAACCTTCTGGCCGAATTAATACTATTTCTATGGAAGTCATTTCTTACCATTGCTTCTCTCTTCCATAATGTAACTGAGTCCAACTCATCTAATTGTTTTTTAATTGTTGTTATCTGACTCTGTACTTTTAAATCATGATTGTTGATTTGTTCCTTTTGCAACCTCTCCAGTTGCTGAATTTTAGATTGTCTTTTTAGATAGCGTTCTCTTTTGATGTACTTTTCCTTATTTATGCAGTGTCCCCTTATCACCGCCTTCGCGGCATCCCACAGGGTATTAGTTGGGACAGTCCCTCTATTCTCCTCAAAATATAATCTTATCTGCTCCATCATATAGCTCCTATCTTCCTCTTTAGCCATTATTAAATTATTGTACCTCCAAGTTCTATTTTTTGGTTTTTGATTGCCTTCTATTTCTATAGTGATTGGTGCATGATCCGATATCCAGATTGGATGCGTTGTAATTTTTTTTATAGTCAGGTTGCTGCTTTTTTCTACAATTATGTAATCTATGCATGATGGGGTTTTGTGCCGGCTGGATACATGGGTGGGTTTTGGCTGCTGTCCTATCAATTCATGTGCTTCCCTCAAGCCCCAATCTCCTATTTTAATTGCCTTATTTTTAGTCAGATCCATGTTCAAATCTCCTGTCATAATTAATTCTCCCTCTGTGAATTGCTTAGTTTTTTTAACTAGCCTGGCTAAAAATTTCTTTTGTCCTTTATTGGGTGCATATATATTTACCAATGTAAATTTCTTCCCCTCTAATCTGAATTTAGCCATCACATATCTCCCTTCCCTGTCTGTCCTTCTTTCTAGTACCTCTACTCTAAGTTTCTTATGAGTCATTATTGCCACTCCTCTGGCCTTGGTGTGGCTCCTAGCTTCCGCTAACATCATCCAGGTCGAGTCTTTTAGCAAAGGCTTGTTGTCATTTCTTTTCTTATGTGTTTCCTGTAAACACAGAACATCAGTTTTTTGCTCTCTTGCCAACTTGGCTATCCTATATCGTTTAATTTCTGATGTTAAACCATTGACATTCAGTGATAAAATTTTTATTGTTTTATCCATATCCCACCTCAATTAAGGCTTTGACATCTCGTGGCTGTGAAAAATTTGAATGGTTAGTTAGTTTACCCTTCCCCTTCCCTTCCCCCCCCGTGGTTGAGAGTAAAGGTGGAAAGAAAATCTCTTCCCCTCTCTCCACTGCATGGGGTGCACGCATCCCCCCTCCTCCTCCTTCTTGATACTGTAAAAAATGATAATACTATTAGTAGTCATTAGCTCAATCAATAAAGGTATACTTCCCTTAATTGGTTATCGGGAGCTGGTCCTGAGGCGTTTCCCTCCTCTCTCTGAAGTTCCTTCGTCGCCATCTTCAGGAACCCCCGATTCCGCTTCCATTTCTTGCTCTCCCATATCGTCTGTGTTTATACCTAATTGTTTAAGTAGTTCCTTTGCCTCTGTAGTGTTCCTTGCCATCAGTCGCTTTCCTTCCCGAAATATAATTATCGAGGATGGATAGCCCCATGAAAATTTCACGTTATTTGCATAAAGCTTTTGGGCAAAGGGGCGCATGAGGTTTTTTTTCCTTAAGGTCTGTTGACAAAAGTCTTGTCTCACCCAGACTTTTCTTCCTCTAAAAGTCAGATCTTTCCTCTTCTTTAGTGCTGTATATATTTGCTGTTGAATTTTCTCTCTGGCAAATTTAATTATTACATCTCTAGGGGCCCCACCCCTCCCATTCCTTTGTAGTCGATGCACTCTCTCAACATCCTCTGTTTTTATTTCTACTTCGTTTGTCTGCAGCCACTGTATCAGCGATTCCTCCAATTTATTTACGGAAATTTCTTCAGATATCCCTGATAAAATAAGGTTAGCTCTTCTGTTTCAGTCTGACAAGTCATTTATTTGGCGGTTCAGAGCGGTTATTTTTTGCTCATTAGCTTCAGCAAGCTCTTTGGCTGTTGTAGCTGTCTGCTTTATAGAAGCTATTTCTGTGCCTATTTTACTAATTTCTCCACGTAGTGAGATTAACTCACTACTTATTTTCTCTTGAAAGGCAAGGACTGTATTTTGGAGTCCTGAAATTTGTTCAGATAGGTCCTTAATTGTCTTCGCCATATCTGGTTCAAAGCTTTGGGAGCGGCCTTAAGAATCTCAAGGCTTTCCTTTCTAGCACAGCAGTAAATTAGTTTCTTACCACTCTGAAGTTGTTCTAGCCAGCTGCTTCCTGGTTATCAGCCTCTTATCTGGGTTTGCGTAGTATTTACAAACTTTGAGCTATAAATTCTTTAGTTCGAAGGAGGAGCTCGGAGGAAACACAGCCGGCTTGGTTTAACGCATGCGTGCAACCAAGATATTGTATCTAATTGTCTCTAACACCAAAATGTTATTTAATGATCTTCTTTGTGGTCTCTGTGCAGCACACCTTTGGGATATAGTGCGCCTGTGCCGACCCCGATCGGTATAATGGAATGCAAAAGGGATTTTCACACCTGCTCCCCAGTCACATGCCGGGCTCCACTGCGTATGACTAGGGGAGGGGTGCGACGATCCTGCCAGTTCTCTTCTGACCACCACTCTGCCTCGGTCGGTAACAATCTTGGCCTTTAGGCCCCCTTTTTTTTTGCCTTTTTGTTAGTTTTAGGAAAGTAAATTGTCGTTATTTTTTTCTTTGGACTTTATCTCTGCTCTGGCGGAGATTTTTCTCGCCGCCCTGTGGCCTATGGCCTTCTTTAAGTGGTGCTGGAAGTGCAGTAGCAAAATCGCTCCCCCTGATGGACGCCCCCCCCGATGGATCATTTTGTCTTTTGTGCCTGGGGGAATCGCATCGAGTAGACTCCTGCATCCATTGTTCCGAGTTCTCCAAACAAACCAGAAAGAATTGGGCAGCCAGACTTTGCATTGCGTTGCTGGAAGTCGCACTCTCTCCGATGGCATCATCACAAGACATGTATGGTCACGCTTCAATGTTGACACCTGCATCAGAATCGACGGCCACTCTGTCTACGACATCGGCTCACAAACACCTGATCCAGGCACCACAGTCTGAAGCCCATGCTCCTTCAAAAAAAACGTAAGGAGGGCAGGAACAATCGGCCTATCAAGCATAAGAAGCACAAGAAAGGCTCTTCCGACAAAACTCCATCGACTCCTCTCCATACTGAGGTAGCGATGTCATCCAGAGCCACTTTGCTTGACTTATTTGGCCTTGGGTAGCCACAAGGTGCATCTTAGTCGCCTTTGCTTCGCCCCACCCAGTCCACCAACTCTGAGCAGGACATGGACTTAACCCAGGCTCCTAATTTCCTCAGTGTTGAGAGCCTGCATCTAGAGCACAGGGCAAACATCACTGTCCCTCTACTTCCGTACGGACCCAATGATCGGGATTGACCTACGGGACCCTTTCAGCCTCCTCCCACCTGGGATCACCGCCAGTGGCAGTATTTGTATAGGCTTATCCTTTCCCAGGAGAAATGCCATGGCTTCCCCCGCATCCTCCTATGGAATGGGATCGCCAATCCTCCTCATCCCGACTCTCACGGTATCGGTACCCTCCCCCCACACCGGAGTTCGCCAAACCTCTTCCGTCGCAACCAATTGCCAAATATCCTGTTCAACAGTCGTTGGCATCAAAAAAGTTCATAGAACCATTGGAGCCAAGGCCGTTGATACTGATCCTCCAAACGTCATTTTCCGAACCCTTGGAGCGTTCCAGTCCCTCCAATTCGTCATTGGGTAAAGACAGCCCATGCCCCCCTATGGAGGCTTCCTCACTGCAGCAAGTAGGAGATTATCTCCCAATATCTCCCTCTGAGGATGTCAAGTCTTATGGGGACTTTGTTAAATGAATGGCCAACAAGCTTGCCCTGTCAACCGTACAACCACCTCCAGCAGTTACAGACTCAGTCCTTGATATTGTCCAGATGGACACTTCAACAGCGGTTGACCTCCCCATGACCTCGGTCCTGTTACAAACTGCCAAAGCTCCCTGGGCTCATCCTTCGTCCAACCCTATTTCCAGCAAATGACTGGGTCATATGTATAAGGTACAGGAGTCAGAACCGGAATTCCTCTTCATCCACCCAAAACTGAATTCCGTAGTAGTGACATCTTCTGCCAAGAGCAAACGCAGCCATTCTACACCCTCCAATAAGGAAGGTAGAAAACTTAACTCCTTTGGTAGCCAGAGCAATGGGCATCAAGACCTCCAATTATGCGGCCTGTATGGGTCGATATCAATATGCCTTATGGGAACAAATGTCAGAATTTATCTCTGCTCTCCTGGATGATATCAATCACTGAGCTAGACAAATCCAGAAGGAAGGCATGCTTCTGGCAAAACACCAACTCAGTATTTCCAAAAATACATTAGATGTTGCAGCAAAGATCCTTACTTCCTCGGTTGCCCTGTGATGGCATGCATGGCTACACTCCTCAGCATTGCAGCCAGACACCATAACCATTGTCGAAGATCTTCCTTTCGAGGGCGATGGGCTCTTTAACTCTACCACCGATACAGTGCTTCAAGAGCTTGATAAGAGCATCAAGACGTCTCAGAATCTGGGGTTCACATCAGTCATTAAGTACAACAAGGGGAAACCTTGGACCAAACAATGATCCCATAGACCCTCGTCAGAATCCTCCCCGAGCCACACTGGCAAAGATCCCCTAGCAGTTCTTCACGACCTTATGGGGGAAAGCCTAAATTTTTGCCTGCTTCCCAATCCAGATCGAAAACTCCAAAGGCTTCCAAGCAGAGTCTTTGACTCCAGCTTCCTCCCAGTGTCCCCCACTCGCCTGTCTCCTTACTTGTCCACCTGGCAACTTATAACGTTGGACCGGTGGGTCCTTTCAATTATCAAAGCGGGATACCTCATAGAGTTCTTCCAAATCCCTACAACTGCTCATTTTGTTGTCACCCTCCTTTGGGGGTACTCTTAGCTGAGGTTCAGACCCTTCTCCAAAAAGATGCCATGGAATCAGTGCCTGTAACCCAATGTCAAACGGGCTTCTACTCATGTTACTTCATGGTCCCGAAGAAGGACGGAGGCCTCCATCCCATAATGGACCTCAGAAATCTAAACTGTCTTATCACTTACAAAAAATTTAGGATGCCAGTGTTACAAACCAGTCTTCCACTCCTAAACCGAGTGGTGTGGATGGTGATGTAGGAACTCAAGGATGCATATTTTCATATCTCTATTCACCCTACCCACCGTATGTTCCTCCATTTTGCGGTAGGAAACAGGCATTTCCAATACAAAGCCCTCCCTTTTGGATTGTCCACAGCTCCTCAAGTCTTTACAAAACTGATGGTGGTCATCGTAGCAAACCTCCGTTTGAAGGGCATCCAAATTTTCCCTTATATCAACGACTGGTTGCTGATAGCGGACTCCAGGACGTCCCTACTCAACTACATCCAACTGACCTTGACCACCCTAGAATCTTTGGGCCTCCAGGTAAACCTGAAGAAGTCGATGCTCCTCCCTGCCTCAAGGGTGAAGTTTATAGAAGCAATTCTGGACTCTGTCATATGCAAGGTATTTCTCCCTCCTCAGGGAGCAGGGGACATTGTTGATCTAGTGGACCTCTTCTGCAGAACGGGAAGTGCCACTGCAAGACAAATTCAACAACTATTGGGCTTGATGGCAGCCACCACCACTGTAATTGTCTTTGCCAGGCTCTGCATGCGGCCACTACAACTGTGGTTTGTCCAGAAATTTCATCCACAATGACAACCCCAGTCCCTACGTCTTGTTCTCCCACCAAATGTATTGGACTCACTAATCCTCTAATCTCCAGGATACTCATCAAAATGATGCGGGAGAGACCACGTTGTCTCCTGGTGACTCCATGGTGGCCCCGACAACATTTGTTCCCCATTCTGCTCCATCTATCCAAGGGCTCCTTCATCCATTTTCCCCCAGCTTTGGATCTTCTCCTTGCAGGGAAGGGACAGATACTGCATCATGATATGCAGTGCCTCACAGCCTGGAAGATCCTCTTTTAATATTTAGAGACAGGATAGAACATGTCCTCTTGAATTGTCATAAACTGTCTACATGAGTGACTTATGCCAGAAAGTGGAAGAAATTCTTGTCTTACTATAAAGTACTGAGACTGATGTGTTGAAGCATAATAGCAGCTCATACTTTATTAGTTACATTCCAGACTTGAGATGGCTGCCCGGCTCACAGGCTGGTTTATATTCCCGTGTTCCCCACTCCCCCAACACACACACACACACACACACACACACACGTGATAAGTTATTTACAGTGCACCTATTACCCACTGGTTCCTACTAGGATCCTAGCTGTCCAATACGTGAGGGCTAGGATCCGTTTTGGCTGTTGTTCCTGGTGGTGATGCTCAAGTCTTTCTCTAGACCACGTTTCTCCCTGGCTGTGTATGCGGTCTTTACTTGGTATACAACACCCCTCCACCCTTAGTCCAGATTGCCCTAGCTAACGTAGTCCTTTAGGTAAGTGGGCTTTTTTTGCTCTCTCGTGGAGCATCTCAAGTCAGCAGCGGGGGTTGATCCCTCTGTTGTCACCCCCGCCGGTGTTGGGGAAGGCGCTGGAGCTAGAGTTGGGGCTGGTGACACCTCTACTGGTTTCTCTTCCACCCCGGCCATGTCGTCTGGATCCTGGGTTTGGGTTATAGCTGGGAGGGCTGCGTCCTTGGCATTGGGCAGCCTGCTTAAGCTGGGTTGTGCTGGGACTGGTGCCTCTTGGTCCTTGCGTTCCGGGCTCTTGTCCTCGCTGTAGTCCGGGTCTGCCAGGAGCCTGTGGTGACTGAGCTGATTGATGTGTTGCTTGAGCACTTGGCCATCCTTGCTTGAGACTAGGATTGGGGCCTTGCCACCCTTATCACTCTGGCTGGAATCCATGCGGGGGCCCTGGCATAGTTCTGAGCATAGACTGGGTCCCCTGGAAAAAAATCCTCGTGTGGCTTCCTGGTCTTCGGTGCTTAGCTCGCGATCTGGCATCCAGTCAGGGTTTAGGTGATCAAGTCGTGTCATTAGGCGCCAGCCCAGGAGGAGTTTGGCTGGGCTTCACCCCATTGTGGTGTGTGGGGTCATGCACTGCCTGAATAGGAATGCCACCAGCTTATAGTCCCAGTCCCGGGAGTCCATGCGCCAAAGGGCTTCCTTTGTGGTTTGGACCATGTGCTCGGCCTGGCTGTTCGGTGCTGGGTGAAATGGAGCCGAGCGAATGTGCGTGATACCATAGTATTGGACAAACCCCTCGAACTCTGTGGATGTGAAAGCTACACCATTGTCTGTCACCAGGGAGTCAGGGATGCCCTGGGCACTAAAGAACTGCCACATTGCACGGATCACAAACTTGGAGGAGGTGGAGTGCACTGCCACGACCTCCAGCCATTTAGTATACATGTCCACTAGAATGAAAAATATTTGGCCCTGGAATGGTCCCATGAAGTCTAAGTGTAGGTTGGCCCAGGGTTTCTGAGAGGACTCCCATTGCTCAACTGGGGCTTTCAGAGGCGTGGGCCTCGACTCCTGGCACTTCTGACAAAGTTTTACCTTGGTCTCAATCTCACTGTCTAACCCCAGCCACCACACATAGCTGCTCACTACTGCTTTCATGCAGACGATCCCTGGATGTGTTTTGTACAGTGCCTCTGATACCCGCTTGCATAGGGGTTGGGGAATCACCACCCGGCTACCCCATAATATGTACCCTTTATGTGAGGAGAGCTCATTCCTGCAGGACCTGAATGTCGTGAACTCCAGCCCCACTGGGCCTGCGGGCCACCCCCTCCCACCAGTCCAAGACCCGGGTGAGAATGCAATCCTGGGCAGTGTGATGGGCCACCTCCGAGACCTGGACCAGCTGATCGAGCAGGGATTCCAGCAAGGCAACGTGGTGGGCGGACTGCAGCTGCTTAACTTTGAAAGCTCCCTGGTGCGTAACTATCGTTTGAGCCTCTGCGGTGGCTTCATCCACTGGGAGTTGTTGGTACACCTGGGCCAAATCAAGTTTGCTAAAGACCCGTGCTCCCGCTAATGATGCTAACACATGGCTGACCACCAGTACCGGATACACGTGGTCCTGGAGAGCTTTATTGAGTGTACATTTATAATCAGCGCAGATGCATACATCTCCATTGGGTTTCACGGGGGTAACTATGAGGGTTTCCCATCTGGCATGATTTACAGGTTCTAGCATGCCCTGTGCCACCAAATGGTCCAGCTTGGCCTCTATTTGGGGTTTTAAGGCCAGTGAGGGCTGTCTGGCCTTCATCCTGATGGGCCTCACTGTGGGATCTAGTTCTAACACTACTGGGGGACTGGAGTAACGGCTGAGAATGCCATCAAAGATCCCAGGGAACTTGTTACAGACAGTGTTAAAGTCTGGCATTCCTACACTGTTCACCCCCGTCACCTGGGACCCCAGTGGTCCAAACCAGGACAATCCCAACAGGCTCGTGAGTCACCCTTCGACTGTGAGCAAGTCCAAAACCTCATCAAAATTCTTATACTGCACCCTGAACTTGCCTCAGCCCGGGTGGCCACCGGGTTCTTTTGAAAGTCATGCAGCATTAAATCCCGGGGCTGCTGAAGGATGGGTCCCCCTTGTGGGCAGAACTGCCGTAGGGTGTCTGCCAAGATTATGGAGAATGCTGACGCTGTGTCCAACTCCATTCTACCTGGGGACCCCTCTATAAACACCGTAGCATGCATTTTATTTGGGGCTTCAGAGGGCAAGTTCAATACCTGGTGCTGTTGCTGATGAACAGTGATCATGTGGAGATCCACTGATTCCTGGTGGGTGGATGCCATCCATCGGTTCCCTTTTGATCAGCACACACAGGTGATGTGGCCTTGTTTGTTGCAAGTCTGGCAAACAGCATCTTGGAACTGACAGGCCCATTGCTTGTGCGCATCTCCACAACTGACTCAGGTGGTCGGTTTCTTAGCCCTCGTGGTCATCTGGGGCTGTGTACCCTACATCACTGGTGGCATACTTATAGGATGTCCTCCTTGTCTGATCTGACTGGGGATGAGCCAGTGAAGTTTACCATCCCGCTGCAGCATTCCTGATGTGATTTTTCATATGCCGTGGCCTCCTTCAGAGCCTGGTCCAGGGTCAGATCATCGTGGGTGGTGAGTTTGGGGTGTAGCTTGGGTTCCCAGAGGCCCATGATGAACTGGTTCATCAATGTGTCGCTTAGTCTGGGGAACCCACATCAGGTGACTGCTCACTTAAGGGCCACCAGGAAGTCGATCGTGGTTTCATCTGGACCCTGGATGCATGCAAAGAAGTCTATGCGCTGGGCTATCTTCATTGGTTTGGGCGCAAAATGGTTCATGAGCACCGTCTCGATTTCAGCATAAGTGGCTTCTTTCGGCTTCTTCGGGGCCAACAAATCTTTCAGGAGCCATAGGGTATCTATCCTACAGGAACTGAGCAACAGGGATTTTGTCTTACCTTCCTCCGTAATGTCATGGTAGTCCACATAATATTCCAGACACTCGAACCATGTTTCCCACTTTTCCGGGTGGGCCACATCAAATTCGGGGATGCTTCCTTATGCGGCACCATGCTGGGTACAAATGTGGTGTGGAGTTGCTGGGAGTGGTGTGGGGTGCGATGACTGAAGACTCGGAGCGTGGTGCGGTGCTGGCTCCATGGTCAGCAATGTGATACACACCGTCTTTAGGCTCAGTGCACGATGCAGTGCTCTGCTCGGGTTCTGAATCGCTCATTTGAATCCCACCCTTGTTGCCACTATAAAGTACTGAGACTGATGCTTTGAAGCGTGGTAGCAGCTCATACTTTATTAGTTACATTCCAGACTTGAGATGGCTGCCTGGCTCTCAGGCCAATTTATATTCCCGTGTTCCCCACTCCCCCAACACACACACACACACGTGATAGGTTATTTACAGTGCACCTATTACTCATTGGTTCCTACTAGGATCCTAGCCGTCCAATAGGTGCAGGCTAGGATCCGTTTTGGCTATTGGTCCTGGCAGTGATGCTCGAGTCTTTCTCTAGACCACGTTTCTCCCTGGCTGTGTGTGCAGTCTTTACTTGGTATACAACACTTACCTTAACTCATTGGGATTACCAGCACCCCCATCGGACCTGAGGGTGAACTTCGGGTTTCTGTTATCCCATTTGGACCTGGGCCTTAGCTGTGCCTCGTTGAAGGTGTACTTAGCTGCCATCTTGGCTAATCACCCACCAATTGATGGTCATTCCATTTTTTCCCACCCTCAGAGCAAGAAATTCCTGAAGGGTCTGACCCACCTTTTCCCTCCATTGCATGGCCTCACACCGGCCTGAGACCTACCCCTGGTACTCACGAGACTCATGGGCAGACCTTTTGAGCTGATGGCTACTTGTAGTCTGCAGCTTTTGTCCTGGAAGACAGCCTTTTTAGTCGCTGTCACCTTCGCCAGGAGAATGAGTGAGCTGTCAGCGCTTCGCTGTGACCCTCCATACCTGAGCTTCTGTCATGATGGGGTCATGTTGGCTCCAGATGTCTCTTTCTTACCAAAGGTGGTCTCAGAGTTTCATCTGCAAGTGGACATTGTCCTCCCAGTGTTCTTCCCATCCCCTACGGCCGATGAAGAACACCGGCTCCATTTGTTGGATGTTAAAAGAGCCTTGCTTTTTTATCTGAATTGGACATGGCCCTTTAGAAAATTGCCGGCCCTGTTTGTCTCTTATGCTTCACCCATTCAGGGTAAGAAACTGTTGTCCCAACATCTATCCAAATGGATTGTGGAGATTATTAAGCTAAGCTACACTTTGGCTAAAAGGTCGCTCCCGGGCCCGCTAAGGGCGCATTCCACCTGGGCTGTGGTGATGTCCATGACCTTCCTGCGAGGTGCATCACTCGAAGATATCTGCAATGCAATGACTTGGGCCACTCCTCACATGTTTGTGAAGCACTATGCCCTAGATGTATGTCTTCATCAGCGTTCAGTAGTTGGACAAGCGGTGTTGCAGGCGGTGCAGATCTAGGACCTTCAGCTCCCTCCTCCAGGTAGGCGTGTACTGCTTGCTAGTCTCCCAGAGGTGTGATGCACAGAGACCACGAAGAAGATAAACAGGTTGCTTACCTGTAACTGATGATCTTCGAGTGGTCATCTGTGCATTCACACCACCCGCCGTCCTTCCCCTCTGCTTTTGGTCCTTTCTTTTCTTTGGTGACTGAGGGCAGTGGTCAGAAGGAACTCGTGGGATTGTCGTGCCCCTCCTCTAGTCATGAGCAGTGGAGCCCGGCACATGACTGGGGAGCGGGTGCGTAAATCCCTTTTGCTTTCCATTATATCGATCGGGGTAGGCGCAGGTGCATTATATCCCGGAGGTGTGAATGCACAGATGACCACTTGAAGATCATCAGTTACAGGTAAGCAACCTGTTTTTACTATTCCAACCTATATTGAGTCTGTATTTGGATGCCTCACTTTCTATGAAGGCCCAGATCATCACAGTTGCCAGGTCTGCCTTCTATCATCGCCAGCAAATGAGGCAGTTGTTTCCTTATTTATCCCCCCTAGTCCTAGTTACAATGACCCATGCAGTGGTCTGACTGTGACATCAGCGTGGGCATGCATCCAACCGGTGCGTCACAAATTGCGCTGGCTACCAATCGAATACCAGATCCATTTCAAGGTATTGGTGTTGACCTTTAAAGCCTTATGCAGCCGGGGACTGACATACCTAAGGTATCACCTCTCCTCATATGTTCCCTGGAGAGCCTTGTGTTCTATGGACAACCATCTGCTGGTTTTCCCAAGCCCAAAGAACATTTGCCTAACCTCAACCAGGGACAGGGCTTTTTCTGCCCTGGCCCTGGCCTGGTGGAACATGCTTCCAACCTGTTATACTTTTGCAAGGCCTGCAAAATGGAGCTGTCCCACCAAGCCTTTGGTTCAGGCAGTGGGCATCCACCAGCTGACCTACTTGTTGCAGCCCTAGTGGTATGCTGCTGTTAACAAGATCTCTATGGCTTGGCTCTGGCCCATTTGCTCCTAGCTGTAGGAACTGTAATCTGAAATTTGTTGCAATGCCCACTTTTAACTGGTTTTTGCTGTTTTAATGTTAGATATTTATTTGTTCTGAACTATTGAAGACTGTAATTTATTGTGGTCTATTTTTGTGACCTGCCCTGAGACTGCTTGCAGGAAGAGTGGGATATAAATTGAAATAAATAAAAAAATCTACAACACTCTAAATAAACAAATACAGCTAAGGCAAATGGGAAAAAAATTACCAGTCACTAGAATTCCACACAGATATTGCAACCAAAGATTACTGCAATTGTTTGCCTTTTTTACTAGCTAAAGGTGAGGTAGTTTTAATTAATTATACAAAATTCATATTCCACCTGAAAAGTGCCCTCCTTGCCACCTCACTTGAGTGTCCCTCTGTCATTGCTTCAGCTCTTTCTCCAGTTTCTCTGGCCTCAGATTGGGATGTGGAGGATTATTCACCTGTTTCCACCTGTACCCTGGCTTGCCAGTTCCCCAGAGCAGAACGTGCATGCCCATCTCCTCCTTGGCCTTGGGAAAACTACCTTTTTTATAGTGTCTGCCTTTTCCTCCTCCTCACCCCCACCTCTCCCTTACCGGGGAAGGGCAATCTCCCCTATGACTTGAGCCACATGTGGAGTGCCACCCAGATGTTCACTCTCTCCCAGGCTGTGCCTATCCCTCTGAGCAAGGCACCAGTGTTGGCAGTGGTGTTCCCACCCCCATTGTATCTTCTGCTGAGTGTGTTGAGTTTGGCCTGGCTCCCACTTTGACCCTCCTTTTAGCTCTGCTGGCCCCACCTTGTGCAGTGCTCTCCTCTTCTTCTTGTAGAGCCAGCACAGGCTTGCTGGCCCCCGTCGGGAGCTCCATGGATGGACCTTCCTGAGTTGCTGCCTTGCTCTGTTCCTCTGCTCGCATCTTGGGCACTTCTTTGCCTGTGTCTGGGGGGTGTCCTGCCCCAGGCAAATCTGGAACCAGTGTCAGTCAGTCCTGAACAGCACCTTTCTGGCCTCACAAGTTCACCTGGGTGGATAACAAATTAAAACAAACTTGATAAAATAATAAAACACATCATTAAAACAGTTAAAACCAGATCTAGCATACATACATAGACATAAAACAACAATTAAAACATTGGTCACTGAGGGAAGACGACAACAGAAGGGGACAAATGAATTTCTCTAGAGAGAAAAGAGGAGATTGGTTCTCTCACCCCATGCACAGGTTTCCCTGATACCAGCCTGTGTAACCTTTTAAAAAAAACTTATTTCAAATACCTGCATGCACTATAGGCAATTCTCCTTCCACTCAGAGGTGATGGAACGTTTCAACTTTAGGATTGCTGACAGCTGCAAGTTCAGACATTTCCTTTAAGGCCTTATTTACATTTGATGAGTGCATCTCACAGTGTTGACATGACAAAGAGTGGACCTCTTGGATCAGCTTTCTGACTGTCAAGTTGAAACTGAAGCACAGTGTTTTCTTTAAGCATACTGCAGTGTCTTGCAGCTTTGCCTCTTTGGTGATACTATTACATATTGGGTAAGGGCAGAAGATAGTGCAGGGGAAACTGATATACATCTGATGGTTGTTATTAAAAATCTGGGATGCAAAACTCATTTCAGAGTACTGGCACTCATTCTAAGTACTGGTATTGCAAAGTCACAGAGCAACACAACCATTTGCAGATTAATATCATTCTGAGCATAGAATACAATTCACTGCTTTCTGATTATTCAAAAAGAATGGTCTGAAAAGCAGTAATGAATTCCACATTAGTCACTTTTATTTTTTAAATTAAGGCTGTTTTGGATTTCCTTACCACGTGTCAACAGATAAAGCCCCATTTCATTGGTTTGGTAGCTGCTATGCAATTTTTGGGGGATGAATTGCGGCCGAGGACATACTGGATGGGACCCGGGCTGACAGCGACTCAATATCGGAGTAAATGGAACGTTCACACAGGCACATCTGCCTGGCGTCCCCCACCCGGAGCTTACCGGAGCCCTTGCGCTTCAGAGCCGGTTTAAAAAAACACCTGATAAAAGCCGTCGCAAATCGTGAAAGCCTGCGTTCGTCGCGCGTTTCCCCGCTTCCGGGGAGTCTGAACGCACAGCCGAAAAGCCGGGAGCAACCCGCGTTGGGCATGAGGCAGCAGCGGCGTGATTGGCTCCACTGCCCAATGCGGTGCCGGCATTGCAGGGCAAAAAAAAAAAATCACCGAAATGCGCTTATGCGCATGACCGCATGAGCGCTCATGCGCTCATGCGCACATACGCCCACAGCCGAAATAATGGGGGAACAGCGAATATAGCGCGCCTCCGGCGCGGCAGTCTGAACGGTCCCGCGCGCCTCCGTCCCGTTTCTTCCGGCAGAGGCCCCCGCTGTGTGGACGGGAAAACCCGGTATCGTTTACTCCGGGTTTTTTTTGCCCCGACTCGATACCGGGGCAAATTGCCAGTCTGTCCTGGGCCTGCATGAAGATAGTGTGCAATTTCTGTGATGATCTATGGAGTTTTAATGTTGTACAAATATGAATGACTTTGTCCCAGGTTATGCTTCTGTGTGTATGTTGTAGTTCTGCTGGTGTAAAATGTATTATGGATTCTTCTTATGTCACATTTGATTACATTTTCATCAGGAAAAAAATCTGCAGCTGGATGGGCAGGCTTTACACATTCTGCTCAGAAGAAAAAATAATTACATACAATATTTTGTACATGCTTGAAGGTTTGTGTACAAAAACTTCAAAGAGAAGCATTGAAGTTGAAATTTCCCCTCCCCCTTATCTCTGTAGTGAGACTGGAAAAGGATGAAATTTACAAGGGGGTCAAAACCTCTTGACATTTTCACATCTACAGTGAAGATGTGAGGCCTGTCAGTTTCACTGTTGCTCTTTGCAACAGTGTCTTGCAACAGTATCTTGAGCAAAGGTGGGCATTCTGTGGTCCACAGGCTGCATATGACTCCACATTTCTCACTGCATCTCTGTTCCATGGTGCAACAGCTATATCAAGTCACTTTAATATTGCTTTGAAGTGAAATAAATGCTAATGATCATAGAATTGAGTGAGAGTAGCATTTACAAGATCAGTGTGCAGAACAATTCTCTGTATGTTTCCTCAAATGTATCTAAACATCTCTAGAGATTCAGAATCTTATGAACATCTTATGAAAACTTAACCTGCAAGCGTGAAACTGATTTGTCAAAAACTCATGGATTATGATGTAGACTTCGCCTATGCAAAAGCAATTAGCCTGCTGGAATCACTTCTATAGTATGCATTTGCATTGGTATCCTTTGTGTTACTGGTTAGGCTTGCAGCATAACTGAGAGAAAGGAACAATGTGGAAACAAATGCAGTGGGGACTGCCTTGGGTGGGGAGAGGAAAAGCAGGAGCTGGTGGAAGTGGGCGCCTGTGTAGGAAAAATGGGAGCTGCAGGAGGTAAGCAGACACAGTGCACGGATTCCAGCCAGAGGGGATGGTGTGGAGTTTTTACTTCCCTCCCCAGACCTTTCTCCTTATGGTATATTAATAGAACTTCTTATGAATACTTATTATGTTTCAAAAATGGAGTTCAGTGATTTAAGCCCTGCAAGTTAAATAATGGCTGATCAGAGTCCTAGTCTTTCCATGTTATCTAACAGGTTCTACTGTTAAATATCATATTCTCACCTTCGGTTTCCCCCCCCAAACTGTTTTGGTTTGTTTTGACACCTCTCCTGATTTTTCTGCCTTTCAGCAGCTAGAAACTATAATATCTTGAAAACATGAAGATATCTCAGTTTACAGCCACAAAGTTGAAAATTGCTTTGGAGATTCAGGAGCTAGCTATTCTCTTGAGCCCTAACTGTTTGGTTAGGAAGCTTCTGAAGAGTGTGAAATAATGTTTTGTTTCATCTGGCTTCCTATCACAGGCTGTGGCATGCTGAGTGGAAAGCAAACATTGACCTATTATCACTGGAACATCAAAAGCATGTGTTCTGGCAACATTTCCCTCTTCATCAGGCTTTATCACTTACCTGTCCTTGATTCAAGAAGCTTGTAGGTATATGTTAAAAGCCTGTTAGCTGAGTTACAGACATTCAATGCAATCCATAATGGCATAGGAACAGAAATATACCACTTGTTGAAACATACTGGTCACCAGCTTGGAGACGGAAGAAATTTGTTTCTGTTACTGTTCATAGAGAGCAATCTTCATGAAGCTGGCTCCTTCACAAAAAAAAAAATTAGAGTGATATTACATGGGATATAGTACTCTTGTAGTTTATGGAAAGATGAGTTGCACAGAATAAGTTTATACAGCAATGGACAATGTTTATGATGTTTTGGAATGATAATAATATCAGCCCATATGCATTTTATCATGGATCTGAAAATAGTGAGATTAAAAAATCTGGACAATGGTGTCTTGAGATCTATGGGAGATTTTCTGCAATCCCACCACCATTACCAAAACATAAATATGGGGTGAAAAATGTCCCAAATAGTGCCGGAAGTCTTCAAAAAACTGCATTATGTGATCTCGACCAACAGTTAGGGCTGCTAAACAACCCAACTGACTAAGGCCCCATGCCTTGGATACCATGTATGCTAAAAGGTAGCCATAACTTCAGTGTGTTTTTATGTGAGAGCAAGACAACAGCTGTCTTTAGCCCTTTTTTTCCTACTTGTTCCTGATGTTCCCTTGCAGTCTTCCACTCTCCTGTTAGGGAGATAGTTGGGATTTCAGCTACTGCCAGAGCACAGCTGCCTGCTAACCTGAATACAGCAGCCCAGCATGAAGCAGATCAAATATTACTTGGTATGGACAGTACTGCTAGAAAAGTTTGAGCTCCTCTGTCTGCAAATTCCATCCTCCTAATAATAAAAATCAGGAACTGTGAGGCTGTGGCTCATTGATAGAACATTTGCTTTGCATACAGAAGATCCCAGATTCAGTTCTTGGCATCTCCAGGTAAAAGGTTTAGGTAGTAGGTGATATGGCCTGAGACTATGTAGAGCCACTACCAGTCAGAGTAGGTAATATTGACATTGAGAGACTTAGTATATGGTTACTGTGCAGGTAAGTTCAACTGGTCTTACTCCTAAGATAGATGCTATAGATGCTTTCAAGCTATATTAGTTCATTCAGTTATTGGCTTGATCCTGCATGGGTGGGGCTCTAAGACTATTAATTCTATGATCAAAAATAACCCAACTGCACAACAATGCCTTGCTTTTTATGGTCTTCATGACATGATATTGTATTTTTATGGGGTATATCTAGGTATCTTCGTTTCTTGTCTTGCATGTACCCCACTAGCATAGTGATTCGGTAGAAACTGAAGTTTTATGTTATCCCACACATGACTAATCCGGCAAATGGACTATCCAGCTTTGTAGCTTTGTTCTAATCACTTCTATGAAAAGGGTGAAAGTGCCTTTTTGTAAAATGGAAAATTTCAGTAAGATAATATATAAAGAAAAGCACCCCACCTCCAACATATTTTATTTGTTCATTTTCAGGCCCTTTCCCACTCTACCAGCAAAAATGATTTTTTGAAAGTTAAAACAGAGCAATCCTAAGTAGGTCTGCTCAGACTCAAATCTATTCAATGGGGTTTACTCCCAGGAAAGTGTTCTTAGAATTGCATTGTTTTCCATTTAGACAGCTAAATTTACAGAGATTGCAAATAATTAGAATCCAAGAGATGCAATTTAAAAGACTAGGAATTATCTTTATATTGTGCACCATGGATTACTCATGGGGAACAGATCATGCTATCTTCCACCCCAATAAAATTTAATAAGCCCTCATTGAATTTCCACACAGTGGACACTAACAGTGTTTGCATTTGAGTCTCACTGGGACCATTTTTTAGTTAAGTGGTCCATCCACTGAAGCAGTACATTGCATTTTTACCCTCTTTATCTCATTTTTATTTCCTTTTTATTGACTGTTCCAGCAGGCTCTTTTTTTAAAAAAAAATTCAAACACTGTTCAAGCTTACAAAAAGTTTATCTTGGAAATATTATCACCTCAAGCAGATGGCAGTATGCAATTTTATGGTTTATAACTTTTTGCCTCTCATTGTTAGTCTTCCCACACAGTTGCTACAACAGACACCACTAATATATTTTCAAGTTGCTTTCTATTTTACTATTACATGTACGCACATAAAGCTACTAGAAGATATTTAGAGATTAGTCCAATTAATTAATTTATCAGGAATTATATCACATAGGAATTTGAATCAAAATCACACAGTTAATCATAAAAGAAGCAAAGAGGGGCCCCCTGTGGCGTGACTCTAGAGAGAAATGGTTTAAACTTTAAACCCCTTCTCTCTTCTTCAGGGGAAAGGAGGGCATGTCTGCCTGCCTCCCCTTCCCCTCTCCAGCACACCCACTGTGGCGGGCTGGCTGGAGATGGGAAGTGGAGGCGGGCAGACATGCCTGGCTTCCCTGCCCAATCTTCACCAGGTGCCCCGTGGCTGCTTAGGCTTCTTACTGCCGGAGCACCGCTCTGGGGTGCTTCAGCAGGAAATGACCCCTGGGCATCTACATCTGCAAGTGTGGCTGGTGATGGGTATGATACCCTAGTGGCTATTTAAACTTGTGCCCCAACTGGTTTGCCCTCTCTTCAAGTTCTGTAGCTTGCCCACCCATCTCCCCTGTCTACATTTCTGGTGTGACAGGTTGTTTTATGCTTATTACTAGGAATAAGGCCTGTTGTAGAAACGAGCTCTAGAAAGAGGCTCTGGGCGGGTGCCCCAGCCTTGGGCACCCAGCATCAGTTTCCTGTGGCGACCTCAGCAGGGTGTAATGACACAGAGTCCACCATTTTCTCCAGGCCAAGTGATCTCTACCATCTGAAGAGCAGTTGTAATTCTGAGTGATTCCCAGCCCTCACCTGGATATTGGCAAAAATGGTTCCCCAGGAGGGAATGGCTGGTTTGGAGGGTGGAATCTATGGCATTGTACCTATCTGAGGTCCCACCCCTCCTCAAACCCCACCCTCTCCAGGCTCCACCCCTTAAATTTCCCAACCTATCTCCTTCCCAGCCAACCATCCACCTACCTATCTGCCCCCTGACTTCAGCTTTCCATCTCCTCTCCTCTCCCTGCAGCCTTTACCTAGGAAGAATACAGTCTTTCTCCACAGTGGGGACCAAAGCAACTCACATCATTCTCCTCTTCCCCTTTTGATCTGCACAACAATCCTGTGAGGTAGGTTAGGCTGAAAGTCTGTGACTGGTCCAAAATCACCCACTCAGCTTCCACAGCAAGAACCTGAGTCTGGCAGACCCTGGTTTGAAGCACTGCTACATCACACTAGCTGTCATAGGGTGGCCACCTCAGCAGAGTATAATGACACAGAGCCCTCCATTTTCTCCAGGGGAACTGATTCTGCCATCTGGAGAGCAGTTGTATTTCTTTCTTATTTTATTATTTTTAGAAAAATTTTAGAACATAAAGACCAACATACACAACACCGCATAACATAACAAAACAAACCATAAAATAAAACATTCTCATCATCTTGTTATCTTACATTTTGCAGAAAACTTCCACTTACGGAAATAATATTTCTTTTTCACTGTCCTTAGCAATTTGCCCTGACAATTTAATACAGTTATATCTATGTGTTTCCTCCAACTTCAACAGAATTCAACTAAGCTGGGTTCCCTTCTAACCACCTATAAAAGCTAGACCAATAATTATCAAAAATTTCATGATCCTTTTCTTGAAGCATAAAGGGTAATTTCTCCATCTCTGCTACATCCAAGATCTTAAGGATCACCTCTTCTTTAGTAGGTGTCTCCTCATCTTTCCATCTTTTTGCAAAGGTAATTCTGGCTGTTGTATTTCTGAGTGATCTTCAGCACTCACCTGGAGATTGGCAACAATAGTTCCCCTGGAGGAAATCGCTGGTTTGCAGGGTGGAATCTATGGTGTTGTGCCTATCTGAAGTCCCACCCCTCCTCAAACCCCACCCTCTCCAGGCTCCACCCCTCAAATCTCCAGGAATTTCCCAACTTGGAGTTGGCAATTCTATCTCCTTCCCAGCCAACCATCATCCTATATTTATCTGCCCCTCTGACCTCAGCTTTCCATCTCCCCCTCACCTGCTGCCTCTACCTAAGAAAAGTACAGTCTTTCTTCACAGTGGGGACCCAAGCAGGAGGGACATGACCTAAGCAGGGTATAATGACACAGAGTGCACCCTGCAAAGCAGCCATTTTCTCTGGGGGAACTGATCTCTACATCTGGAGAGCAGTTTTAATTCTGAGTGATCTCCAGCCCTCATGTGGAGATTGGCAGCAATTATTCCCAGGTGAAAATAGCTGCTTTCAAGTGTGGAGTCTATGGCATTCTATTCATCTGAGGCCTCTCCCCTCTCCAAATCTGGCTTCTGTAAACTCCCACCACAAAATCTTCAGGAATGTCCCAATCTGGAGCTGGTAGTCCTGGAATGGGCCTCCTTCCTTTGCCTTTTTACTGACAGAACCAAACTTGATTGCCTAGCAAAGTTAGCTCCACAGGAACCAAGCAAGAGAAGTGTCTTCATCAGGAGAGACAGCCACTTCTGTCAAGGCTGTCAGCGGGCAGGAGAGAGGCCTGGACCCAGCACCCAGCCAGTGGCACACGAGTACTCTTGAGTGACAGTTGATGGGCCAATGGCTGATGGAGTGCACAGCCAATGGGAGAGCTGGAAAGTGCCAACGCATTAGGGCTTTTATGTATATCAGTGCTTCATCATATTTATCCTGTACCATTCTGCAATGTTAGGTTATTTCATTCTGTCACAGCTTGGGTGGTTTGTGGCATTGGGATGGATCCTTGGTGGGAGGATCTTCCTGCATGTCCGCCTCCCCCATTTTGGAGAATCTGTTATGGAGTCTTGAGGGAGTGGAGCCATTGAAACCACATGCCCAGCTCCGAGGCTGCCAGCTGGCTTCCACAACTTCTCCACAAGAAGACCATGCAGAGGCCAGCACTCACATGGATCTCGGGTCTCCCATGGTTATATGGATCTCCCATGGTTATATCTCCCAGCAGGCAGGCTGGGAGTGTGGTTATTAGGCGGCAGGCAGGTCACCTGATGTTGGATCTGTCCCCATGCTGCACCAATGCTCCTTTGGCCATAATCAATAAAGCTGTGGTCCTATATTTTATTCAAACACTGGTTTCTGTCATTTTCTTCTGTCACATCTGTCACATCACATCCCTAGATCCCTAGGCATGAGGGACTGTAGTTCCTCATTTGATCATCTGGGCAGACTTGCTTACTGTGATAGGAACCAAAGTGATGTGAGATGAATTATAGCAAAATATAGCAGAGGCCTAACCATGAAATACTTCACACATTTTTATTCAGAATAAAGGATAATTGTCTTTAATTTTTGCATCAGGAATCTGAAGCTCTGCAGTGTAAAACTGTTACTTGTAATTCATTTAACAACAACAAAAGCCAAAACAAATAAGCTTTATTCAGGGAACTCTTCAGCTGAATAGTTCTTTCTAGTTGTTGCAGTTGTTATAAGCATCAAAACATAGCAGGCATTGTACTAGAACAATAAAGATACAGTCTCTGACTGTGTAAGGTACATGAAGCAGAAGGGATTGTTATTAGCAATGTTTTGATTACATTAGTCATAACTGTTTTTCTTTACAAATATAAAATTTGTAAATCTAATTCCCCTTGCTCACAATGACTTCTCCCCCTCAAATTGAATCACCATACACTTGCATTAATGATTTGTTCACAATTTAAAATAAGCAGTATTTTTGGTGGTTCTGCGTCCACATAGTTGGAGACACATTTATCTTGTCGGGTAGCTAAATATGTTCTGTTGGTCAGTGTTTACAGTTTCCCAGCCTGCTTGGACCTGTTTCAGTGGTTACAATTTCCCAGTCTGCTATATGCTTTTACACCTGAACAGCTGGTGGTGTTAATCACATTGATGCATACTTTGACCTTACTGGACCAAACTACAGTTTCGTTGTGGCATTATGAAATGCATAAAGAATTTTGATCCTGTTCTGATCACTAGAAAACAAAGCAGGAAAAACTGAGTAGACTAAAATACTAGATAGATTAGCCCTTCCTAGTTTTCTTTCTAACCCAAAAGATACCCTGGTTGGTGCCATTACACTGAGCTTTGATAGTATTGAGGAATTTTATTCTGCTCATACTTGGGAGAAGAATCTCAGAAGCTGGAATAGCTTCCCTGATTCTGAAAATCCTTGAAGCTTTTTAATTTTTTCCTGCTTCCAGAATCCTCTCCGTCCCACCCGGATAATCCTTCCAGTGCTGACATCCTTTCAGGCTGTTCATCTTTGTCATGGTATATTTCAGCAGTGCCAACCTTGAAAGCATAATTCATCAATGCCATCATGGAAGAAAGTGATCCTTGACATAGTAAGAAAGTAGCAGTTCAAATCTAGTGGTGGGTAAAACAAGAATTAAAAGAGACTTCCTATTCCAGGGGTGAAATGTATTGCATGTGTTTGCATGTGTGAACATAAACAAGTTAATGATTAGAAATAAGATTCAGAGAGATTTTTGCAAGCACTTGCAAAATTGATGTGTTTCCTAATTCTATAATTGGAGATGACCTATTAAAGTTCAGCCGTCAAGCAACAGTAAGTATTTAATGGTGCCAGGTTTGTTTGTTTTTTAAATATGTAATTCTTCCTAATGAATCATATCAAATAATATATCCAATGAAGATGAAAGTAACAAGAGGTCACATATCTATAATAGTCATAATTGTCTGCAGGGATGAAAAAGATATGAAATGGAAATGCTACCAAACTTCTGTGCTTTGCATCCACAAGTGCATGTTGCAGCAGTATAAGATGTCAATTATGAAATGTAGAGGTGAGCATTAAATTCCTCTCTGACTTCAATTGCATATTGAATTCCAAGAAAAAAAAATAATTCTGGCCATCCTTCTTCTTTCTCCTGACCTCATTTACCAATGCTGCTGTAGCTACTCATTTGTTAGGGCAGTAACAGTGGCTGGCAGGCAGGTTGATGGACAGAGAGAATCTCTCTTCCCTGATTTTCTTTCATTCACTGTATATTGTTCAGGGATGTGCATTTTTTTCAAACGGGTATTTGTTGGTTTGGGTCTGTTAGACCTGAAGAAATTTCAGGATTAAAAGAAGAAGAACTGGAATTTTTCGAAAATCTCATGGGGGTGGGGGGGTCCAGTAGACCATTTTTTTTTTAAAGGCCAGCCCAAGCCAGGTTTAAACTGGGATGCATGAGAAACCAGGCTCAAGCTGAGCCAGTGGGAACAGTCTGCTGACCCTGGCACAGCTGATCCTTGGGCTGTCTTCTGCAGTCCCTTTAAACAGCTGAGAGGTGGGAGCAATCTGCTTCTGCCTCTACCCTGTTTTCAGATCTACCTGGTAATTCCTAAATATATCCAGGATTGTTTGGGGATTTTTTTCCAGTTTTCCCAAGAAAACCCAGATACATTCAGGATGCGAAAATTAACCCGAAAAATACCAATAAGGTATAGCACAATCCTACATAGTGAAATCAGTTTTCACAAACCCAGCTTGACAAATGCAACCATTTATTTAGCCATAACTGATACAAAATGATAAATGATCATTAGCATTTCACTTAGCATTAAGAATGCTGTGAAAATTCTTTAAGTGTTTTATGTTCATGAAGTCTACCATTAGGTAACTAAAGAATTTCTGATATCTGCTCCTTTGTGGTAGAAAACCAGCCAGCAGTTAGCGAATTGATTTTGTGAACTGAAATGGAAGTCACACATTTTTAATGGTTCATGTAGAAGAAGAAGAAGAGATTGGATTTATACCCCACCCTTCACAATGGTTCATGTAACTTCAGATGCTTCCTAAAATTTTCTGTTCAAGCTCAAAGAGTTGGCGGAAACTGCTGGTAAACTAGGTAGTGCACAGATGTGCAGTGTTCAGACAACTTTTTTTTTTTTTTGTAATAAACCCTCCTAAAAAGGAGAGAATTTTATTGCTTTTTATAATATGAAAGAGGTAGGGTATATAGATGGGCTAAGAAAAGGGGGGAGTGAATTTTTCTGTTAAGAGGTTAGTTTTAGTTAGTAAAAATACAGTTTTTGGCAACCACCGTGGTTGGAAGATCTTCTTTTCACCTTTCAAGAGTCCAAAATAACTCTGTTAGTAAAGTTAGTAAAGTCCCTTGGGGTTAGTCATTAATCAGCTCCTTTCAGACGTTTCACGAACAGTTATTTCTTAGGTTGTCTTCTTTTTGTATCTCTCAAATTGTAATATGGGCCCTCTTTAGCCTTCACGTCTCCCGCTCTAGCGCCTCCCTCCTCTGGGCCGCTGTCCTCTTCGCTGCTTGATTCTGTCCAAATTGCGAGTACTGCATCTTCCTCTGTACTGGCGTGTCTCTTCAGAAATTCTTGTGCTTTGAAGATGGAGTCAATCTTCTCTCTTTTATCCTTATATTTAAACACCAGTCCTTCAGGGAAACTCCATCTATAAATAGTCTGATGTCTTTGTAAAAATGTGGTCAACCCTTTATATGCTTTCCTTTTCATGCGGACTTCGTAAGGAACATCTTTCAAGGTTCTGATAGTCTGCTCCCCAATCTTCAAGGGCACCGCTGAGACTGCACGTAAAATTTGATCTCTGGTACACTGCTTAGTAAACTTGACAACCACTTCTGCTGGCAGATTATTTTTCTTTGTAAAAGCGGAGTAGGCTCTATAGGCCATATCCATCTCTTCTTTTAATTCTTGCGTTTCTCTGCCAGTTAAGGGTGCCAAGGCATTCGCCAGTATCGACCTGAGATCCTCTTTCTGTTCTTCTTTAATGCCCTGAAAGCGGAGTCAGGTTGGATTTCTCCATCTGCAACGTTAAAATTCTTTTTTCTTGCATATCCTGATGCTTTTCTAATTTGTTGACCCTTTTCTTTATTTTCCTGGTGTCTTCCGTCGAGACCAGACACTTCTGTGCGATCTCCTCCATCTTCTTTGCTGTTTCTGTTAGTTGTTTTTGTTGACTGTTGAGAACACCTTCCATATTACTCAAAGTTTCGCTGATTTTCTGCATTTGATCCAGCAGAGGACGCAGTGGCTCGCTTTTCTGTTGATTGACAGCAGGCTCGGGGGGGGGTTGCCTGGACCGGAAGTCCCTCCTCCCTTCTTTTCCGGCTTCTGTGGGACCTTTTTCAACGCCGACATTTTTGTTTGTTTGTTTACTTTATCAAAGTTCGTGCCGCGTCCCTCAGGAGACCAGCTAGCTCTTAATCTTCAATGAGACCCCAAAGGTACTTTCACCAACACTTTTTTCCCTTTGCCCCCCTTTGCTTTTTCTTTATAAGTCCTGTTTCTCAAAGGGGGTGGGGATTCCTCCCTCCTCCCATTCGCTTATGCGCTTACGGGGGGGGGGGGTTCGCGTTTTAGCTTCAAAATAGACCTCCAACTCACGATTCGATGCCAGTTCTTATTTTTATTTTAATTCATATCGCTTATCTTCACTCCTGGAAGTCGGTGGCGTTGCTAAGTCCCATATGGGCACAACGCAGCGGGGCCGATTGGGGCGGGGAGAAAGCCTCAGTTTCCCGGCTGTCTGCCGGCAAAGAGGCTACTCCCCAAGCACCTCCGGTTCGGAGCCTTTGCCTAAGGCTCACTAGGGTCTTTCGCATGTGCGAAGACCCCCCCAACCGCGCGTGGGCTAACCATCTCCGGGAGCGTCCTGAGAGGTGGCCGCCATTTGCTCCGCCGAAACCGAAGGTCCAGACAACTTTTTAAAAGGAAAACAGCATGTCAAATGTGTCATGTGCTTTTCAGTGTAGGAATTGTATATACTAAGAAGGCTTTTAACATGCATATAGCAAAATACAAGTGTTTTATTCATGATTTAAACATTGGTTTCTTCTTAAGTTTAAACATCAGACAGTATGTTAAGGTTGCAGTCGGCTTTGGATATCAGCAATACACCTGATAATCTAAACATTACTGAAAACATTGAAACAGTCCTAACTTCTCTGCTAATAATAAATGTTTTTACCTATCTCAGTTGAGCTAGAAGAAGTGTAACATTAGTATCACAATGAGATATATTATTTGTACATGACAGCTGTTTGTTTCTCTGTAGATTTTAACAGGTGGAGTTTGTAGTTGTACTTCATGAAACATAATTACAGTTTGATTTATAATTTAAATTCTGAGGAATTTTAATATCTGGGGAACACTCATTTTTTTCTGATACTCTTTAATTTCAGAATTACTGATCTGAATGTGATGACAGTCAGAATAGGACTTTGTGGCTTCCTCAGTACAAAACAAGGAAACATGAGTTTGTGTTTCATTGCTAGCATTATATATCATGGTATTTCCTGTAGAAGATTCTGTAAGGAGCCTATGAGTTTGGAACAATATGCTATATCCATCTGATGTTACAAGGTGGGAGTAAAAATATGCCTAATATTGGCCCTAAGAAGAAATATGTAAACAGAGTTTTAAGCCATCTTGTCAGGTTGCTCAGGGTTGGTTCATGTAGTTAGCCTTAGGTGCTTGCTTCCCAAGTAAATGAACAACTCATTTTCCTCAGATCCAAACTAACTCTATTCTTTGATATTTAATGCCATCTTACCACCAACTTAATGCAGAACTGAGTACAGGAGTATTGTCTAGGGTTGCCAGATCCTCCCCCCCCCGGTGGAGGCAGGGATTACCTGCTGCCAGGCCCACCTTCCCACCACCAATCAGCTAGCTGGCGGGGGGGGACTTACCCTGAAAATGAGGGAGAACCATCCAACTTGCAGCAATGTGTCTATGTCACTGCCCACATGACCTGGAAGTAACATCATCATATCTAAGACATTGGGGCAATGCTCTGATATCTGGGCAAGAACTCTGTTAGAAGTCGCCCTGACATTTCAGATGTGATGATGTCACTTCTGGGTCACATAGGCAGTGATGTGGACATGTCACTGTACTTAGGCTGGGCCTCCCTGCTGCCCCCATTATGTCCCCCTGTCCCCCACCAGTTGCCAGGAGGGACCAGGCAACCCTAGAGCTGTCTTTATTTTCATTCTATGTTAAGTCTAATTTATAGTCCTCCGAGGGATTTTCTGCCAGTGTTCTGATGGGAGGGAATTTCATCTCTCCAGGATTTTGATGTAGTAACTTCCTTCATGGCCTTTGTCTTGAGACTGACTGTTGTCAGGCTGTCAGGGCCTATCTTTCTCCTCAGCTATTCAGCCCTCCTTGATCTACAGGTCTCTCAGCTCTCAGATGCCTCCTGAGAGAATTCCCTGCTGCAGGTATCTCGATTTCATCTCTGTCCCTGTTTTCTGAAGTCTTCCTCTCTCAAATCCTGCTGGTCAAGCTAGTTCTACTTATACATTGAATGGGGACTGAAAAATCTAACTTTTGATTTGCCTCGTATCAAAGTTTGCTGAAGGGTTCAATAGGATTGCTATGTTCTCTCTAACTAAGCTAAGGGACCAATATGACATCTCTATTTTTCTTTCTTCTTCTCTAATTGGTTAGTTTTCCAAACCCTGAATTTGCATGATTGTTCAGCTTTCTAATACATATACACACCTTAAATTCAATCTAATACATATACTTTTATATTTATAATTTTGTATACCCACACATATATACATGTTTTATTCTATTTCTTCACACAACTAAATTCAACATTCTGAAAAGAATAAAGACAAAGCAAATATGGCTAAATAATCAAATAAACAAGTAAAACATGATTAAAATAAGAGTAAAAAATCTAAGACTGCATCCCCAAAACAAAGATTTTGTGTTCTACATTCATTGCCACTGCAATTGCAGAGGCATCTACATTGGCAATGAAGTGTTTATACAGGAGTTTTCTGCTCACTTTCCTCCATTTTCCCTGCATTTTTTTCCCAGAGAGAGCTCTTGGGGACTGAAAAACTAATAATTGATACAGCATTATAACTTGATCACTATAACAATTACTGACTTTTTTTTTTTAAAGTGCTCCACTGGTGTGGTGCAGAAATACTATGAAGGAGGAAGTGGAAGACCTCCTTGCCACCTGACAGCTCTGCCCAACATGTTCACTTGAGTGGTGGGGGAAGAATGCTGGGAGAAATGAATGGTGATAGAAATTATGCCAGTAACATGGCATCACTTCCAGCACAACCTAGAAGTCATGTTCTTGTGTTGGACAGTGCTCTATCTTTCACCCCAAACTCTCTGGTTAAAGCATAGAGTTTGGGGTGAATGCTAGAGCATCACCTCCTACATGATGATGTCACTTCTGGTGCAACCTAGAAGTGACTTCACCACTCAGTTGGCAATATGATGATGTTGCAAGTAAGGCCCCTCCCCCAGGTCTCCCAGTAGTTGTCAGCCTTGAGCTGGCATCCATAAATGGCAGTTGCATATGCTTGATAGAAGGAAGAAAACCAAGGAAGTGGATGGTTAGAGGATGATGTTGTGTGGATGCTCCCTGAAACAGCACTCCAGTTTGAAAACAACAGCAGAGAAAAACTTTTGTGTGGAATCAGTCTAACATTAAAAAGCATGAGCAAAATATCATAGTGCAAACTAACAGAGTCTCTTATGGCTTATGTGTACCAAAATAACACCCCAAAGCTGACTAAGTTTGATCTAAAATATAAATAGCAAATTTTGACCATTTTTAAAAAAATCATATTAATCCTAGTCAGGGCTCTTTTTGTAGCAGGAACTCCTTTGCATATTAGGCGACACACACCCTAATGTAGCCAATCCTCCAAGAGTTTACAGAGCTCTTCTTACAGGGGCTACTATAAGCTCTTGGAGGAATGGCTACATTAGGGCTGTGTCACCTAATATGCAAAGGAACTCCTGCTACAAAAAGAGCCCTATATCCTAGTATTTATAAAGGCAATAAAATAGTTTCTAAACATTATCCAATTAGAAGAAGAGATTGGATTTATACCCTGCCCTTCACTACCCAAAGGAGTCTCAGAGTGATTTACAATCCCTTTCCCTTCCCCTTCCCCTCCCCACAACAGACACCCTGTGAGGTAGGTGGGGCTGAGAGTGCTCTTTGAGAACTGCCCTTGAGAGAACAGCTCTGAAAGAACTGATGACTGACCCAAGGTCACATCAGCAGCTGCATGTAGAGGAGTGGGGAATCAAACCCAGTTCTCCCAGATTACAGCCCACGCTCTTAACCACTACACCAAACATGCTATCACGTATGGAAGTTTTTGGACTCCATAAGATTATTACAAAATTATTGCCAAAGGCTGCAATGGGGAAAAAGAGAGAAAAACACCACTCCAGAGGTCTAGCAGCCAGCAATCGATTGATCGATCAATCAGTGGCTGAGGACAGACTGGCAATTTGCCCCGGGAAGGGACCCGGGCTGACAACGACTCAATATTGGATTAAATGGAATGTTCACACAGGCACATCTGCCTGGCGTCCCCCACCCGTAGCCTACCGGTGCTGTTGTGCTTCACTGCCGGATTAAAAAAACACCTGATAAAAGCCGTCGCAAATCCAAAAGCCTGCGTTCGTCGCGCGTTTCTCCGCTTCCGGGGAGTCTGAACGCGCAGGCGAAAAGCCGGGCAGAAGCTGCGTTGGGCACGAGGCAGCGGCACTGTGATTGGCTGCGCTCCGCTCCACTGCCCAATGTGGTGCCAGCATTGCAGGACCAAAAAAAAAAAAAATCGGCAAAATGCGTTTATGCGCATGAGCGCATGAGCGCTCATGCGCACATACACCCATACACCCACAGCCGAATTAATGGGGAAACGGCTAATATAGCACACCTCCGGCGCGGCAGTCTGAATGCTCCCGCGCGCCTCCGTCCCGTATCTTCCGGCAGCGGCCCCCGCTGTGTGGACGGGAAAACCCGGTATAGTTTAATCCGGGGTTTTTTTGCTGTGACTGGCTACCGGGGCAAATTGCCAGTCTGTCCTCAGCCAATAGATAGGCCCAAGCAAAATAGTCTCTAAAAGATGTAGCTTGCCCAAAGCCGCTGCTGCTTTGTACTTATAATTGTACTTATAAAAATGTACTTATAAAAAGACCAAAAGGTCAAATTGCTTAATTAGAAACAAACACCGCTTTGCTTTTAAGCAGATACAATAGACAAGCAACCACAAAAATGGCTAAAGGCAGGAACTAACAACAATTAGATCGGGCTGGGGAGTGGGAAGATATTTTATCTCCATATATTGCTTCTGCATAGACATCCCTCCAATCAAAGTCATGGTACCGGAATTAGTCTTTATTTTTATATCTACTACTAGCCCATACTACTTCTTAACTTATTAGTTTTAAGCAGATTACTAAAATATAGAAAAAGCTAGACCCCATTTGAATGGCTGTGAAAATCTATCACAGATGCATAAAATTTCATGGCTAAAAGAGTGATAGGTCTGTTATTATCTTCCAATAAAAGAGGTAATATCTCCATATGATCTATATTTTGGAACAAAGGAAGAATTAAAAGATTTCTAGGCTCAGAAAAATTATTGCATTCAAAGGTCAAGTGTCTACACTACCTGCATCACAGACATAGTTGAGACTTATCTGAAGAGGGCCAGATTGCAGCACAGGCTTACGTGGGGTCTGGAGGAGGCTTTTCCACCCTTTGCCCAATGGCTGGCAAAGGTGGGAGCCTGGGGCACTGAGCTGGCCAGCCCTAAGTCATCTAGGGGCTGGCCCAGTTAAGCACAGGAAATTTCAATGGGCTCTGTGTAGGGGTGATGTAGAGCCCACCTGGTTCTATTTAAACTGCACTGCCTGGAGGCTCCAGCAGTGTCATTTTTCTTGCCCCCCCAACCTCCCCTTTTTTTCTGAGTATCCGTATATATATACTTCCTCAGTCACAGTTGGGTGCTTTTGCACATCTGGGTGGATCCTTTTAGGGGAGATGTGTCCACCTCCCCCCTTTGGGGACTCCCTTATGGGGTTTGAGGGTTTGAGACACCACACAGGCTTACCCCAGATGTCAAATGATACCACTCAATGGCAGCCGCTGTTGTGATGCAATCAATATTTGTTACTCTATTGCCCAGCAGGCAGGCTGTGGCACATTTTATCGAGTGGCAGGCAGGTCATTCAGTTTTCCAGGTTCTGCTCCATGCTTTACCAATGCTTCTTGGTCTGTAATCAATAAATTCTGTGGCCTGTTGTTTTATTCCAAAATGTAGTTGTTGTGTGTTTTATGTCTCTCCACAAGACCTCTCCTTACAAAATATAAGTTTGAAGGGCATAAAGGTGTTCCTATAGCGAAGAACAGTCAAATATGAGCAGTAATCGGAGAACTCACCAGATGGAAGAATACCAGCAAATTGAGTAGAACAAACACGTCATGGTTTACAGATTCTGTTCTTATGTTCTTGGAATTCCAGCTACTATCTCTCTGCTAAATAGCATTAAGAGGAGGGAATTGGCAGAGGAGAAGGGACAAATGAGAGGTGGTTCTTCCATATACCACTTCACCTACCACTCTATACTATTCACCATTCCCCACCCTACTGTGTGTTCCTTTAGTAGGAAGCCAGCCAGGGAGGCAGTGGGGCCCTTGGATGACCAAGGGGTAAAAGGAGTAGTGAAGGATGATAGGGAAATGGCTGAGAAGCTGAATGCATTTTTTGCCTCTGTCTTCACTGTGGAAGAGGAGAAGTGTTTGCCCACTCCAGAAGCACTGATTTCGGGAGGGGGTTTGAAAGACCTGAATCAGATTGCGGTGACAAGAGAGGAAGTCCTCTGACTGATGGACAATTTAAAAACTAATAAATCACCAGGCCCGGATGGCATTCATCCGAGAGTTCTGAAAGAACTCAAATGTGAACTTGTGGATCTCCTGACAAAAATATGTAATCTTTCTTTAAAATCTGCCTCCATTCCTGATGACTGGAAGGTAGCTAATGTCACTCCCATCTTTAAAAAGGGCTCCAGGGGAGATCCAGGAAATTACAGGCCAGTCAGTCTGACATCGATACCGGGTAAGTTGGTGGAAACTGTTATTAAGGAAAGAATTAGTAGGCACATTGATGAACAAAAACTATTGAGGCAGACTCAGCATGGGTTCTGTAAGGGAAGATCTTGTCTCACTAACCTGTTAGTGTTTTTTGAGGGAGTGAACAAACATGTGGACAAGGGGGACCCAATAGATATTATTTACCTTGACTTCCGGAAAGCTTTTGATACAGTTCCTCATCAAAGGCTCCTAAGTAAGCTCAATAGTCATGGGATAAAAGGACAAGTCCTCCTGTGGATCAAAAACTGGCTTATAAATAGGAAACAGAGAGTGAGTATAAATGGGAAACTTTCTCAGTGGAGGGTGGTAAGCAGTGGGGTACCACAGGGATCAGTACTCGGTCCCATGCTTTTTAACTTGTTTATTAACGATTTGGAATTGGGAGTAAGCAGTGATGTGGCTAAATTTGCAGATGACACGAAGTTGTTCAGGGTGGTGAAAACCAGGGAGGATTGTGAGGCACTCCAAAGGGATCTGTTGAGGATGGGTGAGTGGGCGTCAACGTGGCAAATGGGGTTCAATGTGGCCAAGTGCAAAGTGATGCACATTGGAGCCAAAAATCCTAAATATAAATACACGTTGATGGGGTCTGATCTGGCAGAGACTGACCAAGAGAGAGATCTTGGAGTCGTAGTGGATAACTCGCTGAAAATGTCTACACAATGTGTAGCTGCAATAAAGAAGGCCAACGCTATGCTGGGGATTATTAGGAAGGGAATTGATAACAAATCAGCCAGTATCATCATGCCCCTGTATAAATCATTGGTGCGACCTCATTTGGAATACTGTGTACAGTTCTGGTCACCACATCTCAAAAAGGATATTATAGCATTGGAAAAAGTGCAGAGAAGGGCAACTAGAATGATAAAAGGGTTGGAACACCTTCCCTATGAAGAAAGGTTAAAATGCTTGGGGCTCTTTAGCTTGGAGAAACGACGGCTGAGGGGTGACATGATCGAGGTTTATAAGATTATGAATGGGATTGAGCAGGTTGAGAAAGAAGTACTTTTCTCCCTTTCTCACAATACAAGAACTCGTGGGCACTCTATGAAATTGCTGAGCAGTCGGGTTAGAACAGATAAAAGGAAATACTTCTTCACCCAAAGAGTGATTAACATATGGAATTCACTGCCACAGGAGGTCGTGGCAGCTGCAAGCATGGACAGTTTCAAGAGGAAATTAGATAAACATATGGAGCAGAAGTCCACCAGTGGCTATTAGCCACAGGGTATAGAATGAGAACTCTCAGTCTGGGGCAGGTGATGCACTCTATTCTTGGTGCTGGAGGGGGCAGCAGTGGGAGGGCTTCTGGTGCCCTGGCCCCACTGCTGGACCTCCTGATGGCACCTGGTATATTTTGGCCGCTGTGTGACAGAGTGTTGGACTAGATGGGCCATTGGCCTGATTCAACATTGGCTTCTCTTATGTTCTTATGTTCTTATGTACCCACATGTCTACTTTGCCAAGGAGAAATGGCAGCCAGAGTTTGTCCTTTGAGAAATACTCATAATGTTAGCTGCCTCCAGGAAAAGGGTGAACAGTCTAAAGGAACCCTGAAAATAAAGTGTTGTAAGTTAGAAGAGAAAAAGTTTGAATGCAAGATGTCTGTTTGCTGGATGTGGGTGTTTATCTTCATTATAAAAATAGCAAACCAAAGATATTTCAAAATATTGTTTTGTAAACCCTGGCTAAAATGTCATTAGCAGCTGAAATTGAGTTTCTTCTTTTTCCTCAGCTCTAGCTTCTCCAGCAATGCTGCTGCTATCCTTTATTTTATTTTATTATTTGCATTTTTAACACATCATCTTGTCATGTGAAAAAACTGTCTCTCCTGAGCTCTAGCCTCCTTGGGAAATGCATGAGAGTTTCTTCTGCCAAAGTAAAAAAATAAAAATAAAAAAAATAAAACACCCTTCAAGACTAATCCCCAACGGCATACACAATCTACTCACTGAGTGAAATGATCCTAATTAAATGAATATTCTCCATTTCTCAAGAGAGCAGGCAGAAAAAGATTTCTGCAAAGATTACAGTGTGCTTAGGAGGTTCAGAATAACCTTCATACTGAATCAAGCTCACATCTGTAGTTACAACTGGGAAATCTCCATTTGCATTAGCAGGAAAAATATGTAATTTGCTGACACTACAATTTGCTTTAAGTAGACATTAGGCCTTGGGGAGATGTTTATGGTATAGACAAGACTGGCTTCAGCAAACAACAGCTGCTGCCCCCACATTGCCTTGATGCTGGGGTGATCACAAGGTAAAAATTACAGCAGCATTTATGTAGGGCTAATTAATTTCAAAATGGAAGGGAAGTCATGATCACCATCCTTTTCAGATGCTTTTTCTAAGGGTCCTTCTTAGAGGAAACAGCAGCAAGAGGTGCCGCAGCATGGCTCCTTCATTGGTTGCAAATTTCCAGATGGGGTATTACTATCATGGGGAGAAAGTGCTGCATGAGCTGGCTTTCCTTGCATAGAATTGAAATTCTCATGTTATTCTGATGATGCAGAAAGAAAGTGCAGTGCAGTGGCTCCCATTCTACCACTATAGTGTAGGAAGGGAGCCCAAGAAGCTTGAGGATAAGGGACAGAGAAAAATACTTTGCAACTTTTGAGACAGTGTTTAAGTCATGAAGATTCAGTATCATGAAGAGTGTTTGGTATTACAGTTAACAAGATTTTAAAGTACCCAGTATATTTATGGCGAGTCCCTATGTGCTTATAGATATGGCTGAGAAGTAATGGTCGCAATGCACTGGGCTATGTTTCTATAATCTTGAATCACAAAATAGGCTGTTTCTTGCAGTCAACTAAAATAAAACTTCCACTTCCTTAAGTGTGTGAGTGATGCCTTGGAACAGCACAGTTGCAACACAGCTATTTTATTCAACTATTTATGTACAATCAAGCGATTAATTGGACAAAAGGGAAATATTTATGCCCCTATTTTGCTAATGACTCGACTACTGATATATACAAACATAATGTGCAAACTTCTCTTTTTAAATTTCACAAATTAGCAAAAGATGTATGGAAACTGTTATCTGGCATTTGTGCTTCATTAAACTTCTTAAAATGTCATGTCTAGAAAGCAGCCACAGAAACAAGAAGAGTAAGCATTCTGGCTAGAGCTTCATGAATTTGGAGTTCCACAATGTTAACGTTTACTAACTGAATACTGAAATTGTGAAATTTAATTTGATATATTTTTATTCCAAGTCAGTTAAGACCAGTGACTCTTAAGTTGGTTGGAGCTCTGTCAGTTTCCTCAGGTGTATGTGTATAGAACAAAGTAGCAAATGGTGAGATACAAAGTTCTGAAACAAATGTTCATGTAGATTCAGAAAAGTTGTGCATCAACTGTCACAGTTTCTAGTAGCAGCTTGTCAGCAAGAATTGTTCCTACAGATGTAACAAATGAGTTGAACTTCAAGAAATTCTATAGCAAAATAAATAAATAAATAAATCATCTGTAACTATAACCTAAAATGACAAACATGGACAACTGTATTTATTAATTAAAATATTTCTAACCCACCTTTCCTGGTGGCTCAAGCCAGTTTTTAAGTAATAATTAAAACATTACAGATTAAAACCAATACAACAAAGAAAATCCAAATACCCCTCTCTTTCTCCCACTAAAAGGTGCCTGCTATTCTTGCCCCACATTATTTATTTATTTATTTAATATATTAAATTTGTTAATCGCCCAATCCCTGCAGTGCAGGGCTCTGGGTGGTGTACATTATTCATAAAAACATCAAGATAAAACAAAACATTCATAAGATATTTCAAACAAAAAGATGGCATATATTGATTTGTATCCAGAACCTGAAAAGGTAGTTGGAAAAGAGGGCCAACAATAAAAGCTTAATATATATAGTGTATAAAAAGATACATGTATTTATTAACATTTTTTAAAAAAATATACAAGGGCCCAATTACACCTCTTGTAAAAATACCAAATTCAAACACACAAGGGCTAATGGACTAGACCTGAAGTGTTTTGGCCTGCATAGGCCATCCTCAGAGACCAAACACAGTGAGGAACATATTGGCTAATATAATAGTACAGAATAATCATACAGGTACAAAATATAAATACAGGAAGGACCAGAAAAAAGTTGTTCCAAAATGAAACCAATAGGCATAGAATAAAAGTACAAATGAGGCCTCCAAAGGTGCAATCACATGCCAAGTGGTATTTCATTGGTGTTAATTTCTGGTCCAGAAAATGCCTTCCTATGATTGTTCAGCCAAAGTGTCCTCAATTGAATTGTCCTTAGACAAAAAACGGGGGAAGAAGGTAAAACAGATATGGAAAGCAGCTGGGGCAGGAAGGGTGCCAGCTATGATGGAAACCATTGCTGTCCTCAACCAAAGGCTTGGTGGAACATCTCTGCCTTACAGGCTCTGCAGAATTGCATAAGGTCCTGAAGCACCCTAGTCAATGCTCCCTCTAAGCTGTGGAGTCTTGTGAGCAAAAATTCTACTTTGTGAGCTACTGGCATTAAAGTTGTGAGTGAGTGATTTGGCTACTGCATAAATCAGTTTGCTCTGGAGCCATGCTTCCTGAGCTAAGACAAAAATGTGTGAGCCAGAGCATAAAAAACTGAGCTAGCTCACACTAGCTCAGCTTAGAGGCAACACTGATGGTATTTGGCAGAGAGTGCCACCAGTTTGGGGCCAGGACTGAAAAGACCCTGGCCCTGGCTGAGGACAACCGGATAGCTTTAGGGCCAGGAACCACCAGAAAGTTGTTATCTGAAGAGTGTAATGCTTTTCCAAGGACATAATGGAAGAGACAGTTCCGTAGATCTGTCAGAAACCCTGGCTATTAAACAAGCCTTGTTGTGCCTCTTGAAAATCTCCAGTGAGGATGTCCCTCTCTTCAGGAACCCTTTTCCACAGAGTGGGAGCTGTGATGGAGAAAATCCAGGCTCTGGGTGATATCAGGTGGGCCACCTAAATTGCAGGTGGCAGCTTGAAGATCATAGTGGTTTTTTGGAAACATATGAAAGAGAATGATCCTTTAGATATGTAAGCTTCACCACTCCCATAATCTTTCATTGCTACTTAAGGGAGGAGGCTTCAAATCACGTGAAGGCAGGAGCAGTTTGTGCTGACACAACACCTTCATTTTACCAGGAAGTGGTTAGAGAAAATGTAAGGATTGTTTGAATGTTGCCCAACTAATTATCCCATGTTTCCCAGTTCAGCTTAATGTTGGCTGAGAAAGGTCCTTAAACCAGTTTCCAAGACTTATAGTCAATATCAGTTTTCTTGAAGAGGAGAGTCCTGTGCTGCACTTAAATCAGCAGTCAGTGTTAAGTATGAGACTCAACAACGAAGTAAGATCAACAAGTGATTTCAGCTTTATTAACGACAAACACCAACTCAGAACACACAACACAAACAGTGGAGCACAGCTCCTTTTTAAACTCTCCTGGGCTGTCAAAGCCACTCCCAGAAATAGTTAAGGACCAATAGCAATACAGAGGTAAGGTCCAATCACAACTGTTCCCACTTTGATACATTATCACACAGTGATTGGCTATTTACACTGGTTTTGCAGAAACCGACCAATACGAATGCGACAGCTTAGAATCCACATTCCAGAATCAAGCTTAACAGAGAAAAGAATAGGCTTGATTCACAGCTGAATACATAACAAATTCCTCCCCCCTAAGATGGAGCATTCCCCTTCCAAACATAAACTTTCAGGTGGGGGGGGACACCTCGGCTTCGGCTCGACCGGTGCAGCGGTCTCTGCTCCAATGGCGGTGGAGCGGCACACACTTCGGGGACTCCTTCGACTTCTCTCGCAGGAGAAGGAGGAACACTAACAGGCATCTCAGGCACTGGAGTTGGGGACTGCCCAGACTCTGAATCCCGATCCGCAGCACTTACCTCCTCAGCGGGAGGCCCCTCCTGCTTGGGGACCAGCTCAGGCTCGGGCACCGACTCGGCGCTTGAGTCTGCCCAGCGCTCCCTGAGCTGGTCTACATGGCGGCGTATCTCCCGTCCGCTGGGAAGCCGGACCACGTACAGCCTGGACCCTGCTACCTTGGTGACCACGGCTGGTAGCCACCGATGACCCTCCGCATAATTGCGGGCAAACACTTTGTCCCCAACCAGGAAAACTCTCCCCTGCTCTGGGGTTTCTGACCGCTGCTTTGACTGGTCGAGGTCAGGGTGCAGGCGGTCTAGCAAGGTAGCCAGCTTACGGCCCATTAACAGTTCAGCTGGGCTCCTCCCCGTCGTTGAACACGGGGTGATATGTTGCCTCAGGAGGAAAGAGGTAATTTTCTGGCTCCAGTCCCCACACGTCAGGCGCCCAAGTGACTCCTTCGCCGTCCATACCATCCGCTCGGCCTGACCGTTATAGGCCAGATGGAACGGCGCAGAAGTCACATGGTGGATGAGGTTGTTGTTTAGGAACTTTTCAAACTCCGCTGACACAAACTGTGGCCCGTTGTCCGAGACCAAACAGTCCGGCAGCCCGTGGGTGGAGAACAACCTCCTGAGGGCATTGATTACTGCCCCGGACCCTGTTGACCTCATGGGCACCACCTCTAACCATTTAGACAAGCTGTCAACACAAATAAAAAACATTTGCCCATGGTACGGGCCCGCGAAATCAATATGGAGGCGGGACCATGGCCTCCTTGTTTTCTCCCAGGGCTGAATGGGAGCCTGTGGTGGTTCTGGATGGGACTGTTGACACTTCATACACTGCCTTACCCAGGCCTCAATGTCTTCGTCCAGCTTCAGCCACCACATGTACCCTCTGGCGAGGGCTTTCATGTGGACCATGCCAGGGCGGCCCACATGTAATGACTCCAAAACATCCTCCCTCAGTTTGGTGGGAATCACCACCCGACTCCCCCAAAGCAAACAGCCCTTCGTCACCGATAACTCGTTCTGGCACGAAACGAACGGTTTGAACTCAGGCGCCATTTTCCCTGCCAGCCACCCCCTCCATGCCCAATTAAGGACATGGGCAAGCACAGGGTCCTTAGCCGTCACAGCGGCAATGTCCGAGGAGGTAACCGGTGCCTCTGGGAGCTCCTCAAGCGCCAGAATGTCCAGCTCCAGCTCGAGTTCTCTGGTGTCCAGTGGTGCGGGGCAACGGCTCAGGGCATCGGCATGCCCGATAGCCTTCCCCGGGCGGTGCTCTAGTTCAAAGTCGTACGCCAACATGAAGACTCCCCGCCTTAGCATCCTGGGGGACAGTATGTTTGGCGTCTGCTGGTCCGGGGAGAAGATGCCCAGAAGCGGTTTGTGATCTGTTACAAGGAGGAACCTCCGCCCATAAACAAAGTCATGGAATTTTTTAATTCCGGCGATTAAGGCAAGGCCTTCCTTGTCAATCTGTGCATAGTTCTTCTCCGCCGCTGTGAGTGATCGTGAGTAGAAGGCGATCGGTGCTTCTGACCCGTCCGGCATTAGGTGGCTGAGAACGGCACCCACCCCGTAAGGGGACGCGTCAGCCGCAAGCACCAACAGTTTGTTCTCATCAAAGTGGGTCAGCACTGCACTTGACGAGAGGAGTTCTTTCACGGCCGTGAAAGCTTGTTCCTGCCGCTCTCCCCACTCCCACTTTGCGTTTTTGTGGAGCAGAGCATGCAGGGGTTCTGCAACCGATGCCTTGTGGGGCAGGAAGGCATGATAGAAATTTAGGATCCCCAGGAACGACTGGAGATCCTTCTTTGACCATGGCGGGGGCGCGTTCTTGATGGCGGATACCTTGTCTGGTGCAGGATGGACTCCATCTGTGTCAATCAGGAATCCCAAGAACTCTACTCTGTCTGCTCCAACCACACATTTGGAGCGTTTGACTCGTAGTCCGGCTTCTTTAAACCAGCTTAGTACTGCTCTGAGCCGAGCCATGAGTTCGCACTCATCAGAGCCCGCCACCAAAACGTCATCAAAATAGGGCACCACTCCGGGTAGCCCACGCAGGAGCCCCTCCATCAAACCCTGGAAAATGCCCGGGGCTACATTAACCCCAAATTGCAGTCTTTTGACCCGAAATGCCCCTTTGCGGGTCACAATGGTCTGGGCATCAGCAGTTGCGTCATCTACGGGCAACTGCTGATAGGCTTGGGCTAAGTCAAGTTTAGCAAAAATCCTTCCTCCTCCCAGTGAAGCCAACACATGGCTGATGACCGGCACTGGGTAGGAGTGCTGCTGGAGCGCTTTATTCACGGTGCACTTATAATCAGCGCATATGCGTATAGACCCGTCTGCCTTTACGGGCGTTACTATAGGGGTCTCCCATCGACCATAGGGCACCGGCTCGAGGACACCCTGATTAACTAGCTTGTCCAGCTCTGCCTCGATCTTCGCTTTAAGAGCGAGGGGTACCTTCCTGTACTTCAGCCGTATGGGACGCACTGAAGGGTCTAAATCAAAAGAAACCGGGGGCCCAGTATACAATCCAAGCCCTTCCCCAAAGACTTCAGGAAACTCTCTATACAATGAGTCCCTTTTATTGTCACAAATGCTGTTAATACCAGAGATGGCAATACCTAGAGCCTCGAACCAATCAAGGCCCAACAAACTGACCCTCTCACCCTCTGCAACCAGGAGGGACAGCTCAGCCTTCCATTCCTTGAACTCCACCTGGAAGGTAGCTTGTCCCGCCAACGGAATGTGTCATCCCTGGAAATCGGTGAGACGCGTTGTTACTGGAGACAGGTGACGTCGGCTCCTCCTCGGAAATAAGCGCTGCCACGTTTCGGTGGAGATGACGGTGACGGATGAGCCGGAGTCCACCTCCATCGTACACGGAACACCGTCCAGCCGAAGCGTGACGTGAATTTTCCTAGTGGCCTTGTCACCAGTCGCCAGGATGGTCGATGGGCAGGTGTCAGTCTGGTGGCAGTCAGACGTTCTGCTGTTATCTGGAGGCTGAACCTTGGGGTCTGCTTGTCGCGAAGATGGTGGCAATTTCCTCGCAGCCCGGCAAACTCGAGCCAGATGACCTCGCTTCCTGCAGGAGTGGCAGATGAGCTCTTTAGCCCGACAGAGCTCTCTGTTGTGCTTACTGCCGCAGCCTGCGCAGGGACAGGTCGTCGCAGTTCTCGGTCTGGTCCGCGGTGGGCATGTCTCTCGAGTTCGACACACACCGTTGGCATCGCTGTCAGATTCGCTGGCGGACTGCCGGTGAACTGCAGGCTCCTTGCTGACCTGGGTCTGCTGCTGTCGAACCTCTCGCATTGACTTGTCCACAGCCTCTGCTGCGATGGCCTCAGCGTAGGCAACCGCATACGTCAGTTGGGTGCGGGCGAAGAGACGCTGTTGAAGGCGCTCATCCCGAAGGCCACACACCGAACGGTCGAGGAGGGCTTCCTCTAAATCCGTGAACTCACATGGCCTTGCCGCCTTCCGTAAGGCGGTGACGAACTCGGCTATTGACTCGGAAGGCCCTTGGCACCGCTTGTAAAAGGTATGCTGACATGCGATCCGAGACAGTTGTGGCGAGAAATGGCCTTTGAGCTTGGCCATGATCTCAGCCCACGTTGCTGCACTCAGTTCAGTCGGGGCAACCAGGGACCGGGCGATGTCGAAGGCGGCCTTGCCACACGAGCTCAGGAGTGTCGCCTTCTTTCTTGCCTCATCCGTTATCTGGTTCGCCTGGAGGTGGAACTCGAACCATGCCAAGTAAGAGTCCCAATCCTCCGTCGCCGGGTCGAACGCTTTGAACGCCGGGTTGACGGCCATCGGGGCTGTCGGTGCTGCCACTTCTACTCGTGGAGCCTCAGCCGGCTCGGCCGGATGTGTGTCCTCGTCTGCTGTTGCGATCTCGGTTCAGCGGGGCTGCCTACCCGCTCTAGTATCCCATCCTCATTGCCAATTGTTAAGTATGAGACTCAACAATGAAGTAAGCTCAACAAGTGATTTCAGCCTTATTAATGACAAACACCAACTCAGGAACACACAACACAAACAGTGGAGCACAGCTCCTTTTTAAACTCTCCCGGGCTGTCAAAGCCACTCCCAGAAATAGTTAAGGACAGAGGTAAGGTCCAATCACAACTGTTCCCGCTTTGATACATTATCACGCAGTGATTGGCTATTTACACTGGTTTTGCAGAAACCGACTAATATGAATGTGACAGCTTAGAATCCACATTCCAGAATCAAGCTTAACATAGAAAAGAATAGGCTTGATTCACAGCTCGATACATAACAGTCAGTTTGTTGGCTACCTATCTGCAGTTGATCAGCCTTACATTTCAATTGGAGGAATGGAGAATTTCCTCCATGATGTGAAGTACCTGTAAGGTTTCTGAACAGACCACTACTAGAAATGTCCTGTAGTAGGGCTGCCAGCCTCCCACTATGGTAGGAGACTTCCTGTCATGACCCCTGTTACCCACCATGGCTCCTAGTGGCAACAGGCAATTTTTTTAAAAAAATGGAATAGAGTTTCTGGCAATTCCTAGAGTTACTCCATGTCCCTTCCAGGTTTCCCCAGGAACTGATATAGTGGCACAGATGATGTTTCCAACAGTGCCGCAGGTGCACTGGCTTGTCTCTGAGTTACCCTAATATAGGGGTGTAAATTGCATTCTAAGCAATTCCGTATAACTTTAGGATTGTGTACCAACCAACTAGGGATGATAATTGCAGCAAAATTACTGTTGCTTTCTTAGTAGTTCTGTCCATCATCTCATTACATTTCAGTCTTTTACATTTTCCTAAAGTGATGTCATTAGGCACAAGGCCATTTCATATACTGCTATGTGACTTGCAATACAATTTAGAAATGTTGGTTAATTTAAATTTCACACTGTGATATCAAATTTCAATTTCAGTTCAGTTACAGTTTTCAAAATTTGAAAATCCATATTTTCCATGAAGCTATTCCTTTCAGCTCTAGTTGGCATGTGTCTTTTTTGAACATGATATATGAATATTCCTATGTCTGAGGTCAGTTGAAGATCATTTGATTATGTATCTTAGTATAATGTTTGGAAATTTTAGGTCGCTATCTGCATAAGTATTGCCTTTAGGTTGTTGAGGGGAAAAAATAAAATGTTAGCATTCCTTTAATTTCATTCTTTTGTTTTCCCTCATTTATTATGCTTGCATAATCAGGAAGTCGAGGTATGTTTGCTTTTTTTCTTGTTAACTTGTTAAAAAATAAAGGCTATTTTACAATCTAAACATCAGCAAACTGTAAAATATTTCTTACGCTCTATTTTCCAAGAGATGTCATTCATTTTCGGGTGTTTGGTGAAACCTGTTTGTGGAATGCACAGAAAAATGGTTGGCCGTAGAAAATTTAAAGCAGCATACATAAAGAAAAAATAATAACATAAATATATATAAAGAAAATTTCAGAGCATCATTCAGCCAGAACTTGATACTTCTAATTCTTCTTCTGAAGTACTTTCAAGTGTTTTATTTTGGAGATATTATACCATAGAAAATTACAACCTTCTAATGATTTAATCTAGAGATGCTAAACTGGCAAGTTGTGGTCTAGATGTGGCCCCCCATATAACTTTATCAGGTTCCTGGTAACCATACTAAATATATTTTAAAGTTGCAAAAAAATAAGGACTTCATTCTTTTAGCCATCCTCTTAGATGTGTATGCAATACATTGAATGCATATATGTGTATGTAATACTAAACCTGAAAACATGGGCTGCCTATATGTAAGACATTTATGGTGTATGACCACTCCTGGCCCCAGGCAACTGAGAAATAAGGGACCGCCTCTTCCCATATACACCTTGAAGGGCATTATGCTCTAAAGATCAACACCTCCTGGTGGTCCCTGGCCCAAAGGATGCCTGTCTTGCCTCAACGAGGGCCAGGGCTTTCTCTGTCCTGGCCACAGCCTGGTGGAACATGCTCCCTATTGAGACCAGGGCCCTGTGGGATCTCCTTCAGTTCTGCAGGAGCTGTTCTGCCAGGTCTTTGGTTGAGGCAGCGGGTCTCCCTGAGGTTGCTGACACCTGTCTATTTACTGACCACAGACAACTGGCCTTTAACTCACTGCACCCTCAGGCCAGAACTTTATAGCCAACAGAGCTGTACCCATTGTTTTAATTGTTAGAATGTTTTATCGTGTTTTAAACTGAAATTGTATTTATTATAATGATGTTACCTGCCCTGAGCCCGCTTGTGGTATGGATGGGATATAAATGCAAATAATAAATAAAAAAAATAAAAAATAGTGTCTCCTGAGACTCTGTGTCCAGGTCTGGTTAGGGTCCTGGACTTCCCCAAGTCACTGCTGCCTTCCCTAGTTCCAAGGGAGGCCATGTCAGAGCGACTGACGCTGGAGGGGAGTGAGGCAGAGGTGAGTGCTCACTAGAATGCAGGGAAGCCATGATGATGCCACTAATCAGCTGGTTCTGAAGTGAGGAGGTAGTGCTGGCCAGGATTCTGGCAGCCCTAACATGACCTGGCATCAAGAGCAGAGACCTGGTGACAGGGAGGATGCCGCTAGCAAAGGCAGGGCTGGAAAAAGTTGCACAAGAGGGGAGGTGTCAGACAGATCAGACAGGCTCCAGGACTGGTTGCCACCCACATGGTTTTGGTCCCAGATGCGACCGGGGGGGTGATGAAGCTGGACCAACACCTGGGGGGACCAACACCAGTCTGGGAAGAGGCAGGGTAAGTGGGAAAGATCCCATCCCCATTGGGCTGTTGCTAGGCTACGTGAGAATGGGCAGCCATGATGGGTGTATCAGCAGTACGAACAGGGGATGGGAGGAATGGGAACAGAGCTATATCCTTTTAAATGGGAGATGTTCCCTAAGGCCAGCAAGAAGGAAAAAGGCTGGAGTGTTCCCAAAAGAAGGAACAGGCTAGCAAGGTGAAGGAGGTTGAGGGTGATTGAACCCCTCCTTGACCCATTCTGAGGCCTGGGAATACTTCCATGGGTGGGGTGCTGTGAAAGTGAAAGGCCAGAGGGTGGGACTAGTGCAGGAAGCACCTCACACTACGGAAGATGAACAGCCCTTTCTTAATCCTAGCTCACCAAATGCCTCTGTAAAATGCTCAGGCTCTGGCTTTGGCACAATTCCCAGGAAGTTAATTGTATACGGATAACAGCAGTTATCACACATTCTTGGGTTAAGTAAACATTTCTTTCACCTTTCCAATAGGATTTTTTGAAAGATTACATTGCTAATGATTTGCTAACAAATACGGCTTTTTGTTCTTGCTGTGCACCTAAGTGAAATAAGCAGGTTGCATTCTTCCTTTGAGATAGTTTACATCAGGAAATACATGAGTCTGAATGTTTGAATGAGTTCTTGCCTACATGTGCTAGCTTTCTTTTGTCTGGTCAGAAAAAGTTCTCCAATAGCATTTGTGAAGAAAGACAGGAAACACCAAAAGTCCTATACTTATTCTGGATGTAAACAGAGCTCCTGTATAAGCACAAAATGCACATTATATTTAAGCATGCTTTTGGACAAAGTCTGAGACACAAAATGCAAACATCCTTGAAAATTTTTCATTTTAAAGATGCTAAAGAATAGCAGTCAAGTAGTATTGGGGGGGGGCACTTAGCAGTCCAGGAGCTTATGTTTTTATTTTATTTATTTACTTCATTTATACCATGCCTTTCTCCCCAGTGGAGACCCAAAGCAGCTTACATGTTCTCTATTTTCCTCCATTTTATCCATGTGACAACCCTGTGCAATAGGTTAGGCTGACAGTCTGTGACTGGTGCAAGGTCACCCGATGTGTTTCCATGGCCAAGAGGGACTGAGCTGGGTTCAACACTCTAACCACAACTCTAATCAACACTCTAATCACTACAGCAGTGTTTTTCAACCACTGTGTCGTGGCACACTAGTGTGCCGTGAGATATTGTCTGGTGTGCCGTGGGAAAAATTCCAATTTCATCCGTAACATATGAACAATTATAAAATAAAGTATTATTATTTCATAATAAAGTAATTATAAAATAATTTCTTTGTGTTTATTTGATTCCTATTCAAGAGAATTACTTTATATATAGTCAATATAGGCACAGAGTTAATTTTTTTTAACATTTTCTAATGGTGGTGTGCCTCGTGATTTTTTTCATGAAAAAAGTGTGCCTTTGCACAAAAAGGTTGAAAAACACTGCACTATAGCACAATTAGAGCTTGTAAGTAAGCTGGAAGGACCTTCTGTGCAGTAAGGCAAGTGTTTTGTTTTCTCATCCTTACTTTCCTTAGTTTTTTTGCTTATGATGAGGAAACAAAAAAACAAAATACTTCCCAGATTCCTGGGAGAAGTTATTTTTGTCTCATAATAAACTCAAAAGCTAAAGAAGGATTTTACTTTTTCAGAAGGGAAACTCCTTGGAGTTTGACAAGATAAGCTCCTGGATAGCACAATTTATTTTCACTGTGGTTCCAGATCATTCACGACCTTGCCCAGTCCTGTGGAGCCTGAAACATTAAATATTTAGCTGTGTGAAGGAAGTCCCATCACCTCCGGTCCTAGGAGCTTGGGAAAGCTAGCATATTTGTATTATTGGAACTCTGGTGGAAAGCCTAAATGCGCACATGAGCTCAACTGTATTTAGATTAAGAAAGATTAAGCAACTCATTAACTACATCATTCCACTTGAATGTACTACTCTGAAGATGACCTGCCAAGACACTTTCAGTAATAATGTAAGATTTGTAAGTGAGTTAATTGCAAACAGAGCCCATATTTGACATGATACACCTAATATCCATAACTAGAAACCACTACAACTATTAGGTGGTTTAATCTGCACACAGTAGGACTTTTGCCTTGTGGGCAACCCCTCAAGTGTACTACACTGAAAGCCTCTTAAACTCATAAGCAATTCAAAGGCAGGTCAGAATGCAGTTTATACATGCATCAGAGTGAAGCAGAAATGTAGTGGTAAAGTGCTAGGTGGCAGAATGATTTTGAGCATGTCTCTAAAGAGACAGCACATAAATTTTCTAAATAAATAAGTTGTACCACTTCAGACTTCAGGTCTGGATGATCACTCCCATGTGTTTCAACATACATGCACATGTAAAAAACAGCAATACCCCCTGGAAGCAGAAGTCTAGGCAAAACAATTCTCCCTTTTTAGTGAGCTTACTGTTTTGTTTTTAAATACATAGATTTCTTTTACATGGGGCATATTTATTTCATACATTTTAGGTACAGGACTGTACTGTACTCTATTGTTCAATTCTTCTGTGTGTGTAGATTAGCCTATACACTTTTTCTGGTGGTACCTCTGTGTCCAAAACAAGCAATCCTGGCATGAAATAAAATGATAAAGACTGTGGACCCTCCCAATATGTCTCTGGATTCTGAGATTTTTTCTGTGGTACAGTAAGGAACTATACAGCAGCAACTTCTGTATTGTTAACACTGGGAAGTGCTCAAGGATATATGGTACTATTCTAGACACTGGAGAAATCTTTGAATAATTTTATTCTGTATAATAATTTCCTGCTTCTGTTCACATGTAATCATTTATTACTACTACTTCTCATTGTCCTTTTCCGGATGGCAATGATTATAAAGATGCCTAAAACATTCTGTGGCATGTCCCTATGCCTGGGAGACATGCATTCAGATGTATGGACTAACATGAGTGAAAACAGCAAGGGACAGTAGAATTAACAATTGTGTAATGTTTGGGATTTTTTGTGTGTGTCATGTTTGGGATTTTTTTTTTTACTTTCAGATTCTCACCATGTGTCTTTCCTCCCCAAAATCTTCCTTCCTTTTATGTCAAACAGTGATGTTCCTCTGCTAATAAGGTCTTTTTGTTGTACCACGAAGAAAAGTCTGTGAATGCATTTGTTTTGCTTGGTATAAATACATAATCTAGCCATCTCCAACTGGTACCTGAGGTTTGGAGACAGAGAAAGGTGGTATCTGTCCATTCCTTTGGCAGAATGGTAGAAAGACTATCAGATCTTTCCCCTCAACTGTTTCTAGCTCATGGGAGCTAGCTAAGGAGGAGGTAAGGAGAAATGAGTAGGATTCATTTCTCTTGCTATCTTGCCCGCCCACCCCTTGAATGAAACACAACACAAGTTATGGGTTAAACTGGGAGTTTATTTATAGATAAGCTGATCTGCACCCACACATTAAAGCACGGGTTGCATTAGGCTTGCCACGCAAGCCTCCTGGCAGGGCAAACCCACCCTGGTCACAGCTCGCACACCAGTGCATAGAGGGGAAGGAAGGGCACGTTCCAGGCCATGGCTGTGAAGCCTTAAGGCTTGTCATATGCTCCCCCCCGAAGAGTCACCCTGATTGCCAAGCCCATAGGAACCCACTATGAGGCCCCCCCATTGCTTATATCTCAGCGTGCTCAACATCCCCTCAACCCATGTTTTTCCTACCATGGAGGGGGTTAGCCTTGGCTTAACTCCCCTCCCGCCACCCATAACCTACTGGTCACCCAGGCTGCTTTGTTAATCAGCTCATCAAAAGGCCAACCCTGTAACTCCCATTTTACTCTAGAAAAGGGATGTGGCACTGAAAGCCTGATCCCAGGGTGGAGACAACTGACCTATGGCCCAGATTGTTGCTGCCAAAATGCATGACCACAGCCTGGAGAGGGCACTCCTACCAAATGACAATCATCTGGAGCTGCAGACCACTATACTGGTGACCTCAATCCTTGTGCCACCTCCTGCAAAGCAATACAACATCTGCCAACACTGGTTATCACCATTTGCTTTTCACCTGCCTGCTTCCCCACTCCCGAGTACAAACATGCCACCATGTGTCCACTGCAAGCAACATTGTGAGCAGAGCTGACGGGGCTCCTGATCCCATGGCAGCAAGGGGTCCAATGCTGCCCAAGACCGAAAGCGCTCATCATAATGCAGCCAAGTGGCCCCTGAGTATTCCCTATATGCCCTGTGGATGAGGTCTTGATACTTTACCAATGCTGAGCCCTGCCCTGGGTAAGCCTGCAGCACCACCCCCGTGTAAATGATGTAACCCAAAAGCCAATTGTCCAAGTTCTTGTCAATTTGCATTCGCTTTATTTTCTCCAACTTCCTGGGGTCATCCCTCACACTTGCCTTCACCTCAACATCCCTAAAGCGGAGCATGAACATGTCTACATACTCACTCCTCCAGATTTTCTCTTTTTGCTGGCAGCAGGTGATCCCCCAGTGGGAGAGACCTTTCCATGTAAGCATAGGGCAGGTTTGCTGCCGTGTCCTGTTGCCCCCCACCCCAGGATGGTGCACCTGTCACAGATGCAAGCTCAGAGGGTGCACCCAGCACCGGTGCAGTGCTTGATGCCCAGGATGGTACAGAGCCCCGCCACCTTGCATTGAGCTGCTCTGCCATGGGCCCCTGAAACCCTCCCCCCAGTAGCTGGAGCCTCCCCCTGGTAGCTGGAGCCAGTGGAGCCAGTGGAACCAGCTCTCATGGGACTGGAGATCTCACCACTCAACTCCTGGGTATCCTCTTCATCCTTGGACTCCTGCAGCTGTGCTAATCTGTCATAGAGAGCTCTCCTTTCCCATTTGTGAGTTGTGGCTCTGGCACCCCCGGGTGGGGTGGCTGCTATGGATGCACGATCTTCTGCATGTTTCCACTTCTGTGCCTTGACCGACTCCAGGGCCTCGATTTTTTCAGCCAGGTCCTGGAAGGAGGGCCCCCCTCATCCACAGAGGATAAGATGGCTGGTGGCACCCATCTGGGAGCCTTCCTGGCCAGGCTGCCCTTCGTCCATGCCTTCTTGGCTGGCATTCTGCACCTGTACTGCACCTGCAAAGATGAAGGGAACAAAGAGGAGAGAGTGATAAACCAAGTACCCCCTATGAATTCTGGAGCATTCCAAAATCCCTCCCTTCACCACACTGGAGGTGTGGGATGCTGACATTGCCCTGAACCCAGCTAGAACCTTGGCCTTATTACAAGGATCCTGAAGCAAGCAAACACACACATGAACTACAGAAGTGGCCATATACTGCCCTGGACTCTGGTTCCACCAAGGTCAGTACTGTCCCCCAAACTGTCTCTGTGAGACTGGTCCCCTGAAGCCCACTGGTGTGGAAGAACACATGCAATTGCCTTAGACTGAATGAGACCCCTGGCCCTGGTGAGAGAGAAAACATGCAGCCACCTTATACTGAATCAGATCCCTGGCCCTGGTGGAAGAGAACATGTGCAGCTGCCCTTATCCTGAATCAGACCCCTGGCCTTCAACTCCTCTCATGGGGATGAACTTTAGCGCTGCCTGATACTGCAGTAATCCCGTGCCCCTTAAGGAACCCTAGGGGATATGGCTTCAGCTGTGGACCACACAAGACCTGGAAGCTAGAGGGGGAAGATGCCGTACCAAAAGGAAGGGGCGCAGCCAGGACCCCCCCCAGATGGAGTAAGTCGATTCCCAACTGCTGATTATAGCTGGTCTGCAATAGCCTTGAAAACCAGAGGGAAGATGCTATAGCAAAAAGGGGGGGTGCAGCCAGGAAATCCCCCCCCAATAGAGTAAGGTGATCTTCCAACTGCCGATGGTAGCTGCCAGGCACTAGCCTCCCTGCTGGTGCCCAAATGAAGCTGAGGCAAACTTAAGGGCTCAGCCTCCAAATGCCCCTAGCCTCCCCATGGAGGAGAGCAGTGGGCGGAGTATCCTACCAGCGATGGGTGGCGAGTTGCCTGGGTGAGTCCTTTCTCTGCTGGAGAACGTGCAGGGGGGGGGAGAGCAGCCAGAAGGCCATGGCTCGGGGCAGTGGAGGGCCCAACAAGCCCAGGTGAATCCTTTCCCTGCCAGAGAGTGTGTGTGGGGGGAGAGCAGCCAGAAGGCCGTGGCTTGGGGAAGCGGAGGGCCCAACAATCCCCCACCAGGTGCCTCCCTGCACCCCAACCCCAGGCCAGAGTCCTCCAAATCTAGCCTGTGGAAGCAGGCTCACATCGCCCCCAGATACCCGCTGGTGAGTGTCTTCCAGGTGAGTTCCTTCCTTGTGGCCACCCTCTCTTTCCAGCAGTGAAGCTCTGTCTTCTCCTGAGCTCGCACTGGGTGTGGAGGGTGGCTGCTGCTGGATGTGGCCAGCCAGCAAACCCTTGATTGGCCAGCACTCCCACACTGAGCCAGAATTGGACTGCCCCACCCACCTGCTTCATTCAAGAAGAAGGGGTGGGGCAGGCAAACGCCTGTGTCTGCTCCAGGGGCAGTCACTGGTCCTTTCATGATTGTTTACAGCTCTGTTCACAGCTTACCATCTAGTCAATGGCAAAACATATTAGGAAGGAAAAGGGAACAGGTGAAAAGATGAATCTTGAAGATATAATAATAGTAGAGTTGGAAGTGGCAGAACCTTCCATTAATAGGCACTAGGCAGTAAATGGGAAGCAGTCAAAGAAGAGGGATAGCAGTCTTAAATTTAAATAAAAGGCTGATACATTCAGAGCATATGGACAAAAATGGGGCTGAAGAAAATCAAGTCTATGGAGACCTTTGAAAGTGTGTAAAAGAAGAAAAAGTACAACAGTGAAGAAAGTAGGATAAAGGAAGAACAGTCTGAACATTGAGAAGTTCAGAATGTCAGGCTTGTTTAAGATATGGGTTTACACTTAAAGAATACAAGTAAGGAAGTTAACAAAGTGGCAGCAGTCAGTGTAGAAAATAATAGAATTGTTAAGAAAACTTGGTAGTGTTGGTGGATATGAGTGATTTTGAGATATGAAAATGGCAACATTATGAACATATAGAAGAAAGAAGAGTGAAAGAATATTTCACATTTCAGGAGAAATATAAATAGCATTATCAAAAAAGGCTGAAATGAAGGAACAACCAGAATTTATTTATTTATTTATTTATTTATTTATTTATTTATTTTATACCCCACCCTCCCCACTGAGGCAGGTTCAGGGTGGCTTACATAAAATGCATATATAAATACAATTAAAATCCATTATAAAGACAACCAAAAACCATAAGCTCGGTTTGGGTTGAACTGTTTAGGGGAAACTGGATATTCATCCTATGAGAGTTAGCAAAGACTGGGGAAGCAAAGGAGATAGATTAGTTATAGAACAGAGATGTAAACTGTCAGGGCTAAGAAGAAGAATATACAAGATGAAGAGGACCCAGTATTATCTCTGAGAAATCCCTATAGAATGTGGTAACTATTGAGAAACAGACGTATTAATGGAAACCTTGAGGGGTAGTGAATACACATACACATATATATTGTTTTTTTATTTATATTTATTTTTATGTATTCAGATTTCATATTTATTACACACACACACACACACACACATATAATATGATGTGCACCTCGGCATTTAGTCATGGCAGCCACATGACCACAGAAATGTCTTTGGACAGTGCTGGCTCTTTGGCTTGGAAACAGAGATGAACACCACCCCCTAGAAATGGATTCAACTAGCTTTTGAGCAAGGGAAACCTTTACCTTTTTGACTGTTACCATATACTGTACATGGATCTGCCATTAAAGACAATGTGCCACAACCTGGATACTATCAGACACTAGGTGGAATCATGTCACACCTATTTTGCAGATGCTCTATTGGATACTTGCCAAGTTCAATTCAAGCCCTTAATGGCCTTGGACCCATGTATCTGCAGGACCACCTTTCCTGTGATGCTTGGCTGAGACAGCTTTGACCATCTGAACAATGCCTTCTAAAGGTGCGCCACCCTGCAGATGGCTGAGTTTTTTAGCTGTCCATGTATGTACATTCTCAGTGGTGGCTCCCAGCTTGTAGAATGTTTTTGCAGAATGTGCAAAACAGTTATGTCAAAGAGGGTGTTTTGTAAAAATAGATGTAATAGAATGGAAAAGTCCAGGAGGGTACCTTTATAATGGAATAGGATTGTAGTCAATTGCAATGATTATTGGAGGCATCACCCACTTTTATTGCATTGTCTTAGATCAGGGGTGTCAAACATAAGGCCCGGAGGCTGGAACCGGCCCATCCAGGTCTCTTATGTGGCCCTCAAGCAACTAGTGCAAGGGAGGGAACAGGAGACTGCTTGTGGGGAGTGGGGTGAGCCACTCTGATTGTGGCTTCAGCATGGTGGAACAACCTCATCTGTAACAGTCAAGCAGCATGGGAGCATCTACCCAGTGCTGCACTGCTGGCTCTTCAGTCCACCCATATGGTTTTTCCTGTGTACACCAACAGCCCATGGGGTCTTGCAGTGAGGATATACCAACTTAGCAGCTGGGAGCATCCTTTATACAGTTTCTGTCTCCAATACCTGGCATTACATTTTATGGCACACATGACCCAGCCCAAGAAAGTGACATTTATGTCAGATCTGGCCGTTGTAACAAATGAGTTTGATATCTCTGTCTTAGATAGTTCATTGTTCACTTTGTTTTCTAATTCTGTAATCTTGTCCTGTCGCATTGTTAATTGGTTATTTTATGCTGTCTGCATTGATTTATATTGTGCAATTTATTTTGTGTGTCAACAAGAAAGGCTGACCATAAATAAATAAATAAATAAATACATACATACATACATACATACATAAATGGGAAAGTATAGCAAATGAAAGCAGTGTTGAAGGAGAAGATCAGAAAAGAGCAGAGAGAAGAAACTGAATTTTAAAAATAATTAAAGCTTGTGGAGATGAAGAATAGTGAGGAGATGGGTCAAATGGAGAAGTGAGATTGAAATAGCAAAGAAGTTCTTATGGGATGAGTAACAGCCTGAATAAGAAAGGGGAAATATGGTTGCTTTTTGTGAGACAGAGCAAGAGACAAAGAAGAAAGCAAAAACAGCATAATCAGGAAGAGTATGAGGTTTATGCCAAAGTTATAATTCAGAGCAAGTTCAGGCATAGAAGTAACAAATAGCCTAGGCAGATGAGGAGAAAGACAGAAGAATCAAAAAGACAGTGGAACAATGTTCAATCTACACTGGCTCTCAGTGTGCTTCTTAGGGCTGGTATATTGACCTTTATAGCTTGGGGCCAGCATATCTGAAAGACTTACTCCCATATGAACCTACATAACCACTTTGCTTATTTTCAGAGGCCTTGCTTCTGGTTCCCTCACCACTTAAGGCTAGACAGGTGGCAACCCTAGAAGGGGCCTTCTTGGTCACGGTTCCAAAACTTTGGAACTTCCTCCCCAGAAAGATTTGTCTGCTCCCTCTATTGTTTTCAAAAGACTGCCAGGCATGGGCAGCTAGCTTGGAATGTATGCAAAGGCTTTACAGCCAAACACTTTCAGGTGGTCCATGGATGATTTATGGCCAACCCACAGTTCATAAGCAGTCACACTTGTAGATCTTGTGACTAGCCTATTCTGTGCATAATTGGCAGTCCAGATTGCTTCATCCCAGAAGAGTTGTGATGAGTGTGAATCTCTAAGCATGCAATGTGCCACATCCGAAAGTGTCCAGTTTTTCCGTTATGCTACACCATTCTGCTGTGGATTACAGGGTACAATCGTCTGGCGCTGTATGCCTTGTTCTTTCAGGAACTGCTCCATGGCCTTTGAGCAATATTCTCCTCCATTGTCTGATCACAGTACTTCTGGCTTCCTGTTGAACTTAGTAGAAAACCATTGCTATATATTCCTTTATCTTATTAAAAGCTTCAGGATTTTTTAATGAGATATAAGACAAGTACCTTGAGAAATCATCTATGCGAGTCAAATAATACCAGAGCAGTGTGGATCAGCTGCAGTGGAGCTGTGGTCTTCCTTGAGCTGTTCTGAGGGAATGGTTGTTTAGTTCTTTTTTCTTGCAAACAACAAACACAAATTGGGTCAGAGTCACATTCAGTAAAATTCATGCCATTCTCCAAGCCCTTATTCTGCATGTCCTTAATGGTTTGAATATTTCTCTGGCATGTCCTTCTGCGCCACAGGTGGATGCATCCATCATGTTTGCATATTTTAACAACATTTATTTCTTGGTTAGGTTGTTCATCAAGGCTTTGTTCCTCATAATCACTATCAGATTCAAGTTTAGGCATATTTTCATATTCATAATTATTGTATTCATTTGCAAGCACTTCATCATGTTCACTTTCAGGCATCTCATTATATTCAAGCATCATGGTACAAATCAGGAGACCTGAAATCTAAGTAAAAATCTTCACTTCTCTCCATGCTATAAAGACCATTTACTAATATTCCTTTGATATAGGTCTCTCCATCTCTTACAACAATGTAGTCTTGGGCATTAAAACTCGTTTCAAATCCTAGTTTCACCAGTTGACTTACTGAGGTTATATTATTTTTAAACTCAGGAATTAGGAGGACATTCTCAATTTTAAATTGTCCTTTTTGTGCCATCTACTGGTAAGGGGGAAATGACAGTCCTAACACAAGTCACTTTTATGCAGTCTCCATTAGCCAAATACACTCTTACTGCCTGTTGCAATCTCTGCTTTTCCACAAACAATTCTTCTGTAGTAAAATGAATTGGGTACCTCCAGAATCTAGCAGGATTGTGTCACTTTGTTCATTATCACAAATGGAATAATTTTTATGTTTGAAACTGTGGTCAATCTTGCCTTCATAGTCATTAGCTTTATAAGCCTTGTCTGACTTGTGACAGGTAATCTGAGCTCTTTTGAAGTAGAGAAATGTGGCTTGGCACCCTACTGGCACATGTTAGACAAATAATTAGCTGAGAGTGAACTCACGTGTATCCCTTGTGCATGTCAGTCATCTGCTTCCCATTTATATTGTTCATCTTGGGATGAGCCGGCAGGGGGGCATCTTTCTTCAGATGTTCCTCCAGTGATTGCAAGCGTAAGGCAAACCTTAGACGCACACACCATTCTGCAAAGTTATGTCACATGAGAAAGACTAGACCACATTTTCCCTCCCAAGTCTCAGCCATTATTTTTCTTTTCTCTATCTCTATCTCTGTCTCTGTCTCTCTCTCTAAAGCCCTGTGTTTACAAGCAGGCTGCCAAGAGCAGCATTCCTTTCCTTTTGTATTGCAAAAGAAGAAAGTTGTCAGCCAGCATCTCATTTGCAGCTGCAACTTTAGATATTGTGGCACACACTTGCTGGAAACCAGTGCTAGTTTAGCTGGTTACCCTTCATTAAGCTGAGTCCAAAACCTGTTGGGGTTACTGATATAGTTAGTCCAGTAACTACTGACTATTTAGCAGAGTGCATAAAGCTTCTAGAGCAGGAGTACGTCCAACCAGGGTAACAAAGCTTAGTGTGCCACAAAGGTACTCTCTTTATTCTAGAACTACAATCTGGATAGGAAAGATGAGAGATAGGATAGTATTCTAGTCTAACTAACTAAGGATGGACTCAGGTGGTGAGAGGCCATCTGAGTCATGGTGCCAAGATGGGGACAGCATGTTCTCTCTCTTGGTGCATGCAGGAGGAGGAGAGAGAAGCTCTGGGGAGAGAATCAATGGCAGGAAGTTGTTCCCTGATAACATATTCTACATATCAAAGGGATAATGACAGGCTATTCTACATATTGAACATTCTATATATCAAAACAGGAGAATAAACACAAGAAGGAAAGGTCAGTGTGACTATCTACACATTTTTAGAGACATTTCCTTTAAACACTACATACTATTTATCACTGATACTTATTTCATATGCTAGCTATCACTGTCATAAAGGTAGAGATATTACAGTGACCTGGCATGACTGTTGCTCGTTACCACATTTATACACAAAGAACATCAATTTAGCACTGTAATGTGTGAAGACGCCCTCATGATGCTGATATGACAAAACTCAGGTAATTTTTTTTTAAAAATCAAAACACAGAACAATTTTTTTTCAGCACAGGGTATTGTTTTATAAATATATTTTCATTTGGGGTATATGGTTGAAAGCAACCCACTATTTTAGAACTAATTTTATTTGAAGCTTGTTGCTAGTAATAAACAAATTCTTAGCAAATAATTGTATATTTATTGTTAAAATAAGCATACTTACCTTTTGTTTTAACAGAGCTTTTTTTCTTCATTTAGGATGACTATTTCAGAAACTGGAATCCAAACAAGCCTTTTGATCAAGGTAAAAGAAACATTAATTTTGTTTTTTATTGTTGTGAAAATTGAGATTGTCTCCCTGTGGAGGAACTGGAATTAATTTTAGAGTTCTCTCTCAGGTTCCTTAAGGATTTGGAACCACTCGAAGCAAGGAAGTTCCATTTTCCCACAGCTTCCCCCTTCTCCTTCTCATTACATAATCATGTGCATATGTTAAAAAATTCACTTTTGCTAGGACATGGTTTCTGAGTGCAATGTGGAGTGAATTATTCAGTAACCATTAACTGTCTTGTTGAACCACAAATGAAATAATATATATGTAATTGCTTTGACTATCTCTGCCACTCAAAATCCATTAACTGAATCAAGATCGAGTTCTATATAAGAATGTTTTGTCAGATGGGTATTCAGTTTGAAGTATGTTGAATATCTACTGTTGATCCATTCGTAACATAAGTTGCTCTAGTTTGGTCTCTTTAAATTCAGGCTACTAAAAGTATATGGATTGTGTATGCATCTTGAGGGCCAGTTTATACAATACAATTATTCCCACCTAAACATGTTATACTAGTGACAAAGTCAACAGAATTGCACACCAATATTCCTAGCAATATTGCACAGCAATATTCCTAGGGTTGGATCCTGTGGATGTGCTGGTTCAAGAGTATCCTTCTCACCTTCCACTTGCTCCAACATCAACTCACCACTGCCCTGAAAACCTTCTGCTGCATTTTGGGGAACTCTTATGCATAAAGTGGCATGCATCAGAGGGGTTTTAATGAGGAGGTGGAAGAATTGAGTGTGATCTCCTCTCACAATTCTATAAATACAGCAAACCTCAAACCAAGTTTGCTGCACCTGCACAAGAGGAAGTGGGGGATATTGCCTGATTTCTCCTTATTTCAGCCTCCCAATTCCATGATGATTTCTATTTATGAAGTCCCCAGGTTTTCTAGCAAAGGATTTTGGAGGCATATGGGGGACTACTGGGGGAAAGGAAAAGCAAGGAAGGCCCTGGTATGTAAGCTTTTTCTTCTCACACATCCATAACTTTTAAGGCTCTAAACAAATTATAAATATTATATTTCTCAGTTATGTTGGTATATACTTCACTTATTTGTACAGAAATTGTGTCATGGAAGCAGTATCTGTGCTACAAAATTGCAAATGTGTTAACCTTTCCTGTTATTTCAATGGGGCTTTATGAATGTGTATAAACTTGGGTTATAAAGACAGAATTGTACCAATTAAAGAGAAACTTCTAGGAATGTGATATCTTTTGTATTTCCATTCAGGTTTTTTATAGTGTATACATGCAATATTTTGCTTTTCTTCCTCAATCTGTAAACCAAAGGTTAATGTTAGCAATAGTGTCATTCTAGTAACTAGAAAGGTAGTTTCAAGGGCTGCTAAATGTGATTCTTGTTTCACTGTGAGCATGAACATTTCCCAGGACAAAAGGTATATCCATCAAATGTGTTAAACTGGAAGGTGTTAGAATGTTTTTTCTCTCAAGTTTTGGTTACATAACTGTATATACAAATATATATAATCTACCATGGAATGTAACATTCAAAGAAAACTAGCTTAACCACACAGCAGTAAGTTAGTAGATCCAAAACTTTGTTATGAGGAAGTGGAAATTGAAAGAAAATAAGTACATAATGTGAATCATAAAAGATTCCTCTAGCCACATATCCTGCCTCCAACAATATGTTTATTAATCTTCAACAATATAGAGTAATGCAATATATTTAGAGGTTACATTACTACTTGTGCCTGTTAACTTTGGCAGCCCAGAGGTCCATGGAAACATGAAGTCTGCTTATTGGAGTTTGTTATGTTTTCCCCAAAAAACATCCTAAATTTGCCCATCCTTCTGAATGTTCTGTACATTCCAACCCCACCCCGTCAGCATCAATAATGTGTTTTATAGCAGAAAGTGTGGGAATCCTTTTTCACAGTCATGTGGATACAGTCTGCTACTGCTGATCACACAAATATCAGTCTGGAGTACTTTTAACAGTGATATTTGGACATTAGATTATGTTATTTCTTAGTCCTTCATAGGTATGTACCTGAACACTGCAAAAATGAAGGAGCCATTTCATTGTCCCCATCTTTTCAAATCATGTTGTGGGGAATTGATTCCCCACAAATCCAATATGGATCAGTGAAGGTTTCTCTCAAGATATAGCTGTGTCTTTGTGAGAAGCAAATGAAGGCATCACCTCTTCACCATCTTATCCCTTTCTAGAACTTTGCCCTACGTGTTGATAACCATTCTTCTGCAAAGACAGTATAGGATATTTTACCTGTGGATTACACTGAAGTTCATTGGGAGCAGTGGCGCAGGCAGTAAGAACGCCTGCAAAGTAACATCAATGAACAGCCATTACGGCTGTTCAAAACTTACCGCGGCCGGAGTGAGCTCCCGGCCCATGTCCCAGCTCCCGTCCACCCAGTGGTTTGAAAGCATCATAAATGCAAGTAGATAAAGTGGATACCTGCCCTAGGTGGCAGGGGGCACCCCCTCCTCCTTGTGACGTGGAGGTTTCGGCGGCGGCAGCAGCGGCGGTGATGGCGGCGAGCAGTTCCTGGTGACCAGTGGAGCAACGTTGGAAGGTGGAGCCCGGAGAAGTGGAGGCCTGGAGAGCGTGGTGATGTGTGGCGCAGCACGGCGGAGCCACCTATGGATAATAGCTGGAACTGCAGCCAACACAGAGCCACGCACCAGGACGAGACCTGCCAGAGGAAGCTGCCCGGAAGATCGGCTCCAGAAAAAGGGCACCAGGACGCCAATATCTGAAGCCGCAAAAAGGAAGCCGGATGACAACTAGCCTGGGGTGCTGGTAGGCAGTCACCACCCTGTAGACTATGTGGCCCTAGTTAGGTTAAAACCAGTTGCTTAGAACTGCTATGTAAACTGCCCAGAGACCCTCTGCGGTTAGGGCGGTATATAAGCCGAAAGTATAAATAAATAAATTGGGAACATCAGTCTTGTGGTTGGGTGCTTTGAGCTTGATAGTTCCTGGGTGCGATCATACACACAATTAGACCCACCATAGGTGAGAATGCCCGATGAATTTAAAGGGCATGATCAGATACAAACATCTGGGAAGCACCCTGCAACCCATTCTGCCCTGCTACAGAAGCCAAGTAAAAAGACACCTGGGAAAATCCGGTAGTACATGGGTTGCGACAGGCCACGGATGGACTTCCCCATGTCTGATCGCTCCAGTGCACTCTCATGGTGTTGGGATGGTCTGATCAGGCTATCCTGACTCCGTGCTGTTGTTGTTTTCCCCTTCGCAGTATGCACATAATCGCAAACTCCATAGGGAGCCCTCAGTGTGGAGATGTGATACATTGATTCCTCGTTTAAGTGCATCAGAAACTAACAGCCAAGAAAAAAAAAACTCGACTCACCTTAGTTTGTGTCTGATCACGCAGTGGTGGGCTGTGCCCGCTGCTTCGAAGGACTGTGTGATCACACAACTGCGGGTCAAATTCCTCTGGAGGAAATAGCCTCACTCCTCCCCCCACTTTATCTCGCATGTGTGATCGCCCCCTTTGTCAGCTTAGTACAAGGCAAAGAATTCTCAACAATTCATCTGAAAAGCAGCAAGAATGAAGAATTCAAACTGGTGGCATATCATCACACCTACCATCACAATGAATAGGTCAGTACCACTTTCCCTCAGAAGGCTTCTCTGCTGTATCTAGTAGTATGTCATTCTGTAAGTACTGGTATCCTGAAAATCCAAAAATATCATTAAAATGTTGCTTTTTTCCATTAAGAATGTTTTATAGGCCAGGAAAACTGTCCCAGTTCCTGCCTCATTAAAGTTTATGCAAATGTTGTTGATTACCTTAATGGTGCCTGATGTCTACTGAAGGTATGCATTGTTAGCATCACTATAAGTACAGGAAAACAGTGTGTGAGCATTCCAGACTTGTGGCAAGAATTTAAAGGTCTTGGACTTTGTGGTTTGTTGTATACTAGCCGAGAAAAAAGGAAAAGAACTCAGACAGTTCACTGACATATTATAGACCAAGAATATTCTCTTCCATATTAATTAGACAAGTTAAATTCCAGTGTATTGCTTATTAATATAGTCAAGATCATTCCTGTGCTTTGCCCCAGGGTTGGTGTGTTTTTCTAGGGGCAAACTTTAGAGTAGGATTTTTTGATTACATGCCATGTTCAGCTTTGCCATATTTAGAATACCAATGAAATAATCTTATATTTTAATAGTGAAAGGTGGCCCCCTGTGTGTATATTTAAATCTATGGATTGGGGCCCCACTGACAGAAGCAGATACTTCTGCAGACTTAAGGGACTCCCACTCAAGTTTGCAGAGAAATCTGCAAATGTTTTAAAAAAATCATTAGGGAGTTTAATCTCCCCAAAACACAGCATTGTTTGCACATGCAGGGGGCCTCCTCCATCTTTGCTGCTGTCAGTGTGGCTCCTAATGGTGAGGCAGCCACTGCCAGGCTCCAGCCAGCCACCCCCATCAAAACTGCAGGAAGGTGGGCAGGCAGGAGGTTGATGGGGGGGGTAGGCTGACAAGATGGGTGGATGGCTGGGGGAGTCACCACCATGGGTGCTGTTGATGGGGGGGGGGAAGCTGCCAGGTGGCCAGGGGAGTTGCTGTAGCTGCTGTTAATGGGGTGAAGAGGCTGGCAGATAAGCAGGGAAGTTAACACCTCTACTGGTGACAAAACAGTCAGGCAGACAGGGGAGTAACCATTGCTGTTCGAGCAGCAAAGTAGCTGGCCAGGTGGCTAGCAGAATCACAACCTCTGCCGCTGCTGAGGTGATGAAGAGGCCAAGCAGGTGGGACAATTGAGGAGTAGAGAAAGAATTATTGCCAGCAGCCAAGCCCACATTCTCTGCTTCTTCAGTGGCATTGTTCTGTGTGTGGTGGAAAAAGAGGAACTATTGTAGACAGTGCCATGCAGAGGAGCGAGAGGCAGAGAGAGGGAAAGAATGATGAGAGGGAGGACAGAGAAAAATAGAGAGAAAGTACATGTGTGAGAGTGAGTGTGACAGATGGAATTGGGGGAGGGAGAAAGAGAGTGCTAAATAGAGAGTATCAATGAATACAGTTGTTGGAGGGAGGGAGAATGAGAGAAACACTGACAAGTATTGGGGAAGAGAGAGAAGAGTGACAGGAGGTGTTGTGGGAATGAAGAGAGAAACTGATGGGGCTGGACACAGAAAAAGATAAAGTGAGAGTGAAAGAGAGATGGAGTGAGAGAGAGGGGAGGAAGCAAAGCAGGTAAATAGGATGGCTGTTCCCACAAGTTTCTTGCAGTTTCCTGCTGCTATTCATTTGTATTCAGTTACAGACTCTATAGAATGTATGTGGACTTTCTAAATCCCCTTTGAGACCTCTTTCCAGGATTTAAATACAATGTTGTTTTTCATGGTTTGTACATGAATTAGTTTCCTGTTTGGACATGTAATTATTATTAATGTGTAATTGTCATGTGTCTTTAAAGAAAGTGTGCATGATTAGGCACACATCCATTTTCTAAGCACTATATGAATTCAAACTTCCCCTCTCCCGCTTGACATGACTGTTTGAAGTGGGTGTATATTGCATTCTTTACTTAAATTGGCCTTGATTTTAAAGTAATCCAAATGTTCCTTCATTGAATTACCTGCTAATTTTTTATTGTTGTGCTGTTACCAGAATGTGAACATCCTTGTGTTCTTGGCATTCTAATGGTGTCAGTTTCCTTTGTCATGTTTATAATTGCATTGCTTACAAGCTATTAATCAGTGTGCACTTATTTTGAATTCACGCAGTTCTCTTTGCAGGGCTTCTCAGCTTACTGTTCATATTCACACACACAGAAAGCACACCTGTTGTAGTCTGGTATATATTTAGTGTGCATGTTAAAAATTATTGATTAATCTGTAAAGCAATTGGACCTCATCAATTGGACAGTTATCACAACATAATTAACTCTCAGTCAGACATGTTCTATTTCCCTAGGCTTGAATCAGAAGGGGAATTGTGAGGTTATTGCTAGTGCAACATGGCAGATCTTTCTTTAAGCCCATAGTGTGATGCTTGTGATCACAATACCTCCATCACAAGAGGCTGAAAGTCTCAAGCCACTTATAGTGAATAAATCTTACTGAAATTGACAAGACAGAGGTGTTTGGGGTTAGTAGAAAGGCAAACCAGGGGCTTCATATATCTTCTGCCTTGAATGCAGTTACACTTCCCTTGAGAAGCCCGATTTGCAGCCTGGGAGTGCTACTCGACACATCAGTCTCCCTAAAAAACCTGGTGGCTGCGGTGGTCTAAGCTGCTTTTGCCCAGCTTTGGCTGGTGCATCAGCTGTGCCCATTCCTGGGTCAGTCAGATCTAGCCCCAGTGATCCATGCCTTAGTTATGTCTAAAGTGCACTATTGCAATGCACTCTACTTGGGACTCCCCTTGAAGAGTGTTTGGAAGCTGCAGCTAGTGTAGAACACTTCAGCTAGACTGCTGCTTGGGGCCAGCTATTGGGAACATGTGACCCCACTGTGACAGCCATTACACTTGGCTAACAATCCACTCCTGAGCCCAATTCAAGGTGCTGGTTTTGACCTTTAAAGCTCTACATGGCATAGGACCAGGGTGTCTGAAGGAGAGTCCCTCACGTTTGATCTTTAGGAGGCAGGTGAAGATGATTTTATTTATGACTGCAGTTGATCAAAGTGGTCTTGAACTGCTATTTTAAATTTTGGTTTTATGTATTTTTATGTACTCTATTTTGTGAATTTATTTATAGTGTAAGCAACTTTGAGCTCCCTAAGGAAAAAAAGGGAGATAATAAACAAACAAACAAACAGGACTAGTCAGAAAAAGTGGCTGTAGAACTACAGCTACATACTTTTCATTTAGATTTAGCATGTGTATTCCTGATAATAAGTTATTAACAGAAATGTGATATCTGCTGTAAGTTCTCACAGTGGAAACTGTGCTTGATCCTGGACTTTGTGTGCTTGTATAAGATTGGGGGAGGGCTCCTTTTGATTTTTTTAGTTTAAGCTGAAATCCTATCCATGCTGACTTATAAGTAAGTCTTACAGAACTCAGTAAGGTTTACATATGCATAGGACATAGTTGCCAAATGCATAAGGATTAATAGAAGTATGAGCATCTGAGCCAGATTAAGTCATTTAGTTGTATAGATATTATTGAACACTTCAAAGTTATTACTTCTCAGTAAATTGACAGAATACACCTCAGTAAATTGACAATACGCACTGCAGATAAAGAAGAGAATATCAGGAACCAAAAATGTTTCCTGAACATACAAGGGGAAGTATGGAACACTACAGTTCATCAAAGTCTTTATCTTTCTAGGATATCTTTCATTTCCTTTTGTAACAAAACAAGCAGCTCTTTCTGAACTTGCTTCTTCCGAGTCATAATGGCCAGTAAGGTGCAACCACCTACTCAAATTCAGTGTGGAATAGTGGGAGTCCTCTGCCAAGGGGCATTCAGTCTAAAGTCTACTATTGTTGTCAGAGGAAAGCACCACCTATCTCAGGCCCATAGCTAACGTGGGGCCCATGGGGCCTGGCCCCCCTGCTGTTTTTGTGGGCTCCTTCCCTGATCCTCAGCTCCCCCTCCCTCCATCCGGCCCCCTCACCCCCTGATTGATCTGATATGGCATCTCCCTGTTTGAGCTCATCTGTGATGAGCTGAGTCTCTTTAGGACCCAGCAGCAACTGGTGGTTGACTGAGTCACACACATTGGTGGGTTTGTAGCAGTGAGCTCCTCCTGCTGGATTTTCTGCACCAGGCTTCAGAAAAGATTATCGGCTCAGGGAAGGAGGGAGGAGTAATGTCAATAAAGGTCTCTCTGTGTGTGTGAGTGAGGGAGGAAGCTTGATCCCCGCTCTCCTTTTTTTTAAAAAAAACAAACAAACACAGCAGCTTTCCTAGACCTTTTAGTGTCTATTAACATTGGGATCCTGGCTTGCCTCAGAGGAAGGCTCTAGTGGGGGCTGTGTGGGTGCACACCAAGCAGACCCCCCTTACCTTGGAGCCTTTGATGTAATTACCTGGTGGGCCCCCCCAAGGCCCCTCTCCCAAAAATCCCTAGCTACAGGACTGACCTACCTAGGGATCCTAGCCCTAGAATTTCTGACATTTCCCGACTATATATATCTCATAAGTGGTGGCTGTCCCACACTTCATGAACCACAGCAGTAATAATTTGTAATACTTTCCTTGCTAACAAAGACAGAAATATTCTGTTTTACCACATTCACTGAATTCTATGCAACATAGTACTTTCAATCATAGTGGTATGTCAGTAAACAGATATATCTGCCTTGCTCTTTGAAGAAGCACAATGTCAAGCGGAATAAGGTGTTAGGCAGTATGTGAGAGTAAATGTGGTGTACTGGCTAGAGTACTAAACCCAGGTTCAATGATCTACTCCTTTATGAAAATCTCAACCTAATATACCTCACAGGGCTGTTCTATGGATAAAATGGACAAGACCATATAACTTCCCTGAGTTCTTTGAAAGGAAATGTAATAGATAGAAAACATAGGTGATTGAACCTTAATGGGAAGGATGGCCTGACAGCTGGATTTGAAAATACCCCAACACTCTCTCTCCCTCTCCATGTTCCTTGCCACACACAGGCCCTCACCATATTGTCCAAACTAGTCATCAGCATTAAGTTTAAAAAAATACTTAGACAATTGAAGACCATTTTTCTGAGTTTGGTAGCATACATTTATGCCAAGCCCTTTCAATTATGTAATCTCTGCTACTTAGTTAACATGGTAATGTGGTATTAAGGCAATCTCAGCAAGTGCCTTTCTTCTTATCAATAAAATGCATTTTATCTTGAAATGCTCCACAAGACAATGTTTAGCCTTCAATTTTTATCCTATCTGATATTTCTAGGATTCTTGCAGGCCCAGATTTGTGAGAGTACAGCCATCCCCTCAGGGCCTGGCTGCAGTGTGGAGGCCAGCACCCTCTCCAGCCATCAAATCAGAGGGATGACTTGCCCCAGGCTGGCTGTGTGGACACAGAGCACATCAGGGGTGTCCTGAAAGGGCTTCAGGCCACATACCATTTGGGAGAGGGTCAGCCAGCCATTGATCTGATGCTGAGCACCTCTTCTCCATGCAGGATAGTCATGAAGGATATGATATCCTGCACTGTGCTTTTCTGCTCCACCAAATGCTCTACCCTAGCATAGGTGGAGTTCCAGTTGGTGGGCATGTCCTGGATAAGGCAGTGTTCAGGCTTATCCCCCTCCCCTTGCCTCTCTTACAGTAGACGGCCAGACTTGATGCTGCACGAGAAGTGGGCAGTCAGGCACTGGAAGGTCTCCAGAAGGGACTGCAGCTCGAGGGTGGTAGCATCCCTGGTGTGCTTCTTATTGCTCCCTGGCCCCAGAGCATCCTTCACCACTAGGTGCAGAGTGTGTGCCAGGCAGGTGATGCTTTTGAGGCTGCCAGCATGTTGGCGCCAGTATCTTTGATCATGTAGCCACAGACAATGTTGCTACCTCCCAATCACTCCCTCAGGCTGCTCTGAATCATTGCAGTGATGTTTGCAGCTGTGTGATCTGCATCCATCCCCTGCACATGGAGGTAGCCAGGTGACAGGACTATCCCCTCATGAGGCCTGGGTCTGACAGTCCAGACAGTGAGGTCTTCCAGTTGCCACCAGTGGGCAGTGAGGAAGAGGTAGCCATGCTGCTGGCTGCTCCAGAAGTCTGCAGTGAAATGGTTGGTTTGGCCTTGCTCTCTGAATAGCTCAGCCTTGAACATCACCACCACATAGTGGTACATAGTGGACAAGACTCACTAGTTCATGGTCCTTAGCAAGGGGTCAGAATACCAGGGAGTCAGATGGTGCAGCAGCCAGTAAAAGGCTACGTCCTCCACAAGGGAGAAGGATTGGCCATCCACAGCAGTTATCTCACTGACAAGGCGAGTGACTGCTTTCTGAGTCCTGGTGCAGCCATCCCAGGAGACAAGGCCTGGGGTTCAGCAAGGCAGGTTACAGGCAGAATGGCAAAGAGTAACCAGGGTCCAGTCCAATTGTCAGGGGTTCCAGAGAGCAGGTATGCCAAGTTCAGTCTAGGGTCAAGGGATCCAGGCAGCAAGTCCAACTCCAGTCCAGGGTCAGGGGTTCTAGAAAAAAAAATAGGCAGGTCCTGTCCAAGGGTCAAGGTTCCAGTGGTCTGGTAACAGCAAAGGCAGTGGTTCAGTAGCAGTGTGTTAGAATGCGTTGTGTCCACAAAACTGCTGCTTCTCCCAGCTGATTTTATAGCCAAGTCGTGCTACAGTCACATACACTCCCATCTCTCCTATATAATAGTCCTGTTTTGGGGTGGCAAGATTTGATGCGTGCCAAAATCAGTTGGCTGCCTGAACTGTCACTCAGAAACAGGTCGCTGGCCACTGGCTGCATTGCCTCCATCCCACCCACAGAAGCACTGCCTGCCAAAATTGGCCTCAGAACACAGCTTCACCTCAGGAGAGAACACAAAGACTCCCAGCCTTTTGCTTCCCACTGACTCTGGCCCTGCCGTTCCCCGCTGCCACTGCTCCCGGCCCAGCCTCAGCTTGCACTCCACGCCACTGCCTGTCCTGGTCCCACCTAGAACCCAGACGATTCCTTGAGGTGAGTAGCTGGCCTTCCTCCTGTGTTTTATCCATGTCGCAAGACAGACTCCCCCCCCCCCAGTTGTTCCCACTTGTCTGGAGGGACCCGATGGCAGATCGCACCTTCTCACCGCAGGCCTCACAGCCGGGGAGGACTGGAACCAGGATGGCCTGAACGATGACAAAAGGGCCACTTCCCTGGCGGACCCTGACGCCAGGAGTGGCAGGGGAGAGGGGGGTGGAGGACCTGCTGGCCCAGCCCAACAAGCCCTTCCAGGACCGGGGACAAGGAACATGTCAGCGGGAGCAGAATGACCTCGAACACTCTCCCCCTCACCTTTCTTGTCTTCATCTCCGCTGTCTTCGTCAGAGGCATCTTCCCTCCCAGAGGCCAGGCAACTCCCCCAGGTAACTACCCAGCCTTTCTTCTACCTTTCTGTCCGGTCGTGGGGAGGGATGTCCTCCCCCCCATGTTCCCTATTGCCTGGCAGGGACCAGCAGGTGAAGACGGTCTTCTGGCAAGGCCACTTCCCTTGTGCCCCCTGAGGGCACCGGACTACGGCTGCCTGCCTTCCACAGGGGCAGGAAACAGGTGGGGGAGTTGAGGAACTGCTGGCCCGGCCCAGAAACATCTCCTGTCCAAAGTTCGGCTGACTAGCTTCCACGAGCCGGGAACGAGGGAGTGGGGTTGCTAATGGGTTGCACTGTGCTACAGTGCATGAACTTCCTTGGAGTCATGAACTTCCTTGGATGCTTTCTGAGGCACTGACCTCTATACTACTGTGTATAGCTCAGTCTTTTGTGAGAAGTATAGATTTGCACAAAAGCCAATGGCTGGTTATGCAAATACATCATGCTTGCCTTTTCCCCCCTTTGGCTTTAGAAGTTGGGTGCTTTTGACGGGATGTACTAAAGGAAGGACAGGATTGTCCATTGGAAACAATGGAAGTGACTTGAAGGCCCACTAGAAATAATAGGAGCCAGGAATGCCAATTGACTTGCATGGGCTCCATTGAAATACATTACAGCTCAAGAAGAGTTGCAATGAAAATGTGAAATGGATTTTCCATTACAGTCTCTGGTTCCAAATACACTGCTCTGGGACTGGAATGACAGGCCCCAGAGTGAAATGACAGCACCTGGGGGGAGCAGCTGTGTTCTGCGGGTGGAATGACAGGCTCCACAGTGGAATGACAGCCCCTGGGTATAGCAGGAGTGTTCTGGGACTGGAATGACACACCCCAGAGTGGAATGACAGCCCCTGTGGGGTAGCAGATGTGTTCTGTGACTGGGATGACAGGCCCCAGAGTGGAATGACAGCCCCTGAGGGTAGTAGATGTGTTCTGGGAGTGGAATGACAGGCCCCAGAGTAGAATGACAGCCCCTGGGGCCTGTCATTTCAGTCCCAGGACACATCTCCTAGCCCTCTGGGCTACCATTCCACTGTGGAGCCTGTCATTCCAGGCCCAGAACACTCCTGCTAACCCCGTGCAACTTGATTGGCATTCCTGGCTCCCATTATTTCCAGTGGGCTTTCAAGTCACTCCCATTGTTTCCAATGGACCATCCTGTCCTTCCTTTTGATACATCCTGCTTTTGGCAGAAGTAGATGTTTCTGTTTGCTTCACATGGGCAATGGGACTTAGCACTGATGTTACAGTCATACCTGTGGGTCTACCAAGAGCTGCTCTAACTCACATGCCTACATGATGTGTCACTCAGAGACTGTCCCTATCCACTGGCTGCCTTGCCTAACTCCCCCACCTTCTGGACATGTCACACGCTCCTAACCCTACAACAGCCACTGTCACGTGGTACTCACAGCTTCAGAGCATGGATGCAACTGCAGGTCAGGGGTGTGTGTAAACCTGAACACTCAGGGTGAGATACATGTACTACCTTGATGCTTGCCTACAGAGGGGATAGACTTGACAACTCTACGTGGGAAATTCCAGGAGATTTCAGGGATGGAGCTTGGAGAGGGGCGGGTTTGAGGAGGGGTGGGACCTCAGACAAGCACAGATAGACCATTGGGGTTATACACACAGAAAACCAGCAGCTACACACCCAAGCCATGCAGAAAACCTGAAATACAGATATACTCACACCCAGCTCTACGTAGCCACACACAAACAAGAGGATTTCTGGAACAACTGCCTGAGGTGGGGCATGACATTGTAAACATTCAGAGAGTGTGTCACAGTGGGATACACCCTGTGAGTGGGGGGAACCTTCTGTTAGCCAAATTGCCTTAAATTGTTATTTAATATGGGGAGTTATGATCTTACATCAGGCAATAGGCAATGCAGGGACGATCATCTATGTATACAGGGGAGCAGTTCCCTCCAGATCCACCAAATAGACGCTGAGACTGACGTCAGTATACATTAATTGTTTACTGGAGATATTTCAAGCATACAATAACACAAGCTCTCACACAATTATACAAGTTCTAGGAAATATAGATAGAAAACAATAGCACATTCGCATTAGCAGGAGATTTTGATGATGGGAGACACTCTACCTGTTCAGAGCTGGAAGGAGCAAATCTCAGGAAGAATGAGGGAGCAGTGGGATGCTACGGGGAGGGTTGTGTCCTGAACCGGCAGGTGCACGATGAGACTCTTGGCTGTGCAACCAAGAATCGGAAGGGAGGGTCAGGTAAGAGAGAGCCAGAGCTGGCGTTGGACCCTCTCTTTTATTCTGGAGGTTGAGGGATGGGCTAAGCTTTGGCCACCTCTCTTGGCATACCTCCTGTTAGTCTGTCCCCAAAAATATGCTGACTGATGCTGGGGTTGAAGGTCTGGGGAGTGGACAATGTTAGACCTAATGAAAAACTAGTCTGGGCAATGGCACCTGATGGGATTAGGACTGTGCTGGCCAGAGCCATTGTTCCCTTGTTGCCTTATGGCTGTAGTTTCGAGTAGATGATTTATTAGGTGGGGGGAAACATGTTGCCTATGTGCAAGGAAGGAGACTCTGTATGGAGTTTTGAGTCCCCTGTCTTCTGACCTGGCATGGCCACTGCCTGACTTCTCAATGCTATATATGGCTAGGGAGCTGGTCCATCTTGTTGCAGGAAAGTGGAATGGTGACATGCAGGAATCATAGGCACACCTTTCACAGGAAGGCTTCCTTTTTCTGAGTGTGTGTCTGTAGCTGGCATCTTTTGGAGTCACCTTACAGTTCAGTCCCTTTTGCACACAACTAGCACATGTCAGGTTTTTCATAACTTATGAGTTCATAAAACCATACTAGGTGCCTCGTAGGGCAACATTTCAGCCACACCTGCGGTCTGAGCAGAGAGCGGACCAATTCCAAAGAGCAAGGGACAACAACAGAGGCAGCTGCAAACCTCCAGATACATCTTTACAGCAAGCAAAGGAACGAAAACACCAGGAACCAAGGTCACCACTAGCCTTCCTGTTGAAATTATAACCAGCCACTGCTCCTCGATTCCATTGCCTTGATCTCGCCTTCACTATGGAGGGAAACAGAGACAGATATACATGCAGAAACATTACGGGGGGCGGTGAGTAGCAATACACAAGACACACACACTACACGTCACAAACCCAGTTAGCTCTGCAACTCAGGAGAACTTACAATGCACTTCGGCCAAGGCAGATAAGGGGATCTTTTACACACACAAAAAAAACACTGTCTCATGGTTGCTACATCCATCCACGGACCCCTGTGTGCTGCATTTTCTGGCCCACATTGTGTAACCTTGGGCACTAGCTATTGTGTAACATGAGGTATGTGAGACTTTATTTCCACATTTGTATCTTTCAATTATATACTGCTAATATGTACTTTACCTTCTTCCAGCCTATGCATTTGTTACACATCACATCTTTCTAGTGCTCATTGTATTGTTTTCACAACGGGCTTTACTGCTAGTATATATATAAAGCAGGTGTGTCAAAAATGCAGCCCGGGGGCCAGATCAGGCCCCTGGAGGGCTTCTATCAGGCTCGCAGTGGAACTGGCTGTCTTCTGCTTCTTCTTTCAGTTCTGCTGCTACTGCATCATTGTAGGTTTGCAGCTTACTGATACACACCTGTACAGCATACTCAAGATCGCAACAGCATAGACATTTTGATGCAATAATTTAGAGCAAGAGGTGTCAGTTATCAGACATTGATAAATAAAAAAAAATTGCTAGAGTGCTAATGTTTTAAGCATGTTTTTATTTTAAGTTAAAAAAAAAGTTTGTGTCCTTTATAAAATTTATGGAGAATTTCAGACAGATGATATAATTCAGAAGAGGAACTGTTCCCAAACGGTTTCTGGTCTGGCATTTCAGACAGAACTGTTTCAGAACTGGTTCCCTACTGGAATATATTTGTAATTTCACACAGAAACGCTTCTGTCCCATTCAGGAAACGGGGCTGAAGCGTTTTACCTGTCAACCGCTTCCAAGTAGTCATCAGTTTCTTCTCTCGGATCCGATGCACTTTTTTCCCACCTTTTTTCGTCCACGCAGGTGATCTCCGTTTTTGTTTTTTTTAAAAATGTTCGCTTTAGAGTGCTATAGCGCTATACCGCAATACTGCAATAGTATTATAGCATTACAAGAGGCGGGACCCACGATACTCGCGAGGGGGGAGTATTCCGGCCACCAAGCTTCCCCCTCCCCCCCCAGCAGCGGCGGCGGCAGCAGCGGTGAGGCCAGCCGGCCCGCCGAGATTCCCCCTCCCCAGCAGCAGCGGAGGGGCGGCGAGGCTGGCCGGCCCCTCAAGCCTCCCCCTCCCTCCCCCCAGCAATGGCGGCGGCAGCAGCAAGGCCAGCCGGCCCGCCGAGATTCCCCCTCCCCAGCAGATTCTCCCCCCCCGGCTCCGGTGATCCTCCTCCTTCCCCCCACCCCCCGACTCTGGAGGCGAGGCCCGAGCGGCTTCCAGCTGCCGGGCCCGCCGATCTCCTCCCCCCGGCGATCCTCCTCCTCCCCCCACCCCCCGGCGATCCTCCTCCTTCCCCCCACCCCCCGGCTCCGGAGGCGAGGCCCAAGTGGCTTCAAGCCACCGGGCCCGCCGATCTCCTCCCCCCGGCGATCCTCCTCCTCCTCCCCCCCACCCCCCGGTGATCCCCCTCCTCCCCCCACCCCCCGGCTCTGGAGGCGAGGCCTGAGCGGCTTCCAGCTGCCGGGCCCACCAATCTCCTGCCCCCCTTCAGCTCTCTCCTCTCCCCCCCGGCTCCGGTGGCGAGGACTGAGTGGCTTTTAGCCGCCAGCCGCTGCAGAGTTCCCAGAGCGTTCCCTGCGCATGCGCAGGAAATGCTCTTTTTGGGGATTCTGATATCCCCCCTAGACTTTTAAACACTTTTTAGATTTTTCTGCACACGTGGGGACTGCCCCACGTGCGCAGGAAAATCTCCCTGCCCCCCAGGTGCCCCCGATGTGCAGATTTAGATATCCGCACACAGGGGGCCACTTGGGAATTAGATATATAGATATCAATCCCATTGGAATGCCTGGAGTGTTGTGTTTTAGTGCTATAGCGCTCTAAAGGTAAAGGTAAAGGTTCCCTTGCTCAAAAGCCAGTCGAATCCGACTCTAGGGCTGCGGTGCTCATCTCCGTTTCAAAGCCGAAGAGCCAGCGCTGTCCGAAGACGTTTCCGTGGTCATGTGGCCGGCATGACTAAACACCAAGGTGCACTGAACGCTGTTACCTTCCCACCAGAGTGGTACCTATTTATCTACTTGCAATTTCTTGCTTTCGAACTGCTAGGTTGGCAGGAGCTGGAACTAGAGACAGGAGCTCACCCCGTCATGCGGTACCCGGGTCTCGAACTGCTGAACTACTGACCTTCCACAGCCTGCAAAGCGGTGCAGTCTGAATTGCCAAATCGCTTCTGATTTGGCTCTTTTCCGGTCAGGGAAAGTCATGTGTGAAATGACAGCCCTGTACCGGTTTACTTCAAGACGAATCAGAAACGGCTTCAAACCGACAGAATCTCAGTAATGTGATCTCAGTAATCTCCGCTACTCCGCTACATTTTATGACACACATGGCCTGGCCCAACAGGGTCTCATTTATGTCTGATCTGGCTTTCATAACAAATGAGTTTGACACCCCTTATATTAAGACACCAAATAGCTAAGCCCCTGTGCTTGGCATGAGCACAGGAACAAGATGCCAATCCAAATAGAGAAGATCACCAGCAGGGGGAGAGAGGGAAGGCACAATAGCTAAGCCCCTGTGCTGGAAGTCAGAGCCCAGCAGAATCCACTACACCCTAATTCCATCCAAACCCCAGCAACAGAGAGCAGATCAAGCAAAGCAATCAGGTCTGCTAGCTCTGTGCCTCTCTTTCGCTTCACCAGCCAGCAGCAGAAGGGGAGGGAGGGAGCTCAACTTAATACATAGCCTCCTCAGCCCATAGACCAGAATGGGAACTTTGTTATTGGGAGCCAGCAGTGCCTGTTAAGCTTTAGAAGGCTCCAATTTCCATTTTCAAGGCTGGAGAATTCTGCCCCCACTTTTGCCTAGGAGTTTTGTAAACAGTTCATTTGATCAGTGGCACCAGTGTTCCCTCTAAGCTGAGTTAGTGTGAGCTAACTCACAGCTTTTTAGCCTCTGGCTCACACTTTTTTGTCTTAGCTCAGGAAGGATGGATCCAGAGCAAACTAATTTATGCAGTAGCCAAATCACTCACTCACAACTTTAATCCCAGTAGCTCACAAAGTAGAATTTTTGCTCACAAGACTCCACAGTTCAGAGGGAACATTTGGTGCCAGTCTGTCTCCACTCATGGACTACCATGGACTGCGCTAAAAAGACTGTGGAAATCCGTGACAGTGGAGCCTCCACTGATAACCACTTCACAGACCATGGGACGGCCAAAATTTGTGATGAATTTTGGTCTATGTGCTGATTTGTGTCCATGCCTATTAGAAGGTAGGTTTTCCTGTTTCAGTCTAACCATCTGTTGCTCATTAGAAATAATAACAGCCTTCAGTGAGGCCAATTTTTTAATTCTTGGCATTTATTTCTGCAGTACAAAAAGCATCCCATTACCTCCACTGTTTCTGTCTTTGGGTAATGATGCCTTTTAAAATGCCATATGGCAAACAAATTGTAAAGCATATTAAACTGGTTCACTGACTTTAAACTGGATCACTGTTTGTTCTTTTAACATGCATATTAACAAAAGGAATGGATGGCATCTGTTTGTATATGTAGGAATTGGTCAGATGAACTTGTAAGGGTCACTCATGCTTAGATATATCGAATAAATCCTCATCAACAGTTAATTTCGGGTCATGTACAACCATGTCTCTATCATTAAGTGTGTTTTATCTTCTAGTTACCTTTTTAAGATTATTTGCTGAGTCAGGTTTTTGTAAGCCACCTGTAGCTACTACAGTTTGCAAGCAAAGCAGAAAATAAATATTTTCATAAATATATATTTTAATAAATAAAGATTAAATTAAATCATCAATATATCTAATTCTCACCATGGCCAGAGAATGGAGCCATGAACAGACAAGACTGGTCTTTCTTTCTACAAACCTGCAAGCCCCAGGTTTGCAGAAAACTGTGTTTTGTTTTGTTTTTTTGTAAGAAATGGAAACATCATCTGTAGCAAACTATGCTAAAAAGGTCTGTAACCAGTCAGAGCTCATCCCTGCCAGTCCAAGCCATTTATGGCCCTGCTAGGGGTTCCAGTGCTGTGCTGCACCCCATCAGCAGCCCCAAAACCTCATACCAGGCCAGCCCCTTTAAGGCTGAGTCCACCCCCCAGAACAGTGGGAGAATGGGGTAGACACAGCTGAACGTGGCAGGCCTGTAAAGTATCTCTAGGAGCAGGAGCAATTATAATAATGACAGGGAGCTGCTCCCATAATTTTCATTGACCATATCAAGGGTTCAGAGCATGTAATCACTCACTGTTACATCATATTATTTAAAAAAGTATAGGTGGTGTATCAAATTTCCTGCATCATAATATCAGGAACTCCAAACTAGAAACAGATAGTAAGGCAGTGGTATCCTTAGTGCCTCTGCCAAGGAGCCACCAAAAGAAATGAAAACTCTACAGACTTTCTTGAGAGAATATGTGAATGTTCATATTTCGGTAGATAAAAGGTATCAGATGGCCTTTAGACATTATGGGAAGGGAAACTACAAGTGCCTTGCTCCACCTGTTCCCTGAACGTGCATCTCAGGGAGAATGGGAGACTTTTTTTACTTCATTACCTCCACATTCTGTTTTATCAAAATGTGATATTTGTATCAGAATATGTGCAAAGTTTGCTACATCCAATTCAGTGCCAAAATTAACTCTCTTGTTCAGTATCCAGAGCTGTCTCTAATTTTGAACATGCCCAAGAGTAGAAGAGCAGACAGTGAGTTCTTAATCCTTTAGTTCTAGTCTTCCTGCAGGGATAAAGTTGTTAGTACACAGGGCTAAGAAAGAAGGGGGAATCTTCCTTTCATCATCATGTCTTTCTACCTTTTCTCTCATTCACTGTCAAGTCTTCACATCTGAAGTGAAAGAACTCTTAGTAGGATACCTGAAGAAAAATCTAATCAATATTGTGATCTCAGTGGAGAATAGAATACTTAGGGTTATTTTAATAGTTTAGTTAGTGCCCTAGGAATCCCTATTTCCATTTGATATGCAGAGCGTTTTTTCTAACACTATCATTATCTTAAAAAAAAAAAAAGTAAAGGAATTGGTCTTCAAGAAGTACCACCTGAAAACATTTCCTCATGGTGACTAAACACACAGTCCTGGGCATCGGAGGCAGGGCCAACAGACCTGGTGGATAGGGAGGTAAGCCATGCTTCTCCCACTTCCCATTCATAGGGCATGTAACATCCAGAACAGCAGTCAGTCATGGTAAGAGCATAAGTTTTTAGCTTGCGCATGCCAATTTTTCTTCTTTTTTTTAATCTGATACATGGGCAGAGTTTGAGAAAGGTCAGGGGGTCATGTATCCATTCACTTCAGCAGCAGCAGAGCTTTCTCTTTGCTCATGTGGCTGGTGCTGGCAGATGCTGTGGACAGTCTGTGCTTGTCCTCTAGTTCAAGGTGAAGGGGCTGTGCACAGTGGTGGATATAAAAACAGCTTCTATGACTAGTCCTGCCTGTTTGTCACATTACTCTGAACTGACTTCATTGGGCATGGGGTTAGCTGTGTAGGAAGCACAGACACAATGATATATCTTTCATTAACATGGTAACCTAGGTTTGAGTGACTCAGCCTGGTTCAATAGTGTATTTTAGACATTTGCTGCTTAATATTTACTGCTTAACGACAAAGGTTTCTCTTGCTTGATAGCTAGTCAAATCCGACTCTAACAGGCGGTGCTCATCTCTGTTTCCAAGCTGAAGAGCCAGCGCTGTTCGAAGACATTTCTGTGACTGGCATGACTATTATTTATTATTTAATTAATTTAATTTATATCCTGCCCTCCCCACCAGGCAGGCTCAGGACAGCTTACATTGAAAGGTTAAAATGCATAAACCACAAATGCATAAAACACCAATTATAGAAAGGTTAAAATGCATAAAACACAAACAGAATAAAGTGCTAGTGGTGGTATAATATTGCGTAGTAATCCTAGTAGGCCATGATGGAATACTCACAAAAGAGTATAGGCAGAGTTGGTAACCAGTTTATCAGGCCATTAACAGAAGCTGTCACAGGCTACTGCTAATAGTATATAGGGCCTTACCACAGTTTGGTTGTTGGAAGCGGCTCCTAATCGAAGGCCTGGTGGAAGAGCTCTGTTTTGCAGGCCCTGCAGGACTGTAAGAGGTCCTGCAGGGCCCTGATGTCTTCTGGGAGCTCATTCCACCAGTATGGAGCTGCTACTGAGAAGGCCCTGCCCCTTGTAGAGGCGAGCCTAGCATCTTTGGGTCCAGGGAGGGCCAAATGATTTTGAGACCCTGACCTCAGTGCTCTCTAGGGAACTTGTGGGGAAAGGCAGTCCCTCAGGTAAGTAGGCCCCAGACCATATTGGGCTTTAAAGGTTAAAACCAGGACCTTGAAGCAAATTCAGTATGCTATTGGCATCCAGTGTCTTCAGCACAGACTGGATATGTTCCCGCATTACAGTAGTCCAATCTCAAGGTGACCTTTGCATGGCTCACTGTTGCCAGATCATTGCATTTGAGAAAGGGAACTGGCTGCCTAATCAGCCGAAGATGGTAAAAGGCTGACTTGGCAGTGGCTGCTACCTGGGCCTCCATTGTTAAGGAGGCATCCAGGAGCACACCCAAACTCCTAACCTTCAGCACTGGCTCCAGCAGTGCCCCATCAAAGGCTGGTAGTGGGATCCCTACCCAGGTCCGTTTCAACTCAGGCACAGGACCTCCATCTTTGTTGGATTCAATTTCAATCAGCTCAGTCTAAGCCAACCAGCCATGACTTGTAACGCCCAGTCCAGATCTTCTGGAGTAGATTGAGACTGACTGCCCAACAACAGATATAGCTGGGTGTCATCCACATATTGGTGACATCCCAGCCCATACCTCTGGGCAATCTAGGCAAGGAGGTGCATATAGATGTTAAATAACATCGGGGAAAGCACTGTCTCTTGGGGCACTCTGCAAATCAGCGGGTGCCATCGGGACAGCTGGTCCTCAAGCACCACCCTTTGTCCCCAACATTGGAGAAAGGAGGTGAGCCATTGCAAGGCAAGTCCCTGAATCCCAGTGTCAGTGAGGTGATGGATCAGTAACTGATGGTTAACCGTGTCAAATGCTGCTGACAGGCCCAACAGCAACAGCACTGCCAATCTGCCCCGATCCAGATGGTCTCTGGGGGTCGTCTGTGAGAGCAACCAGTGCTGTCTCCATCCCATGGCCTGGGCAAAAGCCAGACTGGAAGGGATCTAACATGGAAGTGTCATCCATAAAGCCTTGCAACTGTAACGCCACCGCCCAATAGTTTACCAATTTGGCCTAGGTGCACAGAACACTGTTCCAGGGCTCTTTTTCTAGCAGGAACTCCTTTGCATTTTAGGCGACACACCCATAGTGTAGCCAATCCTCCAAGAGCTTACAGTAGCCCCTGTAAGAAGAGCTCTGTAAACTCTTGGATGATTGGCTACATTAAGGGTGTGTTGCCTAATATGCAAAGGAGTTCCTGCTACAAAAAGAGCCCTGACTGTTACCTTCCCACTGAAGCAGTACCTATTTATCTACTTGCAATTTCTTGCTTTCGAACTGCTAGGTTGGCAGGAGCTGGGTTAGGTTTTACTAAAAAAAATCTGGCAACCAGTCTAAAATTTTGGATGGGCAGTTTTTAAAAAAAAATTGTGGAGACTTTAAAGAAAGGAGCAACACAGACAGATTCTTGTGAGCCTATACCTTTTCTTATATGCATTTTGTCAAGTAACTCCATAGAACTCTACAGCTCTACCCAATAAAAGCCCACTACCAGGGAATAAATACGATCACTTTGGACTATAATTTATAATTTGTTAAGAATGTCATCTTCCTAATAAAATTAGTGTTCAACTCACAACCTCTGGTATAGGGAAATTTTACTTACAAGGTTTGGACTTTATATCTTATTACCTGCTGTCATCCTCCCCCCCGCCCTGTTCTTTTGAACTTTGAACTTTTCACCATGCTCCCTTTTGTCTTAGAATTTTAGCCACCTGTTGCCTCAGTGTATAGTTAGCAATCCTGTAGAACATGCAAGGCTGTTAGGGCTCTGGAGCTTTTGGATGTTAGAAGAGCTAGTGAACATAGCATTTTTTAATCTTTTCAAAGATCTAGAGAAAGAAGAATTCTCTAGCAGAGGTACCTGGGCACCATTCTGCCTTTTTTCATCCAGAGAATACAGTTCATCCCTTAAGTAATTTACAGCCTTTGTAGCATTGGTATGCAGGCTGGTTTAAGGGCAGCCTATCAGCTGCACTGTGCAAGATAGCCATATACCCACTGGTCCAGTGAGGAAACATTTCCAAGATACAAAGTGAATCATTCGATATTACATCAACTGGGAGTCACTGAGATTGGTGTATGATCATTACAGCCTTTCATCTACAAATACCTGCATGTATATTTGCCCTGCCACTTTCTTCCATGCTGTGAGAATAGAATCCTCTGTTTGTCTCAGTATCTGACAGCTGATTTATGACTCAGAAAATGGCCATTTGCAGTATGGGGAATAGGAAGAGGAAGATAGTAGTTAATGAATATCCTTCAAGAACGGGATAATGAGGGAATTGTAATGCAGGGCAAAAATATGGAACCTGCAATTATTTTGAAGGCTTCAGTTTTCTTTTAGCCCCAACCAAGATGTGGTTTTGGAGAAGCCACTCATAAATCCATTTTCTAGACAAGTTTATTTCTGTATTTGTTTTGTTCCAATAATTGTTCAGTTTTCAAAAAATCTTTCTATTTCTGTTTCACTTGGCAGATTTTCTATTCAGCAGCTTATATTGTTTTTCTTCTTATGGTTTTAAGGTAGTGGTTTATTAATAAGAATGATTGGCCAGTGAATCAGAATTGTTTTAACGATGTTTGAATAAACAGGAAATAGTAATAACTGAAACCCTGTGAATGAAATGAAATGCCTGCCATGAAAAAAAATACAGACTAGCTGTAGAAGCTGACAGACTACATACAGACAAAATCTATATGTCTGTCTGCATGTATTATTAAAATTCACAGCAGGTTGTATTAAAATGTCGCTGTATTTGTCATTCAGTCAACTTTCAATTCAGTTTCACAATGACAAAGACAGAACCACTTTTTAAGAAGGCATTGGGCTCCAATACATTCTGCATTCTCACCCCATTCAAGTCCTTCAGAATTGAATAGAAATTATATGGCAATGGCGTTCGGTGAATTGTGTCTATGGTATCTAGCAACTTTCAGATGGTCAATAGTTGTTGTTGCTGGGTTTTTTGCTTGTTTGTTTTTGTTTTTTGGTCTGGAAGTCAGTGTGAACATGAGAGCTTTTCTCCATTTAGCCAAAAGGTTACTGACTTTGACAGATGCATCCATGGAAATGATGGTTAAATGAGGCCATTCTTTGAAGTCACTTGATGGTTCCTGAGACTTAATAATATGTATGAGAAATGATAGTGTAAAATGTTTGTGTTAGATTTTTACCAACATGCCTTGGAAGATTCTGATGTTTACTGGTAATTGATGGAAAAGACAATTGTTTGCTCATGAGCCAGTGGTATTTGCCTGGTATTCTGAGATTTATTGGGAAATTGTATGTGTGCATAATGAGGCATGTTCTGAACACTTATCAGTCTGCCATGATAAATGCTGACAATTCCTACTTAATGATGGAAATAAAGACAACATTTCTTCATTGGTAAAAAACACTTAGTTGGCCTAGACATGTACTGATAAATGTCTGAAATTTTTAACATGTCCAATTAATTTCCTAAAGTGTTAAGAATTTATAGTAAATGTAAACACTCAGAATGTTTCTGAAATTTACCACAGCATATATATTGTTATATATTTAGTACTATACCTTTTATTGTGTGAATACTAACCTAATGATATTGAGGTAGCACATAAGAAACATTTACTAAAATACAGCTAGGCTCACTGAAGGAACTGGCAGTATACTTATGGACAGAATCTGACATTATGTTAAGGTAGAGAAATTCATTCTGTTCTTCAGCCCAGTCACAGCCAGCCAGGCTGGAACAAATAGTCATAACTACTGTATGATTCAAGACAGACAAATTCCAGGACTCAATACTAGCTTCTGGAGCAGTGACCTAAACGCTAAAATATCTGAAATATAAGAGTAGAAAAGCTGAATCAGAAGAGTGTGGGGAACTATTTTGTAATATGATTAGCACAATTTAGTCAAGTGCTTTTAAGACTCATGAATTCCAACCAGGAAAATTTAAGTGTGTACTTAATACTTCTACCTTTAACACCTGGGCTTTCTCATGTATAGATTAAATGAAAATAAATACAATTTGGTTGTTCTCTAAATAGTTTTATTCTGTTTTTTGTATGTGCATGTGTGTGAGTGTGTGTGCACCTGGAAGTCATGGCGACCTCTGGTGACTGTCCCCTACTGGGGGCCTGGAGTATATTCAGAGAGGCGGCTGAATGAAGCCTGCCCCCACCTCCCACTCTGGTATTCCAAGGAGGTCTCCCATGCAAGTACTTGCCAGAGTCAACTCTGCTTAGCTTCCAGTATCTGACAATATTGGGCTTACCTGGGAGATCCAGGTCAATGCTAATAGTTTTATTCTTCATTGTCCCTCTCTAGGAATTCAGAAGTGGCTTACAAATTAGAATACACAAAGTAAATTAAAACTTAAATAAGACCTATAACCTTACATGCCCACATATCACTCTTGTGACAGGCCACAAAGTAATGCTAATGCTGCCTTCTGCTAGCATGGCTCTCACAGAGTTACAGCCTAAGACTAAAGAGCCAAGTGGCTCTGGCTTTAAGTTTCCTGCAGAAACAGAGGGATGACTACTTATTCAGGTGCATAGAACACCCCCCACCACCACATTATTTTAATACACTGTAATACAGCAGCCCCACGCCATGAAAATCAGTATTGTATTGTGGTTAGAGTTTTTGACATGGACATTCACTGCCATTCTGTCATGATAGTTCACAGGGCGAGCTTGGGCCAGTTACACATTCTCGGTCTAACTTACCTTACAGGGTTGTTGTGAGCATGAGGAGATGAAGAGAATGTTTTAAGCTGCTTTGGGTCCCCATTGTGGACAAGGGTGTGGTATAAATGAAGTAAATAAATAATATAGCTGAAGATGGGGGAAGATAAAACATTGATTAGTGGGTGGGTAGGAAGGAGAAAAGGAAGCATGGGAAGGTGAGGATATGGAAACTGCCAGGGGGAGGAAACAGTATGGGAAATAGTATGGGTAAAGGGATGGGTAAATAATAGGAAATAGTATGGGTAAAGGGATATAAGGGATATAAGGAAAGTGGGTTCCCGGCTTCCAGTTTAAGCATTTCGCTGCTCTGCTGCACCTCATCTTGCTCCAATGAGGGGGAGCCGAGACTCAGCTGATGGGAAGGGTCCAAGATCGTTCTGGACCCTCCCGGGGTCTCTGTAGGAGACCCTCAGCCTGGGGAGCTGAGGAGAGCCTCTTCCAAGGCGATGGCCAAGGAATTGAGGTTCACCTTTTCCCCAAAAAGGTCCCGTCGCTGTAGAGCCAGTATGGTGCCCAGAGATGATTGCCGGACAAGCGGACATGGTCAAAAGCTTTGAAATGCTTCTAAAAGACTTCCAAGGCTTCAAAGCGTGAGTTAAGCAATGCTCAGGTGATTTAAAGCATCTACAAGAACCTTAGTAGCAGTTAGAAGCGCCTAAATGGCAGGGGAGGGGAAAACTCAAGACTTCACCCCCACACACACTTAAAGCAAGGTGGTTTTAAAGTGCAAATAAAGAACTTTGAGTCAAGCTAAATGCATCAGATTACTAGTGAAATCAAAAGCTGCATAAGAATGTTAAGCGGAAAAAAACTTTTACTTTGTTTGGGGAAACTTACTTCTTGTTGATATTATGGCTGGGAGAGGGTGGAAGGTGGGATTGGAGAAAAAAACGTTGGCCGGAAATAGCCTACCAATGACTCCCTCCAAGAACCAGGAAGTCGCAGCAGATATGTCTGCACTGTTGGCGAATGCACTGCACCCCCTAATGGAACAGATGACCAATCTCAAAGTCAAAATCGACCATTTGCAAAAAAAATGGACTCAAATGGACAAAAAAACCTCTGTAACGGAAAAGATGTTTAAAAAGATGGAAAAACAGACGGAGAGTATTAACAAAAGAGCGGCTGAAGCAGAGAAAGAAAGAACCTCCAAAAAAACACAACTAACACAGCTCCAGCTGGAAAGATCCTTGTACATCCTACGCTTCCAGGGAGTACCAGAGGAAAAGAACGAGGACTTAAAGGCTCATCTAGCAGAGGCTCTTGCTCCATTAATAGATTACAAACAGGAAGATTTATTGAAGGAAATGGACTGGGCTTACAGGATTTATCCAGACTTTATTTAAAAAAACAAACTCCCGGGAGAAATATGCATGAAATTCATGAGAAGGTCTATCAGAAATCTGGTGCTGAAATCTACACAGGGGAAACCTTTAAAAATTAAGAATGAAGAGATAAAAATCTTGAAGGATATCCCCTTTGAAATCCAGAAGCGGAGGAGGCTCTACAGGGAACTTACTCTCTCTCTACAGAAAAAAAGAGTGCCTTACAGATGGTTATTCCTGGAAGGACTGAGTTTTAAATATGAAGATAAAAAATTTAATATTGATACTGTTCCTAAGGCAAAAAAGTTTGTGGACCAATACTTCAATTTAGTGCAATGCAAGAATGACAAGAAACTGAAAACTGATGAGGAGGAAGAAGAAGAAGATGAAGAATCCTACTCACAGGATTCATCAAGTGATAGTTCTAAACTTTACAGTTCTCCAGACACTTCAGAATCAGAGAAAGGAGCAGCCACTCCCAAATCCTGAAGAAAGAAGAAACGCAAGAAGAAAAGACTCTAAAACCAAGATAATTGTTGATAATACAGTTTTTTGTTAACCAGTTAACTAATGCATTTTTTTTTACCATTCTTTGTTAAAATTTTATAAGCAATAACATTTTTTTGTACTACTAGGTGACAAGGATATATATCTATGTAAACTCGTTAGTTTATCTCTCCCTATATCCATTAGTATGCTTAGAGTAAGGTCTTAGTCTTCCTTCCCCATTCCAGTAGTTGATGGTGTATTAGTTGCCCTCTCCCGTCTCCCATAGAATTTAGAGGTAGGAAATTAGTATCCTTTCCCCGAATCCCATAGTATAGATATTAGAAAATGCAATTAAAAAACCCCCTTCGGGGGGCCTAAAAAAAAAAAAAGGAAAGTGGGTTCCCTACCACGCAACTGGGCCTGGCCCAGCAGCCAGTACTGTGCAGTTGGGTTGGTGTTTGATAACCATGCAAAAGTTGGAACTAAACAGAGTTTTTAAGGGGGAGGGAGGGAAGGAAAGCTAAAGATGGGTCTAGTAGACTAGCTAGGTGGAGGTAGGTAAAGGTAGAATGACAAGGATAGAAGGAAGCAGGAAAGGTGGAAAGGCTATGGGGGTTTTCAGGGATGGGGGAAAGGGAATAGTAGGGGAGGGAAAATGAGATGCCCCTTGCAAATCTTTGAGAGGCCCCTACTTGTATGTTCTATTCCTTCTTTAAACATGCACGTAGAAAAATACATCTGGAGAAATGGAGACTGTATTTGCAGAGCTGCAAGACTATCCCCCCCCCCGGGAGATGTTAATGCAATTGCATTAATATACACACCTTACAAACTATAGGAACCATGGTGCAAATCAAGTTCATCTCCTACTTATTTCATAGCAACCAGGGCTTTTTTTTGTAGAAAAAGCCCAGCAGGAACTCATTAGCATAATAGGCCACACCCAACAGCAGACACTCATTATCATATTAGGCCACACCCTGACAGCACAGCTCATTAGCATATTAGGCCACACCCCCATGCTACCAGAAGTGTAGTCATCCATCCACACCCACCTTTTGCTTCTTATGCTGTTTACCTTGTTTGTTGTCAAAACCCAGGGCTTTTTTTGGAGCAGGAACTCCTTTGCGTGTTAGGCCACACACCCCTAAGATAGCCAGTCCTAATGAGCTTCTGCTGTTGGGTGTGGCCTACTATACTAATAAGTTCCTGCTGGGCGTGGTCAACTTGGGAGCCAGCTGGAATTCCTTTCCTGTGCGTTCCTGCTCAAAAATAGCCCTGATAGCAACAATTACAGTATCCTGTGGTAGCTCAATATTTATAGTATGTTATAGCATGGATTCAGCTGAGCTCTGAGAAGCAGCAGGAGACAGAGCTGCTAGAGTGCTGAGTGTTTTTTATTTGCTTTCAGCTGAGGAGATTTAGTTGAGGAGATTTAGTTGAGGGTACTGTGTGGGAGGACAGTGTTTGGGAGTGGTTCTCAGGGAATGAGTTTGCACACTTGAGGCCAAGGTGGCTGACCTAGAGAAGCAGAGACAGTCAGACTTTTTTTGGGACTTGTTAGATATGTTGCACTCTGAAAATGACAGCCCCACCACAGTCAGGGAGCATGAGGGTCAAGAGGAAACAGGGCACCATGCTGAGGATAAGGGGAATATGCCCTCAGAAAAGACCTCTTCTTCAATTGGTGAAGGGGTATCCTTTCGCACCAAGGAACCATCCCTGGGTAGGGAGGGAGGGGGGCTCTTGGTAGTTGGTGATTCAATCCTTAGGCAGGTTGACAGCTGGGTGACCATATGGTGACTTGCCTGCCTGGTGCGAAGGTAGTGGACATTACTCATGTTCTGACAGGCTGGTAGATAGTGCTGGGGAGGAGCCAGTGGTCATGGTACATGTTGACACCAACGATGTGGGGAAATGCAGTCATGAGGTCCTAGAAGAAAAATTTAGGCTGCTAGGGAGGAAACTCGAGGCCAGGACCTCCAAGGTAGCCTTCTCAGGAATGCTACCTGTGCCATACACAGGGCCAGAGAGACAGGCACAAATCAGGAGTCTCAATGCATGGATGAGACGATGCTGTAGGGGGGAAGGGTTCAAGTTTGTTGGGCACTGGGATGCTTTTTGGAACAAGAGGGAGCCAAACAAAAGAGACGGTTTCCACTTATCATGAGAAGGAACCAGGCTGCTGGTGCTTAAAATCAAAAAGGCGGCAGAACAGTTGAAAAGTCTCTGGTTTGGGATGGCTCATCTCAAAGAGATGAAGGGGTAGCTGTTACTTTTCTACAGGGAAATGGATTAGAATTGTCCAGTGAGACTGTGACAAACAATATGGACTACCTGCTAAGGTCTCCAGGCAGCAGGAGGAAGGTTGCAGGCCTAACATGCATGGGAAATTATAGGTGTTTATATAAAAATTCTAGAAGTGTCCAAGGTAAAATCGGGGAGTTGCAATGCTTGGTGTTGGGGGGAAATAGACATTGTGGGTATTTCAGAAACTTTGTAGGATGAGGAAAATCAGTGGAAGCTTATGTCAGACTTGGGCATTTGACTAGCTGACCCTGCTGTATTTCAACCTGATATATTCTGTTTCCTCTCTACCCTTTATCACTGCCCTTGCCTGCCATTGCATTCCTGGGGGGGGGGGAGTGAGTGTCTGTAGTGATTTAGGGAGGCTGCTTGGTAACTTTCCTACAGGTGCCTCAAGACATCTTTCACACGAGAAATGTCCTTGAAGTAAAGTCTGTCCCTGGCTAGGTAATGGCTGTATATCTTCCATAGTCATTGTAGTAATGCTGACATGGATGTGAATGGTATTTTGGGGTGTTCCTGTATCCTGCTTTCCCATCTTTGCAATTCAGTCCTAACAAAGAGTTTGACAAATAGCATCTCATATCTCTAAATAAAGCATTCACTGCAAAAGTGCGTGTGGAGAGTGTTTTGATGGGGAACACTGGGAGTTTCTTCTCGCCCATCAGATCAAAAGATAGAGGAGCATTATAAAATGATGAATTAACTGTGTCGTAATAGGTGATTTTAACTACCCACACATTGATTGGGTCAATATGCATTCAAGTCAGAAAAAGAGATTGAGTTTCTAGATACTCTCAATGACTGTGCTATAGAGCACATGGTCATAGAACCTACCAGGGGAGAGGCGATCCTGGATTTGGTCCTAAAACCTGATGAGAGATGTAAAAGTGATTGCACCACTTGGGAACAGTGACCATAATGTTATTGAATTTAACATTTGTATAAATAGGGAGTTGCCCAAAAAGACTGGCACAACCACTTTTAACTTTAAAAGGGATAACTTCTCTGATATGAGGGGACATGTGAGGAAGAAACTGAAAGGAAAAGTAGAAAGGATCAAAACCATTGGGGAAGTCTGGAGACTATTTAAAACTACAATCCCAGAAGCTCAGAAAAAAATATATACTGCAGGTTAGGAAAGGCACAAATAGGTATAGAAAAAAGCCTGCATGGTTAACAAACAAAGTAATGGGAGCTGCAGAAGGTAAGAAGGATTCCTTTAAGTGGTGGAAAGCTAGTCTCAGTGAGGTTGATAAAAGGGAACACAGGTTGTAGGAAATAAAATGCAAGTCTATGATCAGGCAGGCAAAAAGGGAATATGAGGAGCATATCAAAAAAAACATAAAGACCAACAATAAGACTTTCTTCAAATACATTAGAAGCAGGAAACCAGCCAGGGAGGCAGAGGGGCCCTTGGATGACCAAGGGGTAAAAGGATTACTGAAGGATGATAGGGAAATGGCTGAGAAGCTGAATGCATTTTTTGCCTCTGTCTTCACTGTGGAAGATGAGAAGTGCTTGCCCACTCCAAAACCGCTGATTTCGGGAGGGGTGTTGAAAGACCTGAGTCAGATTGAGGTGATGAGAGAAGAGGTCCTATGACTGACAGACAACTTAAAAATGGATAAATCACCAGGCCCGGATGGCATTCATCCAAGAGTTCTGAAAGAACTCAAATGTGAACTTGTGGATCTCCTGACAAAAATATGTAATCGTTCCTTAAAATCCTTAAAATTGTTCCTTAAAATCCCTGAGGACTGGAAGGCAGCTAATGTCACCCCCATCTTTAAAAAGGGTTCCAGAGAAGATTTGAGAAGTTACAGGCCAGTCAATCTGATGTCGATATCAGGTAAGTTGATGGAAACTGTTATTAAGGAGAGAATTAGTAGGCACACTGATGAACAAAAAGTATTGAGGCAGACTCAGCATGGGTTCTGTAAGGGAAGATCTTGTCTCACTAACCTGTTAGTGTTCTTTGAGGGAGTGAACAAGCATGTGGACAAGAGTGACCCAATAGATGTTGTTTACCTTGACTTCTAGAAAGCTGTTGATAAAGTTCCTCATCAAAGGTTCCTAAGTAAGCTCAATAGTCATGGGATAAAAGGACAAGGATCAAAAACTGGCTAATTGATAGGAAACAGAGAGTGAGTATAAATGGGCAATTTGCACAATGGAGGGTGGTAAGGAGTGGGGTACCACAGGGATCAGTACTTTGTCCGATGCTTTTTAAACTTGCTCATTAATGATTTGGAGTTGGGAGTAAATAGCGAAGTGGCTAAATTTGCAGGTGACATGAAATTGTTCAGGGTGGAGAAAACCAGGGAGGATTGTGAGGTACTCCAGCAGAATATGTTGAGGATGGGCAAGTGGGTGTCAGTGTGGCAAATGGGATTCAATGTGGCCAAGTACAAAGTGATGCACATTGGGGCCAAAAATCCTAACTATAAATATACGTTGATGGGGTCCGAACTGGCAGAGAGTGACCAAAGAGAGAGATCTTGGGAGTCATAGTAGATGACTCACTGAAAATGTCAAGACAGTGTGCAGCTTCAGTCAAAAAGGCCAATGCGATGCTGGGGATTATTAGGAAGGGAATTGAAAACAAATCAGCCAGTATCATAATGCCCCTGTATAAATCAATGGTGTGACCTCATTTGGGATACTGTGTGCAGTTCTGGTCACCACACCTCAGAAAGGGTATTATAGCATTGGAAAAAGTGCAGAAAAGGGCAACTAGTATGATAAAAGGGTTGGAAGACTTTCCCAATTTAAAGCACTTAGAGCTCTTCAGCTTGGAGAAACGACGGCTGAGGGGTGACATGATTGAGGTTTATAAGATTATGCATGGGATAGAGCAGGTAAAGGAAGAAGTATTTTTCTCCCGTTCTCACAATACAAGAACTCGTGGGCATTCAATGAAATTGCTGAGCAGTCCGGTTAGAACGGATAAAAGGAAGTATTTCTTCATCCAAAGAATGATTAACACATGGAATTCACTGTCACAGGAAGTGGCAGCGGCTACCAGCATGGACAGCTTCAAGAGGGAATTAGATAAGCAGAAGTCCATCAGTGGCTATTAGCCACAAGGTATAGATAGGGACTCTCGGGCTGGGGCAAGTGACGCTCTGTATTCTTGGGGGTTTTTTTTGGCGGGATCAACAGTTGGAGGGCTTCTAGTATCCTGGTTCCACTGCTGGACCTCCTGATGGCACCTGGTAATTTTGGCCACTGTGTGACAGAGTGTTGGATGGGCCATCGGCTTGATCCAACATTGATTTCTCCTGTATTCTTATGTTCCTATGTTCTTTAGAGAATATGTGAGATTTTTAGTTTTCTTTAAACTTCTGCATTCCATTGGGCATCTCAGTGTTACTTTGAATGGAAACAACATGACTGCTCAATACTGATCATTAGAAAAAATATAGATGTTGCAGAGAAAGAACAAGAGAAAGACATCTAGAGCTGCAAATCTCCTAGTGGGGCGTAGAGTTGTCCTGGAATGATAGCTGGTCTCCAGACAACAGAGATTAGTTTCCATGCAGCACATGGCAGCTTTGGAGAGTAGATTCTATGGCATTACATCACTAGATCTCCTTCCCTTCCCCAGACTCTGCGCTTTCAAGGTACTGCCCAAGTTTCTACAAGCACCACTACTTGGGCTTAAACAAACTGGTACAGGAAGGGAATCATTGTCAGAAAATCTACATAATAAGTACTAAGACCTTTTAGGAGGCAGCCGGATTTAATCCTCTAATATGCAAATAGAGTTACATTAAAGATCCTTTTTAAAAATGTGAAACAACCCAACAAATAAGGGAAAGGCTTCTCTGTGTGACACTAATGTAGGAATCCCAAGGTTGCTTACTGGGAAAATGAAACTATTTATCACCCCCGAAGCATAAAAGAGAAGTGCACAGTTTCTGCAAACCTGCTTGGGGGTGAGCTGCAGCAAAATTCCTGTGAAGGGGCAGAGCTTAAAATAACCAATGTCAAAATAATGGCCTTAATCAAATTGGGCTGATTTGTCATGCATTGCTATTTTCATTTGTAAAAGGGACATTTTTTGTTTAGAACCAAAATAGTTTTGTTGGAATGATCACCATTGGTGAATATGTGCAAAGACTGATATAATCTGTGATGAGGAGCTATTTATACAGAGCTAACCTATTGCAAAACCAGACACAAATTACATGGATGAATCCAGAAAGGAAAATTATTAGAATCACATGACCTTTTAGTTGGCCAGAACAGATGTGTCTACTGTATCTAGAGCTATCAGAGTGATCATCTGTATATAATAATCCTTTTAGTGTATTGGCCATTTCCAGCTCTCCTATTGGCTGTGCAATGCGTTCCATCAGCCATTGGCTCTCCTGTCAGCCGCCAGTCGAGAGTACTCACATGCCATTGGCTAGGTGCTGGGTCTGCTCCTCTTCCCTGTCCATTCCCACTTCAACCACTGTTCCCTGTCAGAATAACTGGCAAACAGCTCTCTCTCCTGACGAAGACACTTCCCCTGCTTGGCTCCTCTGTGGGACTAACTTTTCCCTCAGTGCCTGTTGGTAGGCAACCAAGCTTGGTTCTGTCTGTAAAAAGACAAAGGAAGGAAACCCTTTCAAGCCTTTGTGAGGAACTCAACAAGGCCAGTCCTGACAAGGGTTGCCAGCTCCAGATTGGGAAATTCTTGGATATTCTGTGTCTAAAGAAGCCAGTCTAAGGAAGCCAGAGTTTGGAGAGGGGAGAGGCCTCAGCTGAACAGAATGCCACAGAGCCCACCCTCCAAAGCAGTTATTTTCTCCAGGGGGGGAAGAGATCTGTTGTCTGGAGTTCAGTTGTGATACCTGGCAATCTTCAGGCTCCACCTGGAGGTTGGCTACCCTAGGCATAGCACTTAGCACTTCAGAGCAGGGTTTGCAAGACCCAGGTTCTTTCTGTGGAAGCTGTGATTTTGACCAGTCACAGACTTTCAGTGTAACCCCCTCCCCCACCCACTGCCAGCTTGGCCACTTTCCTGTCAGAATAAACTGTGAAAATTGCTAGGCATCCAAGCTTCGTTCTGTCAGTAGAACAGAGTTGTTGTGAAAGTCAAAAGGGGGAGAGGAGAATGATGTAAGCTGCTTTGGTCACCATTGCAGAGAAAAATTGTACTTTTCCTCCTGGGGAATCATTGTTGCCAATCTCCAGGTGAGGGCTGGAGAACACTCAGAATTACAACTGCTCTCCAGATGGCAGAGATCAGTTCCCCTGGAGAAAATGGTGGACTCTGTGTCCTTATACTCTGCTGAGATGGTGCTCTATGACAGCCAATGTGACATAGCAGTTAGGGCTTCAGAGCACGGTAGAGGCTGCAGATGGGGGAAATGGAAAGCTGAAAAGTGAGAGGCAGATAACGGCAGGCTAATGCCTGGCTGGCAAGGAGATAGGGTTGCCAGCTCCAGGTTGAGAAATTCCTGGAGACTTGAGGGGTGGAGCCTGGAGAGGGTGATGTTTGAGGAGGGGTGAGACTTCAGACAGGTACAATCCCATAGACTTCACCCTCCAAACCAGCCATTTCCTCCTGGGGTACCATTGTTGCCAATCTCCAGGTGGGGGCGGGAGATCACTCAGAATAACAATTGCTCTTCAGGAGGGAGGGAGAGGAGATGGAAAGCTGAAGTCAGAGGGGCAGATAAAGGTAAGTTGATTGGCTGGCAAGGAGATAAGGTTGCCAACTCCAGGTTGGGAAATTTCTGGAGATTTGAGGGGTGGAGCCTGGAGAGGGTGAGGTTAGAGGAGGGGTGGGACCTCAGACAGGTACAATGCCATAGACTCCACCTTCCAAACTAGCCATTTCCTCCTGGGGTACCATTGTTGCCAATGTCCAGGTGAGGGGTGGAGATCACTCAAAATTACAACTGCTCCTCAGGTAGCAGAGATCAGTTCATCTGGAGAAAATGGTGGATCTCATTATACCGTACTGAGGTTGCCACAGCAAATTGGCACTGAGTGCCCAAGGCCAGGGCACTCTCCTAGAGCCTTTTTCTGGAGTTCGTTGTATTTATTTCCACAGCGGTCCTTATTCCTAGTTGGGAATAATTCTCTGGAGTAGATGCATTGTAGCACAATGTCCTATCTTAAAATGTCTTAAGTGATTATTTAAACTGAACATTTTGTCATCATTTAGTAATCTCCATTGTTGGCTACATTATTCTTCATCCTATAGCAAGTCATAGGCATAACACCTTGAAAAATCAATTAATAACTGACACTGGGTTGGATGTGCTCCCCTAAATGAAGCGAGTTTGTGGAAGCCCATGAATGGAATAAAAGACTGTGTAAGAGTGAAGGGAGGGGGCATTTTGAGCCATTTCCTCTTGCTTGTTGACACCCAGTCCCCAGCTGTGCTTTTTCAGAAGGTGATGGTGGTGAAAACCTGCTTCTATGGATTTGGTCTCTCTATAGATGATGGGACTGAATCCTGTGATTTGTACTTGGTATTGTAATTTATCCCACCTCTTACCTGGAACAAGGGTGGCATGTGGACAATTTCCCAAAACCTTAGAACAACTACGGGAAGCTAACTGATACAACTGGCCTAGTAAACTTCATGGCTCAACAGATTGGACACAGGGCTCCTGACCGGTCTAATGTACAACCTGCCAGTTGAATGGATGATGACAAAGTATATTTGCATCTCATGATGAGAGACACACGAATCTTAGAATTGGATCGTGGATACTTTGAAGTTTCAGTTTTGTGTTTGCTTATTTTTTCCCATTTCCATGTATCAATAAATATCCATTCTTCTGTATATTTTTTAAAATTGCAATTACTAAAACTGAGGCACTTTAAAAAAATTGAAATGTATTATTATTATTTCAGCTTTAACTTTCCACAGTTATAACACCAAATTGGATGGATAGTTCAGGAAAAACTCTTTATGGCTTCTTACTTCACAGCTCACTACACAAACTCTCCAAAAAGCAGCCTTTTCCTACTGTAATTCACACTTTTTTAAAGAATCAGAAAAGTGATTTTGCAGCCAAATGGATAAAGTATGGGTACACGAACACACATAGACTCCATTTTAAAAACAAAAGTTACAAATTTCTTTCTAAGGAAAAAAATAATGTATTTTAGGAATAGTGTATTTGAGATGACAACTTTATAAATTTCAGGCTGTATTATTTGAAAAAGCCAAGCAAAATAAAGGCAAATTAAGATTATTGTGAAAACACTAAGGTCGATTTCGCACAAGACTTTGTGCCAGGGTCAGCCCTCTGTTTCCTCTGGTGCATTTGGTCAATTTCCCACCATTTGACCCGCTGCTGCCTTTTGGCCCGGAGCTTCCCCCATTTGCTCCAGATCAGCATGATCCTTGATTCTCAGGAGTTTCCTGTTGCCTCGCAGTGAATCATACCTGCCCACCTTCCCCCTCCCCATTTTTTCCAACCCCCCCCGCAACTGTATTTCTCAAAGCCCATCAGCCCAGCCTCTTCCTTTTTTTGTTGTTTTAAAATGGTGTCGTTATATCGTCCCATCGTACCAATGGAATAGATGTTGTCTGCCACTGTGAGGCATTTCATGCAAGTTTTCTGTGTGCGGTTGCAGCCCCCCTGGAAACAAAGGGGCTCAGTTCATAAAATACGAGAGCTCAATACTGGGTGGGGGTGGTAAGCCAGGTAGCAGAAGGCTATTATGGTGTTGCCTGGATTGCTACAACCCCTCCCCCCCGCAACTATTTTGTGTAAATCTGCTGCACTCCATTACAATAGCTTCAGCTGTCCCCTGGAAACAAAGGAGTGCATCTGGCCAATCAATGCGTTGCGGCCACTCTGGTGACCAATCATTTTGAAGAGTCAGTGGTGGGAAAAAAGTGACCAGGAAGGAAGACAGACTGCATTGTGGGATGAAGAAGAACACCGGACACCATTAGCTTCAGGTCCTTATCGGTTCCATACCTGTGTCCTAGCTTTGTTTAAAAGTTTCCCGGGTCAAAGAACAAAGATTCCCAATTAGAAAGCCACATGATGCCTGATCATTTCCTCTATTGCAAAATAACGACATAACGCGATTGAGCATGCGTTTAAAAAAAAAAGGGGGAGATTGGAGGGAGGATGGGAGGGGTTTGGAGGGCGAGGGGGGAGTGGGAGGAGATAGATTGCAGGAAGCCACGCCAAGGCTGTAATGGGAAAATGCAACCCCCAGAGTGGATCCGGGGCAGACTGCACGGCAAAAACTACAGTGTGAAATTGACGAAAACGATCCGGGGCAGAAAACTCTGACGAAAACCAGTGGTAAGTGCCGTGTGAGAAATCGGCCTAATAGTCTTTTAACCTGTTATGACACTTTAAGTTCTACTTTAACACAGTGGAATTTATTTTAATATAAGCAGCAATGGTGATGACTGCAGATTTTTGCATCAAGATGCTTTTAGAGATGGGGAGTATGAAATGGAGGTCAAATGTCCTATTTCCCATTTTGAATATTACATGAGCTTAATACAGTAGAGTTGTTTCAGTGTTGATAACTGGGGGATAGTGGCCTGTGCTTCATAAGTACTAAGACAGTCTCATTAAAATGGGAATGTGAAGATTGCTTCACCATAGTTCCATCTGCCAGGCACACATTTCGTATTGCATGTGTAAATATAGAATATTGTTAAAGCAAGTATTCATAGCATTGATTTGAATATCCTCTCATATGTTTAATGCAGCTGGCATTTCATTTGCAGGGATGAATGAACACACATTTTTTGGTTTAGTTTGGTTTCATATGCTGTCATGTGAGCTCCACCCATTTTCATTTCCCATGTTTCTGATGTGGTTCTTTATTCTATTTATGCCAACCCACATACCCCAAAAGCTGAAAAGTTCATCACTTTTAACAACAAAAATTGTTGCAGTGACACAGAAGATGGCATGAAAATAAAGATTTGTGGATATGATTTATACAAGACAGAAGCAAAATCACAACAAGCAATTTAACAGTATCCCTTTTTTAATGGAGGATGTTTTTTTGTTTGTTGGTTTAAAAATCTGGATAAAGATAAAATAGGGCCTATAGAAGTAATTAACTGGATATTTGACATCATCAGCTTAGTGTACATGAAGCTTCCAGGACTGTGTACAAACATACATGTGTTTGGGAAAGAACAGATGGTTGAGACTAAACCCAGTTCTGCTCACTTTCCTGAATAGCTGAAGAGAGTTTTTAGCAGGTTGCAAGAGAATTAGGTGTGCACACCCTCAGCTTTAAGAGCAGGCTGAGGAGTTGCTTACTTATTCCTAGTATTGAGGCCATTCAGTTCTATAGAAATATGTCCAAGATGGTTTCTAAACAGTGTGAAGAACACTTATTTTTTTTAAAAAATCCAAAAGTATTAAACTATGAATGAATTTATTGTCACAGCACACAGTCAGCAGTATACAACCCTACTTACAAGTAATTACCATATCAATAAATTACAAAAACAAATAGTACCCAGATGGTAAAACTATTAAGATAGGACAAGGTTAATAAGAATAAAATCGTACAAGCATTTTGATCAGTAAAACCAAAGGTTCGATGAAGTGTGGGACAAAATTAGATCTTAAAAAGGATAAAATAGCGATTATAAAAAAATAAAACCAATAAAATTAGGATCGGGTAGTCGAACCCAAATGGCTGCCTGGACGCTGATGAGCTTTTACTGTTAAGATAAGAATAAGAATAAAATTGCACAAGCATTTTGATCAGTAAAACCAAAGGTGTGGGATGGGGGGAGGTAGAACAACAGAGGCAACAATAAGTCTACCATTCATTAACTAGTGTTCCCCAACATGGCACCCACAAACATTTCCTTAGGTGCCTGCCATGTGCTTCAGAAAAGTAAGGCAAGCTAAACATTACAAGTGACATGAGTTAGGGCAGAGGTGCCCGACTTGATTTTCTGTCACACCAAATGATTCTTATAAAGTGAGTTCAGTCATCTTAAAAGCATTCTGTTGGGCCCTGGAGTGCTGTTATGGGGGAGGAAGAATTTTCAGCTTTCCTACTGCACCATTTTCCCTAGCAGAAGCAGCCAGGGGGTCTGTTCTTTACTTTCCTTGGCTCTATGTGTCCAAGGGAAGGTGGAACACCCCCTCCCTTTAAGTTAGTAAATCCACTCCATATAAGATGGAAGTCTAGCCAAAGAATTTGTTGCACAGAAATGTCTATTTCTCAGACAAACTCATCTTAATATTTTGATTTAATATGCCACTTACAAGCCTAAGAGAGATTATGATTCTCAAACAGGATCTGGAAGGAACTAGGGGAAAGTGGGCACCATCACATGGACTAGTTTATGGGTAATTGCCAAATGGACACATCATATAATTTGTACTTCAGAAGCCATGCAACTTCATTTGTATATCTATCCTACAGGATACATTGTGCTTTGGTGAAATGCAAGAATTCTGGACTGTGGTGACACTTATTGGACACTGATACATAACAGAGTAGCCAAAAGAGCCTAATCATAAACCATCACTTTGGGTGACTTGGATGCTTCTTAATTGTGTTTCATATGGTGATTAAGGAGGCTTATCCAAGAACAGCAAGACCTGTTGGAGGTTTCTCATGTGTAATCTCCATTAAGAACACCATGACTACTGCTCTGCTTTTCATGCTTGTGCTGAAGCAGTAGGAAACATTTCTCATCATAATTTTCAGTGCCAGCCTAGAGCCTGTAACACCAGATGTTCCTGTTGCTTGCCAGACTTTCCTACTCATTG